>OX438532.1:8523120-10923120 GCA_949316355.1 Bruchidius siliquastri | reverse complement strand
CACATTATAAAGAGGATAAGAAAAAGGACGTGCTAGAAATAATGGGGACTGCTAAAAATAGGAGAGGCGCGGTACAATAATGAGGCAGTTGACATATCGAACGAAATACCACTAGAGGTTTTTCTTTCATAGACATTTTACACATGTAACAACGACGTGTGTACAGTACTAAGAAAATTTTGAAATAAATCAGAATATCTCTAATATCGTATCTCATATAAACTGTTACAAAAGTCGGACTGTCAGATTTGTCAAATTTGACAGTCTGAAGATGATTTAAATATTAATCGGAACACGTCACAGAAAAACAGGTTCACATCATTCTCACCCGATCGATCGTACAACGCCTCCAACAAATATCTTCCAAAAAATCGTTCTTCTGGAGAACCTCAGCGTTGTGGAATCAGCTACCGAAGAAATTGTTCTCCGATGCTAACAATCTGTAGCATTTTAAGGTCAATAGACATTTATCCTCACGCGAGGCTTCTAAACTGCTTCCTGCTTTTGCGAAAGGTTATATATAAAAAAATCTGTAATTTAGGGCAAGAAACCAAAGCGGTCAATGATGCGGTGATGTAGTGATGTCCGGTCTTATATCTTTGGATGCTTTCTTCAATGTCGATTGTTATACAAAGATGGGAAAAGTAATAATGGCAGACTAAGCATTTTTTCTGCAACCTGACACGAATTTTACGATACGTTCGACTGATAAACATAATACCTTTCCTATTCATTTCGAATGTTTCAAACAAATTCAAATCATTCAAACTCTTAGTACAGCATTTTAGAACGCAATCAACTTTTTTCAAATGCGGTCTAATCTTTTCCGCGTCTGTTTTAGCAACTACTACTAAATTATTATAAGTTGAAATGCACGTACAAGCTACCTATTCCCTTTATGAGCTATAGTCAATTTATGTGTACTACTTTGAAAATGAGTTATAACAACAGCGCAGTGAGTCTAGAGTTCTTGACGAGTTTTTCATAACCCCTGATCCCGGCCGCTGAAGTTTTAACAGTACACGTAAGTGTCCCTTTCAGCGAGCAGAAGGAAAAAACGACGGCTACACAAATAGCTCAGCTTGCTGGGCATTAAACCTTTAGAAAGCGCTCAAATATTTACAGCAGCAGGAAAATCCTGTATCCTGCATCGCAGAATTACGTGACACATATCCACTGAATGCACCTAATGCGACGAAGATAAAAATTCAGCAACTGCATTTTCTGTTGTAGCATGCTCTAAAGTGAAGCAAAGTGTTCAATATTCTGTTCAACTGATACGTAATGATAATCGTGTGGACTCAGTATTAGAAAGAAAGATAAATGTTTCGAAGCTGATTTTTGAATCCACAGCCTACAGAATTCTAAACGGACGCAATAACCATTTAGTCACGGAGAGCCATGAGCAAACTTGGCAAATACGCCGCGATTTTTACGTCAAACGTTCTAACTTGTAAAAAGCATTAATCTTGGACATCTTGTGGCCACTGACTGATGTTATTTTCAGAATTATCCGAGATGTAACCGTTGTCGAGTGAAAGCTAACGAAATCAGAAAGTACTATGGAAGTTTTTTATATTCGATTCTGCTATAATCTGTAGGAAAGACTGAACTCATAATGAGAAAAATTAAAAATGAGGATTTGTCTCCATTCAAGAGGAAAACCTACAAGATCGTCCATTCTAGGCAGACGCATTCAAACGTTGTTCTTCCTAATTTTTCTAATTATGAGTTCTGTCTTTTTTGACGAGCGTATTAGAAATCGATATGAATATCTCTTTGATGATAACTAATAGTACAAATTTAATTAATACTCTCTCAAATATCCAAACAGAAAATCACTTTCAACATTATATCAAGCATCTTTTGAAACACATACATTATACTCGTACAAGCTTGAGGTGATGCTTGAAAAACGTATAACCCATAGTTGGATATTCTAGAAAAAACTGTTTTAAAAACAACAGAACGAAAATTAAGGAAAATGAGCATTAAGCAATGTACATTCTAATCTTGACGAAACCACTTTTAATACTTCAAGTATCAAAAATGTATGTCCTCGTTTAGAAGAAATTGCAATCGAGCAGAGGCTTTGCAGAACAGTCTATGCTTTCCAACAATCAAAGATTACCACGATATTTTCTCTTCAGACGGTACCGAAAAATACATTTTTTCTAGACACTCCCACACATTGTGTATTACAATACAAATCAAAAAAGTTCACCTAGAAAGTTTAATTCAATTCTAGAAATTGTCAAATATTCCAGAAATCCAGAAATTTGTGATTCAATTGTTGTAAACTAAATGTTCACTGAATGTTGTAATTTAGCTGTATTTACTCTTATTATAATTCATATTGTTTTGGAATACGTCAAAATTTCAATCAATATGAGTGCACTCAAATTGGAAACCGTTCAAAATCTAGAGAGAGATATAGTTAAGCAAAGTATACAACAAACAAAAAGCCCTCCGTTAACAATTTCAACTTTAGGTAACAATTATTATCAAATCAGATCACTTGCAATTAATTATCAGATACCCAACACTGATCAAAATTTCCATTTATGGTGAATGTACCATCACATAGCCAGGCTTATGCGGACATACCACGCGCATTCATCAAAAATTGAAACCAGTAACGTGGTCTGCGGCAGTCTGTAATAGATCCGATCTGCTATGTGATATGGTGACCATTTATATGCATAGGATAATCATATATTTATAACATATTTATTTACATCAAATCATAAAAAAGATAATCTATAAGAAAAATAAGTTGAACAAATTGTATGAAAGTTTCTGCTAAGACATAGGAGTGACCGATTTATGCATACTTAATTGAAATTATTATATTTATTACTTCCTACGCCAATGGGCGGGGAAGTATTGAAATCACACAAACAATCAAATTCGAGAAAATGATTATTATTATCCATTCGTAGTCCGCCTTTCTTTACTTTGTCGGGTAATATTTGACCTCTCCATAACTTGGAACGTACTGATCAGATTTTGACAAAACTACTGTGACAAGTACGGATAGGCTTTGTATTTTTCGAAAATCACTTCAGTGGCGGGGGAGTTATTGTAAAAAATGGAAAAATTTCAAAAAATGCTCTAGCTTCGTTTTTGAAAGTTTGCTTTTCCTAGGACCCTAACCATTTACAAAAAAAAAATAGGGGGGTGCTCATCTACGTTCTAACTAATACTCCGGGTCTATTACACACATATCATTGTTCACACATTTGCATTCAAATACATATAAAATACAAAAACATAATATACATTTTAACTGTTTAAATAAATGTAGACCATATAAATTTATCTAGAGTATAGGGAATTTTGGGACGTAGTTAACTTCTTTTTAGAAGGGGCGCTATTTGTTTCGTCTCTTTTTCAGCGACTTTTACGACAAAATACTGCATTTTGATTGAAGAGGGCTAATTGATAATAATAAAAGAGTTATTTCACGGGCAGTTATTATTGAACATTTAAAGCAAATTTTAGAGTTGCTGATCCACACGAGTTAGGTTTCGAAGATATTACTAAATTTTGTAATTATAAAAGATTGGAAACTTAAATATTCATTGAATTCTATCTTAACTATTTACGGTTCTAAAGTCAAATCCGAATCCTCATTTCTATCATTGCGTGGAACATACAGTGTCAACCTACTTCAGCCTCCCATTTTTTGTACATAGATATTATTATAAGAATATAAGACTCTATATCAGCGTATTGCTCTTGAGTCGGCTTCTAAACGGCTTGTTTTGAGATCAAACTGAAATAAGCCTCTAGCATAAAGCAAATTGAATCAAAAATTATAACGATCCCCATTATTCCTTTGAGGAATTCAAAACACAATCTCTACACCGGACGAATGTTGATAAAGCCCTTGCGATTGTCCCCAGATGTAATGCTATTTGCTCATAACTCATCGCTTTCGTTTACTCTTCGCATTTCCACCGAAGTTCCAGTATAAACTCGAAAAAATCCACCGGAGAATGCTCTGTTCGAGGACGTACTTTACAGCTCCCACCTGAACGTAGACTAAGAGAAGCAAGAGTGCCTTGTTATGCTAGACTAGGCAATCACAAGTAATCTCAAAGTTGTTTTAAAATAGTGGCTCAATGGCACTTAAAGTTCGTAGATCATCATCGAAGTGCTAAAAAAAGGAAGTATAATCTAATCATTATTTATGAAAGCGGCTCAATATTTCCTGAATTGGCCTATTAAGTTCCTATGCATTGGTGATTCCAATCATCGAAATACCTCTTCCTCCGTTCATTCATCCAAATAAGGGATGCTTGAAAAATCAATTATTTTAGAATCATCATAATTTGCGGTGGTTATTGAAAGCCCGCCGATATTCGTAGTAACACTTTTAAAACTTGCCCTGGGCAATAATTAAACCCATATGATTATAAAACAATAATTACCGTATCCCAAACAACAATATATGGAACAAATTAAATTATGTGAATGAGAATAACATAGGCATTAATTGATTCAGTTTTTCCAAGATATCAGTGTTTTGTTTCAAAATCAGAACTTGATATGAATTTTTATAAACTAGTCACATTTCAAAAAACCTGTATTCATGAAATAACACCTTGTTATCCTTCATTGTGTATTTAACACATAGTTTCATGAATAAAACTATTTTTCTTTCAGGGACGCGTTTTCACTTATATTTAAATCATCGTCGGACTGTCAGATTTGACTTACAACAAAGGCTACTTGCCAACTAGCTAACTGAATCCTAGCATGGATAAACTAGAGGTCGCAAATGTATCATACTATTTATTCTGTCTAGATATTCTTCTATTAATTTATTTATTTTTTATTTCTTTTCTCTGAACGTTGTAATCTGAAAATTCCCCGTCTTGGCGCTATACGTTTGTCTCAAGCTAAATGGACCACCCGGTATATTGATTCTCTCAAGTTGTACACCTACTTTAATTTTTGGAATCCAAAGTAAACGTTAATATTTACTTTCATAACTTTTAGCCTTCATCCGCTTAAGTACGCCACTGAATCATTTAACTGTAATTCGTAAAAAATCGTATAAATCAAAAAGATGAATCGAAGACTTCATATGCCGTCGCACCTCTCAAATATTGATTCTCTGCTTTTTGCCAGTCATGTCAATTGAGGGATTACCCAGGAGATTACACCGCTCCATAGTGTGAATTGCAACTGATGGATAAGATGGGGGTGCACGAATAGTACAGGGAAAATGTTTCATCACGTTTTAATATCAATCAAATAAACAAATATATATTACGAAGGTCACGCTGAAAGTCTTTGAATATGCCTAATCTATACAAGTTCAAACAAGTTTGAGCACGCAGCTATTTTGTCTAAAGTTGTAAGTGCTTACATGCAAAGGCAGCGTTTGGATCGTTCAGTAGTTGCCTTGCCACAGTCTCGAATGCAACTAAGTATTGGCCAAGTAGTCGCGATTTTTGTGCCATGATATTGTATTACTATAAAGAGGGATTGAAACAAGCGGAATGTCACGAAAGTTTAGTGAGTTGCTTTGGGGACTCTGCCACTTCTAGGGCTACAGTTTTCAATTGGTTTGCTGAGTTTAAAAGGGGCCGGGTCTCACTCGATGATGAACCTCGCACAGGTCCACCGCTCAGTGCTGTTAATCCGGATACTGTAGAAGCTGTGCAAAATATGGTAAAAAAAAGATCGACATATAACCTACACCGAGATTGAGACTTCTCTGGGAATTGGATCGGCAGCGGTCCGAACAATCATTCATGATCACCTTCGCCTAAGGAAACGGTGTTCTAGATGGATGCCAAATTCGTTCACCAATGAGCAAAAAGCAACAAGAGTTGATTGGGCTAAGTTTATGCTTGAAAAATTTGATAATGCGCACAGTAAATACACTTTTGATATCGTAACCGGTAAAGAAACATGGTTATATCATAAGATCCCGAAACTAACCAGCAGTCATTAGTTTGGTGCTTTGAAAGTGGGCAGCCTCCAACGAAAATTTATCATTCCAAGAGTGTTGGAAAGAAAATAGTCGCATCTTGTTTTTCTAAATGTAGATACATCACAACGGTAGCCTTGGAAAATCAAAGGACAGTTACTTCTGAATGATAATAACCAAATGTGTTCCTGTAGTCCAAGAACTATGCAAGAGCCGTCCAAATACTGATCTGAGGGGTATTCAATGGCACCATGACAACGCACCCGTCCACAGCGCCGCTAGAACACTCGATCTTTTTGCTTAACAGGGTGTCAAACTGTTGCCTCACCCACCTTATTCTCCGGACCTAGCTCCGTGCGACTTCTTCTTATTACCTAAGATCAAAGAAAAGTTACGAGGTCGCCATTTTTCCACCGATGAAGAGGCAATCGCTTCATTTGAGGAGGAAATTAGCAACCTTTCACACAAAAATTTGAGAAGTGGTTTTACCGAATGCGTAAATGTATTGAGGTAGGGGGAGAATATGTTGAAAAAACAGAATAAAGTTTTTTTTAAAAACCTTGTACAGCATATAGAATATTCCACTAATATGGTCAAGGTTTATATAAAAAAGTATCAAAGATTAAACAACTCAGCTTCGTTTATCTACGTACTGCCCAATGTGGTAAAAACAAGTTTTCTATTTTCGTCAGCGTGTCAATCGAGTTGTCCAATTTACACCCCATTCCCACAAAACAATTTGTCCGGATTCTTACAGCAACGCTCCCCAATTGATTTGAAGCTTCGCTGAGCGAAAGAAGGCCACATCCTGTTCCTGAGATACATAGATGTTCCGTCTAAATCTTGTTAGTGTCTTGTACAAAATGTTTTCGATGTATTAGAATTCAATTACCAATGGTACAGTTCATGCTCGTAAATTGAAACATGGAAGTAATTGTGAGTACGGAAGATAAACTGTGACATGCAAAGTGCAAAGTGGTGTAGATCATTTTGTACTTCATCTACATTTGTATCAGTTATTTCTTACATATAGCCTGTCACAAAAACTACAACCCTATAGCGCTCCAAAAGCGCTGTGAGCGGAGAAGTAGGAGGAGCAATTTATAACTGTAAGAACTTAATGAAGTGCGGTTAGAGAAAACGGATTTTGGAGTAAAATGGAAATACTAGCTCGCCGCAATTGCGTTTACGATTAAACAGAGGCACCACGAAACGGTGGACATCTAACCTGTATACGCAATATGACAGCCGAACATGGCGGCTCAGTATCCAGTGACATCATATAGGCCGCCCGCCTGAACGTCCGATAAAGGCACATTTTTTTTGAGACGGAGATCATGATATACCATCCGAGTCTATCGCTCAAATCATTTACTAAAAAATGATGGTTAGAATGATGTCAAATCACTGTCAGAAGATCGAATATACTGGTTACGGTATTTTTGTTGCGATTTGTCTTTCTTTCCGTTTTACACCATTTTCAGCATCGAAAGATCTATAGATTTTGATGAAACTCTGATAGGATATGATGTGAGTGTTTCATATTATTATTATATTTTATATTGGCTGTTAATTAAACTAGTGGCTGTTAATTAAAACCATACATACGAGGATCACGCTGAAAAACTACAAGGTTTTTTTTCAACGTATTCTCCCCCTACCTCAATACATTCACGCATTCGGTAAAACCACTTGTCAAATTCTTGTGAACTACGTTATTTTGAAAGGTTGCTGATTTTCTTCTCAAATGCAGCGATTGTCTCTTCATCGGTGGACAAATGGCGACCTCGTAACTTTTCTTTGATCCTAGGGAATAAGAAAAAGTCGCACGGAGCTAGGTCCGGAGAATAAGGTGGGTGAGGCAACAGTTTGACACCCTGTTCAGAAAAAAAATCGAGTGTTCTAGCGGCGCTGTGGGCGGGTGCGTTGTCATGGTGCCATTGAATACCCCTCAGATCAGTCTTTGGACGACTCTTGCATAGTTCTTGGAAGACTACAGGAACACATTTGGTTATTACCATTCAGAAGTAACTGTTCTTAGATTTTCCAAGGCTACCGTTGTGATGTATCTAAATTTAGAAAAACAAGATGCGACTATTTTCTTTCCAACACTCTTGGAATGACAAATTTTCGTTGGAGGCTGCTCACTTTCAAAGCACCAAACTAATGACTGCTTTTTAGTTTCGGGATCATAATGATATAACCATGTTTTTTCTCCGGTTACGATATTAAAAGTGTTTTTACTGTGCCCATTATCAAATTTTTCAAGCATAAACTTACCCCAATCAACTCTTGTTGCTTTTTGCTCATTGGTCTACGAATGTAGCACCCATCTAGAACAACGCTTCCTTAGGCGAAGGTGATCATGAATGATTGTTCGGATCGCTGCCGATCCAATCCCCATACAAGCCTCAATCTCGGTGTAGGTTATATGTTGATGTTTTCTTACCATATTTTGCACAGCTTCTACAGTTTCTGGAGTAACAGCAGTTGGCGGTCAACCTCTGCGAGGTTCATCATCGAGTGAGATCCGGCCCCTTTCAGACTCAGCAAACTCATTAAACACTGTAGCCCTAGAAGGTACAGAGTCCCCAAAGCATCTCACTAAACTTTCGTGACATTCCGCTTATTTTAGTCCCTCTTTATAGTCATACAATATCATGGCTCGAAAATCGCGACTACCCGGTTCCATGTTCACGTCGGCATTCGAGACCGTGGCAAGGCAACTTCTGAACGATCCCAACGCTGCCTTTGCGTGTAAGCACTTACAACTTCAGACAAAATAACTGCGTACTCAAACTTGTTTAAACTTGTATAGATTAGGAATATCTGAAGACTTTCAGCGTGACCCTCGTAATTAATTCACAGTGTACTGAGGAATCATCATTCAACACAAGGCATATTCTTTGACCTTTCTCTTGAAATTGCTTTTTGCGGTTCACCATGCTCAGACATGCTACGCTACTGAATATCTCAATTGGCATCTTCGGTAAAGAAAAATGACACATCGATGTCGACACATATCGATGTTTCACCTTCATATCTGCCAGTTTGATTTACACAACATAGGAGTTGGGCTGCGCTCCCTCGTTTCTCGTAATGCCTAATGTATCCGCACGTCAAATTAGAACGAATGTAGGGTTGAAGACTGGGGATTTTCGCAGTAAACAGATTGATGGTCTTCAGAGATAGGCTTGATGGTGAATGTATGTAAAAATGTGGTGTGGCTCTAACGCGCTACTTATGGATTGCATAGCTCTTGGCGAAGGGTATTGCTAGAAAAAGTCTCAATTCAATGAGCGTGACGGAAAGATTGGTATTCAGAAGTGGGATCGCTAAATTACAAGAATTCTAATTACGTGTTTACCTTTGTAACATCTGGATACTGCATGCCGTTAATTGAAACCACATAAATAACCGCTAAAAGAATTAAAATACGTAAAAAAACTTTGGAAACTCCTCAAAATAGATGATCACCAAATTAATTGAATACGCCTGAAAATGAGTAGAAATTTAAGAAACATAAATGAGTGGTTCAGTTTTCGGAAAATTAAAAAAAATAAGTGCTGCTTAAAAAAGCCAGTATTTGCCCTTATCATATCACTCCATGAAGTTCATCAAAATCGTGTAGTGGTTACTGGATTCACGCTTAACATAAAACGGACATACCGAAAGACAGACAGACTGGTAGACAGACAGACTGGTAGACAGACCGACACGGCTTTTCGATATTTGAGATAGCACATCCAAAACCGATTAATCTCAAATTAAAAAATATTCCCCGGCTTATGCGTTGGGAATAGAAAATACATCTAACAATAACAAACAATCTGCTGGCGGTTACTTTTCGTCATTTTCTGGTCATTTTGCATCGGTAGCACTTTTCCTTGAGCTCGAAAGTATCAGAATCTCCCAAAAATATACGATAAATCATTTCAACTTATCAAAGATCAAATCCTCCTCTGTAATAAGAGGGGGAACAAAATATAATACGTATCGTCCGTCCTGCAGAATGTCTCCGTATATCCGGCAATTATCCTCTCCTGTAATATAAATCTCGTTTAACCGTCCCCCGTTATCCCGAGCAGTAAAGCTTAATAATGACTGGTTGAAAAATTGTAGCCGGCGACACGACATCGCCTTCTCCCGGATCCGCAAACCGGCTGATCCGAATTCCATTCCAGAAGTTGATGCATTCTATCGACCAGTAGCGCCATTAACGCGGGGCTGAGAAATTTACCAAGTTAATCGAATTGGTGATCCCCAATCATTTATATAAATATTTTTAATGAGGTTGTAGTCTGGAAAAAACGTTTACAAATACGCATTTAAAAATTGGCCTACTGCGGAAATCGTACCACACACTTTCTGATTACCGTTCAGACGCTCTAGCCAAATGAGCTAATCTGGCACTCGATCTATGATGTTAGGTACACTCCCAGAGAGCCATGTTTCTTCCGAATTTCAAACTTCTCATGTGCTTTGTATCTCGAAATACAGTATAGGTAGGTAATTATCACGGTTATTTCCTGAATTGTGTTACTATAATTTTTCAATGCGGGGATCTGTCAGTCGAGTAAAAACGGCTTTTGGGAGAGTGCATCTAACATAACTGGCATTATGGATGGAGTCAACGGAGTGCTAGCTTAGCTCAGTGGGCTAGAGCATCTGACTGGCAACCTAAAGCTGTGAGGTTCGTATCCCGCATTGAGCCAGGTTCGAATTTCTAAATGCAAACTTGTGTTATTATTGGTATTATTTATTCACATATTTATTACAACGTGTGAGAGTGATTACTCAAATTATACATAATCTATTGTAAATGAAACCCTTCATAGCCAATAACTCCTCTTTCCTCTGCTCCACTGTAACGATTTAATGTTTGCCCCCACTCCATCTCTAATATGTAAAATTAAAATCACAAAATACTAATGATTTCACATTTCCTACAAATCTCAAACTACCATGTCCAACATCGTAAAATTCGCAAGTATACTGATCCAATAGACAAGCCTCCCATAGATAATGATCAATTGATTTCATAAGATTTTAAAAATAATTCCAAGAAGTTCTATATAGAAATAAATAACTCCCTAGTCTTATATGGATTTTCCTTCCAAGAATATATCTTGATTAATACCTCAAAGGCATCAATCTGATCGACTTGTCAGTACCTTTTGGCAACCATTGATGCCCCGTGCCCATTATTTTAGCCCTGAAGACAGATGCAAACATCTCCGAAAGCTGAGAATAAAGAGTACACTCGTCCAAATTTTCTACCGATTTCTCGACGATACATGTTGCTACCTAACTAGTTATTGTGCGGTAATAACTGCTTCCCTTCAATCCACTAAATATCTACTACGTGCATATTCCATTTCAGGCGTTCCCAGTGTGCCCAGCGGCAGAATAATTTTCAACTTTTTTATATCATGTAGTAACTATATTAGTATTACCATCGAAATGAAACAAAATGAGTGTTGTTAACTGAAAATGAACAACAGGAGCATTTGGTTATTGAAAAAGAGAGAAAATAAGTTTTAAAGTAGGTAGTTCGCCACGGGTGATCGTACAGCCTTTGTTAAAATATAATTTTGTAAACTTAGTAAAGATTTTCCTATCAAAAGTTTGATTTCGGACTTCCATTGTCTATAAAATTTTGAGTATCACGACGTTTCGATTGATGTGCTATCTTCAATCGTCTTCAGGTGAACTGGCGAACACGTTCCTTCCATGCCTATTTATACCCCGTCCGGTGACGTGTCGTTGTGCGCGGACTGTTCTGATTGGTTCCCGATGCGCAGTATTCCGGTCTGCTGACGTGGCTGTTTGTCGGTCATTGTTTGTTGTCTGGTCCAGTCGTAGTCTATTCATCTTCTTTATGAGTGGCTGCCAGATTGGTTTAATGTCTACGCTGGGTTTGCTGTACACTTTGCTGTTGTTGGTGATGAATGCCGCCTCCTTGAATTTCCTTCGATACCAATGCGGCTCGTTGGCAATAACCTTAGCGTCGTCCCAAGCTATTTCATGGTGCTCCGTCCATGCGTGGTCAGCTATTCCAGATTTTCCTGTCTCTGCTCGCTGGGTGTTGAGACGATGTTCTTTGATTCTTACTTCCAGTGGCCTATTTGTTTCTCCAACATAGATTTTACCACATTGACATGGTATCTGGTAGATGCAGTCCTTTGTTTCTTGAGATTCATTCCTGGGCTTAGTTTTTGTTAGGATACTTCTGAGGGTGGCAGTCCTAGAGAATCTCGTTTGGATCTTGTATCGCTGACCTATTCTTTTGATTCCATCTGATATTCCTTTAACGTGAGGCAGAATGAGTAAGTGCTGAGATTCTTCGTGTTTAATTCTTCTACTGCTGGTATTTTCCTGTATTGTTACTTCTTTGGGTATCCGTTGTTTAATAGGTCTTGTTTAATGATATTGAGCTATTTTATAGACAATGGAAGTCCGAAATCAAACTTTTGATAAATTCACCTTGTCTACAAGTTTCAAACAACAGTTAAAGATTTTCCTCGTTATACATTTAGCAACCAGACGATGAAGTGCAATCAAGCACAAATACTGTATTATTAATTATTTTAACATCTACATAACTGGCGGCAAACTATAAACGCAGAGGATCCCAAGAGTAGTAAGTACGATTAATTTTATTCCAGCTTTCCGTCCTTACTTTTTGTTTTCCATTGATATCCAAGTTAGAATGCCACGTTGAGGCGAATCCATCATCAGGAGGGAGAGCTGGCTATTTTTCTCGCGTCAAATGGCAGATTAAAAATGGGTTTTTAATATTCCGCTTTTTATATGACGGTTTTATTAATCTTGGCTCATTTTTCACGGCTGGACAGAAATGAGAGGGACAATTAGAGATAGAGGACCATGTCATTTCTTCATATCGCACACGAGTATTTGCGAAAAATATATAATTGGGATTGCAAGTGGAATAATTGTGTATTTAACACACAGTTTCACAAACACAACTCGTGTTTCTTCAAGTGACGCGTTTCGATTTACATTTAAATCATCGTCGGACTGTCATATTTAAATATGAATTGAAGCGCGTCACTGTAAGAAAGAGAATTTTATTTGTTAAACTGTGTGATAAATACACAATTATTTCATCTGCATGATGAAGGAGTTTCATCAAGTAAGAGCATCTACAATCTACATAATAATCACAATTATTTTATCGACTAAAACTTTTCTAGGGTCTTGACTGGAAAACTTTTTTACTGTATCGCAATCTAGAGCGAGCGTTGCGTCAATAAGGTCAAATCTTGCTCGCCACTGCGGTCCTCATTTTAACCAAATCAAAATTGTTGGCTCTAATAAACTCATAAAGTAATTACGAACGGTCGTAATATTCATAGCACCACTCCTGTGAACGGAAAAAACCTCGTCTGCCGTATACTTTGCAATAATTAGCTTTTTTTAAACAGTGAACATGCCGCAATTTTTTTCTTTGAATACCCATTTTAAGAGGCGCGGATGTAAAGAACATAGGAGTGACGTATATTGGACTCCGTACTTATCACGCTGTAAGAATACCTTTCTCCGTTCAAAAAAATCATTATGTGGTATGATGAAGTTGAAGTTTTATGATCTCGTTTATCGATTTGGATAAAAGTATAGACACTCATTTCGTTCGGAAGACATGTAAAAAGTGAACAGGAAGAGTATACTAACTTCTGATTCATTTAATTTACAAATGAAATAATGAATTAAACTTATGGCGATACCATGTCGCGATTTGGGGTCTCATCGTTTCAGTGAACTGATATTTGGACTATTTTGGATCTATTCATATAATGAAGTGGACAGTAGATACTAAATAAATTTTGAATCCTCTAAAAATGTTTAATCACTACGCCCTAACATGATCCTTAACTCAAATAATGTACATAAACAAAATTACGAATTAAAAAAAAAATGAATACATCACTTAGACTACTCCCAGAAATTAACGAAAACTAGTAACAAACGACGGAGAAGATTTAAAATATTTCTCCCGCTACCGCAATAAACCTATTTTGAAAAATAATTCCAGCGTACCTACGTTACAATCAAAATAGTCTCCCTAAATTTCATCAAAAATCGATGCAGCGGTTACTGAGACTAAAAGACGACAAAAAGTTACGAGAGCTAGAGACCATGACATGACAAAGCAAACATATCTCAAATTTCCACTATCACAATATAAAAAGATTATATCTAAACACCGAAACCCACACTGACTGAAACCGATACCATAGACAGCTAATGCATTGTTATACAAGGGCTGTGATCGTTCCGCTCTTGTAGTCGATTATATTTTTGCAAAAAATATTGTTTAATATATCAATCTAGTTGTTTACCAGTTTAGTCGGTGGCAGCTGAACATATTTATGTTAAATAACTTTAAATGAACAAAGGGCACTATCTTGCTGTGATTTATTTAAATTTCAAGCATAGCACAAAGTGTGAATACTTTGGAAAAATCTAACGCCAGCATGGCGACAAGTCGTGTTCCTTCGCTATCGTAAAGCGGTGGTATTTACTACCAAAAAGCGGTGGTACGGTACAATGTACTTCGACGTTGTCGATTTTCCTCAAATGCGTTTTTGAAATTCTAAGCCAAATTCGACCGTTACAGATAAACATGATGATATTCAAACGTGATTTAGTAAGGACCGGCACATTACTGTCAGAAACATTCAAGCAACTTTAACGCTTTTACACAAACATTTTAAAACTCATACACTTTGTCCTCGGCTGACAACCCACAACCTGACTTCAGCTCAAAAAGAAGACCATGAGAGATGGTACAGATCTGCACTACATCGCTTTGACTGTGGATCCTCTAATTTGATGTACAATATCATCACAGATGATGAAACTATAATCCCAAAAAAGCAACAATCGTCAGTTAAGTCGTTAAGAATGAGTCGGCTCCAACAAAACTTGTTCGTGAAAACACTATTTTGGAATTACTGGGCATGTTTGTACTGTAATACTAGAGGATATACGTACTGTTATTCCAGAATGCCACACTACAGTTTGTATGCCATAGATTCTACAAAAATATAGCGAAAAACATCCAAAAGGAAGGATCATATTGCATCAAGACAACGCTCAGGCTGCTCGAGCGAAATGATTATATGAATGCCCAAAACCTGGAAATAATGAATCGGTATCCGTATAGTACAGTCCTAGAACATAATGATTCGTTATTTCTGCAAGAAAAGGGCAAATTACGGGATTTATGTTTTAGATCTGCCGAAGAAGCGGTTGATGATTTAATTTAATACACTTTTAATACATTTAATAAAGCCTAGGGCCAAAGATTGAAGGAAATGTTTTCAAGAATAGTTTTCGCAGGTGCAAAAATTCATGGACTGTGAAGAAGAATACCTTGATACATTATAAATTAATGCTCTTTATAAATGAAACGTGTTTTGTTCTACTAAGCACACAAGATAGTGGACAGTTCTCGTATAAACATGAGCGGTTATTCCTAGCTTTCTTTAACCTGTATTGAAGGAAGATCATAGCGCGAACGCCCCATTGGGCCCCTTGTGCGTCTAGTGAAGAGAATGCTGACACGACGCAGCGGAGCATCCCTTGCAGTGGCCATAGAGTGCCAGCTTTCCCCCAGAATAAATTCTGGAAATTATAGGACAGCTAAAGAATCGCACAGCAGATTCTTAACCCTGTCATTGACCTGTTCACCATCACTACATTAGGGTGTTGTACCCATCCTCATATTGTAGAGGTGTTTCCTTAACTGACAGTGTCCAAGTGTAATGCCAGTATCAAAGCGTAGTTATATGTACACGAACAGGCAGCATTAAGCTACTTCTTCACTAGGATATCCGATGAATTAGCTAACAAATAAACAGCCAAGTTTTCAGAAACTGTATAGGAAAGCACCCCCGGTGTTCTATTTCAGTAGACCTTTGATAGCACTGTCGGGCAGAATACCGTGCGGCTCAGGACCGAGGATTTTGGTCTCAGCAACCCTTTTTACCAGTCGATCACCTGTAATATTGATTCTGGAAAGTAAGTGTTGTTTTATCCAACCGATAGGTACACTGTTTTTGCAGAGGCATTCACAGTGCCTGGTGGTCCAATATCTTTGCCCATAATATTCCCCGTAGCTATTGTTATGCCAGCCATTTCACTTACTGTTCATACGGAGGTTTCTGTACTATACACCACAACCAGCCTCATTTTCCATAGATCTGTCTGAGTAGATGTTAATAAGCCTTCGGCGATCTGACCGTCATAATCTGTGAGAATTTCATTGAGTCGATCAAAGATAAACATTGCAAGGATATTGTCGACGTTAGCCTGCAGAAGTGGCAATTTTGCAACAGACATGCGACTATAACAGCCTTATATCTTCCTAAAACGTTATATTCAAGAGCAATTCTCCCTCTTGAAAAGCGAAACTGAAACACCTCGGTATGCAGACCGCGCGTACAATTTACTCTGAATCCGTTCCGGTCCATTGGTCGATTCTTCCAGATCCGTCCCTGCTGATATCGACCCCATCCTCGCTGCGCGCCGGGCGCATGCCCACTCGACCGCACGGTTACTGAACCGCGCCACTTTTTCCTTCACCCCCGAGATATTGCCGACAGCAGCTTGCTGTCCTGCGAACCAACGCAACGACTGAAACCTGCTATCCCCGTGCTTATTCAGCAGGCAACGCAAGCCACTGGATAAACGAACTCGGCTGGTAACAACCGACGCACGGTTGGACGCAAATAGCTAAGTTTCAGTTTTGAGTATTTTTACCTCCCATGCCAATATAGGATTATAAGACGACCGCTTTTAAGCATAGAGGTCCGTTTTTTTGTTCTGTGTTCGCTTGTCCACTTTTGTTCGTGCGTCCAAAGGGACCCTGAATAGGATACATTCACACAGTTTTTTATGAGGTCTCCAGTAGAGGGTATTTTTAAGCTCTTTATATTTCAGAAGGGGATCTGAATTTTACATTCCCATCGGGTTCGTATAAATTCTATCAAGTGTACGTAATTTACATTTTCGCTTTTTTCACTTGGAACGTCTGATAACCTGATGCCAATAGGCATTTCTGTTTCAGAGACTGCTTCTACAGACTACTGCGGTTGAATAAGAAATCACAACTTAAACCTATGTATGAACTATTAGGAAAGGCTTCAATGCAGCATTTTCCATTTTTGACAAATCCAAAACAACCTAATGCTCTACGATACAAGAAGCACAACGCTGCCTGTTTTATGAGATAACGAAACATACAGCAATGTGATTCCCTTAGCAACCCTGGAGAAAGACCTATTGTCCATCTCTTTTGGAGAAAATTGAGTAGATCTTTCCCTGAAGCATACTCAACCGAAATGGGTCACAGTCTAAGAATCAGAAACGCAATCATCGTTCAACTTCTTAGAGGCAGATTCTTTGATCTTTTTGAAATTGTCATCCTCTTTGTGTGGTATAGAAACGTGCTCCCATTTTACTCTATGTGCCAATATAACATATTCCGCACACAAAGTCTATTTTATATATTAAATTGTGCGTATCTACACTTACATGTTTCGGCTGTGTATTCAGTGTATTGAAAACTGTTGTGATAATGAATTTTTTGCCAATATTTTTAGATATATTTGGTACACAGAAAGTGCCGGTAGATGTTGCTACTTATCTTTGAATCATAGGTGGAGAGGCAAGTCTTCGAAATTGTGGGTTGACAAATTCTTGAATATAAACAATACTGCAAAGAAGTTCTTTTTGAACAGTTTCATGTTATCATAAAATTGATTAGCTCGAGGAGGTCTCTTTTGCTTTATCGGAAAGACCATCTATGACGCCTTTTATTATAATCATTCCATGATTATAAATGTAATCCAATACTTTTAGACGCTGTTTTCTTATATAGACAAAATCGCACTCCAGAAACGACAAGTTAGAGAAAAAAATTCTATCCGCATAAAGTTTAAAGTTCTGCAAACTGTACCTATCCGGGGAAATTGGTAGCTTATTCCACAGTGCGAAGATTCTCCAAAAGACTGATTTTTGAAGAGGTACGTTCGAGCTGTTGGAAGGTCGATATGGTGAGGATGAGACCCCTGGACTTTTCCAGTATTCCTTGTAGTGATGTGTTATTATCCGAAACAACTTGATCGAACACTTACCGTGGTACAGAATCTATATAACGGAGGCAGATTAGCAGCTTTTCTTCGATGTTCGAGACTGTGGAGGTCCTTTGTCAGGCGCGTCCACTAGATGTATTACTCAATCCTGGATTGATTTTAGAAACGTCAGGGAGCGCATTGGAACGCATCCCCGCTCACGGGTATAGTCTTCCAATGATAGTATGATCTGCGCCTTGTAGAGTAGTAGTAACTGTTTCAGTGAATATAATTTTACACAGCGGAAGAAAACCCCCAGCTTCTAGGACGGCAATAAGGTCACGCCGAGACATTTTATTGTTGATCTTAACCCACAGAAGCTTGATGGAAGGTGACACAAGTAGCGAAATTCCCTCCGTATCCATCTTTTATTGCGTTGAACTCCTGTAGATCCCCATTGAACATTTTTTCCTTCTGGAACATCGAAGGAGGTTAGCTGATCTGTCGTTATTCTATAGATAGGATCATGGCAAAGATTCGACTGCAAACACAAGGGGGGACAAACGGGTGCATCCTCACCAGACGAGCTTCAAATGCCTCGAACCAACCTCTTTCAAAAGTCGTTCTTTGGGAGAACCTCAGCGTTGTGGTGCTCATCCTTTGAACCAACCTCATCAAAAAGTCATTGTGTTGAAGAATCTCAGCATTTTGAAATGAGCTGCTGGGAAGTTCATTCCCCGATAATCACAGTTCGTACCATTGTCAGGTCATTGTGAGGACAATTCTCACAGCGCTCCTGAAGCGCCATAGGCTTTCTTTATTTGTGAAGTTACTTATAAAAATTTTAGTAGACACGTTAATACACCCTAAAATATGACAAAATAAGAATGTAATCCAAATTGCTTGTGAGAAATTACACGCTTGTGCCTAGGAATTGAATTGTAATTTTCTCTAATCTGAAAATACAACACACCAATGGGGCAAAGATATAAATAATATCCAAACTTTCTCCAACTTTTTGCTCGCATCCCACTTCCCTCACATTGCACGTCATGTCCCTAACACAACTCTGAGCGCACAACCCCGTGAATATTTCAAAGCGCCTCCGAGTCTGGGTGTATTTACCCTGTCGTGTTAGCCCAAAAGTGACACTTTGACGGTCGGATGGCGCGAAAGGGTTCACCGTCTACCAGCAAGAACACTTTAATTAATAACTCGGAAGAGGCGTCCAGGTTGTTTCATAACAGAGAACTTAGGATACCAACAGACAGCAATAACAGGCTTGATGGCCGCCTGAAGCTTGAATTTAAGAGAAAAAACGAGCTTCTTTCAGGGAAAAGAGAAAATTAAAGATCCTTCTCTAGGGGTAGATTTATTCAAAATCGAAGTTCGCGAATCGCTGAATTAGACCAATAGATTCTGAGGGCTAACCGCTATTGTGGGAGATACAATGGTATTTCAGTATTCAAAACAGAACATAAACACTAATGAATAGTGGAAACTTTCCACTCCCATATCATTTCATTATTTCACATATTTGTGGGAATCCGATCTTGAAGTACAATTCAAATCTGCCTTTAAGAATAGAATAATGAGAATACTTATTACCATTTCCTATTCTCCCAATATTTGGAAATAGTTCCACATGATAAGTCAGTTTTACAATAGAAATAATTCTGCCACAATTTCCTTATATTCGAATGAAAAGTGATATTCAGCAGTACCAAGGGACTGTGGCCCCCAGGACAAGTTCCGTATGCTCCCATAATACCCTCCCCTCCTCTGAAAAAGCTAAATGGCAAAAAGCCTTTCTACCGAAACCATTTCTCACCCTTTAGGATATTCACCTTCTCCAAAAAAACTGAAGAGCAAGAAAACCTCTCTACACCACCCGTAAAAAACCTGAAGAGCAAAAAAACGTCCTTACTGAAAAGATTTCCCGCCTATTCAGTCCACAGTTTTAAATAAACACTGCGCCTTTGGTGCGGGTCCCCTTGCACTACCCTAGGTACTTCCCTAGACACCAGAGGCTCAATGCTTAAATGCATAGAAAAACTGGCGTCAAGTAGAAAACGCTGTGTACTTATTTTTCACGGAATATCAGTTTTGAAATTAATATTCGAATCGAATTTTTGATTTGTAATCAAATTAATAATATTGTATAACATTAACCCCTATTCAATTTAAAAAAAGCAAACTTCCATTGGATCAACAGTACTAAAATTTCACAAAAATGTTCGAAAAACTGATCCAATCAACTTGACCCCATTTTTTTAAAGGAGGAAACGCAATTTTATAATTTATTATACTTATAACAAGTGAAACAAATTAGCTCCGTTGTATTGCTTTGGTAACTGTTTCCTTTTATGCACGAGATCTATAATCACACCACTGATACCGTCTTATTGTCGCCGCCGCAGTTTGGCCTAGACGTCGAATTGGATTTACGAATCAAAATATAAGCGTTCAGTATTTTACAAATTAAATGGATTAAATAGGTATGCGTCGAATATGATCGTTTGTCACAAATATCGTGAAATCTGCAGCTATTTAAATGATCTCATTTTTCAAGGCAAATGTGTGAACTATCGTTTCTATCTAACAAGTACGAGGAATAATTGGGGTCTATGGTTGATAGCTGATAGAAAGTCTTTCATCAACGGCAAAAATATTAAGATCTCCTACCCCCTCCGGGATCAGGGCGAAGTTCGTTTTTTTTGTTTTTTCCATTTTTTAACGATAACTTCGCCACCTCGAAAGCGATGTTCAAAAACTACAGAAATTTAGTGTCAAAATGTCATCAACATCCGAATGGTACTTTCCCAATAACAAAGAGGTCAAGGATTCCGTACAGACAGACAGACAGACAGTATTTATACCTACGTTTTGAAGTCTGTTGATTTATTTGTAACTGGTTTTGAAGTATCCGTCTGAAACCCAACCAATTATTATCATCGCTGCAATAATATTGTCCGTACTATAACGAACCACAGTGCCAAACAGAAGCCTTGCGGTTATACGGCAAAAAATTGTAATCGACGGCATAGGCTTTTAGATAAATTGTGATAGTTTTGTAGCTTGGGGATACCGGATGAAAGGAAATCCTATAAAGCGATGTTTATTTTTACTAATTAGTTGATGGATAGATGAAAGGATAGATTAATGATGCTGCCTCTGGGCAGACAGTTGAGAGGATATAGGGAAAATGGCACTGACTTGCTTCATCGCAATTAGTGTAGGCAATGTTACGGTTTGACTTCGACTAGAACGGTAACAAAAGGGGTTGAATTGTATATACAACAGAACTATCATAAGCCATGTACTCTGGTGGAATTACCTGTTCTGCTTCCTACGCACAACCGAGGAAACTACTGTAGTCACAAAAAATTTCGTCGATTGGGTTGATGCTGTACTCTCCACACAATAGTATCACTTCAGAAATAATCATCTGGCTAGGATTTTGGAATAGTCGATAGTTGTGATTTATTTTGAAGGATATTGAAAATCCCAATACTTTAAATCCACAAAAATTACCAAATTTATTTCAATTGGATCAGCATCTATAAAACCCAGCCAAATCTTAAAATTGATACAATTGCTTGTATTATACTGAGTCAACTTACTTGACGCCTATTTTTAAGCACTTTCCTCATCAGTCATAATCCCGTATTCAGTTAAAATGCAGTAATCTGTGGTAAAAGCTGCTAAAACAGAAACGTAACAGTTTAAATTTTGATCAGAAATGTATCTGAAATCTACTATATTCATAAGTCGGACGTATTGTAGAATTCTAGATCTATTGAAGAAATTCTATATTTTACCTGTTCTAAAGACAAATATGTCGATGTTTAAAAAATGCGGGAGCTAACCAGAGTAAAAAATGAATCACCAATGCAAAAAAATCGAGATATCTTCCTCGCTCTAACCCTAATTTATAAACCCTCAAAATAAAATTGAACAATCATGGCCTCAGAATCGTCCGAAAATGCGGTTTAATCCTATATAAAAAATTCGCTCAGAATCCCTCTCATTCTTTTTATTGGATTAGCGCTGGGAAACAAGACAAAAGACTTCCGGTCAAAATTTCTTGAAACTAAAGGAGCAAGGAGACTATGATTAAAAAACAATCTTCATAGCCACAAATCATGACCTGGAAATAAAAACCCAGTTTAGTACATTTTACCTCAAAATGTTCGATCATCGACGGATTTTTTTATCGAAATAGTTCGAACTCTACTACTTTGTGTGTGACTTTTTACAGAATGATACGACTTGTTTAATTAGGAAGATTCAAAGAATTTTGGCCGATTTAACTTTTTCTATTCGTTTTGCCAATTTAGATTTTTGTGGTGACAAAAAAAAAATTCAATAGGCATTTCGATTTCAGTGAATATTGCCGTTCACATTAAGTAATAACTATCTACCACAAAGTGTTATCAGATGATAAGAGCAATAAAACACGTTTGTTGTATCTTTCTCCCTGTCTAAATTCAACAAAAAATGAAGAAAAATTGTTGAAATTGCCATGATATTCTTGTAGCTGATGTTGTTTAGTGAATTTATATACAATACAATAATACAATAGGAAATCTTTATTGGCTTTCAAGTATCCGTTGAGGAATAAAACATGACAAATCATAGAATCCATCCTAATTACAGTAACTTCCGAAAAATATTCTGTGGTTGTATCTCTGGTTGATTTGATCAAATATACAGCACTAAATTTTTGGACTTCAAACCTTTACAATAAAAGTAAACCAAAAATCATATCCCCAACCATTAACATTGCTAAAGACAGGCGCAAATAAAGGTAGCACATAGGTACATAACGAGATATTTTTCGTAGGCGGCGAGACAGAATATACTCGTAGAAGCATATGCCTGTTAGCTTGAATAACATATGTACGTCCGTGCACAATGGTGGAAAATATGTATGAGAAAAATAGAACGCTGGAAGTGATACAGGATCGACAATTCACAAGCACAAAAGTAAAAGATCATTGAAATAGCTAGCGCAGATAGGTACATTAACTCATCTATTTTAATATGATAATCCATTTATGCCACTTAGGAATGGAAAATCATATCTTTGATCAATATAATGATCGAAATTTTCCAGCATAGTAGTTCCAGTGGCCTCTATTCCAGCAGAAAATATGCTGGTTTGTATGCCTGAAATATACCCGGTTTCCAAACGTACAAAGGAAAATCAACAATAACCTCATATATAAATCATCTGTATGAGGAATTGAACAGTTCTGGAAAATTTATAGGAGTATTTATGGACCTGGGTGAGGACTTTGACATCATTTGAACATTCTCTTATGTTGAATAAGCTATATAAGTATGGGTGTAAGGGGCAATATTTATAATTCAGTACAGTTGTATTGACAAGACTGGAAACAGCTTGTAGGAATAAATGGTTCTAGGTCAAATATGCTGTCCAATACTATATGAGTCCCACAAAGATCATTCTTGGGGCCTCTCTTATTTTTATTTTCCATCAATGAGGCACCTTAGATTCTACATTGATATACGCTAATGGCATTTCCCTTCTATGCTTTGAAAATAACCTGAGCCTGGCTTTAAATACTGCAGACACATCTTTAAATGAATATAATCACTATATCAAAGCTAATAAACTGTATTGGAATAACACAAAAAAGTATTAACTGGTAATTTAATGCGTACTTTGAAAAAAAATTAATTGAGTAAAAATCTGGTGTAAATATCAACACTTAACCACGTATCTATACTTGAGACTTTAGGATGCAAGATCCAAGATAAAAATGGTGGAATCGGACCTTCGTTATCTTAAAGGTTGGTCCACTTTTTTGTGTCACCCGGTATAGTTTAGATGACTAACGTCTATAGTCTTGTACTTCACTGCAATATAGACTAAGAGAATACAAAGTAGTATTCTTGAATTAAGTAAACTGTCCAAAATAAGAGAACTTCTTGAAAATCCTGCTCACACGTAAATAACTACTAGGAAAGGTAGTTTATTTTTATCCCAAATACATCAATACAGGCAGAGGCTTTTCCTATCTCGTTTCTAGCGCGTCTACATCAATTTGCTTTTCCATGAAATATGGAAATTAGAATATTCGTAACGTCTGTTATTGTGGATTGAAGTTATTCGTAAAAGATGTAGCATCAAAGATTACTCTCAAACTTACCTTTTACGTTGAAACAGAAACAGTTAGGAGTTACTTGGCAGTACGTTGGTGCATCTGAAACAAAAATAAAGATGATGTGCTGGAATATGAAGATTTTATCGTATTGTAAGATGTTAATAATTATGCATTATTTGATCAGCTCGCTCTCGTGAACCAGCCAGCGTGATCTATTAAACTGTTAGTAGATGTTAAGATTATTTCGTGTAGTCACCCAGGATCAACTACCAGACTATTCAACTGAACGGCATTGATTTGTGAATCCCATTTCACAATATATTCCGGTTTGATCAATTCAATGCATATTATTCCTTTTAAATTAAATTTAAAAAAAAGACATGGTATCGTATCTGTATACTGGGGTGCTAGATATCAATTGTTATTATTTCTCACTAGTTCCATTTCAAAATGTAGAGTTAGTGTAAAAATGTAATACGAAGCACCCCACGTTTGTATCACAATTACATTAATTTTCTTGTTAATCACTTCATTCTCATATTAAAAATAATTTTATACTTTTTAGTTCGATTAATTATAAAAGCCTTTTTTTGGTTTTTTTAACTATAATTTATTTTTTGTTTCATTAACAAGAACATAATGTAAAGAACAGTTCTGGCAATATGATATACACTGCTCAAAAAAATTAACGGACGCTCCTGATCATATGCAATGGCAGCTTAGACAATGGAAACCTGTACTCTTCACAGACCAATCTAGATTCCGTCTAACCCGTTGTGGAAGTGGAATACATGTGTACACACGTCCTAATGAACGTTACTGTACAAGAAGTATCCAGATTTGGAGATGGTTCGGTAATGATCTGGGGTGGAATAAGTTTGGAAGAAAAAACGGACCTTTCAGTGATACCGGAAACCCTTACAGCTGCAAGATATATTGATATCACAGAACAGCTATATTCCAAAGAAGCTTCATTTATAGCTCAACAAAATACTATAACCTACTACCAAAAGAGTTCAAATATTTCAACATCAATAAGTTCAAATACAAACTAAAAAAATATTTCATGGATTGTCAATGTCGAACGGGAATTTCAATTTAAAAAAAAACAAAAAAGCTTTGCAGGTATATAGTGGGTATATAGAGATGTGTATGTGTGTGTATATTATGTTTATATATGTGAAAACGGCGTAGTATGTAACAACAAACAATCAGTGTTTATTATGTGTTCTAGCTCTTACTTTATTGTAAATGCTATAGAATTGTATTTGGCGATTAGCCCTCTGATGGTTGAGTGGAGTAGCCTTGGCTAGACTTCGCCCATCAGTCTATGGATTTTTTTTGTTGTAATTATCTAAGTCCAATAAAAAAGACAGTTTATTATTATAATTATTATATGATTCTTTCAGATCATGTTATTCCTGCAGCATATGGATTTCTTTTCATGCAAGGTAATGCTAGGCGCATACTGCTGCCATAACCATGGATTTTCTTCGTCAGCATGAAATTCGTACAAGGAATTGGCCAGCGTTGAGCCCCGACCTCAATCCGATTGAACATCTATGGGATATATTGGACAGGCGTATTAGTCGCCGCCTAAATCCACCTCAAACTCTTCAACAACAGAAGCACTTATCCAAGAATGGGACAGTATACCACAGGAAGACATTCGACGGCTTGTACGAAGTATGCAAGGAGATGCCAAGAAGTAATTCGAGCTGCAGAAGGACACATGCGATACTAAACCCCATAACAATCAAATGACCAGACACTAGCTATAGAAAACTATCCGATTTTCACTTTGTGTTTTGTATTTTTTTTCAATTTGTAAGTTTTTCCTTAGAAGCAAATGAATAATTAAATATTAAATTCTTAAATTTATTCTGAGAAAATGTGTTTCTTTTCGAATACGTATGCTCCATCTGAATGTAACTAACACTGAAAGTTACAAGTGCACAAAGAGGTATTCCGTAAATTTTTCTGAGCAGTGTACAATAAAAACTGTACCCAATAATTGAGCCCAATATTGATGACAGGTATTCTATATTATATTAATATATTTTTTATTATTTCTTGTTTAGGAGAACTACTTATATACTTATACTTAACATAGGACAGGCCCACAGATCAATGCAAGATTTCTAAGTTTGATTCAATTCACGGGAAACAGCGAATTGTTAAAAAAATTGCATTTTACATAAACTTCCACAAATTGTATACTAAAGGAATGCGAGTAACGGTCAATAACATTTCGAATGATATTAAAACTGTACAGATATTAAAAGTTGAAAAGTAATATACGTGATGTAAATACCTATTCCATACCGAGAGATGTTTCCTTTATAGTCGCAGGTATATCAATAAACTACGAATTATTAAAATAACATATTTAATCGATACTCGCCAACACAAAGAACGTATCGCCCAATTTTTTATGTGGAAAAATGCGTGTATGGGGGTTTCAAGGCTTTTTTAATAGATAACCTCACGCAAAGACAGAAAGGCTATCTCGTTCCATGAGCCCTCTGAGAGAGTAAATGTCTTTTCACATTGACTCTAAAACACCGTAGATTATAATCATCGAGTGTGTGCCCATTCCACAACGCGATGTGCTCCAAAAGAACGGCTCTTTGAAGAACCTCCTTCGACGACGTTGTACGCTCAACCTCGTGAGGATGCGCCTGTTGAGCTCTTCTAGTGTTTGCTGTACTGGAGACTCTTGATGCTATTGTGCAAGACTATTCAGCCGCCCTCCTTCGATGCCCTTAGACTGTAAACATCCTTTGTAAGATCAGGCTAAATCGCTAGACGTACTGCTCGTTTTTGTATTGTGTCCAGAACCTTCAGGGAGTGCTTCGGGGGGCATCCTCACACATGCGAGCAGTAACCCAACGATTGTCTGATCTGGGCCTTGTGGAGTGGTAGTACCTATTCCGGAGAATACCATTTCCTGAAGCGGAAGAGTATCTCCAGCTTATTATAGATATATATTGGGATTCCCCCCATCCCTACGACAGACCGACAGACAGACAGACTGAATGACCGATATATAATAAGACTAGATGGATTGCGTGACACATATTCCCGAGATGTGTATACGATAAAACGGCATCGAACGAGTCCCAATAATAATGCAGTTACATTATTGCGTTCGGTGCCGTCTCTGTCACATGGGATGCACGTCTAGAGGCGCTTACGAATTTGAGAACGACACCGAAACGTGACTTCGTTACATAATTGGAACGCAGCTTCACAGCAAACGAGCGCTGCAGTTCGGCGCACGTCGATGACCCTTAATGCTTCCCTTGCGGCTACAACTACAATACGGCAATCAGGTACATTGAGAGCACTTTTGGGAACGGGAAGCATCCAGACTTCATGCCGGTTGGTATTGAAGGGTGTTAGCATGTTGTATTGACCCTATGTAAGCAGAGAACAACGCTCCCATTTTTGCAGACCATGTTCGTGTAGCTATTATAAGCCTACTGATATCTACTGGTTATTTTTTCATATAGGTAACCTCCCACGAACTCAGAAACCCTGTCTTCTTAAAACACTAAATTGTAACCATCGGGGAATAAACTTCCCGGCAAGCCATACCACAACTCTAACGCTTTCCAAAAGAATAACTTTTGGAAAAGGCTGGTTTGGGGTGTTGAAAGATCGACCTGGTAAGAATGAACCCAGGCGCAGGTTAGAGGTATGATATGGGAAGCCATACTGACGATGGTTGATCATGTTTTTCTCACAGTCACAGGTCTATAGTTGCTGATAATATTTTTTGTTCAGTTTAGGGATGGGTTTTCAGGAAATTGTCGAGGAATTTTTACTTATAGAATGGTATCGTCTGTAGCGGATTTGAAAAAAAGGAGGATTTTTATAGTAAAATAATTTTTTTACTGTATTGTATGTTGTATAAAATTAAACTGATGAACACATTATTAAAGCTGAAATTAACAATATTTATGTCCAATTTTATGTGTGAAAATGGGTTACACTAGTCGTTAAAATTTCTAAATAAAAGTTCCTATCACTCTAGATCGATAATTGTACCTACTGATTGTTTATCACATCCGTGTTGACCGAGCATATTTATAATACGGTCCTGACTGAAGAGGTAAATGCAAACGAGATTTTATAGGTCGCATCATCCTATTTTAATTGTCTTTTTATACCCGTTCGTATCTATTTTTGCGGACGCGTTCCACGCCTCTCATGTTTTAAAGGTTCCGCATCTTTCGGGATTATGGAGAAGATGAAAATTAAAATCACGTAACTGCTTTCGTTTCCTCACACTTCACAAATACATTAAGCACAGAAAGATAAATGCATGTTGGGTACCAATCGGATGTGATGAAGCATTTACAAATTATTCCAATACTTTTTAGTGCGGTTTAACATGAAAACTTGATTTCTAACTCTTTTTTCCTGCTATTTTTTAGTGCTAAAACACACTCCAATGTAATATCAACCATATATGAATAATTATATGCTTTCAAGCAAAATCCTATTTTTATTATTTTATCAACGGCTTGCCCAGGGTAACCTGCATGGTTTGATTGAAGCAAATGGTACAAACATATGAGGCGTATAGTTTTATTTTCAATTAAACGAAGGAGGTTATCCATTGGTATGGTAATAAAAATATTATTTTGCTTAAAAATCTCCTAATGGCCTTGATGCAAATTTCCAACGAATTTTGGTTTGACACGTTTTGGTACTAATTACCAATTATTAAAGTGAAATCTTCATGTAAAACAAAATTCGACACCCTATATTTTTTAAACGAACCCCTTCAGGACCAAAATTTATAGGAACATTTTGTCTTAAATCAAATCAGTGTTTCATTTCTTGCAGTTTTGTGTGCTTACGTAATTAAATCCCTCTAGCGAACAACCGAAAGATTTTCATTAATATGCTGAATCTCTTAAGAGCTTTTTCGCTCGAGAATTACAAGTTTGCCACGGACTAAATAAACTGTAAATGTGGAGACAAAAGAATCGCAAACCGTCGAGTGCACTCGAAATAGATGCAGCACACTGTTCATTATCATTTTACTCTATAAGGACGAGTCCACAACACCTCAAACTTGCTGTTATCGATTGCACTGAAGTTTTCCATGAAATTTGCATATCAATGTTCAACGTTGAACTGTATATTAATAGAGGATATTATTACGACTTAAGCATTCTAGATTTTACTGCACCATTCATGTTCCCCGATCATTTGTGCGGATTTTTGCCCAGAACAATGGAGGTTTCTGGCAGATTATTTTATAGGAAACCACCTCCAGTATGAAGTGCGGTAAATATTCATGCATTATTTTATATGAGTATAATCCCTATATATCCTAATTTTGTAAAATTATGAATGCTTATGATTTATACGTTGTGAATAACCAATAAGCTTTGACGGAGAATAGAAAAAAAAAATTTGATAATCATAAAGGTAGACATTAAATTTAATTTTTTTTTATGTACGAGTACTGCCATTTCACGCCATAATTACACATCCGACATAACGCCACCATCTCATTGGCGACATCGGCGCCACTTCTGTTTTAGCAGATCCTACTACTTATTACTGCATTTTTACAGAAATTGAGATTAAAGATACAATTTTGGAGTGAGAAAAATACAGATAAATGTTCGGGCACTGAACAGCGTATAGAACTACGGATTTGCCGAATAACACTATCATATGATTTTAAATCTGTTAATAACTTTGACCAAGTCAAAGGTTTGTAATTATAAACTTAACCTCGTCGGCAGTCGGAATGTGATAATGATAAAAATAGGACACATAAGAAGTGATGCGCTCAGTTAGATGACGGCTTGCAGAGTGCAGAGTTGATTACCATTCAAAAACCACTTCTGCAATTTACCGTCTCCTCCCAGTGCTACGATCACATTCTCATAAATAAAGCAAAGCCAATTAATGCTAGAGAGAGAGAGGTCACGTTCGTGGACGCCAATGGGCGCTTAAAACCGACATTGGCGGATCCCTAGGGGGCAAGGGGAGAGATTTCTATGAATAAAGATTCACGTTGAGCAGATTCGGATGAAAAATTAATATGGGGAGAGCGGAGAGACTAACGACGAATTTTAACTAGTCGAGATTGTTGTTTGTTTACCTTGGTATAGTCACTTCAGCACCTTGAGCGGGGTTGTGTTATCGTTCAATACGGCATAAGTAAACATATATACGAGGGTCACGCCGAAAGTTTTCAGATACAGAAAAACTAAAAGGATTTTTGAAAAACTTTATTCTGTTTTTTCCACATATTCTCCCCCTACTTCAATAAATGTACGCATTCGGTAAAACCACTTGTCAAATTCTTGCGACCAACGTTCTTTTTAAAGGTTGCTCATTTTCTCCTCAAATGCAGCGATTGCCTCTTGATCGGTGAAAAAATGGCGACCTCGTAACTTTTTTTTGATCTTAGGGAATAAGAAGAAGTCGCACGGAGCTAGAATAAGGTGGGTGAGGCAACAGTTTGACACCCTGTTCAGCAAAAAAAAATAGGATGTTCTAGCGGCGCTGTGGGCGCGTGCGTTGTCATGGTGCCATTGAATACCCCGCAGACCAGTCTTTGGACGGCTCTTGCATAGTTCTTGGAAGACTACAGGAACACATTTGGTTATATACCATTCAGAAGTAACTGTCCTTTGATTTTCCAAGGCTACCGTTGTGATGTATCCACTTTTAGAAAAAAAAGATGCGACCATTTTCTTTCCAACACTCTTGGAACGATGAATTTTCGTTGGAGGCTGCTCACTTTCAAAGCACCAAACCCCGCACCAAACTAATGAGTGCTGTTTAGTTTCGGGATCATAATGATATAACCATGTTTCGTCTCCGGTTACGATATTAAGTGTTTTTACTGTGCCCATTATCAAATTTTTCAAGCAAAAACTTAGCCCAATCAACTCTTGTTGCTTTTTGCTGACTGATCAACAAATGTGGCACCCATCTGGAAAACCGCTTCCTCAGGCGAAGGTGATCATGAATGATTGTTCGGACCGCTGTCCATCCAATCCCCTGAAAAGCCTCAATCTCGGTGCAGGTTATATGTCTATCTTTTATACCATATTTTGTACAGCTTCTACAGTTTCCCAGAGCCTTTTAAACTCAGCAACTTGTATACATTAGGAATATCTAAAGACTTAATTAATCTTTATTAAATGAATAAATATCAACTGGTATCTATCACAAGGCACCATACTAAATATCTAACTGATTAATGGTTTATTTATTGTTTCGTGTTTACCAATAAAATAAATCAAGAGCAATATCGACTTGTACTCCGCTTTCAATTTCCGATTTTAAAACTGGCGAAGGGAATGAAAGCAAATCTGGACGCTGCCTCTGGGCACCTTTATGCAAAATTCGCAGGAATTTTTGCGTCGAGTTGTCGCTTTTGAAGAAACCTAGAAATATTATCATACAGCTACTGCTGCTCAACAAGGCCTAGATCAGACAAAGATCTTCCAGTCTGGAACATCAAGAAAGGGTGGCTGATTTGTCCATATTCTATAGATACTATCATGTCAACTGTTTGACAGAGCTGTCTCCCATAATAACGCTAAGAGGGACCCAACGGACTCATCCTCACCAGGTCGAACTTCGAACGCCTCGAAATATCAATAGACATTCACCATCAACGTTTACTTGGTTTGAATAGATAATATCTATTACAAAAATACAACTCTGTGGCAAATGGACAACAGTCCGATGCCATTCTCCACCAAAAAAAAATTACAAAAATACGCCACAGAGCAACCGTTTGGTCTGTCGAAATAACGAAGAAGGCAAAACCATTGCATTGATTTTCTGGAATGAAAAAGAAATCTTCCTCATGACTTTTGGTAGAAAGAATGAGCACGGGACAGAATTACAAGGAATTATTGGACCAAATCAATCACCAAAATGACGCACCAGCATATCGATCCGAAAATGTCCAAATTTCATGAACTATGAATTGGTGCCTCACCCATTTTATTTGCGTCGCTCAACTCCCTGCAACTCTTTCCGTTCCCCAACATAGATACATGGTACCTTTTAACCCCCCTATCTACCACTCATGATAACAAAATAAAACACAAACTGTCCAAATTCCGCCATCTATTAATTAGAGGAGTTGCCGTTTGGCAAAAGATCAACCTCGAACGCGGTTTATACTTTATGAAGTTTTTTACAGTGGAATATCTGGAAAAGTTATGACCGAGCAAGTCGCAAACTCACAAAGAGAGAAGGCATGCACCATGCATTTATTTATATTGGGGATGATGCATCGAGAGACGCAACCTGCGGTACGGTCATAGAAGCATGAATTCCCAATATAAGCAGGGAAATAAAGATTGGAAGAATCCCTGGATTCAACAAAAAGATTTATAGGGAATAGCAATGCCATATGTAGTTGTAATTTCATTTGTCGCATTTGGAATTTCATAAGGTTCCCTGGTAGAGTCTATTTCCTCTCTTTACTTGAGAGAGCAGGTACATAAATACCGATAATCACCGTGTTCTTGTTGATGTTTGAAGAATTTCGTGCGATAGGGTTTTGATATTCAATATAAGATTCTTTGGAGGCTATTCAATAGGGATATAATATGAAAACAGTGGAATTTACGTATTACATAGTGATTGAACATACATGAAGATAATTGAATTTTAAAAATTTCAAATTTTTGTTTTACCAAAATTGTTACTTCATTCTAAAATGAAGGAATGCAGGAATTTCAGAAACATACAAAACCAGAATTTGGAAATTTAGAATACTTTTACCTTGACACTTGAAAATTATCGAAAACTGATTAATCATGTAGACGAAGTTTTTATATAATTTGTAATCTTGTTTTTCACTAATTACTCCGCCTATACATCGACTTTCAACAAACATGCACTCACATCGCTTTTTATTGCTAACTCCTCGTGAAGTTAGAAAGTCTATCGAGCTCCAGAAGCGGTGCGAGAAGACAAATGTCATACAGCGCAGTAAATGTAACCATCAGTCAGTACTATTTAGAAACAGTCACGCTGTATTCCGGAAAGTATGACAGATAAACATTTGAAACTGTGTTAGATAAACAGTCTGAATTCTGCAATTTTGTTCACCTAACTTAAAATAATGAAAAAGAACCGAAAGCAAGCAACGTAAGTTTTGAGACAGAAGGCGGAAAAGTCAGTTTCGAAATCGTAGAGCAGTTTGATTATCTAAGGGTACTGGTTACCAGCAAAGGTGAGGAATCTGCTGAAATCGAAAAAAGGATTCTGAAAGGAAACGAGGCCGCAGGAGCCTTGAACAAAATATTCCATGCAAAGAATATATCACGAGCAGCAAAAATACGATTATATAAAACAATAATTAAGCCAACGGTAATGTACGGATGTAAAGCCTGGATAATGGCACAAATAAATCAAGCTAAGTTGGAAGTATGGGAAAGGAAAGTTTTTAGAAAGATATTTGGAGGAGTTAAAACAGATGAAGGTTTATGGAGGAGAAGGACAAACGACGAAGTTATGGAAATGTATTGTCAACCATCCATTACAAAATCGATCAAAGCCCAAAGAATTCGGTGGTTGGGGCACGTAAATCGCATGACAGAACAGAGGAGTGCAAGAAAAGCGTTACTGGAAGGGAGATGTGAAAATAAAAGAAGAGGAAGACCAAAGAAGAAATGGTTGGACAGCGTCACGGAAGATCTAAGGAGACTAGGTATACAATCATGGAAGGATATTTCTGCAGACCGGAATGCTTGGAGAACTTTGGTATATAGGATGGAACAGGAGGAATAGATTTTTTAATGTGATGTTAAATTTTATGAAGCCATGGGCCTATAAGGCCTTGTAGAGCTGTAATATATAAATTAAAATCCATAATGAGCATTACAATAGCTAGCTAGAACCTGACCGGTGCTAGCAACTACTACTATAGAGAAATTTCGTCTAAATCAAACGGGCAAAAAAGTGCAAACAACAAGCAAAGCCAGTTCGAGGATCTACGAACTAACCTCGTCCGATAATGATTAATTGATAGCGAAGAATCTACGTTCCAGAATAATTCTCGCGTGGAAACTATTAAGTCAATCTAGTTGACTCCATTTATTAAATGCCTCGCGCCATACTGGATTACCTTGTGGAGAGAACATTCTACTCTACACATTCTTATTCCTCAAATATTTTCAAAAGTCTAATTAGTTTCCAAAGACCCTAACTTCGCAAATAATTAATGATTCTCGCAAACAGACTGTTCCAATCAGAACGCGGGAAGTGGTAAAGCGAGGAACACAGTAAAGCCAAAACAGCGTGGAATCGACGCGAAAATCTCGACTTGATCCTAATTAACGATAATTGGCCGGGCTTTCACGTATTGAATCGCGATCGCGGGCGCCGGTGAAATCGGAACTGGTACGTTGGGGTAACAAGTTTTGTCAAGTGTTTTTCCTCATTTTTTTTCACCCTCCGCTACCGTTCGACTTTACAATGTATGTGCCGAACATACGTAGTTTCCTTTGTTTGTCAAAATCCCGCTAGTTTCTCAGGGGCGGCACGAAGGCTTCCTGTTCACTCGAAAGAATCTACAAAAGTGACATGACATGAGATGTGATAGTGACATGCAATAGAAAACAAAACTTTATTGCATGTCATTACCCACACCTCAGGACTTCAAATTTCTTTACTCTATCCTCGGGTGATTTTAATGAATTTTCAACAAAAATTTGGAATCCATGAAGCTTGATCGCACACCAGGGTACTAATTCATTCATTTGAGACTGAAATAATGAAATAAACTTAGGGAATAAATACATTTAAACCGGATTTTGGAGATGTTAGTAAAATGTTATGATTTTGAATTTTTCAAAATTTCAAAAACATACTTCAACTGGATTTACTGTTCTGAAATTCGATGTAAATATTAAATAAACTGATACCACTGCGCGTTGAATACAAAGTCAACCTCCTTGCCTATTTATTATTTATCATTTTTGCAATTATTTATGTTTATAGGATAATTAAGTCACGTAGATCGAGCATGTGGAGGCAGACAGACTGACAGACAGTGAGAGAGATATGGATGGGCCTAACCTTGGAATCCGTGGCTCATTTTCTTGCTGCGTCGAAAGCATGCAGCTCCCAGATAATCGGAACGTCGCTGCTTGTCGGCGAGTCTTCGCTTGGTCAATTGTATTTTTTCTCGAATTTTCACTATAACTCCGCTGCCACTAAACCGATTTTCAAAAACCAACCACAAATCTTTTGCGTCCATACCACACTAATAATCCAAACAGACAGACCGATGGAAATGAGTGACATGGTTTTTCGTCAGTATATGTCATGAAACACCATGGAAGCACAATATCTCGTAGGTATTCCAAATTTTCCAACATTGAACAAAAATTTGAGTCCGTGAAGCTTCATCGCACACCACGCTACGAATTCTAATTCATTCGTCAAAAGTAAGTTTCAAGTGGGCTATTTTCTTGCTGTGTAACAATTGTGTTAATCATTTTGCACCACACAAAGAGTGACCAACACTTTCATCATATGTGTTATCTAAGCTTCAATCATCTCCACGGAAACTGTCTCACTGGCTGAAGCTGTCGTCGAATTTTCATAATTCAACGGTCTACGCTGGTAGCGGCGTTGTTATTAATGGCGCTGAACAACAATCAATCAGTGCCCGTCCGCAGTAGGGAGCCGTGCTGAACCGCGCGAACACTTTCCAGCAGATTTTGGAGCGTTTCTGGCAATGTTTCGGAGTTGCAGGTCGCAGCAATTGATCCCGCCTCAGCGCACTTTGCATATATATATGGCGCTATCGCCATGGTATGCAGGCAAATTCCTTGTTAAAATCCATTTGGGATGAAAATATATGTTGACAGCAGATACACATAGTTGGCGAATGGTTTTCCTTTGTTTTGGTTATTTTTCGATTGTTTCAACAATATGGGCATCTATGGTTACATAGACCAGTCCATGGCTCAGCTGATAGAGCAAACAGAAAGGCTAATTTTGTTATTAAATTTAACAGTTAACTACCTGCATTATAACATGAGGGCTCGCATAAAGGTAAACCCGTATAAGAATGAAAGCCAAAATGTAACCAAAGTTGAGCTTTTGCTTTTTATAAACATTTTTTATAAACAATAAGAATAAAAAAGTGGAGTAGATCGCCTCAATATTTAATAAGCAAGATCGTAATAATACCGTATTCTGCTAACGTAATTTTTTCATCCAACCCTTCATTCCAGCTTCTAATTATTATTTATATATATATATATATATATATATATATATATATATATATATATATATTAGAAGGTATTGTAAATCTAAATTCATATAATTTTTTGCCGCAACAAAACAATGCTTCCCCCACTTATGCGTGGGAAACAAAAATTAACTTTTTCTTGTTTTTCTTTCCAGAATAATCGGCTCCAATTTACTTGACTATTTTCTGTCCTCTACACTCTACAGCAGCGTTTCTTAAGCTTTTTGACAAGCTGAACCCTTTTTTGAACCCCTGGTGTAATTAAATAACAATTACTAAGTTTATTAGAAGATTAATTTGCCTCGAATAATAATTTCAAAATGAATTTTTGACTTCTTAAAATAACGTACAATAGGTAATACAGGATTTGAATTTTAATGCGCTGACTGGTACTGTTTTTTGTTATAGCATTTTTTCCCTTATTCTCTTTTTATAAACTCACTCCCAACTTGAATTTATTATCACTGCAGGTGCCCTATTATTGTATCTATTAATATTGTAAAATAGATAGATACATAGATAGATATATAGGAGGACCAAAACAGGCATAAGAAAAGTCGAATAAAGTTACAAGGAATACAATAAAACAATTTAAGGTACAATAAAATGTTCGTTTAAAATAACAGCTATAACCTCAACTGCATTAGAATTCCGCTACACTATAATAAGGTCGCTCTACAAGAAACATCTCACTGCTTTACGAAATTGACGTTACGAATATTTGAGTCGTTCTTATCCAACGAATTTTCATCATGTAGATACAGGGCATTGTTAAGCAATACGACCTGTACCGATACTGTAATATGAAGGTGGACGTTAAATGCAGCATAAAACGTCATATCATAAGTTTGATTTCGGACTTCCATTGTCTATAAACTTTTGAGTATTACGACGTTTCGATTGATATGCTATCTTCAATCGTCTTCAGGTGAACTTGCGAACACGTTCCTTTCATGCCTATTTATACCACGTCCAGTGACGTGTCGTTGTGTGTGGTCTATTCTGATTGGTTCTCGATGAGTGGTGTTCCGGTCTGCTGACGTGGCTGTTCTTCGGTCATTGTTTGTTGTCTGGTCCAGTCATAGTCTATTTATATTCTTTATGAGTGGCTGCCATATTGGTTTAATATCTACGCTGGGTTTGCTGTACACGTTGGTGATGAATGCCGCCTCCTTTAATTTTCTTAGCTTCATCCCAAGCTATTTTATGGTGCTCCGTCCATGCGTGGTCAGCTATTCCAGATTTTCCTGTCTCTGCTCGCTTGGTGTTGAGACGATGTTCTTTGATTCTTACTTCCAGTGGCCTTTTTGTTTCTCCAACATAGATTTTACCACATTGACATGGTATCTGGTAGATGCACTCTTTTGTCTCTTGACATTCATTCCTGGGCTTAGTTTTAGTTAGGGTCTGAGGGTGGCATTCGTAGAGAATCTTGTTTGAACCTTGTATATCATGTAGACTGTAGATGCTTTCACGTGGTGAAACTCTTCACTTGTTATGACAAAACTGTACAATTTCTACAATACGTTCAACAAATAAAAGTTTTTCCAGCATCCAGTTTGATTGTGGCGATAATTTTAAGTAAACTTTGTGGCGTTTAAACATCTGTTTCCGAAATTTCAATAAACAAAATTCCCCGAGTATAAGTAGGAGGAGTGAGTTCTCGTGAGGATCCATAATACGCTGAGAAGTAAAAGTGTTACGAATAAATTATTTTTGCTCCACAATATTCGCATCCAAAGGGCAATATATCAGTCAAACGATACATCAATATTATTGATGGAGCTCAACGACACTTTTGACGATGAGCAAAGATCGTGTTTCCAGCTTGAGCTTCACACCAGAACGCCGTAGCAATTTAGCTGATTATTAGCTGTAACTAACCGCGATATAGCTTTCAGCAGAGTGGGGCAAATTGGCTCGTTTCCCCAGTTAATTTCAATATTTGCCTGAAGGCCCAGCGTCAAAATGATATCTCGTTCGTTGATGATGTAATGCGAAAGGGCTCGCCTCGGTTCCTGTTTTTAACTCAGATTTATGACGAGTTTTTCATGGAATGAAAAGAGGAATTCAACCTCGGTAGTATGCTGAGTTAATTAGAAATGGCGCAGCATGCCAGCAAAATATGAAAATCATTGAAACAGGTAGACACATCAAACGTATGGAATTAGCTAATATCTGTTTTCAATTAATTTGATTTGCGACTATGAAGGTACTGTAAATAATGTCCCTTTCCGTGCAACTGTAAAGTCTATCTCTATGCTGATGACATGACACTGTCATCTGGTGGCCTGGTTCACGACAAGTTGCAAGATGCGGTGGATGAAGTATTAGAATGGTCGGATCGGTAGGTAATCAAAATTAACAATTCGACAAAGCTGGCTATCTATTCTACTAAGAAACATCGCCGCAATCCGTTTGAGGACTCAGTTAACGGAGCTCTCATACCATGGGAGTCTGCCTAGTACCTTGGTGTGATCCTTGACATGGCAGTTGACCTAGCAGAAACCCACTAAAGCGTTGAAAGCAAAGTTCGGCATTACGTTCCCGCAAATCTAACTAAAGTTATGTAGAACTTAAAAATTAAGTTTGATTAACAAAGTGACCCAAATTGATCCACGACACCCAAAAGCAAAATAGAAATTATTTTTTTTAATGAAAAAAATCACTGAAAATATCATTATGAAAATGTCCAGGCATTTTCCTCTCCACCTGATTCTCCTCCCCATCTTTACACTTTTCCTTTGTTCTTTTCTTTCTTAACTTCATTTTTTCCCACTGACAATGTCTGGTTTTTGGTTTTACAGACCTGATAGATTACAACATAAGTGAAATCGACATAACAACAAGACTTGTGTAAATAGTGTAAGATGGCTATCGATGACATTGCAGTGAAAAATTAGGGCTCATTGGTGTGGGTGCAAAAGGAAAACTTTTGGAGCCTTAACACTGTATATGGGGCTAGGACAACAGAGGAGTGGAGTCAGAACCAGCAGTCCCTGAAATGGTAATATTTTTGGGCATATATCTGAAGGACAAGACATTTATTGGTGGGACTTATGACCACAATACATTTACATACCTCCTACATGTGATGGAGGTAATAAATGTCTTAACCTGCACACACTGTGGCGAGGAGGAATTCTTAGCGCATATTTTATGTCGATCTGAGACCTTATGGTATCACAGGCTAACTATACCCTGGGCTAGAGCTCTTGAACCAGAAGGTTAATATGAATAACACCCAGTGCCAGGCCCGTTGAAGAAAATGTGAGCCAGGGAGGAAATTTAAGTTCAGATCCAACTTGAAAAACTTGGAGGGATTCCCTCCTCTCTTGTCAGGCATGTCCAGGACCAAGAGTCTAGCTCAGAAAGTAATATGGATAGAGGCACAAAAGCTGTTATTTTTAGGTCGATAGGTCACCACTGGAGAAAAGATGAAAAAGCTAGTTATTAAAAATTAAATGATCATAAGACAAACAATGTATGACATGTTCACCTCATTTTTTGACATCTCTGAGGTTTTTCGTTTTCAACAATTTAGGAAGTAATAGTGGGGAAGAATTGGGAACATAATATTTTTCATTCCGATACCATTATGTCAGTGGTTCACAGACAATCTACTTTAAATCATGTTCAAATATTAATATGCACTCTAACAAACTCACTGCTAGACATAACCTATTGAAAAGCAGGAACTAACATTTGAATAAAACCAGCCCAACCTGCCTATACTCCTTAGCTCAAAATGGAATAAATTGGAAAAAACAGTCAAGCATTTTTGGGGTCCTGCGTCCTGACGTGGTTTAGTATAAAGGCGGGTTTGCAAGTGGTAAAGGCTATAACAGTGTTGATTTTTTCTGCCCTAAAGTTTCTGTTCAAGTTTGTAAGAATAGCTTTATGCTAAACTTAATAAAAGAATATAGAAAGAAATAAAGACGTTTTATTATGATTATTATTATTATAATTTATTGAAAAAATTCTGGTTAATTTTGTCTCTCAATCACAATGAAAAAAATACTCTTTACTTAAGATTTTTTTTAAATTTATTGCATTATGCCTCTCTATCAGAAAAATCTACCTTCTGCCCTAGAAAATGATAACATGACAATCAACATCGTTTTATGATTCTGTGAAACTATTGTTTAAACTTTCTCCTGTGAAAATGCATTGTTGGCAAAATTTTAAACTGTTTGATGAAATGGTGGCCATAAGCAACATTGGCATGCCTGATTATTGATGACCATGAGATACTAGGAGCAAAATAAATCTGCATTTGGTCAATGTAATAGAGCATAGTGTGAGATTGGAATTAGACCCTCATCTACAAGAGGGAGACAAATAAAATATTCAGGGGTCCAGGGTGGACTGGCACCCTCCTTAGTCTGAAAGTGACAAAACCCAGAAGATTCTGGCATAGATTTACATTGCTTACAAATTCACAGTTGAAAATAGTTGGTCCTATTCACAAAGATGGATGCTGAAATCATTGTATATATCAAATTTTCTGTCATGATTCCTTTTATAATTTTCTCATAGTTTGGATTAAACTTTTTTCAAAAAAAAATCTTGTTACCAAGATATAAGAGTATTCAGATATTCAGGAGATACTTTAAATAATAATGACACTACTTAATTTTTAAGGAACAGGTATGAACTTATTTTCTCTAATAAGATATGAAATTCTTCAGTTTATATATGAGGATATGGGATGAAACTTGTTTGAAAATGATATTTTGTTTAACACCTAATATATTGCAGAGCTCAACAGTGCCTATTCTCCAAGATCATAGTAGTTGAAAAAAAATATATTATTTTAATAGTTGGCTGCATGAATTGTTATTTAATAAAAAGTCATAAACAATGGCAATTTCAAGTAGGCATCCATTTTAAATAATGTTACTTTACCTGATTAAAATAGAAAAAAATTACCATAACCAGAAAATGTAATATTTCATAGTAAGATAGTAAGAATCATTAGTAATTATTTTATAATGTCAATTTAAAGTATGTTGCTCACTTTATTTGTCATCAAGAACAAAGATGTACAGCAAAATTATTATAAAATAATATAATGAAGCAAAGCTGCTAACATTTTTTTGTAATAATAGTTAGAGAAGATAAATTAAGTTGAATACTTAATGTCTGCATATGCAAAAATACAGATTTTGTGGAAGCAACCAATGAATTAGTTCAAAAAGAATATTTCTACTTTCAGTACCCACTAGAGATTATGCAACTGAAATGAATGAAAAAAATGTTCCTAAAGTATCTGTTTTTCAATCTACCTCATTGACTTGGATTTGTATAAATACCGACAGTTACTAAATTGAGTAATAACACGAAAATTTCAGTGTAGTATTGTTGACGATAATCTAATCACTACCAAAACTGATAAACAAGATTCCATTGTGAAATTAATAACAAACGAATTTCTAGCTGTCACTAATTTCTAACCTCAAATTTCTTAGATTTTTCATCTGTCAGAAGTTATTTATTTCGAAAATACTGCTACCAAGATTTCTTTCATACCAATGGTTTTGTTAAACTTTTAGCCCTTTTACGGAGTTAAAAATACCAAATCTCGGTATGGTAGATTCGGCAAAAATGTCAGAATATAATCGATTTCGGTGTCGCAAGTGTTTGCACTAATAGGTAGAGTGTAGGAGTAGGAAAATAGTGTATGTACTTACATCATGAATTTATAGATATTACGATGGCTGGTCAGTCCACATTTGCAACAAACACCAAAACAATGTTATGTTCGACACAAAACATGGATAAAAACGAGAAAATTCAAGACACACACCACATAACACCGAGAAAGTCAAGAGCCGACTTGCAAAGTGCGGCCAGGCAATGTTGCCACATTCATCAATTAAATATCTGGGAATGGGAGATAACGAACTGAAGAAGCCAAATGGTTTGCAGAAAATAAGAATATTTCTACTTTCAGTACTTAAAAACTTATTTAGGGGCTTATCTACTATATTTATTTTGCACACCTTGAGATACATTATATTTCAGAAAATAGTGATATATTTCTATGCTGGTACAGAATTGTTTGCGTTAGACAGTTTTATGTTGAGATGCGTCGCTTCAGTCGAGAGAGAATCAAAAGAATATTTAAACGTGAGAAAAAAGTGCCAGATTAGTGCATTCCGCTAGGATAAGCTCAGAGTTCGTATACATTTTGCAAATATAACTTACTAAGATTCTCTCGAAATTTACTTACAGCAAGTAGTCGTAGGTTTGTGAAGATTTGCATTAGAGTGGAAGAGTAACTTATTGCCCCAATATGTCCACACTTCTCGGCATTTTCCTCTTTTTTACTCGTTTTTCAAATAAGCAGGAGCCAGAAGAAAAATTCACACTAAAGCAAAACGTCTCCATACAAATGTCACTGATAGAGTAGCTTGCAAGGTAAACCAAATACAAGTTACACCTAACAACAGGTACCGAATGAAAAGATACTATCTACGTGACTTTTGCGAGAGTAGCTCCAGCAAGTACACGAACCTTTAACACGTTATCAATGTTGAATTTATATTTCTTACCACCTTCCCTTCTTACTATTTTTTCAAATAAGCATGTTAATATACATTCTCTCTAAAATTCAGCGTACAAGTCTTTGATCAATTCATAGCAGAAGATCGTAGAAGTACTTAGTTTATGATAAAATAGAGAAAATGTATATTATATATTATGCTATTATAATAAAATTCAATAGCAATAGTCACACAAATAAAGCAAAAAGCACAATAATTAGTGACACGTCAGAAATGTAAACAAACCCACGGAAACGGAAGTCGACTGAACAAATCTGATATAAGGTCGGAAAACGTTTAACAAGCAGTTGGAGATTAATTACATCACTGTCTTATTATTGTCTTAAAAAAACATAAGTGTAATCATATAATGTTTCACACTGACGTATAACATCAAAGAACCATCACTTCTTGCTTTAGATGATTTGCTAATGTATACGAACATCCTTAGATATCATATCGGATTCCGGCAACGAGAATAAAGCCCTACCTAGTTTTCAAATATCCCGACGTGTACAAATATTTTTCTCTTTGTGTGTTTCAAAAAAGAAATACATACAGAAAAGTCTTTATATAATGGCAGTATTTGGAAAGAGAGTCTCTTACAATTGAATATCGGTTGGTTGTTACGATGGTCTCTTGGGAATATGGATATGGAGGCAAAATCAAGTAAATATTTGTCTTTTGGCAAGGCTGCATTGATGTAGCTACGCGCACAGCATTGCCATATATATGGATGTTAAATTAGGCATTCAACTATTCAATTTCTGATACTTGAAAAATGAGAATTTATCTTTTGGCGCTACCAAAAATATACCGTTATGAAATTTATGTTGACAAATATTTGCTGACTGAAAAAGCAAATAAAAGTGGAGCCATCATTCACACTTTGAATTTTTATTCTAGATGTGCTTTTAGGTGACAAAGGTGGTATTTTGTTTTGCTTACGAAAAAATTATATTAAAAATTAAGCCTGGCAACATCGTGCGCATTGGCTTACTTCCCTGGAAATCCATGAAAGTAACTTAGAGATGGGCGAACAAGTTTCAATTTTGGGGCGTCCCATATACTAAATAATTATATCAACGAAATGAATGAATTATCCACAAACAAAAGTAAACAGTATTAGAATAAGAATCCTAAAATCAAATCTTTTGAGCTTATTTGTGAATCGAGGAGTTTTCGGTATGCTCATCTTCGAACGATTTTCATCGTTCCACAATCACAGGCTGATATTCTCAACTCTCAGTAGCCTGAGTAGCCACTAGCGTGCAGTGGTTAACCCGTCGCTTAACCGTTAACCGACAATTATATGTTATATAACGCGGGGGTATTCTGTGCTGTGACCTGTGACAGTTACCGTTAATGACGTTTCCTAACCTAGTTCCTTTAAGCTATACATAGAACATAATAATGTTCTGTGCTTGTTGGTACTTTAACTTTTAATTTTTGGTGTGAATATTCTGTGGTGTGAATGTTTGGCTGTAGCTTAATGCTGGTGGTTAATTTAAAAAGTTAAGAATGTCTTTAGCGGACCGACACGAAAGAATCATGGAAAAGGTTATACAATCCTTAAAAACATGGAAAAAAGTTGTTATAGAAAATTATGAGAACGAGGAAGAAGTTAATGCTGAAATCGATAAAATTAAAAATGTTGTGAAGGCCCATTGCACTATCAACGAAAATTACAAGAGGTCTGAAGAAGCGTTGCGTAGCTTGGAAGAACGAGTTGATGCTGGAGATTATATGACAATAGATGTTAACAAACTATATCAGGAGTGCCTGAACAATCTACCACAGTCATCAAATCATGACTATCAAAATAGTGAAATCTGGGAACAAGTCATTGGAGGCATTAGTGATGTCGTTGAAGTACGTAAAAAGAGCAAAGCATTAGATTCAAGCCAATATGAACCACTTGAAGAGTCTTTACTCTGCTCTAATGTGTTCACACCTCCAGTAGATCCAATGACTAAAAGAGTCATTCAAAATCCATATAGGAACAAGAGATGTAACCATGTCTATGAATATGAAAGCATTGTGGATTACATAAAACAACCAGGACATAAAGCCAAATGCCCCTATATTGGTTGTACAAATCACACTTTGAGAATCACTGATCTGGTAATAGATCAGAAAATGGCAACCCAAATCATGACGTATTTGCAGACCCTGGGTGAATCATCTGAGGAAGAAGTGTAAAATTTTACAATACTTACCATTGAAACATTGAATACTAACTAAAATGAAATGTCACATGTTAAATGTTAATACTGAGGAAGGGATTATATTTTTCTACTTTTATCTAATGTCTGGTATCATTGAATGTTAATAATGTTGCATCCTTCACAAATGCCTCATAGAAAATTTTTACCAGCCTAAAGTAGAATTTTAATAGGTACATGAAAATAGTGCTGATTAGGTGGATGGGCTGGGGTCCAAGCTTCTACGGAAGTGTTTGTCTTTTAATTTTCTGGTGAGACTTCAAAAATATGTTTTTTTTAAAGTAACGCTTAAGACATCAACTGTTGTGGTAGAAAAGTTTTTTCCACTCAGGTTTTTGAAGGGTCCAAATTTGAGATTCCCCCTCCATAATTTTCCACCTTTTTTGTTGTGTTTGAAGTATTTCTGAAACATATTCTATAGATATTTCCAGTTTTTCACACTGTTATGTACCAGTTTTTTTAAAGCTCTGCAGTAGAGTATGCTTTTTAGGTTTTTCAAGGGTCCAAATTGTAGATTCCCAGGTCCAGATATACAGCAGTAATTGTAGTTTGTCTGTTTTTGTCACTGACCACCTGGTAACACTAGCAAGCAGCATATGATGCTTAAAGCAGCTTAGTGAGTATTAATATAGATGGTATGTGTAAAGTACCTTAAATTAGATGAAAATCATTTTAATGTTTTATGGACTGCTTGCAGCCTCATACGAGTATGTTCAACAAAAACAAAGCAATTAAGAGAAAAACTTCTTTATTTTTTTGAGGCAAAAATGGAGCCAAGTGAATATAAGTAGTTAATCATACCCCATTTTCATTGTACAAAAATAGATAAATATAAGTATTGAAAATATGTAATATATCAATAATAATCATAACATGAATAATATACTTAAAACTAGTATAAATAATAAATAAGTAGTATAGTTTATATTATAAATACATAAATATATATAACTACAAAAGTTTTAATTCATTATTTAAAACATTTAAATCAATCAATAAAGTGAAATATAAATTAAAACTTTTGCTTACAAAAATCAGTCCTTGTAAAATAAGTAAATCCTAAAATATAATTATATATGCGAAATACATTTTGAAAATGATGATATATCAAGGTAATCTTTTCAAACAAGTTGTTAAAATATCACAATCATTTACTGGTAAAAGGGATACAGGTACTTTGTTTAAAATATTGAGTAATGCACTTAAAAGGCAGATTAAAAGAATATCGATAAAATAGTATATATAAAATTGCATAGCTTCACAACAATTTAAAATAATGGCTAGACACTATATACCTAAACAGTCATTCATCTAGAGACAAAACTTTAATGCTTCTAGATATGCCAGATCAATTAGGATATTTTTAAAACTATTAAACTTCTGGAAAATGCGAATTTTAGCTTGCTAAATTGGAGAAAGGTACCTTGCTGATTGAATAAATTACTGTTGGATGAAACGTTTTTGGTTTTGGGTTGTTTTGGCCTCTTATAGTGGTATAGTGGTAAACTGTATCACTTATATTTAAATTAGTGAATTAGTTATATGATTTCACTGAGTGCATCAACTAAGTTTGCTATTCTCAAAGACCGGGTATACAGAAACTATGAATGTAAGCACATGTCAACTTACACAAATATGAGGCTATGAGAGACCAGTACCACATTTTTTGCAAAATACATGATAATTCACTACTAAGAATTGAAACATTTAATTGGATTATATATATTAATACTCAAAAATTATGTAAATTGTATACCTTCTATTTTCCCGATATTCTTCAAATCTGCCATCAGATTGCTCTTCAGATTTTTTCAAAAATATTGATTTATGCAACACATAACAGATATTTGCATCTTTATGTCTTACACTGATTTTCAAAAAAATCAAGCAATTGATCTAATGTCCAGTAAGGTTGTTTTTATGTTATTTATCAATTTTTCATAAATATTTATATGTATAAAACAGGTATCACAACAGAAAAACAACATACAAAAGCTATTGACAAATAATTTTAAAAAATCACTACAGGTAAAGTACACGACATAAGCTTGTATACTCGACAGAAATATAAATAATATTATCATTCAACATGAATAAATATGCCCAACAAAGACATACACGAAATTTATTTTGGCCAAAATATATCAAAAATATTCACCTAATAATATTGATTATCAGTGGCTCGAATTAGATGAAGATCTTTCAGCACCTGGGGCGGCAGCAAAAGGAGTAGACCTCTTGTTCATTTCTGTAAAGATGAAGGTTTGGGAGTTCAGGATTTTTCATTCAGTATGAAGATGAGGGTGCCGAATACCGGCTTTTATTTATTTATGGTGAAAAAATTTACCCAATATATGTTCCACCTATTTTTGATAATTATATATGTACACATATACACACAATAGCTGTCATCTTAGAATTTTACTGTAGCGTGAGTCAAGAGCTACGAACCAAACTTCAGAATTTTACTGTACATATGAAAATAATGCAACAAAACTCAAACGTCATCTGGCTTTCATTTGTTTTTTAGTTAAAGCATCATTAAAAGTATTCAGGTATCTATCGAGCCTAAATTGCCGAATTCAACTCACCCGATATCGCCAGCAATATCTTCTTGCGAGCCCCGAAGGCACTGATACCGATATCGATCAAATCTTGATCCGTCAATGTGGTGAACGTGCCCAAATCGATCTCATGCGTCGTGAAGATAGCGATGTACCTGGTAAGTCCGAGTGCGGTCAACAGGGAGGTCAGGTCACGCCAGTCGGATGTTGACAGGTTGCTAAGCACGTGATGGTTGGGTGTATGGTCCAAGACGTTGCTCATGTTCATCGCCGCCGACGTGGTAGGGGAGGCGTAGCTTTCGCTTGGTCTCGAGCTGCTGCTGGATATCTTCCACACGTCGTCGTCCTACGAAAGTTGTAGTAAGACTATACCGTATATAAAGTTAACATACACAAAATTCAAGCCGCTTATTACTCTTCCGAATTTCAAATTGTGCACGTCGTTCGTATCTCGAAATACAGCAGTGTTTAGCCAGAATACATACATCGGTATTCCTGTGCGCATCCGACGCTGTCGATGTCGTTCCGCGTGACTTTACTGAGGATAAAATCACAATCGACCATTAAAATGGTGTATGCTTCCGACGCCGAAACGCTCCCACTGGCCCACTATTCCCATTAGCGCGCTTGAATTTGCCTCGACGCCTTTCATCACAGACTATCCCCACTCCTTCCATTGTGGCCGACATATCAAAGGCAGCATTACAAACATGACACGGAAAAAATATTTGGAAATTTTACCATCTTAAATTTTGAAGCAAAAATTTGAACAAACACTTGTTCATTATTCTCAAGAATAAATGAAAATTCCAGAAATACGTATCAAACAATCAATTAAAATAGGAGTTGTCAACATCACATGGAATTAAATACACTGAATCTTCAAGGATACCACGATTGGTGATATGAATGAAAAGCATCGTCGAACTGTTGTCAGGGTCGAGTTTTAAGCATGGTATGTCTTGTTATCGTTATGCTTCTTGTTAGTACCTAGTTTTGACATAATAACCATTGCTGTTCATAATCGGATGTTAACAAAATTAATCACTAGACAGTCGAAAGTTTTTTTTTATAAAGATAAAATGTAAATAAATTAGTGTAACTTAGTTAATAGTCGGTGACTAAAACCCATCCAAAAGTATAAATAAATAAGTACCCTTTAATTGATAGCTATCTTGTGGCTGATATCTGATGCAACGTACCTTACTATTGCGTCTATCCACAAAAGGTACAGGGCTTGTATAACTGACTCCGTACCCACACCAGGCGTTCGTAGGTACCCTGTATGCATTGGGAGATGGCTTGTGCTGCATCGCTCTCAGACCCGCAATACGTTTGATTTCGTAGTCAGAGACACCAAAAGCCACCTTATCTTGCCGTCTATCGACAGAAGGGCCGTGGTAGCCAGCTGAGAAGACGGGTAGTGCGGATTCCCATTCTGAAATATAAACGAATAAAAAAATCGTTACACTAGGATAGGATCTGGATCGGATATATTTATATCGATAGATGGTTCTTCATTATTTCAATGCATTGACGTAAATGAATCCAAACACTCACCACTATCGTCGTTGTCGGGACGACTGGCATATCCTGGTGACAAAGCATTTCTTGGACTGGAGATAGAACCAGATAACGAGCTGTTTGTGCTGGATATTGTAGAGCATGTGGTGTTATCTTTGCTGTGATCCAACGACTTAGATGTTTGGCTCATTGAATGAAAACTGTTAAGAGAGATATATTAAATTACATTACCAACATCATATCTATTCTAAAATTGTTCACAATTACAATACCTACAATTCTTTGTAAATATTAAAAAAAAGTATAATCAGCATCTCTCGAATTGACGTACACTAAATTTTTAATCGTTATTTTTGCTACACAAAACTCATTCCCAATCAAGAAATACCGACTATCGTCCTCAAACGTTGCGCTGCAGTAACTTATACCTGTCATTTTTGCATACTCATCATCTTAATGGATGGAAGATAAGTCGCGTGCAATCCATTTCTAAGAAAGGCAAAAATATGCTGAAAATCACCAACGATTACTAGTAATGCCTTCTAGACCATAGATTCACGGAATATCTTTTTACCTACATGCATGGAGCAGAGCTAACACTAGGTTTAGTCCAATTATTTTCATAGGAACCGATTCTTGTTCGTGGTGGTAGATGAAAATCATATCAATCTATTCACCATCAACGCCAGGATCTATTCTTTCTCCAAAGCTTTTCTTACTGTATGTTAACGAACTGTTTGAAATATGTTAAAACCTAATCCAATCTGCAGTTTATATCATCACCCTTTTTCTTGTATGGAACCAGTCAAACGACTACCATCCCGAAGGACTTAAAATTGTTGACAGCAACATGTCATCCCGATCAATGAAGACATCGAACAAGTTGTTGAATGAGATCTATAAACAGAGTTCAGTTCAACGTGCAGATAACTACCCTGTCTGAGATATCTTAGGATGGTCTGCCAGCTATGGAGACGAAGGTACGCCTAATACACGAATCTTGTTCCATCAAGCGTCTAGGAATTAACAATAACATGTTCTGGCAAGATCATGTGGCTGGCATTCCTAGATCGGCATCCCAAACGTCGAACCGACTACTACTAGATTTGCAAAGGATCAAATCAGTGCACTATTGAAATACCATTCATATGCTAAAGCTTTTGGATTGGTGTTTGAAACTTGTAGACAAGGTGGATTTATAAAAAGTTTGATTTCGGACTTTTCTATTGATGTGCTATCTTCAATCGTCTTCAGGTGAACTCCGAAATCAAACTTTTGGATTGGATCCCGAATTACCTACATCTAATCGACGAGCCTGGCACTTCAAAGAACCTCCACAGGCTAGACCTTCGATGAAAAGTGGCCGAACTGTCGGTATTCTATAAATTCTGCTATGGTACATCTTCAGATAAGCCTTTCCAAAATTGTGAAATAAGCTGCCTGGGACTTTATTTTTCGATAATTATCGTTACTCTGTAATTTGCGCTCTTTCAACGGACTAGCATAACACAACTACGTCTGTTCTGTATGTCTTGCAGGGTTTGATGGAACAAAGCTATCAGTAGGTACGTAAACGTAGATACTATAAAAGCCGTAAAAATATCAATGTTGTCAGTAACCAGGCCAGTCCACCACTGCTCCCTCGTTTCGACGCACGAATTTACATCCCATGATTTGCGCCTCTCCCCTGTCCTAGCTACTATACCGCTTCTACCCGTCCCTACTTCAATAATATTTATCCTATGAGAAAAAACTTACCCGCTACTGGTCATCGAATGCTGTCCCGTTCCGATGTTCTGTTGTTGCTGTCTGGACGTCGCTCTACCCAAAACGTGATCGTAAAGGAAATGTGGTTGATGCACGCCTAAGCCGACGAATGTAGAGGGCGGCGTCGGTGTGGTAACGTTGGTGGGCGTGGTCGGTAGCGGCCAAACCCCTCCGGGTGACAGCATCGGGCTCAGAGGAGGCGGAGCCAGGTTTGCCGAGGCGGGAGTATCTTGGAAAGGGGAGGTGATCGTTGTCATCGGAGGCAAGTGGTAGCTAGCAGGGATGCCGGCGCGCAATGGTTGATCCGTCAAGCCAAGCACAAGGTGACGGGCGCGGTAAATGTTGTCTGAAACAAACATAATCCAGCTAGGTCAGTGGCGACAACGAGGTATGCAGGATTTTGATTAAATGGCGATCATGACATTAAATCACTGTCAAAAAGGACATTAGGATCTCTTTCGTTCATGAGTGAAGTTAATGAAAAAACATGTCAAAGCTTCACCAAACTTTGTTTTTATATGTTTTTCAAGTTACCTATCAACTTTAGACACATTTGAGAATATTTTTCAGGAGGGTGAAAAATGACATCTTTTAAGGGCTTAAAACTTCACATATTCCAAAATTAATTTTCGGTGCATGAAGTTCTTTCTCTTCTTGTCTTCTAGTATACACCAATATGCTATTTTAATGACATCAAAAAAATCTCAGAACATCACAGCATAAAATTTTGCGTAAGATATTTATCTCATTTCATATATTAGTTGAAAATTGAATGATGAACACAATGCATGTAGATTCCAACTATATTTACCAGCATTCTTTTCGATGCCTTTTATTACGCACGCCTTGGTGTTTTGCTTTGCCTTCTGCCTTATGTTAATGGTCACATCACAATTGGTCTGAATGTAAGCTATATGTTCAGGTCTGGTCCTTAAAGTGGTAGAGTCTTCTGGGAGATCAAAAATTATTATCAGCGGTAAGCTACCCATCAGCAATTGACGTGCCTAAAATTATGAAAAACGAATATAAAAATTAGGTCGTTATTGATCATTTTTTTACCACTTTACCTTATAAACATTGTGAATATTTCCGGTAATGTTAACGTTGCTCTTCTTCAGATTTGGAATATTTGGATCCTGGGCATCAGGAAACATAATTTGGCAGTTGGTGTACTTCATTATGGCTTTGAGATTCGAATGGTTTTTACCCAATACAGCAGGATGATGATGTGGGGATATCTCCATTGACATTTGAATTGGAATTTGACTCTGAAAAGTATAAGTTTCCATGTCAGGTGCTAATTCGAGAGATAGAACATTAATGAATTCAAATACGCACTACATAGTTAGAAAAATCATCATTTTCATCCCAAAACCTCAATTCATTCGAATACACCAGGTGTGAGCAAATACATTTATAGATTCATGACGTCACTTGTCATTTTCTTTCGGTAAACGGACCATACAACAGTGTAAATATACTTACGGCTAAATTATCACACAGGAACTCCATCAGCAGTAACGTAGCCCTCTTTACTTGCTCTACTTCCCACTCAACGCCTTTGACAAGCACTAGAGTTGCATGCAGTTTGGGTCTTGTTTTGAACATTACCTGAACCCTATACTGTTCTTGTACTTTCAGTAAGTATGAAGATGATGTGTCCACGTTCTGGGACATGATTGGCAGCTCAAAGCCGAATATCAAAGGTATCAGCTCCTACAAAGAAGTAAATTCAAACATTAATAGACTGTTTCTAAAACTACACCAGATGGAACAAAAATCAGATATTAGAAGCTATTTCAATTATGAAACATGAAACGTGGGGGCAGGTTGACACAATGCTACGCTAATATCAAAATTTCGTTTTATGTGTATCTCGAAGAAGAAACGACTTAAACCCTCCGAAATAGGCGTTCAATGTCGGAATTCCAAAATCGTTAAATGCTAGTTTTTCAGGATGACGTCAATAGTATATCTCCAAAGTTTATCTTCGATCGATCCTATTCAATTGTCACAGCTTCTAAAGGTCAAATCTATGAAGAAATCATCCACATGTACACAGACGGATCTGAGAAAAATGAGGGAGCTGGTTGAGGATAACGCAGCTAGAGAAGAGACTGGTAAAAGTATAACTGCAAGCGAAATTGTCCGCAGAAATATCTACAATACTATCAAAATCTGCATAGACAGCTTACAGGCTTGGATAAAAGGACTGGAAAAGAGGGCTGCTGCGACCGAAATCCTCGTATTTTGTCCGTCAGTGCTATGAAAACTCGATTAAAAGGAAACACCCAAACTGTTTTTCAAACTATATGCGATGACACCTCTGACTGCCTATTTGCTATCGAATTCTTTGGATGTCCTACTGCAGAAGTCGCGAAAGGCTACCTTTCCTCCTTCCCTGTGTATGTTGTTGTCTGTACTTTGTTTTACAGACAGAAAAAGAAATTCTCAATTCAAGAATTAAGATATTTTTGTAAAGATATACTGACTACAAGAACATCTGATCGTACTCTAAGACAATTTACTTGATAAAAAAATTATTATTAATTTGAATCAAGAAAAGTATATTTTTGAATTCAATACTCATTTTAAAGAAATATATTTTAACTTTTTTAACAAGTTTTCCATATGTTTTTTGTAAGGTTATCATATTTTCCCACGGAGCTCCGTTTACTTCAATCAAGGATACGAACGTCTTGCGATTTCCTCGAAGTAATTCATCTATTTGTTTGGCATCGCCATATTCGTCAACGGCAATTCAGCGGTACGCCTGTGTCTATTTCCGCGCCCGTTAGTTTCCATTGGATTTAATGTTTACCTCTCAAGATGAATGTGCTGTTATACAATTGGGGTTGTGACTTTTGTGAGAATCTCATACAAGTGTATAAGTGCTGATGTGATATGACTGATATGAGAGTTATAAATAAGTTCTATTACAAATGGTGGACGTATCGTTTGGCTTATTACAAGTACATATTTTTTATATTCTGTTTATCTGTAAAATACCTTTCAAACTTGAATTAGGAAAAATACTAGATGACGCAGATACATATAAGCATGTAAGAAAGAAGCCACATTGGTACCGTTTTGATACTTTTTTGGCTCTTCTTTCCAAGGTTAAGGAACCAACAGTAGGTTTGATAACAGCTCATCAAAATTACAGGATGTTTATACCAATGATGAATTATGTAATGAAATCACGATCATGAAATGCTCCAGGTAACACTATAGTATTGTTCTAGGTTAGATTTTCTCTGTTTTGTGCCAAGATTATGATATGCTCAATCAGAGACTAGAGGTTTAAACCGAATATATTCACAAAAAACTCCGATCGTATCGCAAATTTGAGCACACTACCTATTCAACAGAAAATCATTTATCAGATAGAGTGAGGTAACATAATTTTCGACCTGAAATGGGTGTCGAAAGGCCTGTGGAAAACCAATTCGATACGATACAAACTATTCTGTCTGAACCGATTATAAAGATAAATCGAATCAATTAGAAAAGATTCGATTAATCGATTTGAATCGATTGTATGCTCGAATCGAACATCGATTTACTATTTTCCAAACCAAGCAGGCCTATTCCTGACTTACGCTTTTCTAATGATTATATTCGGATGCAACATACCCAAATACATAAATATACCAAGACTTATTCGCTTGTTATTTCGACAACGTCGACAACGGGAACCGTTCAACGAATGTATGTTTCGGAACTGTTAGGAAAACGTCAGGCCATCCGTACCTGATTTGTATCTTAAGATAACTGTTACGTGTTCACAACACTCGCCTTGTGAATATCCTCAACCATATCTCTTTCGCTTCAGTGATATGTGAAGATTTGATACTGCCCTAAAGAAAAACGAAATTGAAAGATGCAAAAAATCTTGATTAAACAATATTCCTATCATGCATATAATTTGGTGGATCCTAACTGGAGAAGGAAAGTTGTTATATTCCGAATCAAGATGACTCAAAAAAATGTGTTGATGTGTCAAATCCATATCTTATAAACGTGAACCGATTTTGCTGATAGTTTCATCACGCCCTAACTCATAAAAATAATAAATTATGACAATCCGATTAGTAGCTTCTTAGAATTCCGTGGACAAACATGCTGAGAAATACTTCATTTCAGAAGACTTGAATTAGTCTAATTGAAACCGTCTCAACACAAATAATTAATAAAAATTTTATGAATTTGAATGCTTACCCTGACGCGGCTCCTGGCATTTTCAACTCCTTCAATATCACCGGATATAGACACCTGGTTGCTCTTCTCCAACGGGTTAGATCGATTTGAGTCGGGGAAATGGACGTGACACTGAGTTTCCTCCATCACGCGTTTGATACTCAGACCTCCTCTACCTATTATGTGCGAGTGATCTGTATAGCTAATGTCCATTTTCATTGTAACACGATTACACTGAAAATAAATCCATCCTTTATATTCAATCAATCAGAGCAACCGTCTTTTTTGTGCCTCATAGACTCATTGAGGGTAAATTCAATTATCAGCCAACAGTACAGGAATGAGCTCCAAACACTGTACAAAAACATGACATCAGGAAGATCAACGCTGTACTTCCCACGCAAGGATATCATATCAGTTTATAAATTATTATTTATGTATTAATAATAATTAATAATACTGATATTGGACTCTTCGGGTGTGAAAAAAACCTTACCTCCTACCCCCCTCAAGCCCTCTACCGCCCCTTCTTTCCACCCATCACAAAACCTGAAGGGTAAAAAAACCACACTACAGAAATAATTTTCCTCACAATTGGTAATCTAGCCTCTCCAAAAAAATGTGGAGCAAAATAAAACCTCTCTACTGAAACTATTTCCCACCCATATTCTTCCTCTCCAAAAAACTGGAGGAGAAAATCCCAAAATTTTATGCCATGCGCCGAAGGCAGGAGCACTACTTACCCTACCCTAGCTACGACTCTGGACACCACATGAAAGACAATGGAGGTCCCAAGTAAATAACACTTTATTGAAACATTTATATTGTATACAAATATCAAACAACCACTCACCCTTGTGTTCAAAATAGTCATAATCCTTTCTTTTGCAGCTTGAACATCTTCAGGTCTACCTGCTATCCTTACATGAGGGTCCTTTTTCGATTTTGCTCCTATTTTTAACCGGTTGGGCCATGTAATATACGTGTCAGTATCTTCCATAATTTTTGCAAAAAATACATCTGCTGGAATGAGTGCTTCATTATCACCTGTAATGGAAATAATAATATTGAATGAACAGATGAGTAAAATGAAAAAATAGACCAAATTAATTATTTTCACTCAATTCCACATTACGGAATTATGGGAACATACAGTTTTATGTTTAGTTTATAGACGATAAAATTACCGACATTTCAGTCTTCCCCTATTTTTCGCTCTTAAAATTTTCTTGGAAAATAATCAGGGGCATGGGAGATGTCCAAACACAAAGTGTGCACGCGTCTATTTATTTCTATTTTTTTCTTTAACGATTTTCCCAGGCCATAGCAGTAACCAAAAATCACCATTTCATACAAACAGACAGGACAGAGAGAAGTGATTGGGATGGTTTTTTTGTCATGAAACATCGAGGAAACAATACTTGAATTCCAAATTCCATTTTTTTCGTGAATGCTATATCGCCTATTCACGCTTATTGACGTAGGCAGTAACAGTACTTTCCGAACTTTTTACCTAATATACTATTATTTGGAATGAGTTTTTCAAGTTTCTTCGAAATAAAGCAAAAAAATTCAGATGAAGAGCAAACAAAACCTCTCTACTGAAGACTTTTCCCGTCCTTCCAGCCCACGGTTTTGTTCCCCCTGCTGACTGCGCCCCTAGCACGGGCTCCAGTTGACTTGCCCTAGCTACAACCCTGATGTAATGTTTGCTAATACGTTAATAAGTCAAATTTCATGAAAATAAATATATCTAGATAGCATGGTCGTCCACCGAAGTTGCAATGTGGCTAAAAAAATTCCCTCTAAGAAGGTTTATGAAATACTTGGTGGTAATGAACAGCATGTTTACCTAGATACTAGATTCCAAATGCAATGATTTTACCTGTAAGCATCTGCTCCAGCTTCTTCCTATCAACCCTGAAACGGTCCTGATATAGGTCAGCTACGTCTTTGAGTCCTAATTTAGTCACGAAATCCTTCAATTCCTCCTTCGAGTCCCAGTTTGAGTTCCATCCTGAAGTCGTTGTTCCCGTTTCTGATACCTCCGACATCGTATCAGAATTTTTCGCGACTTCCATTACATGTGGAGGCAAATAGTTGCACGCCATTTTGTATTTTCTTTTTTAAAATATACCGATCACACACTAATACATAAATTACAGCAATAAATAATGTTAAAAAACAATCTGGAATACTTGACCCTAACCGTTTTGCAGGGATTGTTGGAACTCAGAAGGAAATAGGTAATACGTTATAGGTACTGGGATACTTGGTAGAATGCAGAGATCTTAAAAAGTATACGGTCCAGTTTTTTATTCCAAACATGTGGCTTTTTATACATTTCTTCATCTCGTCAACAAAAAGAGTGAATTCGGATTGTCCAAATAATAAGAATCACTACATATCGAAATAGAATAACACTTGCATTTAAAATGTTAATATAATAAATATATAAGTTCTAAGAATTGTTTGAATGGACTAAATATGTTTTCATAAAAATGATTCAAGTAGAACGACTCAATACATTCACACATTCATATTTTACTTACCACGCTTAGGTGAAGCAAGTATTAATAACAATTAATTTTCGAATTTGAGATGAAAATAATTAACTTGTTTTATGATCACGAAAATGTATATTTTTCGGTCGGTATGTCTGCCTTTATTGTCATAGCGTTGTCTCAGTGACCACTCCACTTATAGTATTTAAGTAATGAAATTTGAAGTGAGGGATTACAAGGGTACATTATTTAATGCTGCTTCCTTTTCTGAAATCGGTACATTAGCGACGTAATAAACAAAATAATTATGAGAAAGTCAAACCTCATTATGTCTCTCAAGTTTTAATTACTTAAGCGCGTCGTCAATAATTTTTTTCCAAAAGTGATATTTTTAATACGTATAAATTTTAGGGACAGACAAATAGCTACATTTTTTTAAATTTCGGTTAGGGGGGTCGGCTCGGGCCCCCCTCTGGGTACGTGCCTGCCAATGAACTACTTTGAGGTTTTGGTACTTAATACTCTGAGTATATCGATTTTTTACCGATTTTCGATCCCCATTTCGACGCGAAAAAACCGTCCTCCCTTTAGGTTCGACTCTTTTCGATAAAGTAATGTCCCGTGTGATCCCCGAAACAATATTTTCCAGTATCATACAAATCCTGGGGGAGGAAGCCGTAATGTTTTTCATCATAAGAAAAGAGACGCATAATAATATAATACAACAAATAATATCATAAAATCGCAGAATAATTTCTTTAAACGTTGAAAACAAATACCATTTGGTTTGTATTACATATTTTATTTCTTGAACTGAAGATAATAAAAAATAAGAGCCAGAAATAAGTCATAATAAGGGATTGGCTAATCACTGTATGGGCAACAAAACTGAAATTGGCCGTATTTGGGATATTTTACATTCTAGCTCCAAAAATCGAGACATATCCAAGCTCGAAGGAAATATATTTCTATACAAAATAGGATCATTGGTATAATTATAGGAAACATTGTAAAATTTATAATAAATGTAAGACGATGAAATGAATTGGAGCTTTATTAAATTACTGCTGGTTTTGCATATTGAGATTTCCCACCTCTAATCCAGTTTTCCGCGTTTATGGAAAGTTTCAGAACTGCGGCATGTGTTTTGTGGTTTTACGCCTTACTTTACGGTTAACGCTAGGGATAGGCAAAACTACTTATTCGACAAAAAACAGTTGCAAAGATGTAAAAAATAGTTCACTCCTAGTTTAACTCTTCAAGTGTGACATAAAACATCAACAATTTATCTTCTGGGCCTACTTGATAACACGTTACGATGAAGTATAATCAATTATTAAATGTTCACTCTTTAATATTTCTAGAGTAAACGAACTAACCAAGACTAAATAAGTAAACGCTGAACTACTATTTTCATCTTACGGATCACGGCAAGCAGCATCTACTTCATAAAAGCCGAGATGCAGTCGCGGATTACAAGCGAAAAAGCAGTTACGAATTAGCGGTTTATAAAATAGCAACCCATCTCTAGCTTACGCCGCTTACGGTGATTATACGATTTAATTTGACAGACAAATGTCATTCGTCAGTTGGAATTTTTTTCTTTTGTCCACTTTAAAATTTTTCAAAGGTAAATGTTAATGAACATTAAACACTTTTATTGCCATATCTTCAAGAAAACCTAAGCTATGGCTGACATGGCTTTTTCTAAAAACGAAGTCATAGGACTGGTAGTGAGGTTAACTTTAGTATCTGCTGTAACATTTCTAAGTATAAAATGGATAATGAACCAGGTAGATCCCACAAACAAGAACAAGAAAAAGGCTAGAAAACGGGCAGAAGAGCAATTGAAAAGGTTGTATTCGTTTAACAGTTTTGAAAATGCACTAACGACTATTTTTAGGTTATCTGCCAGCAGCAATGCGCCTTTAGCTGTGGAAAAGTTGAACGACTACGAAATGATGATTGCTGCACATCTGGTGCACCCGCAAGACATCAAAATATCATGGCAAGATATTGCAGGCCTTGAGGGTCTCATCCAAGAATTACGGGAGACTGTTATTCTTCCCATCCAACGTAAAGAGCTGTTTGCTGATTCACAACTTACTACAGCACCCAAAGGTATAAAATCATAATTGTTATAGGCATGAATACTTTGAGTGTGGTTTACTCTTAACAAGACAATGCTGGTTGCTTGATATTGGATATTTTTAGTGGCAATTTTAGGGGATTTTCATTTTGCTAGTTGTGGATTCCTTGCATGCATGAAGTATAACCAAATTTGGCTGAAATTGGAAAATTATATCACTTGTAAGGTTGAATTGATGATTTTCCTCATCTCATGTCAGGCTAATGTGTAATCATAGATTACTCCATGATTCATGATTTATATGCTTGGTCTTTCGGTTTTTATATCATTAAAAAACAATGCTCATATTCAGCTAAATCATAAAAACAATAATATCAAATGAATCACTATGTAAACAGTAGATATTTATGTAATTTTGCTTATGATCACAACATATAGGGGGTACCATTGGGTTATACTTGAAAGGCATACATCAGTTTGAAATTTTTAGACCATGTTTCAATGAGTCTGCTGATAATCTTTTTACCCAACATAAGTATAAAATAAGAGTGGTAACTTCAGGATCAGTTTCAGAAGCCACATAATATGTACATGTATATTTCTTTAGAGCTGTCTGTCTGATCACATTAATAACTATTTTATTTGACTCAACTGTACTATGTACCTTATGACTGCTATAGTGATTTTGTAAAAATTCCTGAGACATGCTTAGTATTTTTTCTAATACCAGGTGTCCTCCTCCATGGTCCACCAGGATGTGGTAAAACTCTGATAGCCAAGGCAACAGCTAAGGAAGCTGGAACTCGTTTCATTAACCTGGATGTATCCATTCTAACAGACAAATGGTATGGTGAGAGTCAAAAGCTAGCTGCAGCTGTCTTCACATTGGCTGTCAAAATTCAGCCATGCATTGTCTTCATTGGTGAGTAGTCACTATATTTCGCATAACAATATAAAGTTCTTTAGAGTTCAGTACTTTATTTTCGCAGAATTGCATAGAATACAGCTTAGGATTGACTTAACCAATGTTGGATAATTCATTGTAATCTATAAAATTGTAGAGTGAATTGATAAATATTCATTGAAAATGTTGTCCCACCATATTCTTGTCATCATAACATATTCATATAACAAGTTTTTTTTATCACTCAGTTTCACAAATGAAACTCTTTCTTTCAGTGATGCGTATCGATTTTTATTAAAATCATCATTGGACTGTCAGATTTTAATAAAAAAAGAAATGCATCACTGAAAGAAAGAGTTTTCTTTGTGAAACTGTGTGATAATTACACAACTTTTTATCTACATGATGGAAGAGTTTCACCAAGTAAGAGCATCTACGAGTATTTTTTTCTCTGTTTTATTCACACAATATCATTGATTTTAGTCTGAAAGCCTTTACAAAATTTAAAAATTTATGTTGAATTATCAGCTATTGCAGACTTGTTGAAGTTCAGACTAGTTCTAACCTTGAATGTTGGAACAAACTTTTTTTCTCCTCCAGAAAATTAATTATGATTTTTTAAAAAAAATTTATTTCAATCAACCTTTCAAATATACTTAAGACTGAAATGGTTTCATCGATTTTATTTTCAGATGAAATTGATTCATTCCTGAGAGCCAGAACAAGCTCAGATCATGAGGCAACAGCCATGATGAAAGCACAGTTTATGTCCCTGTGGGATGGACTAATCACAGATAATAACTGTACTGTTATTATCATGGGTGCAACCAACCGGCCACAAGATTTGGACAGAGCTATCCTCAGAAGAATGCCTGCAACATTCCATATCCCTATGCCAAATGCTGCACAACGCAGACAGATTATCAGGTTTGTACAACAAAGATATTGTCTTTAATTTTGCCAGCACCTGACTGACTCAAAATGGAATTTACACTTCCTAATTGACAACACATATTGTGGTATCATAGCTTAAAAATGTCAAGCCTGTCAGAGTGAATGACATTTATTACTTGCTGTACTTTTAATAATGCAGTCTGTTCACGTGTTTGATGTCTGCCAGTGGTACTCCACTTACTTTTTATAGCAACATTCTGGTTTTGATTGTGAAAACTCATTTTAGTATCAATTGGAATATCTTTAACTACAGGTAATTGCAGCTAATTATTTATAGGCAATCCAGAAGTTATTTTTTCATTTTATCATTCAACCAGTAAAATAAAAATTACATCTTTGGAAATCTAGGTTACCATAAATCCCAATAGTCATGCCTATAGAGGTAAACAAAATTTACCTGTATTTAGGGCTGGTACAAACTTAAAAAAAAAAGAAGAAAAGCTAACTTAAAACTATATAAGTATTTTATATATATATATATATATATATAATTATTAACATATTGATTGTTTATATATTTATGAGATTTCAACCAGTTTTTCAATTTAATCTTAGTTGCTAGTTTACAGGATGCTAATGTTTTGAGATCATTTGGTAAATCATCGAAGATTTTTATGGCTACTATATAACAACTCTTGTTACTTCCCTTTTTTAGGTATAGGAATACTTGTTAGACTCCCCTTGGCTATAAAATGGTTTTAAAATAGGTTAATGATAACAAATTGCTTCTAGTTCAAAGGATTCCTGCTAATTTAGTGGGGTGTAGTTGATAGGAACAACAGCATTGTTATTGGTAATCCTCAATAATCTGACCTGGAGCTTTTGCAATAAGCTCAATACGTTTTTATAAGCTCCTCCACACAAGTATTTCATATCTTGCTGAAACCAGGCTTGGTAATTTCCAAACTTTATGTGGACTGTTTTGTTAATTTTTATTGATAATTTGTTATGTGCTAACATTTTACAAATCTAGCACTTCCCTCTGATTCTGTAGATATTTAATTTTTGTAACAATATTTCATAGTCAAGAGTATCAAAAGCTTTAGCTAGGTCGAGAAATGCCACTATGGTTGGTTTACTTTTATCAAGGTTATTGTAAATTATATTTGTAACATAATTTAAACCTTTTTTTGATGTTTTTGTTTTTAGTAAAGCCAAATCGATTTGATGGATAGTATATTATTGGTTCTGAAATCAAAAAGTCTTAGCATGTATAATTCTTCAAAAATTTTTACAGGATTTGAGATCGATGATATTGGTCTATAGTTCTCAAGCCAAATGGACTTTTTCCAGCATAAATTAAATATACGTTACATTATTTTTTAACATTCATTTAATATGAGTTTCAATCAAACAATCGGTACCTGTAGCCTGCTGAAAAGTTCTATTGTCATTTATCACAACTTTTCGCTTTACCCCCTTACAGATGACCTAGGCAGTTGTGGAAATTTCAAAAATGGATAGAGACAAAGGCCGTCAGGAGGACCTTTCAAGTAGACAACTATGCAAGTTATTTTTGTCGCACTTTTCTCAATGATTTTGGCGCACTTATCACATTTTAATCGTCCAGTTTAAAATAATAGATAACTTATTTCTAGATTAATCCTAGAAAACGAGCCGATTTCAGAAGATGTTGACATAGACGCTCTAGCCAGATCGACAGATGGCTTCTCAGGATCCGACCTGCGTGAGCTATGTCGAAATGCTTCGGTATACAGAGTGCGAGACTACCTCCGTAACCACATCGAGCATCCGCGTGGAAATGAAGATGATGACGTCTACCACGACGCTTTGAGGCCAATCACGATGGATGATCTGAAGTTCTCTTTCAGCAAGATGCGGGAGAACAAAATCCAGTGCGGATCGCTTCCTGTGCAAACTCGTATCGATCTGGATTAGTGGTACAGGTTTGACCTGGAGGAGTTTGAAAAGACATATGGACAATTTGAGGATATTTTTGAGAAGTGTAGTCATTGTGTGTAGCAGCTGATAAGTGTAATTTATTTCCAAATTCGAATAATGTGGGTATTGTCCTTCAGAGTGATATTTGAATGAATAATTGTGCTTTTTCTGTGGTCAGATAAGACATTATTTATAAATAAAGAATAAATATCACTGTTATATATTTCGTTTTATTTTCTAATGAAGCTGAAGTTATTTTGCAATGGTAAAACAGTATAAATCTGAATTTTGATTTTTTCAGTTTCACTTCCCACGCCAATAGACGTTTAAGTTTAAAATCGGTTAATATTTCTAAATCTATCTATCTAAAATTGTTTTCTCGATGTATATAAATCCCGAAAAAAAATTGACTCATTTCTGTCGCCATTCTAACAGGATTCTGATAATCTTTCGTTTGTCTTTAACTGGAAAAATACCATTCTGACTTCTATGAAATCTTCACACCAGATACGGCAGACGAAATTTTTTTGTAGATTTCGAAATTCGGTACAGTGGCGTCGGAGTAATCGTCGTAAAAAAATGAAAATGCTGAAACTGAAGCCCCTACTCATATTTTTAGAGATATCTCAATTTGTTTGATGTAGGTCAAAGATATTGAAATATTTCACTCCTGTTAACATCCGTACTTGTCAGATATGGTGATTATTCACACATTTGCCTACAAAACGAATGATATAACTTCACTAGCCTAGAACTTAGAATTTCATAATAACTCAAACTTTGAACATAGTAGATCTTTGATGCATTTTTGAATATCTCAAATTCGAACCACACATGCTGTACAGTATTTCATTACTTCTCTGTCGTTTCCATTTTAGCGAATTTTATTACAAATTCCTGCATTTCAACTAAATACAGATCCTAATGAATAATTCCTTCTATCTTAACAAGAATAATGAATAATTTCAAAATTGATACAGGACCTGTGAAAAGATGGCATCAAATAGGTTGATTGTATCAGGTGTGGTTTATGAGTCTAATTGGATTATTTAAGATTGTTATAGGATTTCAGAGCTAAATTCAAGTTGATTGGTAATTGCTCTTATTTCATGACATTTGTGTGATTGACTCAAAAGTGAAGCACTGTGGTTATAGTGGTTTAAACTGTTGTGCCTCTTTATAGTCAGATAAACTTTCATTGGTAATATCCTAATCAAGACAGTCATTTTCTTTTTCATCAGACTTCACCACGCACGACCTGAGGTTTTCATTTCACAATTTGCAGGACAAGATCCAGTATGGATCACTTGCAAAGCTGACTTATCGATCAGACCAAGCAGTATGGATTAGACTTGGAGCAGTTGAAAAGCTTTTTGGAAAGTAAACCATTGTACAATCATAAATAAGAGCTGGCTGATTGCAATTCACTTCCAAATTTAAATTTTTGGGAGTTTTTCAGTGATACTTGAAGAAATTAATTTTTTTTGTGGTCAGTTATAACCTGATATAGCTAATTATAAAGGTATTCTTTTAATATAATATAAAAAAATAAATGAGGATGGTATGGTATGGTTGGAATAATGATACCACAAATAGTTGATAACTTTATTCTCAAAAACTGCCTGCTTAAACAAATTTAAACATAATAACATTCATCTGTTTAGGACAATAGAACTCGTCGATTTCTTGTGCTACTTAAACCATATTTCAAAACAACCAAAAATCAACACTATGATTTCTTGGCATCCTTCTCAGTCTGTGACATTTTTTGCACACTGTCTTCTTTTCCTTCATTTGATTCAGCCTGCTGTATGGCATTGCTGAGATCATCATCTTCAGATAAATCTTTATTATACAGTGTGGGGTACTTTGTCATACAGACCTGCATAGTTTTAAACAGTTCATAACAGTCACTGCCTTTTGGTTCAGCATCTGAGTAGTGGAAACAACTGAATGCATTTCTAAATTCAACCCCACATGGTCCTGTTGCCATCCCTCCGAGACATGGACAGTTCCAGTTTATATCACCATTAGGCAATATTAAACCTGGCTGTGGATCAGGTTCTGGTAGTGTAACCTTGCTTGGTACTTCATGGTCTTCTTTGGTTGCAAATATCACTATATCCTTGTTATTCGGACCTAACTTCCTACAGTGCGACATTTTCAATTAAAGTAGTCTCTACTGTCTCCTTGTAGTGCTAGTAGCAAAGGAGTGGCTTTGTTTACTTTGTAAATACAGCTTCTACCTTCGTAGGTCCTTGCTAGTGTCAAACTGCTCCTGAATTTAACGTAGTGAGTGTTGGGTACCCGAATTATTGCTCTACGAGTATCTGCATCAAATTTAAGTATATCTATATTCACGGCGGTCGCTACTTCTCCGAATACCTGGTTTAAGGATTGAATAACATTTTTCTTGAAAAATGCTGGAGTGATTTCTTCTTGGAATGGTGTCGGAAACTCTAAAGATACGTCTAGATAATAATAAACAAGCATTTAAACATCTCTGCTCAAAATTAAAGTCCGAAAAAATGCTAATCGGAGCACGTTGCCTTAACTTTTGCAATAATCAACTTGTCAAAGTAGACTGTCAAAGAATACTGAATAGCATAATGCAAAAATTGTGACAACTGTCAAGAGCCAAAGTTCACGTTTTATGACTACATTCTATTAGCGATGGGCGGTATCTAAATTTTTTTATGATTTCACCGTGATCATTGTGACCCACTCCATGTTTCAGATTTGAATTTCAAATGTATCCATAGCAGAACAGATGCGTATACTGGGAGGTAGACCTCAAGTCTCAACCAGGTTGTCTTTGTAGTCGAAAAAACACAATATTTTGTTCGTCTGTCCCTAGACGTTCAATAATATTGCACAATAATTTTGTTCAATAACTTTAACCGTGTGAAGACGATATTGATGGTTGTTTAATATTTGTTTGGCTTTTTGTGCTTTCACGGAAAATTAGTAGATATTTGGATTTGTAACATTATGATGAGTTACGAAAACAATTATTTCCTATAAATAAGTGCACAAAAAACGGATGTACCATTTAACCATTTAAAAAAGACGCCTAAATATCTCACGTGTAGTCGTGGTTGAAGATTTTTATAAGATGTTAAAATTGTTGATCCGCCTGATATGATCCTGGATATTATTTAAATTTTGAAAACTTAGTGTTTCCTTGGAATTGTGAAAATTCCGAGATTTCCCCGTAATTTAAATCTCTTCAAAATTTAATTCAAAAAGACCAACAGTTCTAAAATAAGGTACAAATATTTATTTATGATCTGACACTATTGTGTGGAAAATATCGCTTTTACCTAATACGCCGTTTTTTTCAAATATAATTAACTTTTTTTGAATCGAATACCATATGTATTTTTAATATTGTCCACCGACTTTCAATAATATTGAGATATTGGTTAATAATATTGACCGTATATGAATGGGGAATGATTTAATACAATTGCATCTCACTTAGTACTCTAGTGCTAGTCCATCCTTGCATATTAGTAAAATTTGATATTAGAATTGGCAATTAATTGTTTATCTTGAAATGATAAATCCTATCAACATTTTCAACTGTTAGACCTCTAGTAGGGCTGGGTTTTTGAACTCCAGATCGTCAAGTGGAACTCGAATTTTAGTTTTCAGTACACTTTTCTGTCAATGTCATCACAATATCAAAGCAACTTAATGGCAACAGGCATATTTCAGGCATTCTGGAGAACTTAATTTCTTCGCAATGTGAAAATGTATGAGAATACATTGTCGGCAAATTTGATTTGAAAATCTGAGAAGTAAAATAGGGATGAATGTTTTTTGAAAATTATCACATTTTGGAAAGAAAAACTGAAATACTGTTTGCTTAAATCTAAGAACCAAATTTATATGTCAATCGAAATGTGCCGCTGAATAAGCCGCCAGAAGCATAGGATCATTATTAAAAAATGATAATGATTGAGAAATCCAACGCTATAAGTATAAAGATTATTGTACCGTAGAATTATTTACTTAATTTACAATTTATTTTTTTTAGATAAATATTTATACATCATATCATGTGAAAGTTGAATTATAAATATATATTGCAGGCCAGTAGAAATTCGAAATTGTTTATTTAATGGTAAGGCATATTTTTGCATCAAACGTTACGCACGTCTCACTCAAAGACAATTAATGTTCAATCATGTTTAATAATGACTTTGCCATTTGTTCAACGATCATTGTTTAATACGTGTGTAACATGCAAAACCTTCATATTTCCAAAACTTCAGTGAAAGTAATTTTGTCTTTACTTCAACATTTGATTCATTTCTTGCGGCGTCATGACCAAAAGACTGTTGTTTGAAACTTGTAGACAAGGTGGATTTATCAAAAGTTTGATTTCGGACTTCCATTGTCTATAAAATTTTGAGTATCACGACGTTTCGATTGATGTGCTATCTTCAATCGTCTTCAGGTGAACTGGCGAACACGTTCCTTCCATGCCTATTTATACCCCGTCCGGTGACGTGTCGTTGTGCGCGGACTGTTCTGATTGGTTCCCGATGCGCGGTATTCCGGTCTGCTGACGTGGCTGTTTGTCGGTCATTGTTTGTTGTCTGGTCCAGTCGTCGTCTGTTCATCTTCTTTATTAGTGGCTGCCATATTGGTTAAATGTCTACGCTGGGTTTGCTGTACACTTTGCTGTTGTTGGTGATGAATGCCGCCTCCTTGAATTTCCTTCGATACCAATGCGGCTTCTTGGCAATAACCTTAGCGTCGTCCCAAGCTATTTCATGGTGCTCCGTCCATGCGTGGTCAGCTATTCCAGATTTTCCTGTCTCTGCTCGCTGGGTGTTGAGACGAAGTCCGAAATCAAACTTTTGATGACCAAAAGAACTATGCGCCAAAAATCTAAAATCTAGTTCTAACACAACGTTGGTATTGATGCAAGAAATAACGATTGGCAGTCAAGTAGGGTTACTCGGTACCTCTCGCCCTGTTTCTCATAGGCATTCTAACCGAAAGTGTCCGCAAATTTTAAACTAATTTCGCAAATGTGTGGTATAACATGCCCTGAAACAATCGCCACATAGGTCCGTGATTTAGTTTCTTATTAATATGTTATTTAATAGCCCTGGTATGTTATGTGAGGCAAGCAAAATCGCAAATGTTATGTATTGACATATTTCTTCCTCTTTTGTCATGCCCTATTATCCTTTGTCGGCTATCATATTTGTTATAATGATTTTGTCGTTGGCATCTCGAAAAAGGGATGCCGAGGATTTGTTGAATCATAAACTAAGGGTGCTCGACCCTATGGTCACGGAACATAGTATGTCGCGTGGATGATTTTTACATGACCCGCGTCAGAAAATTAAATTTTAAACACCTTTTTTCCCAAACTACTACAGATTTCTTCACATTTTTAAGGTTCTGAAAACTGGTCCCATTGGAATATTTTTCTGTCATAACAAACCTGGCCTTACATTTCTTGAGTAGTTTTGGATCAACATATGTTTGTGAAAAGATTTTCGCAAATCTTAATTATGTAAAAAATAAATACCTCACATAACTAACTGAACAACATATTAGTGATTTGTTTTTGTTATTAACACCTCATCTGACGCAGGCCTGACATAAGAAAATTAATACAACAGACGAAATGTCCGAAATTATATTGATTGTATCGATACACTACTATAGGTTTCCATCTATTTGTATTCTATGTCAACTCACTCTTGAAATATCAGTCATAGAATATATTTAGAATAATGAAATAGCTTAAAGAATGAAATATCTAATGACATGAAATATCTTAAGAAATAAAATAGTGTATCACATGAAATATCTTGAGGACATTTTGACGGCGATGGTTAAGGTTTTGGAGGGGTTCCCTTAACACTGGCGCAAATGCAGTCGCCGAAAAAAATCCCCTGAGATAGACAAAAGAAAGAAAAAATAAATAATTTAATATAAGAATAGCTAGACAGGATAAATAGTTTGCCAGATTTGAGAGCTCTAGTTTTGTATCCATGATAGGGTCTAGTTAGCTAGTTGGCAAATAGTCTGGGCAGCCTTTGTTGAAAGTCAAGTCTGACAGTCAGACGATGATTTAAATATAAATCGAAACGCGTCACTGAAAGAAAAAAGGTTTTATTTGCGAAACTGTGTGTTAAACACACAATCATTTTATCTGCATTATCCTATAGTTTTCTCGTTGATTCAACTCGCTTGTCCTTGCTCGTAAGGGGGCTTCTATTGATTACGTGAGGTGTTCAGGAGAGGGGGTGCTAGATGAAAAGAATCGCACCCAATCTCACGCGGGAGAGAAGGAGATCTCGACAAATATCATGTAATTTTTCCCCGTAAAAAACGGTGCAAAATTGAAAGGAAATTGGGTAAAATTAAAGTTAACCATGTTTTTTGACTAAAATATGGGCAAATCTGACAAAATAATATCTATCGTTGTTATCCCAACGCCGCAAAGCAGCATAGCAGCCCCTCGATTGTTTAGGCGCTACCGACCAGCTATAAGCGCGACTCGTGGCATAACGATGCAAAGTGTGTTGTTTAAATAAATGCAATACATTTACACTAACATTACAAATTTTGAAAAATGTTACATGTGATAAAACCACATATGAATACTGAACTAATCTGACCAACGTTTTGGCTGCTTTTTAAAGTTCAAAATGGCAGAAAATTGAATGTTTGACGTTTTCCTTCCAGGCAAAATTTAAATTTTGTCAAATTGTGTTTAAGTGCATATTTACATAATAGTTCTTCAATTATAAATAAAATGAACACCGGTTTGAAATAGATCAGTTTTTGAACTATAGTGTACACAAACTATTACATCATTTAAAATGTGTCAATAGGACGCATTTTAAGAAATCAGTATAGATAGCAAAAAACGGAGGGGTTTAGAATGCCAATTTTTCACAATGTCACACTTTGGGCATAAAAGGGTGATGGAAAAATTCTAACCAGCATGCCTTTTCATTCTTTGTTGCTCTATTTCTGTTTCCACGCTTATACTGTAAGTTTAGCCTATTGAGCACACATAAACTGAGAAACATACCTAGTTTTACTTTGAATGTAACTAAGCTTCTCAGGATACCCGCACTCGACTACTAAATATCCAGCACAATCTTATTTATTTCTGCACAAGCTTGAAAAGATGTATGGTACATATTGCGAAAAAACAAAGTTCGTTTCCACAATCCCTGAAATGTACCCAACGGCCACGTCGCTCTACCAGCAGGGCAGATAAAAGGTTAGTATAATGTATTATTTCATGACACGAGGTGTCCGACGTTGCCATTTCGTAAATTTTTATTATTCTGCATGCGAACCTTGCTTTTTCACAATGTGTACCATACATAGAACATTGGCATTTATACCTGTTTTATGCTAATAAACAAAAATGTTTGATTTTGGCCGTTTGACCGAGTTGTCTCGCATAATAACTCCAAGAGTCGCTAGTACATGAAGTATTAGAGGAGCTCATTGGGCACATCCTGACCAGGTCGAGCTTACAACGCCTCGAACAAGCCTGTTACAGAAGTCGTTCTTTTGGAGAACCTCAGCGTTGTGGAATGAGCTACCGAGGACTTTGTTCCCCGATGGTCACAATCTACAGCGTTTAGAGGTCAATGTGAATAGACATTTATTCTCGCGCAGTGCTTATGAAGCGCGATAGGCTATCTGCCTTCACGTGAGGTTATCTATATGAAAAAAGTGCCTTTGGTACTTCTACACTTTCCAGAGATCCAAAGGGATCAGGACGAAGCTGAAAAGTGGGCAGCAAATGGTACCACCAACCGGTACCACTTTCTATGACGTCGTTCGCATGTCTTCCTTGCGTGCCGAAGAAAGCTGAAGGCTGAAGCGCTGCAGTTGGCGGTGGTCTTGAACGGTTCTTTCGCTGAATTTCTTCCGTTTGGTTCCGTAGCGGCGCACATCCGCGCTACCACCGTAAGTGGGTTAGGAGAAAGTGCACTTTTTACCGCGCACCGCGTCGCGATAACGCAGTCGCCGCGTCGCTTTTCAGTTGGGGTCTGCCCGCTCGACGGTCGTGCCGCTTATCACCTCTGTGCGCGATACATCTGGACATTACAAACGCAAAAATTAAATTCTGTAAGTTTTCTATCATTTTTTTTTCTTGTTATATATAATTTTTACACATTTGCTTCTTTTTTGCTGATTTTAGTTAATCTCGACATTATAGTAGTAGGCTCAGTGTGCCACCTGTGTCTTAGCTGGGGACTGTGACGCCCAGTGCAAGTTCCGTAATTTGTGCCTCCTTTGAGGACTTACCCCCCCCCTCTCTCTAAAAACCCGAAGGGCAAAAAACTTTTCATCCGAAACCATTTCCCATCCTATTTGGTGTTCATTCTCTCCTCAAAAACTTGAGGAGCAAAAAAGCTGCATTGAAATCCCTTTCCCAAGCTTTTATACATTCATCCTCTCCAAAAAACCGGAAAAGCAAAACAAACTTTCTCCACTGAAACAATTCCGCACAAAGACCCCAAAGACCGAAAAAAACGTCCCTGCTGATACCGTTTTACGTCCCATGCACACTGCGCCGAGGCGAGCGCCTTACTAGCCTTACCCTAGTTACACTCCTGAGTGCCATTAAACTCAAAAAGAATCCGAGTATGTATTCTTTTCTGTCCCACGCATAAGCAAGGGAAATATTGTGATCGCGAAAATTATCGAATTTAACATAATAGGTTTTGCGTCTGTCTGTTAGTCTATTGGCGTTTCTGTCACCGCTTAATATAAGTAACCGCTGCACCGATTTTGATGGAATTCGTAGAGCGATATACAATTCGCCAATATCTGTTAGAGCGTTACGTACGGTAGGACGTTTACTCTTAGTTGGGTTTTTGTCAGCCGGTCAGACGAAGTTTTTTTTAATAGATAACCTCACGCAAAGGCAGATAGCTTTTTTAGACAAAGACTGAAAAAACGTCCCTACTGATACCACGCACACTGCGCCGGGACAAGCGCCTTACTAGCCCTACCCTAGCTACGTTCCTGAGTGCCATTCAACTCAAAAAGAATCCGAGTATGTATTCTTTTCTGTCCCACGCATGAGCAAGGGAAATATTGAGATCGCGAAAATTATCGAATTTAACATAATAGGTTTTTCGTCTGTCTGTCAGTCTATTGGAGTTTCTGTCACCAAGTAATATCAGTAACCGCTGCACCGATTTGGATGGAATTTGTAGAGCGATATACAATTCGCCATTGTCTGTTTGGGTCTGTGTTGGGTTTTTGTCAATCGGTCAGACGAAGTTTTTTTTAATAGATAACCTCACGCAAAGGCAGATAGCTTTTTTAGACAAATCACCCGTTAGCTCATTCCACAACGCCGAGGTTGTCCAAAAGAATTACATTTGGAACAGGCTTGTTCGAGGCGTTGTAAGCTCGACATGGTGATGGTGCAGCCGATGAGCTAGCTCCTCTAGTATTTGCAGCACTTGGAGTTATTATGCGAGACAGCTCGGTCGAAAATCTACCATGATGATATCTATAGAATAGAGGAAGATCAGCCACCCTCCTTGGATGTTCCAGGCTGTGTAGGTCATTTGTAAGGTCAGGTGCATCCACAAGACATATTGCAGGCTTCTGGATTGTGCCCAGAAGCTTCAGGGAATGCTTTCCCACACATGCGAGCAGTACTCCAGTGATGGTTTGATCTGGGCCTTGTGTAGTAGCAGTAGCTGTTCCGGAGAATATAATATCCTGGAGCGGAAGAGAACCCCCAGCTTCTGGTACGCCGACCTAGCGAGGCCAGCAACATGATCGTGCCATGACATGTTATTGTTGATGTTAATTCCCAGAAGCTTGATGGAAGATGATTCAAATATAGGGCGTTCCTTCATCTCCACTGCTTGCAGACTAGGATACGACTTCTTTGTCAGGGTTGTTATCTCATCAGCATGCTGCCTGCCTGCCCTGGCCGAAATACGGTATCTCTTAAGGTACGGATCCACAATGAAACTTTTTCATTAGATTTTTGTATTACGAGTCAAACGTTTCAAGTTTCGTACTGGAAACAGGCGTGAGATACATGAAATATTTCAAAAAATCTCATGAAAAAGTTTCATTGTGGATCCGTACCTTTAATAATAGTGGTTTACCCGATTCCATGCAGGAAATAAGGGCAAGTCAAGAACAACAATAAAAGAATGGAGAAGCAAAACAAAGAGAAGGAAGGGGGTCGGTTGGTGAAAGCACCTTGTCATTGTCATCTAGACTTCAAAAACTTGTAGATTATCCTAAATGAAAACATTGAAGGTCGATATTGTTGAAAAAATGTGATTTTACACGATCGATACTATATCCTTTGATATAGCTACATTCGCTGATCATTTAAGCGTGGAGTCAAAATGAAATTAGATTGCTCAAACATGTATAAATATACAATAGTTTCTTAAAATTTTGAAGAGTGCAACTAATTTATAGCGACATTAGGCATCCTTTTTCCTTCGTAAACACTTATGATGCTCCCTTATCGGCACCTTTAGTGTGAAAAAAATTGAACATTACATTCATTATAACGAAATGAACCAAATTTAAATCCTTCAGGCCACAATAAAATTAGACGAATAACTTCAAGAATGCCAAGCCGCCTCCTGTACTAAAATATCCCCTTCTCATGTTTGCTTTGCTTCTTTCTTATTCTCTTTCCCTTACTTTCCTTAGCTTTTGTCTGGTTTCTGGGTTACCACATTATAATAGACTTAAGAACAGATACTAGCTAAGATCTCGCGGTCCGCCCTGACGGTCATCGACGGCTTCACTGATCATCATCATTCCGGTCAGAAGGTGACGAATGATATTCGGTGTATACTCTCCACTATATTACAAATATGTGGCCTGCTATAGAAATGCATGTCTCGTCTTTTGTCCAGATTCGTTAGTACAGCTCTGCGACCGACTTCAAAGATCAATACATTGTGAAAAGTATCGATATTAGTAATTTAAGACTTGTGAAACAATAACGATGATATTTCTATGAAAATACCTATATTGAACCTGAAATTAAAATTTATCAGACTATAAATCAACATTTTAAAAGCTTTGAATTTACATATTTAAATTAAATACACATAGTCACATTACATATACAAGACACTAAAATCAAACAATGCCGCATTATAATATCAAAAAGGTCCTTGATGTCATAGATTGCTTGCTTTGCTAAGAGATTATATAAAATTATTCCAGAATTTATGGAAATTAGCCGAATTTATTTCAATGTTAATATCTTCATTGTAGCACGCTTGATTAAAATCAAGATATATATATATATATATATATATATATATATATATATATATATATATACAGAGGGTATTGTTAAAATAGTATAACATTTAAATTAAAAGATACTCCATCTCAGAGCTATACAATCATAAAATACATTATACTCAATTTATTATTTATATAATTAACATGTTCATTCCAAGTTATTTTATGATCTATAACCACACCTAGGAACTTGATAGTAATGACTTTCTCAATCGTTAATTTTCCAATTTAAGTCAAACGGGAAAAATCTGGGTTCAAGTTTTTTTGGAAAAATAAAATTGTTTATTATTTATAGCTATGAAGTGTTAGACAATTGCTGATAAAACTGTTTAGGAGAGTAATTGTCGTACAGACAGTTTTATATTGTGCATTAAATGAGGAGAATATATCATTCATAAGTATAATAAAGAACAAAGGATCCCCATCATGGTACTGTGGAGAGTTTAATACGTTATTATTCGTAAATGTGAATGCGAATATTCAGAATATTCGATTCAGCACTACTTTCTGCACTTCATTACCAAATAGCCATTGTTTGTATCACTTAAGCATTTTAAGCCCAGCATGTTAAGTTTAAGAAATAATTCAAATAAATCTATTTATTGAAACTAAAATAATGAGCACCTGTTTTGTCTATGCGTATGTAACGCCGACGTATGTAATCACGTATATTTGATAAACATATGAAGTAAGTGCTAAAATTCAGAAGAATAGTGACAAACTAATTGAGGTTCATAATCTGCGCTTCAATGTTAAATACTGTATTCAGGATCATTTCGCATGACAATTGTTTGAAATACATATTTCTCTATCGATATAATTGATTTTGAATACTATAGATTTTAGATTAGATGAGGTACCTACCAAGTTAATCGAATATTTACTATTTTGACATATAATCAGTAGCTTCGCTTATACAGAGGCAGAGGTATTGTGTGGTTCAACTGACCTACTTTTACTTCAGTTACATATTTAACCGTTCATATCCTTATTCGAAATAACGTTTGCGGCCTTATGCGTAAAAGCAAAGGAAAATGCAGCAGTTGTTGGAACTGAGGTAGTCTTATCAACTTCTGTTTCAATTTTTATCTAATTTGTAATTTCTTCTTACCTCTTGCAAACAATTTTCGAGATTTGTTTTTGTGAATTAATATTATTTATTGGGATTTGAGGTGTAATATTTTGCAAGGAAACGAAACTAGAATCATAATTTTTCTATTTCTTTAGTATTTTATGATACATATTTGAGGAATTTAAACATTTCATTTTGTCCATTTTAAATATTCCTCTAATCATTTTTGCAGATGGTTCCATTAGGAAAACAACTGTTTCTTGCTTCACTTTAATTCAGCAATTATTGTTTAGGTGATTTTTTTCTAAAGATGCTAAGGTATTTCTTGACCGAATCAAATGAACGTTCTTCAAAACCAAAAAAACCATTCAAATAAACTCGATGTTTTCGAAATTTACTCTCTATTTTGGGAATAAAATTTTCTTTAAAAAAATTTTTGAACAACTCCAAATTATACAAATTATTCCATGTTGGTCAATATTGACATGTCAGGTAGTTCAGTGAAAAATATTTTTCCGGAGTGAAGACTAGATTGAGTAGAATCCGCTTAAATTTGAAGTTGATCAAAGTTATGATACTTTTTTGCTTCATTCAAGGCAAATACATCACTCTATGTTCCATGTCCTATAATGGAGACCAATTTTTCAAACGTCTCTTACTTCCATAAAGGTTACGAAAACAACTGAAACGTCAGTGGACCGTTAAAATAATCAATTTGACTTAAAAAATCGGTCAGATTAAGAACGTTGCACATATTTAAGATTAAAAAAATTATTATACCATAAATCAGTCCAACACGGAAAGAATGTATGCTCTGGGTCAACCTCCTTTTTTGAAGCAACATAAAGCATGGAAATTACTGTTGAACCTTTCATAAAAATTGTCATGGAATTGATATTGCTCCAGATATTATGTCTAGACGGTATTATTTATGAATGATTTTATTTAAAACCTAAAAACAAAGGAACAATACAAAATATCAATGTAATGTGTCAATGTATCAATTCAATTGGATTTAGTGTAACGTAATAAATAATGAGTTAATCAAATTGATTGATGAATGAAATAATTCGACAGGCAAACGAGTGACTAATATATTACTAGTATGGAAAATTTCCAAGTTCAAATTTTTTTAAACAATGAAAAGGCTTTTGAAAGTGAAGATTATTGAAAATAACTTTTTAGTAGTTTTTCCGAACTTACGTCAATTAATGACTTTGGTATTCGTAACGTATCAACAGTCACGAAAAAACTGACTGTTAATTGAAACCAAAACTGACCAGCGAATGAACATCGTTTCCGCAGCATCAGCAGCCTTCTTTCCTTGACTTTTCTCTGGAAATTATCTTTATTCTGTAGGCCAATCGAAAACGTATCCAAACTAAAAACAGCAGGTCCATTTTTCAAATTTTACCACCAAGCTATTGTTGAAGAACGATGAGGATGTATAAAATGAAACTGACGATGCTAATTGGAAATCATAATGATATGGACATTGATTAACAGTCTTCAAAAAAACAGTGTTGATTTCTTATTAGAGCTCAGTATGAACTGTCCTAGAATGATTGAATACAGAGTAATACATTTGTATGGTAATCTCGAAGTGATGACATAAATTTCTCCCATTTGGGATCCAAAACCGTAATTAAACCTGGAGCAAGACGTAGGTATAGAGAACATTATTTTTTATTTTTCCTAATTCCTTGAAACATACCCTGCAAAGGTGAGGCACACACAATCTGCAGATTAATCAGGACAATCATGATTCAACTTTATAGAGACAGATTCTTCGACCTTGCTTTTGAAAGTTTTATCTTCTTTGTATAGTATAGAAACTTGCTCTAATTTTGCGCATCTGTCCCAATTACCAAACGTGTCGATTCAGTTCTGATTTTGACGTTTGACTCTAATATGTATATATATATATATATATATATATATATATATATATATATAAATCAAATTCAAAATTTTTATCAGAATCTGCCTTTTATAAAGCTGGAGCATGATTGTCTCCAATTTCTCAGTAGTTTATGACCCAATTTGCTTGATTACGTTTTCAGGCATTTTTTTACATTTTATAATACCACATACAAAACTCTAATTTGAAAAAATCCTCTTTTATGGAGGACAGTTACCTAATGTTGATTTCTATATATTTTGAAATAAAATCAATTTTCATTTTCTGTATCTTTTGGCAAAGGCTGCCGAGGCAGCCGAAGCATTTGCAAAGTTCCTTAATTAATTATATGTAGTTTCATTAAATTAAATAAGGAAGAAGAAAAAACAGGAAAGATTTCAGAAGTTTAATCAGGATCATATACAGGGTAATTCACAAGTCGTGACCAAAAATGAAACATCATACACAGAGACGTATTTTAAGGGGGGTCTTTCATGTAACATTTTTCCCTCAGCGGCTTCATTAAAAAGATACGGGGTGTTGAAATTCGAAAATAAAAAACAGGTTTTTTATATCTTCGAAACCGTCATCTGGAATGAACTAAAATTTGGTATGTGAATTTACCTAAGTATTGTTCACATTTAAAAGCCTTTCCTTAAAATGAACGTGCACCAGTGGTGGAGATACAGGGGATTAGTGGCGTTATTTTTCCAAATAAATTTTGAATTTGATGAAACGCATTATTTATTCTTTCTTGTGACTGATCAACAGTATTATTTTGTTTAGCATACACTAGTTGTTTTAAAGCGCCCCACAAAAAGAAATTAAGGGTGTTCGAATAAAGAGACCTCGTAGGCCCCTGTAGGGGCCCGTTTCTGCCAATCCATCGTTGTCTAAAATTTTGAAACTAATTGTATCTCGGCTCTTAATGAATGATATATTTTGTTTTATTTTTATTTCTACGAAAACAGCGCACTCTAGGAAAATAACACAAGAGTAATTATTTGTATCAAATTGGAATTAGAATTTAAAATTGCGCGTTTAAAAAAACAGTGGCGCACTAATTTTATTTGGAAAAATAATGCCACTAATCCCTTGTATCTCCGCCACTGGTGCACGTTAATTTCAAGTAAGGAATTTTGAATATGGACAATACTCAGGTAAATCCACATACCAAATTTTAGTTCATTCCAGTTGACGGTTTTGAAGATAAAAAAAATTGTTTTTATTTTTGAATTTTAACACCCCATATTTGTATTAATGAAGCCCTCGTGGAAAAAAATGTGACATGAAAGACCCCCCTTAAAATATGTCCTTGTGTATGATGTTTCATTTTTGGTCACGACTAGTGAATTACCCTGTATATCTAGTTGTGTTCGTCCACTTTTCCGGGAAAATAGTAAAAAATAAAGCCACCTTGTCAAACCATACGTTGAATAATTATCTCTGTGTCATTGAGAAATTGTAGCTGAGACCTTACTAACAAATGAAAAACGAATTGATAAAACTCTGGTCTGGTGATGAAAAATTATAAATGTTAAAAAGGATTGGATGACTCATGCATTATGACCTACTTTCACTCTCTAGTGTTAGATTCACTTAATTTATAACTAACCACATGATCCGGACATGGATATATCAAACCGCTTTGTTTACAAAGCGTAGCGTTTTCGCAAACAAAAATTTAAACTGTGAAAACCACCTAGGTTGCAAATCAGAATCGATCTTAAATGACTGCTCATGATGAAATGAAATGGCTCCAGACTTTTTCCAGACTTAAACGTGTGAGTAGTAGTAGTAATGGGGAGGCGAAGCCTGGCAAGTAGGCCACCTTTGACCCTTTTTGCTGACCCCGAAGACCATCACTAGGGCTATGGCAGATCTGGTAACTCCCTAGTGTCAAACCTTTCAGACCTTTTAATAAAGATCACGATGTCCGACCATTCCGCTAAGTAGCACTCTTCCCTATCAAACTCTTCTGTGCCGAACACCTCAGCCCTAAGGCTGCTGTATACGGCACACTCGCCCAGGAAGTGGAACAAGGTCTCGTCCTCCTCCCAGGACTTATGATAGATTGGGTCTTTGACCACACCTATGAGTGCCAGGTGCCTGCTCAATTTGTAGTGACCTGTGAGGATCCCTACTAACAAGTGGAGTGAATCCCTCTTCCGGTTCAATAGCCATAGCTCCCTACGGAAGAGGGATGTGTTGGTTACATATACCGTATATAAGGCCGACCTGCCCCCAATGGAAAATTATTAAGTTGGTGAAATATCAGTAATATCACTACAGTAACCCACAATATTTTTCAGTATTATTCACTTTGAATAAATTGAAGATATCTTCGAATCATACATTTTGGAGAACAATTTCGATTATATCCCTCCCTCCCCCCTCCAAATTATAAAATATATTCGCCATTGGGTCTTTCAGCTAAGTTGATCTGTCTAATATAATTATTGATCCTTCCATACCTCAGAAACTACTGCTCACATTGTAATGAAAATAATAAAAATAGAGAAATTAATTTTTCGCTCCTTATTTGCGGTGGTGGATGGATATGCTTCCGACGGACTTACCATAAATGCGGGTGTTCCTCAAGGATATGTCCTCTCCCCAGCGCTCTTCTTGCTGTAGATCAACGGTTTGTTGGAAATAATATCTGATCCTATCTACAGCTCCACTGATGAGTGCACCCTTATTTCCTGCATGGAACCGGCGAAACCATCACTACCGTGCCGAGATACCGTATTTCGGCGAGGGTAGCATGCTGTTCAGATCAATGAGGACATTGAGAACTGTTGAATGAGGACAGAGTTCAGTTTAACGCGCATCAGGTCGAGCTTACAACGTTCTGTCTATCTGTTTATTGTCTATCCGGTAATATCTAGGCCCTCTATAATTCGGAAAGTACCATTTGGGTTTTGATGAAATTTTGGCGCTGGTTACTACTATGGCAAAGACAGAAGAGAGTTTTGTAGCTCTATAAAATAAACATTGAATAACGAGTTATGCCTGACCCCGGTTTTACTCGAAGATATCCATGAGAATAATGAATATAACGGGAAAAATTCCTACATTAACAGAACAGCATAAATGAAACAAAAAATTAACGATGTGCTGGAAAAATTTGAAAAATATCTAATATACATATGTACTAGTTTTGCACTTCATTGCATCGATACCACATAAAACCATACCAAATTCACTTATTCAATCGGAACCCGTCCAGATAACTTTTTATTCATTTTTATGCTTGGAATAAATCAGCATTTTGTAATAAAATCGACTTCATGGTTTATAGTAGCATAATTCAATTTCTAGTTGACCTCATTTTTCAGGCTTGATGAGTATTTGTAATTCAAACAGCCAAACCACGAATACTTCAGAGCAATGAGAAAATATTTGGTTGCTCTATTGGCTATATTGAACACAAAAGGATTCTTGGTTAGGATTAGGACAAATCTTGTAGTTTGAAGATGCTCCCACTAGGTGTTTGGTTTTATTCTAGATTATGTATTGATTTCTGCATATGCAATAAGAGTCACTTACTAAAGTGTGATCAAGGATCAGTTGGATATAACAATAAAAATGATACGATTTTTTTTGCTCGAAAACAACCGACCAAACACTCGGCTAGCGAGTGCGTAATATTACCAGGATAAAAAAGTTATGAACGATGGAGTCTTTTATTCAACGGTCTGTAAATAGCTACTTTGCAACCTTACACTTTTTTGTATCTTACAACAGTTCCTAACATCGCTTCGAAAAAATATTGTTTCAAATTATTCAGCAATTTAAATATTAAACCGGAACGGTTTATTTATAGAACATGGTGTTTAATTTACAGAATTTTATCTGAATGATGGAAGAGTTTAACGAAGAAAGATTATACATTCTACATGTTTAAAAATTAAATTAATGCCCGATACTAAATGGAATGTAACTACTTTGTCCTGATTACAGCAGTATCTACTATACTCTGACTATATGTTTGCCGTTATATTGGCAGTGTTAAGGTTGTTGTGAAAGTGACTATGGAATAAGAAAGTAAAATGCTTTCTTCTTCATAGAAGACTCGTTCCATTTGCTAGTTTGCTAGTTTTGGTTTGATCATTATAATACATGAAATAAGACGTATTTTTACATATACATATATTGTTAGTTATTTTGTTGTAATTACATAGTCAGATGGATGAAAGGATAATTATTGCTATTTCCTGCTATTTTGTACATGTATCATCTGTTTGATAAATTAGTCGTAAATATTCGTTTGTATGAAATCCACAAGTGGGTGAGCATCAATAATTATATATATTTTAGTGTTGTGCGGCAAAGTAAGGGCTCATTTAATAAATAATAAACATATTCAATTCAACAAAAAAATTATTTGACGTGTTTCAATGCAAGGCAAGGCAGGGTAAGGCTTGATAACATATTTGATCTATGAGTATATTTTCACCTCATTAAAAACAAAGCTGCGACCTAAATATATAATATAATGTTACAAAGTTCGTTACATTCAAATAATATGACAGGATCTTCATAATTCATAATTCACAACTTCTTTCGCTTGTTAGTGGGAAGTCAAATGATTGTTTGGACCACTCCACATATTTTACTGTGATCTTGACATCTTCAATTTAAATTGCGAACCTATGCATTTTCATATGGTAGGAAAAAATTAATGACTAGAATGATGAATATCGTTAGAAGATCAAAAATTCAATTCAATGTAAATAGACATTTATTCTCTCGCAGCGCTTATGAAGTGTGATAGGATTACTCCTGCGTGAGGCTATCTATAAAAAATTATAACGAAAAATTGTATTTTAGCCAGCAGAATACGATATCGCCACTCGCTATCAAAAAATGTGGAAAGTCGATCCGCTTAACTCAATTTTTTTAACTGTGATTACTACTCCCACCATATCACTGTTCGTATATTACACTATCGTAAGCGGCCATTAAATTGGAACTCTGATTGCATCGTTATCACGTTCTAACATCACCTATTACACATTACAGTATCAATTTCGAAACATAAAACAATGAATAATTTCCAAAATTGGTTTCCAAGTCATGTTACCATATAAATTTAATAGTAAGACAGGTGCTATTGTTAATATTCGACGCGTGCATCATAATTGCATAACTCCGAACTTCCTGAATTTCGTGCCGAGTATTCGTGGACGTTTCAAAATACCGTCAAATTTCACTTCCATTTTCTAATGCGCGGCATCATGCAGAGTAGTTGAGGTTTCTGCTGCAGAATAGAGCACAAGGTCGTCGCGTTTCTTCCATGAACATAATAAAATTGATTTCACCGCAAACGCTGTCTAGTGGTCTGCAGTTTAGTTTTTGAATGCATATCGCGTAGAACATCTACATATGTATGTGTGATATGTGTACATAGATGTCAGTTTATGGTAGTCGATTACAATCAGGAACAGTGAGTATGTTTATTTCTTTATAGTTTTTTATCGGGTAATCTTTAGACTATTTAATTTTTTTTAATTGAATGGGTGATAGACACGTCCATATAAACATCTTGAATGTACAAATGGTCCTGAAATATGCGGTAAATGACCCCCTACGACAACATATATCAAAAAGTGTTGAATGATTTACAGCAGAAATGCCTCATTATCTTTCACGAATATTTTACGATGCACCGTTATTGATTTAATAATAAATAATAATAATAATACGTCACATTTTGAAGAATAATAATTGTTTCTGATTATCTGTAATAAAATAATAGGATACTCGGGATTATAGTCGAGAAAATATAACAAATGATAGTTCACATAAATAAAAAAAAAATTGTTTTTCAGATATAGGAGCACCGAGATTTTTCATAATTATAGTTTGAAATATTCCTTTCCAACACCCTATACATTGGAAACAACTGCAGAAATCAGAAAAACGGATTTTTTACGTATTAAAACTACTACTCTTGAATTAATTCATATTTGCTTTACAAAATATTACCCAGCTACTCATAGACGGTATCTGCATTAGAAACCTTTTTTTTCTATGCAAACCCATGTAGTGCTGGTCGGTTTATGTTTATTTCTCAATTTCGAAATTCAAAATCCTGGAGCTGCCATATGATATAAAAAAATAAAAAATCTTCTTCAAGTGCCATCTTCTCTCAGAAGGTTGGCTATCATCATCGCTAATTTTATTTTCAACTTTGCGGCCCTGAACAACTCTACAGAATTGCATCTGTAACACCCTCTCACATTGCTAAAACAGGAAATGCGACTGTTTATTAAATATTTTATATTTATATTTAATTTGATACTAGGTTATAATTTGATTAAAAAATGTCCATGAATACGGTTGAATATAATTCGTTTTTGTCACGCTTGTATTACTTCCACCTGTATATATCTAACGGAATTTTTCTACGTAATTTTCATTGACTTCGAGACACCTGATTAATTTGAAAATTTGTACAACTATTAAGGACCAACTACAATACAATAATTGGGGAAAAATAAAAAAAAATTCAAAGTTTGAACGAAAAGTTTTTGGAAGAAACTTAACTACCAAAATGAAATTATTTCCAGACTGTTTGCTTGCCGATAAATCGAGTCTTCTGGTTACAATTTTTGACATTAAAGATTTAAAAATATATTATATTTTAAATAACTTCAAAAGCCCACTTTGAAAGCAAACCACACTAAAAAGTGGATAATATTTATTGATTCAGATTTTGTTGTTGATATTATTGTAATTAAGCTGGAGTGTTGGATAACAACTGAGCGAGGGGGAGTGAGGTGCCCTCCACCCGCCACTAAATTTCATAAAAATGAGTTATTGGTCTCTTTTCACAAAACTTTAGAACAATTTTATTATTTTTTAAGGCAATATATTTTGTCCAGTAAATTTTACAATCTATGTAGTGATATTTTTAAAAATGCTACTTAGTCAACTATATAATGGCATTGTACAGATCACTCCCGGCCTGGTACCATACGTATTAAAAATTGATAATATTATCACTTATGAAACGAAAAACTATAGTTTAACGAGTTCATTACGCTTTTTTCACAGCAAATTTGGAAAAAATCTAAAATAATTAAAAATCATTAACATATTTATATTTTTTCACCATTCAAAAATCGGAATTTGAGCTTTGGAACAACATAAACTGGCAGGTTTTCTGTTTGTAAAAAATAAGACTATGATTCCCCCCATAATTGGGAAGAAAACATAATCGATGCTAATATAACGATCACTCTGTGTTCCAGAACATCAAAAATGGGCGTTGGCGGGCTGAACGACATGGATAAGAAAAAGGCCTTGGACGAATTGCGTGAAGATGAAAATATCAAAGATCAATCACTGCAGCAAATGCGAGACTGGATTGCTAAACATCCCAACATAAAAAAATGCAGAACAGGTAGGGCACTGCGATTTGCTAATCGTGATTTGTGAGTTCATAAACTTGATATTTAGAAAAATTTGCTGCCACTGTGGAAGATAGTATCAATCAGTTGCACTAGATTCCAACCAAGAGCAAGCTGTACAGCTTGGGAAATTGTGGAGAAGAACTGCGCGGAGGCATGTACTTTTCATAGCGTATTTGCCGTTCTGCGTAACAGTTCGTCATGGCTGAATGGTTAAAGCATCTTCCTAGAATGCAGGAGTTTGTAGGTTCGATCCCCACTGGCAACAAATTATTCTTTCTATTTTTCTAATTTTTATTAGTTCGGTCCACCTCACGGATTGCAGTGAAATCCGATAAAACTCTGTAATTCAAAAACCTATTCTGTGATCTTTCTATAATTAATCTAGCCGATTAATTGAAGCACGTATAAAATTATATCACACCCTAATCTGACATGAAATAGTAGTTCAACACGCTTTTATAAAGTTGACGTGTAATTATGTATCTATGAATGAGGAGGAATCTTTCAACGTAATTTTCACCGACTTCAAGATGTCTGATTAATTTGAAAATTTATAAACGTCTTAAGGACTAATGACAATACAATAATTTGATTTTTGTTGAATAAATTAAATTTGAGAAGTTTTGAACTCAAAAACCTAAATAAAAAATATTCAAATAATTCAATAATTGGAATTGCTTAAAAAATATTTTTTCAAAATATGAATTGAAATTTCCGTGACAAATGTAATTTTAAAACTGGAGTTCTCGTCTTCACGTTACTATCACATTTAACTTCGTTTTAATGGACAATAAACGATATTTTTTAAAACAGCGATCGTAAGTCCAGTGATTTTATATAATTAAACAATTTAAAAAAGCGATTAACCAAAATAATATTTTATTATAAAAGAAGCGTATACTGCTTGATGTCAACGTATGAATATTTCTATGGTAGCTGTTTATGAAATTAAAGTTAGAATAATATGTGTTATTTAGATGAGTTTTTTTAGTGCTATATAACAGAATCCATGTCACTTATTTCATATCGTCGGCCTGTTTGTCAGTCTGTTGACGTTTTTGACACCGGGTTATCTCGGCACCGAATTTGATGAAATTTAGGAAAGGATGTGATATGAGTAAAACAAATCAAACTGGGTGGGGGGTCTAATCTCAAAATGACTAAACCTCATTTTTACATGTTTCATAGATTCCCCATCATTTTAGGAGTTACTTGAAACACTTTGATTGTTAGGCTCAACACTTTTTATATCCATCAAAAATCATTTTCAAGTGACAGGTAGTTTAAAATATTGGTGTCTGTCTATCAGTTTCAATGTTAGTTGTGGTTTTGGTGACTGCATAATATCAAAATCAACTATAGTCATTTTGGGGGATATTTATAGGTGTACTACTCAATTGTTTTGAAGGCTTCATTGACTATGCACTAATTGGCAAAAAGACAAAAGAGTAATAAATTTACAAAACATTTTTGAAATTTGATCTCAGCATTTTTGACTGTAGCTGAAAAATCTACTGATGCTTATATTTGAAAAGGTGCGCAAACAACATTTTTGTGTTTCTCAACTTTATTATCAATTTAAGGCATAAGAAGAAAAAATGTAAGGAGCTCAAAATTTTTGAAATTTCATTTTTTATGTTTGCCAGGTATAGATTCTCTTCAAATCATATAAACAGTAGCTTTTGATTAAAGGAGTAAGAGTATATTATACTGCTCAAAATAATGGTAATACCACGCTAGTAATTTCGGTCAGAATAATTGCGTATTATATATCTTCCGCTTTAGATGAACAGCTGGTATTGCAGTTAGTTTAAATTTGCTGGAAATGAGTTCAATTGGTTTCTCGCTTTCAGTTGCTCCACTTAACTGGCCAGTCGTGAGAAAATAATTGAGGATCCCCATTATGCTGATATTAAAAAGTTCAAGTTTTAAAACAACCGTTAAAATGTATATTCATGAAATCTGCTCTAAAAAGGCATTAAAATGATAATTGTTACTTTTTCTTGCCATTGTAGTCACCAAAATCAAGATTTTGTACAAAACATATCACCCATTCCAATCGCCAGCTCTGAATGTATAATTTTAATGTTTTGGAGTCAAATCTGTGAACAATCATGCATGTCTAACAAGAAGAATTACAGGTAACAATTTTATAGATGATAGAACGACTTTTACCAATACCAAATAAATCAGATTTTCAACAACAGTCTGACGAAAATAAGTGACATAGTTTTTTGTGATATATATGTCATGGAACATCAGTATTCATTATAGTGTGTGGTGGAAAATTTATATTGAGAGTTAAAAAAGTTTGAATTTCCAGATACACCATTTCTGCTAAGATTTCTTCGAACAAAAAAGTACAGCGTTCCCCAAGCCTGCGAAATGTTGGAAAGATACCTAACCATCAGACAACTATATCCTCAATGGTTCCAAAAACTGGATTGCGAGGATAAAGATTTGTCGGACATCATCGATGCTGGCTACTTAGTTCCACTTTTAGAAAGAGATCACGGAAAGTAAGTTTATGATCCTCCAAAATTATCTAATTATTTTTTGATTTCCCATGAGCATGTGGGGCAGTTTAGATCTCGCCGTCAAACACCAAAAATTAGAGGCTACATATTATTTGGACTTTTCATATTGTGAGATTTATATCACATCAAAGGAATTTTTTATTGTTTGATAAAAATGGAACGCAATAAAATAAAATTGTAGCTGTTATTTAGGAACAGCGGTGGAATATATTTTTTTTAATGTGAATGAACCAAGTTGAAGAATTCTGCAAACACTCTTATTAACTGAACTTTTCTATTGAAACATTTCAATGAAACCTAAATTTAGATACCGGTTTACTTGAAAAGAACCAAGAACATGAAAATAGTTTTTTTTCACCAAAATTAAGCCCACTTAAATAATATCGATATGTTTCCAGATTAGTGCTCTTCAGCTGTGCAGGAAAATTTGACCCCCACAAATACACCGCAGCCCACATGATAAGAGTACATAGTTTAGTAACGGAAGCATTGATGGACGACGAATTGAACCAAATCAACGGATATACTTACGTCAATGACGAAAGTGGGTTCCAGATGGCCCACATATCATTGTGGTCCTTGACGGATGTTAGGAATATTCTTAGATGCATTCAGGTAATTCATACATTGAGATCCACAAAATGTTCATCCAGAAAGATCATATAATATACCGTCTCAATTCAAAAGTATTGTATCTTTTAATGAAGGAAATGTTTACCATTGCATATGCTTACTATGTACGAACTGCGGTATACAGAAGGTTACAGTATATGTAATCATGTGTCTCCAAATGGTACATACAGTTCAAGGACTGGCTAGTTCGGCAATTATGGTACCACTTTTTTTAGGTCCTTCATAAAATGATTATTTTTGCTACAGGGTTTTTCACGGATGAGTCTGCATTTTTTGGTTTCCCCTGGGCCTGCATTTTTAGTCGACAGGTCTGACAATACAAGATAAGAAAAATAATTAAACAGTTCCGACGGGACTCCGGAAAATACCTGGCCCCCTTCTAACGTTCTATCAACTCGGTCTTTCAAGATCAGATATATCATCACATTTTATTTCTTCAATGATGAAAAAGTTGTACAAAGTAAAAGCATATAAAATCTGTTTTTTTTTTTGTTACAGAATACTACTCCAATGCGACACAAAGCAAATCACTTCTTGAACATATCTCCTAGTGCAATTAAACTTATAGAATTCGCAGTGTCTCTCCTGAATGAAAAACTGAAGAACCGAATATTTGTAAGTATTTTGCTTGATTTCATCCATTGCCAAATATAATTAAAATGTTGATAATTGAGTGGTTTATGATTTTTTAAAGTAACTTATAACAATCGTCTAGTTCATATTATACGAGGGTCACGCTGAAAGTCTTATAGTAAATATTCCTAATCTATACAAGTTTAAAATAGTTTGAGCACGCAGCTATTTTGTCTGAAGTTGTAAGTGCTTGCATGCAAAGGCAGCGTTTAAATCGTTCAGTACTTGCCTTGCCACGATCTCGAATGCATTTGAATGTTGGCCGAATTTTAACGTGAAAATGGAACCGAGTAGTCGCGATTTTCGAGCCATGATTTTGTATGACTTTAAGAGACTAAAACAAGCGGAATGTCACAAAAGTTTAATGAGTTGCCTAGGGGACTCTGCTGCTTCTAGGGCTAGTTTTTAATTGGTTTGCCGAGTTTAAAAGGGGCCGGGTCTCACTCGATGATGAACCTCGCAAGGGTCGACCGCGCACTGCTGTTACTCCGCAAAGTGTAGAAGCTGTGCAAAATATGGTAAAAAAAGATCTAAATATAACCTACACCGAGACTGAGGCTTCCTTGAAGATTGGATCGGCAGCGGTCCGATCAATCATTCATGATCACCTTCGCCTGAGGAAGCGGTGTTCCAGATGGGAGCCACATTTGTTAACCAGTAAGCGAAAAGCAACAAGAGTTGATTGAGCTAAGATTATGCTTGAAAAATTTGATAATGGGAACAGTAAAAACACTTTTAAAATCGTAACCGGAGACGAAATATGGTTATATCATTATGATCCCGAAACTAAACAGCAGTCATTAGTTTGGTGCTTTGAAAGTGAACAGCCTCCAACAAAAATTCGTCGTTCCGAGAGTGTTGGAACGAAAATGGTCGCTTTTTTTTTTCTAAAAGTGGATACATCACAACGGTAGCCTTGAAAAATCAAAGGACAGTTACTTCTGAATGGTATATAACCAAATTTGTTCCTGTAGTCTTCCACGAACTATGCAAGAGCCGTCCAAAGACTGGTCTGCGGGATATTCAATGGCACCAAGACAACGCACCCGCTCACAGCGCCGCTAGAACACTCGATTTTTTTGTTGAACAGGGTATCAAACTATTGCCTCACCCACCTTATTCTCCGGACCTAGCTACGTCCGACTTCTTCTATTCCCTAAGATCAAAGAGAAAGTTACGAGGTCGCCATTTTTACACCGATGAAGAGGCAATCGCTGCATTTGAGGAGGAAATTTGGAACCTTTCAAAAGAACGTTGGTCACAAGAATTTGACAAGTGGTTTTACCGAATGCCTAAATGTATTCAGGTAGGGGGATAATATGTTTTAAAAAACCTTGTAGTTTTTCTGTATCTAAAAACTTTCAGCGTGACCGTCGTAAGTGTGAAAGCTGCTAATTAAACGACTTGCGTTTGAAGAAATAACTGTATTAACATTTCGGCTTCCTCGGCAGCAGTACAAAAAAATGAAAATTTATTCATAAATCTTGGTTTTTAAATTTTGTTACAATGTTTAATGGCTGCAGTCAACATGGAGTTTTGATTAGCAACCAGTATAAGGATATTATGGGTTTTTGTTTGTACTCACACACACTCTCAACAATAATACTTTGGATACGATATCAGCTACCAAATATAGAGCTCTGATAATGAATTGTTAATATTATATTTGAAAAGTGTAGTTTTGTCAGTCGATCTGGAACTCTTTTTTTAAGTGATTAGAAACTCGAAAAACAAAAAAGCGTAGATTGCATCAGAACTGGTGGCATACTAAGATCACGAATTACGATCTGGTAAAGATGGTGACAGACAAACCGACGAAATCGAATCGAAATTTCGTGAAGAGACATCATAAAACTTCGAAAATACTTCTTTGGCTTATGCGTGAGAAGTAAAAATATTGTATACAGCTTTTTGCTCGTACTGATAGGCATATATGTTTCCAGTTATATGACTAGTTAGTAGTTTTCCTTATCTTTCGAGGTTATCTTAACGTAAACTGTTTAATCTTTCATATTTAGGTGTGCACTATACAGTTCTGTCTTCAAATGGATATTCAACAAACTTGCAACCATTGTTTCGAACAGTTGTGTTGTTTTATACGTGGCGGGAAATACACAATAATTTTCAGATAGATACTAAATTGGGTACGACCGAGCTTATGGGGCATTTATAGCGATAAACTCGTTTGTCTCATATATTTCCAATATGACAAGAATATTTGGGTAATTCTTTCCTCTAAAACTATCAATCACATCTAACGACATAAGGGGCTTTTTTAAAAATTAATACCTAAATATTTTTATTTTGCAGATGTACAAGTCCATCGACGAACTTTATGACAAAATAGACAGAAAAATTCTCCCAAAAGAATATGGAGGCGAAGTTCCTTTGCAAGAAATGTTGAACAAATTTAAGGCTCAATTGAAAGCAAAACGAGAAAAAATCTTAGCCCTTGATGATATGTATATAGAAATTGACGAGAAAAGTTGTCCTCTAGTATCTGAAATGAATGAAGAACTAGGGCTTGGAATCGACGGGTCTTTCAAGAAATTAACAGTTGATTAATACAATCTTGCAGAGTGTCTCGGAGAAGTATACTTTCAGTAAGAAGTGACTATCATAGTAGCGCTACTTTTGATAACTAAGGTTTCTTCTATGTTGAATGATACAGATATAGTTGAAGAATTCTCACATAAGTCAAAGACGATTTATGTTTACCTTCTTTGGATGATTTGGTACTACCCAAATGGTGTTTTCAGTGCCATTCCAAAACTTCATAGTGACTGAGCGTTCCTCAGTGCATTTATTTTCGCCATCGAAACTGAGTCTACTCTATACATTTTCACTCTGCAATAATAGTCAACAAGCATGTAAATACTTAAATGTAATGGTAAACATCATTCAGATTGTTAAAACAAGGTACTAAAATCATCAAAATATCATAACCTACAGATAAGAAAAACTATATCAACTAATGCAGGCTAACATTTTTGAATAGTATATAAAGGCGATACTTATTCGAGACACAACATCTGTATGTAATATCTAGTTATGTGATTTCTCTAAGGATATCTCAATGTGATAAAGGAATGTATTCTTTTTGTACAGCTAGGACTCCCATATCTGGAATATTAAATTTAGATAGTTCATTGTTGAAGGGTAACAATGTCCATTCATCTGTTATATAACACTATAATTTTAGATTATTTATAAATTGGATGTAATTTATTTTATGTTTCTATGGAGTTTTTGTTAGAATTTTATGACAAACTTATTACAGGATGTCTTCACAGGTATACATAAATCTATACATAAAGAGATCAATAGCATTGATAGCCATGCAAAATTCTTATATCCTATTCCCTAAGGAAATTACACCTAAAAAACTTTTTGACCAACGTTTCCAAATTATTTAGGTAGTATAAGTACCCACTAAGTATAGTAATTTAAAAAATCAATATAAAATAAATTATTAATAAGAATGATGTGAGTTATATATTTTGTTAGATTAAGTTTTCAATAACACAATGTTTCTGATAAAATTTTAAAATCAGAAGGGCAAAACGTGATTATAACTGCAGAAATAAAATTGAGTTTGAGCTCAGATGAGCTCAATTCTATGGCTTAGTTCTTTTATGTCTTCAGATATTCAAAATTTATAGGCTGCATTACTTTCATCAGGGTAACATAAGATAAACTAGTCAATTGGAGGGACCTTTAGAATCTCTACATTGGACTTCAACAAAATTAACAATTATAAAAAAATGTATATTGTATATATGAACTATCAATTATGTTTATAATTGGGACAGTATCAAAGTATAGATATTTCAATAATTTTATCTAGTTGTTAGGATTTACTTAAAGATGTCCAAGGTGGAACCAAGTTACCAATGTTTATTTTTTTAATGTTATTTATCTAATCAATTGTCTTTACGATTAGACTATAATTGTTGACTTTTTTGCTTTGTTAAACATTATCCTGGATGCTCAAACACAAGAGTATTATTATAGGTATTAAAAAAAATGTTGCACATTATGGTTAAATAAAGAATTGTTGCTATATAACCACATTTGAAGTACACCTTACTCCTAACCCACCATTTGTCATATAAGGTATTTAGGTTTTGAATGGGAAACTTTAATGAGCAATAGAACTTGTGGTAAAAAGAATAGTAATCCTATAATTTGGGGTATATTCAGGCTTTGATACTGAGATAGTGTGTAAAAATCAGTTCTATGATAATTTTTCTTCATATTCCTTAATGACTACTTGGCCAAGTTTAATACTCTGTAAATTTTAAGGATTTCCATATCTTTTTAAGTATACCATAGGTATATAGTTGATATTATTTTTTGAGAAAGCTATTGAAAATACATTTTGCCTCTCCCATATTTTTTATTTTGCCCAATTAAAAAAAGAATGTGTAACTTCTAGAACATATCTTGTGTTTCTTACTTTGCCAGCATTTTCACATAAACTCCATTGTCTCTTGGTATGAACCAAATTAAGGAATTTTATTACATGATGGCATGCACCTGAATATGAATGTTCTAATAAGAATAAAATAATTCTAATATTATATATAGTTGTATTCAAGCTAGAAAACTGAAGCTCCATCTTTCCTTTTTTTTTGAACTTTCTAATAAATGGTATACAACTGGGTAACAAGACAACAACCTTAGAAAAATGGAATTGTATTTGCCATAACAAAAGAAACTTATCAATATATTAACCAATAAAGTTCATCACTACTAAATGCAAAACTAAATGTGCGAAAATGAAATCTGCGTACGCCCTTTCCGGAGTGATACCGGCAAAATGCACCTTGTTTTCCGGGTTGACTTGCAATCGCAGGCAAACTGTAAACAGGTATCAAATAGAGATCACATATTAATGTACAAATGCTACACTTACCAGCAAGCACAAAGGAACTCACGCAGCAGATGAATCCACTCAAGAACGAATTGAAAGGAAATGTGCCGACAAGCAAGCAATACACAAATTGCACTATGCCTGATAAAAGGATGTATAGGAGGTAGGCGTCGATAACTTTTAATTTTTTAGGTGTTTTGCTTATATATTCATTGTAGAATTTTGATATGACTATACCAATCTTTGCCATTCTCAAGAAGGTTTAATTAATTTTTGTTACCAAAGTGGTATTATCGGAAAAAATCAACACCAAATACTTGAAACTGGTATACGTCTACGGCTCCACGTTATCAACAAAAGTGATTGACATGGACAATAGAGACAGCTGACAACTACAAGTGACGTCGCGTCGTAACGATCAGGCGTTGTGCGAGGAATGACAGATGAGAACTGTTAGTAGATATTAGGGATGAGAATTTGAAATTGATATATGACAAGATCCAGTTTGGCGACCCATTTGATGTGGTACATTGATAAGCTTTGAATTCATTTTCTATAATAATGTATACTTATATAAAATGAACTCGAAAGTGTCACTGGCTAATCAGCTGTTCCACGTCAGATCGCAGAGAAATATTCGCGAAAATACTATACACTCGGATGGTGAATATTGTCTATCCAACGACGATAGAACAACTGTGTTCAGTGTTCTATCGTCATTGTGTCTATCAAATGAGATCGTCCGGTTATTATTTTTAGCTATGAACTTATGAAGAGATCGTACTCATTCTACTCCCATCTCTATTGTGCGGTTTTATATGTCACAAATCACACATTCTTTTTTCGTGGAGTACTTCCGTGTTTAGTGTTGCAGTTTTAGATTTTGTAGCATAAAAAGTGAAACGTAAACGTAAACTTTTCGAAGTACACCTAAGAAATAATCCAGGATTTGGTCTACAAATACAATTAATACAAAGTTGGAATTATCCAATTTTCCTGGAAAACAGCTGGTACAGGCAAAGCATAACTAAGAACACATGGTGGAGAAAGATACGCAAAAAAATGAGCCTGATGAAGAGAAACAGAAAGATGAAATACAAAACCAACTTTCAAGAGAGGAGTACATGGAAAACTTGAAGAAATGGATAGACGACGCGAGATTATGGCAGTACAACGTGTGCGCTATGTTTCCTTGCAATCCAAATGTTTTTATGACTCCTCAACTTAATACTTACAACAGCAACCTATGGTATAACCAATTACAAGGGTTCTCAGCTGTCACCAGCAATGGAAACTTGGCTAACTCTTTCTATCAAACTACCACCCGAACTTCACCTCCTCGTACTTATGAATTTGTGATATCACCACTTTGGAAGAGAGCTGTTGCAGAAATCATGGATTTCTTGCTTTTATTTTTGCTAAAAATGGCCCTGACATTCTTACTCATAGAAAGTTTTGATATAATAGATTTGAGTTTGTATGGATATGAAGCATTCCAAAAGCATCTAGAAGACCCTAACATGGCCATGCCTATGGCTGTGGAGCTCCTAACATTGGAGCTTTTACATAGGGTAATAGTTTGTATCTTTGAAACATTTTTCTTGAAAGGTAAGTTTTGTGCTACTCCTGGCAAAAGATATATGGGCTTGATAGTCATAACAGCAGAGAGTATCACACCTGTTCACGGCAGGGCTAATGAAACCATAGCTGCTACAGGAGCCTCAGTCTTAGGGTGGAGAAAGTCACTAGCAAGAGCACTACTGAAGAATTTATTTGTGGGGCTATTTCTACCTTTATGTGTAGCATTTTATATTTTTCCACACAATAGGACAAGCTATGATATGATGTCTAATAGTATTGTGGTTGAATATCACCATGAATTCATGGTATATAATTCTGGTGTTTGAAAGAAAGTTTTTTGGCCAAAATAAATGTGATATGTTCTATTTTAGGATACATACAATCTTCAATAATTATTGTTGCAATATATTTATGGATGAAATAAATCAATATATTTTTTTGTTATCTTGTATATTTTTAAATATGATCATGTATTATATGATAGCACTGTATTATCACAATAAATATAACAAATTGTGTATGAATGGTTCATTAATTAAAATTCATGAGATTACATTGTGCATGGCGTGAGGTTTGATAAATTGAGAAAAAAATTAGATGAATGAAACTTATACTGCAGTTTTCTATACACGTCTGAAATTAAAAATTTCATTGAAAATTAATTGTGGATGTATACATTATTATATGGTAGAGATTCACAAAAAGTTCAACTTTGAACCACACTAATGAATGGTAATGAACTATTCAATGATTTGAGTCTCCAGATCTTTGTGTTTTTTTCCATTGGATATTTCTTGTCCATCCGAATTTTAGGGTGCTTTATTCATTATGTGTACCTCATGTAGCTCTCAGAAATGTCAGTCCTACCTATACCGTATGATAATATAACAATTAGCCAAATGTTAAATACAACTAAGTAGGTATGTCTTTTGTACGGACATCAAAAAATATGTAATGAATTTGAGAATTAAATATGTTTGTACACAAGTAACCTGAAATTGAATATTTGACAACAGCGCGTGTAAAATTATTGAATGAAGTCAAACTGCTAATTTTTGAATCGGGAAGGTGTGAATCCGTATTTATATATTTTGAACCACAGAACATGTTAACAGTGAAAGTAATCATAACCTAACTTTGACTGTTTAGGGTGTTTAGGTTAGTTGTACTTGTGATTTTTGATATATGAGTTGTGAATATGCAGAAATATGAAAAATTAGAAAAAATTGGCGAAGGAACCTATGGTACAGTATTCAAGGCAAAAAATAGGGAAACCCACGAGATAGTTGCACTGAAACGGGTTCGCTTGGATGATGACGATGAAGGGGTACCATCTTCTGCTTTACGAGAAATATGTCTTTTAAAAGAACTGAAACACAAGAACATCGTTCGTCTATACGATGTCCTACATAGCGACAAAAAACTCACGTTGGTCTTTGAGCACTGCGATCAGGATCTTAAAAAATATTTTGACAGCTTGAATGGAGACATAGACTTGGATGTTGTGAAATCTTTTATGTACCAATTGTTGCGCGGACTGGCCTTTTGTCACAGTCACAATGTGCTCCATAGAGACTTGAAGCCACAAAATTTGTTAATTAATAAAAATGGCGAGTTGAAATTAGCCGACTTTGGTTTAGCAAGGGCTTTTGGCATTCCAGTTAAATGTTACTCAGCTGAAGTTGTCACATTGTGGTATAGACCACCTGATGTTTTATTTGGAGCCAAACTATATACCACATCTATTGATATGTGGTCTGCTGGATGTATTTTCGCTGAACTGGCAAATGCTGGTGAGTAAAATTTTTCATAGAAAATAAATTCAAATACCCATAGCTAAATCAAAAATCGCATAGTCTACTTGGCAAACCACTTATTGAAAATTAAGATTAAAAATGACAGTTTTCTCTGGAAGATCCTATTGTAATTAGTGAAACATGTATATCAATTGATTAGCTAGTGGTAAAACTGTGAAGTATATGTGTTTGCTGTGCCTAAAGATCCATTAACACATAATCATATTCAGAGTAACAACATATGCAAAGAGGTATATAGACTTAAAAAATATAAACAAAAATTGAATTCTGTAGATAAAAATGAAATATCTAAAATATTGAAAATATAATGTGCTCAAAAAAGGTGTACTTTTAACAGGCGCGTATCTGAGGGGGGTAATGGGGGTAATTAACCCCTTCATGAACAAAAAAAATTCTAAAGAAACTGTCTGAATATAAATCAGTAAACATTTGGTTGATTACAGTACTGTCAGAGCCATCAGTAAATAATTGTTTAAATACACACATAAACATGTAAATTGCAAGTGGCCTCCCAAAAAACGGATCTTGACATTTTACAAATTTTCACCTGCCATGATCCTCTCCCCTCCCCCATTTCAAAGAGAGCATTACCCCTCCCATAGGTTAACCCTGAATACGCACCTGACTGTTAAACTTTAAAATATAATCCCATCAAACCAGTTATGTTGTTTTATATTTCAATAAGCAATTGGATCATTAGAGTTGCAGTTATTGACACTGCAAACTCGATGTTACTATTCATCACTACAGAGAATATTGAGGTAAATGGAATCCTGAATACTGCTTTTGATAGACTGTCAATCAAAGCAGCTAGCTAAATGGTCAGTGTTTTCCCATACTAAAATGGTGTGTTGATTGATATCTCAATTTGGCTGAGGACTATATTTTTGGTTATAAATTGCAATTAAATATTTTTTCAGGTAGGCCATTATTTCCAGGATCAGATGTTGATGATCAATTGAGGAGAATTTTCAAGCTCCTAGGTACTCCTTCAGAAGAGACCTGGAGTGGTATGTCCCAATTGCCAGACTATAAACCATTTCCCATATATCAGCCTAATATGAGTTTATCTCAGGTATGTTATTATTTTGTGGATGCAAGTTTGTATTTCAAATATGAATTGTAAACACGTGTGGTGTAATTTAAGTATATGGTTGGAGCATGAAACACAGCACTCACATCCCTTGTTGGTGTGGTCATGTCAAAAAAAAGAGAAAGGTTTTAGACTATGTTAGTTAATTTCCAAATATTTGTGTATTATGGTATTTTAGAGGAAATAGTGTTAAAATATATCACAATATCAAAAGTGAACATGGTTCTGTATTGTTTTCACATATTATGTCAAAATATGACCATATCAAAATTCATCCCATTGGTGCTCTAACAGTATTTTGTTGTACATGTTTAAGCTTTTTCTACAGATCAGTATCTTCCATCATCAACAATAACACCCCTACCATGTTGTTAACCTTGCTAGATTTGTTACTCAGAAGCTGGGGTTTCTTTTCTGTTTCAAAAAAATTACATTCACCAGAATAGCTACTGCTTACTCTAATAAGGCTCAGATCACCATCATTGGAATGCTACTCACATGTTTGGTAATTCAGGCTGAAGCACTTCCTGACACTTCTGCACTCTATCCAGATTAGGCCAAGGGTCTTGTGGTTTCTTGTGACATGACAAAGGACCTCCACAGTCTGGACCATTGAATAAAAGTTGCTGGTTTGTCACTAAGCATGCTTAATGTTTGACCAAGCTGTCCTCAATAATAACTCCCTGCACCATCATAGATTTTCAAGGTCAATGTAAATAGACATTTATCACAATGACTATAGTCGATAAGTTCTCCGACTGTGAGAGAATATTTCTTAAAAAAATACACGAGTTTATAATACTTAAAACTTCATGGATAAATTTGCTTGACAGTTTTTTCAACCCAACTAACAGATTGCAGAACTCTCAGATATTCAAATAGTTTATGATTGGGCTGGTACTGATATAAATTCCGATGTTGTATACAGTACACTTGGTAAGACATATGTACTCACACATATATTCCATTTCAGGTAGTGCCTAAACTGGGTAATAGAGGAAGAGATCTCCTACAAAGACTTTTAGTATGTAATCCGATGGGTAGAATGAATGCAGAAGAAGCAATGGCTCACCAGTATTTCAATGACCTCAATCCCGCCATCAAGAATGATAGGTGTTAAGAATAATCATTAGGCTTATAAGGACAAACTTTTATATAAGTTTTATCTATACATATGTTCTAAAACTCATTTTTGATATAAGAACAGTTTTGTTTTTAATGGGTTAAAATGTAGATTAATGCATTTACTTGGTGAAACTCTTCCATCATGTAGATAACAAGTTGTGTAGTTATTACACAGTTCCACAAATAAAACTCTTTCTTTTAGTGACGCGTTTCGGTTTTTATTAAATCTGACAGTCCAATGATGATTTTGATGAAAATCGAAACGCGTCACTAAAAGAGTTTTATTTGTGAAACTGTGTGATAACTACACAACTTTTTATCTACAGGGTTAAAATGTTTTGCGATCATTTATTTGTAAAAAATTACATATACCCATGAACCATGAAACAGTATATGCTGGTTCATTATATCTAGTCAGAATTTGACCTTTTATATAATTTTTTTTGTATTTATTCAACAAAGTTATTAAAATGCATTTCTTAATTTGTTTATATACTTATTTTTAATCAATTCAGTATCAACAAAAGGCAGTATTGATTATGTTATGTATGTGTGGGCGTGCGTTTGAAGGGGGCATGAAATGCGCTTCATTAAAAGCACAAGAAACGTCGTGTTACTAATGAAACGCTGCATGAAGTTCCTCCAATATTTTCATCCTTTGTACTTTGAAAAGGCTAGTGAGCTGCCAAAACGTTAGTGGTCATTTCGTCAAAAAAATCATATGTGGTTTTAGTTAGCGGTCATTACAAGTACAATCAAGAAACAACCACAGGAATATTTTTTTGATTTCAGTTGCAGTGCTTTACAAGATCTACAATTTTGTTATTTCATGAACTCATTTTCATGATTTTTCATTTACAGTACATGAACAACGAAAAAAGAAATAGAATATGTACTTTATATACTTGCAGCAATGCCTTTCAAAATGCCTTCAAGGAGGAGACACATAAGGAATATCAGAAGTATTTGGAGGATTCTTTCAGTCAAGTGGATCTTTAATTGGGTGGTATAAAACATATACTTTCATGGAAATAAATGAAATTGAAAGTCGGCAGATAAGTAATATATATTAAACACATTTATCCACCTACAGCAATAGCACATATGTATAATAATGAAATACGAACTAAGTACAATAAATATAATACAAGTTAACTTTTGGCCGACAATATCTGGCACACATATATTTGCATTGCAATTACATATTTCCTATATCGAAATATACAGCTATCCAATCTATACATATCTAATACACAAACTAATAATATTCAAGGCATATATTACCTATAAAAGTTGAAATATAAAACACTTGTATAAATTCCTCGCTATTTTTCAATATAATATGTCTACACAGAACAAAAAGGAAAATAAAAAACATTTAAAAAATGAAAATTTATTGAAAACAACTGTTAAATAAATATACATATCAAAACTAAATTAAAAGTTATATTTCATTACGTATCAGAATCAAATTAGTATGGCAGTAAAAACTGAAAAACTATATTAACTGAATATACAGATTCACAAAAAAAACGGACTGCTGACGGGTGCAGTAGAATGTTCCAAAAGAAATTTATTTTGATACATCCAAACTGAATGAATATTACAAGGTAGCATATATTAGTCTTCAATACCTTTGTATCAATATTTAAATAGTCTGGTGGTTACCTACGTCACTTATAAAAAAAATTGAATTGTTCCATTACATTGAGAATAAATTTGGTGTTAACAACTGCACAAGTACAACAGCCATGCCATTTGTGAACCCTGTACAATGGCTACTAAGCATGGTCAAAACTTTCATGCAAAGCCAAAAATGTTATACAATCATAGTTCAATTGTAATTTTGGGCAGACCTAATTTACAAAAAATTTCCATTCAATAGACTATCCATTTAGATTCACATACAGTGCAATGCATGTTATCTATGGGAAAGCAACAGTTTTGTATGGTCTAAATGGTTGCTATTCCTGTTTAGAAGTGGTTATCTATATCAGTTTAAAATTATACAAGTTCTTTAAATGGGCTGCTCAAATGCATGTTCTATGATTTTCAGATATAGCAAACTAAGGATCTTTTTTATGAGAAATCAAATTTAATTAGAAAACATTTGACAACATAAAATTCAAAATTACAAAATAAAAATATAACAATCAAACTTGAATCACGCCTTTCAGTCTTTATCACGTTTCACTATTTTTCTGCTCTTAGTATTTCACAATTAAGCACTTTTGTGATCTAAAAAATGTTAGTAGATGCACTACGGCTAAGATACTTGCAGGTTTGCTCAATGTGTGTTATGTTTTCCTAGATTGTGTTAAGAGATACTCAAAATAAGAACTGGTCACGTATTCTGTTGCTGTTTGTGTTTTGTTAAAATACATATAGTTATGAATGTATAAACACATCCCATAAGGTGGAGTCAGTGCAGTGTCCTAAAAGGTGGAGTTAGTTCGACTGACACCAGTCATGTTATATAGATTTCTGAGTTAGAAGCAAAAATAATACATTAGCTATGGTTTTTTCAGTCAGCTTTTTTGTTCGTGTTTCCTCAAAAAACTGGTTTAATTGTGCTGTTGGTCACAGTCGAAATAAACGCATAATTTTTTGCCGATTATTTGAATAGCTGACGAATTTAAAACAATCCAAAATTCTAAATGATTCCATCGACTCCTAAAAAACGTGTGCCTAATTGTTTATTATCAGCACAAAACATGCGTGACCAGCTAAGAAAATAAGAAAGTATTTAATATACAGATGTGCACAAAATGGAAAATTAAGTATAAGCAATGAGATCAAGGAAAATAAGCAATTATGTTGAAATGAGCCAATAAAAAATCATCAAGGATATTAAGAAAATAATTTTTCATACAAAGCTTGGTCAATCAATCGGACCAAAATAGAAAAAGATTAACACTTTGCATAACATCATATTAGGAAAATATATCTACCTATGTAGACATAGAAGAGCATCTTTTCTGTTTTTTATCATTCTGAGCAGTTTAAATAACAGCAATGCGTGGACGCTCGAAACAAATGCTTAAAAGATCATTATGGCTCAGTATGCAGGTCGTATTATGTAATATTAGACGCTGTAATTCCACATAAAACGGAATTGAAAGTTATCGTACGCACTGTCATATTTCTCACATATTGAAAAGAAATATCACTGCTCATTTACAACGAGGCAGAACTTGAGATAAACATGGAATCCAAGTGTCCACTCACGAGAGCTGACCTCGTGTCTCTTCTATATTCCGTAGAAGGGGAGAGGGGATACAATGGGTTGCTTGTTTATTTATGAATTATTATTTGATCTAGTAATAGATCTGACTATTGAACATTCTTAGAATTTGCTGATGCACTGTGGGTGCATTCAACTAATATTTATTGTTTTTCTTAATGGTGAACTGGTTAGTTTTTTTCATATAAATTACAACAAACCAACACTTTATCATCATCATTATCATTAACAAATTGCGTTTCCCAAGTGTTTACTTCAAGAGTACGTCGACTGTAGGTTTATGAATATTTTTTCTTCATGTTAGGTATAAATATTAGGTCTACAAATAGTTTTAAGACACTTTTATTTTTTATCATATCGAAAACAGAAATAAAAAACAAGTAACTACCCCCATATGATAATGTAGGGCTCGGTATGTAGTATTAAAATGTAAACATATCCTTTAAATTATCTAAACAAAACACGTAGAACGATTAACTGTTTATCAGACATTGCATTCGTTATGAATTCCATCAAGGAAAGTGTTCGTAAAGCATGCGAATCGATTTGTTCTGTTCTTGGGGATGATATTGTATCTAAAAGTCAGTAAAAGTACATGTGAATAGTGGTATAAGCGTTTTAGAGAAGGTGGTTTTGATGTTAGTGACCGTGAACGTTCTGGAGCTCCTTCAAAAGTAAACGACGCGGAACTGCAAGCGTTGCTGGATAAAGACTGTTGCGAGACGGAAACCAACTTGGACTAACCCAGCAAGCTGTTTCATATCGCTTAAAAGCGATGGGAAATGAACTCAACAAGCTGTTTCATATCGCTTAAAAGCAATGGGAAATATTAGAAAAGCAACAAAATGGGTGCCTCACTTATTAACTGAACAAAACAAAAATAACCGACTTAACACATGCGTGAATCTTCACAAATCTCAGTAAAGGAAATCTTTCTTGTGGGAAATTGTGATCGCTAACGAAAAATGGATTTATTCTGATAACCCTAAACGTGAATATCAGTGGGTAGATCTCGGCGAACCAGAAAATTCAACTCCAAAGCGCAATATTCACTGTAACAAGGTCACGCTGTGTATATGGTGGGATATGAAAGGCGCATTATATTATGAACTTTTGAAACCTGGTCAAACAGTTACTGCTGAACTGTATCGACAGCAACTTATAAAAGTGAATAAAAATTGGAGAAACGCGTCCATATACAGGCAAATGAAAACGTCCAGTAGAACTCCTCCATGCCATCGCTAGGCCACATGTAGGTAAATCAGTGAATACGTTAACGGCACTTGGATGGGAAATTGTATCACACCCAGCGTATTCACCAGACATAGCTCCAACTGATTTTCACTTATTTAGGGAGATGCAAAATGACTGTCTGAGGTACGATTTAAAAAATTTGAAGAAGTGCAAAAATTGGTCGATAACTTTCTCTCCTCATTAGATGAAACTTTCATTGCGGCGGGCATCCGTGAATTGCCTGTAAGATGGCTAAAGGTCATTCAAAATGATGGAGATTATTTTGATGAATAAATGTTATTTACTTTGTATAAAAATAAATTTTGATTTTTTCAAGAAGTGTCCTAAAACTTATTTGTAGACCTAATAAAACGAAGACAGTGCCTTCAATATTGTTTAAACAACAGAATAACAAGTTTATGTTGTAAAGGTTGTTCAGTATAACTACAAGACAGTAACGTCATTAATCTCTAGTTGTGCGCTGAGCACAAAATTTTATTTTATTTGGCCGATATCAGAAAAACAAAGGTATTGATACAACACCCGTGCGAGCTATATATGCTGATCGCCCGCCAATCAGGCTAGATAAACGACGTCGGTTTGTTATTAGTTATATTCCTCTCATTTTAATAACTATTGTGCTTTGTGCATCATAGTTCTTCATTAAAAGGTTTGTTATGTGATATATATCTCCCTACTTGTTCCTTTTCTCGTCCACTATCTGTCAGTTATATTTTGAATAGTGAGTACATTTCTATATGTGGATCCTTTGATGCATCAACTAAAAAAACTACACAGTGTTACCACTCGCCAAACCACTTTTTTTAAACCCGACACGTGCTTCGCAAACATGTTAGCATCTTCAATGGAAATTAAGTCCCAATCTTCCCCTGAAGATGCTGACATGTCGGATTTAAAAAAGTGGTATGGCGAGTGGTAAAATTCTACTTATTTGTTCCGAAATATTCAGAAATACGTATACTTTGATAAAGTGATTAGTATTTTGATAATCCTCTCTTACTTGCCTCATTTCTTTTAACTTTTTCTAACTGAACGCGTAACATTTTATTTTTTACAACTAATTATAGAAGGCAATAACTCTCAGAAAGATCAGCGGCCGTCTTCTGCTACCATATATATGTTTGTCTTATAAAAGTAATAGTAGGTGGAAAACGAACCACAAACTGCATAATAATATCTATAAATGGCCACAGCCATCTAGTAAGCTCTACTGACATGTATAAAAAATATTTAGGAGAGACTTTAGATAGAGCCTGCATATATCTCTATATAATCATTTGAGCTTCTATTCGAAAACTAGATCCCAGGAGTACGTCTACGGCTTTGCGATTCGTCCTAGGGACAGGCTGACTAAACCACTCGTTCTCCACTTTTCAATTGCAACCTACCAAAATGGTCATCGTCCTCGCTGTCAGATAATTTTCAAAATTATTTTAAAATTAAAATAGTGCGAGATGACTGAATAATGTGTGTATTTCTTCATGTTATAGGCTTATATTTTTGCAGAATTGTCAAGAGTTTTTTATACTCGTTAACAGCACAACAAACATTAGAGGGGCCCAACAGGCGCATCCTCACTAGGTCAAGTTTCCTCACTAAGTCAAGTTTTCAACACCTTGCAAGAGTCTCTTCCAAGTAATTACTTTGGAGAACTTTAGCATTGTGGAATGGGAAGCAAGAGAATCTGTTCCTAGTTGGTTACAATTTAGGTCAATGTGAAGAGACATTTATCTTCGCGCAAGGCTTCGGAGCCACAGCTTTTCTGCCTTTGTGAGAAGGTTATCTATAAATCTGGAGTCACACCAAGGAACATAAAATATAAGCAACCCGCAAAAAGTAACGAAAGTGCCTATTGCTCGAAATCCGAAAATTACATATTTATTGTCATATGTGACATATTTAGGCTTAGTGCATGACGAGAAAATCAAATTAAATTTGTCCAAAATTGATACCAATATCCAGTCCTACGACCACAACTGCAGCTGTCTCTTGATTTGATCATCAGTAATGCTGTATCCAAGTATTAATCTCAATTTATCTTTGAAGAAATCACTTTTTCAAGACATGCCATGCCGACTCCCGTATTTGCTTCGCCGAAAATAAGAACGACGAATTATAGCTCAAATACGCGAGTATATCTACGACGGTATTAAGAGATATTTTGGATGAAAATGACAACATTCGAGTAGAGTAGACAAACCCAGGAATCGCAATAGTCGTAGTACTTTCAACGAACAAACCTATTATTGTAAATATACAGATATAGAACCCAGAAAAGTAGCAATCTGTTTTTTTAATAATTTACTTGCTGAAAAATTAGTTGCTCTTAAGTTTCAAAAACCTCTTTAATGGTAAATGTTTTAAAAGACTCATATTTTAGTTAGGGTCTACGGTACGCAGTTAAAAGCTGTACTTTCGATTAATACATTGTGACGGAAACAAAACCTCTGATTCTGTTAAGAGCATATGGGCCTAACACCTGCGATGGATTCGGAAGAATAAGGCATTCTTTGCTCGTGAACATGAGAGTTCTCATAAAAACCCTGCAATGAGATGTAATATATTTAATTTCAAATTTACTATCTATATAAGCAGAATGACACAAAACCTCCTTATTTGGTTCCTGATGGTATATGATACGCATCTCTCAAGGTATGGAGGATAAAACTCATTAACTCTTTATTGCAGTAATCGAAAGCGCAACTTTAAAACTACTTTGTCCGCGCACTGCCTCCACATTGTATCTACAAACCGACCTCATCCTCAACTCTGGAGGTCGGACTTCACAGATACTGCCGCTGCCGCCTTCTGCTTCTCGATATACCTCTTTCTCGCCATCTGGATCAGGTGTTCTTTGCGTTTGTGCAAGATTTTCTCACGCTCTGCCGACGATTTCGAAAAGCGACTGCCTAATGCAACCGAGTCTTCGCTAAAAGTAAATGGGTTCATATTAATAATAACTTTCAAAAATACTATATGAAACACTTAATATTTTCCGCTATAGATATAGCCTGACATTCAAATACTACGATCACAATACTTCTAAGATTCTTGAATGTACATCAATTGAAGTCAAAGGTGCAAAATGGAATATTATAAGATGTATACCTCATTCAGATCTCATTTACATCACGTTTAAACAGACACGGTTGATGGGTCGCCAGATTCTCACGCTTCTATAGCTGCTTAACCAGTAATGTATGTATGGCTTATTGATCAATAGAATCCCAATAATTTGGCGATCGTAGAATTATATTTGAATATGATTACCTTAAAACCCTGAAATGAGCATATGCCTATAACCACGTATGATAACCAGTATGATGTTTGATTTGACAGTTAGTTTGTTTGCTTTGTTATTAATTGATTGAAATAGGAAAACAAGAAACAATGTTTGATTTTCTCATTTTCCGCAGAATTACATTCTGACACGACTCAAAAAAGAATCCTCTTAAATTGAACCTCCATATTTCCAACTTCTGGCATATCTGCATAATCTAGCACCTTAAGTGACTAGAAAGAATATAAAGAAAAGTTCACTTACGCTTCAACGTTCTCAGTGGAAAAATCATCCCAACTCTTCGTGCTAGTCGGTTCTACGTCAAAATGAAGCAGAGAAAGTGGCCTGCTGGACGTTTGCTGATCGATATCCAGATCTCTGAACATCTGCGGTGCCACCAACCTTCCGTCCAACACGTTCTCGATCGTCAGTTCGACGGAGCGGGTTACACGCAAATCGTCCACTATAACGGATAAGGGAATATGGGGAAACAGGGTCTGGACCTGGAAGAGAGCAAACAATTGCACAAGCCCTTACAAAAAAAAACATTAGAGTCAAGTAGCTTGACTTACACACGCTGTAATTCACTTGGAAAAATCATTCCAATCCCCAAACTGAACTCACTTGTTTTTTGCACTTTTTACGAGCGAAATACATTTTTGTCAATATCTGGTACTACTGAAGTCGTCTTGGATGCTGATTAACCCTTGTAACAAAATTGCGGAATTTGCATATTGGATACCTGGTTTGAATTTGGTATAGGATAATTGCAACAGGTTCCAACTCATTAAAATGTATAATTTGCCCGTCAGCTGCATAACCCTCTCAAAATTTCGTCAAATCAGTGCAGCACAAAAACCGGAACTGGAACTGACGGTGAGATTCTAAGAAAATATTTAAGACTCAAAATCTTTCAGACCACATACAAAGAGATCCGCTATTTAAAAAAAACTCAAAAATAACGTTTGAAGTTTGAAGGATTCCAAAAATTTGAAAAATAAATACGACCTAAAATGTTTAATAATTATTCAAAAACTACACTTTGTTTCTTTGTGTGGAATCACATTATTTAATTTTTTTTACATTCGAGAAGTTCATGAAGCAAGAAATTAAAAGTTACTAAAAGTGTAATCCTCTGCTTACCTGTCTAGCCATAGCGTCTAGTTGAGAATTTGATGCAGCAATATAATTTTGCCTGATCGGCTGTACATGGCTGACTTCAACAGAAAAACTTGGCAGCCAAGATACATATCTTGAACCTGCAATTCAATTGCGAGGAGAATAAATTCCAGCATAGAATGTAAACATAATTATTAACAAAAAAGGTACGCCCTCCGTATTCGGTACATCTGTTTTACTGAATCAACGAAATATTACCTAGTGTGTGAATTGGACGATTTTATCTTAAAATATCACCTATTTTTATTACACGATTTTTTAAGGTCCATTATTCAATCATAATTGATTAATTTGATAAATCCCACGACACGTTTCCCAAAACATAGACAAATAATTCTCTAAATGATCTATCTAAACCATTTACGTCACACCGACAGCTGTTTCGCTCTCATACATTTATATCCGTTTTTTTTCCTATTCCGCATGGATCTAGAAAGATATCAAATTCTGCGTCATTTGAAATTGTACATCAATATTAAAATAAAATGATTCTCACGGCAGATTTTGCAGAACGCTGGCAGATTTGAAGCATATTTAAATTATCAATCCAAAATTAATAGTTTTTATGTTTGCCATAATTTTTTCATCAAACGCATACTTCCAAAAATATCGTGTTTCGCGTCATTTGAAGTTGTGCAGTGATATCAAAATAACTTTTCTGATGATTCCAACGTTAGGTTTTTCAGAGTGTCGGCAAATTGCAGCATATATAATCATCAAAATATGGATGTTCTAGAACCAACTCTCACACGTTTCTGACTCTTTTTTGTTACAAATCTAAGCTATGTGTGTAATAAGATGTAAAAGTGAAAAACGAACCATCAAAATGGAAGAAATGATTGAACGGCCTTCTTGTAGTTTCCTGTGCATCTGTTTGTAACTCTGGAGGTTCCATTCTCACAGCAGAAGGATTATTAATGTTCAACGCCATTCTGCATGTTGGACAAGACGTATCTTGTTCCAGCCAAGACAATAAACAAGTGCTGTAAGAAATATAATATTTAGAGTTAAACATGTATACATCAAGCCAAACAATAAAAAGTTCAAATATATTCTGGCCTACGTTACCCATATGTGTGGCAGAGAATCTTAACTTTATCAAGAATAAAGCAATACGTCTAGTGGTTTGAGCCTAATATTACAAAGAAAAGTCCACACTTCAAAACCATAAAAGCCATGTGGGCTCATCACAGCCAGGTCGAATTTCCAACACCTCAAACGAGCCTCTACCAAAAGTCAGTCTTTTGGAGAACCTCAGTTGTGGAATGACCTGCCCACATTTTAAGGTCAATGAAAATAGAAATTCAATCTTTCACAGCGCTTCTGGACCGTGATAAGCTTTGAGCCATTGTGAAACATTATTCGACTTTTAATAATAATAATAATAATAATAATAATAATAATAATAATAATAATAATAATAATAATAATGATAATGATAATAATAAAGAGTTTGAATCAGCCCAACTTCAAAAATTATTGACTTGTTACACGATAGAGATTAACCGCGACAATTACTTCTGACATAGCGCGTGATCCTCGAAATAAAAAAAAATCTTTCTAGAGGTTCTCTCCTGCATATGTTTATTCTCCGATACCACCGTTTTGAACTTCTATATCCAATTCCTCGTTTTTATCGGTCAAATACCAAAGTTGCGTTCTAAAAATATACTCTCTGAAATTCATGGTACGTGAAAAATACTGCCCTAGAAATCGTATAGTCTTAATGTTACAAAATTGATTTGTTCTTGTGAAATTCACGTTTTTTTGTATAGAAATGTATGCTTATGAAAATTAACAATAGACATGTAGATAATTATGATGATTAATCGAAAACACGGAAACTGCGTCCATTATCCCGTATCACTTACTTGTGGAAAAGGTGAGAACATGGCAGCTTTCTCGCAGCATCCATCTTCTCCCAACATATAGCGCAGTTATCAGAATTCTCCCTAAGTTCCTCTTCGCCGGCCATGGGATAATTCTGTTCAAGGTGGTCACGAACCCATAGATAATTGCGGTGCTTCTTGTATCTAGTTAAAAAAGAAAGTTATTAACAATCACTGATAAGGCGTGCTTGTAACAATATGATGTAGCAATATTGAAAAATCCGTTTATATAGTATAACTAGGAAGCTCTGTTCTATAATGTAGGCGTATGATTCACGTGTGGCACTGCATATTTCTTAGACATAACGAATTATACAGATTTATTAATCCGGTATAGGTTAACTGTTTTATTCGGAATCATATACAGTTTTATAGAAAATCTAAGAAAGATGAATATACATTCTCACGCAAATAATTTCCTTGAAGGTACGGAGGAGTCAATGCGATCCCACTTAATTATGCTACTGGTTAAAATCCGATGTTCCATAGATTACAAACGTTATAATTCAAAATTAGAATAAACTGTGGGGTAAACTAACCTTCGCTGGATTTCATGAAACAGGTATCTTAACTGCATGCAGATCACCAGACTGGCCATCGAAAGGAAGATATTACTCCAAAGCAACATGTGCAGGTGATGGACGAGATCGATGAGAAGAGCTGTCATTTCAAATGTCAACTCGATGTAATAAGATATGGGTCCGCGTTTCTCCCAAGCCTTGGTCTCATCCGCCGATCCGACTGAAGTTACACCTTCATTGCGCATATCATACAGATGGAGAGCATACCTGAAAAAATAGTTTGCATTTTTCAACAATAATCGATTAATCAATTCCTGGTACTTCAATTAGAACATATTAAAAAACATAAAAGAATGGACGAAATATTTGATTTGTTTCAGCACTCCTCCGCCAGGATGCCCACAGAAAATGCCGACAAAAAAATGCCAAACTTTTCTCCTGACGGCTTGAAAACTTCACAAAATTTTCCTGACCTACAATGGTTTTTTTTGAGTGATCTATAGAAAAAATAAATTTTAAGAAATATATATTATTGAACGAATGGAAATAGCGTGTTTTTTTTTCTAAAAATGTCTAACTCCATCAAATAATTTTTTCTCAAAAATTCAGGCTTTTGAACTGATTTTTGCTACACTTCCTAATTTTCCAGAAAGGGGACATCCAGCTTTCAACACGTCAAAATACAGTTCAGATTTGCAAGAGGAGAAATTTCGTTGCCGATATAGATTTACACTTACAGTATGTAGCACATGTTATGTATCAACCTCCACAAAGCAAGGATTAATAATAGATGATGACACCATTTCTCTCATAATATAACCTTATCTTATGTCATATCATCTTTCATCTTCGCAACAAATAATTTTAAAAATATTATAATGTATATATGTTATAATGAAATGGCAAATTCATAAGCATAAAACTTATTTCCCAAAAAAACATCCACTGATTTTTAGACCAACCTAACGTTTTTTCCTGACTATCCCTCAAGGGAGGTGACAGGATTCCCGGTCCCCTAAGTAACTAGAATTCCGGGTCCCTAGATGCCGTTATTTGACCTTTAGTACGCAGTAGACCTAACCCACCTTCCAATGAAAAAAATATATCTGCAGGTTTTCAGGCTATTTTTTACCCAAGACTTACTTGGTTGGTAATTTTTACTGCAGAATAAATATTTTTTGTCATGCTCTTTTAATGTAATCATCATGTAGATTGTAGATGCTCTTACTTGGTAGAACACTTCCATCATGCAGATGAAAAGATTGTGTAATTTGTAAAACTGTGTTAATACACAATGTTTTTATCTACATGTAATCATAATCCTTTTTTCATGTAAGTAAATGAATGCCAGTGGAGCTGGGCCCCCTGTGAGCCCGGGAGCATGGGCATTTGTTCCCCTTGACCCTCTATCCCTTAGGCCCTGCGTATCCCTGACCACCTTTTCTCCCCTGACTGTTCCCTGATTTTCCAGAAAGATGTGCATGCTTGACAGGTATAAATTCAAATTGACATTCAGGGACGATCAAATTATCATTATGAGGTGATAGGACCACTTCGACATACAAATACAAGAATGTCACTTCAATTATTCTAATTATTTCATGCAAATAAAGGAAAACTTATCCTTGAGGAACGGTAATGCATACACCATTAAATAACTACTGTTGTAAAAATATCACAACTTACCTCAATATGACGTGTAACGTCCTAATAGAAAGAAGAATGACATCTGCTGACATAAAAGCGAACGTGTTGAACCCTCCAAAGAATCCAACGAAAACAGATACTAACAGCATGAATCCAGAAATTGCAAATATGGCAGCCAACAGGGCCATCAGCTTGAAGTGGCTCCAAAACGGCGTTCTGGGTGAGAATGATAACTGGAAGAGAAAAAATATATTGAATTTCTACTGGCCACTGATTAAACCTACATACGATTGAATGAATATCTTTACTAACGTTTCGGCCTTTATCAAAGTGCAAAATATGAAAATTGAAATTTTAATGACTTTTGACATTTTTTGCTGCTTTCAGGGGACTGCTTTGTTTTCAAACAAGTATAAAATATTATGAAGTGCTAGAATACAAAAAATGCATTTGCATTATTGATAAATTCAAAACTTAGGATACAATGCCATACCAGGACGCTACCTATGATATAAAACGAAACATACAACAGTATGATCCAATGCGACAAACAATATTTTCCCATTTGGGTTCCAAGAACAAACCATAAGGAAATCTGTAGAAAAACATATGGTTTATCTGTAGGCTTGAAGAACATTGATCAGAGCTTTCCCTGAAGCATACACAATCAAACTGGGTCACAGTGTACAATCTACCGAGGCGTTAGAAATACAATCATCATTCAACTTCCTCATTAAATTATCTGCTTTGTGTAGTATAAAAACGTGTCTGGTTTCCCGAAGTGTTCAATGAGTGCTGTTGATTTTAACGTGCTCCCTGCAATCATATAATGGTTTGTTCTTGAATTCCAAATGGGGGATTCTGTATTGTTCATTTTGCTCAAACTACTGTATGTTTAGAAAGTTTGATTTCGGACTTCCATTGTCTATAAAGTTTGTTGAGTATCACGACGTTTCAGGCATGAAAGGAACGTACTCGCCAGTTCACCTGAAGACAATTGAAGATAGCATATCAATCGAAACGTCGTGATACTCAACAAATTTTATAGACAATGGAAGTCCGAAATCAAACTTTTGAAAAATCCACCTTGTCTACAAGTTTCAAGCAACTGCTGTATGTTTAGTTTTATCTCCTGAAACAGGCAGCGATGTGCTTCTGGTGTGGCACTGCATTACGTTCCCTGTTTTGGATGTATCAACAATGCTACAGTGATAGCATTAACAAAAAGTGTTAATTACATTTTGTTATATGAACTTGCTAATATCTACAAATATTTTTGAGCAACTATTAAGCTATTAAGCTAAGCAGAAGCTATCAAAGATCAATTGCATAATACAAATATTTCATATAGGTAAATATTTCTGAAGTAATATAACTTTAAATTCATTTGCCAAAAATATGGCAAATTTTGCGCCGTATATAATGAATCATCAATTTGGAGTTAAATAGTTTTTATCAGTCTCCAAAGTGTCCTCTATTGTGAACACATCAGGATCATATAAAATTGCGTTTCAGGAATAGAAACAACCATGAGAAGCATTCATTTTCCAATCGAGCTATTTTAAGGCATATCCAAGGTTATCAATCACTGTTTGTGAACAATATGTCATAACAGCATTACATACGTCTCGATTAAAAATCAATATCGATCAATTTAACCTTAGAACGGGAGGTGAACATTACGATACTTCGAACAGGAAAAGAAATTCGAGTTGGTACTAGACTAGACTGTTCGATGAATAATACATATTCCATTTTATGCAACTGAAACTATTATAATTAGAAAATATTGCTGTTTTAAAAAAGGATTGATAATAATCATCCTGCCTTCCAATCAAACCATCATTCAAGCGAGCAACGAGTTCACTGTACAATAAGTAAATGTATATATACAATAACTGCAAGATATTGAACGTTTTACAAAAGGATTACTTACATATTCAAACCTGTCCTTGCTCAGCTGCGACAAAAGGTTGAGGAAACCTAGTAACGAGAACCAGGAGCACCACAACAGCACTTCGTCGATGTACTGGACGTTGATGATGCCGAAGACGAAGATAAACTTGTAAAATACGAAATTCCAGAATTTATCGCGCAACTGTTGCTGTTCCGACACTCGCAACTCGCCGAAGACCAATTTCTGAACGGCCCTGCCGAGCAGGATCAACCAGCAGAACGCCATGTTGATCATCGTCTGTAAAAATAAATAGAAAAGGTGAAGGCTAGCTCAAATAATGGGTTGGTTTTATGTCCAATACAGGTTAACGCAATTGATCGATATGTGGTCATTTTTCCAATGTACAATTCCCCAAGTGTTCTTCTAAATTGTATACAGCGTTATTCGGCATTTCTGGTTAAACTGCAGCTATTTGCTTCCTAATAGTCTTTTGATTTTTCCAGCGTTATCGGTCAGGTTCTGAATACCAACATTTTTGAATAGGAATCCGTTGGGTAGAGGTCAGGCAGTCTTTGAGGTCATTTATAGAAAATGTACGATTACACGATCTTGACAATATAAACAGTAGTCACAAAGAAGAGAGAAGGTCTGTTTAGTATCCAAGTCTTAGATCAAAGAAGCAAATATGTTTAAGATGGTAGTTTGTATGCTTTATCAATTACAAAAAAGTATTCGACAATGTGAGGCATAACAAATTGAATGAGGTACTGAAGAGCATTGGTATCGGTACACGTAAAGGGTGAAAACCCGGGCATATTGGCAGGGCTACGTGCTGTGTATAAATAACGTGAGATATGCAGACGACAGAGTGGTATTAATAAACAGTTTGGAAGATCTTCAAAACCTAATGAATGCAATAATAACAATAATAGAAACTAGTGAAAAATACGGACTTTCTCTTGAGACAAAAAACGAAGTATATGACAATATACTATAATATCTATAAGAAATGAAGATAATAACAGCCAAAATGGATCACTCTTCGTTAACACCCAACCGATAGAAAGAGTAAAGATGTACCCATACTTAGAACCGCTGGCATCATTCAGTAGAAATGAAATGCAGTATTGAAATTTCTAGGATTGCATATAGAGTTAGCCTACTTGACGCCATTTTTCATGAGGATGAATAGTACTTTCGTGAATTTCTGGAAATCGCGAAAGTGTTTAAATGTCAGGTCTTCCACAGAAAATTAAAATCAGGCACTTAAAATGCTATATCTTTCTTGGGTTGGTGTACTGGGTAAAATATTGGACATTGTCAGAAGCTTCATGCAAAAAACCAAAAAGCATATGAAATGTGGCTGTATCGTAGAATTTTGAAGATCCTTGCAGGTATCATGTCGCCAATCAGACAGCCTTCGAGCGTATATAGGGGAGAATAATGTCAACGATAAAATCAAACAAGCTCGAGTATTTAGGATATATCATGAGAAACCTCCGAAGATATGAGTAATTGCAGTTGATTCTCTAGGGAATGATCGAGGAAAGACTACATGTATGTCTTATGAAAAAGCATATCTGAGAGATGAGATTCAATCACAAACCATAAGGACGCCTGAATAAAATGTATAGACACCTGTTGATTTGGAATGTTTGAAAATTTGATTCTTCCTTCAATCACCTTTGCGGAATAGGCTATGGAGGATAAAATGGGGCCAAGTAAAGTATTTTAGATTTCTTTTTCTAACTAAAGATATACAGCGTTGGTTAAAGCAGAAGGCGGCTTACCACGATCACCCCTAGTGCAAAACTGAAGCCTAATAACAAACAGACTTTTGTCATTTCAACCATTTTAAATCATCTACAACTTTGCACTGTGATGCCTCCAACAAAAGCGCCAGGTTATCTATGGCCCTATTTTCTACAATACCAGACGACTTACCGCCGATCACTCAGTTTATACTCTCGACCTCGAGACAGTTATTAGTACTAGTGAGGAACATTTCACGATTTTTGGTGATACACTGATCAAAGTACGTGCATTAGTCAGATGAAACCAACATAACTGTTTACCGGAACACCGACTAGCCAGAAGCCCGGCTGTGAATTTGCAAAGTAAAAGCGAACCAGCATGTGATAAATTGTGTTAACGATGTCAGGTTTCACGTATACCGCAGGGCGAATGTGGAAGAGACGACGATCAACGGTAGACAAATTAATATATTCTGTAGTCACTATTAAAAAGGAATTTATTTTTCAGAATCCACAATGGTTGCAGTTATGATGGTGGTGTAAGAAGTGACACCTATAAGTTGAACTGCTCCGAGCTGCATTGATTATTTAAAGTTTAGTCATAGTGGCAGCTCTAAAGATGTGAGAGTTATATTCCAGACTAGGTCTTATCTGGGCTTTATACAATGTAATAAGATTGGATGATGGGGAGTACATTCTAGCTTGATATGTATTCATGCAAACTCATGTCTTCAGCAATTTCGCAAATGGCAGCAAAATTATATCTTGCATAAAATCAGCCAAACCACTATCATCCCGACACTACGACAAGTACCCAGAAGCAGGGGGTACTATTCCACAGAAGGAAATTGTATTCACTGGAATAGCTTCTATTACTCTACAAGGCTCAAATCGGACCAACTTTGGAATTAATACTGCTCGTATGTATATGTGGGGGTGCGCTTTGGAGGACTCCCTGGCTCTTAAGAAAAGACCAATAAGTCTCGTGGATGCACCTGACCTTACAAACAACCTTCACAGTCCGAAACAGCAAGAAAAGGAGGCTCATTCGTACTTATTCTATAGATTCAACCATGGTACATGTTCGACCGAGCTGTCTCGCATAATAGATCTAAGAGTCATCAGTCCAGCATTAGAGAAACCCAGAAGGTGCATCCTCACCAGGTCGAGCTTTCCACACATTGAACAAGGCGCTTTCGAATGTCATTCTTCTGGAGAACCTAAGCGTTGTGGAATCACGCCGGCAAGAAGCCTTCGCGTGAGGTGATCTATAAAAGAAGCCTACGGTAATGACAAAAAAACACTCTTTTGGGTTTTAAGATCAAACCTGGAGATAAAACACTACCGATCAGTTTGGCGAACACTGATCAAACTTTTCTTCAGAGCACTTAGAAAGCCAATTATATAACCTTTATGTTCTTTGTTTTGACACAGTCCAAGATAGCTCATCATTATAAGATTTACTCTACCCACACAGTCTATTTTTTGCATGGATATTTTCATCAGCCGACTAATCGTTGCAAAAAAACTGCTATGACGGCCAGGAATGGTTTAGATGAATTAAAAACAGCCAGAGGATAAGATTCAGATGTTACACTAATAACAATTTACTATTGGACGCTAGTATAAAGCCCGCCATCAAGACTATATAATCCTAGCAGAAAGTTCGAACTTGCGTATCTTTTTTTCGCTGCAGCATTATCTCCAATTCAATACTTTCACCGAGTTCATAAAATGCAGCCACTTACGATATTTTCGTTACATATCAGTAGAGCATAAATATTTATGCAAAATCTGTGTCATTAGGGTAATAAATATTGCTACGAAAACAAACAGATAACTATCTATTGAATCAAAAAATATGTTATGCGTTATGTCGACTATTCTAGAAATATAAAGCAAGGTCGACAGTATGCTAAACGTATGTTATAGACGTATATGTACCTTAGAATTTTCAATTAATCGGGCTTATTTTCTTAGAGAACAGTAAAACAATAAAAATATTCACTGAATCGTAATATCGTACTCGTAGGTGTATTCATTCAAATATCATGAAACACGTTATTTACTCTTCAAGTCCTGTATACAACACGAATAAGGGTAAACGACTTAACTGACGTCACTGTAAAGGTGGAGATAAATCGATAAGATAATCATACATTTTTTAAGGATATCATAATTTATGACCTACTCATATGAGGTGAAAAAGACACATATTAACGAACGTCATCTATCTATCAATCTATCTATCTAATTATTTGTCGGAATTGAAATTAATGAATACTGAAAAACTAAATCTTATAACTTCAAGAGTTCACAATTTTTTGAAGCTTTCAAAAATGTCCATCATTTACACCATTTTCAAAACTTGCTCCAAGTGGATCAGCAGCTATAAAACTTGATCAAAAACTTCAATGAAATGATACAACTGACTGCGCACGTAAGATGCAAGTCAACCTACTTGACGTTTCAAAATATGATCAGAAGTCTCGAAAACTTCCAGAAATGTTCCGTTTTCTGAAGATAACTCCTTTCATCCTTGTCACACTATAATAACGTAGTATCAAAGTTTCATCAAAATCCAAAAAGTACTTTCCGATTTATAGAGGGGCCAAGGATACCAGACAAGTACACTGGATAGACAGACGGACAGACGGAGATGAGTAACATGGTTTTTCGTAATGTATACGTCATACAACACAATATCTCGAATCCGAATTTTTTTTCTCGATTATGTCAATTGGCGTAGTAAGTAAAAAGCTAACTACGCCCTGACAATACCGTCTAACATGAACAAAATCCATATGTTTGAAATATCCGCAATACAATATAAAAAAATATACTATGCATATTGTAAAATCAATAATGACATTTCAAAGCTATTGGAAAACCCAGGACAGAGGATTACCGGTAATAACCATTTATAGATGACAGAATATTTTTTACCGAAGCTAACAAATTTTTGGGTTGAACCCTGACCCCAGCCCCACCCACTTTTGGCCCTCAACATTTTTTTTTTGAAATGATCAGGGGCTTCAAAAGCGTACAGAAATGAAGTGTGAGCGTTAATTAATCGTTTTTAAAAAATAACTGCTAGCTGAACCGTTTCTCAAAAACTGCTTTTTTCTCATAGCCGTAGTAATAACCGAGTGTTAAAATTCCATCAAATTCCGTAAAGTACTTAGCCATAGAGGGGTAAATTATTAAAGACGGAGGTACAGACAGACAGACCGACTAATCCGTAACACGGTTTTTCATGATGTATATGTATATTCATAACAAATTAAGACAACGACAATATCCTGAATTCGCAATTTTTCGTAATTACACTTTCTTGGCTTGGGAAGTAAAAATCCTTGAGGAGTATTGATAAGTCAAAATCAAATCTCTCCCAGTGCGTTGGTAGTGCAAATACCGGGACACCATATATATCACGAATGTCAGTTAATTTGAACTGACACAAGTTTCCATTTCTCGTGAAAAACATTTCTTGAATCCTAGACTGTAAATCGCTAGCGTTATTCTCTCTTCCTGGTGTATTTTCTTGGCTGTGAGATTCACTGCACCGCAAACTTGCGGCAAAATGCATCTGAATGTTGTACGTGTGCGCGCTTGGCAGTAAGTCAAAAATTGATGCGGCGACCCAAAGCAGCAGCAGCCAGAAAGTCTTTATGCGTACCACGTCTGCATCGACTTGTAAACAATAAATTCAGCGGTGTGTAGGTTTTTGGCGGCTAGACATCGACAGCAGATGGAAAAAATACTGCATAGTAGACTAAATCGGTATCTCCCATGCAGTGATGTAAACGCATTTTCAAACTACCTCATATCATAACTGAGAGCTCAGTATTATTTTTAAATATCCTCATACTCGAGATAGAGCGAATTGAGTTTGAGAGGAAATATAGAATGGAGAAGCTATATCTGTAACTGTTACTGCTTAACAGTACCTGCAGATGCTACAAGATCATTCCATTCTATAGATACAAAATAAGTGTGAAGGAATTAAATATATCTATATATCTATTTGTGACAAATCTGTTAATCACATTTTTTCTGTGAACAAATATGTAGCTGTATTTTTCCATGAGAGTCTAAAATATTTGTGGAACAGAAACACCCAAGTCAACTTATTTCCTTATTTGTTGATTTTACACATACATGCTTCCCATCCATATGAATAATTGACATGCAATATATTGCACAGATGCACAAAATGATGCTTAGACCTCAACTCCTCCAGTGTGTCAGCAGTTATTCTACTGAAAATTGAACATATCCAACATCATTGTTGAACACTTTGGAGTGATCAATATATAAGATGTAATTGCACAGATATAGAAAATGTACATTGCAGATGCTCTTGCTAGATGAAACTCATCTATCATTTTAAGATGAAATCATGCAATTTCACATCAATTCAGGCAGGAAACCACAATATTACAGCAGACTTCAACATAACACAATTTCTGAAAAAGTGATGACCTGAATATCTGCTAACGAAAAAAATTTGCCAGCATGTGAAGGATATTGAGGATAAATTTTGGGAACATGATCAGATTATGGAAGAAATTGAACCTCTAATAATAAATCTAGATACAGGTAATGACAGCGAAAATGATTGTTATGATGCACATTGCTAAATCACATTCAGTTCTATATAGGTAAAAATACTTATACAATATTTTGACCTACATTTTTTCAGCACAGACTTGCTTTTTGTTTGTTCATTGCAACCTGCATTCTTCTAGTCATTGCTATTAATATTCAATAATTATCAACTTAATAGCATAAAAAGAAATTTGAATACAACTTTCATGTTTTTTATTTACCTCACACTGCTTGGCTCAGTATTCTATGAATAAAAGCCTATCATGTTTTATTACAACTGTGCCCCCCTTACCTCATGCCGCGCTGGTCAATTCACAATGGCCACACTATGTATCTGTTAATCTTACTATATTTTCATTTTCCCTTATCAAATATCTACACTTTGCAACAATCACTCTAAAACTGACAACAATATATTTTATGTTTATCAAGTAAAAGAAGTAAGACAACTTCCATGAAAGATGTGCTTTTAGAAGAAATTTTCAAGTTGTAGATACTGCATGCAAATCTGTTTTAATGTATTATTGATATTATTTAAGTAAGGGAGCTGTACAAAATAAGAGCTTTTACCAAGGCTTAGACAATCTATATACCATTATTAGAAGTAATTTATCTTAAATGCATTATATTAAAAAAACAATTTACCTTATACCAGGTAACTACCCGGTTTGAGATTTTTATAGGATAAGGTAGACTATAAATAATAAAACCGTATTATTGGGAAAGCCACTGAGATCTGTTAATCAACATGTTGTGGAATAAAAAAAAATCTTACCCAAACACACACTGGTTCCCGAATCATAACTGCAAAGATATCTGAAACAAACTGTCCAAATGACTTGCTATCAGTACTAGAAATGTTTCTGCCCACTGGTAGCAGGTTACTCTTCCCATCAACCTCTGACATCTTGTTCCAGTTGGGATCCTTGATCACCTGGGTGGCATAGTAAACACACATGGAAAGGGCCACAACACTAATCATAGAGTAAGCCCTCAAATTAGGCAGGGGCAACCTGTCCAAAGGCACCGCCGGCATTTTGAATTTTTTTCTTAAATAAAGTTATCGTTTAATGTATTCTCACGATGTATTGCTGGTGTTTCCTTCTAGTTGAAAGATCGGTAACTTTCAGTTGGATACAACCAGAAAAAGTTGACATCATGTGGCTTACTGCCGACGGAAAAGTTGAAGGTCTAGCTGTTATGTTGCATATGGTAGCTTGCACTTCGGAAAATGCTGAAATATGCGATATTATGAATGTCACTGCACTGATAAATGCACTGAACCGTAAACGCTTAACGAGAATCGTGTTCCTTTACTTGGCCGTGCGGTTGTCACGTAACGTCAGATAAAATTTGTTTTGGAAATGTTCGGAAACGTCAAGTTATCGATCGCCAAATGCCAAAAACGAACAGGTTTTGTTGCCAACTTTAGAACCGGATTACGCAGTGCACGTGCCGTGCACATAAAATGTTGCGTAATTCACTTTCTTTACAAATCCTAGCCAAATATTGATCAATAGGTGATCTAGAAAAACTATGAATTTCTGATGTTAGTTTAGTCGTCTGCAAAATTTGAGGAAGACACGTGATTTAGATTTTAGTTTGTTTTTAAACAATTGAATATTTGAGATGAATTGCAACATTGCCAATGTGAGCAAATCAAATTTCTATATTATCCAAATGAAATAGGTTTGTAAATCTATCTATGAAATCGTATTATGATTGTTCATTATATTAAGCATTTGTGGAATGTATTCGAGCAATTTGATATTATATCAATCATAATTTTCATCGTAGAAGTTAATATTTTCATCTACTTCAAACAATCGCCTTATTTATTGAATAGCAAAAAATTAAGTACTCTATAATCATAAACCGATAATTCTTCACGACTTGCTAGAAAGCCTAGGTCTACTCACTACACTTAGTGCAATAATGCCTGGACATATCTTGGTGAACCACCCTGGGGCTCGCGGAACACCGGACAACCTTTGCCTGCAGGTGTCACACTAAGATGAAAGAATATAGAAAAACGAAATCCATAGTTCTTTAGATATTAATAAATTCAATCCCTATTGTTTACTGTTAGTTTAGTTTTTATGCTCGGATATTCTCCAATTTCAAACATGTACACGATAGAGTAAGATCAATTATTAGTAGAAAAAATTTATATACATGTTTACTTGTGAAAGATATTTACTTAATACTAATTATGAGCCAGGACAAGTTCAATATGAGTGAAAGATGATAGCTGCGTCTAATTGGAGTTAAACACAAATAAAGGATAAGATATAGGATGCAACTAATTCAAACAGCGACTTACGAAGGTTTCCAAGCCAATTACATTCTGAGCTCTTGAGGGATGAATTATAATTTGTAACTTTAGGCGAACTGACAAACTTAAAAAAGACAAACCTTAAGCATAGCGTAATCCCTCCTATGTCCTATACCTATAGAGTTATAGGGCGACCAATAAAATGATGTATGCTCCCTACGCCAAAATGCGCGCTTGAGTTTGCCTCGATGCCTTCCATCACAGACTATCCCCACTCTTTCGATCGTGATCTAGATGCGCGGTAACAACAAATTTGTACAAGGAAATCAGCATATTGATGTATGTATATCATGGACTAGATTTCTAGGCATATTATTACTGGTTCAATGAATTCAATCATACCATACCACAATAGTTCGGCAGGCCCCATACCATTTGTGAAAACGTGAATTTCTGCATGGACACATTTAACTAGCTGGAATCTCATCGGTGACCAAATCAAGTGTCAGCTTCAATTTCAGTGGCGAGGCTAGCCAGAGAAAGCTACCAAACGCATGAAATGATGTCTTCAAAGAAAAACTGAAATATATGATTCTACGGATGATAGAAAATAATCTAAAATAAGACTTCAGCTGACGATGGGAAGAGACTCAGATGCACAATAAACTCATACTCTGACAGTCATTGAAAAACATGAAACTTTGACAGAATTCTACTGAATTTTCGTGATATGTAGTCGTACTTAACGCTGGCCACATTCAACAGAGTGGATTCCGCAACCAATGCTTAGTGGCAGTGGAAGGCTCACTTGTATCTGCTAGATGCGCTTGATAATTTTGACGTTTCTGACAATGCTACCAAGTGATTTTTCCACTCGGTGAAATAAAGGTTTCACTCAACAGGTTGAGTAGTAGCGTGTTCGTTATAGAGAAAAGATAAGCGGTTGTTCAACGGTTGCCCAACTGCTGTATGTGTCTATAAACTAAGTTAACCTCTAAGCGAACGACGGGTTGCCTATCATGAATCATAATGCTGGGTAACACATTATTCAATACTAATTGAATATATATATTTAAAAAATAAGCGGTGCCTTCGGTGCCTATCTTTCCTTGCGCGATTAATGAACTGTTATGTTAAGACACCATATAATTTATAGAGCCCCACAAGTCACAAAGATCGGAAATAAACCTCGACAAGGCAACATCGCCATATCTTTACATAACGGCCCGTGATGACAGCTGACAAAAATAGATTGACAATTCATGAATTCAATTGTATACTTGACAGTTGGCTAAACTGTAAGATCAGTAGAATGTTGGCGGTGTAAGGAAGGTGTTTAGGTGTTTGTAGAGGAAAAAGACAAATTTAATTGTGATCAGTTCACGTCTTGCAGCAACTAAAATTTGTGGAAAAATATGTAAAAGTAGAATAATATAATTAATATGATACAAATTCGTAACTGGTTTTGCTGTGATTATTCTGTGTTTTTGCAGGGTTTTAGGATTGGGGTGAGTACAATTTGGTTTACTAATTTTGCTGTATGAGCTAATGCAGAGATTTACATAAATGGTTAGTCAACAAAGTATAAATAAATCCTATGTATTAAAATTTCGAGTAATTCATCAGCAACCTTGACTGGAAAATCGGTATGATTAACCTAAATTGCCATCTAGGACTGCTAATTTTTTCATTTCAATTGACATCTAATCTTGTCAAGAAACATTGCTGTGCATTATTGTATTACTAGCTAGCACTGATAATAACATATTTTCAATGCCACACACCTTGGTGACAAAGTTTAACTATAGGATGGTGGTTCTAGGCGAACCTATCATTTATCAGTAGCTTGTAGAAGTACTTTTTAATTGCAGTGAGCAAGCATGGCTACAAGTGATCACAGAAAAAGTCCTCAATTGGGCAAAATTAAACTAAAAATAGGAAACAGTACTGTAACAGCTAGTGATTCTGATGCAAGCATAGATACAAACAGCTTGAGTGCTGAGAGTGCCACTGAACAGAATCAGCAGAGAAACACTGAGAAGAGACACAAGAAGAACCGTAGAGGCTCTGAATGGGAGATCATGGCTGGGTTGAAAGATGGGCAACGTTTTGAACATAAACCAAATCCTTTCAATGGATATCTTCATAAGAAAAGGAAGTGGCCCTTAAAAGGATGGCATAAGGTAAGTTAATTCTAACACAATAGCTATTACTATTTATTTTCATGCCTATATGGCAATCATCCAAATTTCCTTGGACTTGACCTACTTTAAAATTATTCTGTTCAGATTTATTCTGAAATATTTTAATTTGCCATTAAATTATAGTGCTTTGCATTTGTCTTGTTGTATCATAACAATCTCATTTTTTTTTATATTGAGATGAATTGGTGGAATGACATTGAATTTCTGAAGCTATTATATTTATATTATAACATTTAATCCATAATTCCTATCATGTTGATGGTTTTTCAAAATATATAGCATCTCATTATTATCATACTAGGGAAACACCTTGAGTGATTGCTTTTTTAATTGTTTTTATAGTGAGTTAAATGAATAGTATCACTCTTCATTTATGTTAGTCTCACAATCCCATTACACTGAAGAGTTGAGCATTGAACATTTGTATAGGTGTTATATTTTCCTTCAGAAAGTCTATATACAATATGTAAATTAATATATTGTTGAATTTTGTATAAGTATCCTATTCTTGTTTTGGTTGAACTAGTGATACATATATATGATAATCTGAGAGCAGGAATACTCTGAAAATAACTTCGATCTTCTTTACATCTTTAAGATATGTTAGTGGTCTATGGTCACGGGGCACATTGAGGCTGATTTCTTGAGAATCAAATAATAATGATGTGTATTCTTACATTTTGGATTTGAGTTACCAAACTTTAAAAAAATTAAGACTGAAGCTAACAGATTAATTAATGTACCTATTTATTATTGATTTTGTAGAGCAATCAGAGAAATATAGTATTTTCCCATTGCCATGGGAACTAAAAGTAAGGAAATATTTGGCAAAAATGTGCTCAAAGTCCATCATTTGAGCAATGGTTATGCTATAGTCAAGTAAATCTAATCAAAACTCCACTTAATTGTTTGAAGTAACAAAAAATTGTACTTGAAGGTTTTTTTAGGAATCCTTCTGATTTGGTTACAGTGAATAGGGATTGGTTGAATAAACATTGAGAATCATAATTAACTTTAATTAGTACATTTTGTAATCTCAAATATGTATATGTATGATTTGCAAAAAATATATATCATGATAGTATCCAAATGAAAAGCGAAAGTTATCGATTTAAGAAGGCACATGATCCAGTGCATTGAATGACTATTACCACAGTTGTCTATGCTGGACTATTGTGAATTTAAATATTGGTAATGATTTGAATCGGTTATATTCGATAGACGTCATCCACTTCTTATTTATCTGGTTCCATTTTCTATTGGAAGTTGGTACTTATTACTACTATTTGTATTTTATGAGCCGCGATTCCGAATAGTTGTCTGGAACTCAATCCGAACCATTCTCTAAAATTTCGCAGTCACGATGTCTTTCTTATGCCCTGCATCTACTTAAAAATATTTATTTCAGCTCTGCAGAATCTACTTGTTACCATAATGTATAATTTTAATATGATGTAAGTGGAAAATTCATGTGCCATTAATCATACAGTTGGAAGTATCATTCAGACTAAATTACAAATAACTCTCTCTGGTTTTGTCTACTTATATCTGTACATATTACAGTAGTGCCATTTACAGGTTGCCATTGTATATTTTGCAACCAGCTCTATCAAAGAAATATTGAGAGTTCTTATTTTTAAATATACTGTTATGAAGATAAATTAAATGGAATGATTTGAAAGTATAATAAACAAATTTTTGAGACACATTGAAATTAATGGTGATTGACTGTCTCCAGGAAAACTCTTCAGTTGAGATTATAAATTTAACTTGCTCTTATGTGTAGTGCTGTGTAGGCACATTCTTCATCCATGTAGAAAGTGGATGCTCTTACTTGGTGAAACTTTTCCATCATGCAGATAAAAAGATTGTGTAATTAACACACAGTTTCACAAATAAAACTCTTTTAATTTCAGTGAGGCGTTCCGATTTATATTTAAATTAGACATTAATTCGAAGATATAACAAGAAAGTACTTGTACACATACATTTGTGTGTTGTGCAGCTCTATTTATTGCATTGCTCTAACATATATCACTATTTATATTAAACATTTTTAATTCACAATGTAATTAGACCTAATTCAAATGCTGCCTAACATTTGTGAAATTAATAAATTTCTTTTTAACATATTGTTAGTAATTCAATGGAACTATTACTTAATGGATATTCATGATTTCAACCTCTCCAAGCACTATTTCTACTAGTACGATCATAAATAGCGATTGTTTAGACATACATTGTCGTAATGAGTATATAATTCCTATTACCAGGAATGCAGCAAGTTATAGATATATTGGCAGGTATAAACACGTAATTATTGCTAATCATTTTGTTAATTATATGTTAGCTGCATCTAAATATACAGTCACAAAAAAAAGAAATTGTTTCATGAATGTTGGCTTGACAGTGCCTTGTATATTTTTCTCGTTAATCAGTTCAAACTCAGAATGTCTCTTACGATAAATAGTTGAATAATGGAATTTTAAAATGTCTCATCATGTATCTTAAAAACTGAGTTTGCAGACCTATATTCAGAGAACCTTTTATTCATTTACCTCCCGCGCATAAGCGAGGAAAGTACTGTGATCGTCAAAATTTTGGAATCGCGAAAATCTGTGTCACTCATTTACGTCTGTTTGCCTGTCTGTCGATCTGTCTGCCTATCTTTGTCTGTTTAAGTTGTTGACACCGCGTGATCTCAGTAACAGCTGCGGAGTAATATAGTGTGTGGTCTCAGTAAATTATTAATGCTCTTAATAAGGGTCTCTGAAAACACTGAAATATGTTTACTTTTGATTTTCTAGCAGAAGATTACAATTTATAGATGTTTACAGAGCTGTATGAAAGTGTAAGTCGTGTGTTGAGTACTTTGCACAATAAATTTCACCGTGTATAAAATCTAACACGTCAAGACGTGCGCCGTGTGTAAAAATGACGTTTAAATAATACCGAATAGCTGCGCGTATGTCTAAAAATACAAAAAGGTGAACAACCTTCGCAAAATCTTCAAAATGATTTGTTTTGTTATTATATAATAAACAGAATTGGGTATTATAAAAATCTCTTCCAACTTTATTTCTCAAACCCTTGGACATATTAACTGAAACATAGCGAAAGTGTATAATACTATAACAAATAGTATTTAAAGTAAATAAACACCAAATATAACGGTTACACGGACTAGCGTTAACTTCGTTGTGTCAGAATTTGCTACTTTCAAACGAAAAACTGAAATCTTAGTGCGTAAGGCGTATTGAGTTAGTCTACTTGACCCAATTTTTTCAAATAATAATTTCATCATTATTAATATTAAGTTTGGGACAGTTTCTTAGAGACAATCTGTGTATGTCTATTTTCAGTAATACCAGTTAACCTAAATTTTTGCACACACTATATCTTTTCAAGACACTCTTACGAAGATGTCATATGTTAATAATGCCTTAATATTATTATATTATTAATATTTTATTGGAAATAAAGTTTTTTGACATTTGACAATCAGTAGTATTTACCAAAAATTTGAAACGGGCTTATGTGAAAACTCAAATTGAAACTACTCTGTGGGAGTAATGAGTCTATTTAATAGACGTTATTTTGATTTACAGGTTTAAAAGTTAGACGTGCTTTGTACATACTTCAATTATATGTTACCGCTTCAACTAAATAGTTCTAATGAGGCATGCATTTCCCTTAATGGTATCTACATGTTTTTCTAATTGTATATGTCGGTCGTTATCATCAGAGCAACAGAACATGGTTCATTAACTGACTGGGTAATTAATCTAATATGCTGTGATATCAAAAACCCAGTGTCATCAATCAGTATGCATATTTACTATTTTGTTGGAATGATCCTATTACCAGTATCACGCCACACATGTCAAGTGGAATCAAAGGCGAAACAAATACATAAATTAATAACTTAATATTAACCAGAAAAGTGAGACGAAAAACAAATTGTATTCGGGCCTTTTTGGTGAGGTCAGGACTTAAACACGTGTGTCCAGCTTCCGTGCTGACGCTGTAACCTCTTTGCGCACCACCGTTTCGCGATTACTACGGTTGTCATTCGTTATGATTCATCTCTTTGAATCGATCTCACTCCAACCGCGTATCGATCGGGAAAATCGCCATTCAGATCAATCTCACTTGAAGCGAGCATATGTATCTCCACTGTGCTTTGTCGCATGGTGTCACCATTTGTTGGATAGGTCAGCATCAGTGACTGTAAACACAGAAAACTGAGATTAAGGAAAAATAGGGGAGAGAAAAATCTAATAAAATGTTTGAACTGAACGAGATTTGTTCCCGTAGCCGCTGGGCCACCCCGGTGACCAGGTGACCTAAAGTTTTTGTCGTGAGCTTCATTCTCGTTCATACCATGTGCTTTAATAATTTATATATAACTTCTTTCACTCTAATCTGTAGTTGCAGTGATGATTCAATTGAAAGTTCCATAATTTTTTTGCGTAACCAAATAGAAGACACTCAAGCATTTGAACAAGTTAATTGTTGTATATTGAGCCATCATAATTCATATTCGTCGTTAGTGAACATATTTTGAGTAGGTTGAATAAAAGTTTTCATTTTATCACATAGCCAAACGTATTGTGAGGAAGTTATTTTCGTTATCCTCATCATGTGAAATCTTAGTCAGAAATACATCCAAAAAAAAGAATAGGAATATGTCAATATGGTGAGGGCAGCTGGTCATTATAGTTCACCTTTGCCTTATTAATGGCCCGGATCAATGAACGACACGTTTTGGAGGTAATCAGCCTGGTATAGATCCAAGTTCGAGTCGTATTGACCTTGAGACGTGTATATTTATTTCAAAACTGATAAACTGTCGCTCTTCGAATACAATGTCAAAAGTAGGGAGCCCACGAATTCCAGAAAATATGAACTTCTGCGTTTTTTCTTTATTTGATGATCACTGCGACTGCATTGACTGAATTTTTGTCCTTGCAACAACAATGTGTCAAAATTACATTGGAATCTGATCACTTCTTTTATAATATTGAGAATCACATTCATTAAGGTTTTGGTGCATGAAAACTGATCTCTCATTGATTAACAGTCACTAGGATCTAGGATGTATATTTAATCTAGTCCATACTCAAAAATATTATACAGAGGGATATACAAATAATCTTGAGATATAGAATCAAGATAATGGAAAGATGAAAAACAGCTTGAGAATACAGACAGACATTGGCCTACATACTATATTTATTATGAAAAACAACTCCAGCACAAAAACATTGAACTTGTCAGAACTACGACTTAGCACTTGATGTTGGGAGATATTATGCAATCCATTTGTGAGCAGTAATGGTTCTAGTTCTCTTTTGAAATATTTGTTTTGGTCTGCGGTGAAGATTTAAAGAAGTAATTTATTGAAACCTGTAAATGTGAAACACGATAATTGTGAAATCGGTTATGAAAAACAATTGGATTAGAGAATTATTAGTTTCAGACTGAATCTGGGACTAAGTTCACATGTATTCTGAGTAGCCATTGTAAATAAACAAAAAAACTTAAGCGTTTCTACGCCTCAGTTACTAATATCGAAAATATGACGTTTCATTGAAAAAATTAATTCTTTGGGTCATTTTAGAGACCAAATTGGGGATCGCAATTAAGTTTGATATTAGAAATTGATCTATTTTTATCTGAGGATATAACTTGATGTCCAAATATTTTTGTGATTCTCTGTGTAGTTCGTGCGTTTATCCTAACATCGAAACATTTTACCATTTTGGCATCTAGATATTTACAAGAAATATGATTCTACATTTTTTCCGGCTGTGTATATCAGTCATGTTTTCGTATTAATATGTGTAATGGTAACATAAAGACAAGCCAATATAATATACAAGTAGGGTACAAATGGGCTTGGATAATCCATAAAAATTGCACAAATCACAATACCACCTGATTTCTGTGTACCTGTAATATTATTTTATTTTTGCATCTGTAATATTATTGGCATCCTAAAACGATAAAAATTGAAATTTCAGACTTTGTTTTTGGACATTTCCAACGCTCTGGAACATTTTCCAAAATAATTTTCTTAGCCAACATTTGGGGATGAGGGAATGGAAAGATCTGGGAAAAAAATAGGTGTTGATGGAATACGTTCCATTATTCAAAAAAAATTGCGCTAGGTGTTACTTCCTGTTTGTGACATATAGGTATTCTTTTTCTCACTTTTCCGTTAAAATATCACAAATAAGATTATTTTCAATAGATAGGAATTGTACGATACATCCGACTTATGAAGATATTTTTGATACATATCTAATGCTTCAAAAAAAAGTGTAAACCGTATGAATTTATTTTACAAATAATATGGTATTCAAGGGCGTAGCTAATCTATTTTTTCAAAGCTATTTTGTTCTGTTTCTATTCTAGCGACTTTTACTACATATTGCATTTTAGTTGCATATGCATCATGAGAAATGATAAAAGTCTATTCAGCCTATTAATTCCTTCAAGTAGGTTGACTCAGTATTTTACGTTATATTGGAAACTATCGAAATTTCAGATCTTGAACATTTTAGGAATTTTAGAAATCATAATAGATTCAAAAGTTTTCCAATATTATTTTAAATTTATTTATAACATTCAACAGTTTGATAACACTATTCAAGTTCTATGATGCCATTGTGCGGAAAGTACAGTGTCAACATACGTGGTATTATTATTCTTGTGCTAGCCGCAAATTGAAGCAACATACGACTAAGTAGAGACCCTGAAATGTTCAGTCTCCCCATCAAAAATTCAACTGCACTTATAGAAGCTGCCGATTCAGCCGCAACCTCAGTGAATAAAATTTAATTAGTCATATGTGATTCCAATTAACTGCCAAAAGTATGATCAATAAAACAGGATAACTTTTAAGAGTTGCATCATGCATTCATAGAGCCTGTTATGTTCCAGCGATATTTCCTCATCGACAAGGGCGTTCTGGTGTATGGCAAGGGCCCCACGGAGATAAACAAAGGCAAGATTCACGGCACCCTGGATATCGGCTTGTCTGTCATCTCGACCAAACAGAAGCGACGACGTATCGACATCGACGCCGAAGAGTTCATATACCACCTGAAGGCGAAGAGCGATGACGCCTTCTCTAGCTGGGTGCAGCAGCTGACGGCGCACAGGTTGTTCAGGCAACACATCCTGACGTATGGTACTAATGTGGGCGCTCTTTTCAAACCTACTGATGGACTTCATAGTAAGTACATATTTGAGAGATTTATCGAAAAAGATTATGGTCGACAATTTTTTGTGTAATATATATATATATATATAGAAACTGATTAATTTGAACGATTATTTATTTACAATATATACAGCTAAATTAAGGAATTTAATTTGAAAAAATAACATCTAAATGACTACTACTTCAACGCTGGCGTTTTTCTAAACGAGCTCCAAGCTTTTCGAAAACTCTTCGGCAAAGAGACCTTGAGATAGCAGAGATCTTTTTTTGATTCCAATTGAAGAGGCATTTTTTATTTTTTACTCTTCAATAATTATCAAATAAAAATGAATCTGGTGGGGACAAATCGGAACTCCTGGGTGGCCACGGGATCTCGCCTCACATACCTTCCTTTTGAAATCAAAGAATCTCCCTTCATGAAGTTGAACCATGATTGTATTTTCAAATCCATTCCAATGTCCAATTGACTGTGACCCAGTAGAAGTATCTAGTTGTCCAAACTTACAGATGCATCATAATTTTTTCCGGATTTCCTTATGGTTTGTTGTACTTCTTGAATTCCAAAAGGAGGTATTGTGTTGCTATCTTGAAATTGCACTTCTGTATGTTTCATTCGATCTCGTAGGACCGGCAGTTTTATGTTTCTTGTGTAGCGGTGCATTATTCCCTTTTTTTGGATTCATCATCAACGATGCAAATGCATCGTCTGTATTCTAGCTTTCCATAATATTTCATCCTAAGGTCTTGTCGAAAACAGCCGAAGGCCGAAAACGGCAGCCGAAACGCTAGTAACGATTCATTCATACGTATGCGGTTTCAATAAGCGGCCTGCAGAAAACATAATGAATCAGAGAGACAGCCACCTGATAATTTTTAATATATATATATTAAACCTACCTAACCTACCTAACATTGTTTCCGTAGGAGATACCCTTTGATTTGAATCATTCAATGATTGAATTTAATTAGAAGTCTAATTTTACATAAAAATGTACGGGATATTCCTAATGCTGACCAACATATGCGCATCGATAAATCTGGATCACGACGAACAGACGCGGACACTGTCTGCGCGTTCTCTTTACTTCTAGAGGTCCATCGGCCTCCAGATTGCTTCACATGCAGTATCGATCGTAACTCTCACATCTTTTTTACCCATTTATTTATTAAAGCAGAACTCTGACACTGATTAACGCCATGGAAATCCTACTCTACGCGAAATAACCGTCTCACACTAATGAGGGTTCCATTGTTTGAGTAAAAGTGATTTACGCAAAAAGTACTTTGCTGTCTCGTAAATCGATCCATTGCGAATAAATTTCCGAGCCACGCCACACTTTTGTTTACGTGGGAATTCCAATATCAATGTTTACGAATTGATGACTTACCCTGTATGTGTACGTTCTTACAAATGTTTTACCATCGCTTAATTTCTTCATAAAAGTTCGAATAAAATATGCACTGTTATACATCATTGTGCGGGTAATTTAATATGGCATGAATGGTCTATGTTTCAATTTGAAAAATGTACTTATTCATGAGTGTAAAACTGTCGCAATAACCAATGAAATTTAATTATTTTGGAGACTAGATACACCTGTTGACACTTTGACCATTGAAATTAAATTGAAAAATAGAAAAATAAATTTGGGAAACAGTAGCATTTGGCAAAATAGCTTTACTATTTCTTACGTGTAAAATACAAATATATAACTATTAGTATTGGGAAACTGTTTTTATTAATTTGTTACTTTTTTAATCGCAACTTATAAATTTGTGTTTTAGTAATAATATAGGTTCACGCTTACTAAAAAAGCCTTGTTTATTTATGCTGCAACATTTTGAGAATGTTTCTTGATATTGGATTTATTGTAAAAAAACACTCCAAAATTGATGCTCTAGGATTTATGAATGAGCTGAAGGATTTCATGATTTTCTATAATTCATACTACCTTTTCATCAATTCATTTCAGTTATATATTTTCTGTAATTGTTACTTTGAATAACTAAGGAAAATCTTTCAAGCAGTAAACTGTTTCAAATGATGTGGGATTTCAATAATTGACCACTGAAAGCAGGAGGAAACATGACATTCCTCAATAAACTTTAGTAATAATTCGATTTCTTACAGGCATTCCAAGAACTCCGGAAATCCTAAGTCGAGACGGTAGTCTCACCAGAGGCCTCCAGCCTCCAAATGGTTCTAGTCGCCTGAGTTTGTGGATACAGGAATCTTTGTCGGCTTTGGAGCAACATCAACGTGAAACGGCATCTGCGGAACAGAGTCTCACCAAGCTGACAAAGTTACTGCAGCAGATTGAGACCAATAGCATTGTCATGGTAGAGGTGAATTTGCGATACGTGAATACAAGTCGTTTTTATATTTCCCTAGTTATTTTTCATAGTATTTAATAGACATTTTTTTTTTTTTTTTTGTTTTAGGGGGGCATAATGCCTTCATATTAAAACTGATCAAACTGATCAACCATTAATTTTCCTTTGAATTCTTACAAACTAATACTTATCACTAAAGTAAATCCATCGATGTCCTTTAGATTACGTTAACACTATAACTACAAATTCGTACACATGCTCTGCTCTATGCACCAAAGCACTACACTAATTCGTATGGCTTGGTTCTCTTCAATCGTCGGACAGCGTTGTGGTTGTCCAGCAGCTGAAGAGCTTCTGCGTTTGGGTGGTGATGGAGCCTTTCTTCATGCCTGGCCGCCATTCTCTTGATCTCGTCGACTACCAGAGGTATATTCAAATCGCGATGAATATCCTTATTACGAATGTACCAAGGGGCATTAACAATAGCTCTTAAAACTTTATTTTGGAATCTTTGTATAATCTTGATGTTAGAATCTTTCGAACAACCCCACAGTTGACAACCGTAAAGCCAAACAGGTTTGAGAATCTGATTATAGATCATGATTTTGTTATAGAGGGACAGTTTTGAGGATCTTCCCAATAACCAGTAGTATTGTTTGTAGCGAAGATTGAGTTCTTCCCGCTTTTTTTTGATGTGATGTTTCCATTTCAGTCTTGTGTCAAGGGTCATACCTAGGTACTTAGCGTTAGCTTCTCGTGGTACGGTGGTCCCATTAACGCTTATTGGATGAGGATTTATCTGTCTTCGGTTAGAAAAGCAGACATGGATCGATTTTAATTCATTTAGTTTGATTTTCCATTTTTGTGACCAAGTCACCAATTCGTTGGCAGCTGTCTGGACTTTGTTAGTAGACAAAGCAAGATTTTTGTCGGTTGCAATCAGAGCTGTGTCGTCTGCAAACGTTGCGACTGTTACATCCCTCATCGTTGGAATATCACAAATATACAATAGGTATAATATTGGGCCCAGGACACTTCCTTGAGGTACTCCAGCTTTGATATCCATAAGGTCAGAATACTCATTTTCTTGCTTGACTCTGAAAGTTCTATAAGAAATATATGACCTGATAACTTCTACATATTGGTTAGGAAGGAGTATTTTCAATTTGTTGATGAGTCCTTCATGCCAGACTTTGTCAAAAGCCTGGGCGACGTCTAGAAATAATGCAGTGCAATATTCTTTTTCCTCCAAAGCTGATTCTATGATGTTCGTGATGCGATGAACTTGATCAATGGTGGAGTGCTTATCTCTGAATCCGAATTGATAATCAGGGATCAAACCATTATTTTCAATAAGTGGCTTAAGTCTTTTGAGTAGCAGCTTCTCAAACAATTTGGAAATAATAGGCAACAGTGATATGGGTCTATAAGATTTAACTTCATTTGGTGGCTTTCCTGGCTTGGGAATCATCAACACTTCTGCGACTTTCCATATTTCAGGCACGTATTTCAACCTAATGACTGCGTTGAATAGGTATGTCAACATTACTATACCTTTTTTCGGTAACTGTTTCAGGACTTCTCCAGTGATGAGGTCAAATCCTGGGGCCTTTTTTGAATTGAGGTTGGTCATGATCTCGTTGGTCACTTCTTTGGGGGTAACGAATGGAATGTCTTCCAGAAGATTGCTAGCGACACCTTCAGGAATCGTTTCAGAGTTCACCTCATTTGGTTGGAATGTTGACGCTAGATGTTCTGCGAATAATTTTGCTTTTTGTTTGTTGTCTCTAGCCCATGCTCCAGTATCACTTCTTCTTATGGGAGGATTTGATGTGATTGGTCGTTTGACTCTTCTTGCTGCTTTCCACAGAGAATAACCAGAATCTTTACGATCAGTTAATGATTCTAAGTAATTGTTAAAAGATTTATTGTTAAGTTGTTGAATTTCTCGCTTCAGCTTTTGCGTTTTGTTATTAAGAATATTTTTGTCTATTGGATCTCTCGAAAGTTGCCATTTACGCCGGGCCCTCCGTTTTTCAGCCACTAATTCTCTTATTTCTGTCGGATAGTTATTTCCTTTAGTAATATGAGTAGATGGTTTAGTGCTATCGAACGCAGCATTTTGGATGATTTTCATGAACTTTTCTGCTTCAAAGTCTAGTTGTTGATTTGTTTTCAGGCAAACATTTAGATTGATATTATTCTCAATTTTATGTCTGAAGTTATCCCAATCAGTGGAATTATTGACCAGCATAGGGCGAGATTCTTTCTTAATTATTGTTTCGCTGAGAGTAATTATAACCGCAGAATGGTCTGAATCCATATCAAAATTTTCTTCAACCTCCAAAAAATTGGGAGAAACTTTCTTTGTTATGAAAAAGTCTAACAGATCGGGTATTTTGTTGACATCCGTTGGCCAGTAGGTGGGCTTACCTGAAGAGTGATATTCACATCCCAGCTCTCTGATCGCATTACGCAATTCTCTACCCTTGGTAGTGGTTAGTCTTGAGCCCCAGTCAACGTGCTTTGCATTAAAGTCTCCTCCAATTATAAATCTTTCACCTGCTTGTTTGAGAAATTCTTTGTAGTCAGACGATTTTAAATTATGCCTTGGTGGGAAGTAAGCTGCTCCAATTATAAGATTTTGCTTTGTAGAATTAACACAAACTAGTGTAAGTTGCACTTCCGCTTCCTGAATGTGCTTCTCTTCATGATGCTTGATCGACTCTTTGATGATAACTGCGCTTCCACCTTTTGCTTTGTTGTCCGGGTGAAAAGTATGATAGGTTTTATACCCTGGAACCTTAAGGTATGATTCTTTAGTGAAATGTGTTTCGGAAATCAGACATGCATCTATATTTTGGGTTACCAAAAATACGTCTAGCTCCGCCCTTTTGTTTAGAATGCCATTAGCATTCCAGGTACCAATTCTCAAGTCTTTTCTGTCCATTAATGTTTGGTAGCAGCAACAGTACTTTGGACTTCTAGCCTGTCGAGTCTATCGTTGACTTGTTTAAACATTGTCATCAGGCTGAGATACATTTGACTAAGGTCTTGTACCACGTTACTTGAGGTTGCAACTGAACTGGGTATATGCTGATTTTGAGCGGCTTGTGCGTATGATACGCCTGGCCTAGCTGTATTGGAGATAAATTCTCTTCGGGCTGTAGGTGGTTTTCTAGCTTCATCTTTACGTTTCTGGAGCTGTTTGGCAATTTCACAACCCCTATAGTTGGCCGGATGGGGCTCACCGCAGTTAGAGCACTTTGCGGGAAGATCTTTCGGTTTTGAGCAATCTTTGGTAGCGTGGTTCTTTGCACACTTAACGCAAACAGGATCACGTCTGCAGTATTTCTGAGTATGTCCATACCTTTGACATCTTTTACACTGTGGTATCATTTTGTTAGCTCGTATGGCTTCTATTTTGACTTTCATTGAGCATATATATTGTATTTCAAATATATTTTTGATATCTTCCGATTTGTCAAAAGTGAGAATAAACAAAGGAAGATTTACAAGTCCCTCAGGAGTTTTTTTACGTTTTGGCTCTGCACTCAGTATTTTGAAGTTTTGAAGTGCCAAATCATTGATTATGTCATTGGGAGAACATGTGGGATGCAAGTGTCTTGCCATAACTCTTATGGGCCTTTCCTGCTTATTTTCATAAGAGTGCCATTGTTGCTTCTCACGCTCCATAGATTGGGTTAATATTCTATATTCGTCTGGTGTGTTCACATTAATTTTGATCTGCTGGTTATTGAGACAAACTGCCTTAAATTTGAGATTATCTTTGGCTAGAGAATTCTTAATATGGTCGTAATCTTTAACATTGCTTACAATAACTGGTGGGGGTTTTTGGATTTTTACTACCTTTGTTTCTGGCTTTTGCAAATGCTCAGAGGAATCAGCAGCTCTGGAGGTCCTCTTTCTTTTGGACTTCGGCAATAACCATAGACATGAGAAAAGAAAGATATTTATCTTCGTGGGTTCCGTCTCAATCTTGTATTATATATGCATTCTTTTGTCTTCCAATACTCTGCAATCATATCAGTGGTTTGATTAACAAGCTTTCAAACAAAAAGGAGTCTTGAAGAAGGTAATACATTTTCCAAAACGTATCCTCATAACATATCGTTCAGATACGGCAATTTTACGTACCTCGTTGAACTTTCTCAATTCTTCTTCCGTAATGCCAGTGTCTGGGTTTGCGCAGGTACTGAATTGTATACCTTGTTCGAAGGAGTAGGTACCGGTTTCAAAGGTTCTGAAATGGGTGTTAAGGATTTCGGAGGTCGAGGAGGTTCCGTAACGGGAATGGAGAATTGGGAATCGGTTAATTCATCTTCTTCGTTTGATAAGCTTTTGACAGGCTCTTGGACCCTTTCAGGAATCTGAAAGATAAATATTCAAAATAGCTATTATGTGGGTCACAAATAGTAATATGATTGAGGTTTCAACAGCGCTAGAGCACATATTTTTCATGGATAGCCATCTCGTAAAGGCAAAAGTATATCGCGCTCCAGAAGCGCTGCGACAGAACAAACCCGGTAAACCGTAGCCATCCGAGAACAAACTCTACAGCAGGTCATTCTACAATGCAAGTAAGAAATCCATCTACATTTAATTATTGCTGATCTTTCATAGATAATATCTCGCAAAGGCTGAAATCCTATCGCGCTTCAGAAGCTCCATGAGAGGATAAATATCAATTCACTTTGAACATTATAGCTTGTAACTCATTCTAAACGCGGTTCTCCAAAATAACGACTTTTGGAAGAGGATTGGTTGAGGTTGAAAATTACCCATGATAGTATCTCATACACTAGAATCGGTTGATGGTTCGACGGCGTATCATCCTCCCCAAAATAATGTACTTTCACAGTTTGCATATTTTCTTTCTCTTTCCTATTTTCATTAGGTCATTTTTAGAGTTCTCATATCCTGTAAGCATTTATGCAATGTCCACTCGCCCACTATTCATCAATACTTTTTTCAAATTTCACTGGAAAGGGAGATTAAACACAAATTGAAGCGAAAAATACAAACATTATTAATGCTTACGAGATTCGAATCCGTGTCTCCAGCAATCGACATCATCGAATCGATCTCGTTCCAGTCGCGCAGTGCTGAGGATTACTGGGCTAAATGGCCTGTTCTCCAGATCACTGCGCGGTTGGAGTGAGATCGGTTCAGAGAGGTTAATGGCGTGGACGTGGACATACTTTACAAGACGTCTTACAGCGCCTGGTTACGGTTGGTTAAAACTGATAGTTTTTCATGCCCCAAAAATTGCTAGATCATTCGTGTAACCTTATAATTTCATTCTATATGCCATAGCGCGATTGATAATGTAATTACGAAAAACATACTTTGGGAGTATAAAAACCGCTTCTCGTACATTTTTCTCCCTCCTCACGTCCATATTTTATAGAGTACAGGAGAGGCGCAATCACCAAATGTGAAGAAAGACAGACGGAAGTTTGGCTTGAAGAAGAAGAAGTCTTCTAAAGGAGGAAGCGTTGACTTGACAATCCAGTTTAGCGGGAACAAATCCACGACCGGTACCGATACTGACAACACGTCACCATTGTCGGTAAGTGAAAATTTGCTATGTCGATGAAGCATGTTTCCCAAAAAAATTTTTGTCATTTCAATATTTCCTCGCCTGTTGGAGTAGGAAATACTTTTCCTCTTTGAAGGCAGATGAGCGCATTTTCCGTAAGGTTTAAAGAATACCAGCGTCAATTTTTTTATAGAATAATGGGGATTCATAAACAGAAACATTCCTGAATTCTCTAAATCCCTTTTTAAAAATTCAAATCGAAGTCTTCTCCAAAAGTTGGAGAATGCCCACAGATCGCTAAACTGCCTAAAAACTATGCATTTTCATTAGTTTGTATATTTTTAGGTATTTTATCATTACTGAGATTTTCATATTTTGCGGCTTGAATGCCAATTTCTCTGTAGACTTGTTTATTTTGAACTAGCTGACGATTTGCCACAACAATAGGTCTTTCATTAAATCATAGTGTATGTAAAAATTAATGGACATTTAGGTTGCGGATGCTCTTACTTGGTGTAACTCTTCCATCATGCAGATAAAAAGATTGTGTAACACAATCTGCAAATGGACTTTTCGATTATTTTGGGTAAAAGCTTTTTGAAACAGTTAAGATGTTGTAGGACTACTCTGTACGAAGCCAGTTCTGAAAGCATTTTGACTAAAACAACAGCGCAGAACTATATACAGTAGCTTCTATTGTGTACTGCTGTTGGAAGCTCACAAGAGATTTTTATTTTATTTTGAATGGACTTTTATGAAATTCTAGAGCGCATCTTTTTCTTCACAGTACTCACGCACCCCCGGCACCCACATTCTTCGTTCTTATCACTCTACCACTGCACTGTTCAAGGTATTATTTCTGTTTGTGTCTTTTTGCTATTTTCAGTTGTCATTGGCAGCACGCTGAATGTATATGCTTAATTTGAAGAATAATATGAGCTTTTTGCCAGTAGAAGTAGTATGATAATATATGATGATAGGTAATATAAAATTACAAAATATATATGGTAACATAGTTCATTTAATTTATATTATGCTACTCCGTTTTTGTTTCCAGCAAGATAATATCAAAGAAATACTTTAAGGAGAACCAATCAAATTTAAGTTATAAGTTGCACATACTTTCTGATTTTAACGGTTTATGAAAATAAAATATATGTGGATGTGGTCACAAATTGCGCTCATTTTGCAACAAGAAATTTGTAGTTGGTTGTGAGCAAATTTGACATTTTAGGTTCTTTTTTTTATAAAAGCTTACGCTTGTAAGATCCAGGCTTTCCAACAGAAATCTCGTGTTTCTGCCCTACACTTCAAACTGTGAACCTCCAGTTATTTAACTACTACTATTCGGAACAAACAACCTAGTTACGTTAGTCAAAAACTAAAACCGCCTGTTAGCTTCACCTTAAGAATCTGTACTGATATGTGATGGAGGCTAAAGTCCTTGGTTCAAGATGGGGGATCCATTATGCAATTGGCCGCAGAACTTAGCAATACTTCAGACTTTTGCGACCAGAAAGTCCCTTTTCCATGCATCTAGTGGAGGCAGTAGGATAGAAGCTTGTGTAGGAGAGCTGCAACCACCATCTGATCAAGAGCTTTTGTGATATGAGAAGCAACCTCATTATCCTCTTCAAATTAGATTTCTCAGTAAATGCTTGATATACTCTAGGAAATTAACAGTTTACCTCTCATGTGGAAACAATATGATATCATTGATTAGGCGGTATGCTTAAGCTATTTCAGAAGTTGTTTCCGTCTGACTTTTCAATTATTTCCCAGAGTTCAGATATAGCAATGCTATGGGTCAGATCATTTTCTATCAGTTGGGCAAAAGGAACCTTTTAATCTTCTGAGAAAACGTTGTAACACGTGAAGAGGAAGAACATGTTTGGAAATGAGCTGCAATACACATGTCTTGACCAGTATGACATGATGATTTCCTCATTTTTCTGAAAGTCTTTCTTCTGGCTGCTACTCCGCCTTAAATGTGGGGGACCTTCCTAAACTGCCATTGACTAGGAATTTTATCATTTTGATGAAAAGCTCGTTACTTTATTTCAATATCATCAAATAGTGAATCTTGAACTAAAAACAGTTTCAATCTCATTATTACTCATAATTATGAAAATTATTGTTACTGGTTCGCATAATTGTATGTCATAATATACTAGTAGGCGTATAGAATATCCAAAACATAATAACTAATTGTATATTAGATGTTTAATTGGTTATGATCGAGGATTTACTATGTTTTTATGTATAGTCAAAAATACTCGTAATCCTATGGATATGATTTATCGCCAATAAACATTTTCATTACTCTGCCGTAACATTCATAATGTTCAGTATATACGAGTATTATCGCTTGTCGTTAGCACTAGGTGTATTTTATTTGGTTTTTAAATAAACTGCTTAGATAGGTTCTAATACCTGAGCTGTTCATATAATGTATGTTATTACGTGTTTATTTGTGGTTTTTGTTTATGGAACACAATTACATATTCCTATCAACAGTTATGATTGGCGTGACTGTTAATTTTTCAATACTCAATGTCGCAAAACTGAGTATCTGAGCGAGACATAACCTGGAAAAAAAAAATTCGATTGATGAGCTATATTTGAAAAATGGCTTTATAATAATCTACCATAGATGGTCTTCTAATAGAAGATTGTTGTCTAAACCGACAATATGCAGCTCTGGAACATAGCGGAATAAATATGTGTCTGCGAAGAGTATGATAAAACACCAGAGCACCACTGTGAAGGCATGACAAGACTGAGCTTTCACATATTGCGAGACACGGATCCAAAACCGGAATGCTACATGCTAATTTTGCGAGTCAAGGATATGCAGTCTAATTGAAAGATGGGAGTTGGACGTATCAAGAGAGTTAATGGGGTGCTACACTATTTCTATGAATACAATACTGTAATCTAATCTATCCTGGAAGTGGGGTATTTTATATTCGATTTTTTTTTCAATTTACATACAACATGCCACTTTTGACCTTTACAGATGAGCTTTGTCTTTTAAAATGAATATGATAATATTTATCCGAAACAGTTATAGGTTGTTAACCTGATTGAGCAGCTGCCACAGCTCAGATGTCAAAACGACGTGATGGGCCAGCGGCCTAGTTATCGATGTTGCCAAGTTGCATCGGCGTAAAATCACAAATAGTTGCCTTATTGAAATAACTGTTCATTAGTAAAACAAGTATTACCTAATCTGATAAAATTGTAATCGATAGCACAACCGCGCAAAATCGGAGAGCAATGCAGAAGGAAGGAGGAATATTGTCCACATCCGAAATAAAAATCCATATCCATTGGCTGATTCTGTTTCCTATAGGTTGATTTCATTTTTGCGAACTCTTGATGCTGAAAATTGGTGAAACTTATAAAATGGTGAAGAATTACATAAAATTTTCACTACTGTAACGTCAAATTCTCGAAACCTGTAATTAAAATACGGACACACTTCATTTGTTCAAGGGTGATGAAGGAAGAGTATCTGATTTTTTAGCTGTCATATATTGAAAAATATGGAATCAAATTAGGATGTATGAACATGTCAACTGAAAATTGAATGAGGTTTACGTACTATTTATGTTTGTGAGAGTGGAATTCTATTTTGATACTACATTAAATAAAAATAGTCAATGGTGTTTTTTCTAGGCTAATTCATTTTCTGCGCTCTCTTGTTCGCCACAGCCTAACGCATGCGCGAGTACCACGTCCACCTTGCCGATTCCCTCAGTCGCATCCAATGCACCGACGCCTGACAGTCTGAGTAACATTGACGTTATCTCGCTGTCTGCCGATAACCAGATGAGGGAGGACTTCGTCACTTTGGCCAAAGCAGGTAATTCACTAGTGTGTAGAATACTCAGAGGAATCATTTGTTATTTAAACGATTAGGCAGCATTCACACAGGCGATTGCACCGCAACGGCGACATGACCAAAGCTTATGTTAATACAGGGTAGGGTCAAATAGCAGTAGGACTGAATTTCTGTTGGGTGAATCGAGCGGTGGAGAGCGGTCGGTCCACATGGGCGTAGTAGTAGACCAAACATCGCCGATTCTTGGAAGATTCATCACGACAACACGACTTGCCATACCGTGCTGCTGTTGAGGGTGTTTCTGACCAAGCACAAGATTGCCTCGTTGCCCCATCCCTCTACAGTCCAGATCTAGCACCGTCGGGCTCTTTACTCTTTCCTTGGCTCAAACAGGACCTCAAGGGAAACCGATACTGTTCCTTAGAAGACGTCCAAGGGGCCGGAAAGCATCTCTCAAGGGAATCCCGGAAAGCGAGTTCCAGCAGGTATTCGCGCAGTGGGAATCGCGTTATGCGCACAAGGGTGTTATTTCGAGGACTACTAAGGATTTGTACCGATTAGTTCAATAAAAAAAATGATTTAGTCCTATTACTTTTTGATCATACCCTGTATACAGGTGTTTCCACCTAAAGAGCAACTCAAGTGCAATTCAACTGGTGGCTGAGTGTTTTGCTGCATACTGTCTCTAGTCGGTCTGTAGTTGCTGAGGATCATCGATAGTGATTCTTTATTCATCAGTTATTACTTTGTGATAATTAGCCTTTTGCTTATTTCAGGTTTCAACTTTACTGCTAGGATTTTGAAGGCGGTTTTACTCATTTATACGATAAGTTCCTTCAAATTTAACAGAATCATTATTCAATTTCTGCCATTGACCATATTCTGTAAAACATAAATATCAGCAATTTTAAAACTCACGTAGGTTAGCAAGGTTTTTTGTTACCTTTTCTTCTCTTTGAAACAGTCCAGCTTTGAACCTATCGAATACCCATTGCTCAAAATATTAGCTTTGTCAATATGACGTAGGTCTAGCAGCTCATGGATCTTACTCTATATACTGTAACATTATTTTGCTGTGTTCGCAGTGCTGACGACACTGAAAAATTTGACGTTCGGACTGACAACGGAACGGGAGCGTTTAAAAAGCGCGTTAGAAGTGGAGGCGCAGGCGCCTGCCAGTGTTAGTAACCAAAATCTACTCACTTTAAAGAATAATCTCAACCAAGTTCTCCAACAGAATTCGGATCTGCGTAGCAGGCTGGTCAGGATTCACGAGGCGTCAGACTTGGAGGATTTGTCTTCGTTGGAGCACTTGTCGGAGAACGTAAGTCAACTGTCATTTTTTCATTTGATTTTTTCATGTGTGCTGTAATTTTTTACGATTAGTAACAATTTTTGAGATTTTCGCTTTGGAGGAAACTGAAAGTTGAAGTTAATGGTAAAAGGTTTTTACGATCTCAGAGTAAACAAAACAATTTTAGTACATCGTGTTGGAAGCCGATGTACAAGAAAAACAAACAATGTTTTTGACGGGTGTCGAGAAAACAAAACACAAATTTATTAGCTTTCATCTCATCAACAGCTATGAAACTATCGATAAATATATCTGATTGCTGATATTGATGTGCCATAGACTTGCATTACAAAAATTTTGGAAAGCCACAAGAAATTAAACAACCTGTCTGTCTTGTGTTTTTGAGACTGCTACATATGTTGATTTTTTGGGATCCCATTGCGAAAACGATAAAACTACGCTTAAATCATAATTCTTTAAAAATAAATGGATCCCTGAATTCCTTTGAAATTGGTTGTGGTTGAGGTTTGGAAAATTCTATTTTTTTAATCGCGCCCTTTGTCCATTAGGAGACTAGAACAATATAAAAAATTAAGTTTTGATAGTTTCTTTATTATTTGGCGGTCAATGCACGGATTTCAAAGAAGAAATTAGTAGATTGCATGTCCATTTCATATCCCTCATCAAGCTGCATGAGCGTGCCGCGGTTACTGATATTATATTATGAACGCAAATCAACCGATGGAAATGTGAGACACGGATTTTTGAGTTCAAAACGACAGAAAATATCCAAAAATTATCTTTTTGAAATTACATGCTCAAGTGTGGAATATGAAAATAGACATTTCTAATTCATAAATAAAGTTTTAATACAGGAAGTAATGAATTTCACCGTAGTGAGTCCTTCAAGTATTAATCAACCTTCCAATAATTATCACCTTTCTCTTCCTCTCGTACCCCGATATCAAACTAACACGCTCACTCCCGCGTACAGCACCGCGCAGTGGGCGGTACCGGTGGGGCATACACCGCCGCTTCGCTCAGCTACAGCTCCTCCTGCGTCAGCGCTACCGAGTTCTTTGACGCCGAAGACCTGCCGGTCAACGATAAGAAGCACCACCACCGGTCACGCAACCACACCAACAAGCCAACGGAGCCGGACGAAGAAGGTGGCGACCGGCCTAACGCGGAGGAAGAGTCCGAGGTGCGCACGCGCAGCGAGAGCAGCTCGGAAGCGGGGTCGCTGAGCAGCGAGGCGGAACTGGAGGAGGGGAGCATCAGCAGCGAATCAGAGCTGGGGGCGGAGCTAGCGAACTCTGAGAGGGCCGAGCTGGGAGGTAAGTCACCATGGAAGAGTGGCTTAGTTGGAGTGGTGTATTTGGACTAACATTGCTTGTTTATCGCGTTTCAACTAGATTTAGAACAAGTTAGCAATCATATTGATTCATTGTCTTCAGGTTATCCTGGAGACAGTTATAATTATTGGTGAATTGAAGCACGATAAAGCAGAAACAAACATAAGATACACAGATCATTCCCTAGTGTCAGACCTTTCAATAAAGGTCATGATGTCCCATCATTCCGCTAAGTAGCACTCTTACCTGTCAAACTCTGCTGTGCCGAACACCTCAGCCTTAAGGCTGCTCAACCAGAAAGTGGAATGAGGTCTCGTCCTCCTCCCAACACAGATTGGCTCTTTGACCACTCCTATGAGCGTCAGGTGCCTGTTAAATCTGCAGTGACCTGTGAGGATCCCTACTAACAAGTGGAGTGAATCCCTCCTCCGGTTCAATAGCCATATCTCCCTATTTTTGTTGCCTGCTATGAACCTCTTGGACAGCCTGCAGTCGTCACTCTCCAACCATGCTTTCGCAAGTTCGTTATACGCCCAAGCATCTAAGGTATTACTGACCTGGCGTCTGCTGATGCCCAGCAAGGGTTCGGGTCCAATGCATGTGCCCCTTGCTCCTATCCTTGCCAGGCAGTCTGCTTGGACTTAGTTTATATGTAACCTGTGTAGCCATTGTGGCAGTTAATTAGACAAGTAAAGCAAAACACGAGACAGATGTTATCTATTTTCAATTGGCAAACTAGCAGGCATAATTAATTGTCAAGTGCGATAGCTATATAAATATTATTCTACACGACTCTGTAAGACAATACGATATTTTCACTTACAGATGGATATCGTCAAAATATACTATGTAAAAGTTGCCACCCATTGGAAAATTCATCATTTTAGATTAGAATTGCGAATGAACGATTAAAACGACCATTTTATTTACTATCTTTAGCTTATCATGTCTTAACACTTTTTATATTCAAAACCTGTACAGTGACTTGGCAATTGATTTGAATCCATATTTTAGGCCAGTATGTGACATGTTGGTTATAATCTCATAAAAACATATTATGCAAAATCTTGATTCACTTTCAGGAATAAATAGTAGCTGCTTGGTGTCAAATGAATCCTGTGGAAATTTGGCAATAAAAAATAACCAAGCAGTGGATCAAACGAGTAAGTTATAAGATTGGATTCAACATTGATTTACCAAGAATTGCTTTTGTAAGTTGGAATAATTCAATTCTGAAAGTTGTAGTTTGGCGTCAGCGTTTTTCACGATTGCAGTTGCTGCAAACGTGTGCAGGAAGCAATACTGCCACATTAACCGTTCATATTGAAATTTTTATTGTTGAAAATTAGTGACATGAATTTTAATGAAAAAATCTGGATTCGATGGAATTCTCCTCCTCCGGTTTTCAGTTTTCGCTATTGTGTAGCGAATATTGTCGCACTACGTGAGTGGAACACCCTTCCACCATGCCATTTTTCTTCATCTGCAAACTAGAACTTCCTAAAAATTTAGACGGAACATAATTTCACCGTTTTAAGGAAAACGTGCAAACCAGGGTTCCCTAACACGGGAACTTTGAGAGTGATTGATCCATCGTGTCATGCACAAGCGCAGCTATAAACTGTATACCCTCAAAAAATCTATAGACATCTAGTAGCAGCCTGTAAAATCTTATCTGTTTGTGTGATTTTAGACACTAGTGGCCTGACGGGCAGACGTACGGCCCTCCCAGTTCCCAGACCCCCGACGGAGGGCCTGTCCCTGTGGAACCTGCTTAGTAGGAACATTGGCAAGGACCTTTCCCAGATCAGTATGCCTGTCGCGCTCAACGAACCTCTGAACGTCCTACAAAGGCTGTGCGAGGAACTAGAATATTCAGAACTGCTTGATAAGGTATTTTTCGTTCGTTTTATATTGCATAGGGCCATGTGTACCCCACTTAACTGAAGCTTCATCTAAGGTGGACCTCATTATACATATTTATGATACAGCGATAGTGTGCAGTAGAAATGCAATCAAAATCTGAATCCGATATGAATGGATAGAAGAACCAAGTATTAATGGACAGACCGACTAGACAACAAAGAATTTGGTCTTATTGACGTTTTTGTCTTACCCAGGCCTAGATTTTCAATTTTAAAATAACTTTCCTGTATGTAGCTTACATGAAGATATTTATTTATTTTTCAGGCAGCTAGTATAGATGATCCGTATGAAAGAATGGTAGAAATAGCTGCATTCGCAGTATCGGCGTATGCTAGTACTCTGAGTCGTGCTGGGAATAAACCTTTCAACCCTTTATTAGGAGAAACTTATGAATGTATTAGGGAAGATAGAGGATTCCGATTTTTAGGTATTTCTTATTCAATTTAGACACGTTGATGTGTCAAATGACATGACAGCATTACCTTAGCCACTAATAAATAACAAGTTCAGTACTTAGAACAGTTGGGTAACATGTTGCATTCTGTCTGCTGAACATATTGAGTAGCGTTTTTTTATTGCAAAAAAATCACTCACTTTCCGGCTTTCGTTAACATGTTGCGAGGAATCGCAAAAACTTCAGTAACTCGTGACTTCCATTGTCTTGAAAATTTGCGGGTCACAACGTTTCGATTGATGTTGTCTTTAATCGTCTTCGGGTGAAATGATCGATATTTTGACCGTCCCAAGCCACGCCTTTCCGTCACGGTCTCTGATTGGTCCCCAGCTCAGTGACTCCAAAGCATCGAATTAACGCAAAGATAGCTAAAACTGAAAAATCTTCAATATGTATGAAGCCAGCATCAGATCATTCAGAGTGACGATGCTAACTTCGGACTCAGAGAGTCAAACTGAGTATGCTTAGCCGCGCATACACATCAGGCCAATAGTGTGAATTATCACCGCACCGGTGAGAGAGAACGCCACTGGATGTAGTCACTGCGCTGGCGGGAGGGCGGAAGCAATCAAAGAACGGAACGGAGGGGCGATATGCGATGGTCGTGGAGAGTATAAGCAGCATCGAAAGTAGCTTGTAAGTCATTTCACCGGACTACAATCGAAGACTATATAAATAAATTATGTTTGTCCATTGAAATATAAAAAAAATACTAATAATACCGCCTCAAGCTATAGTCTGAAGACCACAACATAATATCCCTGCATGTTGGCATAAATATTTGCTATTTATATGATCGAAAATAGTATACATACAATGTCGCAAACTAGACTATAATGATCTTCTGCGAATAAGCTTTCTGGCTTTAATGTGATCATAATTTTCAAAATCCTGCTTTCTTTCTAAATATACTTGCTGCTGCATATCAATATCAATATTTACTGGTTTCAAATGATAACAATCAAGTTCGCCAATCGCATTATTTTTTATTTTAGCTGAACAAGTTTCTCATCATCCCCCGATAAGCGCCTGCTATGCAGAAAGTACAAACTTTACTTTTTGGCAAGATGCGAGAGTCAAGACTAAATTTTGGGGTAAAAGTATGGAATTTCAGCCCCTAGGTAATGTACACGTGTTGTTGCCCAAGACTGGTGATCATTATGTGTGGAACAAAGTGAGTATTATACGCATGATAGGAGTGAAAAAGATAAATTATTTGCCTCAGCACAGTTCATACAAGCAGTTATGGTTTTATATGATAAAAACAGATATAGGATAGACATTAATAGAGGTATTTTAGAATCGTTTAAATATTTTGCCACATATTCCGAAATAACTAATATTGACTGTGATATAACCTATATATTTTTAAAATAATTTTTTTTTCAGGTTACAACTTGCGTTCATAATTTGTTCAGCGGGCAAAGATGGGTGGATCAATATGGTGAATTGAGAATTACAAATGGTAGAATTATGTGTAAATTGACGTTTGCAAAAGCTAGTTACTGGTCGGCTAAGAGGCATGAGGTAAAATGATGAAGCTCATAAGCATATGTTCGTAGATATATCATACACTAATGTCAATTCATCGTCTATTTTTTGTAACAATGCTTAAATTCAGAATGTATACTTGGAATGGAGAAACTCTTTTAAATTTAAATTTGAACACACTTTATGCATTCGGGACAAAAGTCAGCTTGTTCTTCGAGAGTCTCCACAAATATGACGATTTTCGAATATGCATAACATGTAAATCATTAATAGGTCATTTCAACTTGTATTATAGGTAGTTGGTGCAGTATATGACGAAAATGGTCAGCCTGTCCGCAGGCTATTCGGCAAATGGTCTGAGTCTCTGTACTGTGGAGTCGCGCCGTCTGCCAGGTGCATATGGCGGGCCGGTACTTTGCCTCCTAATCACGAACGGTACTACGGGTTCACTAGGTTCGCCATTGAGTTGAATGAACTGGGACCTGATCAGCACTTGTTGCCTCCGACAGACACCAGGCTCAGGCCTGATCAGAGGGCACTTGAAGAAGGTGAGAATGATATATCAGAAGAAATATTGAGGTTCACTGTTTTATTTGACCAAACCCTTGAATAGGGATATGAAAAATCAGACGTCTAAGCTTTTTATTTTGGAAAATTCTAGTTTTATAGAAATCATTCGACATATACTGGTTTTTTTTAAGGAAAAGTTCCATATTTCTCAGGCAAAATAGTTTGATGGATATATGCTTCTTAATCCTATCACGCCCTGTCAGTCGTCTGCAGTAGCGATTAAATTTTGTCATTGTGTTTAGTCATGTAATATGTGATACCAACATGCCTTTGTCTTACCTTGTCCCACCAATTGAAGGTTTTTTGTTTATTTTTCGTCATCTACCTTGCCTTCGCTTACCTTGTACCACCTATTGAAGGTTTATTTGTCTTTTTTCTGTTATATACCTTGCCTTCACTTATATACTTGGCAGTTAGCGGTAAGCCCTTCAATGAGGGACATTTCCAGTTGCTTCGGGTGGTCAATCCATGTACTACATTATATTCGATGGCTTGTAGTATTCTCCTCGCTAGAACATGTACTCTCTTCTATATTCGTCTTACTACCTCTTAAAACATCCATTATTCGTTTCTGATCTGTCCGTACAACTCCCTTGTCAGTTCATCCATTCGTTTTCAGTTAGTATCTTGGTGCTCGTCCCATGGATGGTTGTTTCTTATCTCTCTGCCATTTAGTGAACTTTTTCTCTTTCATATGGCCCCACATTTTAGCCATTCTATAAATTCCATATCTATTGCCCACCAGCAAATCATTTGGCGTAACTTCAGCAATTACTATGATAGCTTATGTTGATACTGTTGCAGCACTGCCCTATGCTGACTTCTATTCTGGTCTACCAGCCAATATGCGCGCGATAGCAATCTTATCGAGCGTCCGTGTTTGTATTGATGCCACGTAAATTATATCTGAATACACTTTATCTGACTCCATGTCTTCAATTCGTCAATAGGTGACCTGAATACCGCCGAAACTTTGAAACTCCAACTGGAAAGCATGCAACGGGACAGGCGGAAACGACGCGAAGAGTTGAGGATCTCTTACCAGCCACGTTGGTTCTCGAACACGGCCGACGAGACGTGGGAGTACAACGGAAAGTACTGGGAAATGCGCAAAAATCCCGGATTCGCTAACTTGCAGTTCGAGTCGTTGTGGTGATGCGAGAGGAAAGGCTCCGGAAAAAGGGGTCGAAGGGTCAGGATATTGGTGCAGATGCATTAAGATGCAGATACGTGCGTAATGGCACTCAATCAGGGAAACAAATGTTCAAAACATTTTTGAGACTGACAGAAAGTAGTAGAAGTTTAAAATGTTGCATTCAGTGTTGCAAAATTAATGGGAATATAAAATCGGTGGAATGTTGGGATATCTCTTAACAGGTTGAAATATTTCAAAAACAAATTGGAAATTTATGAAAGTTTTAATAATTGGAACTCACTTTGAAATTTACTAAATTATCCTCTGCGTTTAATCTACGTTTTTTTACCATATGTATGATGGGAAAACGTTACTAACTTTTCTGCTATCTCTGCAACCTTTGTCGGAGTACAAAATGCGAAAACGAATAAAATTTTGAAAACACACTTTTATCACATTAATAAAGCTGAAGTGCATACCGAACAATGATTATCTACTATTTACTGCAGTTCTAAATCTGTTTATTTCCTAAACTACTCTGTCAGCATTATATAATCCGTATGAGCATTTGAAATCTCACGATGGCAAAAAATGTGAAACATCACCCTTCACGTGTACTGGTTTTAGTCAAACGGGGTAGAAGTATTCGTAATAATAGTTTACATCTTTATCCATTACTAAAAAGGGGCGCTGAAACATCAGTCATTTCAAAATTTAGTGACGTGATGATTTTTATAAAAGCTATCGTCGTGGCAGAATTAACAAGATTGTGCTATTATGTGAAAACGCATCTGTATGATCATCAAAAAATCTGTGAGACAAAGTGCTTATTCGGTGAGACAGCTGTACAATCTGAATGCGAATTCAACGCGAAAAACATAATGAACAAGTACACGATGAAAAGCCAGTCCTACAACATGAAATTTAGCTCAACTCTGTAAACGATTTTTATATTTTTTTCACTCCAACCATATTGCTCAAAAATACATAAATGCTGAGATTAAAATCATGCCTTGATTAATGGAAGTTTATATGTATATTTCAACAATGATTAGATTTGATGAACCCCCAGTTATTGAAAAGTTTTTGTACGAATGTCGACCGCTAAGCCCTGAGTTTCACAATTTTTCAAATATAACTGTATCCTGTACCAATTAGATTGGTAGAAAATGAAATAATACTAAGGATATTATCGAGTATAGAGTTAACATATGATGATGCTTCAAGGATATTTATACTATGGATTAACAAGTACCAAGTGATACATGAATTTTGATATAAAAGATCTGTGAAATGCTGAACAAGGTTGAAATATGTAATGTGTTGCTGATTTATGTGATTTTGTGAAACATTTTCTTTAGATATGCCTGTATCTAGCTAACACAGTCAGTCATCTCTCATATTTCATCTGGTTAATTGATATGTTGAAGATTCATATTTATTATGAAATATTAATACGATGATCATGTAAAATTAGGTATTTGCAAGCATATTTATGATACTAATTTTTGATAATCAGATATGAGCTATATCAGTTCAATATCATTGTACTTATTGATTCATGTTAGCGTCTATTGACCTTAACAAAATCCAAGATAATCAAATCTGACTTTGTACATTGTCAATTAGGGGTATAAAGTCTGATCCTAGAATTGGATAGAAGAAAGTATGTAGTTGTCGACGATATTGATATTTATTGGGTGCTAAACTTTCTCCTGATTTGATCTACCCTGTTTTCATGGAGGAAGCTGTATACTTATCAAGAAAATGATTCTGATAAAGTTGGTTGAGTGCATGGGTTTTCATCCACTCCCCGACCTACTCGTGGTGGGTCCATGACATATTTTTCGGAGGAATCGAAGTTGATTAGTATATAATTTCAAAAGTGTGACTTGCTTAACTTTAGATCGTTGTTACCCTGAATTGATAAACAAGAAAATGGTGATTTGTAATTTTTTTTTATAGGAGTATGTACATTTTAAATGGTTCCACGCACGTTTTTATATGTAAATCAGACGTTTGCTTTAAGCTTTGTGTATATTTTGCGATTTTAGATGCGTGACGTTATTTGAAGAGATACAAGAGAATTACATGGTATGATTTCCAATTCGTGCCAGTATTGCCAGTAATTTATATGATACGAAATTATAATTTCATCCCAAAGCTTCAACCCCTAAATAATTTGTATGTATTTCAGACCATCATATATCAGAAGATAGGACATAATATGTCTGTTGTCATTTCTAGACCAATACAAGCATGATATTCATTTTTTTAGTGCATTCAGAACCGCGTCAAACGCTTTATGAACAGCATTCAATTTATCATGAGATGATTACATATAAGGAGATTGATTTATCTCTGTGTCTCTTGTATATTATATATTACATGAATAATTTAGAACAGTGTTTTTGCCTTATTTACAGCATTATTGTAAATATATTATAAATACTACCAATTCAATAGACAAACAAGATTTACACGTCTAGTTGTGACATTTCAATTCGGTTATCTTCTCAGGAATCGAATTCGCCTTATTTTCTAATTCAGCAAGAAAAATCATGTATTGTTATGATCAGTTTAATCCGTGAGAAAAAGGTGGAAAGTACCTCGTCAACTATAAACCATATTATCGTATGATTGATCATTTTGCGTAAAACGTTATGTATGTTGTAGCTAATTTGAATATTTTAGGAAAATTATAATACCAGAAACTCGGCAATGAGTTTAATAAACACTCTGCCGCACTCATTTTACCGAATTTAGCTAGTCTTATTTCACAGTTTATCATATTTCATTTCACTGCCACCTCGCTCCTAAAAACTCATTCAATTTCGAATCATGTAGAACTATTTTTTATCTCTTCAAATATCACTGTTACATTTTTATATGGATGGGATATTTTATGAATCATCCAGCCTCTAATTGATGTATAGGAGTATAAACATGAAAAACAAGTTACCTGAATACTGGTAGTCTGCGCCCATGGGTGCCAATAATTTATTCATGATTTTTCACCGGATTGTGTCTCGTTTTCATTACTATTACATCCACACCCTATGTGTACCCATTTTCAATCACTGATTAAAATATGAATTGAAAAACTGCATGTTGGAAGGTGATAGCAGGATGATTATTTTTATCATGACTTGAAAGCCTGCAATCCGTACGCCCATCTAGCGAACTACCTGTGAACAGGAAACCTACTTTCTAATGCACCTACTCTAACACGGTATAGACCGGCTACGTAGTTAGTCGAAATAAAAAGAAATAGCAATTTAAGCATCCTAAAGTATTTGAAGAAGTAATTAAAGAATAGATTGTAATAGGGATTGGTGATAATCTCTAAATGTTTAGAAATAACTGTTATTTTTACGATTATCTCTGTATATATTGAAAAGGTAAATTATTTAAACGTCAAATTAATTCGTGCAATATTATTATTAGCTATTTTTTTCGAAAATAATCTCGTGATTTATGTGAATTTAAAAAAATATTGACGTAAGATCAGAAATATATTGACGTGAACAGATTCCTGTCTAGTCACTAAAAGGAACTGCGAGAAATTATAGTTGTTATAATTGTTGAGAGGTTTATAAATTTTTATTGAACCACGTACCTTTTGTGCACATTGTGAAGTTCATGCGGCAAAGCATTAAAAGCACTTGCTCGGGCTTTTTCCTCACTTACTATATGTACAGGTATTATGCGATGTTATAAAATTTTGATGATATTCAATCCGTACGTATACAGTCTGTAGCAATAATCATTTCGCTTTTTGATTCAAACATGAATGTTTGTCATTTTTATGATTGATGTTCAAATCCCATGAAGCAAAAGCTTACCTGTAGTATGAATTATAATTCAACTTAATACAATGTGCCATCTAAACACCTTTTTATTGATCTGAAATTATTATCCAAATCAAGTCGTGTTTTTATACCCAGTATTGTTACAGGCTGTACCTTTTTGAAGTAACATTTTGCTCAAAATAGTATACTCAGATCTACAATTTGAACTCAAATGTGCATTGTTATAAACAATAGTAAATTTTACAAAGGAGCCCATTGTTTTTAAGTACTCTGCGAATACTATTTGTAATGGTAAATTATACATATATGGATGCATTTTTTTGACAATAATGGAGATATTCAACTTGGGACAATTTTTTAAGTTATTCAGAATTACTCTGATGAGTGATAAAACTGGATTCCACTTTTCCCATAATTATTTATGCAGATGTAATATATGAATTGGTATAGTTTAGTGATCATTTTTCAGATATACGTAAAACCTAATGAAGTCATTTTTTTAGTGAATTTATATGTTAGGTATGAAATATTGTTGTTTTAATATGTATTGATCTGTAGGATGTTTCGCTATGCTCCATATCTTTTTCTGAAGTAAATGTAAAATTAAGCTGAACTGTAATCAAATATCTGCAAAATACCTATTCGAAACACATTAATATGAGGTCAATCAACTTGTTAAGAAAATGTTCGGTTTATAGTTGTGTTTTAACAAATTTAGCAGATAAAATTTCGTGTTGGTGACAAAAACAAATGGTACCTGTTTAAGACATTAAAGCTCCACTATTCAGATGATTAAAATGCTATGCCTCACAACTAAAACTTGCTACCATTTTTGGGATTGTTTCTAGGATTTTTAATTTTTTCATCTATGTATGTATACTAGTTTTCCAGTAACATCTTACAAGCTTTGAATCATACTTTGTTTTTGCAAAAAGTGTTTGTTAACGGTCCAAGACAATAACTACTACACGCCAGTTGAACAAGCCCTTCCTTAAAATATATGCTTGCCCTATGCATTTCTGATTTACACCAGTGATTTCATGAATTGTATTTATTAAAGAAATTTCTTTAGAATGAAGTTAAATAAAAAGCTAAAAAGCGATTTTGTGTCCTTTTATTTATGAGACGTATTTCTCTGCAATAGAAGAGTAATGGAAAACGTCTCTATACAGCATTATTGAAAAATCAGTAATCATTTGTATAGATTCTTACAAATTCGCTCCCAATTATATATTGCGATATACTATTCGTCATATCTTGTTAGGACAATCCTTGGGACTTTTGCCCTTGAGTCCTGCAAATATCCACTCGCTTCTGACATTACTATATGGAAATGAAGTCCAAAATAAATTGCAGGGTTAGAATTATAAATAATAATAAATCAAAAATATTATAAAACTGCTATTTGATATGAATCAAAAACAGTAAAGAGGAAGGCATACTAAAATTATTTTAATGTTATACACAAACGAAAGGAATATACTAATTACCGACTTCACAAAATTGTAAATATATATATATTTTTTCGAAAATCATATTTTCTAAATTTTTTGTGATGTGCTAGATCATTTTGAAGCGATTGCTGGACGATTTTGTAGAAAAGCCACAAGATAACTTGCATTCTTTATTACATTATTTAAAAAGATACTCATCATACAACAATATATCAAATAAATCCTTGAATATGCTATGCATTAATAGAATTACACTTGAAATGATTGAAAATTACTAAAAATAAAAAAGGACCTAATAAAAAGTATATACAAAACAACTTATTTATCAATAATATACCTTTTAAGTACACTACACCTAATATTAAACTGTACAGATTATACTTTACACATAACATTACTCATTTTTATCATACCATTTTTATAACTTTTTTCTTAGCCTCGATAAGAATACCGAAAAATTTTCTTTGGTGATCTACTTTTGCAAAAAAGTAAGAAAGCAGTGCAAATATTTCATCTTTAACATGTTTCGTTATAACTCAACGCATTTGTAAAAATACGGCACATATTTTTTTTACCTAATTTCGAATGAAGAAATAATAGATAAAGGATAATATTACTGTTAAATCTTAAATCCCGAACGAAATCAGAGTTTTGTACTTTTCAAATTTAGCGTATCGAGTCCTATTTACAAATGTCCATTTTATTAAGCTATAAATATAAAGATAAATACAACACTGGAGTAAAATTTCATACATTACGCCAACATCTTACAAATACATACACTACAAACCTGGCTACATAACATCTATAACCAATTAAATATTAGTAATGCTGGTAGTAGACGTTTCGTGAATAAAACACTTAGTTCTACGGAAAGAACTTCAGTTACATTCAGGTTAAAGTCATAACATCGATTTAAAATAATACATGGTTGAATAAGAGTATCCATCAATTCGTACCTTGCTATGAAAGACTGCTTGACAAAATAGAAATTAAATTTTTCACCATTATTTTCTAAGACAGAAGAATATGCAATTTTTATAAAATGAGCAAGTTCTCGGAGCTCGATCTGGAGATACAAAAAAAATTCAACTATTGAACATATCTAGTTCCAATTGCTGCTGTTACCGTGCTCCCGAACATGGATTGGTTAGTTTTTTAGGCTAAATCCGAATTTAAAAACCCTGATTTAGCTAATTTTATTTTTGTGAACTTCAAAAATTTTTGTTAGGTAAGTCTAAATCATCCAGCCTTTTCCCAAATAGAAAAAATGACACGGCGAATCGTCTTGGGGTATTCGAATTCGGATTCAGAGTAAAAATACATTAAGTCTGCTAAATAGATTTTTTTGTGTGGAGAGAATTACTATGTTTCACATAATACACCCACATAAACTACTTGCTTCAATTTGACCATTCGAACGAAATGTGTGGCGCAGAACTGAGTGTTTCATTTTTGAAATCCTATGGAGGAGTAGGAAGCCCTAACTGACGGAAGAGTTTCACTAAATAAGAGTATCAACAGTCTATAGTAACATAAAGTATGTATTTTCAAAGACCTCTGAAGCTATATGATGAAGGAAATCTGGAGGAGTAATTGATTACCAAGATATGGATTTTAACGAATTACTTTTAATTATTAAAATATTTCAGGATTTACATAAAAACATGCATTAATTGATCACGATATATATATATATATATATATATATATATATATATATATATATCACCTTTTTGGTTGCATACAAGTAATTCCTCACTGATAAGATCGGATATTCACTGTCTGTGCTGTGTTTAGTTTACTTGCGATCTATGGAACAGTCATATCACCAATTTCAGTACAAAACTCGACACATAATCCAAGATACCAAATACTATTTTTAATAGTGATTTCCCAAACTAGATTATACATCATATAAAGGAAAAGCGATCAATATCGCCAATGTTACTAATTTTTGAGAAATTGAGTTACCTATTCTCGCTATGTAGAAGAACAACTCATTAATATAAATTCATGTCCAGATAACGTTAACATAAAAATTGTGAATGCCAATAATATAATAGCCATACAAATATTAATTTTAGAATAATTTGAGACCCTAACTTTTTTAAACATCACTACAGCCATTTGAAATTTTAGAAACATCCAAATAAAGTCTGGTACTATACAGTACTTGTTTTGCTCCATAATCATTTTTTGAACACACTACATTGATCAGGTACTTCATAAACATCCAACAATGGATAACGGTTTAGAAATTTTTTACATTAAAAAAACATTTTAAGACCACACCAGAGGTGAATGGAGACCCCTTATACCATGAAAAATAGAAATGTTTATTTTTTTGATTAAAAATATCACCAAGGAGTCTCGATACGATGATTTTAACAAAAATCGAAACGCGTCACTAAAAGAAAGAGTTGTATTTGTGAAACTGTATGATAACTACACAACTTTTTATCTACTTTGATTGTTCGAAAACAAAATACCTTATGTCATTTTACATCCACATCACCTTATTTTGATTTTTTTGTATAGGTATTAATGAGCAGGTGATGTATTTTCCCATCAATGTAGCTATTTTTTTAAAAGGTATTGAAAAAACTATATAGAAAAACTGTATCTAGTATATAAATTATTGCATCTCATGATCGAGTTACTGCACCTAACATTTAATTTGATCAGTAACATCATAGCTAAAAGTATAATTATACTTAGTATTTGGGAAAATCATTTTTAAAGATAGTTCGCGGTCTCCCGCAGTTTAGCTTTATGTAAAATAAATTGCTAACAGATTTTGATTATATCTGAGCGCATAAATACGAAAGGTCCGTTTAGTATACATTTCAGTGTCAGAGTTTTAGACGATTTCGGTAGATTATTGCAGTAATTGACCTAAAAAACACTTAATCTACTTATTTTTATCAAACCCCCTCTATCTATTTAAAGCATTTAGTCCTCAAGACCCGGCACAGGTGGTAATGTGATCTCCATCTTGGCTCTTTTGGCGTCCTTTTTCCTGGGCGGGCTGCTTTCCTCGCCCAACATTTCCGCGGCTTTCTTAATCAGGTCCTCTTCTGATAGAGATCCCAAAACGCTCGTAGTAGTAGTAGCTGCTGTGGTACTGGATCTTTCTTCTAGAAGAGGCGAGTTCACCTGAAGGATTGTGTTTATATCAATATCATACAAGAATCCTAAACAGTGTTTAACCTTACGCTTCAAACAATTTTTTGAGCAAATTTTATAAAAAAGCTAGTTTGAGCTAAAGGAATATTAGACCATATTTCTGAAATGTTGGCTTCTATTGCTTGACAAGCATAGTTGATTGACATCAGTCATTAACTCCAAATATATTGATTCAAATAAACTGAAAAAATTAATATTCATACTTGCAGTTTCTTAGTTTGGTGTATGCAATGCATAATTTACAGAATCTTTAAACGGAAAGCAGATCAGAAACTGGTTCACTTTATACAAAGAGGAACATCAGAATGTCGATCCTCGGAAAAGTAATCGAACTTCGATAGCAGTCCTCACTTCAATGCGTCGACAGATACTGCGTATGCAGTAGATTTTTGACACTTATCCTATCTCGTTACAAAAAATTAAATTACATTGACTTTCTGCGAGTTGCTGTTTTCATAACCATCCTTTAAGGCCCGAAATGTGTTTCAAATACCTTGCATAAGAACGCAAGGAAAGATGTCTTCACCCCGCACACGGTTGTATTCGCAGTTTTATCTAATAGATTAAAATTGTGTATTTGAACACGCATTTTCAAAATAAAACTTATTTTTTCTGACGAGTTCCGATTTAATTTTTATACAGGCGTTAACGTTCTTGTTAAATTCAATTGGTTCATTTTAAATCAGTACTGGAACTTAAAATTGGCAAATACTTTAATCATGGTTTGTATTGATACATGTTACTAATTACATTAGGTATGAGTATTGGAAATTCTACTTACACTTACCGACGAGGGCTTAATCTTCGGTTTGGAAGGTAGATTGAGGGGAATCGTGTCACTGGTAAGGTCCTTTTTGGAAGGAATAGATGCCGGCGGTGCTGAAACCCTTGGCGTGAAATTCTTCGGGATCATCAGTGGAATGGTCAGGTCTGTCGAAGACGATTCTTTTGTTGTCGACATACCAGAGTCTGTTGTATTCTGAACAAACAATAATAGTTCATTATTGAACATTCAATATAAGAACTGGAATAACTAGAAGAAATTGTAGATTTAGATGATCTAAGTCGCAAATATGTCATGCTTTCTGCTTCAATTTGACAGCATCGTCAGAATATCAAATTAAAGCGAAACGCGTCACAATAATTACGACTTTTGATTCGTTCAAACGGTATAACGTGTAAAGTTGACCTCCATATCAAATTCCCTTTAGAGATTATTGTTCAAGGTGAAAAAGTGTATTTTATAGGAATGTATCTTACTAATATGATTGACTCTTTCATAAAATTTGCCAAACTACAATGACTAAAATAATTGTATTTACAAGGACTATTTTAAGAGCCATGGTATTCATATGACGCGACCAATACCCGTATATGAATGAAACTAATTATTGATAAGAACTCAAGATATACATTTCACTGTTGGATTAAATCATACGTACCTCTCCAATAGTTTTTATACTGTCCAATATTTGCTGCAAATTGCTGGGTAGAGCAATATTAGCTAAAGCAGATGTTCCTATCTCGGTCGAGGCAGACACGATATTCTGAGTCATATTCGAAATCTCAGACTTCTGAGCTTCAATCTCTTTGTTCAATTCATCCATCTGCCTTTGAAGCTCTTGTGGTGTTGCAGGAAGAACTGTTGAAACTGCTAAAAAAGTAATAAATGATTCATCAAGGATGAGCACATATCATGTGATGAAATTAAAATGCAGATACTTGTCCTTATATTTTTATTCCACCCATCAGTAAAAATTGACAAAGATTAACATCCAGTACAAATCATATTTTTCCGCCAAAAATGATTATTTCTGCAAGTGTTCAATTAAGGCAAAAACCTAACTTTTCAGTCTTCAGTAAATTTTTATTCACATGACTATCAAAAAATCCAAACAACTTGAACACTTACCAGGAAGTGTAGGAATCGAGTTGGTAGGTGGAACACTGGTGATAATTGGATCTGGAACTGGCTTGCGCACAATTGGAGGAGGAGGAGGCGTGACCAATGCAGCTGGAAGATCAGGACTTGAATCGCCTGGACTGTATGGTTCATCTGTAAGAATCAAACATCTCAAAATACAAAATGGCTAAAGCTGGGACATGCCAATACCTTAGATTGCAAATTACGGTGATAGATGGCCCTTACAACATATATTTATTACATATGCGAACTGTAGGACAGTTAATATTGTGTTTTTCAAATCGTTCATGCATCGTTCAGTGTACACAGTCAAACAAAATTAAATTCTTGCCGCAAATGCGTGGTGATATCTACCAATTCAGATAGTGTTGAAATGAAGAACAATGAGAATAATTTAATTTATTTTTGTACAATCGCTTGTATCCCACAACAATGGATCTCTGAATATTTCACACCAAAGCTAAAACATGGTCGCCATCTATATTAGGTTTTATATTAAAATGGCACAACAGCCAACACAATGGGACGCGTATAAGTTGTCTACTGTCGCGTCGGTCGCCGAGCTAAACCGACGATGATCTAGGGTAAAACAGAAACATGCATGTTCGTAGCACCCCACGATTATAGTGTAGTTTGATTTTCTCGAATAAGCAACTGACAGTGATGTAACATTTAGTAAAGGGTAAGGTTGTTGTTGCTGTAGTATAGTTTGCTCTGCAACATAATAGAAGCTATCTATCGCCAGTATTGACCTTTAACAAATGCACGACGTCGCAGGTTGCAAATTCTATAATTAATTTTCTTTAGTTGTTTACTTGAACACTACTCTTCTATAAACTCACCATCTTCGTCATCCTTAACAGGAGGGATGATGGGCGGCAGCGGCAACTTCAGTCTGGGATCCTTTTGAGGTGCTGCAGTCACTGGTGGTATCGGTGCTGGTACGGGGGGCACTGGGGCAGGTAGTGGAGGAGCCACTGTAGGCGGGGGAGGTGTATAGCTTCTGCTGAAAGTGTACAGAACTATTATTGTAGCTCGTGTCTACTTGCAAGTATCTTGTTACACCTGCTTTTGCAATTAATTAACCTTACATTTAGTACGCAAATACGCTGTATTTTGTTTACAATGTTTTTTCTGTCGAAAAAGTATCATAAGTTCTCTCACATTTTTCACCGTAAGAATGTTGCCTCGTAAGATGATCTTTACGGTTGTAGTTTATTTATTTATTTTAAAAAGTGGCATTAGGTAGGTTGACTCTGTACTTTCCACGCAAGGACATTATTTCAGAAATTATGGTTGGATCGGACTTTTGAACTGTTGATACTTGAAATTTGATTTAAAATATTGTAAATCCACATCTTTAATAATCTGGAAAATCGTCAAAATATTCGGGTATTTAAGAAATAACCATATTTCCAAAATTGTGTTCGAGTGGATCCGTGCCGCTAATATCCAATCATGATCTTACAGTCAACCTACCTAACTCGATTTTTCTGGTTAACATATTTTTTTGACTACAATAACCTGATCTCCCATAATATGCGTTGTGTCTATAAAAAAATGGCATTGATAATGGCATTGATAATGACATTCTGAAATGCAAAAGCACTATTTTTTTCGATTAATATGGTAGACAACATTTCAAGTGAACAAGATTAAATTGAGTCCGATTTTTCTCAACTGAAGCAGTTTATAAACTATAAAAAACTAACCTGGGAGTGGAATTAGAAGCCGCAACAGCAGCAGCCACTACAGCAGGAACTTCCAATTTAGGCTTTTTGGGCAGCGATAAATTTGCAAGAATTGAAGGTGTTGGAGATATGTCAAACAAAGGCCGTTTCCGTTTGTCTCGCACAATGATACCAAGCAGTAAAGCAGGTCGTTGCTCCTCAAAACCAGGACCATTTAGAGGCAAGAGTACCTGTTAGGAGGGAACAAATTAAAGAAATGTTCAATCAAAAAACTATCCTGTGGCAGTATAGCTATATTATACGTTTCGAATATAATACATATACATCATCGACATAATGTTTCCTGTCCGCCGTAGAGGATCAAGTCACAATCATTACGTTTGCAGTTTTGTGGTCCTAGTATTCTAATATTTTCCTGTACAAACTACACTTTTATTTTTACCTGAGGAATTGGTTTCGTCGGTGCTAAAGGATAGATATAAAAATCCTTGACTGCTTTATTCAAGCTTTTAACAACTCCAAGTCTATCCCTACTGCTCAGATAGCTATACAATGCTAAATAAGGCATTTTTTCTTCAACATTGTTTGCACTTAACCTTATTAATGATATGGTTTTGCTATTTGAACACTTCATCTTTCCAATATAATCCCAAACGGTATCTGGAGATATCCTTCCCACGATATCCAAGTTGGTTGCCAATTCTCTGCCCAGACCTGAACAGTCACCTGAAATAGGGATAATAGGTTACAGATTAAAAATGCTTTTCCACTTGACACATTTCTAAATGTTCTTCAACGTTAGGAAAATTTATTATAAAATTTAACAGATTTTCAAGTTTTGAATAAATACATTTTTACCAATGATGAGATAATTTACCTGACACCTCATGGGCTGTGATTGATATTTGTGCCACATCAGGCATATTTATAACACCATTCCAGAGTTCACTTGGTTTTGTTCTTGGTGGTGGAGAAGTACTTCTCTCTACTTCACTGATGCTCTTATCTTTATCTGACACAACTGGAAAACGAAACAGTTCTTAAACAACAAACATTTTAATATTACATTTCTTCATCAACTTATAATGATTTTTAACAGCCAATTCAAATTAGAAGACAGGGTTAATGTAAAAAAACATAAATGAAAAGAAGTATGAGGTTCAAAAATCATATAAACAAACTCACTAAATTTTTCATAGTAGTAATAATGCATTGGTATTCAGGCTTCGCCTTTGTGGACGTTCAGTAATAAAATTACACCATACAAAACATTGGTTTTGCAAAAGCTTTATTGATTTGTAGGTTAAAGAAAGAGTACGTTAAAAATCGATTCGATCAGAAATATGAAATATGGAGACAGGACTCTATCAAATTTAGAGATTATAGTTATGTTTTTTAAGTAGCTAAAAACTAGAGAAATCATGAAAATACCATATGATTAGTCTGAAAATAGATGTTCACTGATAATTATAGCATTCATAGCAATACTTGTGATGTTCTATTACAGATCTCTCAAACAAATCCTCTTCAAGTCAGCAATGAAAAATGCCGTATTATGCTTGAATGTACGAGTCAGCCAGCAAGCGAAAGAAAGTGCTGCAGTTGCAGTCGAGGGAAATCAATTCGAGGAGAGGAGGGCTATACATCAGACAGAGACAAGAGGGGCTTTAACTAAACAGAAAACACAGGCCAGTGTATGTACCAGAGCAGGCCCGATTCCACATATCTCTTCTAGACAGGTTGGCTCACTAACAAACAGTTGGAGAACCTGCTTTATTAGGTTTTCATAATGAATGAGCCGATTGTGTTAAACATAACATTAGTCAGCTGTTCAATCTAACCTAATACTTCATCAGCACGTATGTGGATAAATATAAAAGGTATTAATGTATTATGAGGATAATTCACTCACCACTCTTTTGATCCATGGAAGTCTGAAAATCATCATCCTGACTCCTTGGTGGTGTTGGAATGGTGACTGTAGATGTCGGTTCATGATCACTGTCACTTTCTGGAGCTGTAATTTTGTATTTGTTAAAATTTCTATGATCAACTGAATGCTAATTCCAAATGAACTCAATCTTGCTCTCAACTCAGATCGAGTTGACGAGAATATAATTATAGTAACAGGAGAAATAACTGATCAAAAAGAACAGTAGTTATCATAATTGCTAAGTGTAGGAACGAACAGACAAGCTGCTAAATTTGATCTATAATGGACCGAAAAAGTGTGAAATCTGAAGTTGTGAACGCTGTTATAAATAGCGCTACTTATATCAAAGTTTACGAAATAAAATAATACAAGTTATATCACTTCGTTCAAATCATTTCACGTCGAGACATCTGAAGGTGCTCTCAGAGTTTTCGTATCGTAACGTAATGTAAGCCATAAGAACTATTGAGACTGTTCATAGGCCGGTCAGACATAAAGATGCTATCTCCGCGTCCTATTGATAGTAGGTTACGTCTTTTGCTTATAAAATGGATTCCAACAATTGATTCTGTGTTGAGTGGAGCATTGCTTGCTGCCCGTTCGCATGCCGAATGCTAGAAGTTGAATTTATTCCGTAAGCTTTGTGAGATGTTATAGCTCCTGTTAGTAGTCTTTTTAGCATGAAGCATTTGCAATATTCATTTATGTTAACTGTACAACTTTGATGCCAGCAAAAAATTTTTGTTATTAGATAGTAGTTGCGATTTCTTACAGACATTGATGTACTTCATTAAATAAATATGTTGCCAGAAATGCAACCAATAGGCAAAAAATGTTCATTCGAATAAGAGAGGAAACTATTGTCATAATAAACGTTGGGTTATCTTTTCTGGACGTATTATTATATTGTCTACAATAGGAAAATTCGTATCGATCGATCTATGGATTCCTCGGCATTTCTGTCACCACGTAATTTCAGCATCCGTTATATTTTTCAAAATTTCAGGAGCGATATGGTGTGAGGTCATAAGAGACAATGCTGATAGTCTTGATTATCGTTGCATTGGCATCGTAAAATAGAATAAATAAGAAAAGAAAAAAAATTATAAAAAGACATAATATATGTATTTCGAAATTTATCATAATTTTTTTAATATGGTTTTGAAAAGCCCCAAGTTTGTATTTGTACGTTATTGATCATTGTAGGGTATAGTCACATTTTTTTAGGGTAGCTTAAAATGTTTGAAATCAGCAAAACCTCATTTTTGCACATTTACTACGTTAGTCTAAAAAATACACAGAAGTAGGATCAAGTTTATTGGATCCATTGATGTGAAATTTCTGATACAAGTTATATATATATATATATATATATATATATATATATATATATATATATATATATATATATATATATATATATATAATGCATGGCAGTGAGTCGATATACTTCCCTCCATTATAAAATTTTGACGTACGATTTCTTCTGTAATCATTTATGAATAACACAATATACTGAAAAGATTTGAAGTACGTGGAACGAAATGTTCAAAATTTCATAATAAAATCATAATGCTTCATACTGTATCACAAAGAAGCAAGTCAAATATCACAAATATGGCATAAAAAATATTGCAATGGAAATACACAGTACTTCAGTTTGAAATGAAAGAAAATATATGAAAACAAGACAATGTTCAAGGTAGACAGCCTTAGAAGCGTGATAAATCATACATCAAATAGATAGTACAAAAATGGTGATTACCAAAGTGGTCATAAACAATTTTTTTCTCGAAACATCGTTAAGTTTTTTATCTGAATGCCCTATTGGCGTTAGAAAGGAAATGAATGGAGATAAAATTACTATTCAACATAATCGGAAATTAATTCTGCAATTGTTCTATTTGAATAATTTGGAGGTTATGATTAGAAGTGGTCCATTGAAATATTTAATTTCTCACAAAACATGTCATTAATATAACAGCCAGCACTAAGACTGCCATTTCAACTGTGTCACTGATTTCGAACTGAACAAGGTATTTTCTATGGCAATATACAGTGTTAGTAAGGACGATAGAAAAATAGGGTATGTTAGTAAAGATGAACTTGTCAAATCAACATCACCTACAGAAACTGCCAAGTACTCAAATTCATCTGCTCCAGGGACAATCCAGCCTGGTGAGAGGGTGTCGTAAAACAACTCAACAATGAATGGAAAGAATAAGGCTAAAAGTACCAAAAACCAAAATGGAGCCGCATAGAACTTACCCTTACCTGGCAAATATTCGTCGTCTGCAGGCACATGTTTCCAAAGGCGCTCTTCAACTGTAGGTAAGATTTTGTTTTCCCTCAAATTTTCTAAGATCTCTTTCGACTTCTTATCTAATTTTTCTTCAGCAACTATTTCTTTTTTGTGTTTAGAACTTTTGTGTGATTTCTTGTATCTGTCTTTCTCTCTGGTTTTCTCCTAGACATTTAATCAATTAGAAATTAAACTTCATTCAAACATCACTTGCGCCGCGTCAAAACAAGCACGGTTCGCAAACGCCAAATTATCGTGTTACAAATTACTGTCATAAATTACTGACACGTATCAATAGGCCAATTACGTCAGAATTTTACTATCGAGCGCCCGTGTGAAATGAAACAGAACTGAATCCAAATGAACTGCCATAAATATAAATATCACTCATCATATATTATAATGAAAAAAAAAAATGTTATAGTTTAATACTTGGATGAAATTGTTCATGAACTTGCATTAAATAAACTATCACTTAATCTAGACAAAACAGTTTTTATGGTATTTGGTAGTTACGTTGATAGTGTACCCTCTAATGCACTAATAACAATTAAAAGTAAGACTCTTAAAAGAGTAGATAACTGCAAATATCTAGGAGTAACTTTCGATTACAATATGAAATGGAATAGACATATTGAGTTAATTATTAACAAGACAAAGTATCTATCATATGTATTTTATAAATTATCAAAAACTGTACCAACCAAAACTCTATATATGATATACTATGTTTTTTTTCATAGCATAGTTAATTATGGGATAATTGCATGGGGTGGGGCGTATCAAAATAACATTTACTTCAACAATTACATAACAGACTCATTAAACTCATAAATAAAAATAAAAATATTTTTAATTTAAAGGAACAACCACCAAATTTAACACAGCTTTTCGAACTTGAATCACTCAATATGCACTATAATGTACTCAAAAATAGTTATTTAAATTCTAAAAGCATGACTAGAAATAAAACTGTATTACTACCAAAAATCTGTAAAACTGTAAGTAAAAAAAAAACAGTTACATCGTCGCCATCAAATTATTTAACATACTACCACACAAACTAAAAGTACTAGCAAATATACATCGCATTGTAAAAAGTAAGCTAAAAAAATGTATATTAACCAATGTATACTAAAAGATCATAACACAAGAGAAAACCTGACTTCTACTGTCGTTAAGATTTTAGTCTTAAGTTGTAATTATTACTTTTATTTTTTTGTTTTATTTTTTGTATATTATCTATTTTAATAACTTGATGTGTAGGCCGAGCCTACGCACAGGTAATTGATCTACCTCTGTAGGCATTTATGACAAATATGTAATATTTTCTGGTCAATAAATAAATATGTAAATAAATAAAAAGTAGATACCTTGTTTCTATCCCTAGATCTATCCTTTGACCTGGAGTGTTTTTTGTGATCTTTCCTATGATCCCTACTTCTCGACCTAGACCTTGATCGTGATAGTTTTCTGCTCCTATCTCTACTGGAAGACCTTCTGCTCTTATGGTCTTTACCGGATTTCTTATCCCTTGTTCTGTCCCTATCTTTGTCTTTATGACCGTGCTTTGAGCTGCTTTTCTTATCTTTGTCTTTTTCAGACTTACTTTCTAACGTTTCTAAAGTGGATCCCTCCGTTAGGCTTTTTATCACTTCTGTATTGTCCACTTTGTCGACACGATCATCTTCAACTATCTGTTCTCCTGAAAGCATTACACAAATTGTGAAATCAATATATTAAAAAATGATAAATAAACATGGTTGCATATATGTAAGCTATTTTTACAGTGCAAAATTGTGTAGCAATTTTTGGTGGTATATACGCAAAAATTGTGACCTCCAAATTCATAGATTTACATTTTAAATTATTCAAATGCTGGATTTGGATTAATGCTAATAATCTTATAAATATAATTCTGGCAAGCTCATCTCTACACGAGAAGAACAATATCTATTATTTTGAATGTGAGAGATGTGAAATGTGTGTGTAATTGATCGAATAATATATTTTCTCCAATATTACACTATCAAGAAGTTAGTGTTATGTCAAGAATGAAGTCAAAATAGACATAATCTTATGATATATCAAACATGTTTATCACTCTTCTGAGATTACACTATGCATTTATTAAAAAATACTATACCTTTATGTGTTTTTAAGACATATTGCCTATTACAATTAAGCAGTTCAAGTTCGGATTTCTTAATCATATCCAGTTGGTGTTTGGCTTCTCTTTCCCTCCACATTGCCAGTTCTTGGCTTGCCAAATCATCTGGTGATAGACGCACCTGCAATACACATGAATTAACGATTGTCATTTTTCGAATCAACTATTTCTATGGAATTTTACCTGCTCAAATGGAAATGTTCTATATGTCTACACCATGAAAGACAAAAAAAATATTTGGGACAATTCAAATGAGACCTCAATATCCAAACAACAAATAGTCGAACTCGTAGCGCTGTGACACGGCAATAATTTCGACGTTGATATACTTATGAGAAAAACAACTTTAGTGTTGTTTTGGCCTGTCACTTGAAAGTTTAGAAGACGCAACTTCAATTCTACTTCGTAGTTTTCGTGTTATTTAAGGATCTTTATATATTTTATTCTGATTTATTCACAGTTTTCATTTGCTTTTGATATAAACGAGGACATACTTAAATACATACATGAATATATAGTTAACTGTGACAAACCGAAGTCCCTTTTTTGAAGTCGCTCAAAAATGTTTTTAAATAACTAAAATAGCACAATTATTTTAGAATTACTCACCAGCTCATAAGGATTGATAGATTTTTCGCAAATCCTCCTCCATAATGTTTGATTCTTCGCATCTTTGATATTGAATATCAAACTTCTGTATTTGTTCCTATACTTTTGCCCAGTGTCTCCGAAACATTTGAATAACTGCGTTTCTATTTCCTTGGAAATATTTTTCACCTCTTCTTCTGTAAGTTTCAAATCCTCACAACCTTTCAGCCTGAAAAAAATCAGTCATTTTGAAACTCAAACTAGCTACTCAGTTACCTTTAAATATAGCCAAGGTTTATAAATTTAACAGCTTCATCAACCTACGAGTATCACAAGTAAACAATTACATTTTGTCGCCTACTTGCAATATGTCAAAGCAAAGTATTTTGGAATATACTTTTTGTTATGTTTTGTTGTGGCTGAATATTCATAAGAGGTTTTACCAGGAAACTTCCATATTTTTCAAACGTTTTAGCTCAAGCAGAGCCAACATGAATCTATCACAAAGTAAACAAAATGATCAAAGCTTTTGGTAACAAAGGATTCAACAATCTCAAGAATGGTGGTAAAAGCACCCTTGAACAAGAATAAAATAAGAATTTCTGAAATATTCCATGAAAAGAAGTTCCACAGATGAAATGTGCGAGATCTCTTACAGCTTTATCCAGATAGAAATACCACAAGCCTACATTTTTTAATCATAAATCTCGACTGTTCAATTAATTTCTCATTCCGAACTATTTATTTAGTCCATGCTGTGAGGCTAGTGTTCAATCTGTTAAATGTTGTAAAAATTTCATTTTTACCTATTAGTCAGCTGTTCAAACAACGTCTTTTCCACGTTCTCTCTGATATCCTCCTGTTGTTTAGGAGTAACAGGTTGTGGAGGCTCAGGCTGTTTGGGTTTTGGAGTCTTGGGCGTTTTGATGAGAGCAGGCTTCTCTTTAGGCTTTGTAGGCGTAGTCGGAGGTGGCCCTTTTGTCAACGTGCTCTGCACCAGTTTGGGTTTGGTAGACGGTGAAACAACTACCTTGTTGCCGGATTGAAGCTGGGGTTGGATTAGCTTGGCTTTGACCTCTTTGAGGGCCTAGATAGGATATGAAATTTTTTTATATTTGACAAAATATAAATAAGTTTGTAAATCAAGTCACATGTAGTTTGTGATATTTAAAACACAAGGGACCTTCTCAAAATCACTAATTTGCTTTGATAAATTTGGAAAAAAGCTGTGGTCTATGACAGTATTTGTAGTATATCTAATCCTATCTACAGCTTCACAGATGACAGCACCTCTATGTTCTGCATGGAACCAGGCAAACCACTGACACTAGATACTTTACTTTGGTGGGGGCATCATGTTGTCCAATTTAATGAGAATATTGGAAGAATTGTCCATGGAGGATCTACAAAGGTGTTCTGTGAAACATACAGAAGACTATATTTATAATTTACAATATTTTAAGGTCAATGTGAATAGATCTCGCAGCGCTTTTGGAGCAGAATAGGCTTTATACCTGTGCAAGAATTTGTATATAAAAAAAGCTAACAATGTAGGTCATATAACATGTTCTTAAAATCATCAACCTCGAACATCCTGTATATTTTACAAACAGTGACACAGTATCAATCCCCAAGGAAAGCTGAAAATAATTTTCTATTTTACCTGTGATGCCTTTGGTGCCAATTTTATATTTGTGATGTTCAACTTGAGCGGAGTTTTGCTTTGACTTTGGGACGCCTGCTGTTGCTCTGCTTGAGGATGCTTCGGAGCATGTTTTAACACACCGAGATTTATCCCTTTCTTCTGAACTGCTAGGGAAACACCATGGTCATCCACATTCCTCACTAGTTTTAGTTTTGACTGCATCAACTGACTTCCAGGCTAGAATATGTTGGTAATATTTGTGATACACATTTTGAGACTTTTTATTTTCATAATGAGGTATTTCAGAAAAAAATATGATTGCATTTTACTATTTTGCCAATGCAACCTTTTATATCTCCAGAGGTAAAACAAATATATCTGGAATGTCTCCTATAAATAGGATGTGCAGTACATTTGACAAGTATTGTCCGGAATGTGATGTTCATTTTGAAAATCTTCAGGTGATGCTTAGTAGTCTTAAAGCAACTAATTTATTATTAAGACAATAATTACTTTTAAACGGATGTTTTAGCAGTGTTAGTGTTTTACTAGATAGTCAAGTGTCGATTATATTTTGTTTTTTTATTCCTCATTTTAATCTGTAAAAATTACTGTTAGTTGTTAGGAGTAACTGTTACTAAATTATTTTTCAATTGTTCCTGTGATTGGGTGCAAGCCCGTTGGAATAAAGTTTATTATTATTATTATTATTATTTTATTTTATGGCCGCATTTTCAGCAAATATACGCATGCTAAAGGTTTTTCGGTCAGATTAAAACTTCCAGTTCACACACTGTTAGAAAACGCGTCCAAAGCCGTATAAAGTTCAAGGTTATATTTAATTTGCAGTATCACAAAATATCTTAACATGGTCTAGAAAGAATAAACAGAAACATCGGAAAAACCCTTAGCACATATATTTTCTAACTCCTAACAGAAATAGATGTATGTTTTCGGGTATCGATCATTCTAGGTTTAAGAACAGTACTATATCACATCCGACAATGTGATTGAAGTAGAAAACGCTATCGTTAACCGCTATAAAAAGTTAATATATAAGAGGTATTTAGCGTTTTTCATTTTTGCAGATTTCGTTTTGCATATACCAAGAATATCCATGTAAATCAATTCTGAGGTTAGACTATCACAATTACATTATTTAGATAAAAAATTGTGTTTAACACAAAGTTAAGATAGTTTTATTTGTGACACTTTGTGTTGAATACAATTTTTTTTCTAAATGATAGGAGGGTTCCACCAAGTAAGATAGCATCTCAAACGTTAATGTTATTTAGATACTGTAAGTGTTACTACTGTGTTTGAAATGAAAATGCTTCACAGCCCTTGAACATCTAGGGAAATAGACAAAAATGCATAAGCTTAGGGTGCTTCTTGTAGATTGTAGATGATCCTACTTGGTGAAACTCTTACATCATGTAGATAAAAAGTTGTGTAATTAATCACACAGTTTCACAAATAAAACTCTTTCTTTCACGCGTTTCTATTTTTATTAAAATCATCGTCGGACTGACAGTCACAAAGAAAGAGTTTTATTTATGAAACTGTGTGATTAATTACACAACTTTTTATCTACTTAGGGTACTTTACAAGACACAATAAAATATACAACAATTAATTAGTATTTATGTATATAAATTTACCTTTGCAGTAACAACTCTTCCACCCGACTTTAACACCTCATATCCACGATGTTCTTTCAGCCACTGATCGAGGTTAGCCGCACTTGGTGCTTTGTTTCCTGTTAACATCTTGCCGGTCGCTCTCTCGAAGACCACCACCTTGAAATAACATAGAGAAGTCACCACAGTGTAGACGTGCTCAAGCTTTTACAGTTGGCGATCTACCTAACAACCATAAGATCGAGAGTGAACCTGTATTTAGTTTAGACGCTCAAGCGTGGTCGGTTTCGAATCCCGATGACGGCAAAGTTTTTATTTCGTCGAGAACAGGTTGAAAATGTCTTTCCTCTGGAGACGCAGGGGTTCATTTCATGACGTAAGGATTTAAAAAAAAATTTAATAACTAAAACCTGACCGAATTTATGAGAGAAAATCACGTCAACTTATTCACCCCACATACTGCTAGAAAATATATTTTCTGAAAAACAGTCAACTATCCCATTCAAGCTGACAATATCTAAAAATAGAATGCAGTTCTTGAAACTAAATGTACACATTTGATAATAGCAAACTACATTGTGTTTATATATGGTTCTATGATACTTACTCTTTCGATACCCTGAGCATGGGCCAATATGCAGGATTCACTGCAATAGATGGAATTTTTTCTTGCTTGGTTATGACAGACCACGCACTTGACGGATGCTGTAATTCCTGTGTCGGACTTTCTCGAAGTGCTTCCAGTACTCTCTGTGGAAGTCCTGGAGTTTCGGGAAGCTTTTCTTATCCTTCTAGCCGCCGCCTGTGGCCTTTTCAGCGAGGGATCCTTGAAACGGCAATCATAAAATATGGAACGTAAGAGGCCGACAGCACAGCAGTTATCATGTATCGAGAACTAATGGGAATGATTTTGCGATTTTGACGACTGAATGCACGATTAAAATACATAAACAGCCTAGATCTGGTTTTGTGTGAATTAAACTTCATTTGGCGTCATAACTGTTCTAACACGTAGTGATTTTCACAAAACTGTATTTGGAATCTTAAATTACAAGACCTGCCCTTTCAGCTCCATTTGAGTTTACTAAATTTTGTTTTCTTTGAGATATTCTTATCTAACATTGTTACGTAGAGTTCGTGGTATACTTTAGAGAAACATTTTTTATACTAATAATAATATTAGTTGCAGTAGTAGTAAGGTGAAATATCGTGCAACTAGTTAGTGAAACTTCATTTAACATGTTACAAAGGGAAATGTCATAATCACAGCAATATCAGTGTATAAATACGTCTTCCGGAATATTTTAGGACAAATAATTGAAATAAACAGAAATTTACTCACTCTCAATTACTTATGTAGAAATATCCACGATCTACAGGAAAATTTCTGCAATTTGTTAGGTTACAGTGACAAGCTGTCAGATCGCAAAGGCCTACTGGATTATTTTTCAATATATGAAAGTGTGCGTTATTTTTACTTGCTGAATATACAATTGCTCAAAATTATAAAAATCATCTAAAATCTTCTAAAACACGTTATACGCAATCTATGTTGTGTAGTTTTGCAAGACTCGCTGGGATTCGTCCCGCAAACACACTTATTGAATTAAAATGAGTCTTTTCATAACTGGCCTTATAACTAAATATTGCGCGAGAATATTCTACTTCAAGGTTCAACATCAGACTTTTGCACCTTTAGGTTAGGATATTTCAAAGCCCTGACATAGAGCAATTCTGAGGGGTTTCTCTTCAATGGTCAAAAATCGTAAACGATTATATCTCGTACGGATTTTAAAAAATATTTTACCTACCAGTGTTATTAGTTTATAATTGTGCCATTTGATAGGCGTAAAATTAATATGAATGAATATTTACATTCAGTATCAGATGGTTTTCGGATCTACATAAAGAATTCAGTTAGCAACAAGCAAGCAAGAGGTTTTACCGTGCGATGACAAATCAACAAAATGCCATTTTAAAGGAGGGATAAATTATACATACACATATATGAAACAAAATCAATATTATATGCTATCTGAATAAAGGCGATAGTAGCATACTATGTAAAAAGAATCGATTAATTGCATAAGAAACTCCTGTTGCAGATCAAGAAACTATCAAAGAATGTGATTCTCATAAATTGAGTTAAATCATGTGATGTACTAAACATGAACAATCTTTAGTTGTCAGAAATTGATCAGAACAAATTGAATGATGAGACATAAAAACTGTTTTCTGTTTTGTATTGTTAATTAGCAAAATGGAGTTTGTTTTCGATTTGAACTTGAGATGAATGCTTTACCTTGCAAAATAAACAGATCCACTCTCTACCCTCTGCTTCCATTTGTTGTCCCATGCTTTTGGTGATGTTCACACATTTGCCATGGTACCACTCTTCACAGGTATCACAACAAATCATGAACCTGTTATTGTGAGGTTGATTGCAGATACACCACAGCTTGTTTGGGTCATCTTCAGACTCCTCTTCATCATTGGAGCTGTCTAATTCGTTGCCAGAGACATGTTCGTCATCCAATGGCTTGTGAACTGGCCTATTGGTTATGCATGGTCGATTATTAATATACTCTACTATAATTGTGGTTCAAAAATAAGAATTAAGAAAAAATCCGAAATTCTGCCATTCTGTGGTGTACTCATTCCATTCAATTATCGTCATAGAACAGTTAATTTTTTGGGTATTATGTAATATGGAATCTACTTAGTGATAGTGTAAAAATTTAAAATCAAAATCACTATACAAATAAAGTTTTGCACTATTAGTTTTTTGTTCTTACTTGAAGACTGGTCTGGTATCTTCCTTCTTTTTATTTCTGCTCCTTGTTGTTGGTCTTTCTATTGGAGGAATCACCACAATTCTACCATCAGGCCTTACAATCTGAGTTCCTTTTTGGATTATCTCATTACTAGAATCCTGAAAATATGGATTTCAAATTGAACTTCAGTTTCAGAAAACATGTTTAACAATAGTGATCACTGCAGATATTGAGTGTAATTAAACTCCATCCACTTGCCAATTACTGAGCTGGTGCAGTGTTACATTCCATCAATTATTAGCAATAATTGTTCCATGATTATTTGTCTTGGCCATTAATTAAAATCACATATGACCACTAAAAAGTTTGTTCAATATAGTCATATGTAGTTTGAAACTACTACAGGTATTATATCCTATTTTTTTATATTTATTCAGATTAATTATTATCCCACTTACCTCATCAAAGTCTTGTTGACTTCCAGAACTACTATCATGTACAGCATTTGGATCCAAAACACCTTCATTGATACCTTTATCAATAGCATTCTGCAACTCAGGATTTGAAACCAATGACTGTGCCACTTGATACAAAATATCCTCAGAAATTTCATCATTGTTCAAATTATCCAATATTGTTGGATCCAAGTCCAACCCTGATGCGTCCAAATTAATTTCTCCCATATTCTGGGAAGAGGCTTCAGTTTCCATCGGAACAGAGCTGGTCGTATAAGACTTTGTATCATCGCCCATTATTATCGAACGGATATCTTCGGCACTAGGCATTTCGTCGGTGTTAAGAATATTCTCAGCTGCAATCCTCGAACTAGACTTTTTGTCAGTGGAGTGTCTCTCAGACCTTTCAGATTTTATATCTCTATGCTTCACTTTCTCATCTGTACTAACACGCTTCGATTTGTCACTGCTACTTATTCGCCTCTCTTTTTTCTCTTTTTCAATATGGGTATCTTTTTCAGCAAGTTTTTCTTTCTCTTTATTTCTTGTTTTGTCTTTCTCCTTTTCTTTGTCATTATCTTTTTCTTTGAGTTTCTCTTTTTCCTTTTCTTTATGATTATCCATTTTGCCATCTAAACTTACTCTGTTGTTTTTCACAATAGAACCTGTTGGTTGATCAGCAGATTTTCCTCTGGACTCTTGGGTTATTTTGGCAGGTGTTTTTGGTGTAGATACAATTGCAGGTGTTGGGGTGACAGCTGTAACAGGTTCTTTGCCACCTACACGCTTGATGATATCTGGAGTGGCAAACAAATTGAAGTCATCAATAATAGGCTTTGGAATATCTTTCTTTTTCTTATGAGGTGTTCTTTTATCAGACTGTTTTGCTTCTATTGATTGTTGTTCTTTGTCTTTATCAGTGTGTTTTTCCTCGCTTTCTGCAGGCGTTTCTTTTGATGGATGTTTCTCCTTTTCTTCAGGTTTCTCTTTATCATGAGTTTTCACTTTTTCAGTTGACTTGTCAACTAGTTTTTCTTTCGGCGCTTTTGATTCAGCTTTTTCTTTTTCCACTTTTTTGTTTGTTTCTTTTTCTTTATTTTTGCGACTTTTTGGAGTCGCCTTTGATTCTGATTTGCTGCGCCTTGATGTCCTTTTTGGTGTTTTAACATCCTGAATCTCAAAATCTGAGTCATTCTCATCATCTTCCATCTCTGTGTCAAGATCTTCATCTGTATAATCTGAATCGTCATTGTCACTATCTTCCACCACCTTGGATTTTGGCTTTTGATTGCCTTTCTTAGCTTTAGGGGTAGCCTTTGGTGCAGGTTTGTATGTTTTTATAATTTTAGCTTTTACCTTTGCAGTTGCTTGTTGTGTGAGAGTACTACCAGCTTCACTAGCTGGCTCTGAATCTACCAAAGACGTTTCGGTTTCATCATTTGATTCAGTGAATGACTTATCATTTTCTTTAGTAGTCTCAAGGACCTTAGGAGGTGATTTAGCAACATTAGTTGGTGAAACCACCTGATGATTCTGCTTGAGAGCAGGTGTTAATGTAATTGATTGAATTAGCTTTACTTTTGCAGCTTTATTAACTTTTTGTTGGGTGGTTATTACAAGTGGAGGTGGTTTGGTTGAATTTATAGGTATCAATGTTTCTGGATCTGGACCATGAAGTATGCTCAGTGTTTTAGCTAACTCATCATCATCTTCTTGCATAGGTGGTGACGGGCTGGCTTTAGGTGAGGTAAAAGGGGTGTAGTCATGATCCAATCTGAAGTTGTAGAGGTTTCTTTCTACTTCATCTATATCCAATGCTTCTGTACTCACAACTTCTGGAAGACAATCAGTGATATATTAAAGTATTCTATCTTCTAAATATACATCAAAATTATGCTCATATGCCCAATACTTGTTTTCAGATATAATTTTGTATTGTTCATTGTTGGTATAACACATCTCACTAAGAGAATGAGAATGTAGTGGAGAAAACGACCTTAGCCAAACAAATATGATTGATCCAAATGGAAACTTATAAATAAATCATGCATTATCCCCTATAAGTTTTTGTGATCTATGAGAATGAATAAATCTACTATTCATCTGAAAAGCGCGAATAATTCCAGTAGTTTTTGAGTATATGAAAATTCTTAACAAAAATAATACACAAAACCTAATTTCCTATACAAATCAATACAACAGAACTGAACAGTTTGATGTTTGTTATGAAAAATGTTAAAAATTTGATTTGATGAAAAAATTAGATACAGCACCAATATGTTATGAATTGGAGAAATACCTCAACAATATTTACATCTTTATTAGGAGAGTTGCAAGAAACTGAATAACACAGTTACTATCATCAAGCTGCTTGTCTCTCAGTTTGCAATACCCATAAAAGCCATAGAAACTATCTGGCTGTTCTATCCATACTCTATAGAATAGCAGATTTGATAGGTTATTAAGTCTCAATATATATTTAGTATTATGTAATGTATTTTATCATTTCAGAAATAATTTTACATTTTGTGAAGAATGAGCATTGAATTCAAAGATTGTTTATATTATCAGCAGATCTTATAAATAGATTTAATGCAATTGACACCTGTTTCCATTAGCCCTTAATCATTATTTGTTGATTACACTTTCTGGCACTTTCATGCACCCAGTATATTTATTTATTTTTATTGCAATGAAAGTGTGACCCTCAGTGCCACTGTACTTGTTTACTTCTTATTTTTATTGATGATCATCATTTCCAACAAAAAATCATAACTAGTTGACTTTTATATTAGTTTAGTATAGTTTGATTTGCCTAACGTTTAACAAAACTGAGCACACATGTCAAATACAATAATAGAACAATATTCAGAATAGAAGAATCATAACTATGGGTGAGGTGGCAAAACCTTGTAAGTTTGATTGGGAATATGCACATGACAGTTGTAGCAAGAGGTTATTATAGTGCAAAAATTTTAGTGGCTACCAACCAAAAACTATATTAGTATAATCTACCACAATCTCATCTACTTTATCTAACCTACCTTTCTTATTCTTGATCACAATATATTGATCTATTTATCACCTCTATATTAGGCCATCAAGTAACACATTAAAAAGTACACATTTGTCACCAGTGTTGAGTGAAAATGAACTCTTTTATAAAAAAGTACCTAAGCCTTATAGAATTTATTGAGCTAACATATGTACCCTTGTTACTGGATATTAGTCAACGTAAACTCTTTTATAATTAAGATACAATTGTATAATTAAATTGAAACATGCCACAAAAATCGAGTTTTATTTTTAAACCTTCTGTTTAAAATAGTGAGTAATGTGAAATGAGAAAGCTTATCCACACTTGTTTCAGGTGAAGAATTTACCAACAATTTTCTACCAGCTCGTTAATACTGAAATACTTATACTTATATCTACCTTTCTAACTTACCCTCACTGATAGCATCAGGCATATATGTAACATTATCAACAGAAATGTCGATTGCTTGTTTCTCAGAATGATTGATCTTCATAATTTGGATATTTGTAGGTCTGCTTCTTTGCTCTACAAAATTCATATTTGGTTTTACAAAATGTCAAAATGACATCATAGCTTTAATGTAAAAATTAAAGAAGGCTGTGATTGTGGTGACAGTTCAAAATTAGAATGTACAAAGCACAGACTATACCCACTGAGTACAAAGCAAACACATGGAAAAGGTAAGGAATGTGGTAGAATGTTTTTGGTGGCAAATTATACTGATATAAAAATTTATATGTTAAATACAGAGTCTACTTCATGCTAATAACTTACTTAGATAGTTTTCAACAGTCTCTTGATCTGGTGCAACTGTCCCATCTTCCCCCACAAGCAAAAATAAATTGTCATCAAGTTCATCGCCTTTAATTTCACTTACTTTGACCACACTGTTAGCCATTGTGTATCTAAAAACATACATATGAATTTGTGTATCACCTTTGTCAGCATATCTTTGTACATGGAAGTGAATTATGGATAATAGACATCTTTCTTTTAGCATGATGAATTAATATGGAATCTACCCTAAGACCAATAAAGGTACAATCACGTAAAAATGCATTTTATTCAAACAATTCCATAAGAAAAGTATGCCGCAATAACAATAGTAAGATGCAAACAAATCAAGCACATGGAGTTTACTTCAATGATATATTTACACCAAAACTGTGTTGCTTTTTATATATGCTATGTTAGTGGACAATATTAACAATATAGATGTACCTAATAACAAAAGTACAAGGTTACGTTAGATGTTTTCGGCAAGGCGAGGTGCTTGGCCAGGATATTTAATCAATGTATACACTTGTTTATCGATCGTTGATATTTCACTTATGTTCCATCGACACTGCACTCCTATTTCTACATATTAAATAATCACCGTGTAATGCCTATGGATACCCAAATGACACGAATATCAACTTTACAGGAAAATAATAAAGAAATTCCTGCACAACAAAAAAGCGTCCATCTTGTATGAACGCACATTAGGGAAAAATGACCATTGACACCTGTCATCATAACGTCTCATGACATTGACATCTTTCATAAGAATCTACTCCCATATAAATGGATTACCAGTATCACCAGGTCTACCGATTTTTCGGTAGATCTACCGATTTCAGACGTTCTACCGAACTATCGATTCGAACGCCAAATATACCGAAGAAAATTGATTGCCTTTTGTACTTTCAGCTAGAATTTATTATCTATATACACGTTATACAATTCAACGGAACGCAGAAATGCTGTTACATTAATCACAGCTAAGTTTTTTTTTATTTATTATACAAACATATGTCAAGAGGTTCTTTCTCAGGTCTCGCAATTTATACGCCTCTGCGTCCAGTTTCTCGTGCCGTGCCCCGTGTCACTGTTTCATTCGTGTACTCGTTTTTGTGTTAGACGATAAGACGATATTATGTGACTCTGTCCATATCTATGTATGTTTTGTAGGTTTACCCGATTTCTGTTCTTGTAGAATTATTTTAAATTTAATTGTTTATTCAAGTGCAATATAATGATCATATTATGTACAAACTTTGTTTGGTTTTTATAAATAAACATCTCTTCACGATCATGATTTATTTTTGCTCTTCATACTATATACCTAACCCTATGTTCTCTTGGTGTATGTGTGTGTGGCGGGGGGCATACTGGCACAGCGTTCTATGGGCTATTCAATTTGCCGACATGAAATTTTGATGTTGCGCCACCACTAAATTCATTTCTACTCCATCTACCGAAAAATTTAGAACGATTCTATCGAAAACAACCCGATGGCACCTGACAACACTGTGAACACTCTTTGGTTCTAGACTTCTAGGGTCTAGACACTCTAGACGGTTCAAATTTCTTTAAGGCAGCACTCTTCACACCTGCGGTTTGTCCGGCACTGAGTTTTTATTTGTTTTTCAGGTACAATTTTGAATATAAAATTGTTACGGTTTATAATAGATGCTAGGACTTATTATTTTGTTTAATGCATCCATGCTTGATCTCTCAGAACTCGACAAACATGGCAACATTGACAATAAATTTACGTATGGTCAATCTTGCCAGTTGTCATTTTCACATCAATTGATCAAACCTATGTTTTGTGGAACAAACTGTCAACCTTCAAACTAAAATTTGTTTTCTAAAAAGTTCTAGGCTCACATATTTAATAATCCGAAAACATCGGGTTCATTTGAATAGTTTAAATAGTGAACTTGTATCAGACAAAAATGACTGCACCGACCGCAGGAGGAGATGGTAGTAGAAACAAGACTTTGGCCTACAAAGATAAAAGTAAACCCGCTGATATTAGGCAGAGCAACATAAATGCCGCAAAAGGTAAATACCTGTTAAAAAAAAGTTGTCTTTGAATATTTTTAGTTTCAAACAGTCATTTTCAACACTGACCATCATTTGAGACTCCAACATTGTTCTAATAATCTGTAATGAATTCATAAACTGAACTGTTTATTTCAGCTGTTTGTGATGCTATCCGTACCAGTCTTGGGCCTAAGGGAATGGATAAAATGATTCAAGCAGGTAATGGAGAAGTTACTATTACTAATGATGGAGCCACAATACTCAAGCAAATAAATGTCATACACCCTGCAGCTAAAATGGTATGTAAATTTAAACCACAGCAGTGATTTATATACATACTTTTATCCAACAGGATTATTCAGTTATAATATTGTCTTTTGTTTGTTCTATTTTTGCTTATAAAATTCTTGATGTGTGATTTCACACAATAATTGAACGGTTAAGTAAATCATTATATACTAATCATTTTTATTCTAAATATCCTATGATATTTTCATTCTTAATTTCAGATATTTATCTATGATCTCTGTAATTTATTTTATACTGGTACATGCTGCTAATTTAATTCACAAGTGCTTCAACTCATCAGCCTTTATTAAAGTACGCAAAATGATATTTGAAAATTATAATGACATTGTGAATATAGTGGATTTTTAAGTTTTTTATAGCAAGCATTTTCAATTTACCTTTACATTTGCAAAATAATATTCAAACTAATTATTACTGCCAGTAATGAGTATTGGTAGCAATCCCATATAGGTATCATTGTGATTATGAAAATAAGATCAACTATGGCAGTTGTATTTTATAAACTACATATTAAATCCCATTGCTTGCATATCAAAGTCTACCTGAGACTTAAAAAATGCTTATTACTATGTATTTTTCCTGTTTTTCAATCCTCAATGAAAAATCCAATACATAAATAAGATCTATTGAGTATAGATATGAAAATAAATTTGCTCCTTTCTAGTTGGTAGAGCTATCAAGGGCACAAGATGTTGAAGCTGGTGATGGAACAACATCCGTAGTTGTGATTGCAGGGGCTTTGTTGGATGCTGCAGAAAAATTATTACATAGGGGAATCCATCCAACTGCCATCTCAGAATCTTTTCAAAGGGCTGCTGTTCTTGCTCTTGATGTAAGTATATTCTATTTGTGTAATTATCCCCCTCCTTGTCCCCATAAACAAAAATAAAAAATCAAATTTAATGGCATATGGCATCAATGTATTTTTGTAACCCCCCTTATAATTCAGTGCCCTTGTTAGAGCTTTGATTTTAAGGATGAAATATGTGTTTAACTATTATAAATCAGTACCATTATTAGTTATTTATGTCATTGTAATTTTGCTATCTTTTCCAGATTTTACAAGAAATTGCTACACCAGTAGATATCACAAATAAAGAACTGCTGATAAAATGTGCATCCACATCTCTAAATTCAAAAGTAGTGTCACAACATTCTACTCAGCTAGCACCATTGGCAGTAGATGCAGTATTGAAGATTGTAGAACCAGGTGAGAGGATATATTCCTATTTGTGTAACAAATATTCACAAAATTATCTGCTGAATAAACTAATATACTAAATGTCTAAACATCTAAAATCTTTGCAACAACACATTTTCATAAAAAAAACATGACTGAATTTAAACTAGTACATGTAGACTGTAGTTACATCTACAACTTAACTTCCTAAACTCAAATAGAAAGTACTGTTTTGACTGCAGATTTTTAAATAGCATAAAGGTCTATGCCAGAATGATTGCCACATATGTATATTTAACTGTCTATAATACTATAAACATTTTTTTAATGTTTTAATATATGTGCAAGGAATCTAATATAATTGCCGTCTGTTTATTTAAGGGAGAGAGCTGGCATGTAACTTGACTGATATTAAAGTCTTGAAACAACTAGGAGGAACAGTAGAAGATACTGAGTTAGTGGAAGGCATAGTTTTTCCTCAAAGATCTTCAAATGTTTCTGGGCCCAAACGTTTGGAAAAGGCCAAAATTGGATTCATTCAATTCTGTATTTCACCACCAAAGACTGACATGGACCATAATGTTATCATTTCTGACTATGCAGCGATGGACAGGGTATTGAAAGAAGAAAGGGCTTATATTCTGAATATTGTTAAGCAAATCAAGAAGGCTGGCTGTAATGTGTTATTGGTAACTAAGCAGTATTTTTTTGATTAAACTGGTTCTTTGTGTCATATTTTTATTTCATAATTTTTGTGATTTCATAAAAGTAACATTAAGAACCGCCAAATTTCTGACTAAATAAATATATAAATTTATTTTATAGGTTCAAAAGTCTATTTTGCGTGATGCTGTTTCTGATCTTGCACTACACTTCCTTGATAAGATCAAATGCATGGTGATTAAGGATATTGAAAGAGAAGATGTGGAGTTTGTGTGCAAGTCACTAGGATGTCGACCTATTGCTTCGTTAGATCATTTTTTGCCTGAAAATCTTGTCACGGCTGATTTGGTTGAGGAGGTTGGAATGGCTGGCCATAGAATGGTCAAAATTACTGGTGAGTTTTACTTCATTTTCTAGCAATTAAGTATTATCAGCAAGATACATATTACAATTAATATATATATTGTTACATAAAATCTTACAATTCATTGTTGATTTCAAACTTCATGCTAAATTGATTGCTATTATTTTGAATAAGTTGAAGGAGAAATATGCTGTGATCGAAAAGTAGATGTCATTTGGTTGTAGTAACTTAGTGCATATCATGAAATACTTATACAATTTTACAGCTTTGTTTATTTATTTCTTTAATACATTTTTTTGGTTTGTATTCTACAGCTAATGGGATTTTTCTATTAAGGTTTTATGTCTAAAATAATTCAACCATTTTTTTTTTTTGTTATATCTTCTCTGAAAATTAAATTGTTGGAGTCCGCTATTTAAAATGAATAAAAATTATCTACAGTTTTTTTTTCATATCTGTTGAAATTGTAAATTTTTTCTGATCTTTATTTGTAATATCAATACCATCTGTAGGGGTCCAGAACGCGGGTCGTACAGTCACACTGCTGGTCAGGGGCTCTAATAAGTTAGTGCTGGAGGAAGCGGAACGCTCTATCCATGACGCACTTTGCGTGATCCGGTGCTTGGTACGCAAGAGGGCCTTGGTTGCTGGAGGCGGCGCTCCAGAGGTGGAGATCTCTTTGAAGTTGGCCGCCAAGTCGAACACCTTAGAAGGCATTGATGCTATATGCACTAGGGCATATGCTGAGGCACTCGATGTAATACCTTTCACCTTAGCTGAGAATGCTGGCTTGAACGCTATACAGGTAGGTTATTTTTGGATTGTAATACATATATTAGATGAAGCGGCGTGATAACCACATGATGAGTATCAGAAGTTACATTAAACCTTAGTGTATGTGATTAATGTACACTGGCCTCATACTGGGCTACTTAAGTAGAATTTTCACGGCCGGGTCGGTGTATGTACAAAGTGTTGCCAAGCCTCAGTCATTGCAAAAATAAGGTTTTTTATTTGATAGTTTCCATTTTTGCCAGTGAAAATGTGTATCCCAAATCATATGAAATTTGTGTCCATCTTCATGGAATGAAGGAAGTTCCATAAAATTACTTACACAAAATCTTCGTTAATTTTTGTGGTCATTACAATACAGCAAATTAATAAATATTGTATTTTTAATGAATTTCTGAATTTGATTTACACAATTTCGTCATTAAGTTTTTTGATTTATAAAATTTCGTTAAAACCACTTCATACTCGTAGATATCAACATTTAGAAATTTTCTAAAATTAACCTTATTAAACTCTCTTGATTCAAATGAAGCCTTTAAAAATGAATTCGATTAGAATTTTTTTTAACAATTACATGAAAAACCGGTAAATTTAAGTCTGTTGCCTGTAGCAGTTGCATTTCAAACCAGCCAGTGAAGTGACGATGTTGCCAAAAGTATGCTTGTGCGCGTGAAATAAGCATATGATTATGTTAAAGAGAGCGACCTGTATATTTAAAAATAAAACGGTAATATCTTCAAGAGATCGTACTATTAGCATCGCTCTATTTCAACGCGTAGTAATATACCGCAAAGGCGGTAGATCCGGCAGTACTGGACTTATCGCCTGCTCTTTTGACGCCCACACATTCACGCTAGGACGTGCCGGAGCCAGGAAGTCATATAAAAGTGTGCTATGAAGGTTTGACTGTGCTCCGGCCCAGCTCCGGCAAGATGTAACCTGAGTCATCCTATATGCTGTACTGTATGGTTTCAGACCGTGACAGAACTTCGAAACCGCCACGCAAAAGGAGAAATCTCAGCTGGAATCAATGTTCGTAAGGGCGCAATTACAGATATTTTGGAAGAAAATGTGGTCCAGCCACTTATGGTCAGTACTTCTGCACTGAGTTTGGCTACAGAAACTGTTAGGTCCATTTTGAAGATTGATGATATTGTAAGTATGCAGAATAGATAATATAAGTATTGTTTATCTGCAATTACTAATAAAACTCAACTATTTTGTCAGGAAAAACTGAAAGTTAGTTATTGCCATGCAATGAAAATGAAAAATTCCAATTATTGAGCTTAAATATATAGGCAGCACACAAAGCTACAAAAATAAGTTGACCATTGTGACATATTTCACCATATTCAGTAGCATCTTAAAAGTAATGGTCAAAAATAAATATATTAAGTATTATTTCATATTTTCATGATCTGTGCATTCAATAATAATTATGGAACTTCAGTTAGATATAATAAGTGTACTATGCATCAGACCTGCCAGAGACATGCATGTTTTGTCTCGAGCTCAGACCCGTCAGTATAGCCTGGCGGTCTAACTGGAGAGATCAGTCGGGTGGTATATACATAAACCAGTCAAGGGTGTGATAGCAAACACGCGTTGTCCATTGTCAACCTACGAAGTCAAAGGTCCAAACACTTGCGACTGCATTGAAGCTGCGACAGATGTCCCTTGCAACATCAGTCGACAAGGGTGAACTGATTTACAGCAACATCCCTTGCTGACAACTGATGTATGATCTCCACTTTGCATCATAATAGTGTTTACAAAGAAGAAGGGATGTCGCTGTAAATCAGTTCACCCCTGTTGATAGATGTCGTGAGGGACATCTGTCGCCGCTTCAAGGTATTCCAAGTGTTAGGATCTTTGACTTTTTAAGTTGCCAGTGGGCATGGCACAGTGTGCAACACATGGAGATGAGTGTTGGAAGCTGGTATTTCAAACAATTCCTTGTCTTCAATTTTATTCTTTAAATTACTTGATTGGTTAGTAGCTCTGTGCATAACTATTTTATTTCACAGATTAATACCATGACATAAGGATCTTGCAGTCACCACTCCATGGACATTGAAAGCACAGCAATGAGTCGTGTTACAATAAGGTGAAAATTAATATAGTATTACACACCCTCTGTTCTTTACTAGAATTTTTATATACTATTTCTGCTTTATATGTAAGTTTCAGCTATTTAAACAGATTCTGGAACGTGTTAATACTGTCAGAGAAGTAACTTATGCTATTTAACAAAATAAAAACCAATATATTGGAATACTGTTTTATATCTATATTTTTAATTTTCTATTGGAGATGGCGAAGTTCAAACTAAACCATTTCCAGCATTTTTTCTCATTCCCAAACCAATATCACTACAATTGAAATAATTATACATCATCCCTTTAAAAAAATTAAATGCCAAACTATCCTTTTCAGGTGAAGGTAAACGGATCTAATATCAAGTAAATTGAGTATAAACTCAAAATCAGCCCAACCTGGCTCAAAATAATACAAATTTCAATGGTTGTACTTATTTTATTAGTTAAGAATAAATAAAAAGGATTTTACAGAATCAACACATCTTAAAATATGTATAACTTCGTAACTAGCTATTCACAATAAAACCGTAGTAAACTTCGTTTTTAATTTATTTAACTTTGACGCCTAAATATGCTACAAACTACTATTCCTTGGCCTTAAGCTGAATAAGTATCTGATCCGACACTACTTTGGTTGCTCTCTCCGCGTTTGGTATAAGAAACCTGTCCATGTCGGAGATCTTCAAGTTTTCTCCATCTGGCACTCCATACTTGAAGGTAATCAATTCTGGATGGCGTTTGCGCGCTGTAATCTTCACTATGGCAGACAATGGCCGCTTCACTATTAACTTTGATGGAAGAAACATATTTTAACTTTGGAAAAAGTGATGTAAATACAGGAAGGGTGATTAAAGACAATTAGAGTGAAAACAAAATTAGTAAACTTTTTGGTGCTCATCTGGTCCTTCACCACATGTCTGACATAGGACCAACCCTTAATTATAAATGACGTGCCACTTTCCTGACCATTTTGATTGTTGGATTTGCTGATGATGTATTGCAACACACTGATGCAATATGTGGTAATAAGATTTGACTTCATTACAGTCGACTTTATACTTTCTCTGTTCTGCTGGAAGGTACACCAGACCAGTTTATTAGTTCACTCACTGTTCAACCCTTCAGTGGAGAGGAGTGGAGGAGCTTTTTGTCTTTGGATCGTCCTGTCACCACAGTGTGGTGCCTTAGCAGCTATACCATCAGCACAGAATGATGAGGACCTCAACTTGTATCCTAATTCATCCTGTCCTGTATTTTAACTTCATATACAGGGATGAAGAATAAATTTGACTAATGAATTGCATTGAAATATTTTGTTGCGCGATTCAGTAGACTACACTGTCGAGCAACTTCACAAACACTAAGCCAATACTCGAACCATTATTTAAATCAAATCGCAAATTTGACACCCAAAATTATAATTACAACAAAAATCGACACAAAATTAATTCGGTATTACATTAAAATTACTTTAGAAATCAAATAGATAAAACTATTTTGAAAAAGTCAGTGTCTCATCGATTATGTAAAAAAACTATAGACCTTTTTAATTGTCCACAATACAATCTACTTAAACAACGCCCGTTAAAATATAATAAGCAAAGTAAAGTACAAAAACCTGAAATTTAATATTTTATTTACCTCTGCAGCTCCCTTTGTATCAGGAACTTCTCTAAGTACTATTAATTCAGTGCGGGTGACTATCAAATGACTTTTGTACATAAAACCATTCAGTTTTACTTCTTGGCACGGGAAATGCTCGATCACTTCTGGATTGCGCAAATACTGCTGGATTTGGACTAGTTCCTGTTCATCACTGTCATTCACATGCTGAAATATGAATTGATCATTATAGTTAAAGATCCAAACCTAGGTCGACCGTCATACATCTGATCATCATGTGGAAAGTATTTCTTATGAAGGATAACAGAATGGGCCGCCTGAAAAAAATCGGCTTGTTACTCTCAATTCTTTTGTTAATTTTAATGATGTTTGGATCCAGAATGTGCACATTTTTTAGACATGTAGATTGTAGATGCTCTTACTTTGTGAAACTCTTCCATCATATAGATTGTAGATGAAGTGTTGTGTAATTATCACACAGTTTCACAAATAAATCTCTTTCTTTCAGTGACGTGTTTCGATTTTTATCGAAACACTAGTTGAAATTTCTGTAATAGTACTGCTAATCTCTGAATTTTGAATTCTCTAGAGTATGTATTCCTAATTTGCAATCCTTTAATGTGCAAAAATTTGTTTAATTTAGCTTTTTCTAAATACAAAATACAATAAATTTCAAAAACACAACGATATTGACATTCATTGAATAGCTGTCTCCATAGCCGCGTTTTCCATTTAACTGAAGTCAATCAGCTTGACCAGACACGCTGAGACTCCTTCTCCCCTTTCAATTGTGATCAGCACGTCACATCAAAACCAGATTCATCCTGGTTTAGGCTAAACCTAAAGCTGTGGGCAGAGCAGGTTTAATGATCAGTTGAGCGGGAAATAACGCGAAGGCAACAATTGACAAATAGAATAGATTGGAAATTGAAGTTGCCCTATAGCTAACGTATTTTGAACATACCTGAACTGTACCGCCATTATCCTGATCGTCGTCTATACTGAAAACAGGGGCCACATCACGATACCTCCTCCCTATTTTATCTGAACTGGATACATGTCGTTCCTGCACTGGACTGTTTGCATTTGGATTCACAATGTAATCTATGAGTCTTCCTGTAACAAAAAATATTTTTAGTGAATTGACGTTGGAACTAAAACAACTTACGTTTTGGCCACCTCTAGAGCATTTATCAAAACACAGATAGGAATTTATTTTGTTTGAAATTAAATGTACATTCAGATAAAATTTGTGGATTTGAATGCACAGTTTGACAAATGTAACTCACTTTTTCAGTGTCGCATTGCGATGTATATTTAAATTATCGTCATACTATCACATTTGACTGTTTATGAAGGCTACCCAAGTTCTCAAATCTCGAGAACGATGATAGGATCATCTGTTGGAACACAACTAGAAATATAATAACTAAGATTGATATATGATGCCGACTAAGAATCCGCTATCAATTCAGGCCTAACCTTTGACTTCAGCTGACTTGGACTTCATAGCCGCTGAAATCTTCCCGAACAGATCGGATGATTGCGACTGTGCCTTGGCACCGCCATTCTGCTGTCGCAGCTTGGAGTTATAAGCAGGCGCGCACACGACGCAGTTCTTGGGGTCGTGGTCTTGCAACACTGCGTCGATGTTATCGGCAAAGTAGTCGTGGAGGGCCGCATAACCTCCCGTTACTAACGATACGTACTGGGTGTGCTTCTGGAGGAATGAGGCTACCACCATATGCGTGTACTGGTCTTCCTCGTTGCGCCCGCTGCCCAAGAAGCACAGGTGCTCACCACCTGAAAATATTGAATGCTTACAGAAACAGTCTTTTCAACAGATTTATTTAATTTTTTCAGGTTATGTGTATATCAGCATTCATCTTTCAGATTAGCAAAGTTTACAATTGTCAGGGTTATGTTCAGTGGTACTTTGATTTATTGACGCGAGGATCTGTTGTCAGTAACCGCAGTCGCAGGTTTTTACCAACCTAAAAACTTGCGGTGTTATTTCTCGAAACATGATTTTGACGCGCGCAGTTGTGAAATTTGGAAGAATGGCTTTTAGGGGATTGTATCCAACTTTATCAGTGTTCTAGATCGAGTGAGCGGAGAGCCAACATAGCGCAGTCGACAGAGTGTGTGATTAGCAATCAAGAGTGTATTGCGAATCCCATAGTAGACCAAATGTTGTTCCGAGTTTCTGATGCCAATGTGATATATCGGCTTCCACTTTGCGGAATAGCAAGTAAATAATTGTCATTATTATTATTCATTATTGAAAAGGAAACAATCTTACTCCGCATCAGATAGATTTTCACTACAACTAACTTAATTGAGGTTCTAATTCTCATATCAATGTTCGAATTTCAATAATAATTTAAAAATTCATTACATCATTTTTAATTTGTTAATACAATTGACTTATTGTACCAGTCAGGGGTTCATACTATTATTAACAATTTTCACAACTGGGTTCCTGTCCTGCTTCTTGTATTATTCATCTCATCTGCATTGTTTGTATGAACCCTATACATGATTGAAATTAACGGCTTTAAGGCCGTCCATATCCCCAAAAATATGTTCATCACTTTCATTCATTGGTTGTCGAACACCCCAGGGAACAGAGTCAAAATTAGTGGAAATTATTCCCTGAATAGCGCAGAGCACACACAAGAGATTTTATTTTCATAAATTCATACATAAATTCTACTGCTGACTGTATTATCGTCACTGGCGAATGTATTGCCCATGTGCGCCAGCCAGGACTCAATTTATACATTGAAAGCGCGCTCTGTAGATTTGTTGTAACATAAGTTAGAACTGTTTCGAACTTTGAAGTCAGAATAAAACCATTTTTTAAATTTCCAATTATTACAATTCAAATAACAAATTAATGATTCTAAACTGTTCATGTCATAGTTTCGGGGTCAGAGTTCCTGATACTGAATGAGTTCAACAAGTTACCTAAGCAAACTTTTTTGTTTGTAATGTTAATCATACGAATCTCATCAAAGGAAAATCCGGGACCCTTTTAGACATTCGCACATTTGGACAGTCACTGAAAAACTTGAAAGAGCCCATTTACAACAAACTGCTACATGTAAAAACCTTGCTCGGGCCCGCCATCTTAGCTAGTCCGCCAATGCTCTTCCCCCTTCTCAGGACACGATTTTGCGCTTCTGGCGTAGGCCCCAGTTGCCCTGCCCTAGCTACGACGCTTAAAAATTATACTGATTTTTCTATTTTGTAAGGGTTTCATACTAAAGTAATAAACGTTATTAGCGAAATAAGAGAGAACATTGCACTTGTGATATCAATATGATATACTTTTATTAATCACCTTACTCTGTGATTTTATATGTTAGAACGACCAATCAAATTCTCAAATAGCTCCAAATCATTCCAACACTGGCTGAATCAATTCTAGAATTATATCTTGGATTCTGAACAATTATAAATGAAGTACCGAATTTCAGAGAGCTCTCTGTTAGAGCGAACCTAATATTTTGAAAACTGAATGCACTAATTTCCACGTTTTCACTAACCTGCATTCGATTTGTGTGCCAATGCTTGCCTTTGTGCGCTCAACAGTCCTTGAACGGCAGTGGCGAACGCCCCAGGTTCTTGCAGCATCAGGTTGCAGTCCAAGTGAAAGGCTGTTGGCAAATGACCGGCGTTATAATGTTCGATTGGACGACAGTCCACCAAGAAAAATCGGACTGCATCTGCGTTAACAGGAACAGTTTGGTCACTAGTACAGGCCGTGTTGTCCACCAACTCCTGGACAGAAACTGGTAGACAAAGTGCTTGAGACACCAGTAAGCAATCTTCGCTCTAGAAAACACGTAAATTGACTTGAGTAGTAGTTCTCACTGAGCTTGAGATTAACAGGCTAGACAAATAAAGATTCATTATGATATTCGGAAATGTAACTTTTGAGTAATAGAACATGTATTACATCTTCAAATGTGCCAATTTCGCCTTAGGATAAAAAAGTTTAAAAATTGGATGAACCGAAAGTCACACATAACAGAATGTTATGATTATAAAAAAAATTTCAGAGGATTTAATAACTAGAATATTGCCCAAAATTGGGCAAAATCTAGGAATTGTTACAATAGGAGCTTCATTGTCTTCCTTAAAACTTGAGGTAATGAGATTTTACAAAAATATGCCTTTTATTTTCTGTCAATAGGCCTGGAAAATATTTTACTCGCGAAAATCTTCAAATTGTTTATATTCACTTCATATAAGTCACAAAAAATAATGTCACTTATTTCCGTGGGTATTGGCTGATCTATAACTCTGGAAGTACTATTCAAATTTTGTTAGTACGATACCACTATAGTAAGGGCGAAAAGCTTCGTAGGACAACCTCATTTTTTATGTTAGCAAAAGACGTTCTATCATCCAAAACTTTTGTCCCAGTAATCTTCCGTACTTGTTAAGACATGAATAATTGTTCACGCATTTACGTCCAAAACAGAGATGATAGATTTAATTTTAATTACTGCTAACTTGACATTTTATGGGGCATCCAACTTATAAACATTGAAAATTTTCTATGATAATTGAATGTTTTACACGCCTTTAAACCAATAACTTTTCACAAGTTTGTGGCATTTTGAAGCATTGTTAACTTTTTCTGAAGGAGGCGAACTTGTTTCAGCAACTACTACTACTGAATATTTCTATCCTTAAAAATAGCATCAAATATGCTATGCTACTTAACAATTGGAATATCTTAACGACTATGTCTTTCACCCATCTCTAAAACTCACCTTTCCACTATAAATGTTGTGCATCAACTCGTTTCTGAATGATACTGGGGTCTTCAAAGCATAATACTGAGCCAAGGTACAGAAATCCGATACGTCATCTGCTTCGAGCCCACACGGCATGTTTGTTAAAGTAGCGATGATTTTTTCTTTATCGTCTTCCTTCATTGAGATGATCTGGTCTCTCGCATTCACCACCATTATGAGTGAGAGGAAGAATACGAAGAAAGGATCAGACTGTTGAAAATAGTAGTCCCACATGTTTATTACTACTTGTAGACTGGATGTAGCAGCAAATAGCGATTGGAACCATGTCAGGCAGTATTTTTCGGGCGTTATTCGTTTTGTATCTGCAAAAAATAACTGTCAGATATAATATTGAAAAGTATTACATATATTTTTTATCTGTTTCATTTAAAAGAAAAGTAATATAACCTGTAATCATAATTGATTATCATTTCAATTAGTGTTAATCCCATATTAAATTTTTGAACTTAATAGTATTTAAATTTTATTGTGAGTCAATTTGTTGTCACTAGACACTAGCATTTTATTTCTCTTTGACAAGTGTAAGACTAATTTTGCTTGATAACATAATAAACAATTTGAATTCAGTGGTCTAGATTAAGGAAGTGCCTGCTTAGCCCATTTGGCAGAGCGTGTGACCGGCAATCATAAGGTGTATGATTCTAATCTTGTAGTTTCTAAATGAGAATTTGTATATTGGCTATGTCTTCTCCATCATTACAACAAAAGTGTTCTAGTCTGTATGAAGGATTTACTGATATGAAAACATGCTTTCCTGAGTTATAAAAATACTTAATCTTAACCTACCTAAAAATGAACATAGCTCTGGATCATGGTACAGCAACAACAACCTCAATATATGAAATGCATTTCCGTCCGTCTTACAACTTTGCGGCACGTAAGTGTCCTTAATCGCCTCAAACAAGTTGTAAGTAACTGACCGCGGCATTTTCAGCGACACTATTGGCAAAAGCAACTCTATCCATCCATTATTGCGCTCATATGGCACATTTCTGCTTTTGCAGTAAAAAGTTAGGATCGATTCAAGGTCGGACAATACAGAAAGCTTATCCCCTTCATCATTACCCAATTTAGATACAAAAGTATTACAGTCTTCGCGGAGGACATTCTGGTTGGGTAGGTCGAAAACTTCGTTAAAGTGATCTAGTTGGTTGCCTTTGTCTCGGACGTCTAAACAGATCTGAAATGAAGACATTGTGTACCCTTGTATGTTTACAAATACATTCTAGAAACCATCTAAATACATCTGAAAATTTTCAAAATGCTTGCAAGAAAACATTTGAACATTAATCCAATCACAGGGCTATTTCGCTAACAATATCTGCTAATGTACTTTTAATAACGAATATCTAAATACATTTCAATCATTTTGAGGTTTTCCAGTTGTGTAAACTCAAGTGCAGTGATCGCCAACCTTTTTAATATGTTGAGCTACTTCATCAGTTTTGTAATTGATAATGAGCTACTTATCAGTAAGCCAACCTAAATGAAGGCATAGTTGTATTAGAATTTTGGCAATGTAAGCCTATAAAAAAGCTTTGGGAGCTACCAGAATTGTCTTTGCAAGCCACCGGTAGCTCATGATTGACGGGTTGATGGCCACTGCTGTAGTGCCAGTCTAGACTTGAAATAACTTTATCCTGCTATGATATAATTTTATATAGAAATTAAAATACACAGCATAAAATTAAACAAAATGATTAGATATCAAGATCCTAAAGATATGATATTGATGCTAGGACCCAGTAGGCCAATGTAGCTCTTGGCAAATAATTTTGACAATATTAACTGAGTTATTCTGAAACAATAATTTAGTTACAACATTTTGAGAATTGTTTATGTACTTTTCTACTAATGTTCTACTATATGTATGAGCATTTGTCATTTGAACATATTCAGTATTTGGAATAAATATACCTTTTATTTAGTGTAGTGCTGAAAAAGTATAAATATGTTTCATTCACACAAGCCAATTATTAGAATCACATTTACATTATTTAATGCTTCAAGTTTTTGTTTAAATAATATCTGGTTTTAATAATTCACCAGTCATCCTGATTGAAAAATTGAAACAATTTCTTGTTTTGTATCTCCTTTGAAAGACCTGAGACTCCATATTGACCAGAATTGAATATCTTTTATTCATGTATGTATCCTGAAGACTGCACAACTGGCATTATTCCATCACAAGTAATAGATTAGAGATCAATATCTTATACTAAAACAGCTGATTAAGCTACATACTCTTCAAGTAACTTATTATATATCACTTTCAAGATAAAAAAGACAAAAATATCAAATTATTTTTCACAGAGTAATGTTAGGAATACATATATTTTAGGCATTGTTCATATTGAGTACTATTATTAGCTTATGTTGTTTCACTGCTGTAAAACTTCTGCTAAATTTTTCTGTGCAATATCACACATTTATTTCAGCATTATCTTATGGTCAGATTATGTTGTAAAGATAATACAAAATTACAGTTTGAAAAGTATCTATGAATTTTATTTCTTACCTGCCATACTTCTGCCCTCAAATTTTCAGGTAATGCTTTACCCTTACATATACAATAAATATCTGTTGCAGAACATTCTTCTAATAGGGCGTTTTCCAATTCAATCACCCTAAATGCAAACAATGAAGATAAATATGGAAAATGAGTACAAATATGTGTTTATTGATGTACCAAAACATACGTTTGATTGGAATCTTGTATTGATGTTTGTCTTAAAATTTAAAATAACTAATATATGAATAATCTCACCAATTTCCATCGTCCGAGTCTGCCATTATCAAGCTAAAGGGACATTATTCTGCACATTGATAAAAATTTATTTACAAAAGCAAAATTTAACCAACCAACGTGTCAAATTGCTCAGCTGATAAGATATGGATAAGATGACAGTATGTTTTGACAGTAGATAGTGACTGATAGCGTTGCAGGTTTTGTTTAGCAAACATAGATGGCGCTCGCAAATGAAATGCGCCATCTACAATGAGATGTAGGAAACAATATGTACCAGGTGTTCCAAATTTCTTGTACTGGGCTCCTATATAGTGAACTATGACTATGTATATATGTAATTTGAATATCTTACTTTGATTCAGTTTGGCTAGTCTGGGGGTGGTAACATGTTATTATGTTGTTGCTATTCACTAATAAAAAAATGTAAAGTGGACAAGCATATTATTCTTCAGTACAGGATGGTAAGGGAAACAGCACATAAAACCCAGTTTCAGACATGGCTTTGTGGTTACAAAAAATGAAAATCGCCAAACATGCTAAAATACATATATTTATCACTGCATTTTCAAATCACAGAAAAGTTCTATTCCCACTACAGTTGATTCAGTAAGCTGATAAACTAGACAAAATTGTAGGTCTGATCATATGAATATAGTGCAATAACACAAAAGGCAAAACATGTGTGAACATATAAAATATGATAAATGAGGACTACATCAAATAAGAATAAGATTTCAGCTTAAAGAAACAACATTTATACAGTTATTATAGGCACAGAGTATTGAAAAAGGAATAATTTTTCAAATTACAAGTACGGATTTCCGATTATTCTTAAATCTACAAAAACAAACAGAATGAGAATAAGATTATGTATATGTACAAGCGAAAATTTTAGTAAACATAAGTATAATTTTTGTTCAGCAAGTCACAAACAGTAAAACAAGATTTTTTGTAGAAACTAGATAACTATTTTAATAATACTATGATAAGCAACAGCTTTATTGTAAGCATACATTGCTTATTATATCATGCAAGATTTTATTCAGAAATGAGTTACAGTTTTCAAGCTCTCATAATTATTTGTCAAAAACTAGTAGATAAAGTTTTAAACTCAAAAACAACGTATTTAACAGAAATGTATTGGTATTGAAAGATCCGGTTTCTTATCAGTATTCCACGAAACATGGTTTTCTATATGTGGTTCACATGATCATCAAGGATATAAAATCATATTTTTAATTAAAAGGTTTGTACGATATTTGTACGACTACATTTTTTTAAACATCTAAATGTAGCTCTTCTAGGTGAAACATACCCTACCCCAGCATTATTTCCAACCAAATGTGACTCATTATGTGTATCCTTTACGGCAGTCCAAGTGTTAGGACCTTTAACTTCAAAAGTTGCCATTGGGAAGCCCCATAGTGCACGACGCTTGTCATTGATATGCTATACTGGAAGTATAAGTATCATCTTTTTTTCCAAATAATAGTTTTTATTATATGCCATCCAAAAATAAAACAAAATTTTCGCAAGAGGCAAATTGTATCGACTTTGAGTCACATTATTCAACAATGAATTATTATTTCTTATCTAAATTATGAATTAGAAAACAATCATTCATTTATAAATACCTTTTTTTGGTCTACATGATACAAACTACTCATAATCAATAACAACGGATTGATTAATTTTGACGTTCAAATATAGTATGTGATGTAATCTGCTCAATCACTGATACTAACAACAAATATAGCAGGTAAGAATCAACAGTAATATTTTCAAGAAATAATGAGCCACCAACTCACCATATAATACTTTATAAAATTAAAAAAGAAATAAAGTTTATCTATCACTTACATTTTACCAATACTTAACAAATAAAAGGTACTTTAGGATTTTCATCTGCCTTTCACTCTTCACACATATCATCTATTATTCACATATATAAGTATTGTCATAACCTTTTCAATCATAAGCTCCCATCTTTGCAATGACTAAACAATAACGAGGTATATGCAGCTTTGTAGTCCATCTTTTTATACCAGAACTACATCAATAGCAATAGATTCCAACTAATGCATACCCCGCTCAAAGTACATGCTTATAAAAAGTATGCAAACATCATTAAAATCAACAAGGTGTATAATATAATTTGTTCTCAATATAAATCTCTTAATATAAGTTCAACAGTTCACCTATTGCTCCTTTCAAGGCACTTGTTTATCAACTTCAAAAGTTCCTGATATAAAAAGCAATCTCTGCCTGCCGGCTTACAAATCTCTCTATGGTCTAGAGGAACATCACATTTGATGCCTACATTTGGATCTGAAATAAAGAGATTGTTAAGTTTATACATTATAGATAAAATTCATTGAATATACAATTTAGAGAAAAACTTTTAATACAGGGTGTTATCTAATGATAGGTCCTAATTACAGAGGCGCATTCCTAAACTAAATTCTAGTAAGTTCTTTTAAAAAAATGTAGTTATTAATATATTGAAGAACCGTATGCCGATTTTGTTAAAATTAGCGATGTTGTTCATTACAATAAGACGCTAAGTTAGCACAAATTGGAAGATAATTAGGAATTACATGGCGTCTCGGGGGGCATTCTCAGGAATAATATTGACAAAAAAATGAATATTTTTCAGATTAAGCAGCTGAAAACACACCTTTTTTGTAGATGATTTTGTTTCAGCAATTTTTCGACATAAAATTAAGTGGTATTCATTTTTTTCTCCGAAAACGAGGTAAGATTCGAAGAGATATCACGAGACATAAAAGTTGTATTTTCAGCTGCTTGATCCGAAAAAGATATACATTTATTTAAAAAGCCAGGGACGTTATTTTTTTGTCAATACTATTTGTAAGAGTTGCCTCCGTTAGGCTACTAGAACCTCTAATCTTTTAGTTAATAATAACTTAGCGTCTTATTACAATGAATCACACTGCCAAATTTGACCAACACTGGCTAAAAGATATTAATTATTATATATTAGATATTAATAAAAAACATTATTTTAAACTTAACACCTTGTATCCTGACAACCAGGCTTTTCAGGCCACATGTTTATATGAAAGATTCTACTGGAATTTGGTTCAGGAATGCACACTTGGAATTACGGCCTATCATTGAATAACACCATGTTCAATTTCATTTTCTGGTTATTTCACAAAAAATGTTTAACTAAAGTGAGGATTATCCAAACGGTAAACAAACAAAAATAAAAATTGAAATTCAGAGGTAGATTCGAATTAGTCCGTGAGCCTGTTTTTCCCGAGACCTACATGCGAGTTTGTGTAAAATCAAGATAATACATTTTATAACTGATATTTCTATAATTGAAATTCTCAAAGCTCCCCGACCTACTGCACTCACCTGCAGAGTCGTATGGCACAATCCTTAAAAAGAGAAAAGACATTAATGTGAATGATGTCTCGATGAAACTAAACACGTCTGGATTTAAATTTGATTCTTGGATAACTTCTAGGAATTGCTTGTGTAAGTCCAGCACAAATTCGCAATCTGAAACAATAATATTGCGTGTTGTTAAGAGGAGCAGCCACAAACTACAGTTTTTTTATAAGATATAGAAAAAGAATCAGTAATCGTATCATCTAAGGCGAGTGACACATTGGTGAAAAAAAATCCGTCTTAATCAAATATATGGGTCGTGCGATGATAAAACAAGTATCATGAGATTTGTTCCACCAGTGTGTTACCCGCCTCAGAGTTTAAATTTGGTGAATAAAAAATTGACGAAACAAACAGTGTTTAATTTTTATTTAGAACATTCGAAATTAATCAGGATGATATTGACATGACTGACACCGCCAAAAGTTTAGGCCAATAAAGGCACTGTTTTATACTCTCTACAAATTGTTCATTTTCTTTTTGAGGTATAAAGAGGGCAAGTATTGTATTTGCAAATATTTCAAGGTAGATGTTTTCTCATCATTTCTTGTAGGAATTATAGTAAAGTAGAACAATCAGATTAATGATCCAATTGGAATAATGAAAAAACATTATTATAAACGATTTGTATAGTGCTTACTCCTCTTTATCTCTAACAGCTCAATACTTCTCCTCAAGAAAGGCACTGTAATATCAGCCAGCGATGAACCTTTATGTGGTACACTGTACCACATTATTGACTTGCTCTGATTGAACAGATCTTCTACTTCAGCTCTGTGTTTATTTCTTTTCCATGCTGAAAAATTATAATGTTTTAATAGTTTTGCATTTTTATAGGTTTTTAAATGAAGATTTTTCACAATAATATTTGGTGCTATAATTCTACGTATTAAACAAACAGTGGCGTCTCTACTAACCATATATACCCCTCTCAAATTGAATCCCAGAACATTCATTGTAAACAAATAGCACAATAGAAAATGTTATGTCGTTGATTTCCATTGTCCATCATTATAAATCTATCAGTAAACTTTATATACATGATTCATTTTGAAATGAATAAAGATTAAAATTAATCGATGGTTATACATGAACTTATTTGTTATAGTAATGCGTAGTGTTTATAGAATATGACTAATTTCATTCATGCCGTTTGTTCGACGTATATCTATCGATTTTAATTTGATTCAAACTCACCATTGACAAGTATTTGTTTGATATAAAGTCCTCCTTTGGAATGTCCTACCCAGATGATTGGCTTTTTCCCTACTCCTAATTTTACCAGTTCGTCTATCATTTCTTGACTTCGTACCACTAAGTCTGTCCTGCAAAATTATTTTATGGTCAAATATGAGCATTAAGAGTCTATGCTTTTATTTCAGCAAGTCAGAAGTCGGAGTTTGAGGTGACAAGACCCTACCAAACGATCTCATTTTATAGATTTTAGATGCTCTTGTTAAATTATTTCAACATTATAATGAGTTTGTGTAATTTATACACAAGGTTTCACAAATAAAAGTAATTTTTTTGTAACGAGTTTCACTTCAATTAGGCGATATTTCAAATATTAATGGGAATCGCGTCACAAAAAAACTTACATTTATTTGTGAAACCTTGTGTATAAATTTTACAATTCAATAATTATCTTATGCAGAACACGATATCCTTTGTAGAAAACTTTTATGGATACTTTTATTTGTACTTCATATTTTGTTGAAATAATGATCTATATTTGCAAAGTCTCACCCATAGCATCTATATTCTCAATTTCACCTTTAAAGGATTAAGTACGTATTGATATTTTGCTATTTATTCGCGTAACTCTTCAACACTTTTATTCAAAGATGACCTCTCTGAAAGGCGGAGAGCCAATCGCGCTCAAAGCGTTGCCAAAGTATAAATATCTATTCACATTGACCTTATCAAAACGCTGTAAATTGTAGCCATTGGGGAACAAACTCCTTGGCGGGGCGGCCCATTCCACAGCCCTGAGGTTTTCCAAAAGAATAATTAAATCTGGTTCCAGCATAATTCGAACCATATTTTTCAAGTGCTGTTTTTAAAAAATTGTAGTCATCTTTGATAATTCTCTCTCATTTTCATTTAGTGAAATTGCTTCTATATCAATTGAAAATTTAATTATATTCGAAATAGGCTAAATTGAATTAAATCAACCGATAAATCAACTGAAGAAGTATATTCTGCAGAAAAATCATACTTTTTTTTAAGATACCTACAAAGACTTGCGTAACTCCCGATAAAAAACTTCACAACATTTTATATCAGTGCCCACCTGTTATTATTGTATCAATGTAAAAGTTACTTTGGAGTAGTCATATGAGTTAATGGTGCCCACTAAGTAATAGAATTACCTGTTTTTTCTTTTCGCCCAAACGGGACACCACAAAATATCCGTGGTGTAATTCAAGGCTATCACCCTGACATCAGGACAATCTTTAGGGATCCAGTCTTTAGGCCAACAGTATGAATAATCTTTCCCTTTCACCTCTTCCTCTTCAGTGTCCCAACCTGAAGATAAAGGCACTACATATACCTCACTATGCTTCCGAGCCTTTTTGTTTGGTAGTTTAGAATAAATGCCGGTTATAGTTCTTTTGAGGCTTTGCTGTCTTGGTGGAACGTACAAGTTACCTGTTGAAAGTCTTCTTACGGGCGTTTGGTGCTTAAGTTTGTGCCATTCTTGTCGCCACGTGCCTTGTTTCCATGTCCTGGAAGGAAGGAAATACTGGCTAGATTACTTCGGAGAACATATACGAATGAAAAAGCTCCAGGAACAGGCTATGTACTCGTATCTTAATGTATGAAATATTTCAAGAACAGAAAAGAGAATAATTTGATAGAATAGCTAGGATAAATTTCGCGATACATATATTTGAGTCTTAGATTCATGATAAGAAGCTGGCTAGTTAATGAATAACCTGGGTAGCATTTAGAAACAGTCAATTTTGACAGGCCAAGAAATAAAGCGATACATCTCACAAAAATGACTTTTTTATTTGTTAATGATTTTCAGCAGGTAACAGCGTCTACAGTCTCTAAAAGCTTTTTTCGCCTGAAGGTCTATAAACCTTCCTCTTGAGTAGAAAAACGGACATTTAAACGATTAATTTGATAATAGAACAGAAAAATCCGAGTCCAAAATACAGCATTGTACTTTTTTAACGCGTGCTTTCCAGCTATTATAAACAAGAGGCCTGAGTCATTATTATCACAATCTCAATTTAATTTCATTATAAATAATTTCTGATCGAAATTTATTCTGATATAATTACCGTACACAAATATGTAAGTTAGTTTAAAACGATATATAAATGCTCATTTTATCATACTTCCATTTGTTCTGCGCTCACAATAAAGCTGAAGCATATCGTACAATGTAAATATAATTTTATTAATGGATGTACAATGCTTGTAAAATTTCTGTGCAATTCAAAATCCTACCAATTACAATGCATCTGTTCAAGGACGTCGCACGCAATTGAAACTGATTTTTGATTTCAAAATGGTACGGCTGAGTTCATGATGATTTTTGGTTGTCTTAATGTAATTCTTACTTAGAAAACATACCAATAACAACATTGAGGTTTCATTTTTTGTTTTAACCTAATAAATCGATTTTTATAGATAATTATGAGTAGACACTATATCACACCCAAATCGGACTGGTAGTTGCTGAGATTATGGGTGACACAAATTGCATAAAACATTCAAAAACGTATCAAACGGAATTCGAAAATAGAAACCACCATCGCTTATACCTTTTAAGTTAAAAACATTTCATTTCATATGATCTAAAACTATTTTACTCCAATAGCGAATTATTTTTTTCAAAGCCTCGTAGAACATTTTGTTTCTGCCATCTTGAAAAAACAAATTGATGAAATGGTTGCTGGTTCGAATAATTTGCCAAAATCGTTTATTCACGAGAGTAACGAATGATCTGTAAATTCCTGCGATTTTTAAGAGATATGGTTATATTCATAGCTTGGATTGTTTCGGTGGTTTTATGATGTTTATTCTCAACATTCATACAAAATACATTCGACTCAGATTGACAGGAAAAAGAATTAGTGAGTTGATGGCTGGAATTATTTGATGCATGTTACCATGTCAGTCAGTGAAACCTGTTGTTTTGTACAAAATTTCCAAATGGTGTCATTCTTTGTTCAAACTGCATTGTTTCCATATGTTTACACATGGTACCACATTATCCTTGTCATTATACATTTAACTGTAACTGGTAAACATTCCAACAAGGCAATAATGAAAATAGATGATAGCCAATCACGTATTCACTACAACATGTGTATAGTTAATGTAGCTAATAATATATCCTTGAATTAATTTAGGACAGTAAACACAAGTTATCTCAGAAAAGCCATCTGTCTAAAAAAATTCAAAAATCAAATTTGAAGGATTTTCAAAATATTGAAATATATTTTTTAAGTGAATTCTAAAATGATCGAGAATCCGTGAAACATGTAAACATAAAAAAAAAGTTTGTAGAGGTTCTGATAGTAATTTATAAACTCTTCCATAATGCAGATAAAAAGTTGTGTAGTTGACAGTTTCACAAATAAAAATCTTTTTTTTTATCAGTGACGCGTTTCGATTTATATTTAAATCATCGTCGGACTGTCATATTTGACTGCTACCCAGAATACTTGCCAATTCACTAACTAGTCCTATCAGGGATACAAAACTAAAACTCTCATATCCAGCATACCATCTATCTTGTCTAGCTATTTTTCTATTGAATTATTTTTTCCTTTCTTATGTCTGTCTTAGGGAAAATATTTTTTTTGGCGACTGCATTCACACTAGTGTTAAGTGAAACCCCTAAAAAACCTTAACCATCGCAGTCAAAATGTCCTTAAGATATTTCATGTGATAAACTATTTTATTTCTTGAGATATTTTACGTTTCAAGATATGTTATTCCTTAAGCTATTTCATTCTTATTAATACATTATATAATTTAAGATATTTCAGGAGTAAGTTAACCTAGAATACAAATATATGGAAACTTATAGTAGTGTATCGATGCAAATTGAGTTTTTTTTAAAGATGAGTATCGATTATTTTAAGGCATAGTCTTATTATCAATAATATGCTCCTTGTTTAGGTAATGCTGATTTGATAATCAGTAGTGTAGCTAAACATCAGGTCAACAAAATTATTCGCAGTGTAAGAGCAATACAGCAGATTGTTTTTCGACAACAGTTTAGTAAATAGTGGGAGGGAAATATGCTTTGGTGAGTTATTCACTTGCAAATCGGGAAGATAGAGACAATAAACAAATTTACATTTAGAATTTTGGAAAAAAATCAGCACCAAGACTGATTGAGAGACGTGCCTGGGTAGCTCAAATGGTAGATCGTCTGTGCGGCAAGCGGAAGATGCCTGGATCGAATCTCGCCGTATGCGAGGTTTTTCTCCAAAGATTTTGTAAATATGTTCATATTTTAATAGAGTTCGCTCACCTGTCTAAGCCCCCATGTAACCCGTGAATAAAAATAACATCTGCACAGTGTTCTTCTGGTTCAAACAACACTTCAACGCTCACTGACTTTTCTGGTACACAGTCAACTTCATCGCAGATGGTGACCTCACCATTGGTGATGGCTGCCTGTTGATGTTGGCTGAGCACTTTCACCGCAGACACCAAAGATATCTTTTGTACTGAAGCTAAAGATCTAGAAAAATAAGGGTGATGTGGATAAAAAATAGAGAGTGGGTCATTCAAAATTACAGTGCAGATGTACTCTATATGTCTAGTTTTTGAATCTCGAGCTATTCGTTCAAAAAATATTGAGACTGTAGGGAGCTAACTCTGTTGTGATACAATAAATTAATAAAATTGAACTATATAGGAAAGACTATTTAAAGGATACTAAAGGACACCTTTTCCGTCGTGACCAAATTTGATCTGCAGACATTGTAAGTACAGTAAATCTCAAGAAATTTAGTGCACTGACCATTACTATGGCGTGCGTTTATAAAAAAATACAGGTAACATACAAAAATAGATGAAACAAAACTTTAAAAAAATCTTATGTCAATATGGCCAAGTTGTCATCGTAAAGTGAATGAATACACGTTAATATGACTTATTGCATGCTTTGTCTGTGGTGCACAGAGCATGAGGTTCAATATTAACACCAACACTGACTGCAAAGCAACAACACTATTGGATTACCACTAAACATTTTGGACTAGTCAACCTACATTGTGAGAAACTGAAGTTTGCATATGGTGGCAGTAACATGTTTGCCGACAGATCGTTGAATTGATGGTTATTGCTTGATTTTTGACATAACTGGCAGTTTAATAAAAAATACCTGTAAAGGAATGTGTTGTTGCTGTTGTCTATTTGACAGCATCGCCATGGTAACAACTTGTAAAGCTGATTGTTCAGACAGCAAGCGTGATTTTCAATAGGCGGAAATGCTGTTTGCATAAATTTTGTCGCAGAAAGCTTCGAACATAGTTTCTATTATTCAAGCGCGCTGCTGAATTAATGAATTAAAAAACATAATAAACAATGAAAAAATTATCCATACCATTATTTAGTATATTATTTTAGTACTCATACTAGGATGGTTACCTTTTGAATGTTACATCGTTGCTAATCGAGTAGGTGACGGTATGTGATATAAGATTTTGATCAGATTTTACAACTTCTTGAACGAAATTTTACAAATACTAGAAGTTACTGAAATTCTGCAAAATCTTACAATGTTTAGAATTTTATAAAATATTGTTATTTTCAACATTTTTTTTAACTTGGATTCCAGAAGATCGACAGTTCCAAAATCCGTTAAAAATCTTCAATTTAATTTGGAGGTACAACGTCGACCTACTTGATAACATTTTTTTTAAACGCTACGTGATTGTTTCGTAAAAAAACACTGAATCTACAATTTTAAATATCAAAGGAAATAAAACAATGACAAATTTAAAATACAACCCGCTTGCCAAAACCCAAAAAAGGTTCTTCGATATAAAGTAATCTTTATTTTAGCTATGAGCTATTTGAAAAACAGTAACAATCATGTCAAATAAAACTTATAGATGTCCATTATGCAATAACTCTTCAACTTGTTTTTTGAACTTATACACGGGAATCTTCTTCAGGTCATTCGGCAGTCTATGAAGTTTGAATGAAAATTTGAACAGGAAGAACTTACCTAGAAATACTGTTTGCTAGGAAGGCAGCTAGTGCGGGAAATATTTGCGTTTTAACACAATATACTACCGTTTGAGGATTACGAAACAGCGTGTAGTAAACGGTAGTGACAGACGGTAGGAGCGCTCGAGCCAATAGATCCACAGCTAGCCATAGTTTCCTGGAAAACAATAACGGATATATCATTAGGTATGAGCAAATTTGAGGTGGTTTACTGTTACTGTTTGAACCCATACATACACACTGATCCATACTATACAATAAATTCAGCTCTTTGAATCCTTACAATCACTTAATACAATTAAAGGTGTTTCACAACCTATCACCTTTGTATTCCGATGAATTAGCGAGTGTACCACCAGAAATTCATAAAATGTGTATTTGAATGAGATAAGTTGATGATATTAGCTTTTTTACTTCTATCTCTATGAAACCATAAGATCTGGTCTTCCAATTTTTTTAATTTCTACATCATGGGCGCCTATATAGCAAAACGGGGGGGGGGGCAGGTTACTGACACAGGGTCGGATAAGGATGAGGTTTGACCTAGATTGAGGAGGTAAAGGAAGAATGGATCATTGGAAAAGAAAAGAGGAGGGGTAATTCATGCCTGTGCACATTTTTAAGAAAAAAAATCTGCCTGCTTTTCCAGTTCTTGTACGGGAATTCTTCTATCACCCAATGTTTTTTTATTGCAAAAATTGAGTACTTTCACAAGCGAGTATGCATTGAAATCAGAACAGGTCAAATGAGGTTTTCAATGTAAAATTATACAAATCATGGATTTGGAGTTCCATCGCTATGTGAAACATGGTTTGTTTTGTCACCAGATCGCAATATAATGCTATTAATTATAGTAGTTACATGTGAGAATAACATGAAGCGAGATAAAATAAAACATGATTATATTTGTAGCTAGTTTGGCTGTCGCCCAAATTCATTGATAACTTTATTTATGAATTGATTTTAGTTTTTCCATGGAATGTTTGTGCACGCTAATCATGCATGATTCATGATGCTTCAAGCGGTTTTCGCCCAAGTAGACTAAATCCAGGCTTTGAAGAGGAGACTGATAAGTAGGAGGAGTTGATGATACAAGTTGGGGGCAGCAGAATAAATGAATTTCTATGGCTTCAGATATCGCAGAATGAAATTAATAGTAATCCAGGAAATCAATAATTGACATGTCTGACAGTTTTTTAGTATTTTACTTTTAATCTTCCCCTGAAGATGCTAACGCAGTTAGTGAAGCACGAGTGGTAAAACTGTGCAGATAGGTTAATGTAAATCACAGTTCGGGTTGGGAGATCATATTAGTAGAGTAAATTTATTTATGATTTACATATATGGTATTTTGATATCGATTCATACGACGAATCATGATTTAGGTATATCTATCTGTAATCAGAAATGTAAATCTCACCCACCGTTGCTTCTTAGAAGTAACTGCAAGCGTCATAGCAGATTGGACGGAAAACTGTAAGTGAATCATTAAATGTCGCAGGTCAAACATCACTTATCGACTCTGGCAATCTATCGATTCGTTTGCTCCAATTTGCACTGTTAATTGATATTCAAGGCTGATATGATAAAACTAACTACTCCCATTGTATAAAATGCATCATATATATGATAATTGGAAGGTATTTGTATTGAGATTAGGAATTTTTCCTGAATGAAATCCTTAGACAAACTTTTACCATATTAGTGAATGTTTTTAGGTAGTGTCTCATTGTAGACAGTGTGACGTTCTTGTACGATGCCTAGTTCGCTGTGCACTACAGAACCGGCTTTGCTCTCAACCGTTTCAATGAAACTGTTGGCTGAGTTTACTTGTAGTATCTGTCACTTTGAAGTGGTTCTTCCTAGAAACCAATTTTTCATAGATCTGCATCAAATTTGTTATTATGATAATAAATTGATAACGGAACAAGCCTGAAAAATTTTAAATCTATCTACACCACAGTTTTTTTGGAAAATTAAAGTCCGAATTTAGCCGCTGAAAATGAAATGATAATCATTGACCTCTGCATAATTTTTATAGTACTAATCCAATATAATTGAAACGATACAGTACTAATGAGGCAAGAACGAAAAAGAGTTAGATTTAGAAATTGATTCAGAGTAATACTGATGATACGCATCCATATAATAACGCACGAGATTTATATCCCGTCTATTTGGAGTAAATTCTCACTCTGCTTTTCAAGTGATAATGACGAAGTCGTATTAGAAGTATAAGTATATATAACAAAACTTTAATCAATGCGCTATACAGTCAACCACCATACTGCTTAATGGGGTATTTTCAACAACAAAATTTACGGAATATTGATGTTCCGCCTCTAAAAAGTGTGTATCGAGGATTTTTTATTATTTCTACGAACGAGAAGTTGCAAAAAATCGTCTCCAAAGTTCAAACATAAAATCTCGCACCAACGCTGTGACGTAGTAAATCTCAGCGTGACGTAGTAAGTGTTTCCGCGTCTCCTAGAACGTAACTGTACTTGTATCTACCAAAATCAGAAGCTCGTCTTTTTTTTCACTTTAGACATCTAGACAATATAGGTTATGAAATGTTCATGGATTGACAATGACACCATTCAGATTTTTTTTTGAAAATTGTACAAATACCAGTATAAATTCGCCTCAAAATATTGCAGAGAGAGCTTTGATCAGTGAAGTGAAGTTTTCATAAAATCTGATAAAAGACCACAGCTTGACAGCAACGCCGAGAATGAATATAGATAGATGGTCACATTCTGATCGATTTCCGGTGACCGATCCATAGGCGGGCAATTTAAGTGGATTAAATGAGGTACTTTGAGATTGGATTTTCAGATTAATTTTTATAAACCACGTAAGTGGAAAAAATGAATACTTACAGCATCACCGTTAAAAATGGGCTGCATTCATCAATTTCAGCTATTATGAAAGCAATATAACCGAGTTGGAAGATACCCCATTGTCAAACTTACAAAATATTTTCTTTTTCAGGGTATTCGAGGCGAGGTTAAACTGAAAATTGCGGATCTTTTGGAATATCATTAAAAAACTTATTGCAGCAATTATTGGAATCATTTACACAAAATATATATAGTTAATTAAAAAGACGATTACTCTCGTTTTCTTTTCATCTTCTTGGTAAACAGGTGAGCAACAGGTGAATGAATATATATACATATTTCCAGATTTATTTGGGTACTCTAGATCGCCCCGTTATTTTAGTAACTTTACAACTACATAGTACTGCATTATACCATTGAGTGATATACAACATAACCTTAATCAATGGTTATACCTAAAAAAGGACGATCGAAATGCAGTGAAGGAGTGTTCTGACTTCTGACACTTTCATCCAAGCAGGTTATATACAGGGGAATCTGCATTTCAATACAAATACACAGTATGAAATCAAGCCAAAAGAATGTTTATTCAAGTTTTTTGAACCTTAAATTGCAAAGGTCAAACTGTATTGTAGCGTTCTTAAACACTAATTTATTTCCACTGGTAACAACAACAACTTATACAGTAATTTCTATCAACAATTTCAAGTTTTTTACAATTTGACGTCTGATCACTGACTGACTGCTGACACTGCTCGATGCTTGTATATATACAGAAAACACCCATCTCGAATGTTCCATAACCAAATCTAGAACAATCTGACACATTCGAGATGTCTGTTGACAGCTGTTCTGGATGATTTGCATACAGGGTGAGCTTTTCTTGGCAGCAGGCGGCTGATCTCGTTGCAGTATATAAAATTGTCTAGTAAATTCGCCAAGAAATGTGTAGTCTCGTTTTTTAACAGTACTTATACAAAGGATTCTCATGAACAGCTGATCATTGTGACAAAAATTGACTTTAATGGGGGGTCAAGATACTCTCCTCTATAGAGCAAGAGCTTGATGTACCAAATACTTTTCATTGTATCCAAGGCATGACTTTGCTGTAACAGGTTAACTTTTAGTTTCCGTATTACAACTAGGAAATGAAGCAACGGTGGCGATTGTAAAACAATTAAAACCCTAAAATTTCTGAATCACACGTTGAATGGATGTTTTTAATAAAGAATGTTGATAATATTTCGTTAACATACTTTTTTAATGAGAATGTTTCCACTCGATTTTCAACTCAATTGGTGCTGTTACAGTATATTGTTCAGTTAAAATGATTATGGGCTTCAGTTTGTCAAGATATAAAATATAAAATGATGTGTGCATCACAAAAAAAATGAGCTTATAATTAGTTAATAGTTATAATATTTTTCGTTAGCTCTTATGCGTTTCAAAATTTAACATGCCACTTTTTAAGAAAAAGTGGAAAATTTTAATTTTTTAATAAGGCAAATTATCACCATTCAATTATAACATTCATTTTATCTGCTACATTGTTGGCTTGAGAGAAATAAAAAAGTACCAAGTCAAACGCTTTATTAGTTGATGTGTACTCACGTGGTCGGTAGAATGAGTAAAGATCTCTTTGTATCAGCAAACTGAACATTGATCTCTGATGATATTATGCACTGATCGCACATTATGTCCTCCACATCCCCCATGATGGCGTTACTTCCTGGAACAAATCTACATTATGAGATCCGCCTTCTAAAATTTTTTTGTATAGGCAGTAGTACGACTGGTCCTAAAAAACTTCATTTTCTTAGGCGCGTTAGATATTTTCGACTCGGACAAATCCGCGTTCACTGGAGATGCCACGGGACACAAGATGTCTCGTCTCGAAACCATTTTGTCTCGAATTGCGAGACGAGACGAAATAAAACCTTTCGAGACAAGGTGAGACCAGACGAGATGAGGCATCTCAAAATATCAGTATATTGATAAGTTGGAATGCTTTAAAAGAATAACGATAATAGCATTTAAATTTTAATAATTGTTTTTTGATTTCTGAATTTACGGTTGGAATAGCTGTGTACTATTAATTGCAAGAGTTTTCTGCTAATAAAAAACGGTGCCGTCCAGGAATTATATTCGATAATTTCCATTATTCTGAAGTGAAGTTGTGGTTCATGATTCTCAAAAAGATAATAAATCACGTAAAATACAACTCTGGTGTCAGTAGCGTTGTTATCCTCTAGATAACACGTCACACGATGTTTTGAATAGGTTTCATTAGGATTACGAAGGAATGCAAAATTATGGTAAACATTACTGAGGTCGAAAAAATTGAGCTTTCCTAAAAGTATTAAGGGAACCCGGTAGAGACAATATCAATCCAATTGTTGCTCATTCATTTTTTTGAGTTTTGAGTGCAGTCTCGAACCCCCCTGCATTCTCTTCTCCATTACTAGCATCATCCATTCATTCCACAAATCAACAAGTCCTTTTGTCACCCTACAGCCAATCTCCTTTTCATATAGCTCTTCATATAGCTTCCTGTCATTCGTACGCACATTCCAGCTGCTCTGCAATTCAACCACGCTCTTTTTGTTCATCCTCTCTTTCCTCCAATTTTCTCGTCCTATTCGTCTATCCTCTATCGAATCTGTATAGTTCATTTATTTCCCCTCTTTCGCTATTCTACCTTCAGCTTCATTTGCTCAACCGTTTCCATCTCCCCCATTGTATTCTAACATTCACACCTTCTGCTGTCATATGTCCAATTCGTTCTTTTATTGTCATTCTCATTTCCCAACCTGGCAATCGGAATAGACCACCACCGAGAGTAAATTTCATGTTTCTACATAATCCAAGGCCTTGCTTATTCCGTTTCCCCATTAGGGAGAAGTACGTTCCCCCTACACACTCTGTTCTCTGAAACACCACTTGCTTCCTTGCCTTGCTAGGTCGTCGTCCCAGGAGCTGGAAGTTTTCTTCTATTCCAGAACAATGTATTCACCGGAACAGCTACTGCTACTCTGCAAAACTCAGATAAGACCATCGCTGGAGCACTGCCCGTTTGTGTGAGAACACGCTTCCAAGCACTCCACAAAGCTTATGGACATCATCTAGAAACCAGCAATACGTCAGTGGATGCATCTGACCTCGCAAAACAGCTCCATAATGGCAGATGTCTCATTGAGCTGTCTCGCATCATAGCACATACAGTCGCCAGTACAGCAAAGACTGGAGGAGCCCAACGGGCACATCATCATCAGGGCGAGCTTACAATGCTTCAAGAGAGTCTCTTCGAAATGTCGTTCTTTTGGAGAACCTCGGCGTTGTGGAATATTCTACCGTTCCCCGATGTAACCAACCAACCATCGGCGGGATCTCTCAAATTTTATAATCATTTTAGTGTATAAGTGGAAATAATAGGTTGGCGCTGAATCATATATAAATTGAAATGAAAAATGAAAAACTTTCAAACATTCCCGAGGTTTCAAAAATCCGAGACTGCCAATATTTTCACAACTTACTTACAGTCGACCAGTAGCACTAAAATACGATCAAAATCTTCGATAAACTGATACAAACGCAGGTGTAATACCTACAAGAAAAAAATGTTCAAGAGACTAATTATTTAAGATTAAGATTCGGTTAAAATGCAGTAATCTGCAGTAAAAGTCGCTTACACAGAAACGAAACAAATTAACCACTATTGGAAAAAGCCTACGCCCTATAATGCCGTATAACTTGTAAAAGAAAAATATGATTTACACATTTGAGTAATATATCGTTTTCATTTGGGTGAAACATTCAAAATGTATAGAAAATGAATTATATCCATCATCGTAAAATTTAAGTCAAATTAGGTCCACAGCAATTTGAATACACATGTGCGAATATTACTGGGGTCAAAGTTTTATAGATGATAGAATCATCACTAACATCTAACATTTTTTTAAAATAAATTATCAGGGGTCTCGAAAACGTTTAACAACGAAGTATCATTTTTTCTACGATAATTACGCCGCCATTGAAGCGATTTTCAAAAACTGTAAAGCTTTTTCGGCTTTGTCAAACTAGTAACCTAATGTCAAAGTTTCGTCAATTTCGGAAAAGTTTTTTCCGAGTCATTCGATTTTATTTATTGTATCTTGCGGCTATCCTCATAAGCACTTTCATTATACATGTAAAAAACCAAAATAGTGTGTGTCTGAAATGATAAATGTTCGATTCACAAGACAAGTGAAAAATCACAAAATATATTATACGATTACAATTCGAAATACAGACATCAAATGATGTTATGAAATAGATAGGTCTGTAAGGACAAACTAGGTTAAAGTAGAATTTATAGTTTATAAGGCAGATAAGGAATATTTAGATTACATAAATCAGTATTTAAATGATGAAAGGTCAGGCTCGTGAATATCAATATTTACAGATATTTTAATGAATTCTGCGATGGTGATTCAAACTTATCGGCAAAGTAATGATGTTGTTTTATCAATATCGCGCAGATGATTGAAATAAAGAGGATTATCATTATGTTCTTTCAGAAATAGTTGCTAGGTATAGGCAAGGATCAAGGATGTGTTGAAGTTTTCAAGTTTCAAGTTTTCAATAAGGTACTATTTAAAATATTGAAATCATTTTCTTTCGAACAAAAATGAGAAAGTTATCGGATAAACTTAACAGGTTTTGAAGATTCGCGAAGGTCAAAAGTATATATGTTCGGCAGACATTCTTTAAATGCAAAAGGTTTTGTATTCTCATACCGTAGCTTCAGTTAATAGACCATAGGTTATCAATGTGGCCGATAACGGCTTGTAAGCGTTTCTGACTGAGAAAATTGGATTAATAATTTCAGCAATTATTTCCGTTATTCCACCTTTATTAATTTATGTATAAGCCAAAATGATACGATACGATAACCAGATTTTCGTGACATGATTGTTTAAACAAATAGAATTTTTGAGAGTTTTTCTGTCACGTTCGTTTTTCCAACGCCCAAAATTGATAGTCCTTCAATTGTCCAATTATTTTCGTTAGTCCAACTTCATTTATTTATTTATAACCAAACTGAAGCGTGAAATATGGACGAAAAAGCCTTGTAGTTCATGAAAATCGGGTCCCTCAAGAAGGAATTATCGTCCAAAAACGAGAAGATAAAAAACTTGGACGTTTCCGAGACACTTCATCACTTTCCAAAATATTTTTGCCGATTCAAAAAAAGGGGGGAAAGGTGCGGAAGATCCTATTTTTTGTGATTGCAGGGTACTTTTCGCACCTGAGGGTGGGGAGTGAAAACGAGAGCCTTGACGGGATAATTGTAGAAAGAATATATTTATAACAAGGTAGTTGATATGTGAGGATTGTGGTGGCGGTGAATATGACACTTCGCTTCTAGAAAATCGGTACTCGATCTAAATTGCGATAGTGCCACAGCCATGTACAGCATGCTGTATTCGTTCGGTGCACGGACATTTTGGGGCAACGAGTCAGATTTGCATGGGAAGTTCCAAATCAATCTACTTCGTTTTTCCACAATCCAAATTCTAATCAGCCTGAACGATTATTCACTGAATCGCAAATAAATTGGACTCCAGCCAAATTCCAAAATTTCTTACGTTTATTATTTACGATGAATCCAGTGAAGGCTATTCATGATATTTTAAGTAACCTATTATTCCGTGTCTATTTAAACCAACTAGTTGTGTAAGCAATAATGATATGAAAATATTTCCGGGTAAGCAGTAGAATAATTTGTATCGTTATTTTGGTTGCTTTCCACCAATTTTGATGAGGCATCATTTATGATTATTTTGAACATATCCGTTGATAATGATACATATGTATTTGCTGACATGTCAATAAATTTAAATATGATTTACATGATATTACTAAGAAAATACGCGTGGATCGTAACAGCATTTTATAATGATAATATGAATTATTCACTATATTTTGTGATAAATTACTGTAGAAAGAATTAATAACGTTTATTATCAAAAGAAAATGTCTATCAACATTTTGGTTCTCCATTAACACTAAAATATGAAATGTTAATTGAATTACATGAGAAATTATGTCAATATTTTTGACTTTTAGATTTAATACAAGCTACTAAGATAGCCAAAATATTATAATTTTTTTTAAATAACAATTGTGTCAGTAAAGGCGGGATAAACTTAATAACCTAAGAAATAATAATTGATGAAATATGTTCATCACAAGTACGCACGCAATTGCGGAATGCAGAAGGTTGTGAGTTCGATCCCACCGCTTATCAATTGAGTAAATAACTGCAATAAATAATGCTCATTTACAGAGGGCATTGGAGACTGTAACCCCACCCACGGGAGCGAGGAAAATGTAGAAAAAGATAAGATAACCTTATTTTGTGGTCGAAATATTTGACATTAGTGATAATCTATAAAAGGCCGTTTCCTTTTGACCGTCCCTTTCCTGTTGGTTTCTTCGTGAGCATTAGTCAGATATTCACTATGTCGACGAATGCCGTATTAATGATTTGGTATTTCTGAATTTAACCCGAGATGTATTTTTTCATACTTTGCAATAGGTTTTTGAATGGTTGGGGGAACCAGTAAATTGTTTAATCACCGTAGATCTCTTTGTAAAGAAATGAATCGTTATTTTAGAATCAGTTTTGCCGTAGGTTGTGGTTTTGCTGTTGATTTGCATCGTATCCAGTCAAAGGTAGCCGTATTCTTTCAATATACTAGGGAAACAGCCATTTTGAAGGAGAACGTGGTCTCAACGATTTGAATCTCGAGACTGTGATCAACCAGATAATTGTACAAAGATAAGTGTGTTTGTTTCGTAGTTTAAGTATTACTGATCAACGCATTTTGGTATAGGATATCCTCAATGAGTTTATGAATATAGTAATTTATCATCGGCTGAATGGATATTGTGGCATATGTAGAGTGTTTCCACGTGTATGGTTTGGTTTAAAAATTGTTTAACAGAGTTTATTGTGAAGTTCGCATCAAATGAATCAACGCAGTAACTCCAAGGAGAGGGCACGAATTGTCGTATATATAGTGAGCTTTTCACTTATTACTCACTTTATTTTTCTCACAACCGATTGGTTTTTAAATTTTAACAGATCATTGTTAATTTAATGTTAATTTTAATTTGTTAAATTCACATATTTTCCTATAATGGGATTTATTATAAATAAGTCATCTAGAGTTTATTGGTTTCATATTATAGGCACTGTTTGTGATTAAGCATCTTGAGAGATGCGATTTATCCTTTATTACATATCCAGAGCTAATGACCCTTACATCATTGATCACTGTGATTTAGCCAATACATTTTACAAAATTATTTTACTTGCTATTCTCCATTACTGAGAAACTCTGGTCGCTGAAGGGTCTTCATCGATACCCTCATATCGTATACATATGATAGCATAAACCAACCATTGAGATAACCGAAATTTCATTTGATGTGGGTTATTATGTTTAGATTGGAATAGTTCCAAAATTATTCCATTCCGGACGCTTCCATTATCATTTTTCAATTCACATTATATCTTGACATTTCACACAACCCACGACTTAACAGTTTATATTCCAACGCACAACCTGAAAACTTAATCAGCCCTCCCCCATCTACCCCAATCCAAGAATCGATACATATTAATAAGTTTTTGATAATCCTATGGAGTTCGCCCAGGTGGTGGAATATACAATAAATTTCCAACTTCAATGTGAGGAGGCAGTTGAAGAAATAAAATGACATATGTTTCGATCATTGACGTATGACCCAAAGACGTCAAACGCTATTTAATTCTGTCCTAAATAACTATTATTCTTAAGAGGTTTATTCTTAAACTCTCCAATTTTCTGTATAAATAGATATAATTGACGAGTAATTTGATTTATTATTAACAGTGTAGAGGTTACAGGTATATGAGTCCATTAGACGGACTCGGTAATTTTCACGCTGTTTGACGGTTGAAAAAATAGTTTCCCGTATAACGAAATCGGAATTCCATGAGCTATCCCTGTAGATGTACACCCTTATCTGCACTTTTCACGACCCTGTTCCACCGAGATTCTATTTGAAAGTAGCGGTGTTCCATGTCTGATCAGCACTTTGAGGTTCATTGTGGCTGTTATGCAATGTTAACAAATTTTTTTTTGAAATATTGTCATGAAAATTAAGTAGATGTAGATGCTGTTACTATTTCATCATTAAGATGCAATTTTGCAATTTAGATATAAGGTAAATGTTTAAACATCTTTAGACAATTAAAATTGACTGGAATATTCAAAAATTAAGTTTGGAAATTTATTAAATACTATCAGATCCTGGTCCACACTACGATCGAAAAATGGAAACTCAGGAATAATGAGAGAAACAAGTTAGGCGATGACTACTTCGCCCTAATGCGATTGATATTGAATAGTGAACAAGCATCACATCCTACATGTCTACGCTATATTCCATCCCAAATTTCATCGAAATCGGTTACTGACATTACGCAGTGACAAGTAGCCAATCCCCGATTAAACACTTATAATTTAATATTCGTGCGAATAACTGATTTTCAAGGGACATTAAACAGTTCAAACTTCAAAAATGATTTTTTCGACATACGTGATATTTAACGGTGATTTGCACGTATTTACATTTTTGACAAATGAAATACAGGAAATTTTAACTGATAAATGACTATTCGATGTGTTCCTGTGAATGCAAAGCATGCAAACTTGACACAAGGTTGAAGTTGTGGAGCAATGCATTATGAAACGTTCTTAAATTGATCGTCGCAGTAGATTTTATGTAAATTATTCTAATCTTGAATGAAACAATCACCTACAATTCTAAATATAGTCCAGGAGTTCGAGCTATAGATTGCCTTTATTAACTTGCTGGTCGCATTTTTACTTTCCACGCCAATCGTCGGGAAAATATTGTGACTGCAAAAATTTTTGACGCAGACAACAAATTCGACGATTAGGTTAAACTGCGGCGAATGTGGTAAGACAGTATAATTGGGGACTTTTGGAAAGTAGCCAAATACAAAGGGGCTAATTTGTTTCACTTTTAGTTTTTAGAAATACTACTACCGATTCCTACTGCATTTCAATTGAATTTGAATAATAAATTATTAGATAATTGCTATTTAGCCTCAAGTAATTCCAAACAATCAAAAATTTTGAAATTCTGTTCAAATATTTCAAAAATTGGTGTCATTCCGTGGGAAGTACAGCATTAATCTACTTTTTTCATCAGTTCAACAATAATACCTTTTAGGTATGTAAAAAAATTTATTTCGAAACTGTAAGTATTTTGTTCAATATTTGATCAATTGAAATATTTTTGTAAGATCATATTATATATCCGATTTTGATTTTTTTGTGTGAACACTAATGTCTATGTCGATAGGCAAGATATTAGTTGAGCTGAGGCCAAGGTGGAGTTTCTCCCTCGCTCCTCCCTTTTATGGACGCCTATGACTGTATTAATCATAGAACGTCCGAAAAACGTATTACCTAATAAATTGCTACTAACATTTGCAAATAAATTACAAACATAATGTTTTCATTCCAAAATTAAAGTGGATATCCGAAAAAAATAAGTAACTAATTTATCAACAGAACGACTCTATATGTCTTGGACTAATACAGTATTTACGCATTGTCTTACCTTTTCGCGGTAACTCGTTCTCTGTAAACAATCACAATCACAGATTCTTAAAATGTAGCAAACCAACGTTCCCACGAAAATTCGCGATCATCGAAAACAATCCAAAAAGCTATTTGAAACACTGCTATCAACACCATAAAACACAGAATTTATATGATGAAGATAATACGTGCTCATTTCGTAGATAGTCGCGGACTGTGTGTAGTGTTGTATATGTATAGTGGGATTTGGCTAAAAATGCGCAGGACTTAACTACCGCAACCCGGCTTGCGTCTGACTCATTCATGTAGATAACCCCTCTCTTACACACTGGCCTGTTTCTATGGTGTATGGATAGTATGGTGAATAGTTCTGTCGGAGAAGTTCTTTTCCATCGCCTGTATCAATCTATGCTGGTATCGTTGATCTTGTCTCGCCAAAGCACGACAGGTACAACGTTTTCCGAAGTTTGGAAGCCTCAAAGAGATTATGTAATGCCATTCAATTTCCAATACAAATACTTAACGGTGAAAAGCATATGCTTAGGTTTTTGACAATAATCTGGTTTAGCTTTTGTTTATAAACTGCAGAAGTTCACATTTCACGCATTTATATACATCTTAATCAAAATCTACAGGGTGGTGTAAAAGTCATGACGGGGTGAAAAGTAAAACAGTAACTTTTGTTGCATGATCCATGACAGCTGTTGAGATGTTTACCATCAACGCCGATGTTCCACAGGGGTCTGTCTTTTCTCCAACGCTCTGTTTTCTGTAAATCAACGAACTGTTGGAAATGACATCCAAATCAATTTCCAGTTTCGCAGATGACAGCACAGTTGTTTCCCGCACGGAACCGAGCATACCACTGCCATCCTGAGAGATCTTACATCGACTGAAGCAACAAGCAACATATGTATCTTATTAATGAGGAAATCGGAAGGATTGTCGAATGGGGATATTCAAAAAAATGAAGTCCAGTTTAACGCACAGAAGAGTGATACAGCAAATCTGACAAGAAAGGCACATGCTGGTCTACCAGCCATGAAGATGGAGGGACGCCCAAAACTTTAGTCATCTTCCATCAAGATTCTCACAAAAGTTGGGCGTTTCTTAATACTTCCTAAAGCTGAATCAAAAAACGAGCAATACATCTATAGTGAATACGCTAGACCTTCCAAAGGACCTCCAAGGTCTGGAACATCAAAGAAGTGCGTATCCTCCCCTAGTCGAACAAGCCTCGTCCAAAAGGCGTTCTTATGGAAAACCTCGACGTTGTGGAATGAGCTGCCGGGGAGTTTGTTCCCGATGGTTACAATCGACAGCGTTTTGAGGTCAACGTGAAATCTATTCACGTTGACCTCTCGCAGTACTATTAGAACGCGATAGGTTATCTATAAAAACAAATAAAAAATATCGCAACCAGGATAATTATCCTCAGCAACTGCATGTTTCTAGGTTCATTGGCGTACACTCTTCTTTAAAATATACACAAATGAAGTAGTCGGAGATCCATCTTGTTGGAAACCGCTCATTATTAGGTGATGAATAAATGCAGGTTTCTCTTTAGATAACTTCTGCATCCGAAGAGTAACATCCCCTTGTTCCATTTCCTGCAGAAACTGAATCTCATCAAGAATTGCAAAACCCGTTGTAGTGATCTAGTAAGTCCTAGCCCCTGAACGTTTTCGAGTTGAAGTTTGAGGTTATCATAAATCTCTCGCGAAAGCGGTAGATATATTCTTGAGATCGGCCGGAATGTGGTTCAAACGCGAGTAGAATTACGTTAATCTGATGGGCAAACATTTTTTCATTCCTCTAAACATCTGGATCCGGGGCCTGTATTCTTCCTCCAGCCCTCCTGAGCTTTGTTGTATCTGCGCCACTGCACTTTGGAACACTAAATAAGAAATTTTGTTTTTAAATAATAAAAATTAGCTATTTATAATAGCCTCTTATCTGCGTATAGCGTTTGGGGGTCATAAGAATAGTGGGTCAGGTTATTTATCTGTTAGTTGAGGCATGTGTTTTGGCAAGGTCCATGTTTATGAAGTTGAATTTTATTCTCTCTATTTATCTTCCGGAGCATTCGCCCCTGCAATTAATTATAAAGATTTTAACATAAAAATGATTCAATTGATCTATTGATCTGAGTTTTGATAAAGACTAGTATTACGTATATACAAATAGATATGCTTATCGTGATTATTTGCGCAGAAGAATATATAGATAATAAATTTGCAATGGTATTACGTACTCAATATATGCACTGGCTTTTTTATTTTAAAATAATTCACGGATCACGGGACTAAAGTTCATTCGATAATAAAAACGTTTTATCATATAAACAAATACAAAAAGTGATTTATATCCGCAGATATGCCAAAAATTAGCCATGAACTACATTTATTGGATTTTGGCATTGATCAATCGATTTGGTATAATTTGTTGCTTATGATCCACCACTTATTTTTTCCAACTTCTACCGCATTATATGTGTAGATCAGCGGCATATCAGGGGGGCTAAGCAATGTACTTTGAACCAAAAATAACGTAACGTCGTTCGGTATCTTTTTTAAATTTAGTTTGCCACTGTTTTTTTCTAATTCTGTAGTAGGCTATAGCCTGCATACCCTATATTTGTTACTGATATAGGCCCAGGTTTTTTCAAGGTCAACTAGGTTTTTTTATGGAAACATATTTTTTATTGCAGAATCTTGCTCTACGAGAAAAAACAAATATCTTTCGTTCACAAAATTTTGAAATCCGATAGCAACTTAAGAATATAGAAAATACAATATTAATTCTTTTTATAACTCTTCGATAGTCGGAACAGACTTTTCATCGCTCCGATAGTGGGAAGCACTGCGCTTGTCATAGTATCTCTAACTTCAAACTCTCTGAGATCACAAGCCACCAAAAAAAGTATGTATGCCTCCGATATCGCGCTTGAGTTTGCTTAGACGGCTTCCTTCACAGACTATCCAAATCCTTCGATCGTGATGTAGATGCGCGGCCAGAACGAATTTGTGTAGTGAATCAGCATACTGGTGTATGTGAATCGTGGTACATAATGTTATAGTGGATGTTCGTGAGATGATAGGGGTCAAGGCAACTGCCGCCATGAAGCCTAGTCAAAACACTGAACTAAAAAGAACAGGAGAGTTTGTACATAACTTATTGTGGGAGCCATATGGTACGAGAGGGATATTATTGTCTCTCTCTTGATGGATCTCTGAAATTGTTGGTGAGAATCAACAAGTCGCTCACCATCGAACGTCACATTGCATCTAAGAGATGTGGTACATGACTCAACGTGTAGCTACACGCTGTGACGAAGAGGAAGATTCCTCGGCGTACATATATTGTCACTGTAGATCCTCAGGTTACTACAGAGAGAATACACTAGGGGCCTAGTGTTTTGGGAACAGAAGGTGTAAGATGGGCAGGGGCTAGAGTCATACTCTCCTTGGCGAAAAAGGCTGGTGGTATACAATTTTTGCGGATACTTCCACTTGATTTGACGTAGAACGGTGATTTGCCAGTATGTTTTGAATTAATTTTTTCGAGAAAAACTATTGTCAACGGCAACAAATCGAACTAAAAGGCTGTTTGTTTACAAAGTCTCAAAATTTTCTTGTGCTGGTGTTGTTATAGAAAAGTAGGCTTTATAAAATTAATTCAAGTGTGTCCCTTGCATTTGCTGATCAGTTGTTCCACGTCGACTAGGGTGAAAGTATTCTACGAAATACTATAACATGTACTATCCTGTCGATGGATATCTAACTTCCTTTCAAGAATGTTTCTATAGCACCTCGTATGTTATACTACGCCTACAGTTCGCCATCTGTTGATCTCAAACATTACTGCACGTGATTAAAAAGTGATTTTTTTCTCTTCATCTCTAACAGTTTTTGACAAATTTAACCTATAAGCTATAAGTCAAATTTAGCGACTGTTTGAAAACCATTTTATTATTAAACAAATTTAAAGCTTACAAAATAAGATAGTTAATCGGAAATAGTATCATTAATTAGTTGATTATTCATTAAAGGCCAATCCACAGCTTTAGAACTAATATGTGCTTATGAATGTTTATGAATTACTATAATGGATAAAGGTGATGAGCTCTCAAAAATGTATCCTTTTCTGTAATATCGAAAATCATTTTTTATATTTTTATGAATCCTTAGCAGGTGTTATAGAAATCTTGAACTACCATTCCCAACTAAGAGGATAGCACAGATAGCATATGATGTCCTACGAGTCGATAAAGAACCAAAACGTAGTGGAGCTAAAAAATCATTACATGTAGAAGATAATATTTTGAAAGTGTGAGTATAGAGTCGCTATTTTATTTTCAGAGGCTAACAGCAATTAGCACATAATTCTAGCACACTTAAATTTTCTAATTATTGAAAAGATAGTGTGGCTTGACATCAAACTGCACTCTTATTTTTTTAAATAAAAATATGTTAAAATATATTTGAGCATGTTTTTTCAAGGAGGCAAAAATTACCTTGTAAACTAAAGGCATTTTATAGGGATTGGATTGAAGTTAAAATTTACACTGTCTTTGAATTTTTCAGTTACACATTTCAATCACTATATCATATTGATTCTTTCAGGGAATTCACTGCAGGGGAAGCAAGACACCTAAGGGTAGCAGTGAATGGGTTCCTGGAAAAGGTTGATCTGGTAGTTGGGAGTGTGGATCTTCTAGGACCACCTTGCAGTGAAACATACTCTCATAACCAATAGAAAAATGCCAGAACACACACCAGCGCCTACCCCTAGTAGGGCCGTTTATGGGTTTGCACTGTACCTCAGTTTCAGATTGTTCTTCATCATATACCTTCTATGGGCAGTCATACCTGAAGAATACTTTGTACTCATGGGTATAACATTCCTACCTCAACGTTACTGGGCAATAGCTGTTCCAGTATACTCGCTGATTGTTTTAACCATTTTTGCATTTTTTATATACCCTGGATTTGGGATTTCCATGACACCAGATATATCTGATTTGCGGACTATTAGGGACCAAGCAGGTAATAAGAGAAAAGCAAATGGGAAAAATTTGAAGAGACTTGGGAGTATTGTAGGCGAATGTATATGCAAAAATAAAGAGAAATGCTTCAAGGAGTATTATGAGAGTATACAAAACAATACAGCTGGTAAAGCTATTGCCCCATTGAAGGATCTTGATGTTTGGGAAGTTTCAGATGAACTATATTTAAAATAAATTTGTAATATATTCACCAATCTAATCAATGTTTATACTTATTGATAACTAAACAAACACTTTTAAAATTATATATCTGTAAGAAGAAAAATATGCCTAATTTGCTTGCTCTTTCTCTCCCAAGGATTATCGGATAGACAGGCAGATCAACAGCAATGAGTGAAATAGTTGTCCATGAAGGTTTTGTAAAATGTTATCTTTGGTGATATAAAATAAGGTGTCTTAATTTTGTTCGCAACACCAGCCGTCTTGTTTGTCTGATTCATGCAACAAAGGGTTGTAATGGGATTCCATTCCATTGTTTGCAACATTGCTGCGCGTGTTTAAAAAAGATTCCACAAGTACAAAATCATAAAAAAGTAAATTTATATATTTGTATTGTAATCCTAATCATAACATAAACAATTCTGCAGTAAATAAACCTGTTTCTTTGACACAAAACATTTAAAACCTAAGATATTTTACATGACTCTGGTCCACATTCAAAGTCCCGCGATATTTGCCCTCCTTTGAGAACAGTATTAACAACAGCTCTTGCTAGATATCCTGTCGATCTGACATAGGGTATTTCAACCAAACATGAAATTTCATCTTCTTGCAAATTATTATCCTAGAAAAATAAAATATGGTTAACTATTACAAGGTATTTTAGCCATGGAATGAATAATTTCTTAGTGTAAGTTGAACTTATGGATCAATGTATTTTTATGAAAAATATAGGACGGCAAAGCTGAGAGTGTGTATTAAAAATTCAAGTTATCTTGACAAACATGATCGGAAATTTAAGCAATGTACACAAAATTAACTACAACTCTCTACCTATAAATCAGTAGCTGCTTAGACAAGCATTTTTGTTAGGTTGACATAATACAACCATACTAAAAATGCAAATCATCTGCTTGGGATCACTAATGTTTGCCATCCAATTATGAGAGGAAAGTAAAAGGATAACATTGAAAAACTGCACATAAATACTAACTTTGGCATACATGTGGGCAGCATCCTTCATCAACTGTTCCAAGTCTAGTACTTGACTGAAGGTTAATTCAGGGTTTCTACACAATATCGTCGAAACTATTGTTAGGAGTTCGACAGTAAGCTGGTGATATTCTGGTTTTTGAATATGGTTCAACATCTACAAATATCATCATTTAATACACATTGTGAATGACTCCAAATAATGATGGTCCGAAAACTAAATCACCTGAATGCAGAGATATCTGAATTCATTCCATTCTCCACTCCAATTGGCGAGGAAGTATTATGATCTCAAAAAATTTGAATACAAGACATCGTGCTTTCTTGATGTTTCACGACATATACATCAACGACAAACCGGTCGGTCTGTAAGTCTGTGTTCCGTCCGGTAATCCATGGCATAACTCCGAGACTAACTTTTGGATTTTGATGAAATAGGATAACTAGGTTACTAGTGTGTGACAAGGACGAAAAGGATTGTAGTTTGTCATAATCGGTTCAGTGGCGTCGTAGTTATCGTCAAAAAACAAAATCATGCTCAAATTAATTTTTTTGGACAATTCAGAGGGCCCTGATCATGTGTCACAAAAAGAGGGGGGGTTAAACATTAGCTGTTGATAGAAGACGTACTGTCACCTACAAAATTCTGACCGTGATTGTCGGTGTTGTTAATCTGTCATACTGTTGGTACACTAAGTCGATGGCGAATATGTTCATAATAAATTTGTCACAATGATTGAATTTTAAATATTGAAAATCTATGCAAAAGGGTTTACCATCATTAGAAAGGTTAAACATTCATGAATTAGGTTTTCTATTATCCACATATCGTTATGTTATCCCCTTATATCAGCAATATGAAAATATTAGTTTTCATAAAGCATGGATCCTACATACTATCTGATATATATAAAATTCATGTTATTAAATATCTGGGTATAAAATATTGTGAAAACGAAATACAATCTAATTTCCTAATTCAAGATAAAAAACTATCTAGCATGGGCTATAAAATGAGATCTTTATAAAATACCTCTTCAACGAGTAAGGAGAACGTCAACTCCGACTTAGTCATATTCGCTAAGGTAGATTGTTCAAGGATGACATTTCCAGCAAATTTGATACCGTGAGGAGTTCTGGTCATCACATCCCACACCTGGTTGTAGAACGAGGAAGGAACTCTGCCTAAGCAACCTTCTAGTTGCCTTTTTCGTCTTGGGGTTAGCCTACAATGTTTTTTTTATCGAAAGTCGAACTATATGTCTATCTCACTACTATACAATCGGTAAAAACGGTAATACTGTCTATTTCTCTGATCTAATGGCATGTACGGAAAGGGCCTACAGAACTGCTTTAAAAAAGAACAGTCGTAAAAGGAATGCTTGATCATTACTTTCATGTAAATCAAAAATTTGTGTGGCCATATTGTCTAAGTAATGATTCGTGAGTTTATTTCTATCATCTACGTTGTTCGTTGCTCTGTACTACAATGAAATTGTATTTTGTACATAAAAACCACTAATATTGAAAGGTTTCAATCAAACTACCCGATGTGGGTTCCGCCACAGTTGAACATGATAAATAGAAAGCTATATTTAAGAACTTTAATTTTATATTCATCATTGGCTTCAGTTATATAGTTAAGTTAGCAAGTAACCTGGGTAGTCATTTGAAAACAGACAATATGATAGTCAAACGATGCTTCAAATATGAGGCGAAACTCATCAAGGTTTAAGACTCAGTTTGTGGAACCTCAATTTGTTGGTCAGAAAGGATACAAGATATTTTGTTCATTTAGTCACTGAAGAGAAATCTGCTATGGTAGAGCGCACAACTGTAAATATAGCATACCGCTTGGAAAATAGATATTTGTGTTCAGGCAGAGGTGTATGCCATATTCCACTGTGCAAGGATAAACAATGAGCGAGCATATAACGTCTGCACTTGTTTGGAGATGTCAACAAGAACGGAACAAACACAATAAAGGAAATTTGGATTGGATACTCAAGGCACTGAAGAATTAAGGCAAATGAACATCCAAGACAGGGATCATCTCTATTTATCTAGAAGTGCGAAGCAAAACAGTAAAAATACATCTAGAAAATACTTACAGTTCAGTGTTACCCCATTCCTTTATAGACAATACTTTGTACAGTAACTGCCTGACCTCATAAGGGCTATGATCCTCAAGTTTCTTGTTTTGCCCAAACAAGTCTAAGTAATACTTTATGGCCTCCAAGACCCAGACTACTCTGATTTTCAAGATACCTCGAAATAGCTCAGGATTGGTCGAGATCAGTCTGCCGCAGTACAGGATTATCTCCTGCTGTAGCACTGCTTGTATTACGTTGTAGGGTTGAACGGTGTTGTACATAACCGATTGGATCTCTGCCGGGGTCATTGGCTTGTCAAATACCGTTTCTTTTTGACCTACCACACCCACAGATAGCTGACAATGGAATAAATAATTATAATCTAAGATTTCAGAGTCCACAAATAGTGTAATATGTAATTAAGTGCGTATATTTGCTAGCATGAAAGTGAAGACAGGTAAAGAAAACCATGCCCTATGTAAAAGTATGATAGCTGAGAACAATACTCAAGCAGCTATCTATGTAAAGAGTGCAATGTTCTCATATCAAATAAAGATCATCGTTTCTCTTTTTTTGGAGGGGGACATTCATATTTTTTGGCAATAGTGAAAGATCTATCATCTATAATATATATATATATATATATATATATATATATATATATATATATATATATATATATATAATAGCTATTCCTCCTGAAGAAGCCCCCCTGGAGCCCGCCCCCTAAATACGTGCCTGCCGTAGACACACAGTTGATTTATTTAACGTCGATTGAGAAACACTGCACCAGTTAATTAAGAACTTTCAGGAATAACATACTACTTACCTGTTTTCCATGTACCAACACAGCTGTAATAAAAGGGCTAATAGAGTCCACGTGATGGTGCAACAGACTGCTAGTAAACCTCACGGCAGCCCAGTGCCTGAGACATCCGGCCTTGTGGTACAGACTGTGCAAGTGTTCTTCCACAGTGTTTGATTTAACCATGAACTTTCCTCCTTCTCTTTTTAACAAAAAGCTAAACAGCTGGCATTTGGCGTATATACTTTCTATGTTTATGATAGCCTCGACAATTTCGTTTGTAGTTTTTGAGCTGTAGTGCTACAGGGAGAGAATTCAAATTAATTCATCTTGTTTATTCATATACAAACTATCGAAATAACAAACTTATCCAAATGAAGCATTGTGAATCAGAATTAGAAAAAGGGAGTGTGAACCCTCAGCTTCTCTGGAAGTAAGTGCTAGTCTAAGCTTCCTCAAAATATTATTAGCTATATGGTTCTCTAACATTCACCAAAAACAAAAAAATTAGTTAGATAACATAAGCTTTCATGAAAACATTCCATAATACTCTATGACCTACAGATCTGTATCCTGATCATTGAGGAATAATATGTATAATGTCCTCAACAATACATAAACATAGATGACTGAGTCTTTCAATGCAATAGTTGCATTTGAAGAACTATCGAATAATCTATAATTATTCTTACAGAGTAGTCCTTGAGATCATCTTGAAAGTTCAGTATTCTTGGTACATCTGTAAGGCTTTGGTATCCTATGTAATCATGTGCCAGCTGTTTAAAGTGGGGGTACTCCTCGTTGGATTCGTCTAGCAGGTTCATGAAATCGAGATGTTCTAGAAATTTTCAAAAATTTTATTTTCACATCGCCAAGAAGCAATTATTGATTCATATAATTTCCATAACATAGCGTCTGTCTAAGGTGTGAGAAATCAAAAATATCAACGTTCTCATGTATTTAATTATATATCTGTGAAAAATTACGCGAATAACGTTTGGATATATTCACAATTAGGAAAATATATTTTAAAATATTTTTGTAAATACCATTCTATAATTACACATGTTCAGTAGGTCGAGACTATACTATAAAATTAGATGGATATTAGTAGTGATCAGTAGCTATAGCAACCCTGCTTTGAAGATCCCACTAAATTAATGAATTACAAAAGCGTATTTCTCTCTTACTACTTACCAACACAAGAACTAGAAATGAGATTCTGCAATCTTCCTATTCTCACTTTTACGCTGTCGCAATACCCTTTTTTCAACATAGCAAGTAGATCTAGCATCTGCTTAAATTGCGGATCCCTCATGTGTTCTTCTCTGATGAGAAGGCACACGGTGGGCCGTCCCGATAGCCTCCAATATCTTCCTACAAACTGTAGCTCGGTTTTTATATCGTCAATCAATAGAGCCATGTCTCTGTATAGGTAGAAGTCGGACACTTCGAATATGATTGGGTAACACAGTACTGTGTTACCTGCTATACGGTATATTTTGCTGGTACCTGGAAAAGTACAGCAATTCTATATCGGGTGAAAGAGGGAAGTGGGTCACGTTTATAAGTTTTTATCAATGCATTTGGTGATATCTGGAATCAATAAACAAACATTCCGATTTTTCACACACCTAAAATTGACTATTTTGAAAGTAGCAATATAGTTACCGAATTTACCTAAAGCTCCAACTGGTCTGACAGGTCTACCCTGCAACTGCAGCTTGTGGTTTACACCCAAATTCTGGTAAACTTTCACTAATTGTGTAGATGACCATATCTGCACTGGTTCCACTTCGTGCGGTGTTTGAGTTTGAATTCCGTAAGTTGCCATCATTGCTTGTAGCCTCATAGATTCTGCGATCAGGACAATTTGTACAACCAAATCCGTGGCGGTACCCTGAAGGATAATTCATGTTGTACCATTTTAGAGCATTGTAATGAACTCGTGAATCATGCTCGATAGAAGTAGATGCTTCAAACACAATGCAATTCAAGCTAAAACCGTGCAAAAACATCAATGACTTCATCAAAAAAATGTGACAACAGAAAATGCATACCATACAATTTAGATAAAAATGGAAACACCCCTTAGTCTTCTATTTGCATGCGTACAGAAGCGACGCGAGAAGTGTTGCCATTTTCATGTCATCTGTGCTGTTTAGCTACATACCTACTATCTACTATAAACTCTAAATATTGGAAAGTGCATCAACTACTACTTAAAACATAGATTGTAGAAAGGACAGTAGACATTGTAACAAAAGTTATTCGATATCATATCTCAATCACTATCATTGTTATATTTATTCTTATTCTGAGCACGTGCAGCTCCAGAAGAAATACTAAAATAGTGGTCTAGAACATCGAAAACGGGTGTCTGATCTGTCCCTATTCTATAGATACCATCACGGAATATGTTTGATTGAGCTGTCTCAAAGAATAACAGCAAAAGTTGTCAGTATAGACAACACTAGAAGGGCCCAACGGGCGTATCTTCATCGAACTTCCATCGGCTCGAACCTTTTCAAGAAGTCTTTTTTTTGGCGAACCTCGGCGTTGTGGATTGAACTGCCGGGAAGTTTTAAGGTCAATGTTAGTAGATGTTTATCCGCTCGTAGTGGTTCTGGGGCGCAATAGGCTTTTGAAATATTACTCATGCTTCATAGGCTAATACGGAAGTCGCGGATACATGTATAATTTTTACACCTTTTGGTCATCACGTTTTAGCGCTGATACCAAATCAATAGGATTTAGGTCAGTCAATCAAATATTACATAATGACTATTGTTTAGAGCTTAAAAAAATTATGGAAATTACGAATAGATTGAAAATTATAAATCGCATTTTCCAGAACTACACATGCCCAGGAACAGTAAAGACAACGATAGCAGATAATAAACAAGCCATTCTGATTTACTATTTTCACAAAACTACAGATAAAATGCATAGTGAGCGTTTTCCTTTTACTTACAAAACAAGGTTTTGCCTGGGTGCAGAAGACATGGAAAAAATAATCGCTTATTAAAATAATATAGATACGGAGCATCAGTAAATTGATGTAACTTCTAAAACTCATCATGTGGTTATCTCCTCGATTAATTCGATTTTCCGCTGGCCGCTAATTGAAAGCACATACGTATGAATGAACATCATTACTGATGTTTGGGCTGCCTCAGCAGCCTTTATCAAAGTCTGTAACAGAATGAAAAAATTGATTTCGAAAATATAATGACATTACTATTCATGACTGTTCTCTGGAAAAAGTATATAATCATTTTATTTCCATAATTACGTTAATCACGTTCTTTTATTCTGTTTCGTACTATGATAAAAGCTGCCGAGGCAGCCGAAATGTCATTAAAGATTCACTCAAACGTATGCGATTTGAATTAGCGGCCAGTCCTATTATGTAAACGTCGCAAAATAGGAGACACATAATACCATAGTTTACTTGTTTTAAAAAAATCTCTAAGAGCCCTCGTATATGAAATAAAATGTACTCCTTTTGAATGTAATTTTACCCGCCTATGTACTAAAAATAAAAGCTGCTAGATGAGGGGTTATAACATTATTCAACAGATGGCGCAAGATATGTACATTTTATACATGCCTTAGTCAGAAATATGGCTATACTTTCTTAGAACATATATCTTCCTTCCTTGTCTAGGGGAGCGGAGTGTGTCAATGACCGTCTAGTGAGACCACTTTTGCTGATACCCTTATTGAAAATTGCCCGCACCCACCATAATTTGGCGAGTGCAATTTTTGGAAGCGCCTCCTTACTTATAGGGGGCCGTAGAAAAATTATATAAAACGAAAACAAAAGGCTCTGGTCCAGTTGCTAGTTCGATAAACTCTATGGGAATAAAAAAGGGACATAGGGATTGTGATGTTGATAACTTGATAATCTTGACATATCGATATTCAATAATATGAGATCATAGATTTGCTTGAATTCTATATATCAATGAAACATAGTGGAACAAGTCAGCAAATTCCAAATCTATCTGAAACAGTTTTTTGAAAATTAGGTCTTATTTAAGCCGCTAACCAGGGCTAACCAGAAACAAAATTCATATAAAAAACAAACAAGTGACGTTTTCGCATTAGTACCAAGTCAATTCACAGCACCGTTTGTTTATCCTAAGATAAATTACACTAATTTTGATTTTCCTTGAGAACTGCGGGAACGCTGTCCCCTCTCTGCAAGGCCGCCCGCGAGAGGCAATACGAAATTCTGACGGTTGATAATGAAATGCCATCTGGAGTACTTCTCATTCTGCAAACATCCTTTTCAGGAAGCAATGCTTGAACCAAAACAAAATAATGAAAAAAATTTCACCTGAAAAGCAGAATACCTCCCTCCTTTCCTTGGCCTATTGTAAGATGGCAAATATCTTCGTACAGGATCAAGCTCATTGATATGCAGAAGACCAGCTGTTAATAGTTCTGATAGAATAAACATAGCTTGATTCCACAGAAATAAGCCACCATCAGTATAAGGTTTTCTGGTACAAGTGTTAGGTTCTTGTTTTTCCTTTTCTATGCATTCTTCAGGAACATAATAATACATTGGTATCACTGGATCTGTAGTCAGGAAAAACATAGAAATATCTATAATTTTGCTATTGAATACATTTTGTTTTACCTCCATGGTGGTCAACCATAATATGTTCTTTTAACAGATCCTGATATTCCTGAATCTGTTCAGGGATTGTCTTAAAAACGCCATCAATGATCATGAATATATAAAATAGGGGCCATTCACATTCAATCTTTTCATAATTTTTTATTTCACCTTTTTCATAATATCTGGAATAAATAAGGATGTATTGCAATAAATTTAATTTTCCAGCTCAAGTACCTCTTTTTAGGATCCTCAATGACTGTTCTGAATCCATCTCTAATATATCTTTTGAATCCATAGTTTCCTTTCAAAGAGTTTACTATATTAGATTTGGTTTTCTGGTATAGCATTTCTTCATGTGTTGAAAATGCAGGAAATGATATGGTTGGTAACAATGAGGAATCAACATCCTGCAAATTAATCAAAATACATTTAAATCAGGTTGTAACTAATTTGAGTTATTGTATGGGGATTCCAGGAACCATAAGTTACATTCAAAAGGATGATTTCAAGATACAAAGGTGGTTGAAAAAAGTTAGATTCATACAATATATATTAAAACATTTTACTCTCATTAACAATTAGTTTTACTGGAGCAAAATGAAATTTCTTCTACATGATACCATTAGCATGAATGCTTAGAGACCATTCTTGGCCATCAGGAGTATTAAAATTAGATTAGCTGTTCCAGCAAACAATATATATGGCATGAGAGATATATTCAAATAAGGGTTGGAAATGCTATATCCATAACATTTCATGGAAAAAGCACTTCAGCACATCCATTAGATATACATGTTCTATTTTACAATTTTACCTTAGAGCACGATTCCCTTGGAAGCAAAGTTTCAAAGATGCTTCTATTCCTATTATGTGCATCAATATCAACATAAACAACACTCCAGGAAGCTCCTTTTTCACCAAACAAATTACATCCATTTATAGCTTCTAAGGCTGATTTTGCAAGTCCTATAGAACTGGCATGGATTTCAGCACTTCCATCATTGTATTTGCTACCTCTCTCCCACATTCCATAGTCTGGAGTACGATATGCTCTTTCTACGTAGTAGACAAGATTCTGAACAAATGCTACTTCATCCTATAATGAGAATAGGATATGAAAATTATTTAGTGTCATCTGCTCATTTTGAAATAGCCCTTTCACAGCTGCAGGAGCATAAGAGATTGGATGAATAGAATCATCCAAAAATAAATTGAATTTTTCAAGAGTAGATGCCTACACTAGATTTTAGTGAAATCTAATTAATATAAAATAAATTTGCATAAATGTCCTCAGCAATTTTTGAAAAAATTAGCTATTTTACCTGAGTGTAAATAATCTGGAGTCCAGAAGTAATCATCTGAACTAAGAATAACAAATATATTGAAACAACATCAATTTGAAGATGATTGTATTCACTATCACTATAAACTTCATGTCCTGTAGTTAAATTAAACTTTATATGCAAGGCATGAGCATTGCATTGATTCTTTTTGAATAACTCTATCCTAGGAGCTTGTTTCATCCAGCATTCTAAAATTCCTCTCATGCATTTCACAGTGGACTGGCCCAGTTCATAAGATTTTCCTCTATCATCATCAATTCTCCTGAAAAACAGACCAATTCAATGCAAAAACTAATTAAATGTAATATAAAATGGTTTTAGCTAAAAAAAGAGGAATTACTTGTGAATGTACAAAATCAATTCAATTGGTTTATTTTGGCAAAAGTGCATCATTTTGTAGAACACACCCAACTGAAATTTACAGGATATTTCCTTTAAGAATACAAAACAAATCAAATTATGATTTTTTTTCTATAATGAAAAATATTATCATATGTATTGTAGATGCTCTTACTTGGTGAAACTCTTCCATCAAGTAGTGTAATTTACACACAGTTTCACAAATAAAACTCGAAACACATCACTGAAAGAAAAAGTTTTATTTGTGTAAATACCTGTATGCTTGATATAAGCCCCAAACTGCTGCACCACAATATATGCTTTCTCTTACACTTCCCACTTCCTTGTCACTGGACAAGACAGGAAATAAGCCTGTTATTGGGCTCTGGAATTGGAGAAGTTGCCTTTTAACTGTAAAAGGGCCACCTAAGCATTATATTTTCTTATGTTTTATAAAAATTCATACCCATTCCATAATAAATATCAAGTTGTCGAACTGTGTCTTCATAGTTGGATATTTTCAAAAACTGATCTATGTAAATACTGTCATCTATAATACTATTTTGTTTTGGCGTTCTGAAAAGCAAAACTATGAGTTATGATTTATAGTGATGTGAAATTATCCTTACTTTTCTGATAAACCCATTTTTACGAACTTAAAATTAGACAAGCCGAAGAAAACAAATGAAATGTCAAATAAAGGTTAGGAAAAGGTCATTCTAAAATTTTCCTGTGCAGTATTTTTTTTATAGTTCAAGCTACCAAAACAAAGATGGCCACAGTGGTGGTGCATCAAAAATATGACATATGACAACTGACAGGTAATGGGTTTGTCAAAAAGAGGTTATTTCGTGTTTGTCAATACTTACGAATACCACAAAAAAGGGTAGCAGATTTCTACAGGGACATAAAAAATTAAATATTTACGCATCAAAAACACAAAAGATGAATCAAGACGAAAAAATGATTGAGGATCAAAATTTATCTCTTGGCCAACCATTGAGTGATTTTCTTTTACAGCTTGAGGATTACACACCAACTGTAGGGTTGTTTGAGAATTTTTTTCGTTACCTGATGTTTGACTATTTTTAGATCCCAGATGCAGTAACTTGTTATTACCTGAGAAGTTCAGGTTTTGAACCCAAAGATCCGAGGCTTGTTCGACTGATATCCATAGCTGCACAAAAATTCATATCAGACATAGCAAATGATGCACTACAACACTGCAAGATGAGGACAACGAACTCGTCAAGTCACGGTAGTTCGAAGGTCAGACAAAATTTCTATTTATACTTAACATACATATAGATTAATTAGAGATGCAATCTTAACTTTTTCAAACATGTTTCAAAAGTTAACAGCAATGGTCATAGTGTAGCAAATATGTTATATAGCTACAAGGCTAGGTAGGACTACATATACCAAATTCAGATTGTGAATCTAATCCTCGATAAGTTTTGTGTTAAAACTGTATCAGACTGAAAAGATATTCAGTAGCAGTATATATATATAAAATGGACAGTGTACTCTAATCTCGATTTTTTCTAGAACAAACAAGGCACCAAGGATAGAAGATATTGTTTAACCATGGAAGATTTAACACCAGCACTTGCAGAATTTGGCATTACTATCAAGAAACCCCACTATTATGTTTAACATTATTTTATTTATATTATGTATGCATTAATTCAACCTTTTTAAGAAATTATATTAGGTAATCATTGAGAAACAGTAGTAAAACAACATATTGAGAGGTTGATCAGTTTACTTATTTTTTTGATTTATAATTTGTACAATTTTTGTTTGTATAAACAATAGTATAGAGAGTGTAATTTTAAACAGGAAAATATACATATAGTTAAATCTATATACTTGCTTTTTTACCTTAAATATACATAATGTAGATTGTTGATGCTCTTACTTGGTGAAACTCTTCAATTGAGCAGATAAAATAATTGTGTGACACACAGTTTCACCAATAATACTTTTACTTACATCACTGTAAGAAAAACAGTTTAATGTGTAAAACTGTGTCAAGTACACAATTATTACAACTAGGAGTTTTCATCCAGAAGTTTTTGTAGTAAATTACATGCTAGAGGTATAATCAAGTATTCAGTTCCATCGACAGACCTCTTAATTTTGACCATTTTATGGTCAACAAACTCTGTCAATTGAGCACGTAAAGCTAAATCTGAGCTAACAATGAAGGACTCCCTACATGCCATGTATAGATCTTTGAACGATATTCCTTGATAAAACTGACTTTTGCCATGCTCTAGCTGATATTTAACTATGATCATGTATATGCTTTTAGAATTAGAGGTGAGAGAGAGAAATACATTTCTTAATGAGGATAATGCTAGAGCTCCTGTTTGAGCAATCATCATAGACTTTTCAAAGGATGTTTCCTCAGTGTAAGGTGAGAAAGAAGTTACATCGAACCATATGTAATTAAATTTACTCAGTCTACTGTGATCCCAAATTAAAGGGGCATTGATATGATCAATAGAAGCTAGAAGATGGATATTTCTCACAGAAGCTAGCATAGCCAAGGCATTTTGTGCTTTATTATTCCTCAGCATATCTCCTTCAATATTATGGATTAACAGGTACAAATGTGTTTCAGGCATTGAATGAAATTCCTCAACAATTAAATTACATGCTTCTGTAGGATTACTAGGACACTCAGTCATTTTTAACAGATCAACAATGATAGTGTCAAGGATGTGTTTGATGGTGATGGCAGGAAAAAACCCATTAATAACAATGACAGGCATTTCTTGAAGATATTCCATGTGGAATTTTTTGATAATATCACGTTTCGAACCAAGACCATACAATAAGATATTGAAGTTCTCATGCAACAGAAATAGCCACTTCTTGAAATAACTATGATTGATCTTGGTTAGCTGTTCTATAGATTTTTTATGTTCTTTAGATAGCTTTGAATTCTGCAAAAGTTGTTGCACTTCATGTTGTGGAAGTTTTGGTGTTTGAAGCTTGTCTAAAGTATTGTTTGAAGTTTGAATTTTTGATGCACAATTTTGAAAATACTCCTCTGTGTTTATTACATATTTGCTTCTCCCTCGTGTTCGTGGCGTTTTCAGATTTGTATTAGATATTTTTTTCTGACTTTGCTTTGGTTGTAATTCTTCTTCAGAATCTATAGATGAACTGCTATTTGAGCCTGAACTGCTGCTTTCTTCTGATGAGATTTCATACTCACTGGTGCTGTCCTCTTGAAGAATATGTTCTATTTTGCTCCTTGTTTTCTTTCTAACAGTATGTGGAGTTTTTGCAACTTCAGAGGCCCTTTGAGCCATTCCATCTCTGCGTTTTCTTTCTTGAAATTTGAAAATCTCATCGCCATGTACTATTTCATTTTCATGAATTAATTTGGGTTTTTCTATATCGCCTTGAAAATCGTCCTCCTCGGTGTAATACAAATCGTCTTCATCACTGCTAATCGGCTCCACAAATCCGCAGTTTTTCAATTTGGCGATATAGAGAGATTCTAGCGCTTTTAAGCTCGGTTTCGTGGAACGAGATGTTTTGCGTATTGGCGTTGAATTGCTACTACCAGATTCCATTGGTACTATCAAGGCAGTATTATTAAAATAGGGTAGCAGTTTTAGTGGAAGAGTGGTCACACAATTTGAGGTTAGAAGTTATGAAATTTTACCGCCATTTCAGGACAAAACATATATTATAATTCAGTGTTCTATCGTCAGTGATTATGATCTATTTGGGGGTAATTTATTCACGTAAGACGTAATGTACATGTTTACTCCAGTGGTCCAGTGTTATACATATTTATGTATATACGTGGTATATACATTAATGACATTGGAAACTGTGACGCTGAATCCAAATTTATTTTGTATGCTGACGATACATTAAGGATGCATCAATCGAAGACCCAAAACAGTATCAGTTATGGAAGCAACCATAATTTAGATATTGCAACTTGGTGTCTAGCAAATCAGCTTCATATAAACAATAATAAAATTCAACAAATAGCATTTCAAACTATTAACAACGCAGAATCCAATATCAATGATAAGGTAAAGCTTCTTGGTGTATACCTGGACCATACGCTTTCATGGAAACTGCACACAAATGAGTTATCCAAAAATATGTGCAAAATCATATTTCTGTTGCGAAACCTGAAACCCATTTTAAATTATGATTCAATTCTTACATGTTATCATGGGTACTTTCAGTCCGCACTAAGATATGCCATTTTCATCTGGGGAAATTCGCCTTATACTGAAGAAATCTTTTCTCTACAAAGAAGATGCATAAGAATTTTGGCTAATTTAAAGTATCAGGATCTATGCCAACATGCATTTGTCCGTTTAAAGATCCTTACCCTGCCTTGTATCTATATACTTGGATGTCTAGACTATGCCAGAAGTAATGAGAATCTTTTTGTCAAGCATTCAAGTGTACATATCTACTTGACAAGAAATAGAGATAACTACGGATTAAAGGACTTGAGGCTGACAAAATCTCGAGAAACATTACTAATTACTTCTGCGTCAAGTTTTATAATGCTCTCCCAGTAGAAATTAGAACCCTGCAAATAAACTCCTTACATATCAAAATGGAAAGATATTTACTTGGAAAAGCTTTCTTTTCTTTTTGAGGATTTTAGTGTTAATCAGTTAATCCAAATGAATATTATATGTTATATACCTGTATGCACTTCTGATATATGTGAGCAGGTTTATCCTGCAAAACATCGATAAATTACTACCACTACTACTACAATGTTGCACGACGCAGTTTTTTATCGCAAAATACTTAAATAAGCAAAGCGAAAAATGTACAAATCCAAATCACTCTGCGTTTTTCACCGTGAAAAACAAATTGAGGGGTAACAGGAATAAAATATTGATTCAACTCTATGTATATTGAGTATATAGAGGTTCTAATTAAGCCTGTTTCCTTTTTTTATGTAGTGTTCAATTTATTTAGTGTCAAAAATGGAAGTATGTATGTATGTATGTATGTAGAACGCGCTTCCTGTATAATTTGCCTCTTTATTATATGATAGGATTTAGGTTAGGTTAAGGGTTGAGTGTAAGAATAGCTTTATGCTAAACTTCGCCCAAATAAAGACGTTTTGTTATTATTATTAAAATAACGAGCTATGCTGAAATGTAAAAGTTTATTACATATGACAGTATTCATGGTGAGATATTCAGATTCAATAAAAAAAAGTATAATTATCTACCTAATATAACTTTTGGAAAAAGATCACTTGAAATCAGTCTATGAATAATAAAACATTTGTTCATATTTGCTCCACTGTTCAATCCAAAAACTAATCTAAGTAGGGTAAAATATAGTTATCACAAATTGTAATATCAGTATGCCACATAAAATGGTTGATGCCTGGTACAGTTATTATTTTCAGTTTGTTATCCTTGTCAAGAGTTTTCAAACCAATTGCATCATTCTTGTACACATTACGGTCTATGAAACTTATTACAGTTCCATTTTCATTGTAGAATCCAAATTGGCTAGAATAAATAAAAATTTAAAGGTATATTGAATAGGTAAAAAAGACAATTTAACAAGTTACGGACTTATCTCCTATTTAGATCTATATTCTTGAATAAGTCCAAAGTGGAATAATTAAATGATTAGTCTTCCAATACAAAATTATAATACACTATACTCTCAACATTCCTGTTTAATCTGCTACCTGATTAGTAATTGTTATTATTATATCTTGGACACTAAGGAAATGAAAAAGATATAACATATAACTGACACCACACTTTTGTTGGATTTTGTTTGGATTACTCATAGATAGTTGTGTCTTACTGTAATAGGTATCTTCCTTTTTTTCCAATATCTTTGGAATCACTTAGTGGCTTAATAGCAAACAATTATGTACTCAATATATCAAATTACCTAGACTGCCAAGGAGTGATGACATTATCATCTGGTCCTCCAATCAAGACCAACATATCTAGCTTTGTTAATGCATTTTTGAATTCCATAGTCTTTGTACTATTGATCTCATTATTCACATAAGGTAGATACTGAGAATAGTTCAAGTACAACTGTTTATGGTAGGGATCATTCCAGTAGTTACCTACTGAGGTATGTTGTCCAACTCTAGAATAAAACAATTCAAATGCTGTTTTGAGAGCTAATCCGGGAAAATAGAAATGTAGAAACTGAGCTAAAACATATTGAAACATTATGTGATGAAGGAAATGATTTACATTCAACCTTACTTCCGTACTGTCCAGCTTGTGGTCCACTTAGAGAAATGTATCTACGTACATTGTGATCTGGGTTTGCTTGTAGTAGTGTCCGTCCTAAGAGTGCTCCTTGGGAATATCCTATGAAAGTCCCATTATACCATTATAGACAATCATTGATGAAGTTTGTTAAAAGCTCATATATTATTTTATAACCTTACCTACAAAATTCACTCCTTCAGAATGTTTTTCCGTGATATTTTTCAAATTGTCAGTGAGCTGAGCTACTTGATACCACATATTATCTAGGCTAGACCATCCACCAAACCTTTCAATATTGTATACAATTGTGCCAGGATGCTTCTGAAAATTATAGGATTGATACACTACCATTATAAGTATTTATGAATACCCCAACAAAATTAATCAATTTACCTCTTCTATTCTACTTTTGATGAGCTCCATACTGTCAAATCCAGTCATGATTCCATGTAAAAGTATTACTGGTTTGTATCCCAGTACTACAAATAAATTGGAAATAATGAATAACAAATGCCTCATTTTCCACAATTCACTAATATTTCAACAATTTTTTTGAACTCTATTGATGTCATTCATAAATTACCCATGATATGCATATTGCTGCTATTGGTACATATAAAAATAGATTCATCAAAAAATAAAAATATGTCAAAGGACAAAGGTTTTGTTTTGGGTTATGTTTTGTTGATACACGGCATAGGTTATGAAATCAATGCACAGGGACGCGACTGTGATGGGAAGAGGTAAGGAGGGATCTATTGTTGTGTCCAGCTGTAAACAGTAAATAATAGTTCTGAATCCCTCCAGAACAGCGCTTGAGTAGCAAAGGAGTATGTTATGAAGTTAACAGTTGTACACGTAGTGAAGTGCGCTGAGTTGAAAATTCCATTACTTTTGGTAACTAGAGTAGTAAAAAGAACTACAGTATACAGAACCACAACTATTTACGTAAATAATTTCGTAAATATAACCTGAAAAACAGCTGCGAGATAGCGTGGCCTGTGCTCAATTTCCGTGAACCTAATATTTTTTTGTTGATTTTGTAGTGCTTACTAATATAAAACATATGTTATTCTTCCCTTGTTCATTTCTCTATCCTACTTTAGTATTTTTCAGTACTTTATTTCTTTTCAAATCTACCCACTTGTTACACTAGCGCTTCCATAATTCAATACTTCCAAGGAACACACTTGTATATACAGAGACGGTTCTTCTGATCTCTACACTATAGAAGTATAGCAAGATAGAAACAAAAAACTATTTATGACAACTCAGTCTGTTTATGTCGTCAGAATCGCTATGTATGTTTGGTTTACTGTGTGTCAAAATTTGACAATCAATTTCAATTCAAGCTTCGAGTGTGTTTCTTTTTTTCTTTAGAACTATAATCATGTTCAGAATACTGCGAAATAAATCAAATACGTTTACGGACAGCTTCAAGTAAAGAGTTATGAATGATATACAGTTCCCTTAACTTGCGACACAAAATAATTACAGTATGGCTAGTCAGACGTCAAGACTTTTGTGAAGGTTTGTGTTTTTGATGGTTTTTGAGTCTGAATATGATCATTGGAAAAGTGTTACAGGGCAGGATGGACCATTTGCCTATGAATGAGTTTTTGTCTTGCTTGAATAATTTTTTGTTTGGAAAATAGCTTCAAAGTATATCTATCGATTTATAGTGACTTTACACTATTTCGGATTACCGAACTTCGACCTCCCATTCTATCCGATCAGAAGTTTTTCGGAGAATTAAGTTTTGTGATCAGATTCACGCTTCGACGTTCCGCTCTGTCGCTCTGGGACAAATTATTTTCGTGGAGGATGACATTTTTTTCCTCATGATTAATACTCGTTTCCTGGGTAATTCGAGGTTGGTGATCGCAAATTCGATCTTTGTTTCAAACCCGGATCAAAACGAGGTCGCTAGGAGGGGTCCGGGGAGAATTTTCGTGTTTGTTGTCCTCCAAATGGGCACCCCACTATTAGTTAGTTGTTTTAATGGTCGTATTCAAATTCAGCGCCTTAAAATATGTACGCATACTGAGTTTTATACCCTTGTCGCCGCTTATACTTTCGTTTTTGGTAGTGCTGAATCTGAATATGATCATTAAAAAAGTATAGTGGGTCAGTGTGGCCTATTCCAAGGGAGGCAAGCTTTCTAAGCCTCTCCCCCTCTCCAAGTACCCTTCTTAGATCTGGGCCGGAAACGAAGGATCGAACAAACATCTATCATCTTTAGGAGGAATATCTTTTTCTAAAATGCCACAGCGACATCCCGTTCTCAGGAAAAGCATATTTTCTGGCCAAACTCGGAATATTTAAGTATTTATTGGTGGTGCAGAATTCGAATATGATGAAAAACGTAAAAGGTGAGGGGGCGAATTTCGAGGAAGACAAACCTCTTCCCGGTCTGGGCCGGAAACAGATTTTGGATTCCTGATCAGTGCCCCCGCATTGCTCAGGAGACGAGTGTTGGTCTTGTTTAAAAGACATACTTTTTCTTAGAGACATTTCTAGGTGCACCAAATTGTAGAATCGATGCAGAGTAAAAATTATTCACTCATAGATTTGTGGTTTTCACTGGTACTTTTAGAAAAACATTGTTCATGGTCGAGAGTTTATTGCATACAGTAAAGCAAACAAATAAAATAGTTGGGTTTGGAGTATGATTTATCTGTATAAATCCTGCTTTTACTGTGCCCATCATCAAATTTTTCAAGCATAAACTTAGCCCAATCAACTCTTGTTGCTTTTTGCCCACTGGTCAACAAATGTGGCTCTCATCTGGAACACCGCTTCCTTAGGCGAAGGTGATCATGAATGATTGTTCGGACCGCTGCCGATCCAATCCCCAGAGAAGCCTCAATCTCGGTGTAGGTTATATGTCGATCATTTTTCACCATATTTTGCACAGATTCGACAGTTTCCGGAGTAACAGCAGTGGGCGATCGACCTGTGCGAGGTTCATCATCGAGTGAGACCCGGCTCCTTTTAAACTCAGCAAACCAATTAAAAACTATAGCCCTAGAAGGGTCAGAGACCCCACCAACTCACTAAACTTTCGTGACATACCGCTTGTTTTAGTCCCTTTTTATAGTCATTTAAAATCATGGCTCGATAATCGCGTCTACCCGTTCCATTTTCATATATAAATTCGGCCAACACTTAGATGCATTCGAGACCGTGTCAAGGCAACTACTGAACGAGTCAAACGCTGCCTTTGTGTAAGCTCTTACAATTTTAAACAAAATAGCTGCGTGCTCAAACCTGTATAGATGAGGAATATCTAAAGACTCTCAGCGTGACCCTCGTAATATGTAAGACAACAAATTTGCTTTGGTGGAAAACCAGCTTTATCCGACCCGACCGTGGCGGCAAAGTTGTCGCGCCTGCGTCCGGACAGGGCGCGTGTCTCGCGTACGCTAGGCCCCGCTGGCGGCCGGCCGGCCGGCGAGTCAGCGACCGTCCTGCCAGTTCCATACGAACGCGATTCTGATAGGACTCGCACGAGGGGTGCGGAGGCGCGTACCTTAGCGCTCCCGCGAAGCGACGCGTGCCGTGGGTGCTGTTCTGGTTAGGGCCGAACGCGGCGAACGGTTTGTGATGGACGTATGCTTTAGATCACGACTGGAGGTCACTTGGGTTGTTACAAATGAATTAAGGTATGAGTTGAATTTCTTTCAGGCAGAGCGCCTATCGCATCCCAGAAGCGCTGCGAGAAGATATAGGTCTTGGAACAATTACCTTAAAAAGTTATAAACTGTAACTAACTGTGATCAAACTCCGTGGCTGTCCATTATGCAACGCTAAGGGTTTCCAGAAGATTGAAATTTGAAAGAGGCTCGCCAGAGGTGTTGTAAGCCCGAGCTTCTTTTAAAGACAACCTCTCGCAAAGCTGGAATAGAGATCGCGCTCCAAAAGTTTCTGCGACAGGTCAGTCGCACCAGGACATGTTATTCTTTCAAATGTTTGATTTTGAACTTCCATTGTCTATAAAATTTTTGAGTATCACAACAGTTCACCTGAAGACGATTGAAGATAGTATATCAATCGAAACGTTGTGAAAATTGTATAGACAATGGGAGTCCGAAATCAAACTTTTGAAAATGCAACTTGTCTACAAGTTTCAAGCAACATGTTATTCTTGATGTTACCAGGAGCTCGATGGAAGATGACTCAAGCATGGGGCGTCCCTACATCGCCACAAGTGTCAGATTAACATGTGATTCGAAGATTCTATCTCAATATTATGATTCTTATGTGGTTCCTTTTTGTTTTTAGTTTTCCTTCCTTTCCTCAGTACCTATCACAAATTCAAATACTATTTTTTTGACACTTCAATACAACTTGACGTGTCAATAGGCAATCATTAAAAAAAGTCCTCTCATCTATTTTGACTGGCTCTGGTTCTTTCGTACTATAGGGTGTGGGACAGCAGCCCCCGGCGGTTTGCTGGGTAGCCTATGCTTACTAGAACTCAAAAATATGAATATTGCACCAAGCACCAAAATGATCACTCGAAGGTGTTTGAATCAGCTAACAAACATATAAAGTGCTTTCCACTATACCAGTTTTCAGACCTTGACTTTATAGATATGACAATGGGCAGTGCCACTGTGCGCAATGCTTGGAGATGAATGTCGATGTTGCCGACAAACATAATATATATTATAGTTTAGAATTTGGGCCAGCTTAGCTCTAAAGCGATTAATTTCTTTTGAACGTCGCTTACTGTATTTGAAAGATTAAAAGAAAGAAGAAAACTGTTTTCCGTATTCTATGCAGAAGGCAAACTAAACATTTTTTACCTTAATTCCATAACTTACTGAGAATTCACTCTTTTCTCTGCCGCCAGAAAAAAGTTTGTTCAACATCTGCAACGTTTAGGAAACTCAATTATGCCTTGTTCAGTAAGGTACAACGTAAAATCAGCTAACTTCTAATTGCCACAAGTTGGAGTAAATGAGTTTCAAAGACACAGCTTCAGGCGCTACAAAAATTGAATATACTTGTACATGGTAGCCTCAAAGGACATGGACGCCATAAGGCTCAAATTTGTGGCACGTGATCTCAATTTACAGTTGCAGGTACATTCACCATAATTCAACTGAGTTGGGCAAACATATTTAGTTCTGACCCATTCACCATATTTTTAAGAAAGCGAGTTAATCATTGAATAATGTTTGCTGCTTTGACAAGAAATCGTTCATAAAATCCGAGATTCAGCGTGTCATTATTTTTTGTGTTGGCACTATATGTTCACACAAGATTTTGACAATTAATTGATATCATCTACCATAAATTCCTCAGTACAACCACTGTACATAGCTCCGCGAATGAGATAAAAGTCACTCAGTCATAACTAGATTCGAGATGAAAATTTAGTTTCATCTAGTGACCCAAAATGAACCAACATTGAAAATATAGCTTGAATAAAATTGTTCGAGCCTCACAAATCAATTAAAAACTCAAACAATTTAGGATTTAAATAAACTTGGATCTATCCAAATTATGACTAACTGCTGACTGAAACCACCAATTATGATTTTCAAAATATTAATTATTAAGCCAAATGTCACAACTTGCGCTGAAATGCATCAGTACTGTTCAGGTCAAAAGTAATGAAAAACGTGAGACTAAAACCATCTGTTGAAATATCAATAGAGGATGAAGTTATTGCTTTTACTAATAGTGCTAAAAAATTGATTTCTCGATAGAAATCTCAGGTTTTATTCTATGCCAATGAATAATGGTTTATATTGACTGTTTTCGGATACTGATATCGATGTAGATTTGTAATAAGGATGTATTTTTATTAGTTTGTATGTTATGGCTAGTGCTTGGTGTATAACTTTTGCTGAAGAAGTGTATGCTCTCCACTATACATCAGACCTGCTATAGAGGGCGACACCTGCAAATAAGTTGATTTTGCTGATTTATGTTAGGCTGTATATTCAGATATTCAGCTAAAGTCTTGTATGTACTTGTAATGTGCATGCAAGACTTGGTTTCCTTTTCTTGATGGCATTTTCTGCAGGTGTCATCTGCTATGGATGGGTTTTTATTATATGCTTTTTGTAGTTTCGAGTCGTAATCACTTGGTGTCAGACAGTAAGAATGAATTCCTCTGTTTCTGGAAAAAGTTGGACATTCTGCAGCCAGGTGACGACTGCTTTTTATTGATGTTATCTTGTGTTACATGGTATCGATGTTTTCCATGAAGTGTTATCTGGTTATCAGGTGTCTAAATTCTACTGTTGTAATTGTGCATGGTTGCATGAGAAGGGGTGGCGGTAGAGGTGTGGGGTAGGGTAGGGAGAATGGGATCGCGAGGGTAAACGGGAGGAAGAAGGGAGAAGGCGGAAATGAGAAGTGGGAAGAAGGATGGGAGAAGAGCGGAAGGAGGAATGGGTAAGTTAGAAGAAGGATTGGAAAAGGAGGAGTTGGGATGGGGATAGCGGGGAGGGAGGGGATTTCCAGTTTATTATTTCAGTTTTTGTCACAGTATATTTTAGTTTTCTTCATTTTCCATAAATATATTTTTGAAATATAAATTCCCATTTCCCATCTAAAGCTCAGGGCGAACTACTGACAAAAGTTGGCAGCTCTAGAAAACTTTGATACTAAATATGTATATGGTGCATTTAAATAGCAATACTATAAGATGCTTAGAGATACCTGCTAAGAGCACAGTTCCTTACTCCAGCACCTATAAAAGGCTTAATTGCACCTTACGGCGAAGACTATCGTGATGGGGGGAGGGGAAAACGAGGTGCGCGTTACCTCAAAGGCCCGTTATTGCCCTTGCATGTTAATTAATAATCGATATTCGATGAGAAAGCTGCGATCCGCACCATTGGCTATTGCCGTGTTGCTTTGCGGCTGCAGTTACCTTATCGCTATTCTTTGAAACGTTGCGTTATTCTAAAAATAGCCAGTATACGAGGATTATATGAGAGGTGTGATATGGAGCCAAATGAAAGGATGGAGCATAATTTGCATCGATTTCGAATGCTTCAAGGAAGACAAAGCTGGTATTTTTCTGGAAGTTGGTGCATTGGCGTAGGAGATACTAATAAATAGCAACAAAATATTAAATCAGCTTCTAAATTTCGGTTTGGTATTATTTTCAAGTTACTGAGGATTTATGGGCATATTTAATTGTGTTAGTCAGTAAATATGTGCAACATTTTTTGTACGTTCCTCAGGTGCTTGATTATTTTTGGCTGTAGTTGAAACACTTTCTTGTAGGCGAAATACGTGTGTAAAAGCTGCTATGTCTTTCAAAAGTGATGAACTGGTGGTGGAGCTATTAATACACCAAAAAGTATAAAAGCATGTCTAAATTTAGATTTTGTATTTTTTTTAGTTTCTGAACTAGATAATCCTTGGGCATAGTCGATTTTTCTGGTGTCAAAAATGTTTTAAATTCCTGAATTTTATGTTTCTTCATTTTTTAAATTTCCGATCGTTTCAAGGTGTGATCAAAAACTTTTCTGAAGGCTCACATCCATAACTATAATTTTTCTATACCTATAGTGTGTGACAACCGTTAGTCTACCAGATTTGAGCTCAAAACCAAGTTACATATATACAAAGAAATAGTAAAACCTATTACTTCTTATGGATCTGAATGCTAGCAGATCTCTCCAAGACATCAACAAAAATTAAATGCCGTGGAAATAGATATCGTGTATCTAGGTTAGATCGTATCAAGAACAAGATTGTCAGAGAAAGGGCGAATGTGTACAACATTATCAATGTGAGGATTGAAGCTTAACAACTAATATGGTACATATAATGAGAATAGGAAGTGATAAAAAAATTATGTGATATATCCCGGAGAATAAAGGAAAAGTGGAAGACCAAGAAAGTCGTAGCCAAAAGGGATAGAAGAAAAAAACGAGAACAAGAGGTATCGAAGAAGATAGGAAAGACCAACCAACGCTGTGGGACTCTCGTTACGTATATAATAATTTTATAAGAGGATCTATTTTTTCTCCTTCAATTTTAGCGGCTTCTCCTTAAGATTACTGCTTCTCAATTGAAGAGGGATCAGGAATAACGAAAATATTCTATTTAGTATATTAAATAATGGAGTTAAGAAAAGTCACTCTGGTATTTAAGATTTACTTTTTAATAATTTTTGAAATTCAGTTCTAAGAATCAAGAAGTACAGCGTCACACTACTTGACGCTATTCTGCATGCAGATAAAAAGATTGTGTAATCAACATACAGCCTAGACAAAGCAACGGAATTTCCGAGAACTTTCGAATTGTCAGCTTTTCATACAAACTTCATCCTATGGGGGTGTTTGTCCGGAAACACGTCGAACCTGGAGGAACCGGCGCCTTCCGTGCTGTTAATTAGCCGTTACGTCTGAGCAGTCGGATCGTTAATAAAGTTATAATTGCCTTCGGACGGCCAACCCGGTCGCGGCTGCAAGTCTGCAAAGCTGCCGGGCGCGTCAAAACAATGCCTTGCGTCCGAGGATTTGCTGCCGGTAGCTGCATTCATTCCCCAATTCAGCTGCTCGATGTTAGCTTTGGGAAATTTGCTATGGAATACTGAATGCGGCACCGTTGCTTAACGACCTGCCCGAAATTTAGTATTTTGCTTGGCAAGGTGACATCCACCTTAAAATGCCGGGAATAAATCAATTTCTACAGGTCGTGGAGCTTTGCCCTGCTGAAATGGGCTGGTTTCTCAAATGAGAATGCATCAAATATTATAATCACGCAGTTCGCTGTATTCAAAAGTATCGTCAAACGGTCAAATTGAATGTACAAAATAGCCGCAGCCAAAGTTACTTAGGATGGTCAGAATCAATCAATCAATTCTTAGACTCGATTAATCAAAAGAATGGAATTGATGTGGGAGTGACTTGTTTTTGATTCCATTTCCCTAACCAAGTCATTGTTTATAAAAATTATTTAAGAGCTCACAAACACAAAGCATAAAGTAACTTTCTTTCAGATCATGGAACAGTGTGACCTCTAGTATTGAATATCTTAACTTCTGAATGAATTGAAGATTATCAAATCATCATATTTGTGCCTTTAAAACACGTCTGAAGGTCCTGCTTATCAATTTTCTCAGGTGTTGCTTATATTTCACAAGTAACTGCCCTTTTCACAGGAAAGTCTCCCAGATTCAATCTTTTGTAAGTTCAAAAAAATCAGAAATATTCATGTTTTCAAAAACTTTCATGATTTACAATATTTTCGAAACTTAGTTGAGGTGGATCAGCAGCTCTGAAATCCGACCATAACCTTAAAAAACTGATATCGACACGTGACCTACATGTGTTTTTAAAGAGCTAAATAGCATTTTCCTCATTATTCATCACTACTATTCAGAGAAAATGAAGTAATCTATAATAGAAGTCGCTAAAGCATGAATGTAAATAAATGTAACAAATTAGTCCTTTTAAAAAAACTAGTATTAGTAGTAATGAGGAGGCGAAGCCTGGCAAGTAGGCCAACTTTGGCCCTTTTTGCCAAAACTAACCCAGCCCTAAAATTCCGTACATTCAGCAGAACTTGGTTATAACGTATGAGTGTTGTGATACTCGTTTTATTGCGCCAAATTTTAAACGGCTGTATTCTTCTATAGTCAATTGTGCAAGGACAAACTCGGTTTTAGCGTCAATAACTCCTGATGTAACAACAAATATTTATCACTTAAGAGTCTTATTTATGCCTCAATTTCCAGTGTTTGTATGGACTTAAATTTCAGAATTTCGGATAGAAAGGAAAATTACAAGCTTAGAGCAAAACATTTCGTTTGCGTGTCGCGATAAGCAGAGAGTGGAAGAAAAAAAGCGAATTTAGCTTAGAGAATCCTACAATAAACTTGGTTGGGCATATTAGAAAGAATGGGAATTTATCTTATTCACTATTAGTATTATCGTTCCCCAGCATTTCAAAACTGAAAATATGGATATGTTTATAAGTCGGTTGTATCGTTGTAAAATTCAAAGTTGACAGCTATTCTACATACTATCATTTATAAAAAACGTGTTGTCAATGGGGATCGAACCCACAATCCCCTGCATTCTAATCAGACGATTTGGACAATTCAACTATGGCGTACTGCCGCAAAGAACAGCAAATAGGTACGCTATGGAAGGTACCTCTCCCCGCGCAACACTTTTTCCTAACTTTCCAAGCTGTACAGCTCGATCTTGGTTAGACATTTAGTGCCAGTGACTGATACTATTTTCAGTCGAACTGACCTGATGCCACCATCGTTGAGACAAATGCGAAAATCAGCCGTCTTCAGAAAACTAGTTATCTAACTAAGGTCCGATCAACCAATAGGCCAAATAGCATAGCCTAGGGGCCCCAGACATGTGGAGGCCCTTGACTGAAAAAATAGTCATGTCAGGGCAACGGTATCCGGTTCTATTTGGTAAATAAAATGCTTAGCCTAGGGCCTGTAAACAGGTTAAAAGAGGGTTGCGCGGAGGATGTACCTTCCATAGCGTATTTGTTGTTCTGTGTGGGAGATCGGCATAGTTGAATGAATGGTCGCTGGCGATACATTTTTCTTTATAATTTTTATAGTTATTATTAGTAGAAATTTTACTTCTTAAATTTCCTGCAACTAACCGTGCGAATTTTATTTTAACCGGCTTTCAGTTAACTAATCATTTTTATACTATTACCAACTTTACAATGAGAAAAGTCACATTTTACAATAATAAGAAAGAGGCATCTATTTGTAGAAACAAAAAGATGTGACCGGAATTGGTTCGTACCTTTATGGGGCCATTTAAATATTATTGGAAAGTAAATTTTTTGGGGAAATTCAACGAATAAATATCAGGAAATTATGATAATAACGGTGCATCCAATTCAAGTTGCCATTTAAATATCGCGATGATTAAATTCTTTAGCAGTTTTCCCTTATATTTTAGTTTTGCGGTTATATGAGTATTAACGGCTCTTTTTTGTCTGCGCAAACTTTAATATTGGGATTTATTAAAGCGGTGTTATAACAGAAATGGAAAAACTAAAGAGTATTACAACTGCTTCGTTGTTTTAAGAGTGGCGACCTTGCGTATTAATATGCGGCAAACGATATTACGTTTCAGAAGTTTAATCATATAGGCACATAGTTTTTAGTTTCAAATATTTGGAAGTATTCGTGACAGTAATTCACTTGAATATCTGCATGATGGATACAATATACAAATTATCATTTAGAAAATACCCGCAATTTACAATACTGACTACAGCCATACCAGGGTCAAAATTTTATAGATGGTAGAACGTATTCTAACAATATCAATTTCCTTGAGATTTCTTTTCTACCACCTTCAACCCCAACGGCAATTTTCGACGTTTTAAGTGTGAATGCTTTTTAATTTTTTTTTTCGTTTTTTAATGATCTTTGCCGGTACTGAACCAAATTTCAAAAACTGCAAAGCTTTTTTGTCCTTACAGTATTAAACTAGTGTCAAAATTTCATTAAAATAAAAAAAGTAGATACTTATCGAAGTAGATAGCAGATGGACAATCTTTTGTAATATATATGTCATGAAACATACTATCTTGAATTCTAAATTTTTGACGATTCCCATACTTCCCCGTCAGTTGGTGTGGGAACTAAAGTTGTCTCATAGCGCGGTTCGTACCACTCACCTACTGTTTGCCGACCAGACACTACCGAGCTACGGAAGCTCGTCTCTAAATCAGACAGTGTTGATGTCATGCAAACCTCGAATTGTAAATTGTGTACGTTGTTCACATCTAGAGACACGACGCCAGTATTTTGGAAACGTAATCACATTTCCTACTATTACAAAACACTGGCGCTGTGTCGATAGATGTGAGCAACGAAATTTGGAATTCGGCGAGGAATGGTTTTCAGGGGAGTACCTGTGAAGCTCAGAAGGTAGACTTTCTGTTCGGTAAGCAGAAATGCGTGGTTGATATCTCGTTGTGACCTGGGTTTTTTCAAAAGCGAAAAATTCAAAATGCAATTTTTGTTCAGTGAATTATAGTACTTGGTGAAGCTTTTCCATCATTAAAATAAAATTCGTTTTTTGTGAAGCGCTTCGCGTCAATTTTCACAAGTTAAGCATCAGCAAACTCTCAAAATTGACTGTTACCAAGGCTACCCAGGTAGAGAACTAGCTAACTAAGTCGTAGGTATCATAAATAGAACGTTAGATTTGAGACACTTTTAAATTCATGATAGGACTTAGCTAGTTGACAAGTGAATTGGAAAGCCTTTTTAAACATTCACTATTGAGACTTTGACAATGTTCCGAAGATTAAAGCGGAAAAGTTACAAAAAATGATTTTTATTTGTGAATACTCATGTATAAATTGCACAATTTTATCTCAGTATCATAATAAAACTGTGAAAGGTATTATTCAGCGTTATCATATTTGTGGGTTATCTTTATATTTGAGGGGCATTCTGTCTCCTCGGAAAATTCCAGCTCAACAAAAGTTCCAGGGAAAAACATCAGAAGAAACATTCTTTTAAGGGATTTTTATGAGGGGGGAAATTGCTTCCCAAACCTCATTCACATAAGGTACATATTTACGAGTCGAGCAAAAACAAATAAATTATAAAAATCTCTGTGGTTCACTTTGAGGTGATATTTGGATGGGAGTAAAAATATTTCAATGATAAATCATTAACCGTAAAATCGAATACTATCTTGGTTTTTGTATTGTTATGTTACTTAATGATAGAGCGTAATTCCAAGTGCTCATGCTTGAACCAAATTGAAGCATAAAAGTTCATATGAACAGGTGTCCTAAAAACTGAAACTTAAAAAAAAGTTTTTTTAAAATAAATATCTTAAAGATAACTAGAAGATAATCATGAGTTCCAGTGGTGTCTCGAGGGTGTCACACGAATATGATTGAAAAAAAAATGCACGCCACTGACTTCTGAACAAAATTACATTTCTTTCGAATGAAGCATCTCACAATACAACTTTTTAGCTTCCTCGATGTCCTTTCGTATTTTACCTCGTTTTAGAGGAAAAACATTACAACTAATGCATTGCTAATCGAAAAATTGTTACATAAAATCATCGACATGAGACACATTTTCCTTGAAAATGAAGTAAGATACGAAGAGATATTGAGTGACAAAAAAGTTGTATAGCTGCTTACTTAAAAAAAAAATTATATTTTTTTCAAAAGTCAGTGCGTACATTTTTTGTCAACATTGATCATGAGAATGCCTTCAGGACGCCACTGGGATTCATAATTATAGTGACCACTTAGCGTTCTTATTACAATGAACAACACTGACAAACTGCGACAAAATCGGCACAGGGATCCTTGAGATATTTATAAAAACACATGTTTTAAACTTGACACTCTGTATCTTGGAAATCAGTATTTTTAGGCCAGATGTTGATATGAATTTGTCTACTTAAATTTGCTTAAGGAATGCGCCCTCATAATCAAGATCCTCAAGTACCACCTTTTACACCCTGTATAAAAGAAATCAAGCAGGATGGATTCAAATTTCGAGCACGCGTTGTTTAACTTGTTGAATATTTAAAGCGATTTGCGGTTTTCCGTTGAATGCTGTCGCTACCCCCGAAGTTCAGCACTGCTGCTGAGATTGTTCCGCGGCTCTTCCCAATCCCAGCAAGCTTTCGCATTCTCTTCAATTAGTAGCTTTTAATTAATGGCCTAACAAAGACACCGCCAACGTTACGCTGTATTCTGCCCGTAACGATGCTATCTTATGTTAACAGATAACAAAGCAACTACCACAACCTGGCAACGGGGGGCTTTTTAACCACTTCAAAATAGGAGAATATCAATAAGCCGACCAGTATATGTGTAATGCTATTGGGTTTGCAAAATACTTATGTTGGTCTGTTAGAGCTTCGCAGCAAATCTACAAAATTTCATAAGTGTATGTATGTATGTATGACTTGTTTGCATGTATGTTTCTATGTATCTATTTATCTCATCTATGCAACAATAGGTGGCGAGAATTTGGTGTTATATATTGTGCTGATATGTTATTTATATCTTTCATAATTTCAATAATTCGAAAAGTGTTTATACATTACAGCTCTGAAACGATCATCAAAATCTTCGGTGAGTTGATAAAACTGCATGTCAAATAGGGAGTCAACATACTTGATGTAATTTTTAAAAGGCATCTTGACTATTCCTATCGAGTAAAAATGCAATAATCTGTAGTAATGTCACCCTAACAATAACAGAACAAATTAACTACCTTTCGAAAATGAAGTTAACGTCACTCTGTGGCAAACTTCCATCCCAAGCCTAGTAATTTTAATGAGCGACCAGTAAAAAATATAAGCATTACCAGATAGACAACTACAGTGTAATTGAGTGTATGCATAAAACCCAGCTACAGACATGTATGTTTCGTCTTTAGCCTAGACTCGTCAGCGGTCTAACTGCAGAGAGCAAATACGTAACCCAGTCAAGGGTGTGATAGCAACATCAACACTCATCTCCAAGCGTCATGCAGGATGGAGCTTCTCATTGTCAGGACGTTGATATCGAAAGTTGCCGATTGGCAGCGCCACTGTGCGCGTCGTTTGGAGGGTCAGTTTCAGGAGTTACACTTGACTTCATTCTTTGCATAGTACGTGGTTTCCTGGATTAAATGTATCCTTTATGATCTCTTATCAATAACGGCGATCTTATCCAGTACGTCATATATGACAAGGCAAACTAAACGCTAGTGCAAATTGAATGCTCATTCATGGCCAGCTGCGAAATAACGCCATCACAGGAAGTGCACAATCGCGACGTCATTCCAGCGTATGCCCAGATAAAACCGGCCATTATTAATTGTTATCGACAAATTGCAGTTTACGCACCACCTCATCCAATGTGATCGAGCGACAGCTGCTGCCCGTTTTTACAGATACCAGTCTGGTATCGACTCTCTATATCAGCTTCAGCCATTAAATAACGGAATTCTATCATTTTCCTTCTTTCGAATACTTTTAGACCTTTGAAAAACAACCGATCAATAAATATTTGGGAATGATAAAACTAAAACATTTTTGATAAGTGAGGGTATTGTTATATTTTCGACCAGCTTCACTAATGCACAATTAATAAAATATATGTAGATTGTAGATGCTCTTACTTGGCCAAACTCTTCCATCACGCAGATATAAAGATTGTGTACTTATCGCACAGTTTCACAAATTAAAACTATTTTTCTTTCAGTGATGCGTTTAGATTTATATTTAAATCATCGCCGGACTGTCAGATTTGACGGTTAATGAAGGCTACCCAGATTGCTTGCCAATTAGCTAAATAGATACTATCCTGTTTAGCTATTTTTCGATTAAATTACTATTTCATCCTTTTTTGGTCTGTTTCAGGGGAAATATTATTTGGTTACAGTATTTGCACTAGTGTTTCGGGAAACCATTACAAAACCTTAACCATCGCCGTCAAATGTCCTTAAGATATTTCATGTGATAAACTATTTCATTTCTTAAGATATTTTATGTTTTAAGATATTTTATTCCTCAAGTTACTTCATTCTTCTTGATTCATTTTATGACTTAAGATATTTCAAAAGTAAGGTAACACAGAATACAAATAGATGGTAACATATAGTAGTCTATCGATAAAAATTGAGTTTATAAAATCAGTCTGTTCATTAATTAGAATGAAGTCAGGGTTTCGCAAATATTTTTAAATCTTAGATGGCGCTGATTTACATAGATGAGCTTATTTTCTAGGAAATATTTTTTTACTCTAGTACCATCCGTCAAGTTGTTTTCGAATAAGTTATCTGATAATTTATATCTAATTTATGTGCCGCTTTGTTATGAATGCATTCTTTTCCGACAATCTTTCAGACCAAATAATTTCAAGTTTCGCTGGGTTTAAAGGATGCCATTCTTAATGTAAACAGCTTTCGGCTTTCATCAAATCCATCTCCAGTATAATTTTTATAATTAGATAATAATATATACTTTTTATAGGTTTTTGCTGCTCATCAAAAACCTATAAAAAGTTCCCCTTGTACGGCTTGAGAGCAATCGACAGATAGTCCGGCAAACATACTGATACACAGACAGACAAACAGACAGATAGAAAGCGCTACAGTCAAACCGACTGACAGACTATCAGAAAAAACAAAACAAAGCGAATCGGGTGACAGATTCAATTTGTTTTTATTTTCGAACGTTTGCGAAACATTTGTATAATCGAAAGGTGAAGAAAAACCTTCATTCAAAGTGAATCTGAATACTTGATAATTAGGGAACAGTATCTTCACTTATAAGCTTTGTCTCTCTTTGAAAATGGATTATTTAGTTCCTCGACTAAACCTATAACCGAGTTTTTATTTATAGAAAATTTAACTACGATATATGTTGTCAAACTCACCTTAATCTCATAGCTTTTTTTCCATAAGGTTGTCGAGAACTCTGCTTTCTGGAATTGACAGGGCATAGAAAGCACGTCACTGACGCCATCTGGTGTATGATTCATCACCATTAGTTGATTAAGCAGATGCAACACGTCGCATCTGCGTATCGAAATCGCATCCGATTCTGCGGCTGCTTGCTTACATATACATTCATAACATAGTCGGGTAGGGTTCGAATTATTCCTGGAATACACTGTACGCTGTTTACAGTAACAGTCCACTGTAACAATTAAACAATTTGGATGAAGGGGGAGGGGGTTGCAGGTGGTCGGTGGTTTGCCTTCCAGCTATCCTAAGATGGATCATGACAAAATGATTGTACTTGCCGTTTTGTCTTCAAAAGGTTTGTCATCGTGGATGATTTCCTATCAATTAGAGTTAGCAAAAATTTTACTCCAAAGTTCAAACATAAAATTTGGTGCCAAAGCTATTACAGTTTGCAGCGAAAGGAAAATGAAATTGCGTGGATATTTGTTTTACCGCCCATGGGTGCACATGAGGTTCTGCAATGCTTACTGTTGTTGTTCTTAGAGCAAAAACCTAAGAAATTTTCTAGGATTTATTTATGAGTCTAAGTCGTTACTTAGGAAACAATCCACTGTTCCATCCGAGAACTCAGAATGCATCCTGGATTAGAGTATGCGCATAAAATAATTTATAATTGGAGTATCACACTGCAGTATCGGAAACTGATACTCAAATTTTCGCGAGAAACGTGAATAGAGGAAGATGGATGTGACGTCACTCAAATGTGATATAATGACGTGGTATGGGAGCTAAATTCCCGCCTGTCCTGCCCGAAGTAGTTGCGTTACTAGTGGTTGACAGTTCCTCTGTCAACGATAATAATGATCATACAGTGTAGAGAGGGGAAAATCCGCTCGTCATACTTTCCCATGAATCTATAATAATGAGAGATATCATGTATATTGTGGGTACTCTTACTTTTTTACCTGACTTGTTTTCGCTCTAGACACTAGACCGCTGGAGTCAACCAAACTACAGGATAATGAAATATTCAATACACTGTCACCCACCACATTACTTGGATTTTCTTGGCAAGTTGAGTATCTATGATAGCAAGAAGAATTTTACCTTATAGCAAAACTTTACTACGATAGCCGGTTTTGCTCTTTTTCATAATAGTTTCTCTGCCATGCCTCAAAAATTAATGTTATACCGAAAATCCTGTGGATGATTGGACCCCAGAGCAACCACGTAGTCGGCGCCACTGATCAAGAGAACTGTTGATCAGTAAAACATTGTGATGGTGAAATTTCATCGTATGTTCGAACATAAGGGAGAGAAAAGTGAATTGATATTGTCACATTATATCCATATTTGGATTAAAAATCAATTTTTATTTGCTGATCACTTCAGTGGGAAACACAGGAGGATTAAATAGTTAAGAGGTTTTTTCCAAAACATTAGCAGAAATACAAGGTCAACAAGGATATCTAACATGTTAGCGGTTCGCCTACATGGAGTGAGATGATCCTAACAGCTTCGACATTGCCTAATAGTGTGGATGCCTCCTACAACACCTGTCAACAAGGATAAACTGATTTACAGCAATATCCCTTGTTTCAAACACATTCACGATGGATCATTGTTGGCGTCGTCATATCCAAATTTCCCATTATACATGTGATCTGCTATAGACATGCATGTTCCGTCGTTTGCCTAGGCTCGTCAATATAGCTTGGCGGCCTGACAATAGAGAGCAGTCAACTATACCACAGGGCAAGGTAAAAAACTCTGTGTTAAATTTCCAAGCTTTGTGAAAATGTATTTCCTTTCTCAGGACACTCCCAATTAATTCTATTAAAAAAATATTTAGACAAGGTTCAGGAATATAAAAAAGTAAAATCCCGCTTCCGTTCAAGGCGAGGTTAGTCTTTTGAAATAGCATCAAAATTATTATAATTGGAAATTATGTATTCAAAACAATAATTTTGTGCATAAAAAAGACCAAAATTATCATCTTCTCTCCATTCTATGATTACGTGTACAAACGGCGAATGAAACACAATTTGGGACTCGAACAGAATAAAATGGCAGGATGGCCAACCAAAAGCTTTCTTACTTAAAATCGATCAACAGCCTAGACAGAAATAGAGGTAATTATATAGTTTAAAAAGAAAAGCTGGGGAAAATAATGCCAGGAATATTCGTTCATTTAAAAATCGGCAAGAAATATGGCAAATTGTACGACCTTATTCCAAGCTTTCGGAAACGTTTGATTTCATCTGCAGGGCTAAAATAGTGGATATGAAGTGATAATCTTAGACAAAAATAAAAATAATGTACAAAACTTCCTAAGATTGATGGCTTTAAAATGTTTAGTGAGAAAACAATTGGAATAGACAAGCTGCACAAACACTAGGAGCATAGGGAACACTATAATTGCATAGGAAAACATACAATTTTACTCAAAGCTGAACAATACTCTTATTTAACAGAAAAAATCATTCTTTTATTTTGGAAATCACGACACGTTAGAATGTATCGATTAGCGTGAAAGAATGTCATATCTGAAAATCTGTCTACACCCACAAACAAGGGAAAATTTTCCAGATGATTTTTCATGTATTGCGCTTCGCAATCCAATTCAGTTCCTATTTGTATGGACAAAAACTGTCATTCGCCATGTCAGTTGGAAGCTCATATATATTGTATGCAATTTTTGCTATGCTTTGAAGTATTAAACTAAAATTTTTTCATCGGAAGGTATTCAACATGTATAATGGATATAGTATATGTACTGTTATGGCCATGAAATGCTCTATGAACCAACTCTGGAATAAAACAATGTCACATATAGCAAGAAATTTGATAATCTGACTAAGAAAGGACTCCTACCTAGAATACAAGACGTTTTGCATGGGTTTCCAATATTTCGTTTCCAGCACTTATTTTTCAAGATAATATAATGATTTTTTTGCAAATGGTAGAGAGAGGTTGGTAGTTCTATGCTCGTGTGGAGCCTCTTTTTCATTTTTTCATACAAAATTTCAGATATTGTCGCGAGGGAGCCCGTATCAGCAGTAAAAATATGCTAATGTACGGTGCCACAATATTTCATTTTATGCGCTTGATTTTAAATATATTGAATATATTCCTTATGCAAATCATAAAGCAAGGACGTCCCTATGATGGTGTATATCCTGGTTATTTGTAGCTAATAGTTGGTGTTTTTGGTATAACCAGTTGAAAAGTTCAGTTTGAAAAACTAGAAAAGGCAAATCAAAACGACAAATGAGAACCTATATCTGTTGACATTTGAAACAGATTGTTTTCAAAGCATCTCCTAACATTTTGGAGTGTTTCCAGTATCACATATGTCAATTATTTGTTCCGGCATGTCGTCCAGAGTATCAGGTGGAGTGCTCAGGGAATTTAAGTGCTCGTAATGATATTTCGTCAAAATTTGTCCCCCTGAAAAGTAAAATTAATGGCTTTCTGGATTTTGAAACTTGTTTTCCAAACAGCTATGCGGTACGTTTTCATTTCCAACTTTTTAAAAAATCAGAAACATATCACGTTTCAGAAGGGCAAAGTTTGACCCCAAAACCATTGACAACCGTTCAACCCCCTAGAGAAGGTGTCATCCGCAATTTTTTTCCAAAATGGGGTTGGGGGTAAGGTGGATACTTGCGGAAAATCCAAGGCTTACAGCATACCATCACATACTCTGGAAGATCTGCGTGAAGAAATAATTAAAATATGTCGTGGGATAACACCGAAAATGATCTAGAATGATCGAGGACGGTATGGAGACAACCTGTATTATCATATGGGGTTGGAGGATAATATCTCCAGCACTCTACAAATACTGTAAGCTCTTAGGTATTAATTTAAGCGATTTTTGCATTTTCATAAAACCGTACTGTTGACATTTCAAAGCTCTATATTTTCTGAAGGACTGGAAAGGCGTGCAAAAATAAAACTACAGCTATAAGAAATAAAAACCCTTTTCTGTCAGGTATCACTTGATCCACATTGCCATTTGGAGAAAATTGGGAGACGATGGGTTTAATGGTTTGCAATGGTTTTGGGTCAAAAGTTGTCTTCCTCAAAAACATTTTTATTGGGTCACCCTCTATATATATATATATATATATATATATTCATATCTGAATACATGAAAATAATAAATAATAATAGATAAAATAATTTTGGCTGAAATAGTTGATCCAGATTCAATTTGTCGCCGTCGCCTGGGTATATGTAGATTTTGGAGCAAGATGATTATTTTATTGATGTATCTGAAAATCTAATCCTCTGCCTTATGGAATAAAATCATTACCAAATTACTTTGAGATTCAGGTTTGTCAACTCAACATTTTCTCCATTCTAACACCTACCTCGATTGCGATGCGTGGGAAGGAAAATGCAATTTTCTTGGTGAGAAGAGTGTGCTGACATGGTCGTTAATTACAATAACCTTCACCGTACTATATCGTTGTAACTGAGCTGCTTTTCATCATTAAAATCGCATGCAGAGAGAGCAGAGTGTGAATATTAGAGAGAGCCTGATAGGGCAATTAACGTTTCGGATGCAACTCCTGGCATAGCTACATAACGCGTAGGTGTTGGAAATGCTGTTACGAACTCAATATACCGAGCCAAAATCCCACTCTATGTAGTTAAACAGAAGACGATCCAGCTATGTAGCTGAATATAGATATACCATCACGCATACTGTTGTTTGAAACTTGTAGACAAGGTGAATTTATCAAAAGTTTGATTTCGGACTTCCATTGTCTATAAAATTTTGAGTATCACGACGTTTCGATTGATATGCTATCTTCGAACGTCTTCAGGTGAATTGGCTAACACGTTCCTTTCATGCCTATTTATACCCCGTCCGGTGAAGTGTCGTTGAGTGCGGTCTGTTCTGATTGGTTCCCGATGCGCGGTATTCCGATCTGCTGATGTGGCTGTTTGTCGGTCATTGTTTGTTGTCTGGTCCAGTCGTAGTCTATTGATCTTCTTTATGAGTGTCTGCCAGATTGGTTTAATGTCTACGCTGGGTTTGTTGTACACTTTGCTGTTGTTGTATAATTATATTTTTTGGTCATTAACACGTTGACTGCCAAGCACGGGTTAACTCGTGGTGATAATCTGCAGCCAAGTGCCAGCCACGAGTTATCTCGTTTTTGACAAACTACCTTTCTGCGCCCATCCCGAGTAAGGTCGTGGTGTTTGCGCTAAAATTGGTGGGGCTGGGCGTCCGCAATAGACTCTTTGAACACATAGTGGCGTCATGAAGAGTATATTTTTATTTCTTTTAGTACAGCAACGAAACAAAATGTAGAAGTACAAAAAAGTAAAAAATATTGTAAAGTTCTATGAAAACATAAATTGTACCATAAAACTTAGGAAATTTAACTTATTTTACAAGGAGCAAGATAGTATTCTAAAAAATATTTGAAAAAATCCTATACTCTAAAAAATTTTTATAATCATTTTTATTTTTGGTGGTACTCCTGGAAGCAGTTCTCCACACACAGAGGTGGCTGACCTTTGCAAACAGGACAGAAATAGCGTGTTCCTCGTTGAACCGTTTCCGAAGTGCAGACCCGACAAGCCCTTGTAGGTCGTTGTTTCTTCACTGTTGGTGATAGAGCTTACAAACAGTGGAACTCTCCCTGCTGTACGCCGCTGCAGGATGCAGGCATTTTATCACCGAGGAGCGTAGAGACAAACATCTCTCTAAATTTTAATGATTTTATTTTGGTTCCGGTCGATTTACGATAAAGCAAGTATGCATTTGACTCTTCAGGTAGCTCCTCCTCATTGTCAAGCCCCTCAGCATCTACTTTTTGCTCTTCGGGTGGCTCGTCCTCAATGTCAACCCTCTCGGCATCTAAATTTGTTTCTTTGTATGGCTGAATCCGATCCCCGTCACTTTCACTTGACGAACTTGACATTTCATAATGCAGGTCGTCATCCGAGTTTTCCATTAGGAAGCCACATCCATGTTGGCAAAACCCGCAATGTCTCGGTCATTCAAACGTTTTCGTGACGTCTTAGCTCAAATAGCACAAACAACAAATAATATGCGTCCAGAATAACTGGAAAAAAGGTTAGCAATAACAAACTGCACGGTCACATACTTGGTCGTATACTAAACTGCGTCATTCTGCAAAATACGTTTAGCCTGTTATGGGTTCATTCTTGTTCCCGTTTTACGAGTTATCTCGTAGTTGGGCGCCTCAACCAATTCGACTCGAAGACGCCCGACCACGAGATAACTCGTAAGTTGTTTTTTCTAACAAAAAAAGTTACATGTAATAAAAAATATAAACAGTAGTGGTTTTTAACACATTTCGACTCAGCATTTCAATTTTCACACCGTGGCGTCCGGAAAAGGTTTTCAAAAAAATGCCGTGGCAGTCAATGTGTTAAGGTATCATCTTAAACCCCTTCCAAATTTGAAACAGCGCGCGTCGTTTATAACTCGAGGCCAGCATTAGATCGGTAAAAATCTTGGACTGCGGTTCTTGACAGACGCCTGCTGAGAACAATCGTAATTAAAATTGAATAATCTTCACGGTTGTTTCCTGCGGTACTATGATTGTTCGACGTAAGGATCTGTCATTTTGAAATTCTGAAGGAAAATGGCTTTAGGGGAGAGCACCAAATATGATTCGCGTTTTTGATTGAGTGAGCGGGATCAGGAGGCGGTAGATGATTCTGATGAAATTAGGGGACGTCGGTATCCTAATAGGGGGCACAGAAGCTTAAGAAGCTCGATTATCAGGTGTAAAGTTTCAGGGGCACAATATTTTGAAGATCGGGCGTGGAGGACATAATGAAAAAAGACAAATAATGCGTTTTTTGTTTTTCTGATTGATTTAAGAAGATGAATGTCCGAAAGAATGGGAAATGTTTCCAGTCTAGAAATTTTGTTTATCCGTCAGGATTTCCTGAGGGGGCAGCTTGACTCCAAGGGCGGTGGAAATCACGGAACTTGCCCTGAAGTATAAAATTGTACGTATAAATATAATCCTAGCAATAGCTATTTTAGATTCGCAGCAGATGGCAATTAGAAAAGTTGGAAGGTTAGAAAATAATATTCTCAAAGTGGGCGGTGGGAAAAATAAGGTTGAAAACGTGATGACTACAGGGATCAAAGGTTCATAAATATAAAGAAATTGAGATCTCTTTCTCCCTGCATCACACTATTTTATATTCCTCCACACAAAAATTTTGGAAAATGAAAAAAAGTTTCGGAAATGATAAATAAGTAGGAAAATTAAAATTACGATGTACATATTGACAGAACAGACTAGTTTGAAATTATTCAACCGGATTATATGAGAACATTCCGTGATATCCACTTCAGTAATAAGGATGCGCCTTTAAGGTTTCACCTTTTCCTCCAACGCGGAAGAACAAAAACGAATAGGAGCCAAATTAACGTGCACAGCAGGATTGAGCTCATCATGATCTTTTGTGATATTCCGCTCGGCGAAACTCTTAATACTACTACACACTAATTAAATTTAATTTTCATTTCGAAAATAACTTACATGAAACTTAATTATTTCACTTCACCGTCGTATTTTCTTAGTGCCTAGTTGTCGGGATCCCTCTGGAATAACTTACTGTTACCTACTGCACTAGCTACGTCCGGAATTTCATTTCTTAGAGTTATTGCATCGTCTACGTATAACCGTTAATGAAATTAGGCTTCTTTGTGATTCGAGTGCATGCGCTGAAAAAACCAGCTTAGTGGAAGTGATTTATTAGTCGTATAAACGTTTATTGGCTGTTTAAGATCCATTTATAGGTGTACCAAATCGAATCGTTGTCGCGTGAAAACTATTACTCCACCAAACTCCCTCTTTTAGACGCATCCGAGGTCCCAGATTATTTTCTAAGAAAAATTAGGGTTGGAAGAATAATTAGATTTGAAAGGTGGTAGGAGATGAGGGGATGTATAAAAAAAAGTTGGTAGAAAACGTGTGTATCATCTATAAAATTTTGACCATGGTAGTACTTCATAATTTTTAACACGCTTTTTATTAGGTCCATGTGTATGTATATTTGTAACAAAATCTTTGGCCGCTCTTTTCACCCACTTCAAAACGTGAGATTAATTTCAAATTTTGCACACTTATCAGGGACCAATGACCATACAATAGTTTAATAGGTTTGTCCCATTATTTATTTTTCTTGAGCAATACGCTTAAAAGTGATAATACGAATAAACATTATAATCGCATTTTTTACCAGTTCTTAAAGCAATACGTTCAAAATGAAGTGATGTTACGAATGACATTTGATATTACATCTCCATACAGTTTTATCGGTGTGATCTGTATCTTTTGAGGCAGAATTTGAAATATAACGATATGGGAATCATCCGAGGACAGAGGGCGGAGAGAATACTTTTCAGAACTGTTCATTATGATCCATTGAAGGGCAAACCTAATTCCAACAGCCACGTAATCAGGTTCCAAATATCAAAGTACAATGATAAATTCATCAATGAATGAATGATATTTAAAAAAACACAATTTTATAGTATATCTAACTAAAAAATGAAAAATAAATTATAATTGTATGCTTTCTATTATGCATCAGACCTGCTATAGACATGCATGTTTCGTCTTTAGCCTAGACTCGTCAGTATGTTATGGTAGCATAACTGTAGAGAGCAATGGGTTGGTATATACGTAACTCAGTCAAGGGTCTGATAGGACCTTTGACTTCGTAAGTTGCCAATTGGAGTCCCCATAGCGGGCGACAGTTGGATATGAGTTAAACAAATTATAGATTAAAAAAACAAAAATACACGGATTTAAAGTTAATCGAAGTAAAAAGTAAAAAATAATTCTTAATATAAGAATAAAATGATTAACATGAAATTTAATTTTATTGTGATAAAAACGTGGTGCTCGATATCAATAATTTCTTACTAGTTCTATATTAAAATGCAGAGTTAGTGTAAACATGTAGCTCACGCTTTTATCATAATGATGTTAATTTCATTGTTAATAATTTTATTCTTATATTAATAATTATTTTCTACTTTTTACCTCGATTAACTATAAAACCGTGTATTTTAGTTTTTTTGAGATTATAATTTATTGAGGAATCAATTTATGGTAGCAGAGTAATACTGGAGCTACCTATACCTATAACAACTCGCGATATATATCTGGTGTGCATTAACAGTCTACCATTCTAGCGATACTGATGAACGGTCTATAATATAATATAGATAGACGCTCCCGACTGGTCATATTGTCAGGTTTACTGTAACACTCTAGTTTGTCCTGTTTCTGTTTTAATAATTCTTAATATTATCGAATATGTATTTCCCGTGAAGTGATATCACTAGTAAGTTTTGGAAATATTGTAATTTGGGGACATATCGAGATTTTCTATTTTTTTAAGAAAATTAAAGCTTTATGGTATTTAGTATTTCCAATATTCTGTTTACTGTAATTCAAAAGGTTAACAGCTCCAAGATTTGATTTGAATCTGTATTCCCGAAGTGATATCATTCACAACCTACTTGACGTAATATTTTTTGTGCATGCCGAACTACCGTTGGATAAATGTAGATAGCCACTGGGAAATCTTTAGAAGTTACATAAAATCAGCCGAAAGGTTTTTGTGATTTCAACATTCAGTGTTATGAACATTTTTCGGTATAAACTTAATGTAAACAGACGCGAATTGATTGGCTCTCTTTTACCGCAGTGTAAGTTATACCCATACAATTGACTGTTAAATATATGCGTCAATATTTAGACAGTGCCTAAAGGCTTGTACGCACGTGGGGGTTGGCGGTTGCTTAATTGGAGTTCATTGATCACGATTTCAATGCCAGGCTACGGATCAATTTCGATGGAAATGGCTTCGGATTGACGATAATAACTGCTACATACCGACTTTTGGGCAACATAATATTGCTCATCGTGTTACTGCAATTGATAGACCAAGCGAAATTATTGGCATTAGTTTTATTGAGATGGATTGTGTATTCAATATACAGTTTCACAAATAAAACTCTTTGTCTTGCAGTGACGCGTTTTGATTTATATTCAAATCTTCGTCGGACTGTCATATTTGATTTTTGATAAATCCTATATTATTTGCCAACTAGCTAACTAGATCCTATCATGAATACAAAACTAGAGCTCTCAAATCTAGCACACTATTTAGCTGGAAGAAAAAACGACTAACATATCGGCAATTCTTTTAATAATGTTATGGTGCAATTATGATTCCCGGTAATATTTTGGAATAAACAACTCAAAATTTCTCAAACATATAGAAAACATCCAAAATAAAACAGATCCCACCTGGTCTAAATGGGGTGCCAGGAAGTTTATTTCCCGATGAGTATAATTTACAACATTTCAGGATTTAAACATTTATCACTTAGCAGTGCCTTTGGAGCGCAATAGGGTTTCTATGTATGAAAAAAATCGTTACCCTTCCCAATAGCTCAGACCATTTCATGGCATTTTTCCATTCGGTTATCTCATGGTGTCAGTAAACAAAGGGAATACTAACTGCCTGATGATAGATCGACATAAAAGCAAACTTAATCGTGAGCTTCCGTGCATGCAGCAATTGCTCTAATTTGCCGGCATATCTGGCCAATCTCTCGAACTGGAATCTGTCAGTTATTGGGCAAATTACACAGCGCCCTCGTATTGTATTCGTCAATATCTGACGTTGGCTTAGATGAGCTCTAATGCCCATTCCGTTCACCGTGTTAGAACTCAGTTAACGTCATTGCCTGTATCGTGACGGACTATGAGATTGTCTTGCTCTAATCGGATGGAAAATTCTGGTTCGATCGCACTAAATGAATAAATCGCTTTATGGTAAGGGTTTGACAGCGAAGAAGCTGGTTGTTACCATTTCCATATTACTTACAGTTTCATCAGTTTTGAAAGACTGAAAGTTTGACACGGTTAATTTAACGTCTTGAAGACTACAATAATCTGGAAGAAAACGTATGAAAAAAATGGCGTCAAGTAGGTTGAGACTGTATTTCCCACGCAAAGGTATCAGTTTTGAGATAGGGACTTGCTTAGGATTCTAGTACTATTGATAGTTGTAATTGAGTTAAAAAACCATATTTCTAAAATTGAGTGTGTGAAAAGTGGATCAGCAGCTCCAAAATCTGATCACAATATTGAGTAAACTGATACAACTACACGGCAAACACAGATTCAGCTTACTTGACACCATTTGTCTGTAATTTTTAGTAAAAGCCGCTAATTTGTGAAACATAATAAATTAACTCATTCAAGAAGAAACTACATACCTTGAGCTTAGCCCAAAACTGTTACTAGCTTTCGAATCAAAAACTGAGCTGAAGTAAAATAGAAAATTCTGCCATGCTTGTTTCTCCATAGTTGTAATCCAAGCATTACAGAAGGATGAGGTCACCGTGATGATGATGATCCATGATTAAAGTCTGATAATCTCTTCGAAAACACGACCTCCCGAAAAACTATGAGACCTGGCATCACTGTATGTCACCGCTATCCTCTACGTGAAACGTTGCCAAAAAATCTAGTACACTCTCGGCTGTCGATGGATCGGTGCGTTTCCAGTGAAGAGAACACATGGGTATCTTCCATACATGCACATCATTCATCTGTTCAGAAGGCCAATCTGTGAAAAAACAGAAAACAACTCTAACAAAATAAATCACATGCAGGTCTGCCAGCCATGTAGATGAAATGATGCCCAACAAATAAGTAATCTTCAAATAAGCTTCAGGGAATTCTCTTCCGCTCTCTAAAATTGTCTTGGCCCGAAGAGCTGCTGTCATTCTACGAGGCTTGAATAAGACCATCGCTGGAGTATTGCTCACATGTGCGGAGATGCGCTCCAAAGCACCCCGTGAAGCTTATGGACACAATTTCAGAAAAATACGACTAGTCGAAGCGTCTGAAGCAAGAATCTTCGGTACAGTAAGCACTAGAAGGGCCCAACGGGCCCATACTCAGCAGGTCGAGCTGCCAATATCTCGACCGAGCCTTTCCCAGAAGTAGTTGTTTTGGGGAACTTGGGCGTTGGTCCGCGATGGCAATTTAGAGCGTTTTAAGGTCTATGACAGTAGACATTTGTCAACAGACTGAGTCACGCGTTAACAAGTAACGTATCGTCTTTTCAAAACAAGTCACCAAATGATCCAAAAGTATAAATCTACAAGAACGGCACGTCCCGTCAAAATCTATTTGAGGAACATCCCAGACAGGGAGAGATGATTATGGAGATATATGAGCTATTCTTGCCGCTGCAGGCATGGCCGCTTCTTATTCAGTTTGCCAGATCCGAAGTGAATATTACAATTCAGAAGCCGTACTAGTGAGTCTTGATGAAAACTCGATGCTGTGCCGCCTTAGTTCCGATGCGTAACAAGTAGGTTTCATTGTTGCCAAGTATGCGGAGGTGAGTCGTGTGTGGATAATACATACCGGATTTTTTAGGATTCAGTAGGAAGAATTGCTGCGACAATCAAATAAATACGTGACAGATAAGTAGAATCCTCAAAAGTGATGAGAGGCGCATCGTTTATTATGGGTTTATAATGGATGTTCTAAATGTATAAAAGCTTTATCAAATCATACGATCTAGATTGTAGATAGATTTACTTGATGATGTTTTTCAATAAATAAGGTCGAATTGTGTTGACACTACATTAAGGTTCACAAACGCAGTATGCCGATGTTTCAGGAATGAACACTTCACTCATTTTTATTTCTGAATTTACAAAAATTCAGTTTCAAAATTATACGCTTAGCTTTTTGTATGAGAGCTGCTCCATCTATGATGAGCCCAGTAAAGTAAGATGCATTTTGTTTACAAAAAACATTTATTTATAATTTTTCAAAGTATTCTCCTCGAAAATAAATGCATTTGTTTACCCGCAAAAACCATTCTTCAACATTCTTAGCATAGTTGGTTCATTTTGTTTTTATCGGCATCAAGGCAGTTTACTCATGTTTTAGCAACTGTGATGATGTTGTACACCAAATTACCCAATCCATAGTTAAAATGATATAGATCTGCATCATCTCGCATGATCTTCTTTTTGAACTGAATTGAAGTTGTAGAGAATATTCGACAGTGATGAACCGATTCTAATGAGATCAACTATTTATTTTGTAAGACTCCACCACGTTGAAATTTATCGTACCAAACAAAGCTTTACAGTAGCAAAGACACACGACTTGTCATTATGCACTCAATTGATTTCTTCATGAGATGTTTTGAGGCTTTTAGAAATTGGAGAAAAAACACATCTCCATTATGATTCTTGTTCATTTCCATCACTTATTGGCGCAACGATTACTTTGAATTTATTTAACTCACCATCAGGGATATTTGTCACTGTCAACTGTAACTTAAATTGTAAACAACTAGATTGAAATGATGAATCTGTTGTAAAAATATCACCACCTGCTAGATAGGCTTATCACAAAAAACCACTTTCACTTTTGAAACATTGTGTCTAAATTGCACAATTTTATTATTATTGTGGAAGAGTTTCAACAAGTAACTTACATAATATCGTACTAATGTTGGTTTGAAAACATCCTCTCATCGAATGATAACTAGTCAGAATGAATGAATTACCAAAGAAAAATTGTATATAAGTTTTATATACACAGATACAGACTCATTCATCCTCCTTTCGTTACTTATATTTTCTTGAAAAACGATTGATATTTAACACACAGTTTAACAAATAAAAATCTTTTTCTTTCAGTGCATCTACAATCTACATTATATTTTTTTGGTTAAATAGAAATAATAGTTTATTTTCATAGAAATTGTCCTAGCATCGAATGTGAACAAACTGACTTGAGGACGCACTCTGACAAAAATAAAAAAAATTGCAGTGCATTAGAAAAATTATGTTATTTACTGTAAGTGAATTCTTGCAATACAAAAAGACAGAACTTTCTGGAGAGTTTGAATTACTTGTTTTTGTTAAGCAATACTGGGTATTTTTTAGGATATCGAAGCATTACTGAATCGGTAAATTTTATGCATAATCCATCGTTCAATAAATCTTTTTTATTAAGTGCCTAAGTTATTGATCAGAAATTCTGAAAGCCAGGTATGAACCCTGTAATCACGAATAAGGTTATATGTGGCTCATACCGTGAAATGTTGACAGTAGTGGCAACCTAGTACTTAAACAAGCAGACAATGCCAACGTGTAACGTTACACGAGGCTGCAACTACAGCTACAGAATTTAATTAAGATCTTGTAAATATCCTTGTTTGGATCTATTAATCTTATTCATCCAAATTAATTATACTGCGGTGAATTCGGTTGTTTCGGGAGGCGCTAGGGGTAGAACGGGAGGCTGTATCTTTGTTTTCTCTTACAATGATGCACTCAGGGTTCGGGTATTTGAACTACTGTTGAGGAAATTTCGGAAAAACTACATGCAAGTAGAGAACTAGTGATGGATATTTATTTATTCATTTAATATACGTTGACCATGTTTAATTATAGACCACCCCTAGAGGTATCATATTCATTTATGTTTTGTAAACCAATTGTAAGACAGATAAACATTGTGTATTTAACACAAAGTTTTACATATCTCTTTTCAGTGAAGCGTTTCAATGTATATTCAAATCCGTTGGTCCTATACAAGAACTAGAGTTCTAAATCTAGTATTCTATTTATTTTGTCTAACTATTGCTCTATTATTTTTTGTTGTTGCTTGTTCAAGGGGACATATTTTTGGCGCCTGCATTTGCATTAGTGTATAGGAAAAAGCCCTATGAAAGCATAACCCTCCATACGACTTAATCCACAAGTTGACAAGTAACTTGGGTAATCTTTGCGAACAGTCCATTTTCAACGTTCAAAGATGAAAGCATAACGCGTCACAAAAAATCACTTTTACTTGTGAAATATTGTATGTGAATTGCACAATTTTATCTCAATGTTGACTAGTTCGCTGAAATTACAGAAGATTACGATACAGAAAGGACGAACTCATACTTACACTGTTAAGTGCTACATCCACAAAATCCAGATAATAGTTATTCAATTCAAGCAACCCACATCTCGTTTAGTAACTTATATGCTCCCGCAGACCTATTAGATCTATTATAGAGATGAATGTTTCGTCTTTAGCCTAGACCCGTGAGAATAGCCTGGCGATGTAAATGTAGAGAGCAATTCGGTGACATATACGTAACCTTGACTTCGTAGGTTGATTTTTATTCATATAATTTTTAACAATACCGTTTTGTCTCATTTAATTTGAAATGAAAAAAAAATGATGTAGTGAAAGTGTCCACCGAGAAAACTAATATATATATATATATATATATATATATATATATATATATATATATAAATCCCTGTTGACACGCCTTCATTAGGGCATGCTTTCAGCCCTACACAACTCTGATTCTCCTCATAAAATGGTCGCATTTCTTTATAAATGTTCTAGTCGCATGCCGTTCTTACATCGTTTGGTGAAAAGCTCTTTTAGACTAGGTGATTTGAATTCTATCTAAATTAAAAGATGGAATTTATTCAATCATGACAATACACTCTTTTGCCTTTCAGGGCAAAATACCGAATAATATTATAGTCGTTATAATTATTGTTTCTGCCTTTATGATCTGCTGATGACTGCCAAGTAACAAGTTGATATATGTGCTTTTGGATTATATAATTTTTCATAATAACGTTTTGTTTCATTTCAAGTTGAAAGAAAAACTGGAAGCAGCGATTATGCCCCTTTGATGTTGGTAATATATTTATAAATCCCTGTTGACACGTTTTTATTACGGTATGCTTTCAGCCTGAAACAACTCTGTTTCCCCTCATAGAATGGTCGCCATTCTATAAACACCGCTTACTCGCACGCTGCCCTTGCCTCGTGTGATGAAAAGCTTTTTTAGACAAGGCGATTTAGATTCTATCTAAAATGAAGGCTTCTTGTTATGGAAAAGTTCCTGTCATGAAAATTTATTGAATTATCATAACGCGATCTTTCTCTCTTATGGTAAAATATCGAATGGCATTTAGATTGTTATTATAATATAGGAGGGGACTACACACAGACCACACAAAATTGAGGAACTTATTTGATGTGTCTACAATGTTTCAGTGACCTGGGTGTTTTTGAATTGGAGATTTTGTTGCCAAGTAGATAATAATGAACGTGAGTTAAACTGTTGAGTGAAAGAGATATTGTATAAAATCAATTTTATTGGCAAATCAATGAAAATGCACATTAAACTAGTACATACCACATTGACTTATAGTCAGATGCCAGGGACAAACTTTGGGTTTGGTGAAGATCCTTCATATTTTTGTAATACTACATATGATAATGTTAAGGGTCCAACCTTTTGCTGAAGGTAGTGAGATGATTGCTATTTGTCATTGTCAATTATTACCAGTGTTGACATATGACGCTCAATATTTCTGTTTTATCAAATTATATGATTTAGATTTAAACGAAGCTTTTATAGTGTACCGTTCTTAAGACGCTAATTTACTTCAACTAGTAACAGAACAACTTATACTGACTGATTGCTACAAATCAAATGTTTATTTTCCATTAAAATTTAAAATTTTCGAAAATTATCTATTATATTATTACAACCATACTTTATCCTATATACAAGATATAACTATTTTTTCTTAATCATAATTTTTGGTAATAAATTTTTCGCCTTAACAACATTTTGAAAATTCTGCTATTTGTTTTTATTTTCATTTAATATATTTTTCGTGGCTTTGTGTTTATATAAAGTCTCAAGGAAACAGTGCAAACAGGTTTGAAGACAGCCTTTACAAAGTAGTTTCCTTCCTATATACATATATCACTAACATGTTTAGATTTTATCTGAAATGAAGGCAGTTCTGAAAGGAAAATGTTCCGTTACTAAAATTTATTGGCCTGTTAGAACGATATTCTTTGCCCTTTAGGGAAAAATATCAAATCAAATTCACAACACAGATTATGCATTTTTATCTTTCATTGATATTTTCCGTTTTTTCCTCATTGATCCACCACATTTGGATCGATTCATCAAAAAACTATGAAGATCATTCGTCTTTGTAATAGACAATGAAAATGAAAGAACTTATTATGATTAGAAAGCATAGAAATTAAAAAAAAATGCGGACGCAGTTATACTTTTTGTATACCGTATTTGCAAATTCTCGTCATGATTCTTCGCTACTGCTTCAAGTATTACTTGACAGTCAGACAGACAAACAACAAACAAGCTGGCATACCGACTGATAGACAGACCAATGTCGTAAGGGACATCTGTCGCTACTTCAAGATAGTCCAGGTGTTGGGATCTTTGACTTTGCAAGTTGCCGATGGGCGTCCCCATAGAGGGCGACACTTGGAGATAAGTTGATGTCGCTATCACACTCTTGACTGGGTTACGTATATACCACCCGATTGTTCTCTGCAGTTAGACCTCCAGGCTATACGGACAAGTTGAGGCTAAAGACGGAACATGCATGTCTATAACAGGTCTGAGGCATAGTGGAGAGCATACACTTAATTGGAGCCATAGTTTCTGATTTTTACTTGATGAAAAATACAAAAAATAATATCTCAAATTCGAAAACTTCCAAGACGGATGCAGATATTCTAAACTAAAATAACGAAACCGGTCCTACTAGTCCTTTGACTATGCTATAATATCCCGCCGCGTGATTTTGTGTTAAGATCATGTTTGCCATGGACTGTCAGTCGGATTTAGGGCGGCTGTGGAAAACAACCGCAAAGAATTCTCTTGGGTATACTCGCGCCACCAATCTCAATTTTCCTAATTCTGTCAGGATTCTACCCCACCTTGCGTTCACTTGCGGAAACTGAGTTTTGGGAAAGGGTGGGGAGTAGTGCTCAAGAGTGAAACTTTTCCTATGGGGAGAAGAAGACATCATTCTATGTTTGAATCATTCAGCTTCATAATTGTTTGGTGTGGCCATCAAATATTGAGAAAAGATTAATGTCACATTTATATGGTATTTGTCAGAAATGGTAAATGCTCGTTATTTTTTATCTTGACTTTCCATCAAGCTTTACACTAACAGCTTGCAGTTTTGAAAACAAAAAAATCGCGTTAAGTAGGTTGATGCTGCACTTCCCATGCAATGGTATCAGTTTGGAAATAACAATTTGTATCTGATTTTGGAAATAATCATTATTATGTGATAGAATTGAGTTAGATAAATGATCAATCTAGTAATTCCAAATATTTATATATTTTATAATATTATGCTTCTTATATTTTTAACCGACTTCAAAAAAGGAGCTGGTTCTAATTCGGGTTTTTAACATGTGTTACCTCATTACTCGGTTATTTATAAAGCGATTTGTTAGGTATATTTTTTTATTTGAATGGATATACTCGTAGTCTGATTGGTATAGTTTATCAAAATCCAGTTCAGATGATCGGATCTATGAGGAATTGAGGGAACTCAAACTTTATAGGCAGAATGGCGACAAGCTATCTCGATTTAAAAAGCCAAGCGACTACGATGAAGAAAATTTAAACAAATGCTTCTAATAAAAAAATTTAGTAAATAACCATGACACCAGAAGGTAGGTACCGGAACATAAACAAAAACATTTCTAACAAGAAAAACCAACTCCAAAAAATATAGGCTGTAAAAATGAACTAAAGAGTAAATAAAAATTCAACACAAAAGACAACAAGAATCTACCCTGAAAATGCAGTGAAAATTGAAATATAAAAATATTTTAAACCAAATAAAAGACTTCAACAAAGTCAACTGAGGAAATGCACTTGAAAGTAAAAAATAATTGCTTTTTAATATTATTTTTGAAGTCGGTGACAGCGAAACATTTCAAATTTCCTAACCTTGATGAAATATAAATAATAAAATAATTTTAGGGAAACAATATCTAATCTATTAAAAGCTACGCTAAACAAACGGTCTTTTTTCGTAAAATTATTTAATACTGTTGAGTGCACGATTTTAATGAGTCGTTGTCCTCAAATTTCTGTAGTTGTGTCATTCTTATCATATACGTCATTCATTGATATGGGACGTAAAACTATAAAAGCACTCTGCCGACATGCAAAATCGCTTCAAGATAAATCTAATATTCAGAAGAGACTACTGAATAATACACAGGATATCGTCCTCGTAGTCTGAAATACTGAGAGGAGTCTCGGTTTAGAATATTTGAGGTGGAAGAGATTTTAATGAAACATTTTAAAACTGCCATCGATGCGTACTGACCTATGAGGAAACTTTCCTTGAAATATAAATCGCCTTCCGGAACAAAGCTGGATCGCAAACGTTACCATCAGCCATTATGCTATATATTTCCCTACAAACTTTCACGTTGTGAAATATTGTAATTGCAGAACTGGATTGTTTTTCCATCCGAATATTGGAAAGAAGAATCATTTTTAAACTCCATTCCATGAATGAATTGAAGCACATCAAAGGTGGAAAAAAAATAGGATTGTAAAGTTTTACATAACCCCTGTTCGTCATACTCGTGTATGAGACCGGCTCAATATCTCACATTCTTTTTTTTATAGAAAACCTCACGGAGAGAGTGATGGCCTATTGCGCTTCATAAGCACTGCGCGAGGATAAATGTCCATTCATATTGACCTTAAAACGCTGTTGATTGTAAACATCAGGGAACAAAATTCCCGGTAGTTCTTTCTACAACGCCAAGGTTCTCCAAAAGAACGACTTCTGAAATAGGCTCTTCTGAGGCGTTGTCGAACATCTGCCATAATAATTAATAGTTATTATAGAGATTCTAAATCAAATGTTGATCAAACGAGTACTTTAGGCGGCATTGAGCTGGACGCGGTGTATAATCGAGGAGAGAAGTTGTATATTTTCTAAAATGTTTCAATTTCAGACTTCTATATTTTTGACGTCTACATCAGCTCCTTGTGTTTTATTTCTGTTGGCTGTCTGTCAGTTGGACTTTTCAGAGAAGCGTGTAGAAATTCAAATTTAGAAAAAGCGTACTTCTCATTTTTTAAGTGGTTTATATGGGAGGTTATATGATGACAAAATTTGAAAAACGTAAAAATGAAATTGAGAATTTTCGATTTTATCTATTTTGGTCCGTTTTTGCTTTTTTACCTTTACCATTGACAGTCACTACAGATTACAGCATAGGTATTATGAGCACAGGCAAAGGTGCTATTCAGTCTCTTACTAGTAAAAAAAGTTGATTCTGTACTTCACATGCAATTGAATGTAGTTAGGATTCACAGCTGTTGATTCACTTGAAGTAGCAGTTTATCAACAATCAAGTACAGTGTCAATAGATAGAAAGATTTCAATATTCCATTCAGTTCCATATACAATGAATAGCATTTCTACTACATTTATGTTGATTCCGTAAAACTATATTTGTTTGATATAATTTCAATTTTGCGCCCTCCTTCTGCCTCTAATTTTCCGAAAATATTCCTCTGCTGGTGCCTAGAACGTAGATACGAGATCAGCGGTGGCAGCTAGGAAGAGGTCGTTCTGTACGTACTCCATGTGCATAGTTGTCAAAAGAGACGTCTTGAACAACTAGATCCTTCAAAATTGCCATGCTTTTTGTTATGGAGTTGGAGATGGGAGATTTTATATAAAACACAACTGGAACATCGAGCTGTGACATCAGTAAATCAGTCTTCAAACGTCGAACAGTCAAACGCTAGAAGACGTGAATATAAAATAGCGTAGAATTTTTGTAATTGGTTGACATAAATTAGTGTTTGAAGAACGTTACAGCATATATTTTGCATGGTTCTGATAGAAAATTGCCTTGCTATTCCAAAAACGATTTTAGTTGCACTCCCATAGAGCGACTTTTATTAAAATCGATATCTGTTTTGAAGTGTTGGGATACATCAACGTTGCGATGCACCTGCCTTAATTATTCCTGCAGCGCTACGGTGCGCAGCTGGCTTTTCTTTCACCGTTGATATACGAGAGTTTTCCTTTCCACACATCACATCCTTCTATCGCTCTTTTTCTATTTGCCGTCGGAAAATTGGGATGGAATAAAAATGATGTCGGATTCATGTGAGAGGTAACGAAACAGTAATATCTTTCACACTTGTTAGATTCAGGAATCATATTTTAATGATACTCTGGACAGGTCGTAATTTTTTTAGTTTTGATTCCCATGTGCAAGTCAGATGAGATATTGCAACGAGATCAGCTGTTTGGAAAAGATCGCTGTGTATATAATCACGTAGACCGTGTGAGCAGCTGTTCTGAACGTCGAGATATTTTGAAATTGGCATGTTTTTGGTTATGGAACATTCGAGATGGGGATTTTTGTACATATTGCAACGTCGAGCTGTGACAACAGTTAGTCAGTCTTCAACGTCGACCGGTCAAGAACCAGAAACTTGAAATAAATTAGTGTTTTAAGAGCGTTACAATATTTGATTGAAAAGATTTTAAAATTTGAGATTGTTTTTTTCTGGGCATGTCACGCGTAATCTGAGCAATCGCTGACACTACATAACTTTTGGTGAAATTTAATGGAAGACGGTAATAGACAATTTTGCGTCATTTTTGACAAATAGTGAATTGTTTTTTTAAATTATATCCAAAATTTCATGTATGACACTTAGAATACAATTTAAAATATAATTTGATTGAAAAATTTCAAATTAAATTTTATTTTACGAAATTTGAAAAAAAATAGTCTTCAAAATGGAATGGTTTCTCAGCTATTTGCTGGCCTAAAAATCTGGTTTATTAAAATGATCTATTTTATTGTGAAAATGCGAGGTGTGCTTGTTATCAACTGGTATAAATATATCATTGGTGACTATTTATTAAAGTAAAGTTATTATGAAAATATAGAAAAATGAACACCTTATTTACAACTTTATTAAAAAACATTATTTTATCAGACTTTCTATCACGGTTGTACAAAATCTTGATACTTCAAAATTATTTTTCAATTCAATAATTTATCAAGTACTGCCAGTTGACTCAGTTAACAGCAAATACTGATTAAAGGTCTGAATGAGTCTCAGGGTTGGTCATTTTCAATGAATTCCAAAGGTTTAAAAGAAATTCAAACCATTTATAATGTTTTAACAAGCTATACAACATATTAGGCCTATTTTATAAAGCGGACCAATTTGTTTATTTTCCTCTATCTAAGACTGTATTTTAAATAAATTAGGACAATAATAATTACGAAAGTGCTATATAGTTTCTTACAAAATGGTGCCAAGTAGCTGCATGATGCAATATTATGACGGGAGTTCAGAGCAGTTGATCTACATGAAGTGATTTTTTAAAATATTTTGTTAATCATGAAAATTTTGGAAAAATACTCATTTTGGAAAATTCATCGAACAGTCAATTGTTTTAATTTTTTTATTCCAATTACAGGAGATCGCTGCGTTTAAAATCTCTACTTCTTAGTTGATACCATTGAGTGTGAAATATAGCGATGTAACATCCATATTGGACGCATTTAAAAGCGGAAAAGCATTCCGTGTCAAATTCAAATTCCAAAATCAGCAAAATAAACATGGCGACTTTATGAACGAACGAAGCATAAACTTCTATTTAACCGTACACGTAGGATTATTAGCGAAATGAAACCGAGCATATCGCAAAACGACATATCTGGCCAGCCACTCATCGTTCGGTCCAAAACGCAAATGAAAGTTTTTGCCCGCAGCATTAACCATGCACATTCACGTAGAACGTAGGAAGTTGTTACGATGAGTGGGGATATTTGGGATAAAAGCTGTAGAATTCTAGATTATGTGCTGGTTAATACATAAACCATCAATACTGGTTGCAAACACTTTCAATATTACTTAAATATATGTGGGTTAAAAATTATTTTCATTGCCCCAGTTCTCAACAACAAAAAAGGCCTCCCAAGTCTTCCTTGAGGTGCCCTGAGTTTCCATAACGTCACGTAAGCCGTAAGAACTAGTGAGAGAACGGTCACAGTTCCCGTAAACCGTAAGACGTTATTGCCTCTTCTTTTGATAATAATATGTTACATTCAATTCCCGGGTCGATTAGTGAAGAAGTAATGTAATCGTGAAAAAAAATCGAATTCGAAATATTGTTTTTTTTGCTGACATACACATCACAAAAACCATGTCACTTATTTTCGTCGGTCTGTCTGTCTATTGGTCTGTCTTTCTGTCTGTTCCGGCGAAAATAAAAAACGCTCAAACTTCGTTTTTTATTGCACTTCAAAAGATTAAGTTTTGACTCAAATCTTAATTTACAAACAGATGCCACTATATTCGAAGTATAGCGTCAATGTTCTTGACTTCACGTTTTGACTTTGATACATCTACGTCGTCAACCAAAATACAAACAAGTCTTCAATCCTTGCTAAAATGGGCAACATTGTGTTGAGTGGAATATTGCCTTGCTGTGCTTGGATACCCAAACAGCAGATAAGACGTCAGACCAGCAAAACAAGGCAAATAAATAGGGGTGGAAATGAGTATTTTGAGCCAATGGAAATATTCGACCAGAAGCAGAACTTTTCATTTACGGTAGACTTTTCCGGTGGAATCTTTTATTAAGGTATTACAAATGTTTACTTTATTAATAAGGAAGATGAATTTCCCGGAGGGTTCGGTCCGGAAGAAAGACTGGGAATCACTTTACAGTAAAAATTATGTTTGGTGAAATATAATTGGGATCCACCTACCTTTTACAAGGATTTAGCTTGAGAACAACTGCTTGATAATATAGGGGTCATGCGACCGCCACTGCTATAATCCAAGAGGTAGAATGGCGTAGCAACCAAGTGGGCCAGGGGAAACAACGGACAAAGCTTCTCGGCGCCCCCTTTAAAATTATATAGAAGCACGCAGCGAGAATAGGATTAGGGTTTAAGACGATTTCAGAGTTTTCGACCGAGGGTTCGAATGATCGATAAAAAGGCGCTGAAAAATAATCTTGCTCTGTCCTGCTCAAGGGCTAAGGGCTGGTACCGATGCTCAATTAGTATGTATTCACACATTTCATAATAGTCAACAGTGATAAAGTATTCAATTTCAAAACAAATCACCGTTATCCTGACTGTCGATCAACTAATGTCAGTGTCAATCCAAAATTTGATTCTGTTCCTAAATTTTGTACATTGACAAATATTGTAGAGGCAGCCAAACGTTAGTTTTTTCCCCTTAAATGTGTCAGATTGAATTTTGTTACACAACCACATTTCATTTTTTTAAACAATGCCATATATTACATATCGGTGGCAATGTTGATGCTATTAACAGATGGTGCTTCAGCTTGAAGTTAATCCTTAATCAGTCCACGTTATAGGATGTTTATTTTTTTCAGGGCTTTAGATGCAGTCACAATATCGTGGGACAACATGCACCTAAATAATATTTTATCTAGTGATACTTATTGTTCTTATGTTCCTGATACTTCCAGTTCTAGTAGTTTTAATTCACAAGGACAGCCTTTGTGGCATGGTGAGTGATTGATAGTCTTGCCCCTCGGCGCTGACATTGCTAGCTACGCCACTGAAAAGGTAGCCGTAGGTATTTTGGATTTGGTGTATCTATTAAAACTGAATCGCTCAAGGAAGCTATGTTCAAGAAAATGAGGAATTTTCCCAAAACCTGTTACGGTTATTATTTTACTATTTTCATATAGATCAGGTAATGAAAAGACCTCATAACAAAACATTTATGTGTAATCTGTAAAAATATGTCTCATGTTCATTCAATCACCGCTTGATGTCGTCTTCTGTAGCACTGATTGTATTCATCGACAGAAAATCTCATATACCCAGGCTACGATATCACAAATATTGTTCTACGCCACTGGAATAGATGTGGAGGGTTGTGGGGTGTATTCGATATAACTTTTTGGCGTTTGTGGTGGCGGGCAATAATAAAGCGGTCGCAAGCCGACGTCATGGACAGTCAGTGATTTGATGAACTCTACTGCCCCTCCACGGACTGATGCAGCAACAGTGGCTTATGATAGAGGGTGGATCACTGAGTTTGGTTATAGCCTTGTAAAAACCTTATTAGGGTGATAGTAACATTTATCTACAATTAGCACACCCTATTGCCATCTTCAACAAGTCTATGCTCCTAACAACAACAACAAGGTTGACCTGATTGACAGAGACATCCCTTGCTCTTTGTGAACATATTTTACGTTAGTCGGCATTGTTCACGTGTGAACATATTTTACGATGAACCCTTAGTCGGCATCGTTCACGTTAGAAGCTGACAACTGATATTGAGGTCAACACTCATCCCCAAGCGTCGCGCAGTATGGCGCTACCCACTGGCAACTTACTAAGTCAAAGGTCTAACACTTGGAGTATCGACGGATTTTCATTACGCCATCTGTCTGTTTGATTTTGTGAAGCTGCCAATGGATAGAGCCACTGTGCGCGACACTGGAAGATACATATTACTATTACACCCCTGCCTGGGTTAGATGTATACAACTTAATTGCTTTGTACTGTCAAACGGGCGGGTTTTGCTGACGAATCTAGGCTAAAGAAGAAATATGCATATGTTTGGCTCACCATTTGTACAAGTTTCAATTATATGATATTACGGCAGTTTGTAGGTTTCTTAGCATATTGAACATAGATTTTGAAGCTAGTTCTGAATTGATTGCAGTTTCTCAGAACAGGGAGATATGTGTTTTGGTAGATTATACGAAGGCTAATTTGTTCTGTTTCTGTTTTAGCGTCTCTTACAACTGATTGATACACTGATACATTTAAACTGAATAGGGATCTTGAATAATGAGAAATGTAGAATCTAATCTCCTAAATATTGTCTTTGAGTAAAGTGACTCTGTATTTCAAGTATAGGATACTTGAATCATTTTTTAAATAATAGTGATCGAATTATATCGCACTTCATAAGCGTTGCAAGATGATGAAGGTCTATTCATATTGTCCTTAAAACGCTGTAGATTGTAATCATCGTGGAAGAAAGTCTCTGGTAGTTCATTCCACATCGCCGAGGTTTTACAAAAGAACAACGTTTGTCAGAAGCTTGTCTAAAGCGTTGTAAGCTCGACCTGGTGAGGATGCGCCCGATGAGCTCCTCCAGTCATTGCTGCACCGAAGACACTTGGTGGTGCAAGACAGCTCGATAGAACATCTATCATGATAGTATCTATAGAATGGAGACAGATCAGGCACCCTTCTTCGATATTCTAGACTGTGGAGGCGAAAGAAAACCCCCAGTTTTTGGGATGCCAACCTAGCGAGGTCAACAATGCGATCGTGTCATGTCATTGTTGATGTTGATTCCCAGAAACTTGATGAAAGATCATTCAAGTATTGGATGTCTTTCCGTCTCCACAGCTGGGCTGTTAAACCAGCATGAGACTTTTCCCATAAACTGTCTTTGTCAAACGGCTGCTGATCTACTAGAGAAATTTTTTTGAAATATTGGTAATTACGGAAATTCCCAAAAACCAAAAGATTTTTAGAATCCTTGAGCTTAAAAGACTTAAGTTTTTTATTATTTTGTAAGATAAATTCTATATATCAAGTTAGTTCAAAAATCAGATAAAAATTGATATTTATAAAAATACCATTGCGCGTAAAGTACAAAGTCAACCTACTTGACCTATTTTTTTAATTGTATCTATATCCCTCTTGCCGATGAAAGTATCTTTCAAATAAACATCTCCCCTAAAGCACCTTGATTTCATCAACATAATGTTATCGTCATTGACCTTGTTAGAAATGAGCACGAAAACGCCTTCAACCTGACGTTTTACCTAACACGGGTTTTGGTTTATTTTTAATGGTCGTAACAAGAAAGCAGCCGGTACGGTACGCATTGGAGCTACTTACATATTCCCGAGCTTCGCCGCTTTTAATAATATCATAAATAGCAACGGCACTTGACCGTAAAAGATTGTCGGATTTACATAAATGCGAAAACTCACCGAGCGAAGCTGAGAGCCGGGAATAACCGGGATACATTTTTAAATCAAACCCCGCCCGCGGAGGAAGCGGCGTTGTCAGACAGTTCCACAGTGGAGGTTCGAAATAAGACTGCAATATGTACCTTTAGTCTATGAAACATGTGATGGTAGAATGAATAAATTATAGTTGAAAAAACACGCTTTTAAAGTTAATCGAACTAAAAAGAAAAAAATAATTCTTAATATATCAATGAAATGATTAACGAGAGTGTCATCATGATAGTCGTGGGGTGTTTTGAGCAACATTTTTACACTAATTCTGCACTTGGAGATAGAACCAGTGAGAATTATAACAATTGATATCAAATCAAATCTTATCAAATATAATTTATTTCTTCATTGCCATTATATATAAAATTATATAAAACGGAAACAGAAAGAAACATGTCAAACCTAAAAAAACATAAAAAAAAAATAACACACATAACATTCAGAACAGTAAAATACTAAAGATGAAAATGACACAAAAATGTAACGAAACAGGTATATATAAATAAAATATAGCATTAATCAGGTCATCAGTTTACCCACTGTTATACAAAAAACTAATCTAGGCTGTAGCATACCTTTTCGGTTAAAACGGTTTTCAGTTTCCTCTTAAAAACAAACAAGCTTTGTGAAGATTTCATATTCTCACTCAAACTGCTATCGAGCACCACACGCTTTTATCACAATGATATTTTTCTGTTCGATCTACTATGAAGTCGTATTTTTTTGTTTATCAATCTATCATTAATTCATTGTAGAATTTATCCTTGTACTTTAATATTTCGATCCGCAATTACGTGGCTGCTTGAATCAGACTTGCTCTCCAATGGATCCTAATCAAGAGGTTTGAAGTACATTCTGTCTCTATGGACACAGATCAAACTAATAAAAGTGTGTTAAGAGATATTAAATGATAATCGTATCATTTATCTGGTAAAAAAATTATGTATAATGTTAACTCGTATCTTCACTTCTAAGCGTATTGATTTATAAAAATAAAAAAATGAGGAAAAAGCGTGTCAAAAAGCGGTGTTCCCAAGCGGTCATTCATCCAAGTAGCTTGCTCGGCACTGCTTAGCTTTGAGATCGAACGAGAGCCGGCGTTCCAAGCGTCGTATGACCGTAACCTCATATAATATATCGTATATCCGGGTATTTAAACTTCAAATATAATTTGAAAAAAAACGAAAAGCAGTAATGGGAAAAACTTATTAAACCATTGTATTGTCATCGGTCCTTGATTAGTGTGCAAAATTCAAAATTGATCTGATGTTTTGAATTGGGTGAAAACAGCGTTCGAAGATTCTGTTACAAACATATATACATACATGTGAAGCTAATAAAAAGCGTTCAAAGGTTAAACATCAGATTTGAGTTGCCGCTCGCATTATGACGTCATCAAGTGGAGGAAACACATGGAAAGCAGTAGGCCAAAGTGCAAGAAAGTGATTGTTTGGCGAGATCACCTCCGCGGTTGAGAACCTATTGAATCAATCTGAACTAGATTTCCAAATTATGTGGCTGGATGGTAGCTTAAAAACAAATTCATAAATCTACGTGTGCTGAAAATTAGTGATTCTTTTAGGATATTGGAAATAAGTTTGAATAAATCGGTGATAAATGTTCATATCGGTTTGTACTACCAGTGGTAAGAGGGCAGTTTCCAAATTTGGTTCAAAAACGGTCCATTTGAAGATAGTATCAGTCAAGTTGAATTTACATACCTGGTAAACAAAATCTTTATAATTGATAATTATTTCTTATCTTTCAGTGCGGTTTGCTATAAAACCGTTTTTTGCGTTTGTTAAATTTATCGTTTATCGTCGTCAAAATTAATATATTTTTCAAAATTATTGTACTATCATTCATGCTTATCACCTGAGGAAGTTCTCAAATTTTATCTTGAAGTTTTTGAAAATTACATTGACACATCCTTGCTTGGGTTATGTTGATAAAATTCTACCTTTGAAAAGAAGAGTTGTATGTATCAGAGAGACAAACATATTAAAAGGAACAAACGTCACATTGAGGCCATAGATTTACTAGTTTAGAAGTCCATCTATTTAATGAAAGTGTGCTGGCAACGCTGGTGTTCAGACTGAACTAAGGAAAATTAAAGCAGACATTATTTAAATCGGATGGAATTTAAAAACAGTCAGATAAGAAAAGGCGAGCTTAGAAGTAATAATGGTTGATACAAGGCGTTGGCGGTGTACAATGGCACACTCGGCACGAGTAGGAACGGTCCTTAACGTCTAGTAGAAGTGATTTATGGGCGAATATATATGGGAAGGCTTTCTAGACGTACCAGACTAAAATGACATTCTGCTTTTAAAGGCAAATTTTCGAATGGATAATTTAAGCTACTGGCCGCTAAATAAAACGACATATGATCGATTAAATATCTTTATTAATGTTTCGGCTGGCTTTACCAAAGTACAAAAGATGAGAATTTAATGTTGAAACTATAATGACATTGACGTGATTACTTTGATAAAGACTTTTGAGCCAGCAGAAACGTCAGTAAAGTTATTTCGTCGTCATGTGGGTTTGATAAACGGGCAGTACAAACATAAGATGAATTGGAGAGGCTACCTTACGATATGATTTAACCTGATTTTGTGCATTTTTGCTCAAAGTCAACATCAATTTGATATTTCATTCAACATCCAGTTGATATTTCATGTGGGTAGATTGCAATTTTTACTTCCTACGCGAATACGCGGTGAAGTATTTTAATCGCAAAGAATTTCGAATCTGAGATATTGTGTTTTCTTCATGTTTCGTAAAATATACATCAGAAAAAATGGCGTAGATTGATTCTGTACTTCCCAGGCAATTCATCATTGCAGAAATAAAAATTTTGATCGGATTTTATAACTTTATATAAATATTCAGTTAAGATGCAGCCATCTCCATTAAAAACCGCATAAGCAGGAACGGTAAAAATTAGCACCCTTTAGAAAAAAGTAGGGTCAAGTAGGGTGACACTGTACTTTCCACTCAATGTTATTAGTTTCGAAATAACACTAATAACTATTTAGATCGGAGTTTGGAACTGTAGATATCTAAAATTGAAATTGAAAACTCTGAAAATAATTAAAAATATTTTCAAAACTTACTTCAATTTGATCAACAGCTCTTAAATCCAATCAACATCTTCAAAAAGCTGATACAATTGACGGTAAAATATAGAGTCAACCTACTTGACGAAATTATATTGATAAGAGGTTAAATAGCACTTTCGTCATTATTTATGTTCCTTATTAAGTGTAGTGAAAGTTGCTAAAACAGATATGGAACAAATTAGTTCCTTTTGAGAAACTCAAGTATGTACATAGTTCACATTTGTTTAAAACATTGATCACGTTGTCCCCTACATGATATCTCTGTGAACATAGATTCTTTCTGAGACGAACGTCATAGTTGCCGTCTATGTCTATTTTGAGCTTTGCGAAAACACTTTTGTCACTTCAAGTATGAAACATATTAAGATTGTCGATACGTCCCTGTTTTGACTGAATCACATGCAAAATCCAGCAAGTGCTTTTACGCAGACGTCGAGAATAATGTCTTTTGATTAAAATTTATTTGTGTCATTATGCTTTGATATTTTGCATATCGACCCAGACCAACTTGAAATCGTGCATATTTTATGTGGATCATTGCGATATTGAATTAGCCATTATATATAAAAATCAACTTATACATCAAATATACCGAGCAGAAAAACTGGGAACGCAAAAGTTTTACCTTTTAGTTTTAAATTACGGATGTCGATAATTCATACTTACTATAAGAAAGTAGAAGAGTTCCTTCCTAAAAATTAATTTAAAATTCTGAATAAATCATTAGAAAGTTCATTAGTCTGGATTAAAGTCTGTTTTTCTTTTGTTACAATCGATAATTAAGTTGGAAACTTTATAGTATAACTTGGAAAGGATTCTTTTCAGTAAAATTCATTAGGTATCGACCTGTAAAGGTTTGCTCTTTAACGACAAATCTTTTTGACTGAAGTTGTTAGTTTTCCACAAGATTTTATAACCCAAGCGGGTTGATTTCGGAATAAAGCCTTGCAAGTATAACGGATGTCGTCTTATGCGGAAAACGTCTGTATAGTTTGACGGTTTGAGTTTTTTATCCCAGATGTTACAGACTGGTTCGATATTTCATCGTAGATGCTTTAAAGCTAGCTAACTCGAATTCTAAATGTAGTGAGTTTTTAGATCACCAGAGGTAGCTGGATTTGAGCTTGGTCGAAAGCTGCACTGCTGACAAGGTGAAGTTTATAAGCGGGAGCAAAGCATGTATGAATATAAAATAATAAAAAAATAATTGGCTTGATTACTCACTGAGATTTGTATATAAACGAAAAATATATGTAGGGGCAACTGATGAAAAAAAGACCAGATCACTACCTGAATCATCTTCCATCAAGCTTCCGGGACTTAATATGAACAATGGCATGTCCTGGCACAATAATGTTACCGGCGTTTAGTAGAAAGCACCTCCACAGTCTAGAACATCGAAGGGCGGTGTCGACAGTAAATAAACATTAGAGAGGTTCATCAGGCGCATCCTCAACGCCTCGAACAAGCCTCTTCCAAAAGTCGTTTTTCTGGAATCCCTCGGCGTTGTGAAATGAGGTACGGGGGAGTTTGTTCCCCCATGATTACAGTCTACAGCGTTTTGAGGTCATTGTGACAAGTCATTTGTCCTGTCGCAGCGCTCCTGGATGTGATGGGCTTTCACGACCCTACCCACGATGAATAAATACTGAAAAGCTGTAAAAACTCCGCTCCGACAAATTGCTGTAATATAATACAAACCTATATAGGTCGCATATAATACGAAGACGTCGTACTTCACTAATACCTAATCTGGGAAGTTTCATTTATTGCACTTTTTATCTTTTAGAAACATCATTTATTTTTTCCGTTTCAGCAAGCAAGAAACCGTTTAGTTGGAAGTAGACGTCTGAATTATTTCTCACTGCCCTTTTCTCATCTCTCAATTGTCAACGAATTTCGCAGGGATTCGAATGGAATTCCAACATCTTGCCTCATATATACGTTATATTAGTCTAAATCATAGGTCCTCAAAATTTTTTTGCCCATCGCGACCGCCCCCAAGCTCCTTAAAAAATGTTGCACCACCTCCAAAAAACCTGAAGAGCAAATTAAATATCTTGATTAGAAACAATCTCATTCACTCCTTCACGTTCTCCAAATAATTTGAGGAGCAAACATAAAACTCGGACTTCAAGCTCCTCCACCCTCTTACAGGGTATCAACGCCCCTAAGTTTCTCTCCAATGGTCTAAGTAAAGGCATTTTTCCATAGGCAAACCAATTAGAATAAAAGTATGTTTACTTTGATAGTCGAAAATTTAAGAAGTATGTTTATTACAATGAAAATGAAGAAGTCAATTTCATTGCGTTCCATCCTATGTTCTAGGACCTAGCCTACTGTATTCAGTACAGAGCGGCAGAATAAAAGCTCAGAAGACCGATAGATAGAGAGATAGACAAACCAACAGACAGACAGATTGACCCTGTATACGAATTTAGCTGGTTCTAGCTAGTCCGGAAAGTATACATATGCGATATCGCCATGCCTGCGGCATTCTCATTGCCAGCATTATCCCCATATCCATGAGACTTAATCAAGATTACTGTTTACACTTGCGGACGATCTCGTCCGATTTGTGCTTATTTATCTATTATTATTCGCCTGGGCTTGGCAATAATTGCAGTGGATTGCGTCCGTAACAATAATAATCGTCCTCCAATCTTATTAGCTACTTGCTCTTGTCTTTCGTTTACCTTTTCTAACGATGATTTTTTTATAGTTTCATTCTTTAGGTTAACATGACTTCAGGTTAACAGCCACGTTGATTCTCTTGGTGAAACTTGACGTATTTTATGTGAGAATGAAAGAGTCCATCTCGTTTTCATCGACATTCAGTGTACAAATGCTTCAGTTTTTCTCTCTCTCACTCTCTCTCTCTCTTCAAACATAATCCCTTGCCGTCGCTCGTTAACTACCAGTTAATAACGGCAATAACGCGCAAGGTTTTAGGTATGCCATTAGAATCAATTTGTCATGAGCCCTCGTTTCGTTCATTATACACAACACCGTTGTACAGGAATTATCCCTCTGCCCCGTTTGATGGGCTGAGTTCGTTTTAGAATTGGAGTTAGCTCGACATTTGTTTCTAGCCTGAGGATACCTTTGACATTCGCAGTATTTCCTTTGAAGCGCTTTTGTTTTGTAGAAACAGTCGGGATAGTTTTATTATGGTATCATTAAAGGCACTGCGTTTTTGAAGTTCACGAGAAATTTTAGTTTTAGTTATTCTGGGTACGATCCAGAATTTCAGCTCACTCGACGTTTGACAGTTTTTTTTGTTGATAATTTGTTTAACAGAAGCAGTTGGTTTAGTTTAACTTAGGTGTTATCTTGTTATCTTTACTAGGTCTTTTTATAAGTTTACAGTATATTGTAGTTTGAGTTAATCTGGATCAGATCCAGAATTTGAGTTTACTCGGAATTCGTTTCATTCAAAACGCCTTTTTACAACAAAAGCAGTTGTTTGGGAGTTTTTTCTTATAGATAACCTCACGCAAAGGCAGATAGCCTATCGCGCTTCATAAGCACTGCGCGAGGATAAATGTCTGTTCAAATTGACCTCAAAATGCTATAGATGATCGGGGAACAAAGTCCCTGGTAGCTCATTCCACAACGCCGAGGATCTCCAAAAAAACGACTTTTGGAACGACCTGTTCCAGCCGTTGCTTGTTATAATGCGAAACAGCTCGGTAGAACATCTGCCATAATAATATCTATAGAATAGGGACATATAAGCCATCCTTCTTCGATGTTCTAGGCTTTGCAGGTCATTTGTGAGGCAAGGCGCATCTACTAGATGTAGTGCTCGCTTCTGGAATGTGTCTAAAAGCTTCAGGTAGTACTTTAGGGTGCAACAAGACTATTACTGATACCACAAAGAGGTGTCAAGTAGGTTGACTCAATCATATCAATTTTTTTAGTTGTTGATCTTTTGAATTCCAATAAAAGAAAATATTGGTGCTAGCGGACGGACTTAAGTCTTTTATGATTTAAGAATATCCAAGAAAATTCATAAAAATTTAACAGTTCTGAAACCCGAAAACAAGATTTAGTAAATTATATAACTGCACGTCAAATCCAGAGTCAACCTCAACTTCCGAGGCGAAAACTTCATAGATGAAAAAAAAACGTGTTCTAGCAATACCTATTTTTTTGACGATAACCTGTTGCGACTGACTTGATTTTTTAAGACTATTAACATTTTTAGTCCTTGTCATACTAGCAACTCAGTGTTAAAGTTTCATCAGCATCCTAAAAGTACTTTCCGAGTTATAGAGGGATCAAGGATTACCGGACAAAATACAGATAGAAATGGGTGTTATGGTTTTCCATGGTGTACGATATATTTACATTTATCATGAAATATCAAGAATACACAATATCTTGAACGACAATGACTTGGGAACTAAAAACATAGTTTATGAACGTTTTTATTTTTAGTTTTTGGACGATAACTCTGATGCCATTGCAGCGATTTTCAAAAGCTGCAAAGCTCTTTTGTCGTTATCATGATAATAACCTAGTTTTAAAATTTCAACCAGTTTTCAAAATTAAAACCAAATCGATAAAGCGACTATGAATTACATATGATAGATGTCAGTCTAACAGATAGACCGGCGGTTCGTGATGTACGAGTATATGTTATCAAACATCAAGGTATTGTTAGTTGTTATCCAAAGCGAAATTTTTATCAATTGCTCGTGGCTTACCTTGAGAACAGTAAAATTTTAACCTATAAATAATAGATATATAATATATAAAAACAAAAAAAACACAATCGGTGTTATCTGTTCCACCCACTAACAAACAAAAATCAGATCACTCTACCCCATCGAATATACGTCTATTTTGGCACTAAATGAAACAGTTGTGAAATCTCCCAGTATCAGGTTTGTCAATCTTTATGTTCAGATAAACAAGGGAATAACATGTTTTCAAAAATTAAGCAAAATAAACACAATCGATACTGTACGACCGTTTATGTTTTGAAAGCACACAGCTTTCAATTTGCAATTCACATGAGTCATTTGAACTATTCAAGCTCTCACGTTCACTGTGCGTGTTGGAAATCTAGTTTAAAATCACACATAAATGTTTAGCTTCACACCTGATTTGACTGTGGGCAGATCAGTGATCATGAAAAAATATAGACTACTTAACTGATTCATTAATTATTTCCCACCTGGTTGACAACAATGCCTCTAGACGAGGTGGTAATAGGGAATGAGCGGGGAAGGCAACATAGCCAACATTCTGATAACAGTGTTAGAAACATGACAGATATAAAATAAATTGGTAATTTTATTATCTCACCATCAGAAAAAGTTGAATGAACATTGTTACTTTCATAAATAACTGATAATACAAGAAAGACGTATCAAACAAATCAAAATGAGCGTCATCAAGCACAAAACCTTGAATCTTGCGTCACTGACACCAACACATGAAATCAAATTCTCTGAATATTTATGCCAGTGAATACAATTTGTGAGCTGAATGAGAAAGATCGCCACAGTGTTGTCAGATTTTTAACAATTAAAACAGTACGGTCTGTCTTGTTTTTGTCATCGTTATTGTTCTTGTTTAGGAAGTGCTGATTTGATAACCAGAAGTGTTGCTAAATGTTATACTTCGGTAAAAATGTAAATAAATTGGTCTAGTTCAGTTAATAGTAGTAAAGCAGATGCTCGATGGGATCTGCGTCATCTATCGAACCGAAAATCAGTTTACCAAGTTTCAGATTTGGCATTGAAAATACTACAAAAGCTTTCCACTGACGAAAGGAAAAGTAGCAAATTCCCCAACTGCCATTCGATTGATTTAGTTACAGAATATCAAACAGAACAATTGAACATTGTATATAAAAGTTTTGAATAATTCAGGTCAAGGTCAAATACGCGAGTCGACCCTTCTAGTGGGCTAATTCAGTACTTAGATCCAGCTTTCTAGATAAGACAATGGAAATGAAATCGTGCTTCTTACGGTTCTTTCGGGGAAAAGAGCCAACGACTGGCAGCTGATGCTACGGGTGAAAACCCCTTCATTTATTATACTCGCAGCCTTCCGGAGTTATATTAAAGATGTCCTTTTTCAAAATTATCTTTTCACCCGTCTTGAATCTTGGCACTTTAATGTCCTGACAGATACGGTGGAGGACGCTTCGATGGAAGTACGGAATTAGAAGGTTTTTAATTGCTGAGATAATGTTAATTGATTGGGAACTCCGAAAAAAGGGTACAGACGCTTCATACTCATTAAGAAATTTTCTGTTGACCGATGATATTTTTGTTAGATATTCTTCCAGATCAAGGTTACACAGTTTAGACCTAGTTAGCTTCTTTCACCATCTTGACGTTTATAATTTCTATCTATGTTACATTTTTATTTGTCAAGCATAATTCTGTTATGATGTTTTCATCACGAAAATTCATCTTCATAATTTCCGTCTGCCTATCAGTTGGTCCGCTGGCATTCTAACTGACAGTTAAGAAGTCAGTAAAACGGAACTAACAGAACTCTCTCAAACTTCGTTTTTATGTTTTTATCATCTTGCTTTTTTGAAGTTTAGAAATTTTGCAAAGTGTGAAACTATACAAATGTTCCTTGATAATTGGATCACATCCCCCAGAATAGATTTTAGGGAAGTTCGCAGGAAGAAGATATACCTGCAGTCCTTCGTTTTCACCAGCTTTTATATAACTTGCAATGTATGTAGCTATGTTTGTTCCGTGGAATCTTGCAATTCAATTTTGAAGCAGATATCTTCAACCGATTTTGCTGATTTTTTTTATACACGTTTACGACACGGATCTTGCGTGTGACGTCACTCTAAATTCAATATGGCCGAACAACCAAGATGGCGGACTAGTTATTTCTAATGCACTCCTAAAATATAGGTATTAAATGAAAGGGCTTGCTGAGAATTACTCGAAAAATAAAGTGACGTCAATCTAAATCCAATATGGCTGAACAACCAAGATGGCGGACTAGTTATTTTGGAGCACTCCTACTATAATTATGGGTATCAAATGAAAGGGCTTGCTTAGAATAACTCGAAAAATAAAATAACGTCACTGTAACTCCAACATGGCGGACTTTTAAAGCTGGCGGACTAACCATTTAAGCTTTCCTACAATATTGGTATAAAATGGAAGGGTTTGCCGAGAATACGGATGAGAGTAAGAAAAGATGAGGTCATAAGCTCTGTTGCTACAAAAAAAGTGGAAGGGACAAAACTCGGCTAGCCGCTATTCCAATTAACCACATATATAATTGACAAAATGAAAACATATATAAAAGATATATAATTGAATTGAATTGTGAAACATATATAATTGACAAAATAGTTACATAAAACACAAAAGTGTTATTACATATAATCTACATTATTAGGTAGACACTAACGACATAATCTTAGTGAATTCACACAATTAAACAAAAAGTGGCGGGTAAAATAATTCAAACGAAGCATTTATGTACGCCTTGTTTAATTATCCGTCTTGAATTTTGCAATTTCGATATTTTAGTTCAACAGAATTAAAGCTAAATTAATAGCATTGAGTAAACATAATGTTTGAGTTTCATTTATTCCCGAACGTGCATAATTCTAATTTTAGGATAATAATTTTGAAAATATGAGTGAATGTTTCAAACCAATCTATATATTATATTGAGTAAATTAATGCTTCAATTATTCCGAACTTGGTCTCCATAGAAGCCTTAGAATAATTGTAGTCAGTAATAGGAGATAGTTTTGCCGTTTCAGTATTTTAAATTTCAAGTTGCATTATCAACTTCCTCATTATACATACAATTATTTGCTATACATTTATTCATTCATCATTTTACTTGCAGGATAGGACAAAGAGTGCGCTTGATCGTTGTGCAAGGAGTCTAATGGTAAGCCTTACTAAATAAAAAAATGTCGGTTTTCAAAGCCTCTAGAGTAAAAGAAGAATGTCTTAGTTGCAATTTTGTAACAGCGTTTCTTAAACTGTGACCTGCGGAACCCCATCGATCCGTGAAGATCATCCAAGGGTTCCTCGGCTCACAAAGGAAGATGCACCCCACAAAAAATTTTGAAATTATTATCCGAATCAAATATATTCTACTCAATGATTGCGCCCCATTTAATTTTTTGTAACCACTCCTTGACACGATAAGGAACTTTTGAGCTGTACTAATACTATCATAAGCAAAAGCAAAGCTTAGATTCTGATTTTTCTTCATTACGGATCGCTATAGATCCACACGTCTTTTCGTGTGGAGAGAGACATGCAGAAAACGAAGTACCTCAAATTCGAGAATATTTGCGATCAGGTTGCATGGGAAGTAATGAAATATAAAAAAAACATGATAGATGGGAAATAGCTTCGACCGAGCACCAAAAAACTGAAACTAATTCAACTACAACTCAGTTCCACTGCGTCATTATCCTCGTCTTGTCGGCGTCACTCTGCCATACTACAAAGCTCTTCTTGGTGTACGCAAACTCGTTAATTCGCCGACAGAATTTTAACTTACTAATTTATATTTTAATTATTGGACTGCGAAGAGTGGCGAGCACTGCTGTGCATATTAATTTCCGGAGAAAACATTCATTCCCTCAGAAGTTTGCTTCCGGGGGGTCAGAGGAGGAGGTTGGAATGTCTTGGTGTGGCAAGGAACCTTTTATCACAAGGAAAAACGGGTTAATTTGTTACATTCCTCTTGTGAGAGGCTAGCTGTTAGGATCTCAGGTGATATCTTAGAGCAAAGGATGAAAAGTATAACGTATGAATTGTTTGATTATGTTTAATAGGCAAAGCTTGCATATAGTCCACTACTGAGCTTCTGACGGTCACGTCATAATGAACATCATACAAAATAAGTAGATTGGTTTCTAAGATAAATATATGCAATTCATGCACAAGGTCTCATCGCAGTCCAAATGATCTCATGTACTTGATCCGAGATCCGTGAAAGTTCAGAAAAGTAGCACAGAGTCCTTTTTGAACAGCCTCAGTGCCACAGTGTAAATTTCGCAGTTGAGGTTCCATATGTCAGTCCTACGTGATATGTTTATCAATCTTAGCATCTTCTGTGTTTAAGTATTTCAGCTTTAAAGGCCTGAGTAGTTGTGTAAGGCTCTTCGGTCACTGAAATCTTTAAGTGGAACTACGCCGTTGTCTTCCCTGTCCATCTTCGCAGGTATGTGCATCAAGATAAATACCTATTCACATTGAACTTAAAACACTATAAATTGTAACCATCGGCGAAAAAACTCCCTAGCACCTCCATCCACAACGCCGACGTTCTCCAAAAGAGCGCAGCAACGACAGCTCCACTACGCAAAGATCAGGCTTTCGCTGGAGTACTTTTTGCATGTGTGGGGCTGTGCTAGGAAGCATCTCTTGAAGCTTCTGAACATAATCCAGAAACGAGCCATATGTCTAGTTGATGCGCCTGACCTTATAAATGATCTCCACAGTCTAGACTATTGAGCATCCTCTGAAAGGTCGAACTTCAAACGCTCCGAACGAGCCTCTTACAAAAGTCGTTGGAGTCAATGAATTTTTGCCATAGCAAACATAAAATAATCACAGCCAGATTGAGAACCTTCTTTTTTAAGTTGCTTAAAAAGACAGTCGTCGCTGAATAGTATCAAGAACATGAATAAATAATGAATAATGAATCGGCTAAGAAAACTTCATCGATACATCACTTCAACCAACCGAATGTGAATGTGAAACTATAATGCAACTATATACCGGATTACTTCAAGCACAAAATCCAAACGAAAAACATTTAAAACAAGCGAGAAACATCTAATCCACGTATCCACCAATTACAGTGCAGAGTTCAACATTTGAAATATACGCTGAAACTTAAACTAGCAAGGGAGACATTGTATGTTTATATACAAGTTTATGGCCAGGAGCAGTGCGAAAAGTGGCCCTTATCCTTCCATCAAACGCGTATTACTCCCTGTAAGGGCAGGAAGTGTCGTTTTACGACCAATCGTACGAAATTGTTATTCCGATTACCTTCCCTTCCTTTTTCCGACCGCATGGAGCTTGTTTCAGCGATTTAAACATCAATTTCAGATAAGCGATACCCCATTTCCCTTCCACACAATTCAGGACACTCGCTGTCTATTTGCTCTCCTCGCTTTTGACAAATTATTCTTTATGTTTTAATGCTTTCATTGAAATTGTCTTGTTTTGATCTCTCTATAAAAATTGAATGAAGTAAATGAGATGTGGAATTCTATAGAGCAAATGCTTTTTCAAACTTGATTTGTTTTACTATGTGTAATTTTCTTCTACATCTGCTTATTTTTAATTAAAAGTGTTTACATTAGTTCATTGTTATATGTGTAGTTATACTAGATTGCGGTATTTTTACTTAATGTTTGTTTATTGCTCTTATATTTAGATATCGACACTATATTTCATTCATCGGCTGGTAAAATGAAGCTCCACAAATAAAGTTATTATAAATAGGGCTCTATATCTGTACGAACTAATTAAATGTATTCAATCAAATTGAAATGGCTGTATTTCCGTATCTACACTTTCCAGTTACTAAACATGATTTATGATATAAGTAAACATATTACAATAGATATATATTTCAATTTTATGTCCGTAGCTTGTTACCTCAGTTCATAGATATACTTGAAACTGAGGAGATGGTAGTTGAAACCTCGTCCGAAAACCATTTTTTTTCTCATTCAGATTTGTCTTCATATCTCATCCTGTATCCTGACAGTACCTGTTGATTTACGCTTTTCTGATTCCCTGATAACCATGTCTTTTTTACCGAACAAATTGCTGAATTATTAACTTTTTTCTAAAAATAATACCCATAGTTCCGACGCATGACAGTTGGAATGAGAGATATATGTTCATTTCCTCACAGAAATTTCCTGTTTGATTAATCCTTCAGGCAGAAACTGTTGTAATTTGGATATTTCAGTATTGGTTTATTTTCTTTAGAGTCACACTGTAACAATACTTTGTAAAGAGTCCATACCTCCATAAATACCACTACTTATTTAAAGTATGTGGAGCTGATAATATTCTGCAAACACTATAGAGTTTTACCACTCGCCAAATAACATGTGGTAAAACTGTGTAGTGTTTGTAGCTGCGGCGCCAAAGGATCATATGTGATAATATTGTATTTCAAAAGTTTGATTTCAGACTTCCAAACTTTTGAAAAATCCACCTTGTCTACAAGTTTCAAGCAACAACTGTATTTCAATATATAGCACAAGATTTGTTAGCATTAAGAATCCCGATCAATAACTGCAGTAAAAATAACTTTTAATATTCATACTTGCTGCTCTAATAAGAGCGATGACACCATTTTGTGTGACTTAGAATTTTTCCTAGATGTATATCAAACCCTCAATCAGTAGTGTATCCCATAATATCCCTATGGAGAATGTAGACCTATTTCTAGATTCTAATGCATAAAACATCACATCTCACGGGCATTTGAATGGATCGAGTACTGTTCAAAGATACGAGCGATATACCATATTGCTACTGGGAACTATCGGTCTCTAGATTCCTTGGATAAAAATTGATTGAATCTAAAATATTTGGAAAGCGAGAAGTGAACCTGCTAACCCAGTACTAACACACTTTCACAGGGTCATCGGTCCACTGTCACGCGGTATACTATTATAAATCATGAATTAATGAGTCCGTATCGCAATACAAGACCCTAAACTCTTGTTATCGAAACAAAATGCCCATTCTAGTAGAATTTTCAGGCATACTTGCACGTACATTATGAACTTGTTATCATAAATTAAACGTGCACGGGTTTAATTTAAAGATTATCTAGAAACGATTCCAGTTGCGATAAATTACGGCTATATGAAAGGGTAGATCGCATATCTAAATGTATAATAAAGTTGCTACGAGCATTTCGAACTGGGCTCAACCGGAACACCAGCTGTCTTATATTTCACGGGAACTATTAATCTTGAGAGAAATCCCAGAAAGTGTCTAGGAGTTTTATCCCCTAAAGTTGTTACGTTAGATATAGTGGCTGAGAAACGTTTACCTATAGATATAAGCTATTTGGATATGCTGTCGACAGCGACAACAATAAAATCTATTTAAGAAATTTCGAGCTCTTAGCTGTATCTCTTAATAAATTATCAATTCTTTTGTTGGGAACTGTCGGTATTACCTCTGAACTCGTTTTCAGAGAAAACAGTCATATTATTGCAGATGTAATTTCTCGGTGATCGAAAAAAAAAACACGTTCAACACCCACGCATAAGTGTAGTCCTCTGAACAGAAAGGGTTGACCTTGAAAAATATTACAACGATTGAGGATTCATCAGCAATATAATTCCTCACATACTCTTTTGGAATCATCCAGTTATCACACACTTATATAGATAACATCCATATCCTTAGACGAACAGAACTCAGGAAACTAATACATGCAAAGGAGCTACAAAAGGTATATAACAATTAAGTCAAAGACCCGTCCATAACTGCAAAAAAATGTCACCAACAAAAGTTAACAATGTAACATATTACAAGGCTTGCAAATTTCTAGCAGGAACTGAATATATAGATAGAGATAACTATGCAGCAAAAGTTAGACATCAAGCACTAGCCACAACTTACAAAGTAATAAAAAATACAGAACCTTATTACAAATAGACACCAAAACCAGTACTCGGAAGCAATCAATATAAACTGTACTGTGGCATCTAAACATATACTGACAAGACAGTTCCAGCCAATAGACCTGACATTGTTTTCCAATCCAAGGCAGACAGAGTTACCTACATAATAAATATTGCTATCCCCATTGACAGCAATGTTCATAGCACCTATAATGGGAAAAATTATAAATGTACATACCTCTTAGTAGAATTTAAACGATGTTGGAAACAAAAAAATTATGATCAGCTCCCTCGTTATGTCAGTCTGGAGTCTCACGCCAACCACATTCACACCACACATACAACAACTGAGATTGGACGAAAAGTTACAGAAAGTCTCTCAGAAGTTTGTGATCTTTAAGACCTTTAGTATTGTAAGATCATCTATGCAGAGCAATAGCTGAGATATTGACCTTGTACAACCTGTTAGTACCTGATCACATCGTAATCTTGTAAGAAGAGTTGATGAAATAATAATAATAATATAAATTTCACATTTTAGAGTGGTAGTGGTAGATTCTTTGGAAACTTGTACATTGCGTGATGTTATCAGGGATGATATCTGACATAAGCGAAATTTGTGTATTTGTCATATAATAGTCGGCAAGACAAAGGAAAATATTAGCAGTAGTTCAATCCACTGATTTTGTCAAATCTCAAAATGTTTCTCAGCACAATGCTTTCGATACTCTTGCATTGAAAATAAGAACAACGGTTGAAAAAAGTTATGGAAACGCTGACTCAGAGTGAATTATAATCGAAATAATTTATCGGCGCATTTTTTAACGTCATCGTCAATTTCACCGCGCCATATTTTCGCGGCAAAATCCATGCGGACGGGATTTGTAGCTGGAAGCCAGGGTGCGTAATCCTTCTATCCCATAATTACCAGCCAGGAGTGCTGATTGACAGTCGATGATGGCGTTAGCTGAGAAGTGGGAAGACGGGAGTCAGCAATGTGCCAACGAAGCTTCCCAGCTCATCAAGAAATTATCAAGGAGATTCTCCCAATCATTGTTGCATTACCTAAACAGGCGCCGTGCCGAGTTGATTTGAGAAATTGTTGTACACGAAAAACAGTCTTAAAAAATGTTTATTCTTTATCAGAATTCGTCCTACGGTAAATCCTTATGAAACTTTGACTTTTGTCCACGATTAGTCAGGCGATAGACCCGTCATGAAAAAAAAATCATGGACTTGAATCATCTTCCATCAAACTTCTGGGAACTAAGATCCACTAACATGTCTTGCGATTTGTTGTGGAAGGTGAACGTGCTTCCGATCTGTTCAACACCAACGTGGACATTCCTCAGGGATCAGCCCTTTCTCCAACAATCTTCTTGCTGTAGGTACATTAACGGACTGTTGTGAATAGTATCTCATCCCATCTATAGCTTCGTAGACGACAGCACCCTTATTTCCTGCATGGAACCAGATACAGCAACAGAAATCTAGTAATGTAGTGTAGTTTAACGCGCAGAAGACTCAGACAACAACCCTGGAATCACGTGCTGGTCATCCAGCCGTGGAAATGAAGGAACTTCAAATATTTGAGTCATCTTCCATCAAGCTGCTGGGAATTAATATCAACAATAACATGTTTTGACATGATCATTTCGCCGGTCTTGCTTAATCGGTATCCCAGAAGTTGGAGGTTCTCATCCGCTTCAGAGAATTGCATTTACCGAAATAGCTACTGCTCTACAAGGTTCAGATCAGAACATCGTTGGAATACTGCTTGCATGTCTGGGAATGCGTTTCGAAGCACTCCCTGAAGCTTCTAAATATAATCCAGATTCTTCTGGATGCGCCTAACCTTACAAAATACCTGCATAATCTAGAACATTGAAGGAGGTTTGCTGCATTGCCCCTATTCTATAGATAATGTCATGGCAAGCGTTCCACCGAGCTGTCATCATTATAGCAAAGACAACCGACGCATCATCAGCAGGTCGAGCTTCTCACACCTCGAATGAGCCTTTTTCAAAAGTCAAAGGAGGAGAACCTTGGCGTTGTGGAATGAGCTACCCGGTACTTTGTTCCCTGATGGTTACATTTACCGTTTTAAACTGAGTTGATATTTGTCCTCTTCTGAAGCGCGATAGGTTTTAGGTTTTTGTTAACCATGAAAAAACGTATTTTCATGAATCTATGAGTCTGTATCAACGACATTTCTTCTTGAGTCGTAGTAAAAAATAAGGTATTATGCACATCCGTACTCTCGCCTGCCATTGGTAAGCCATATTTGTCACAATGACAGCTCAGGAAATTTGTTAGTCCGACGCAATGTTTTTGAATTTCAAGGGAAGTCAAATACAGCCATCCAGACATATCAACGTAATAAAATCAATGAGCTAATTACTAAGTTGGTCTACTGTAAAACGGCTAGGAACGCATTGTTGGGTATAACCTTATATTATGAGTAATAGAGATGGGGACTGATCCTGTCAAATCGACTTCAGATGATCGAGTTTACGTAAGGATTCGTTTGGATCCAACTATTGAATCTAATCGATTGGGTTCCAAATTAATCATTGCGATACCATATTTACAACAAAGGCACTAAAAATTAAAAAATATGCGGACGAGTATATCCTTGATTATATTGTCTTCTATTCTCCACCACTGCTTTGCGTCACCTATTGCCAACAACAACGTGTAAATTGAGAGGACGGGGTGATGGGAGAGGCAAGAGGAGGGAGTTTATTCGCAATGTCACAACCGCATAGATTTATGTCGCCTGGCGGATAATTTTTTTCGGGCTGCTGTGCTGTTGGCACCCATTCACGGTACTAATTTATAGTCCCACCGAGAAAAATACAGGGAAGATGCACCAAACCGAGAGTCCTCTCACTACGCGTGCAGTTGAGAGAAATATTAGTTTGGTATTGCGCCATTGTGCAGGTTTCTCAAACAGACAAATCTATAATTTGTAAAATGGCAAATTCTATTCATCAGAAATTGCATGCAACGATTTCATGTAGCGTCAGCAGAATATATAGCATTTTCTAAAAAGATATCAAGAAGAATAATTCTATGTTCCTCGTTTAACGATGTCAGTTTATTGAACATGTTGATATGGTTGCAGATGTAAGTAATTAGACATTTTTGAACTTGTAAGTGTTAAAGTTTTCCAATATTTTCAATATTTTTTTAATTTAATCCCAACAGTCCCAAAATCCAATACTATTACTTAGTTGATACCATGGCGTGAGAAGCACATCGCCAATCTACTCGACACCACATTTTTGACGGCCTTTCAAATAATTGAACAGCTACTGCTACTCCACAACGTTCAGACCATCTCTGGAGTACTGCTTGCATATGTAGGGAATTAGGGATGTGCTCCCAACCACTACCTGAATCTTCTGGATACAATCTAGAAACGAGCAATACGTCTAGTGGTTGCGACTGATAGAACAAAGGACCTCCACAGTCTTGAACATCGAAGGAGGTTGGCTCATTGGTTCCTATTCTATAGACACTATCATAGCAAACGTATGACCGAACACATTCTTGCATAATAACAGCAAGAGTCGGTGTAGCAAACACTCGAGGTGCCGAATGGGCTTAACCTCATCAGGTCAAGTTTTCAACGCCTCGCACGAGCTCCTTCCTAAGTCATTCTTCTGGTGGTTTTCGGCATTGTGTAATCGGCTGCCGGGGTGATTGTTCCCCAATAGTTACAATTTATATGAGGTCAACGTGGGTAGACACTTATCCCTTCGCAGCGCCTCTGGAGTGCGATAGACTGTCTGGATTTCCGAGAGGTTAGCCATAGAACAATTGAGAGTATATAATGCGGTTCGATTTTTTTGTATGACAGTATCTAGCATCTTATTCTTCAGACCTGTAAAAATTTATGATAGCAAACTAAACAGAGTTGTATGTGTGATACCTCGTCGGCTTTTTGTCGTTTCGCCATCATTACAATAATAACAGTTCTATCCTATTTTCTTTTGAATATTTATGGATATTCGTATCCATGTGACAAATTGATCGTTTTTTGACGGGCAACATTTATTATACACCTTCCGCTTCCCATTATTCGTCCAACAAGCTAGCTAATTACATTACCATACTAATCGCCTGTCCCGTTTTATTACACCGCCGAATTTCCTGTAACGGACGCCCAAGGAGAAAGGAATTATGGGAGGCGAGGAGGTGGGAGGGGACGAACATTAATTTTTCACAGCCATCCATCAATCGTGGTGTCGTTCCTATACCATAAATTTTGATCATGGCGGTGTTAAAATTGAGCGATATCACTGGTCATTCGAGGCTGATCGCGTTGTAATGTACCTATAGACCTGTATGGTGTTTTAGAAATGGATGGTGTGGAACAAAATTGATGACATTTTCGATATTTTTTTATTCTTTGTATTTATGTATTGTCATAGTTATGGTATTCAATGCTTTTGTCAGCTAGTGTTTTTTTGCAAAAGATGCGATTTATTGAAGAAAAAGGAATCAAGTAGATTGTACTCTGCCAGATAAAATATCATTGAAAAAGTTGTCTCTTAATGGTCTACTCAAGCCGAAGCACAAATTTCCGCTGACTTCAATAGCGATCTCAGGTTTGCAGTATTGTCACGTTTTCAGAAAAAAATCGTGAAGGATGCGGATGCAAAGTCAAAAATGTTGTTCATCATCAGAAAATCGGGTTAATTAGGGGAGGCTAATAATAAGTTGTTGTTTATAGATTCAGCGCTCACAAATACCAAGTTCTGTTCGCTGTTGAGGGCCGCTCCACGTTTTCTTTCTCGTAACGGTTCTGGAATTGATTGTACGGACTCGCTGCCGTCCCTGGACCTCTGCATAACATGAAAGATCAGGTAGATTCCTGAGAATGCGTAATCAGGGCACATGGGCCATTGCAGACCCCATGTTAGGCCATACAAGGATTGGGAAGATGGCAGAGGGCAGCCTCTCAATTTCCGCACTCGTCATTTTTACAAGAGAAGCGAGATAGGGTATACGCCTCTCACTCTGGGATGCTTTTCCGACAGATTTTTTGGCTATGCTGCTCTGAACAATAAGAGTATAGGAGCGAGAGAGCAAGAAGTATAGAAAGAGTAAGGGAATGCAGTGTTGCCGCTCCGTGCGGCTAGTTCAGCTAGTAAGGTCTACTCACGTAGTACTAACTAGTGGAATAATTACTACTGAAAGTTGAAACTGAGTATTTTGGTTTGTTTTCATGGATCGAGGTTAGAATAATCGACAGCCTAATGTGTTTTAATGACATATATTTTGTATATATATTATGCGCATACCTACAACGTTTAAAACTGTTCTTGAATGAACATTTCATCATTTCCAATCGCTTTAGGGCGCTATACAATTCGCGCGCCTGTAGCTTTTACGGCCTTTATCGGCCCTTAACTGCCCCTGACGCTGATGTAGTATACCATAGACGTAGAGTTCCGTAAAGATACTTTATTGCGCGCAAGAATTTGCCGAATCGAAGCTTCAAGTGATGGCTCCAATGCTATTATCAACCTTGTAGACAATATAATGACTTTTATTGTGTCACAGTATTACCATTTTATTCTTGTGTTCGCTATGGGATATCAATTTCGTCTTTCGTCATCTTAGCTCGGCGATCGACAGTCAAGAGCAAATACGTTGTATGTATATAAATGTATCGTAAAGTAAGAATGTGACAGCAACATTTTGCAAGTGTCGCCATATGTAGTCAACACCACAAGCTATGTATTTGATAGATCCCCGAATATTTCGCTGAAAGCTGACACCTCGAAATCAAAACAAAATAAAATAACTAACAATCATTTAAATGCAATATGTAGTTATGTTAAACCCGATCCTTTTGACCTTGAATATTGAAAAAAACATAAACTTATCACGAATTATTCTCACAACTTTGATTATTTGACTATTCGGAATTTATTGCAAAAGTTTGAAGTGCAATAAAAGCTATTTACTGATACTAATATTAGTATATAAATATCTAGAAAATAAATCTAGCAATGATAAAATCCATTGATATTGTAATTAATACTCTTAAACATTTGCTACATGAAAAAATTGACGCTAAGGTCAAGGTCAAAGTTATTTTTATGATTGTAATAACAGGCTGACACCTAATATATTAATTTTTAGCAGGGTTGCCGCAGGTTTATGAAAATTATACATTGACCTTGGAATTTCTACCCTTTTATACACTTTATTACACTGTTGCGTCTAATAGTCGACAACTGTCATTAATAATAGAAGAATGGAAGTCTATACTGTAATTTTTCAGGTCAAGTACTGACACTAATGAAAACTCAATTATGAAAGTTTATCCATTAGATGTAAAACCGTTGTAGACGTATTAAGTGTTTAAATAAAAAAGAAAAACATTTTTAAGCGGAGATCGACTACCACCGTCATCCAATAAACTATTAAAATAGTAAATAACGTCGCAATACAAATCAGTAATCAAGATAGAAATATAAACATTCTAGAAATAGAAAATACCATAAAACGTAACAATTTAGGAATCACACAAATCCAAAGTGCACAGTATAACCGAAATACATAAACACATAACCTCAACTGACAGAATCATAGATTGCGGAACAATTTTGTGAGTTGGCATCATAAAAACATAAACTTAGACATTTTGGTTTTAACCGTTTACGTTTACTATGCCATTTCTACGAACATAGTAGTTCTAAGCCAGATTCCTGAGGAAGGTTGAAATTCTTCGGAAGTCGTAGAGTTTTACGTTGAACGGCAACCCCGAAGTAAGTTTTGGAGATATTGGAAATAATGTAAATTTTGAAGAGTTTCAATTAAAGTTTTTTAATATCTTGACATAATCTTTCGTTCATTATAAATATCAATGGTTACAAAATTCTATCCAAGTCTTCATTGCACCATTGAGTTTCTAAAACAGCTCCTGTCCAATAGTTACGCCATTGAAGTAACGACCTCAGGGCAGAGCGAACGAGAACGAATGGAGCGTTTCGACATAATTTACAGCGACGTGTAAATATTTTCGGCATAAAATTGCCGATGCTCTCCCCGCTCTCTCGCGGTCCGCGCTCTCACGATAAACTAAAGTGTTTCAATTCGATCAGAGAAATCATCATAAATTAATCACACTTCATGGTTTTCGGAAAGCGGACTTTTCATTGTCAATCATTAGTTTCTAAGCTAAATTCCGCGGCATCTTTACTTATAACAGTTTGAGATCTGTGTTAGGACATGTTCAGCTGTCGCTGCTTTATCATGTCCAAGCTGGTAGCACATTGCTGTAGTGTGTGATTCTGGGGAATGAGTGTTCTATCAAACGAAATCTTTTGGAGGCACCGGGGGGGGGGGGGTATGTTTGGTTTATGTTTGAGGAAGTCCTATAAAGAAGTTTTTAAAACAATTGCAATTGGAAAGTGGCATATAAAATTCCAATGTAGGTTTTTATTCAATTCCTAGCTTTCGAGTGCATATGCTTTCATCTTCAGGGTCAAAAAATTGATCGAAAAATGGGATAGCAAAAATTGTGACCAACAGAAAATATTTGAGTTCGGTGTAATAAGATGTTGTCTGAAATGGTAGTCAAGAATAACGTAATGGAGGTGATTTCACTATCATGTATACACCACAAACACAGAATTGACATCAGTGGTTAAAAGTATTCATTTAAAATTTTCTAATTGAAACATTTTTTCCTTTTCATTCTAAAACACATTCTCCTGCGACATGTGCTGAATCGCTGTGCAGGGAACAGGATTAGTGAGGATATGTATGTCAAACGTCAATGGTATAAGATAGGCGATGCTGTAATTGTACGAAGGTGTCAAAATAATAATAAAGTTGAACAATATCCTCAGCACAGTAAAACATTATAGAAACAGTATAGACAAATCCTTTGGAGGCGAATGAAGGCACACAAAGAACCCAACCAATTTGATGACGTTCTGTACAATATCGTTATAAAAAAATGTATATAGAAGCATACATTTCATACCGAGTGAAAAGTGAAAAAGCGATAGAATTTTACAATTTGAATTTTTGATTACTTTCTGCTCCGATATAGGCGCAAGTATGGGGTGCGGTTTGAAGCATACCCTGAAACTTCTTGTATCAATACGAAAGAGAGCTGAGGACTGATGGACGCGCCTTGTACTGTAAAGGCCCTCCACAGTCTGCAGCATCGAAGAAGCAGAAGAAGGCGGATCTGTACCAGTTCTATAGATTCTATAATATTGGTGAAAGTTCGACCGTCCTGTGAGCTGTGCACTGAGATGTCAGAGAGTGTATTTACCTAAGGTAACAGCTTAGCATTTTGAGAGGTCAATGTGAATCAAAATCTACCCTCTCATAGCTCTTCTGGAAAGCTTTAGGCTTCGTGAGTGGCTTTCTAATTAAAAAGCTGTATCCATGATCTTTCAGCATACTGCTTCTGTCCGGTGCATTAAGTTATTAAAAAATATACGCCGGCCGACCATATCAGGTACATTTTTGTCACGATAAAAAAATTACAGTGTTTCACGACATAGCTCATGTTCATACTTTATTAATTCACTGCAAACGTAATTTTCATCAGGGCGTAATTTATACCAGAATGAAATAATAATTCATGCGGCAGTTGTGTATGCTGTCATTATAAAATTATAAGTCATTTCATTTCATTACCTTAGAACCGTACTTTTGCAGTTTTAAAGAGGTTCACAAGCGAGATAATGGATACATTAAGCAGCCTCGTGTACAGGGGTGGTTTAAAAAGATTTTGAAGTATGGGACAAAGTAGAATAAGGAGGATTCACTGTCGTGATATTGGAATTACTTTATCCTTAAAACAGACAATCTTGTTTTTATATACAAGATGTCTCATACTGTAGCGCTGGCTTGACTAATGTACATGTAAAAATAATGTTAAATATTGATACAAAAAAATTTATATTCTAAATAGTGTGGCAAATGTTATATTAGTGCGGCTTCTCAAACTATTAAATGCGATTCAAAGAAAACAAAAAATATATAACTAATTTACAGATAAGTCTTTTTATGAAATAATATTTTATGAAATTAAGCTACATTTATCGGACTATAAAATTATTTTTTATTGTCGCTTAGCTTAGTGCAGAATTTAAACACAAATTAATCTCTAATACGTTCGTTCTGATAGATGTATTTCGCTCCAAATTGGCTATAAACCTGTATAGGCACATATCTGTCTTCATTTCCATTGTCAAAAAGCTTATTATGCGTTATATATGACCATGCATAGGAAATGCGCGAGGAAAAAGCAGCGAAAGCCAATCACATTTCCTTTTCTGTAGACAGTGAAGCATTGTAAATTCCCTCAGTTATTTATTTGACTATTGAAACCACATAACATAACTTTAAAACGTTTTGACTCCGTCTGCATTCTTTATTGAAGAAAGAAAAATTAAATTTCGGTATGTCGAGGGTGTTCTCGGCATAATCGTACTTCCATTATTCTAATTGAAATCGTCCGATTAAGAAATAAAATTTGACGGATAAGAATGCATAAAGTTTGTGACTCTTTTTGTCATATTGTATAACATTGTCAGGTCTAGTTATCTTATCTACCTAATATAGTATCAATTGTATACGATAAGAATTTGATTATTCTTTGATTGTAACTGTTCTGTAATTAAATACTATATTTTTTGTATTCACTATTTCCTAACAATTGAGCGAACTTGTAACAAATACCAAGATAGTTGCCAGAAATTACAAAAAGTGCATATTTTGTTCATAATATTCAATAAAACATATCTACTTGTGCAACCTATCATTCCTCGGCTATTCATCTCATGATTGTACTACTGTTGTTACTAATTAAAATCTAAATCACAAAAATTCAATATAATTTTAAAATTAAAATATCTAAAAGACTATCGATGCAGCATAAATATTAGTAAGGTCTTCAATCATACGTAATTTCAAGCATGAGATAAATTAGAGATAACCACAGGATCAGCTTTAGTTGTTACATACTACAGCTTACACTTAGTTGGAGGAAATTTTATTATGTTTTCGTCAGACCTCCTACGCTAGTATGTAAATAATTTCACGAGTTAGGAAATACAATTTTGTCTCATTTTAACTGGAAAGATCAAATATATGATTGACGCTATTTCGCAATATCTCCTATGCATCCAATGCTGAACGGTTTATCTTTTAGAAGGGGTTTAATTTATAATAGGCAATGGTTCTTGAAATTCACCGTATTATTTGTGAGACGTAGCGAAAAATACGATTTCCTAAGAAATTTATGCAATTATAAACCTTATTAACTATGCTCTGTAGCTATCTGGAGTAACTTTGAAAGACATGCAAAAATGGAGTTTCGCCCTTCAAAATGGTCTGACCATTCGAAGTGTCAGTCATATGTGTGTGGGGATGCGCTCCAAAGTACTCCTTGAAGCTTTTGAACGCGATACAGAAAAGAGCAATACGTTTAGTGAATGCACTTGTTCTTACCTAACCTCCATAGACTTGAATATCGAAGGCGGCTGGCTGATATGTATTTATTCTACAGATATTATCATGGCAGTTGTTGGCAGATGTTCGGCCAAGCAGTCTTGCATAATAACACAAAGAGTCACTAATCCAGCAAGTATTAGAGGACGAGTGCATCCTCACCAGATCGAGCTTACAAAGACTCTAACGAGCCTCTCTTGGAGAACCTCGGCATTGTGGAATGAGCTACAGGGCAGTTTGTTCACTGACTACTACTATCGACAGCGTTTTAAGGACAATGCGAATAGACCTTCATCTTCTCGCAGCGCTTATGAAGCGTGATAGACGTTCTGTCTTTGCGTGAGGTTATGTAAAAAGAAAGTTATTTTTTGACTGAGCCACAGAAAACTCATCAGGCTGAGAATCATGCAAAAATTAAGCTTGGAGCTTTAAAAACTTTTCAGTTTGCAGTAAATATGTAAATAACTAAGCTTTGAAAATCACTGATAGTTTTTTTGTTAAGCATTTCGCCACTATTCACCGACTTTGAACAGTAAAAATAGAATTACATTCTAAATGGTAATATTATATTCAGAATAGTAGACCGAGACCGAGAAACCGTCAGTGCGACAGAAACAAACTGACGGGTTCTTGAATGTAGTCATCATGAGACGTATTATCTCAAATAAAAAAAAATGTCGCGGCAATAATTCTCCGCTCGCTCGTGCACGTAAAGTAAAAAACGAGCGCCAATCTGAGAGATGTTTCAAAAGATACGCAACTGCAAAGATGGAGCTAATATCATCTTCCTCTCCTTTTTAAGGGCGAATCTTTAAAGCTTAAAATCGTATATTGTCCTTTGACTTGTATTCTATATGTCATTTGTTTTTCCTGGAATTCTCTCCTTTCTCGAACATATCCCCAATTGGGAGTTCTAAGAATTCATATGGGTTATAATAAATAATGGTTTTGGTTAGAATAAATTGGTGGACAATTTTCTTGTTTGTAGATTATTGCATAGGAAGCAGTAGGTACTTTAGTGCTGAGGTTAACTTTTAGTAAAGGTGGTTGATATAATTTCAAATGTTCACCGACTATGCTTTTCGAGACGCAGTGCCAAGTTCATTTTTTGTAAATAACGCTGGTGATTAAAATTCGCATTATTCGAAAGCTAGGATTTTCTGTATTCGATAGTGTAATCAAAACATTGCCTAAAAGCAGTTAATACACTAACAATGAATGATTTACTAGTTTATCAGTTAAATTGAATACAAAATGTTAAAAGTTACCGCTAATTTCTATCAATAAGTTGTGGTCGACCATATCTAATTGACGTTTGTAAAGTATTGTAGGTAAATAGATTAGTAGATACTTTCATGTTTCATGTTCTGCTTATTCACTGTCTATTTGGGAATTTTTTGATGATGATGATTTTGATTACACTCATTAGATAACACAAAGTTTCACAAATAAAACCAGTGACGCGTTTCGATTTATATTTAAATCATCGTTGGACTGTCACATTTGACTCATTACAAAGCTTACATGAGTTACTTGCCAACTAGCTAACTTGATCTTATCATGGATACAAACCAAAGCTCTCAAATCCGCCAGATAAATGTGCTTCACTAATATATCGTATAATTTCAATATCAACACTTTTCTCTCCCTGATACTACGCCTATGTAGAACTGCCATTTCAAAGTGTGACTGTTCGCTAGTGCCGTTTATTAGATGATGTGCCGTCGCTCTCAGAGCAGAAAATTTCACTCATAAAAATTTTATAGTTGGAAAAGATACATTCCCGATAGCTCATAGTAATCCAATATATTCCAGCGACGTAGGTAGAAAAAAGGGGTGTATTAATATGTAATAGGAAAAAGAATATTTTTTGTACAGAGATTTCAATAAACTTTTGAAAAGCTTGAAATGAAATACAGCAGAATCTGGCTATAATAAAAGTACCATATGTGACTGCGTGTTTTTTACTCTGCGGTTTTACTTTGGAAAGTTTCATGCGTTTTAGATTATATCATAAAAGGTGGCGAGTAGTAAATAAGATAAATGTACACAACTTTTAATATGCACAACCACATTTGTCGTCTGTACATGAGAACTCAAACGCATACTGCAGTTATGTATGTGTATCATAGTTTTTAATTTACCATACCTTGAATTATACCTTACATATGTAGAAACTTAGCTAAATATTATTGATGAAAGAGAGTATTCAAAAAGCGCTTAGACGATTTCAATCTTCTCGCATGGTCGATTTTTTTACCTTTCCGTTCCCTTCCATGAAACTCTCCATGATTTTTCCATTATTTCTACAACTGCAACATACATACCATAGAATTCACTGAACCAAATTCGCGACACGGGTTTGCTTCTTTTCTTATTCTTTTGAGCGTTTTAATTAACGCGACTTTGTCATACACATTCAACATTTTTCGACTTAAATTCGTCATTTTTGTTTCGATAAGAAAGTTTCGATGTTTCAACGATCGATCGCAGTCTATACAAACACCGGATTGAGTGGTAAAAGAAGGGTTTTAAGTGGTAAATATTTGTTGCTATGTAAGGAGTTATTGGCGCTGAGGCAGAGTTTTTCTTTGTACATTTAAGTATTTAAAGATAGGGTCGTTAACAATGAGACGCTAAAACAGGAGTGTCGCAACAACCGAAAACGTTTTAACCAGGTTTTACTATGAATTTTGGCACAGTTTATTACTGATGAGAATTATTAATAGTAATACTTTTCATGCTCAGTTTAGGAAAGTAAAACTTTTACACCTCCAATGCTCCAAGCTGTGGAGGTACTTTGTAATGTCAAACGCATCAACTAGACGTGTTGCTCGTTTTTGGTTTGGGTCCAGAAACTTAAGAGAATGCTCTCCACACTTGCGAGCAGTACTCCAGCGATTGTCTAATCTAAGTAATAGTACTACTAGATATTCCGGTGAATACAATTATCTGTAGCAGAAACGAAACTTTAGCTTCCGGGTTGCCGGACTAGCCAAGTTGACAATACAATCGTGTTAGGACATTTTATGGTGATGCTAACTCCTAGAAGGTTGATGGGAGATGATTCAAATATAGGGCGATGAGTCTTCTGTGCATTCAACTTAACTTCATTCGTAGATCCCTATTCGGCAGTTCAATATAGTGTCCTCATCAACCTGGACAAGATGCCGTAAAGTACCAAGTAGTAGTAGTAGTAGTAATGGAGAGGCAAAGCCAAGCAAGTAGGCCACCTTTGGCCCTTTTTGCCGACCCCGAAGACCATCACTAAAACTATGGTAGACCTGGTAACTTCCTAGTGTCGAACCTTCCAGACCGTTTAATAAAGGTCATGATGTCCGACCATTCCGCTAAGTAGCACTCTTTCCTGTCAAACTCTGCTGTACCGAACATCTCAGCCCTAAGCCGCTGTATACGGCACACTCGCCCAGGAAGTGGAACGACGTCTCGTCCTCCTCCCAGCACTTCTGACAGATTGGGTTTTTGACCACTCCTATGAGTGTCATGGGCCTGTTCAATCTACAGGGACCTGTGAGGATCCCCACTAACAAGTGGAGTGTATCCCACTTCTGGTTCAGTAGCCATAGCTCCCTACGTTTGTTGGGGCCTGCTATGAACTTCTTGGACCGCCTGCAGTCGTCTCTCTCCAACCATGCTTTCGCAAGTTTGTTATATGCCCAGGCATCTAGGACATTATTAACCTGGCCTCTGCTAATGCCCAGCATGTACCGTAAAGTACCAATCGTTATTTTGTAGACGAAAAATCTTTCCAAGTTCACTTTCAGCTTTCAGGTATTTAAAAGAAATTCTATGTTATCCTGAATTGGTGTTAGTTCTTTATTTAGCAGCTCTAATCCAGCTATATTTTTGCTGCTTCGTGAGTTAATTAGTTCAACGTGAAAACATGGAAATATACGATTGGATATTTGTACATCTCTCAGCTTAGATTAAAATAGCCATTTTTGAACGATTCCATTTAACTGCATTACTGTGAGTGCCCTCGCTAAGCTTCGTTTTCTGATATTTGTCAGGAATGGTGGAAGACCGTATTTTTCGGATGGAAACTTGACACCCATATATAACTTATGACAGCAATATTATTGTGTACATTTTGAAAACTAAAAAGTGAATATTAAATACTTTTCTAAAGAGATGTTTCACTACCATGACAGGTACTTAATAGTATAAAATAATGTTGGAAAATAGTATTTTAGAATAGTGCTTTGAATATTCATTTTGTTCATTAAGTCGTGATTGTCCTAATGTGATAGCGGATGACTCAACATTTATTAGTGTAAATAATTATCAAATCAATCAAGTTATTAGTCACGAACCAAGTTCTTAGGATCTTGACTTAGTGAAAATTCCAGGCAGAGTCACTTTACACGACACTTGGAGATAAATATCACTATCACACCCTTTCCTGGTTTAGGTGTAAGTTTACCAATTGATCTCTACTGTTAGACCACCAGGCTATATTGACTAAAGACGAAACATGCAGTTCTAATGCAGTGGAGAGCAAACCTTCATTATCAAGCTGACAAAATCTTATAAAATAAATCACACGAAACTAATAATTTGAAATAAAAATTAGTTATTATTCTGTTGCCAATTGAGTCAACATGTTATGGAAGAATCAACTTTACTAACATTCCGGATGCCTCTACAGTATTCATCAAAATACAGAAAATTAAAGGAATTAAATTCGCAACTAAGTATAATCATATTGACACGATTGTCCCAAAAAATAGTGTTATTTTTGAGATAACACCAAACTAGGTCAGAGTCAACATCTTAAAGGCAGTTTCTTTGACCTTTCCCTTGACATAATTATGTCTTGTTTTTGAAACGCGTTCATTGAGTGCTGATTTTAACGTTTCCACCTTAGTCATCTGATTTTTGTGTCATCCGTTTCGACACTTGACTGATCTAGAAGATTTAATAACAATATAGCATTCGTCACAGACACAGTCTATTTGATATATTTAATTACATTCACCAACAGTTTTTTGGTTTTGTGCGGCAAAGGAGGGATCCTTATGCATTGAAAAGTGTTATGATATTAATCTTGTTGCAGAGTCAGTCTTTGTGACATTGAATATTTCAAGGCATACAATAGTCAGATCTCAATAAATAGTGAAAATATCGATACACAAAAAATTATATTATCGAGCATATGGTAAAGTAAACTAATGAACTGATAAATAACATCAGATATCATCTGCAAGATATCAGACAAGGCGCATAATGAAGATGTTTTCATTTTACTTCTCTCATTTTCAGTTCCAAACCGATTGGAATAAAGAAGTACTAGGTTTCCATCAATGTGTACTAGATCAAAAAGTACTAAATGCAGCACAAGCGTAATTAATGTTATAATCTTGAACGACAGGAGTAATCGAACGTCTCACCGTAAAAACATTATATCTAGATGATGGCAACATAAATGTTGATAAAAATAATGATAATATCAGTTAATCAGAATGTACAATCTGCATGTTGATTCCAACTGGATTTTTGTCATTCGTTAAATAATTTATTCACAACGGACACCGTACCTCTCGAATACAATTCTACATTCTGCGAAACGCCGGAAATAATTGAAATTCGTTTAAATTTATATCGGCTTTTCAATTATCGATGCATCACGGAAAGTTTGTCTCCGATAATTGAACGACTTTACACAAATTAAAATTGGATTAATTTCATAATGGAGTTACACAATGGCAAATTTGCACAGCCTGGATAGAAGAGAGGTACTGCCCTTAAATTGGAAGTGTAATTACGTCCAGGGATTTAGACATTTGGAGAAATATAATTTTCCAGATGGTTATATTGAATATCAATGATGAATAGAATCAGTTTTTCCAGCATATTTTGCACAAAAAATGTGATTACAATACTAACCTATTAACAACTATAAAGCATTTTTTAAGTAATTTTAAATGGACTTGTCTGTCAGAGAGCATATCAGTGATTTATGAAATTCATCAACCAAGTATTATAGAATTTCGTTGAAATATTGATGATTCATTGAAATAATCGCGTGTAATAGGTTAACGCTGTGTTTCTCTCGCAATGATACAAGCGTAGAGATGATGTTAATGTCGGATTTTGAAACTATTGATTTGGAATTAAGGTTGGAAAATTTTGAAAAACTATATTGCCCACCTGTAAGTTTGGAGAATATTCTAAAGGCTTTTTGCTGAAGCTTGATTAACCAAAGTGGTTCACATTGAGGGAATAAATAATATAAAAATATGTCGGTAGCCATTTATTTTAATAGGTTAGTTCTAATGGAGAGTTCTCGAAAGTTTTGAACTAATCCCAGCAACATGCAAAGCCATAATTATCTATTATATTTCAATTTTGTTGTGGATATTTGACACAAAACTAAGTTTCGCTCTTTCTGAAAAATAGTCGGTTTTCTGAATCACTGAAAACAGTAGCAGGTCTTGAATATTTCATTATTTCAAGTTCCATTGCGTGGTTTTTAAAAGTTTGATTTAAAAACAAATTTCAACATATGGATAAGGTAAGAACTGTTCTGAATTTTCAAATAAAGTTCCTTAAAGTACACTATTTTCTTGTTATTAAACGAAGAATGAAGTCATAGTTAAAATAGAAATTAGCTAGGAATTTTGTTCTTTAATAACCTTTTTAGACGAAAGGAGATTAATTGAAGCACAAAATTTCTATATTGACTATAAGAGACAGAGTAACTTGTATCTTAGTAATAAATATACTATTTTAAGCCCAGGATTTTCCTTCTCATTATTTCAATTATTAAGCAAACAAGTACGTGAAAGATCAACTCAAAAATTTACCAGACAGATTCCTAAGTGTCATTGCCGCTTAAAGAATATTTTTTGTGTTACTATGAAATAAAATCTTACTAAAGCTGTTCACCGAATATTGTTTTAGCACATATATATGTAGAAATTATGTCAGAATCAAGCGATTTTAACAAAAAAATCATAACTTTGCAGGTCATTGCCTCCAAAGGCGATACTTGGGTAATAAATTTATAAATTTGGAAAAAAGTCTTTGGTCGACATACTCATTGTCAAGGTATTTTGATAGAGGAGAGGATTACCACATTAGGAAATTTTCTACAATGAACTGGAAACTGCGGCTTATTTAATTGTTGAGGTAGTCCTATAATTGAATTTGATTGGATTGTCCATTCTAATGCATAAAGTCACACAACAAGGTAAACAATAATTGGAAAATGCATTTCACTATATCCTGACCAATCGTATTCAGATCACAAGTATATTTTTCTCTATAACTATTGGGTTGTTCGGAAAGTAATTTCGTTCGTTCGGGAATGCCTGTTGAAGCTGATAAAGACGCGATAAAGGCATTAGTTGATGCGAACCGGCGAATAACAACACGTGAGATCGGATTGAGGTTAAATCTATCAAATTCAACAGTTTATGACGACTTGAAAGGCCTGAGATTATCCTCGAAGCTCGATGTATGGGTTCCCTATGTTCTCACAGAAAGAAATCTGTGTCGCCGCATCGACGTCTGCGATTCGCTTCTCAAACGTCACAAAAATGATCCGTTTTTGAAGCTCATCATCACTGGAGACGAAAAATGGGTAGTATACAACGCAAGAGGTCATGGAGCAAAAAAGATGAACCGGCTCAAACCATTTCCAAAGCCGATATTGAACATAAAAAGGTGATGCTGTCTGTTTGGTGGGATTTTAAAGGAATCGTTTTTTTTGAGCTTCTACCGGATAACACAACGATTAATTCGGAAGTCTACTGTCATCAGCTGGACAAACTGAATGATGCACTTCAACAGAAAAGGCCAGAACTAATCAACAGGAAAGGTGTATTGTTTCACCAAGACAACGCGAGACCTCACACAAGTTTGGTCATTCGCCAAAAGCTTTTACAGCTTGAATGGGATAGAATGCCACACCCACCATATTCTCCAGACCTGGCACCATCGGATTATTTGTTCCGGTCACTCAAAAATTCTTTAGACGGTAAAACCTCAAATGAGGAGGTCAAAAATCACCTCGATCAGTGTTTTGCCAGCAAAGACCAAACATTTTATGAGCGTGGAATTATGCTACTACCAGAAAGATGGCAAAAGGTGTTGGACCAGAACGGCCAATATATAATTTAATAAAGTATTTGTTTATTATACGAAAACTGTTTTTCATTTCCACAAAAAAAGCGAAATTACTTTCCGAACAACCTTATATTACTTATTATCAGTGTCGTGTGCATTTTCATATGATTTTCCTTAAACCCAAAAAAGATAGAATAAATAACTTATTGAACTGATTTAGATCAAGAATTCTCACCACTCTGTAAAAATGGTTGAGGATCTGCTTGTAATATAGTCCATTCGCTGTTGGAATATTATAAATAATATATAAATTGTTGAGACATCAAAACAGCATTTTGCAGATTCGGTGGAACCTGGAAGCGTTCTGTTTTTTTTAATAGCACAAGCTTAAGTTGTAGGTAAAAAGCCTTATTCTACGCAATTGTCACAAATGTGATTTCCAGAACTTTATATTTTATGTTAAAGTACTGCTGTCTATGTACATTGTACATGCTGTCTGGCACATAAAGCTATTATGGTTCAGTATTTCGTTTAAAAGTTATATGCATTGAACTTTACGGTATATAGAAATTATGTGATTTTATTGTATGGTACTGTAATATACTAGAATCGCGGAATTTTTACCAATAAAACAACACAGCTCTAGAATATATTGATAGAAGCAAGTTAGAAATAATAATTTATTCAATTGCTCGTTCGGAATGCATTTCACTTGTTCACTCATAACAAAGACCTCATTGAATCTATTGAAAATACACACGGTTTGCAGTTTGGAAAAATTCACAAACATTAAAAAATAGTAAACTATTTTTTAATGCTGCCCAGTATTAAACAAACCCTCTGACAATAACAATATTTGTTCATTTATTGCTGAAAATATCACATCTCAGCATGATTGTTTCAGCAGATGTTATCGAACACGGTATCTAGTGCATATCTGTCTCATACTCCTCTTCATTATATACCTCAGTAATTTTCATTTCATAGAATATTTCCATTGATGTATAAATTACAGAGCATGTTTGGACTGATTTGTTGATAAAACACAAAACTTCCACATATTTGAATTTGCAATGCCCGCGTCAATTCAACGAAAAAAGCAGAACTATGGACGTGGAAAATCGTTAGACCGTTTTTACTGTAATGATATTTGCAATTAAAATATGCAAATCACTGATTATAAATAAAATATTATTTCATTCGGAAAATGTTAATCGGTGGACGATGAGCTGTTTTTTGTTCATTATGTAAAGGATAAAGACTAGAACGAATTCATTTGATCAAAAATTCCTCCAATGTCTAAACTTTGTTCTTGTTTCATGTGATAGAATGCGTTTGGTGAATCACCCTTATCGGACAAATGGGCTATCTGCAATCCTACACAATATTCCTGGAATTTGACTTTGTGTTTTTCACTGTAATTATATATTCATTATACAATTTATTTTGCACTCGCCGAGGCAGTTGAAGCTTAGTTAATACAATTATTCAATCAGATGTGATTTTAATCAGCATCCAGTACACGTATATGATGGATCAGGAGACAACCACAGGATACAGGATACGTTTCAGAGTTCATCATCATGATCATCATCAGTTGTTCTCATACACTGTGAAGCTCCTTCGAGGCGTTTCAAGCTCACCCGTTGGACTCCTGTAGTCTTTGCTGTATTGGCCACTGTTGGTGTTATTATACGAGACATCTCGGTCGAACATCTGCCATGATATTATGTATAAAATAGAGACAGATAAGCCATCTTTCTTCGATGTTTTAGACTATGGAGGTATTTTTTGAGGTCGGTTGCATCCATTAGACATAATACTCGTTACGGGATTGTGTCCAGAAGCTTCAGGGCGGTCTGCGGAACTCATCCCCACATATGCGAGCAGTATTCCAGCGATGGGCTGATCGGCCTTGTAGAGTAGTAGTAGTTGTTGTTCTGGAGAATACAACTCTATGAAACGGAAGAATCTCCCAGCTCTCAATATCCTCATTGATCTGAACAGGATGCTATACTCACCGAAATAAGGTCTCTCGCCGTCTCAGGATGGTCGCGGTTCCGGAATAGATTATATTTCTAACAGTTCATTGATGTACGAAGAGTGTTGGAGAAAAAACAGCACCTTGATGGACACCCGCATTGGTCGTAAACACACCAGAAGCATACGCATCCCATGACCACAATAAAGAGCAGCCCCTGAGAAAACTATCCAATCAGTGTCACATTCCCGATGACAGCCCTTAAAGCTTGATAAAAAGTTTCTCATGCCATACAATAGCCTTCTATATATCGAGCGCGACGACTCGACTCTCCATGAATCAATTACTCTGCTTCACATTTATGTATGACATAGGCAAGAGCATCTCCCATGGGTGTACGAGGGTCACGCTGAAAGTTTTTAAATACAGAAAAACAACAAACTTTATTCTGTTTTTTCAACATATTCTCCCCCTACCTCAATACATTAACTCATTCGGTAAAACCACTTGTCAAATTCTTGTGACCAACGTTCTTTTGAAAAGTTGCTAATTTCCTCCTCAAATGCAGCGATTGCCTCTTCATCAGTGGAAATATGACGACCTCGTAACTTTTCTTTGATCTTAGGGAATAAGAAGAAGTCGCACGGAGCTAGGTCCGGAGAATAAGGTGGGTGAGGCAACAGTTTAACACCCTGTTCAGCAGAAAAAGCGAGTTTTCTAGCGGCCCTGTGAGCGGGTGTGTTGTCATAGTGCCATTGAATAATACCCCGCAGACCAGCCTTTGGACGGCTCTTGCATAGTTCTTGGAATACTACATGAACACACTTGGTTATATACCATTCAGAAGTAATTGTCCTTTGATTTTTCAAGGCTACCGTAGTGATGCATTCACTTTTAGAAAAAAAGATGCGACCATTTTCTTCCCAACACTCATGGACCGACGAATTTTCATTGGAGGCTGCTCACTTTTAAAGCACCAAACTAATGACTGCTGCTTGGCTTCGGGATCATAATGATATAAGCATGTTTCGTCTCCGGTTACGCTATTAAAAGTGTTCTTACTGTGCCGATTTTCAAATTTTTCGAGCATTAACTCAGCCCAATCAACTTTTGATGCTTTTTGCTCACTGGTCCACAAATGTGGCACTCATCTGGAACACCGCTTTCTTAGGCGAAGGTGATCATGAATGATTGTTCGGACCGCTGCCGATCCATTTTCCAAGTCTCAATCTCGGTGTAGGTTATATGTCGATCTTTTTTACTATATTTTGCACAGCTTCTATAGTTTCCGGAGTAACAGCAGTGGGCGATCGATCTGTGCGAGGTTCATCACCGAGTGAGACTTAGCCTCTTTTAAACTCAGCAAACTGATTGAAAACTGTAGCCCTAGAAGGGGCAGAGTCCTCAAAGCAACTTACTAATCTTTCGTGACATTCCGCTTGCTTTAGTCCATTTTTATAGTCATACAAAGTCATGGCTCGCAAATCGCGACTACCCGGTTCCATTTTCACGTATTAAAATCGGCCAACACTTAGATGTATTCGGAACCGTGGAAAGGCACCTACTGAACGATTCAAGCGCTGACTTTGCGTGTAAGCACCTGCAACTTTAGACAAAATAGCTGCGTGTTCAAGCTTGTTTAAACTTAGGAATATCTAAAGACTTTCAGCGTGACCCTCGTACACTTTCGGAAACTATATTGATGATATTAGCAAGTAAATATTTATCACGGTGTATCAGTCGACTTTGTTATCATGTCCCAACTCGACAACAGAAATAAACCGAATTCCTATTTGAAAAAGTATACAATTCTAAACCATCTCCCGTCTCGGAAACACATTCAATATCTCATCGGGCGACAGCCTCATCCTGTGGCGGCGTGTGGCGTTCCGTGCTCATCAAAAACCGCTATCGGCCGATTTTTTGTCGACGCGTCTAATTTTCCACCCCGCTACGCCTCTTAATTTTATTTCCTTCATGGAAAAAATAAAAACGATGAAATATCTCGTCTTTGTTTCCTCGCCAAATGGAATTGTCTCTCTGAGACGGGACGGGACGAGTAGACGGACGAGAAGCGTCCCTCTTTCTCATCCCTTTCCTCAGCCGCGTCTCCCATCCAATGATTTATGTGGATCCGGTTGACACAGTACGTAGGGTTTTCTGGACCCAGATAATGTTTGATGTAATGTAAATTTATATATCCATCGTAAGGAGTAAGGGCTAGTCCTATGAGCAATTGTCCGTAAATGCGTAAATATAGGAGAAATACAGCTTCTAAAGACGGAATTGAAAGCGAAATTTGCAAAAAATTAGTACACAAAGGCCCTTGAATTCGCAACAGCTCTTTGTCGTGACGTTGTAGCCAATAGCCCACCACACCGTGATAACCATACGATTTAACATGCCTTGTAAGGTAGAATCTCGTTTACGCACCCTATTTATATGAATAGATCTTACCTCGACCTCATATCAATCTGGATCTTTTGTTATTCTTTATTGTTTGTCTTGTATCATGTCACACTCAATCAAACCACATGCTACTACGTTTGATTGATTTGTAATTCATCTCAGCTCAGTGATTCAATGCAGTTTACGATTATACGCATTATTGATTTGTTTTGGTCTAGGGAATTATTTTATGGCCCTTCTCAGGCGAAATTATTTATATTTCATATATCCACCTTCACCTCCACCCTGAAGCGTAAGTTGACATGTTGGCCAAAATCTTCGGTAGTCTGTCATGTGTCTCACCACGGCAGTGATTGATGCATTTCATCATAGCGCGTAGCCTTGTGTTATGGGTAATACCAAAAATAAATTTATCTTATATCCTTATATTTATGCAAGGTTGTTTCTGTACATTATTTCGTCATTTACCTTGCCCTTTATCATACACCTGGCTGAATTGCCATCCGTTTGCCTTCGATCAATACTTGACAGTGTTTGGAAATATGCAAAAAATAAGTACACAAAGGCACTTGAATTCGCAGCAGCTTTCTGTCGTGAGGTTGTAGCCGATAGACCACCGCACCGTATGATTTAACATTGTGTTATTGAACCCTTATGCATCTATATAAATTCTATTTAAAGCTATGCTTCTCAATACAGTCACGTATAACTAAAATATATTAAAGAAAAAATTGATAGGTATCTGATAAGGCGTTATCCAATTTTTAATTTTATTGTTTCACTAACAACTAATTTGTATTCGGCAGGCGTCATTGTATTTGGTCTCTAGAGATGAATCAACAGCACTTTCGTGCTCCGCAAACCAATTGTCAATTAACCCTCGTACTTCGACATTGATCGTATAAAACCTTCAAGAAGTTCTTACTTGAGTTAACAGTTAAACTCTCAAGTACTAATCAGCGTCGGGTATTTGTACAACTTAATATCTAATTAAGAATCCAGCTCTGTAAACAAAGACTTGATGTTTTTATCTTGTTACTGATTGGTGATGATAATATTTACATTATTAACTTTATATTCAGATTGTTTTTGAGGCCACATAATGTGTGTATTACTAACAGAGAAAGTAATGAAATATAGATATACTAGAATAAAAAACTGGTGCATGAGAAAGTAATTCGATGAGAGTGAGGCTGGAAAATAATGGTGATACAATACAATTCTTGATGATCCACTATGTTTGAACTCGAATATATAAAGTCATTGCTGAAATTATCGAGAATTTAAGAAATATTTTGATAAAGTTGACTTTATACAAATATTTATAGAAAAATGTAAAAGTGATGTTGAGCGAAGTAGTATTTGTTGACTCTCAGAACCTACTTAACACGTCTTAAAATCATCCAAAATCAAATTACTCCGCCGCTAACACACCGACTCTGAAAATTCGAACAGCTGTACTTGCTACAGACCCACACCATAATTTTTCTCTCATCAAAATTGTACCAGTAGTTACTACGATTAAAATAACAAAACAGAATAACCGCATAACCGCCATATAGACAAAACTGTATGATGCAGCTTTACGATGGTGTCATATAGCATTTTAAATGTCAAATTAAAAAATACACAACACTTATCGCTCATGGGTAAAATGAGAGCTTTTCAATTGCTCATTTACTTACATAATTAATAAAAATAGTATACACGCCACTGCATTGATGGTAAGAAACACACTCGATCCGGAGCATCCACTGTAAGGTTTTCCTCATCGTCATTCCGGTATGGTTGTCGTCGGTCTAATGGCATTATTAGGCAGGCCCGTGCACAAGAATGCGGCTACAATTTCCTGCGGACACGTAGGTGGCTGTCGGCGCCGGCGAACAGCCGGATCCCGATCGCCCAGTTTCCATCGACCCGCACCATAAATAAGATCTTTCGCACATCTCAGGCATTCCAGGAAAGGAAGGGTGACAATTATAACTTTTTATTTGTGATCCATGAACGCCTTGATATAAAATGCTTATATAAGTTTTTATTTATATATTTATATTCTAATCTTGATATGTTCATTCAAAATAGGTTTTACATTAACGACATATGCAGATAAAATAATTGTGTACTCGACACACAGTTTCACAAATAAAACTCTTTTTCTTTCAGTGATGCGTTGCGATATATATTCAAATCATCTTTCGAACTGTCAGATTTGAATATACGTATTCATCAAACGCTTTACTGAAAGAAATTGTTTTGTGAAAATGTGTGTTAAATACACGATTATTTCATCTGCATGATGGAGGAGTTTCACCATGTGAGATTATTGATATTTATATTGCTTCTGGATTTTTTAAGGGCAGCAGTGGGTTATTTCTTAGGAAACATATCCGAGCATATTGATATATAAATCCATTGAGAAATTTGAAAATCAATTGTGGTACAACGTAATATATACCGATACGGATTCTTTCATATTGCACTCTTTTATTATTATTTTCAAGATAACGTTAAATACACGATTATTTCATCTGCATGATGAAGGAGTTTCATCATGTGAGATGATTGATATTAATATTGCTTCTGGATGTTTAAAGGGCAGCAGTGGGTTATTTCTTAGGAAACATATCCGACCATATTGATATATAAATCCATTGAGAAATTTGAAAATCAATTGTGGTACAACGTAATATATACCGATACGGATTCTTTCACTCTTATTGCACTCTTTTATTATTATTTTTAAGATCGAGTTGCTGATTTCCATCCGAAAGTATGAATACATGTCTGCATGTTTGTATATCCACAGAAAGTAATCTACACATTCGATCGATTTTGTTTTTTGTGATTCTACTAGATAACTCCGCTAAAATTAACTGGGCCACGATTGATAACAATAATTATAAAAGTTTTGTGTTCTTTTATTTGGTAGATGGTTCACAATTTTTTTTACGCGTATTCACATTATCATTATAGTTTAAGGTTTTGTGTGGCAACGAACATATAATATAATTGAGAGTAAATAAAGAATTAAATTACGATGTATAAAACTAATTAATAAGCACGTGTGTACTACAAAGTGCACAAAAGCATGCATACCGACAAAATTAAATTAAATGAATTATTTGTTGATTCATGTTATTGAATTAAATCCGTCCGGCCATGTTAACAACGCACTGGTTGTAATGCATCCGATGAAATTTTGTTAAACAGAACACTCCAATGATAAATATAATAACGGTGAACATGTGCTACTCGAAAAGTACATTAATGTTATGTATAAATCATTTTGATTACTGCCAATTACATTACTCTTATAAATCCTGCGAATGAATTAAAATATGTACAGTCATCAATCCTTGAGGCAATTCGACTTTACAGGCAATACTGACTTCTACTGCAGACTGTAGCCCGGTTTTAAAGAGACTTGGGAGCAGGTCGAATACGTACATAGGCATTTTCTAAATACCCTGGGTGTATAATCATCTATTTATCATTATGTTACATCCAACAACTAAATATCATCCATACAAAAAAAAATAACGTAGAAGCTTTGGTATGGAGTATAAAATAACCACTCATAATATCACAGGTTTTGATGGTCAAACACTAATGTTGAGCTTTTTCTGAATTTGCTATATTTTTCATTCCTTTTCCATTTCCGTCCGGATAAAGTAAGCTATGACTATCTAACGTTTTAATAACAATTGTTGTTTAATGAATATGTGGCAATGTACATTTTTATGCCAAACTGCAGATATCTGATTTGTATCCTGTAAGAAAATTCATAATCAGATCAGGTGATTGAAGATAGCATATCAATCGAAACGTCGTGATACTCAAAATTTTATAGACAATGGGAGTCCGAAATCAAACTTTTGATGAATCCACCTTGTCTACAAGTTTCAAACAACATTCCAATACTTATCATTCGTAATATCGTTCCCATCATTCCTAATCTGAAAACATGGAACAAAAATCCCGCCAATAATGTCACCTTGTTCTAGCTTCAAAGAATTTGCGTTTCTGTGACTGTCGTTATACCCGGCTTTTATTGTATTGGGGGTTTAGTTTGTTAGACGAATAGAAATTTATGTTTAGACATAGATATTTCTGAGATCAAGGTTTTGCCTTCGTTTATGTAACATTCTTTGTTGTATTATTGGCTTCTATGAATCATCATTTATAATCACTATAAAATCACTGATCATACTATGTGATGTTTTAGTACATGTTTAATCCCATTTCTTTCATTTGTCATCTTGCGGATAAATTGTTAAATTTGATTTAATGAATAAATGAAGCGACATTCATATTTATAATTTTATATATATTGTGGTGTGAAAATCAAATTGTCGCGGGAAAATAAATATTATTAATGTATTTTTATTGTACCGTTAGGTAATAACTCAGTGATAGTATAAGATGCACTCACTAAACTTAGTCTGAAAAATGTTCTTGGCCATCTTCACAGTGTTCTATAAGCAATATGAGGTTAGTGAACTTTCATGACGTTCTGGAAAGATGTGTTTTTTTCCAGTATCTTGCTTAATAGCCGCGAGCTATGTCTACATTATAAGCTTCTTCATGAGTATAAATACCACCTGATTTAATTCATCTCTCAACAAATATGTATATATATAGGAGTTATAAGAAACTGCAAGGCAGTATACATATATTATTTTCTTTCTTGTGTCGCTCAGCTAAAGTAAACAGAAAGATGGTAAATTCTCCTCTTTGTAGACAAACTTCCAAGGAAAGACGTACTTAAGGTGGGAGGGATGGTAGAGCAACTGGGATACCAGGCGAAATAAGATAAACATCATTTCCAGGTAGAGCCAGTCTTCGCAATCGTTTCGTATATTTGCTTGCAGCTGGTTCGCACGACTGGCATGACGGATTCAGGGCTTGATTTACAGGGCATTCTGCGTATTTCATAGAAATGTGTGTTGCATATCAGCTCTCCAAAAATAGAAATCACATATGTTGATAGATCATTGGTCTCTCTTCCTGACTAGGTTTTACTTCCCAATACGAGATATTATGTTTCTTTGATGTTTCATGAAATATACATCGCGAAAAGCGGCGTCTCTCATTTCTGTCTACCCTGTCCCTTTTATAACTGAGAAAGTACTTTATGTATTGTGACGCTAGATCACCAGTGTGATAAACACGAAAAAGCTTTGAAGTTTTTGAAAATCGGGTCAGTAGCGTCGAAATTATCGTAAAAAAACAAAAAAAGCGCCCAAACTTTGTTTTTCAATGTTTTTGAGACCCCTGATCATTTGTAATTTGTTATGGTGACAAAAATTTGGGATGGTGGAAAGAGAAATCTCAAGACAGTAATTATAAGTGTTGTTATAATACGTTCTATAGTCTGTTAAAAGTTGACTACTACTGTTTGATGAATATTTGAGACATAGATCCCGTGGCGTTAGGCGTTCATCATTAGCAACAAAGACGCGTATCAAATCTTTATGGTGACCCATAACAATTCATATAGATAGATAACACTTGAGCTGGATAGATTTAGCCGTGCATACACATACACAGGACCAATCAGAGACCAGTTAGGCAAAAAATAAAACAGTCACTCTCAAGTGTCACAAGCTAACAAAGCGATCAACACTGGATTGCCACCAGGCATTTGTGAGCTCTTCAACCAGCAACAGTATAAATGTTGGTGTTTCTGAGGGCGCCGTTCTAAGCAATTCTTTAGGAGGACGTAGAAGAGGCCCAATGAGGCCTAAGTGTTGTGATCATGGTGGATTCTCTTACGTAAAATACAGAATACAAATAACACTATCGGAGGAACTGGTCGGTTTTCCCACCTAAAGGAAATTGAAGATACCACATCGATCAAAATGATGTGAAACTCAGATTCTAAATTGGAGTCTGAGCCAGTGTTCCTGATTGAATATGTCAGTTAGTAGTTAGATAACGCAGTCTGTTATAATCTAGAGAGACAAAAAATCAGCGTTAGTGGGACAGTAAGAATATCTGAAAAAGTTTTCAATGATTGCTTTTCACATCTACCTGACATATCTATTCGGAATGGTTAAAAGACGTGCTCACATAGCTCAATTGGTAGAGTGTATGACCGAAAAGCGGAAAGTGCATGGCTTGAATCTTGATTACTAATACGACTTTGCGCATGTCGCTATGATACGAGATAGCAAGTAAGTAGGACTATCGTTCTAGGATATTCAATGTATCCTTTTTCATTAAACGTTGAATGATTTTGTACAAAATGATAGAAATAAAAAAGGTCGCCATGTATATGAAAGATACATCGCATTACCTACAATAGATCGAAAAAGCTGGAAAGGGCTTCCGACACCCCAAACGTATTTCCAACCCGATTTTTCTCTCGTATATACGGACGCATTTATATGCATATACGTAAAATATGCGCTCAAAAATGCAGAAGCGTGTTGCCTCATGTATATACTGCTAAATGGGTTGCAAATGCACGTGGACGTTTATTTTCCCCAGTGGTCGTATACATGGTGTACTAAATTCAGTGCACACCAGAATTAGCATTTTATTATTATATGTGGTGGTGAGTGGTATATTTACTTTACTGTTTAAAGCCAGACTCACACGGCGTGTGAAATGGCAACAAGGCTTGGAGTCAAAAGCGTTGAGGTTTGGTACGGCAGAAGTCACAATGCGTTCGTACGGCCCGTACGAGGATCGTGATGTGTACGTGTTTCGCAGCAAGCCTAATATGAAATAATAGTGAGGACGATGAAACGTTTAATTCATTGGTAACAACATATAATCAATCATCAATAAAGCAGCATCGCTGGGTCTGCGGATACCTCTTTGTAAGCTGGCTGGTTACAATATATTTCATGAACAACATAAACAAGCGAGAGTGGACATCTCATATAATATGAAATTGTACATACGCTTTTGACTCAGACAGTCGTGAAGATAGAGGGATGCTCAATTCTTGATTGATTTTCTATCAAGTCGCTAAAAATTATCATAGACATTAACATGTCGTGGCACGAAAATGTTTAGCAAATTGTATTCACCGGAATGGTACTACTATTCTACAAGGATCAGATCATACCATCTTCGGAAATACTGTGTGGCGATGCACTCCGTAGCACACCCTAGAGCTTCTAGATACAATATCTGTAAGAGAAACGCGTTTAGTTGATGTGCTTGACCAAGGGCCTGCACAGTCTAGAACAGATTTTTCTTAATTTGTAGTCGGTGGACCCCTGATGATCCACTAACTTTGAAAATGAGGGTCCGTAGCGTCATCTATGAAGCTATGGTAAGGCAGCACCAACCTTCACATTAACGTATTTTTCATGGAAAAATCGTTTTTATTTGTAGCGGGTACTAAGTAAATAAGTGCTTCGAAGTTTATTGATGATTTTTTATTCAAGAGGGTGATTAAAATCATGTTTGATTGCCTGGAGGTCAGTGGACTGAAAAATATTATAAAACGCTGGTCTAGAACATAAAAAAATGTTTATCTATGTACTATGTAAATAACAACTTGAATCCGCATTCGAAATTAACTGTTGACAGTTTGAATTTAAAAAGTAAATGAAAACTAATAAAACTATCATGATCCACGGAGTTCCAAACAAAATTAGGTTTTCGAAAATTTCAGTAATTTTCATAAATTCCAAAATGTAGTTCTAGCGGATTAGCAGTTCTGAAATCCGATCACAATATTCAATGAAGTGGTACACCTGCATGTGAAATACAGAGTCAACTCACTCGATACCGTTATTTAAGAGAGTAAAACACTTTTTTCATTATTTGAGATGCTTATTAAAATTACAAAAGAGTTTAAATGCGGTAGTCTGAACTAAAATAAAACAGCAACATGAAAAACTTAAGAAGAATATCGAAGATCTACCGGAAACAAAATTTTATGGATTATATGAACACTCAATTTTATTAAGCTTTAGCACCTCTATCCTCAAACCACAATTTTGAACGCCCCAAAAATTTTATAAAACATGATCTCGGGCTCCGCAAACGTCGAAAAACGAAGTTTGAGACAATTATTTTTATCAAAAGTGTGATTTCGGACTTCCATTGTCTATAAAATTTTTGAGTATCACGACGTTTCAATTGATATGCTATCTTCAATCGTCTTCAGGTGAACTGGGGAACACGTTCCTTTCATGCTTATTTATACCCCGTCCGGTGACGTGTCATTGTGCGCAGTCTGTTCTGATTGGTTCCCGATGAGTGGTATTCCGGTCTGCTGACGTGGCTGTTTGTCGGTCATTGTTTGTTGTCTGGTCCAGTCGTAGTCTTATTTATGAGTGGCCTCCTTGAATTTTCTTTGATACCAATGCGGTTCCTTGACAATAACCTTAGCGTCGTCCCAAGCTATTTTATGGTGCTCCGTCCATGCGTTGATCAGCTATTCCAGATTTTTCTGTCTCTGCTCGCTGGGTGTTGCGACATTGTTTTTTGATTCTTACTTCAAGTGGCCTTTTAGTTTATCCAACATAGATTTTATAGAGAATGGAAGTCCGAAATCAAACTTTTGAAAAGTCCACCTTGTCTACAAGTTTCAAACAACAGTATTATTTTTATGTTGTTGTAGATACCTCTCCCGCCATTTAATCGATCTTTAAAAACTAACTATCTTTATACGTCATTGTCACACTAGTAATTTACTGTCAGTTTCATCAAAATCCGTATAATATTTACCGGACGACAGATTTAACATAGCGACGGAAATGAGTGACGTATATGTCATGAAAAAGCAAGTAAGGCTAATATATAGAGTTCGAATTTTTTTGCAATTACAATACTTCCTCTTGGCGGGGAAAGTAAAAGCTCATTAGATTGCACGCAACAACAATGCGAGGATAAAGTCCCTGCTGAAGCTATACATTTCTTTCTTCTCTCCCTTGACCACACTGAATTTACCTTATTTTGGTTTGCCAGCTTGTTGAGTATATCCACGCATTAACCAACCAATTTTGTTTCATTTCACATATTACGTACAAGGTTAAATAATAATAATTAGTATCTTGTTGCTGAACAAAAATGTTAATCACATTTTTCTATATTAGTCCGGATGGTCTCATTTGAGCTGAGCCAACTGATTGAATGTCGAAACAACAAACTATAATTGGCTTCATCGAATTTAGAGGCAGATTTAATCGGAAAGTTGCTTCACATGCACCTGCAGTAACTATAATTGAATGTAATGTACTAGTATATTAGTACCATAGAGTCCGTATCAATATACATGTTATGTTGGAATTCTCTAATCAAATGTCAGATTGTTATGGTCCCATGTAGGGGAAATTTACATTTGTATGGTATATTACCGACTGAATATAGCGCCATTAGAGCGTATGGATAGAACATGGAAGTTAAATCTCCATATTTTTCCTATTCGCGAATATAGAGACTAGACGATTTATTGTTATGTTATTGATGAAACTTGGTTTACCTAATTTTGCAAACATGGTGAAAACACACGCGGTTGAAAATATTGATACACTCCAATATGCAGGTCCAATTTGCTGGCAAAAAATAACGGAAATCGATTTCGCCGCAGAACAATTTTATATAAGCCACGGCAGCTGTGGAAAGAGAAAATGTCGATTAGTGATAAAATTATCCTGTAAACCAGTGGTTTTCAAACTTTTATACACGTGCCGTTCATGTGTAAAGTGGATGGATGGACTAAAGCTTAACCACTAAACTGAAAAAGCTGTAATATAGGTTCAAAGGTCAAACTTGTCGTGTAAAAAACAGTACTGATTAACGCAATGGTATAACTACAGATCATTATAATAATAAAACAAACGTTGTGATACATTCAAAGCCAATAAATCATAGATTTGTGTAATAGTCATAAAACTTATGAGCATAGTATGTTTAGGATGCACTTTGTATGTTTGAAACTTTTCTCTGAAAAGGGCTAATTTGTTCCGTGCTGTTTTGGTTGTTTTGGATTACTGCAATTTAACTGAAAAGGGATTATGGATAATGAGGAAATTTACCATTTAGTCTCTTAATGATTTCAAGTCATTATAGATATTACTGCCCATAGAAAAAAAGTTTTATGGTTATGACTGAATTGTGCTACAATAATTCAACAGATTGCCCTTTGTTACTACTAGAATTTACTGGCCAAAGAATCAATATCACTTGAAACTGGATCTTACTAACAAAACGCGTTCTGTGGAAATGATGTATCTGTTCTGAGGTAAAAGTTCAACGTGCCTTATTTTGATTAATAACAAGACGTCACGCCACGTCATTGTCTTCCAAGTAGATAAACTAACTTTATCCTTTATAATTTTTTGGTTGTTTTCAAGCTGTTTTTGATGTATTTTGCTCGATTACTTAAGCATAATATTGTCGTTATGGCATATTGAGGTTCTTTGATATTTATTGTAAGGATTATTATTTTTACCTAACATGAACGATAAAAATATGTGAGCATGATTTTTCCATAAATACTAAAAAAAAACAATATCACATTTTCGACCGCAATCAAGTTTTTTCAATACTAGTTTTAACTAAGCTTTGAAGTTAGAACTAGTGTTATCTTATATATTTACCAGTGAATTGTAGTTATAACAAAAGCATTTAGTAAAAACAAGTTTTAACTAGAGAAAACGGGATTTAACTATAACACATATACAGATTACTTTTCAATTATTTAAAGTACATCTGGAAAGTTTAGTTGCATAGTTTACCCTATGAACTATGACGTATTCCTCACTCGGTCCGGTCCTGTTATGCTCAGTAGTTAGCACTTATTGCACATACACTCGCTCTGAATATATTTTTGGGCTATACTTTACTCAAATGTTTTTCTAAATTTTCACAGAACAACCATCGTAGGAGATAATTATATACACATCAACAAGTACGGTTCGATTACAACCGCAAACCTAGTTTGGGTCCTGATTAACCTGATTTACATCGCAGATGTAAATGGTCACCAGACCATTATTTCCCTACTCGGAATCAGTTGTAGTTCTGCTAAATGCATGTCGGTGAAGTTAATTATCGAGCAAAGGTAAATGTGACCACGTAAGTAAATAAAAATAAAAAGGAGAATCGTTAACTGAAAATTACTTTGACTTTGCATGTTCAGTTTCACTAAATGTCAAGTGTACAAGCACTAAACAGTTTTACTATTTTCCAAACCTTTTTCACACCGACACGTGTCTCGATAACTACGTCAGCATTTTCGGGGTCATATTAAAACTGAGGGCGTTAAAGAAATCGTGTGTGTGGTTGCGTCAAAGGACTTCAAATATTGCTCATATTATGTGTTGGAAGTCCTACTGTAACCTCCCCATCAAGTAAAAAAATGTCGTTATCTTTCAGTTGGAGTTGGGGAATCTGAATCTGCAGTAAAAATTACTTTACATTTTCCAGTTTCTGATTAAAAAGATGGTTCATTGAGGATTTGAAGTTGTTCAACTCAATAATATGCTCCAATCCATGATTTTAATGAAAATCTATATTGAAGCCTCAAAAAAATTGGCAAAGAGAAACATACTGTTTAGCAAAGTTCTGAGCTATCCCAGCTATATAAGGTGGCTTCAAAAATTTTAATATTTTATAAAAAATGATTGTTTGGTTTTAGGGTCATTTTTTGGAGTAAAATACCTAAATTATAGGCAACGATTGGTCTCCGCTCTTGAGCTTGGATTTCGTGAAGATACGCGCAAAGTCCTCAGGACTGCAAGATGTGCATTTATCAGCGGGTTGAAACTAAGAACTCTGGTATGACGGACCATGAACTGACTGGGTATTACTTGTGACGATACTAAGGTCATACACAGACAGCCACATTGCTATCGGAGGAAGTTCATGTAGGCAGTTTCCATGGCTGGCAACGACAATGTATACAGCAGACCCAGCGTGCAAATTAAACAAGAGTGGCGGCCAATAATAAACAATATCTATGGATTGCATTTAAGCCGAGATGGTTGAGCAGTGCTTATACATCCGTTAGTCAATGCCATTGACCGGTATCAGTCAGAGATCGGATGGGGTGGTATGATGTGTGATGACTCGTGATAAAGTATAAAAAGAAGATCGAAATGTTGTGAAACTCAAACTTCTCAAGATAATGATAGACCAAAGCAGTGTTATTGAAAAATTTACATCGTCTACAAATTTCTTATGAGAGATTTATAAGAGATTTGACTACACTCCACCAGACGTGACAACACTGCTGTTTCCCACGGTCGCTGGTTGTGCCTTAAATTCCGGCTCGATTTTTTCACAACGACTGTAGGGGTCCTTTCATCCTACTACATGCATCGAAAGCTTTGCTTTTCTTTATTGTTCTTCGCTTTGCTTTCGAACTTTACAAATAACAGCCAGGGAGATAGTGGTAGTTTCCGTGAGTTCTTTTCTTTAGAGTTCAATTTTATTCCTCTAAAGTTTTGCACGGCATTTGTGGTAAATATGCAAACGGTGCAAAAATTAGTGAAAAATAGAACATACGGATGTTTACATTGGATTTTTCCAACATTCGTAAGAGAGACAAAAGAGGAAATGGAGGTAAAATGAGAGGAAGAGAAGTAAACATTTAACATATTTGACTAGTATTTACAAGACTGCACATATTTTTAAAACGTTTATTCGGACTTTTCGGTGATTTGTGTTTCGAAACGTTTCGATCTGAGATCTTCAAACGTCTTCAAAAAACTCACATTCTATAGACAGTGGAAGTCCGAAACATTGTCTCGATACATATAAATTATCTATAAATTTTAGACAACAGCTACAAATATTATGATGCGCTTATTGCTTAGTATGATTGAAGGCTGCGTTTTGAAAGAGCCGGCTTCCTCAGCTAGGAGTCTTCGTGGGAGAGCGCTCGTATCTTTAAACTATAACATACAACAAATATACATATTTTATATTGTAAGTACTATCATTGTAACCGTTAACAAATGCGTAATACAATCAGCGAAATTGTAGGACATTATGATCTTTATTAGGTGGTATGGTAGCTACCTCCTGGACTATAGAGCCTATATACCTATGGATCGCCTTTACGGATATTCAAATTTCCTGATAAACCTTCAAGATAGTGTAGTATAACAATGAGATTTGGAGAGAAGGCATCCAGGATTATAGACTTCCATTTTATTATGCAGTTCTTTTGCAAGGAATGGTAACAAGCAGATTTAGTTTATATTCTCTCAGTAGAAGACAGCTAAGTGGATAAGAGTAATTCTTACTAAAACTGAGACCAGTCAATTCCTCACCAGCGTCTTTGATCATTCAATCCTTATCGAAGTTGTGGAGAAAGGTTTTGTTAAGTTTAAAAAATATATTGGTGATCCATCATTTAAACTGTATAAAGAGGAACTGAGATCAAGTGGCTTGATATCGTGTTTATTCATAGCGCTTAGTGATATCATGTTTTGCTGGCTGAACTATCACTGATCGTCATAATGCAGTTGCTCAGATTATTATGAGGTTACCTCGTATATCATTCCCATTACGTGTAAGAGGGAGTAAAAACTTGGACATCATTTTTGATAGGTCGTGAACGTTTTGTATTGTGTCTTGCGGTGGAGTTTTCTTATTCAATATTGGATAATAATAATAATATTTATAATAATAATAGGGCATTATTTTCCAGCAACAACAAACAAAATACTTTGGAGTGACATACAAAATATTTAATCTCAAGCAGAATATTGTTTAGGAAAACGTAAGCCTATTATGAATTTGGTGTGATGTCAAAATTGAGAGGTGTTTTTGGTCTGCAAAATATCTATCCTCAAATTTCATTAAAATATATCAAGTGGTCACTGAGATTACGCGGTAACGAAAAAGGCAAATGACATGCAAACCGATATACAGGTAGAGTATCAAAAAAATTACCACTTGAAATGCTTTTGAATAGTGATTGCACTATTTGAAATACTGAAAAATGAAGTTCAATGCTTTCAAAGAAAAATATAACTATTCTTTCTAATTTGTTAGTCGTTCGAAAAAACTGTCAAGTACTACCGAAAATGAAATGAAACAAAAAAGTAAGTTAGGGGAAACCCTGGTATTTTTTTGTGTTTTTTTACCGCGCTTCTAAAAAGATGGCAGTAGAATCTACTACGTACCCAGTTGGCGTGTCAGGTGGGAAGGCGTTTCTTCAGAACCCGATTGATAGTAGATAGCAGAAGTATAAATGAAGACTTACACTAATAAATTGACGTTTTTGGCACACAAATTTCATCAGACCTGGTACTGAGATACGTGTGACAAAAACACAGACAGACGTACTGACGGAAATAAGTGACGGATTTTCGTGATGCTGACATCATGAAACAGAAAACTTGAGTCAAGTAGGTTGACGCTATACTGACCACGCATTTAGTTCAGTAATATGAATTTGATTGGATGGTGGAATAGTTGATGGTTAAAATAGAATAAAAAAAATGGATAGCTTGAAATTTCATAATTTTAAAAAGTGCCAAATTATGGAATCACTGAACAAAAAAATTGAAAATGATATAATCTTTGCGATCATAATGCAAATATCTGAATAATAATATGTGTATTATTAGTCGGGGCAACATTTTATTTAGTAACGTATACTACTAACACTCGAAAAATCATCAGGGGCATAGGAAACACCCGAAAAATTTGCTGATTTTCGTTTTTTTTAGTATTCCGCCGCCATTGATCAGATTTTCGAAAACTACAAAACCTTTTTGTTTTTCATCGCAGGTTTGAATAAGAATTACACAAGCGTTTAGTATGCGTATAGGGGATTATGGAACCTCAAGTCCGTTGGAAACTTCTGTGTAAAAATTTATATCCACGTTTTCTAGTTCGTAATTGTTTGACGTCTGAGGACTGAGTGGCTGCTGTCACTGCTCCATGTTCCAATATACACAAAAATGCCTCGGAGGTTCCATAACCTCATTTCGAACAATCTTGAAATTCGAGATGCCTGTTTTGACAACTGCTCACATGTTCTGGGTGATATATCAAGTGGTCACTGAGATTACGCGGTGACGAAAAAGGCAAATGACATGCAAACCGATATACAGATAGAGTATCAAAAAGAATTACCACTTGAAATGCTTTTGAATAGTGATTGCACTATTCGAAACAGTGAAAAATGAAGTTCAATGCTTTCAAAGAAAAATATAACTACTTTCTAATTTGTTAGTCCCTCGAAAAAACTGTCAAGTACTACCGAAAATGAAATGAAACAAAAAAGTAAGTTAGGGGAAACCCTGGTATTTTTTTGTGTTTTTTTACCGCGCTTCTAAAAAGATGGCAGTAGAATCTACTACGTACCCAGTGGCGTGTCAGGTGGGAAGGCGTTTCTCCAGAACCCGATTGATAGCAGATAGCAGAAGTATAAATGAAGACTTACACTTATAAATTGACGTTTTTTCGCACAGAAATTTCATCAGACTTGGTACTGAGATACGCGTGACAAAAACTCAGACAGACGTACTGACAGAAATAACTGACGGATTTTCGTGATGCTGACATCATGAAACAGAAAACTTGAATCAAGTAGGTTGACGCTATGCTGACCATGCATTTAGTTCAGTAATATGAATTTGATTGGATGGTGGAATAGTTGATGGTTAAAATAGAATAAAAAAAATGGATAGCTTGAAACTTCATAATTTTAAAAATTGCAAAATTATGACATCACTGAACAAAAAAATTGAAAATGATATAATCTTTCCGATCATAATGCAAATATCTGAACAATAATATGTGTACGGATTATTAGTCGGCTCAACATTTTATTTAGTAACGTATACTACTAACACTCGAAAAATCATCAGGGGCATAGGAAACACCCAAAAAATTTGTTGATTTTCGTTTTTTTTAGTATTCCGCCGCCACTGAACAGATTTTCGAAAACTACAAAACCTTTTTGTTTTTGTCACACTACTTAGAAGTTACATAGTTTCTGAGTTATAAAGGTGTTAAGGATCACCGGACAGAATACAGACAGAGGCAAATAGTGAAAGCCTTCGTGATATATGTATATGTCACGGAACATCAAGTTAACACAGTATCTCGAATTAGAAATTATTCGCGTCTCACGAATTCGAAGTTTTTGGCAATTTCAACATTCATAGTCTAAGCGCCAGTGACACTCGACCCTACGTCATCGCAGGTTTGAATAACAAATAATTACACAAGCGTTTGGTATGCGTATAGGGGATTATGGAACCTCAAGTCCGCTGGAAACTTCTGTGTAAAAATTTATATCCACGATTTCTAGTTCGTGACTGTTTGATGTCTGAAGACTGACTAGTTGCTGTCACTGCTCCATGTTCCAATATACACAAAAATGCCTATCTCGGAGGTTCCATAACCTCATTTCGAACAATCTTGAAATTCGAGATGCCTGTTTTGACAACTGCTCACATGTTCTGGGTGACCTTTTCTTAGCTGCTACCGCTGATCTCATTGCAGTATTAGCAGTTATCAATATTATCACTTTTGAAACTGTGGGCCTCCTACTAAAGGGTATCCTGGGTACAGGTCTGGGTAGACCACGATAATTTTGAAGGTTCGTCGCCCCCTACATGCCTATGAAATTTTTTATTTAAATTCGAATATTTTCACCATCATAATAATTCCCTCGCCTATGTGCGTGAAATTGTCCTAGTTCCAGTACCATGTCTTGAACAATAGTGATAGTTTTTTGCTTGAATATTACTTGAGAGTTTAATAATATAAACGCACCGTTAAAACTACTATAGCAAAGCGATATCAGCTTAGGCGCAATAATGCCTCAGCTTGCATTGCGGTGGGCGATGCGATGGTCGATTCCTGATTGCGTTCAATATAAATCGTGCTTGGAATTTGCCCCGACGCGACGAGCACTTTCAATCGGTCGAAATATCCAAATACCAAGAGGCGAGCCGCGTCTTAGCCCGCCGTCAGTCTAGGCTGCGCCTCATGAATTATTTAGAGTCGGCCGTATACTTAGGACCGGATAAATATGATTTACGGAAAGGGCCTGGTCCAGGAGATACGGATGTATGTACGTACATAAATATGCTCCCTAAAGGATCACAGGCCACCTTTTTGAATGTCTTTATTACGCTAATCAAATAAGGTTCTCAAGTAGGAGTGTATGTGAGGTTGTACTTTTCATGACAACAGGGACAGTGCGAATATTGAAATCGCAAAGAAAACGCTATGTTTTTTAACGTTCTATGATATATGACAATGACGAGGGATGAAAATATGCTATTTGGTACATAATTCGCATTCAGGAATCCGTAAAAGAAGGCCCAGTGCGGGATTCGGACCACGCATCTTCCGATTGCCGGTCGGACGCTCTAGCCAACTGAACCAACTGCGTAGCTCATTCGGCAATCGGAAGATGCGTTGTTCCCCGCACTGAGTCATCTTTTTCGGATTTCTAAATGCGATTTATGTATCAGACTCCATCTTGCGGAGAAAAGCAAGTAAATATTTATCATACTATTTGGTATGTTGCTAGTGTTGAAAATCGTGAATATTTGTAGCATAAGAATATCGGTTTCACCAGAAATTTTGAATGGGACACTTTGTATATTTGGCTTTTTTGTACTCTTCAAACAAACCTAAACAACTTTTGTATAACATACCTCATATCTAAAATCGATAGCTTGTGAAATAAAGACACTTAAAAGTATACGACAACTCCCATTTGTTTTTCTTTCTAGGAAGCAGGTCAGGACAAAAACAATTACTATTTACTCCTCATTGATAGTGTTATAAATTGTGTCTTGCAGAGCTAGCCACTGAAAATAAGATGAACTTGCTCATTTAATCGGGATGCAACTGATTATACACCATTATAGCTTGTCTTTTATTAAAAACACATTCCCTGTAAATCATCATATCTGACTGTTCGAATTTCGTAAAATGCCTTGTTATCTTGTATCAGATAAAGTGAATCTAATTGTTGATTGGAAACTATAAAAATACTATAATAATTTTAAGAAAAACAAACACTGGGTACAAAATTGGTTATTAGAGAACCCAGTTTGTAACTGTCAAATATTAGACGGTCATTTGTTTGCTGACAGGTATCAACTTTTCAATTTCACAGGTATCTTGATAGTTGACTTTATCGTAATAAAATGTAGAGTGAAAAAGTAGACTGTATGATCGAAATTTTAGTCCCGTAAGTTAAGTATTTTTCATACAGCGACTGATCAAAATTTGAAATTTTGATTTGCGAATAACACATGTTGATTCTATAGCAGGTAAGGCTTTTGATATGTTATTTGACTGTGCTTTGAATAAGAGGTAATTGCTTATAATTGTTTTTGTCCTGATCTACTCAGTTTTTTTCGTAAAATACAAACAAATAAAAATTATGGCTTATGTTTGAATGGCTTCATTTCAAACCGTATTTAGCTCCATGTCTGATATTGGGTGTGTTGTGTGTTCAGATTTGGACCATCAGAGAGTCCAAAGAAGCAACCACCAAATTGCTTATTTTCTCTTGCACGTTGTTAAAGGCTCTCAAGGTAAATGGAACATCAGTAAGGATATTCATTCATATTATGGCTTATGTTTGAATCGCTTTATTTCAAACCATTTTTAGCTCCATGTCTGATATTGGGTGTGTTGTGTGTTCAGATTTAGACCATCAGAGAGTCCAAAGAAGCAACCACCAAATTGCTTATTTTCTCTCGCACGTTGTTAAAGGCTCTGAAGGTAGATGAAACAACAGTGAGGATATTCATTCATACATAATTATGTGATTTCTATTACACATATAAAAATAAAATCTCAGACCAAGAATATGTGCTGTCATTCAAGTATACCATCTATCATATAGAGTAAATTTAAGTAAATAGATCCAATTCAAACCTGGGAAAGTCTTGTGAGTGAGAATACCAAAATCTCAAATTGAGCATATCATAATCTTGACACAAAACAGAGAAAATATAACCCATAAGTGTACTATAGTGTTGACAGTAGTATTTTATGATGTGAGCGCAAATAATTCAACTTCATTATATAATTTATTATTGGTATAAATATTCTATAATTTTGATGAGCTATTGTTGGTTCCTGAACCTTAAAAAGAAGAACCAAAAATGTATCAAAACTGTACCAATGCGACTTCCCTCTTGCATTCATCCGCGTCATATAGTATTTTCCTAATTTAAGTTTGGAAGGTGTTGTACAGATAAATAGAATATAAAAATATGTACCTCTGGTTAAGCCACAATATGTACGTCCACCATTTGTAACAGAACTCACATATCACATCAACACCTGCACAGTTCTATGAGATCCCCACAATAGTTCCAACCACAGCACATTCATCCTGAGATGTGGGTGATTAAAATTAAATCCAATAGAAACAAACGGACGCCCAAACAGACACACGCGTAGCGCTGAATTACCGTTGACTAATATGGCGATGCTAAACAAGTAAACTAATTACTTGGAGGGAATCTCAAGATGTTCGTTTTGATTGAAGTAAACCGATCTCCGTTTGAAAATATGATAACCTTGCAACATACGAAATACTTGTAAAACAGCATTCAAGTCTTAGTTATGGAGAAAATTATATTTTTCTTTAGAGCATATTTCTTCAGAATGAGTATTGAATTCGAAAATATAATTTTCGTGGTTCAAATTAATAAGATCAGATGTTCTAGTCGTGAGTATATCTTTACAAGAATATCAAAATTCGTGAATTCAGAACTTATTTTTATTTATGTAAGGTCAGTGGAAAATATAATGAATTTACGGACTATGTATCTATAATGGTAAAACGTATAAGTCATCCAGTTATGGGTTGGTTCAACCAAAATCAATCCGCGGTGATTGGATGATATACCAAACTAACTTAAATTCTTCTGCTACATTGTGGTTTTAATAACCGGAGCAAGATGTAAAGGCTTTTAGTCATTTAGATTGCAAATGTTCTTACTTGGTCAAACTCCTTCATCTTTTAGTGTTACTATAGAAGAGACTTCGGTCGAACATTTACTTTAATAGGATCTATAGAACTTGGACAGATCAGCTACTTTCACCTGTTACATAAAACTAATTTCTGATTACCGATTACTCCTTGTACTAATAAAGGTTTTTGCGGACTCGTCGAATATATGACTTTTTAAATATGACAGAATTGCTCATATTTATTTTTATATAATTCTAACCATTACACTCCATCATATAGCAACGAGCGTATCTAACTATAAAATACGAGCTACAGAAAAACCCATTGTTTTGGGGAAAAATGGGCAAAATGAAGCCCAGTGTATGCATAGAGGTGAACGAGTTATATTGTTTTCATGAAAGCATTTAATGAGCGGCAAGGGAGCGTTTGTTTTCGACAACTCGGCCGGAGTAAAAAATACGTGCCGCATCCATTTCGTACGGCGCAATATTCACAAATAAACGCCTACATCGAGCTGTGGGAAAGAAGTGTTTCCTTCACAAATATTGGGAAAATTCACAGATCAGGTAACGGTTACATTGGAAATAATAATAAATATTATATTATATCAAGCAGATTACCTCAGCATGTTGAAGAGGAGCACATGGAAGGAGGGCCCGTTTTTGGGCGTATACGATGACAAATATACCGACAGACTGACAGATCGCTACCGTTGCCACCCTGCGATGCGACTTGTTAAATCTACGAATTACAAGAAATCTTAAAAGGTGTTAGATAAATACTAAATAACGACAGATGGGAGGCATAATAAATTAGTCGGCGTCTGGCCGGTGTTGTCGACGCGGCTGAAATACGCTCTTATCTGCCTCATACAGTGAAGTAAGATGAACCAAAGAGGAAACAGATGATATGTTTCAGAACCTACATTAGATATAAGGTAATTTTTGTGCTCAAAAAGACAGATTTCAAGCTATCGCAGCACCATTCGTTATAGAAATAAATTATAGACAAACGCCAAGCCCGAGAGCAATGTTCGTTTTAATCGTCTACTTTTACGGGCGAAACGTGACTAGCACTTGAAAAATGCACGTTATCAAAGGGAATGCACAAAGAGTTTTTAAAAAATGTCGTTTTAATGTAATTACTTACGTCTTGTAGATAACTGGGCATGAGAATATGCTACCAGTAAGCATTCCCATTTCTGATGGCTTATCGTATATGAAGTAATTGGAAATGGAGTTAAGTATGTTAAGTACTTCTCATGCTGCAAGGTTATCTTCGGTATAACGATGTTGCTTGTAATTTTGTGACATTCCCTCGTAAATTGTTACTGAAATATTTATTCTCTTAGGGTCAATGGAACCAACTGGCTCATTTGATGTATTCCTTTTGTTTCTACTTAAACATGTACAACGATCCACTGGGCAGTGTTTGTTTTAATGTCCTCCGGTGTAGTTTCGGAATCTGATTCCCTTAATTTTGTACTTTAATAAAGACTATCAAAGTAGCCAAAACTCTAGTTAAGGTCTCTCAATAATCATATATGGTGTCTACTGAAAGCGAAGATGAGTAATCCATTGGTTGGAGAAATTAAAGTGGGGAGTAATGAACTTCATATCATCACTGTATGTGTGTACAAACCTATTAGAATTGCATTTATCCGTTAAGCAGCAACTAATCAATACTACATTAGCTTCCATTAACACTAGTAGTGACCTCGATGAGCTTTAATATAAAATTATACTATTCATAACGGCTACCTCGTTTGTACATTAAAATGCATTAGTTAGTAAACCTACATATCTATCAAGCATTCTTCAATCGTTTTGGAAAATGGACCTATCTTCACTCTTATTTTTAATGAGCTATAGAGCTATAGACACAGTCTTTTTTCAAAAAATAGCTTTTACTAGACCAACAGACCAATAGACCGCCAGACCAACAGACCGACATATCGACAGACCGACAGACCGACCGGTCAGTCAGACTATACTTCAAGTGACCCGGCAGCTATGAAAAAATGAGTTATAAGAAAACTCGTAGATAGAGCGAGGAACATCTACAATATAGAATCGGGCCTGAAAGACGAGCTTCGACGCATCAAGGGAAGTCATTCCTTGTAACCTCACAAAACAAAGTTTCTACTAGGAGCTTTGTGAGTGTGGCAACATTTTCATCGGAGAGACAAAAATGCCCGTGCAAGTGAGAAATTAAGAACATCGAACACAGCGGGATCAAAATAAGAAATCTAGGATATTGGATCAATGGAACAAGCACCTCAGATCTGCTTAGGGCGTTAAGGTCATACACATATAGCCGCATTGGTATGGGCGAAAGTTCAATGGGCCGGCTTGCATTGCTAGCAAATTCAATGCGTATAGCACACTCAGCATGCAAATTCAACCAATATGGCTGTCATTAATAAACAAAATCGATAAACTATATTTTAACCGAGATGATCAGTCAAACGAGTCGCACAGAGTGGGGTGGTGCGCGACTACTGCAGGAAAGTGTTTTACCTGAAGACGAGTGAAGATACCGCATCAATCGAAACGTTGTGATCGACCGTCATTTTTTAACAGATATTCAGGGGAAGCTGACATAACGTGATACTAACACTCATCTCCAAGCATCGCGCACTATTGCGCTGACCATCGGCAACTAACGAAGTCGAAGGTCCTAACACTGCCTTGGACTTCGTAAGTTGCCAATGGGTAGCTCCATAGTGCGCGACGCTTGGAGATGAGTGTTGATATGCTATCACACCCTTAAATTTATTTTTTATAAGGCGAAAGACAAAACACGCATGTCTATAGCAAGTCTGCTGCATAGTGGAGAGCATACACTTAATAAGTTGAATACACCTGAGGTTTTATAGTAGTTGACTAATCCAGATGCAAGCTCTTAATTTCTGCAAATATACTGTGATAGTTGATTATTCCATTTAAGCTAATGTACGAGCGTATTCCATCTCAGATAGCATAGCTGTTTTGATTTTCCCTTGGGTAAACAATCAAGCTGTGAAAGCCCCAAAGCGGTTTATGTTCCTCGAGGAGATGTATGCATAGTATAGAAACTGAGAGGTACATACGCATGGATGCTGTGACTGAAAATAAATAAATATGATCTGCGAATTTATCAAAATATAGAAGTGGATAGAAGAGTATTTGATATACAATGGGAGGAAAATTATTGTAATAGCCAAAAGAAAAATCGAATTGGAGACATTTTTTTTCTTGATGTTTCATGAAATGATGAAAAACGCTGTCATTGTGTTGGAAACTTGCAAACATTTTAGGTAATAGAATATTTTCGATCATCTGTGATGTATAGACCCCGGTAATACTAAGCACTTGTAAGTCGTATATGATTGTTAACTCACCTGCATTCAAATGACCAGATTGTATGTGAATGAAATGTAAACGATATAAATTTTATTTACAACCTATTTGGTAAATTAGGGCATAGTCAACTTTTTTTTTCAAACTGGGCTAATTTGAATTGTTTATGTTTTAGCTACTTATGAAAGTGTGATAAATATGAAAGTGTCATTTGACTTCTTGAAAAATTTCATTAAGTTGTTTGATCGGATTTTGGAGCTGCCGATCCATTTTGAGAGACTTAAAATCATTGTAAATGATAAATATTTTGGAATCAATTGAAACTTGGATGCTTTTCGATATATTTTAAATTCAATTTCATCAATCAAAAGTTTCTACTCATATGAACCATCTGGCTTTGCTATACAAACGTACATATAGTGAGATTATATCATAATGAAACTCCTTAAACTGTGTGTGAACCTGTGGTAGTATCGTTGATCCGTCTCATTATTTCTCATCTTGGGGTGAAAAAATACAGAATGTTGAACCAGTACTCGTGATCTAGTCACAAAGTATTCCGCAAAAGATGTTTCAATGCTATGGATATTCCGAAAATAAAGCGATAGGTAACAAGTAGCAAAGCGTTCCGTAAGTCGGGGCATGTGCCCGCCATAACTCCTCATAAGAGCTGGGTGATCAGATAATCTCCGGCACAAGGCTGGTGTGGTGTGGCGGTAACTCCAAGTGGGGAGTTACCAACTCGCGTTCGCCGGCTTTATAATCCATTTGTCTCCCCTGATTGGCTTATACTCTAAAGAATACGTGCTGTCGCGGGGTTATACGAGTATAGTGTGTCTCTTAAGTAATCTGAAATATTCAAGGGGTGATTTCATGGAAAAAATTTCAAACGCCGGGTGAACATGGAAGTAGTTTCATTCGATGAGAATTGTAAATATTGGCGGTAGCGACATCATCTCATCTAAGTGTCGCCCTCTATGGGAACGCCCATTGACAACTTACGAAGTCAAAGGTCCTAACACTTAGACTGCCTTGAAGTGGCAACAGATGTCCCTTAGGGAATCCTCATATGTAATCAGAAACATGCAGTAAATGAGAGAAAAGTTCGGTCATTTTGGTTGCCGCTAGACTTGCCGCAATCGAAAATAAAGATTTGAACCGAAATTTTATATCGATACTTTTTTTTGAATTTCTCCCTCGCCAGTTTATAGCTTCTAACCTCAATTCTTGACTACCTCCTCCAAAATGTTTTGGAAATCGTCAAGAGCCTCATAGACGCCCGAAAACGAAGTTTTTTATTTTTGTTTTGTCTTTCGACGATCACTCCACTGCCTCTGAAGCAATTTTCAAACACAATATAGTTTTTTCGTGATTGTTACACTAGTAACTTGGTGTCAAAGTTTCAACAAAATCCAAATAATCCTTTCTGAGCTAGAGAGGGGTCAAGTGTCATGGGACAGAGTATAGACAGGCAGACAGACAGACATGGTTTTTCGTGATGCATATGTATATTTCATGAAACATCAAGAAGAATCAATATCGCGAATTCGATTTTTTTCCTTGCCAATTGGCGTGGAAGTAATCAGAAAAGTCATATATAACTTATGTATTTTTAGGACTCTCCAATTTTTCAAATCAGTTATGAATCAGAGTGACAAATAATGGACGCACAGTCGGTGTCCTTATAAGTGACCCCCGGTACAAGCATCGATTATTATAGAGGGAGTTCTCGCGCGCTCATAGTGTTTCAACTAAAATTTTAACTATTTTCCGACGTGCGGTGATGGCACAACGCGAATGACATATTATACCCTTCTCGCTCATTACCCTCAAAATATGTATTCGTGTTCGCTGAAGCGTAGATAGCGCGCATCATACAGGCAGACGCAGCCACTACAGTATGACGCGCCTATCGCGGGACATGTCGACAACGCCATTGTGCGAAGCGTTTATGTCATCAGCTGCAAAAGCTTTATCTACAATGTATTTTAAGCATGATCGTGCAAGTAATGATATATCTGAAACTTATCCTCAGTCTAGATGGTGAGAACGAAAATATTGAAAGGATTGAGGAACGGTCTAACACAGAGAATACTCAGAAAACAACCCTGACAAGAAAGTCACATGCTGGCCTGCCAGCAGTGAAGGTGGAGTGACTTTCAGTTCTGAGTCATCTTCCATCAAGCATATGGAAATCAACAATAACACACCCTGGCTAGATCGGCGTATCAGGAGCTGGGGGTTCTCTTTCGCTCCAGAAAATTGTATTCACCGGAACAGCTACTGCTACCCCACAAGGTTCCTATCAGACCATCGGTGGAGTACTGATCGCAGGTGTGGGGATGGACTCCGAAGCTTCTGGACACAATCCACAAACTAGCAACATATGAGGGTCACGCTGAAGGTTTTTAGATACAGAAAAACTACAAGGATTTTTTAAAAACTCTATTCTGTTTTTCCAACATATTCTCCCCCCACCTCAATACATTTACGCATTCGGTAAAACCTGCTGTCAAATTCTTGTGACCAACGTTCTTCTAAAAGGTTGCTAATTACCTCCTCAAATGCAGCGATTGCCTCTTCATCGGTGGAAAAATGGCGAATTCGTAACTTTTCTTTGACCTAGGTCCGGAGAATAAAATGGGTGAGGCAACAGTTTGACACCCTGTTCAGCAAAAAAATCTAGTCTCCTAGCAGCGCTATGGGCGGGTGCGTTATCGTTGTGCCATTGAATACCCCGCAGACCAGTCTTTGCACGGCTTTTGCATTGTACTTGGAAGACTACAGGAGCACATTTGGTTATATACCATCCAGAAATAACTGTCGTGGGATTTTCCAAGGCTACCGTTGTGATGTATCCACTTTTAGAAAAAAAAGATGCGAACATTTTCGTTCCAACACTCTTGGAACGACGAATTTTCGTTGGAGGTTGCTCACTTCCAAAGCACCAAACTGACTGCTGTTTAGTTTCAGGATCATAATGATATAATCCTGTTTCGTCTCCAGTTACGATATTGAAACTGTTTTTACTGTGCCCTTTATCAAATTTTTCAAGCATAAACTTAGCCCAATCAACTCTTGTTGCTTTTTGCTCACTGGTCAACAAATATGACCAGTGACAGTGAATGATTGTTCGGACCGCTGCCGATCCAATCCCCAGAGGAGCCTCAATCTCGGTGTAGGTTATATGTCGATCTTTTTTACCATATTTTGCACAGCTTCCTACAGTTTCCGGAGTAACAGCAGTGGGCGGTCGACCTGTGCGAGGTTCATCATCGAGTGAAACCTAGCCCCTTTTAAGCTCAGCAAACCAATTAAAAACTGTCGCCCGTGAAGGGGCAGTGTCTCCAAAGCAACTCACAAACCTTTCGTTACATTCCGCTTTTTCTAGTCCCTTTTTACAGTCAAAATCATGGCTCGAAAATCGCGACTACCCGGTTTCATTTTCACGTTAAAATTCGGCCAACACTTAGATGCATTCGAGACCGTGGCAAGGCAACTGCTGAACGATTCAAACGCCGCCTTTGCGTGTAAGCACTTACAACTTCAGACAGAATAGCTGCGTGCTCAAACTTGTATAGATTAGGAATATCTAAAGACTTTCAGCGTGACCCTCGTATTTAGTGAATCCGCCTGACCTTACAATGAATCTTCATAGTCTGATCAGATCCGTATTCTATGTAAAACATGGCAAATGCTCGGTTTAGCTGTTAGGAAATTTGTTTCCACGATTATCAAAATCAACGTGTTTTATCTATGTGTTTATATTCATGGACTTTCATCATCTCGCGGCGCTTTTGGATTGCGATAGGTTTTCTGTATTTGCGAGTTTATATATGGAAGAGAGGGAAATTTAGTAGTGGTCAGGAAGGCCAGAAAAATAAAGGCAATTTTTTGGGGGATTTTGATGTACACCTATGAAATATTGTGACAGGCTGAATGAAATTGTATTGTAGATAAATTCAAAATGAGGGTCATAACGCATATTCACATAAGGAACCCAACTTGGTCTGCCTTCTGAGAGAAGACAAAAAACATACACTAGTGTAATATTAGGCAAACGACGTAAAATATTCCCACTTGAAGTCCAAGAGCAAACCCTAAGAAACCCTGGAGATAAAATTTATGGTTCATTTGTTAGTTTGGAGGACATCGATTAGATAATCCTCTGAAGCATACTCTCCAAACTGGAATCACAACCACCCAGTAATTTGAAAGACAATCCTGATTCGTCTTTATAAATACCTTTATAAAGGCCTTTTGAAATCTTCAACATCTTTTTGCAGCATCTAAACTTGCTCCCACTTTACGCCGTGTAATATTGCCCAAACACGTTTAATGAATGCCGATTTCGAAATTACCTACTTATATAATATTTGAGTTCTTTGATTTTCGAAACTTGATATGTCAGGGAGACTCATAGCTATACCGTTTATCACACACACAGTCCATTCATGTATCAGCATTTTCATTTTTTGGTTTTCTACGGTAAGGAGGAAATCTTAGGTGTTAGTGATGCAAAATAACTATATGGGACTTTTTTGAGGCCCGGTAATCGGTACACTCTAAATCCTCTAAGCGAGGATCAACTGGAGGGCAAATCTGGTGCCAGAGTCGCGGTTACTCCAGCTCCAATAGCGTATATTAAAGTTGTTCTGATACATTGTTTGCAAAAGAGCAACGTGCATCTTACATATGGCCACACAAAGCAAACATATGAAAATTTTATTAGTTATCAAATAAATGTATGTATTTTATAATGTTCAGTTCCAATTATTCCCTAGACGCCAGTCTGCTTAATCCCTCAATATAATAACGATAAATGGCCACAAAGCAATCGTTTTAATATTCGTATATGTATTCCTAATAACATAATGTTCTAATCGGGTGGCTGCTGGCTATACATCAATCAAAAAGCCCATTATTCCATTACAGAGACATATACATACGCTTTATGCCTGTCTACACGAACACAAGTGCTTTCCGTCAATCATTTTATTAAAGAAGCAAACTTTTCATAATTATTCTGCACTGAAGCCAGAACCGCCTTTCGTCTCCCCTTCTGCGGAATACCCAGATTCACGAGTTGACGTATTCAAATAAGTAGACAGGGTAGGACCTGGATATTCCTACCCAAAACGCATTTACAATTCACCATTTGCGTATACCGTGGCTCCGCGTGGTGATCACTGCAGAAGCTTTCAGATAACGGCCATATTGCACTTTAGAATGTCATTATCTCTCACGGCCATTCTGAGATGGCGAGCAGCGCCATCTCTAACGAACTTTAATCGCGATCACATATATCTGGTGGCTGTGGAATCATCGAAACGCGTCACTGAAAGATAATTTTTTTGTGAAACTGTGTGTTAAGTACACAATTATTTTATCTGCATGATGAACGTGTTACAGCAAGTTCATTTGGAGACTTCTACAGTAAGGTTCATATAGTATTCCATTAGAGTTTGAAAGACGTCAGATGATTGACCATTCATAATTGTAAATACAGGAAAGGGATATTAAAGACCAACTTTTGAAATGGAAAAATCATAATTCTGTTTGGTACGGACAAAACAATCCCATAGCATTCTGTGTTGATGCTGTAGCCGTCACTTCATACTGTTTAAGCTTACTATAAAATCTGACTTTACGTACTGTATTTAAGTACTTCCCTACCTGTTAATATTTTATAAGTTGACTGTACATATTTCAAAACGGATTTAACTGGCAGGTGATCCTTTCATCCGGAATTTTCCAACGATCGGTCGCAGGTCAAACAAACTCAGGAAATTGAGACATAAATAGGGGTCTTAAGTGGTAAATATTTGATGCTATATCAGAAGTTATTGAAGCTAATACCGAGCTTTTCCTTGTAAATTTAGTGTGTTTCAACAACCGAAGACGTTATATATATATTAATGTTATCATAGAATATATTGAAATAATAAGTAGTTTGAGGAATACAATAACAAGAAACAAAACCCTTAAGAATTGAAAAAAAGCTTATCACTTGTACGACATCGTACCAAGCTATGACGCTAAGCGCTATTGCTTTCAAGTAAGTAGCAAAGGATACGGACGCATCTTTACTATCCGGTCAAGTTATATATTTATTCTATCGTCAATTTATCGCATTAATATGTGGAATTGTGACACGGAAACTCTATCTGAGCTTTGAGCAATTCCTGCTTAAAAAGCCTGTAAGAAGTTGAATTGCTAGGCAGGTTATTCAGATGCGCCTGTGGTTTGATGTTTGGCAGTTTACAAACTGTACCCAATTATACAAGTTGTGCGCTAAATGAGATGTCAAATCAAAGGTCCCATTATTTTTCCGAAAAGTCATTCTTGTTTAGTAATAACCTGAAAATAGGTGGCAGAGAAATAACCAACATTGTTATTCACAGCAAATTTCCAAGAGGGTTCAATATGCCGTTCCTTTAATTCCCTTCCTTTTACATAGAGAAAATACAGAAGCATTCACTTATATGATCGGGATTCACTTTTTTCACAAATAAAACAAAAAATTATTGATTATGCAACTAGCAACAATATGAATTTGAATCCTGACAATTCAAAATCTGTCCTATTTTCCAGCAAACAAAAACGGGAGACTCTAAAATCAAATCTAAAACTCAAAGTAGCCAACAAAAATTTGTAAGTTTGTGATGTATGCACAAGTTTGGCATTGGCGAAGACCCACGATTCCGCATTCACGTTGTAAAGATCAGCAAAAGGGCCAAATAATTGAATTCTAACAGACAATTTCTCAATTTAAAAAAAAACTTATGCGAGTCATTGTTTCTAAAATTTCATATGATAGCATCACATATTAAACTTGCCCAGACCGAATTTTAGCCAACAGACTACAAAAAATTCAAAATTCATGTTGTCGCTTAATATCTTATCTTAGGAAACATGATCATATAACAACATCTTTATATAATTTGGATTGGCTTAAAATCAATGATCTATTTATTTACTTTTTTATGAATTTTTATAAGGGTGATTATAATAACTTGTTCACCACTTCATCCTTATAATAAAATAAATTCCAGGCAAAATGTATATAAAAGGAACTTAATATTTACAGATATGTTAATTATATTCAGTTAGACAATATCATTAGGGATATCACAAACCATCGGAAATTCAAGTCAGTTTTAAAACAACATCTGTTAGTTAGTACGCAATAAATTTCAAACAATAAATTATAAACATGTTAAGACCATGTAATATTAACACTCAGTTTTGTATATAGCTCAAGGTTGTTTATGAAATCTCTTGTTTGAGAAAAGTGGCAATTTATTATTAATTATATATATATATATATATATATATATATATATATATATATATATATATATATATATTTAAAAAAATGGTTAGTTTAAGTTAGTTTGCTTGCTTTGAAGGAAATGTCTAAGTATTTGTATTTGTGTGAAGTACTTGTATGTCTGTAATTCCTCTGCCTCGTTGTTTTCTGTCTACGGTAAGTCTTTCTTTGCATGAGTTTGGGTGTAACATTCTATGTTTCGTGAGTTCCGTTCAGATGAAGGTATGGATGTTGTCTATGTCAGTGTTGGACCACTTGATGATGCCAAAGGAGTACGTATGGAACGATATTGCAAATGTCTTTATAGCTTTGGTAAGATTTCTAGAGCTTAGTTTTGTTTTCAGTAGTTTTATAATACGGTTGTTGAATTAGTTTTTCAGTTGTTCTTTGATTTGAGTATGGTTGATATTTGTGTTTTGATAAAAGCCCAGATACTTGTACGTTTTGTCCTGGTTCATGTTAGTAAACGTTGCTCCATTTACGGATCCTCTTCGAAATGATTCTTCCATTGACCTTTATTGATGTGGAACACTTTACATTTGCTCATGCCGAACTCCGTTTTGATGTCCGACATACAAGCCTCTGTTACTCTGAGTAGTCCTTATAGTTGCATCTCAGTGGCTGCGTAGGGAACATTAAACAACGTCGGAGCATCAACCCATCTCCAAGTGTCGCCCTCTATGGGGACACCCATTGGCAACTTACAGCTGAAGCGCCAGGTTCTACTGACGAGTCTACGCTTAAGACGAAACATGCATGTCTATAGCAGGTCTGATGCATAGTGGAAAGCATACACTTAATATCAGTTTGACAGCTTCTGATGTGAATGAGCCAAGATAACGGTGCATCGTAAATAGTGTTCACGAAAAACAACGGATCTCGCTGTAAATCAGTTCCCCCTTGTTGACAGATGTCGTAAGCTGACCTTTGACTTCATTAGTTGACAATGGGCATCTCCATAGAGGGCGCCACTTGGAGTTGAGCTGATGTTGCTATCACATCCGTGACAGGGTTACGTATACACCATTCAATTGCTCTCTACAGCTAGACCGTTGGGCTATACTGACGAGTCTAGGCTAAAGACAAAACATGCATGTCTATAGCCGGTTTGATGCATACTGGAGATAATACATAAAGTCGGAAATTGTCCGGTTCAAGGGTCGGTTCCGGAAAAGCAAGCTTGCGGAAACAGAAGTGTTCCATATGCTACTCCATTATCAACTGTCAGAATTTCGTATCGTCACTTGCGGCTTAACTTACAGAAGGGTGGTTTACTTTCTCTTTGGATAGAATAAACGGTATTGTAAATCAACTTCGCACTCTCGCGAAACAATTTCTCGCTCTATAGGCCATTGCAAAAAATGTAACACCAAAATCGTTATACAGTAATCAGCGGCACAACTAAGATACTGATTTTCAAAAAAAAACCGTGCTGGTGAAAGATCTGATGCTACAATTTTGTTCCGCAACCAGTTTATTGTCATAAGAAAATAGATGCGAATCTACGGAAAACGGGTTTTATGCAGTAGCGAACTTAAGAAATGTTACTCGGTAAACACGACTCGCCCCTGACCTGTGAAGAATCTGTTGTATGCGTTAGCGTGCCCGGATCATGTGTCAGGTAGAATCACGTGTCCGGATTTTAAGAGGGACCGTGTCTCTCGCCTTCTGCAGGATGAAAACGTATCCGGGATATCCGGTGGGCGGAGGGCATCTATCCGGGGCTAGAGAAAAGTGTCAGCCCGGAAAATGGTATTTTGGGGAACCGAATTTGAGGGACGTCCAACGGATATCAAGGAAATGGATAGATGGTTTTGTGATAAATCTACTGTGGTAATGTGTATGTACTGTCTTAAGGTGAAATGAGGATTGAAGATAGCACTTCAATGGATACATTGTTAAACGCAAATTCTCAAGATAATAGAATTTAAATGTAGTCATTCAAACAAGCATCATCATTTCGGACGGATTCTTGATAAAGGACATTTTCTTGTTAAATGCCGTTAACACGAAACAACATTTTGTAGGAGTCGCCTTCAGAATTTACTGTCATTTAATCCAATATGTTTACACATAGAGGCTTTTCTGAAAAGATCCTCACAACTTTATACCGGCTAGATTAATTCAATTAACATTTTGCTGTGTAAGAAACTTTGTAACTGTCTTATAAAATGTTCCATCTATTTCCGAAAACCCAACATGAAAATTGAAATGACTGTCATCGGTTTATAGTTATTTCAAATTTCACCGAAGATAATAATTATGTGATATGCATATTAAATAGTAAAATCCAATTCAAGAGGTTGAAACAGGAAAAAATAAGAATAAATGCTTACAGATAAACTTCATAAACATCTTAAAAGTGATATATGCCCTCCACTATACATATGACCTACTATAGACATGCATGCTTCGTCTTCAGCCTAGACTCGCCAGAGTAGAGAACAGACAGACGATGTGGGGGGCATCTCTCATTGCTATTAGGTAAAGTCCAAGCTGTTAGTACCTTCACTCCCTAAGTATGGCAATTTACAACGGTTCTCTGCTCGACACAGAGATAAATGTTATTGTCTGAAGGCGGATTATATTGGAATCGGTTAACTTATATATAACACATAACCTCCCTAAACAGTGTTAGATTCAGAAAGTCGAAGTTCCTGTAACTCAGAGTATTCCTGTATGAATGATATTATTTTCAAATATTTGTCTTACCTGGTTCTTTCTTCAGGGAATCTGATGAAGAAAATACAGCAACTGTAATATCAATCTGTGCAAGTTTTATCCGCACAAAATGAAAATATTTTGAAAAAATCTTCAATGGGGTAATGACATCACCGCTCCCCAACATGATTCTTCAGCCATTTTTTTAATAGAACAACACTGTTTAAACTTCACAAGTCTATGGAAAAATCATTATACACCATTATGCATACACATATTGGCGATCTCTTAAACACTGATGTATGTAGTTCCAACATGACAACTTTACCTGCACAAGTGTTGTAATGTGGGTTGCTGTCGTTATTTTTGGTAAGTTTATTTTTGTTGGGGAAAGCAAGGAGGGCGCAATTAAAATTTTAAATCACTTTAAATGTGTCACCAGGTTATACGTGCTAAATGTTACTCTTGTGGATACTATCTTGGGGACGTTAAATGTTAATTTAATAATTTTCTTCTGCAGCGAGAAGATCCTATTTTTGCCTGATCCCATGTGAATATTTTTGTGATAGACAAGAGTTGATGATTAATCTATTCTCAATCGAATTACCACAAAAATCCTAGCGGAGAGATATGTAAGAATGCTTTATAATGTATAAATAGTTCATGTATAGAAATTATTCATTGTTCATATAATTGTGATGCGTGTGCTAAGCGGCCTCTGAAACTTTCTTCAACAGAATGCTTTCATTATATTAGGTGGAAGTATGACAGAATGAAGTATCAAAGAAATTATAGGTACATAACCTGTCACAAATACAATTATGACTAATTTTGCTATAGGTAGTGTTTAATTAAGTTTTCATGATTTTGTTGCTTATTTGAATTGAATTTGTATTTGAAACCGTATCAAACGCTTTCGAATTGGCAACACTGCTTCTAAATTATAACTAGCTACTATTTCCGCATATTTCAGGCTAATCCTTAATTTTCCTTGGGAAATATGCGATTTATACATTCAAATTACGCGAATAACCTTCAATCAGATTAAATAGGTTTTGAATCCAATAAACCTTGCGTGGAACAGACCACTTTTTCAATATAATCATCCTACAATTTGGAACGTATGCATGAAATTGAATTTCAGCTAAACGAAGCTTAGGTAGTAGGATTATTTTATAGATTACGTAGTTAGATTACAAAAATACAAGGTAACGAAAATATAGGTTTAAGCGATAAGATATACAACTATAAATATTACGCATTGGAACTCAATCATCTAGGTTGGTTATGTGGATTCCGTTCTTCAAGTTCAACATAATAAAATACAGATTCAAAATAATAATTGTTTTTTCTTCAATGTATTATTCTATATATACTTCATTGCACTGTATGGCCCTGAAATATATTGAATTTCACGTAGAATTATAACATATTCCAGTTTTTCACTTTCAATCAATCAAAACCGGTATCTTGACTGTCGAAGATAAAACAAATGCCATTACCACAAACGTCAATGGTCGTGCGATGTTGTCGGATTTACACATTTCGCGACGCCGCAATCTGGTTGGCTTTTTGAAGGTCACGTCAGATTTTTCATATCTCTCAGACTTCTGAGAGTTTTCAAACTATCCCATTTTCTGGTTTTCCTACAATTACACAGGAAATTCATATTGTTTCTCAAAGAAAATTGCCAAAAATCCATCTAAATACAGTCGAAGCAGAATTTTATAAACGTAGACTACGGTACAAAACCACTAAAAACCGTAAGCACTTCGACTTATGAATATGAAATTGAAGACTTTTCGAGCCTTGGCTGCGAAAAAAGCGTTTCCTGACAAGATCCTGTCGATTCCATTTGAAAACCGTCACAATCTATCCATTTCGTCAACTTTTTTTTAAATTTTGCTGACCACGCTAAGTTACACGGTTACCTTTTTCTCTAACTGCTGTTTCTGGCTGGAAAACTGTAATTTAAGCAAAGTTGACCACATTGAAATTTATTGAACCCCTGCTTTGCGGTAGCGAAGGAATAAAATTTGTCACCACGTGCTCGATTGATTTCATCAAAATATTCTTTACGGATTAAGCCATACTTAAAGTTAATAAAAATTACAGCACGGTAGTGCTCTTTATTCATTTCCATCACTTATTGGCGAATTGATTACTTTATAGGTATGTAACTCACAAACAATCAGGTTTATTTGACACCTGTCACTAACTAAACATGTAAACAACTAGATTGAAATGTCAGCTAACATTTGTTTTAGAAATATCAACGCCTACTAGATAGGCTCAGTGGAAAGGTATTTTGTTGGCCGAAACTACCTGAACTAGATGCCCGGTGTCGGTTTGAAAGGCAACATGTCGAATACATTCAAACACATACCGTTTACCGATTGTCCAATGAATTTGATTGGAGTGGTGTGGTACTGCATTTCAGGCTTGTCCGATAAAGTTATAGTATGGCCTATAGCAGAGCGAGATATCTATTCCCATCGTATATATTCGAATCAAATGACCTCCCGCATTCGTAATTGGACATTAATCTATATAAAATGTACACAAATTAATCCTGATATCGCTCCATCTAAATACTGATGTTATATTATACTGATTTTATAATACGTACGTATATATGGATATGTATAAGCAGTGCCGTACCGTAAGCGCACGGTTCCAAAACATAATTGGAAAGCACTTTAGGCATCTTTTCTGTTTTTGTAGGAAATAATTCCATGTAAATTAAAAAATATATATATTTTATATCATATAAATTGTGTTATAGGTTGATAGTAAAAGTACTGAAGGAAGAGTTTATTTGATTCTTTTTAGCACATTTAAATAAAATCTTGTTTTTAAAAGAGTTTTTATACTTTTAATGTAATGTTTAGTTATCGCTAGATAGGTCCCAAAAACCCCAGTACACCAAAATTTTAGAGGTTTCGTAGCAACGGAGTTTATGATGACCATATTTTTTTTTAACTCGCATTCGTATTCTCAGCAAGTCCTTTCTTTTGATATTCATATAGTAGGAACGCATAAAAGCATAAAAACGTTAGTCCACCATCTTTAGAAGTCCGCCATATTGGATTTAGAATGACGTCACTTTATTTTTCAAGTCGTTCTCAGCAAGCCCTTTCAAATGATGCCCATATTGTAGGAGTGCATAATAAATAGCTAGTCCGCCATCTTGGACTTTACGCCATGGTGCATTTAGAATGACGTTAGACTACTAACCATGCATTGTCATCCAAACTAAACGTGTACACAAAATTTCAGCTCAATCGGTTAAAGATTGAGATGCAGGATTCCACCGAACAAATATAGTTACATATGCCTATATAAATACATACATTGCAAGTTAAATAAAAGCTTGTAGAAAGGAGTAGGATTAGAAAAATTCTGATATATGTTTTTTGAAGGTAATAGATGATGATTTTACGGAAGAAGTTCAGATGAATTACCTCCAAAAGTGGCACTTCAAGAACAGTACATTTCCTAGATGCACAGTTTTTGTCCAAATTAATGAACGTTAGCTTCACAATTTCTGTTTTTAATATATTTTTCCATAATAATTACTAAATCAATAAGAACTATTTACATTTTTAAGGAGGATATTAAGATATTTTTGCCTATCACAGTCGGCAAATCAGTTAGAAAAAAATGAAGACAGTCAACAATTATAAAAGCAGCCATTCAGCAATAGGTTTTCCTGATTCACTATCACCATTTTTCATAATAGTTTTACAAATACCATGTATTAATATACTAACTACATATACTACCATAATTAGTTGGAAATCAACCTTTAGATAATTTAGACACTGAGAAAGTTCAGACGATAAAATAGTTATGTACTTAAAACACAGTTTCACAAATAAAACCTTTTTCGTTTCAGTGACGCTTTATATTTAAATCATCGACACTGGAAGTAAAAGAGGTTTATTCGTGAAACTGTGTTTCAAGTACACAACTATTTTATCTGCATGATGGAAGAGTTTCACCATGTAAAAACATCTACAATCTACATGAGAAAAGTTCAGACCTTTTCATCCACCTTTTTTCAACAATAATGTTGCCAGTAGTAAACAATACTAATAATAGTCTCTACGAATTTCCTTACTGTATTTTGCTATATTCTTTTTAATAAAATCAGCAGAAAACATATATCTGATTCGGAGTACTTAGGTAGAAACTCATTATACAAATTTTCATGATTAAAAATGAATGTTAACCTACAACTTTTGGTCATTAATTTGTTCGAAATAATAGATGATTTTACGAATTAAAGGTAGACATAAGACGATACTTTGAAAATTCTTTGAAATCAGGTCCAACAGAGACAAAGTAGTAGCTGATGGTTTCGCGAACGCAGTTTCACAGCTTTTTAATTAGCATGTTCCACAAAATCAGCAATAAAAAACCGTATACATTTTGTAAAGGATGTTTCTCAGAGACGCCATGGAATCTATCAAATAGTTTCGCATGTGCACATTCAACATCTTGTATTCGGGCATTCAAAATTCAGTTTGGCTTTATAAAATAGTAATAATATGGCTTAGTGTTTCCTCGCCATACACGTAAAGTTTGCAGGTCCTGCTCTGACCGCCAACGACAACCTGATTCACATTTTTTTGGGATCGATACCGAAGCTATCATACGAAAACACCGAGTATCATTGAGAAGGTTCAGATAAATCGTTAGTATTTTGCGCTTATCTAAGGCGGCAAATCGATCTGAGGAAATTTCGCACTGCATAATGGATATTTGTTTATCATGTTACTTCAGGATACACCTTCACCTTTTTCAAATCGTTGCCAAGAACTATGATTGATGAATGGACACACAATTTTCTAGATAAACAGCTTCAATGACATTTGATTGTATCAGGTACTCTTCTTTCTAATGCTTATAAGTTATACCCCACCTTCCTGAGTTTCTAATGCTACTATTTTACCTCAACGTAAATTACAATCACTACTACGAAGTGCATCGCGTTGATGTATGGAATTGATCCATAAAGTCATTACCAGCATGTCTACTTGTACAGGTATCAATTATGGCAAGTCGGTTTGAATGAGTACATTCCGTGTCTAAAGGTAATCGGCTGCTAGAACTCACGAATATGTTCGCCGGCTTCTATTCGTTTATCTTTACCTTCCGCAACCAAGAAAAGAGATATCTACAAAGTTCTTGACAGCGTTGCCAGGTTAACACTACATAAAATGAATGCTTTTACAAGGACACTTGAGTAAGGGTTCTGACTGAAGGAAGTTCCGAGATAAGATGCAGTTTGGGACTAGATGTCAGTTAGACTTCTAGGTGTCTGACTTTTGTAAAGACAATCTCCAGCAAAGGGCTATCGTGTTTCAGATGCGAGAGGAGGATAAATGTCTATTCACATTGACCTTGAAATGCTGTATTATAGCTATTGGTGAGCAACTTCCCAGGCAACTCATTCAACAACGCCTGGATTTCGTGGAGGAACGACTTTTACAAGAGGCTCGTTGAAGGTGTTGGAAGCTCGACCTGGTAAGGATGCTCTCGTTGGAGCCCCTCTAATGTCTTCTGGGCTGGTTATTATTATGCGAGATAACTCGATCGAACATAGTTTCTGTAAAATAGAGACAGATTGTTTCGTACGGCGCATCTTGAATTTTTAGGGAATGCTGTGGAGTGTTACCCCACACACGCGAGTAGTATTCCAACGTTGATCCAATCTGAGCTTTGTAGAGCAGCAGCAGTTGTTCAGGTTAATACAATCAATTGGAGCGAAAGAGACGCCGACAATGATCGTGTCAGAAAATGTTATTGTTGTTGCGAAATTACAGAAGCTTGAAGAAGGCTCAAGTACTGGGCACTTAGAGTAATGTTAATAGTTGGTAGATTTAGTGGAAAAATGTCTTGCGAACGGAACTAGAACCCGTGTCTCTAGCATTCACCTGTCAGGTTTCTTCACTTACAGATGCTGAATCTTCTGACTTGTCTACCAAGTAACTGTCATGGTTGTTGCCTATTTAGAGGACATTTTAATTATATAATGCAGGACTTGTAAGTGGAACGTGGTCAAAGATACTTACTGTTCCTAGACTCACTGCTACTGGCTCTTCAGAAGCGAACGGCACACGCAATAAGAAATTCGTAAAAAGGCTGGTTTCAGCGCAATTGGAAGAGTATCTGTTCAGCAAACGGATGACGCGTTGTTTGAATCCTGGAGCAGGATATTTTTCTTGATTTATAAGCACCAGTTTGTATTCTCTCCATCTTGCGGATTAACAAGTAAATAACATGACAGTATCCAAATAATAGCAGATTGATATGTATACCGTACATCAAAATCAAATAAAAGTGAATCATTTCACAAAACTGCTGTACACGAATATTAATCTGTATTGTACGTAATTAATACAATTTGCATGTTCGATGTGTTATAACAAATATCTGGAAATTTGTGGTATATCTCACACACTAATCAACATTTTGAGCCGGATTATAGCTATTGAACAAATTGTATTAGCATATATCGTTAATTATAAATAGTTGCACGTTTTGGACGTGTTTTCAATTTCATATGACAGATGTAATGTCATTAGATTATTAAATGCGGAGCAATTATTTAGGCACGTAGATTGAACGGCTATTTTTGAAACGAACTCGGAATGGATTTTGTATATTTATTATTTATAATCAACTCTGTGCAATTTGATAGTATCAATGAAGCGGAAAATTTAGGTGTGATCTAAGATATGAACATCTGTAACCTTAAGTGTATGCTCTCCACTATGCATCAGACCTGCTATAGACATGCATGCTTCGTCTTTAGCCTAGATTCGTCAGTATCACTGGGCGGTCTAACTGTAAAGAGCAGTTGAGTGGCATATACTTAACCCAGTGGAGAGCATACACTTAATATCACTTCTCAGCTTCTGATGTGAATGAGGGGAGGAAATGGTACATCGTAAATAGTGTTTACGAAGAACAAAGATGTCACTGTAAATCAGTTCACCCTTGTTAACAGATGTCGCGAGGGACATGTCGTTATTTCAAGGTAGTCCAAGTGTTAGGACCTTAACTTCATTAGTTTTCAATGGGAAGCGCCACCATGCGCGACGCTTGGACCTGAGTGTTGATATATGTAAACTTACCCATTCGAAAATCATATTATATTTTATAGCAATATAGCTGTGAAAGTCAAAATAAATCTTTGAGAACAATAGTCTTTCTACATTTCAATCTTTCTGACTTTATGACGTGTGAACAAAAAATCCAGATCACTCAGAATTCTCATCTCTAATTAATATATGGTATAAGAAAACGATATTGAAATCTTATTTAAGTTCAAAGAAACTAACTGGGTAAATATGGGAGCAATAAGATGTTTGTATGCTGCAACACTATTCCATAAAACAATTCCTCTTCATATTTGTTTGAAAATACCACTTTCATAACATATATACATAATATCTATTCAGGATTACTGCCTTAAGCTCTAATTTAAAGTGAATATCCCAGAAGTGCTAACCACATATCTTAAATTTCAGTAATATGCTGATCCAAAATGGCATAACAATTTTTTGAGTGCAGGTATTTGCCATTAATCAGACGTACATACTTTTTCTTGCGGGTAAACTCGCAGAGCCAAACCACCAAAGTGAACTTATATAGCTCACTCCATTTAAAAAACCATTCATGGAATAAAGGCATTTAATATTGTTATAGAAAAGAAAGTAAAAAGTATGCGTTCTGGGCTCCAATACACCGAGATGCTTTTCCATTTCCACTTCTCCATACCGTGAAGGAAGCTATTACTGGGTTCACAAATCATGCGCCATAAGTAGACCAATGCCGGTGTAGACTTTACCGTATAGAACAGCGTATTTCTCATCACACCTATGGGTTCAATAACTTCAATAACTAACAGTGTGTTTGACCGAAGCTCCTGATACTTCGTCCATTTCTCCTCTTCTTTCGAGACGATCGAGGGGGGGGATGAGACTTAATAACGAACCTGGTCTCTTGTTGGTGGTTTCGGAGGACTATGTGGGGCTTATAAGCTTGCATAAGCTTCAGCGTGGGGAACGAATAGTTCCAGTAAATTCATCCTGGAGTATAGGGCGGTACAAGTATCTCATCTATACCGTAGGATTGCCTCTAATGCTAACATTATTTTCTATTTGGACAACAAAGAGTAACAAATACCCCGATTATGAGCTGCATACAGCAAACGGAGCAATTACAGATACGGATATCAAAGTTATCAAAGTACATAGCAGTTGGATCGCTCTTCTTAAATCATTGATGTCGAAATTTCCGAGCCAAGCCGCTCTCGATCGGACGTTTTACGAGCGTTTTATGAGCGACGGACAGACATCAAAAGCGACTGCGTGACCCAAGATCAGTCGTCATATGATGGCGACGTCAATTGCAGACAATATGTAAGGAGGACAGAGTCGGACTCCTACGTCCGGTGTGAGTGCGGAGCACAGGATTAGAATAAAGAAACAGATTTTTGGAAAGCCACAACCAATTGGGTTCAGCATAATACCAGCAGGAGAAGTGTACGAACTAGTGTAGGGTTCAATTCTGCTGGAGTGAGTACTATGAACTAATGAGAGGAAAGTATAGTAAGCCTGAAGGCTGCAGTGTAAACCTAGTAAATATCCATACGCTCTAACTACATATTTATCAATACGCTAATCAACTTGACCTGTATGTATATATGTATCTATAAACATAACTGAATCTTTCAACGTAATTTACACAGTCTTTACATCTGATTAATTTATATATGTGTTAGGGATCGATGACAATACAATAATCTTATACTTTTGTCCTAATATCCTGACCAGAATTAGCAGGATATAAAAATACTAAGTGTGCATTAGACCTGCTATAGACATGCATGTTTCGTTTTTAGCCGAGACTCGTCAGTATAGCCTGGCGGTCTAAGTGTAGAGAGCAATCAGCTGTTATATACGGAACCCAGTAAAGGGTATGATAGCGACATGAACTCACCTAAGTGTCGCCCTCTATGGGGACGCCCATTGACATCTTACGAAACCAACGGTCCTAACATCTGGACTGCCTTGAAGCGGCCACAGATGTCCATTAAGACATCTGTCAACAAGAGTGAACTGATTTACAGCGACATCTCTTGTTCTTCGTAAATACTTTTACGATGTACCGTTATCTCGGCTCATTCATATCAGTTGTCAGCCTCTGATATTTTATTAATATCAGTTTTTTTACTCTTTCATTTATAATAAAAATATTAGCTTTTTACAAATGAAGTATGCCCTGCCGGCTCTAATATTTCACACCAATGTAAAATTGCCTGAAATGATGCAATGAGCAACCACAGAGATGAAAGCGAAGGTTTCAAAAAAGCACTTGTACCTCGTTAGAGGAGTGCCGCAATTCCATATCGTGGACGCATACACGCTGCAGTTTGCACAACAAAACTCTGCGGCAACCAACAACTCTTTTCTGCTAACGTCGCGCCCACCCCAGCGCCATTTTGAAAAGCCGTAAGTCAGCCGAGAATCCCGGACAACTTTTGAAATTGCCGACGTTAATTGTTTTAAACGTAATTTACCGCATTTTTAGCGTTAACTCTGCTGCCGTTGGCGCGCGACAGCGGCGTTGTTTGGATAATAGCTTGCCGTGCCTCAAATCATTGGCGTACTGGTTTTTTCTAGTGCATGTCCTTTTGAGTCTCTGGCCGGCTTACCCGCTTTAGATTAGATGTTTCAAATATTGTGACTTTATTGTGCGGGTGCACAGTGGTTGAAATTGGTGAACCCCCAGCGAAAAGCACGAATTTGAAATCGAAAGATGGTTTTTACATATATTTTAGGGTGGTTGGGGGGACTTACTGAGTTAGTTTCTGAACAGTAACATGTTTGAAACCGCTGTTTCTAGTTGTCACTGTTGTAAGGCGATTTATGGCTCTAACAAAATCCGTTTTCAATATTGAATTTTGTAATTATTGTATTGTTTTTTTGCGAGGTGCGATACGGGATGTGTTCCTAAAAATATGACAAACGGTGAGATATGTGACAGCTGCGTTTGTTATAATCTCTAGATGTGTGAAAAGTTTGATTTCGGACTTCCATTGTCTATAAAATTTTGAGTATCACGACGTTTCGATTGATGTGCTATCTTCACTCGTCTTCAGGTGAACTGGCGAACACGGAGCACCATAAAATAGCTTGGGACGACGCTAAGGTTATTGCCAAGGAACCGCATTGGTATCGAAGGAAATTCAAGGAGGCAGCATTCATCACCAACAACAGCAAAGTGTACAGCAAACCCAGCGTAGACATTAAACCAATCTGGCAGCCACTCATAAAAAAGATCAATAGACTACAACTGGACCAGACAACAAACAATGACCGACAAACAGCCACGTCAGCAGACCGGAATACCGCGCATTGGGAACCAATCAGAACAGACCGAGCACAACGACACGTCACCGGACGGGTTATAAATAGGCATGAAAGAAACGTGTTCGCCAGTTCATCTGAAGATGATTGAAGATAGCACATCAATCGAAACGTCGTGATACTCAAAATTTTGTAGACAATGGAAGTTCGAAATCAAACTTTTCATAAATCCACCTTGTCTACAAGTTTCAAACAACAGCTCTAGATGTGTATTTATTTGTAAGTTTTAGTAGCTTCATTTTGGCAAAAATGTGTGATCCTTGTAGATTGTGCCAAATTGAAACATTAGGATCACTGTAACAAGTGTAAAGTTCTGTGATGAGTAGGAAATTCTTCAGGTTCGTACTACTGACGTTTTCAAAGGTTCAGCCTGTCAAACCATTTTGTAAAAAAACGCTCCGCTATATTGTATCTGCCATTCTGAATTTCATATTTTTGATATCTTTTCCTTAGACTCAATTTCAGCGCATCGAACCTATTAATACAAAAAAATCCTCTGTTTTGCGTCCGTCATCATAATCTAAATACGAGTTATGTTTCTAAACATTTTTCTATTGGAGCTAGTCGTAAGTTCCTAAGTTATGTAGTATATCATCGATTCCTTCAATTTCGTAAAAAAGTGCTACCTTCCTAGAGCGAAGAAAATTCAGATTTTGTTCTTCTACCACCTAGCTAATCAACTGTTGAAATTTCGTATCAACAATAATTTCTTGCTTAGCTTGACCTACACTACAAATAAGTTATTAATCTGCTGATCTGAAATATTCTTAAGGCAACTCAAAATTGAGCGGTTTTAGACCAGTTGTAATTATGCGAAAATAAATTTGAAAACAAAAAGTAGCGGTGGTCTGATCGGAGCCTTGTAGAGTTGCTCTTCCGCTGAATACAATTTGTGCGTCCCTCCATTCACATGGCTGACAGAGCAGCATGTGATTCTTTTTATCAGGCTTTTTATCTGTGCATTAAGTTGAAGTCAATTTGTAGGTCCCCAATCTCTCAATGCCCTCAGTAATCTGAACAATATGCTGCCCCTGCCGAAGTAAGGTCTCTCGGGATGGTAGTAGCAGCGGGAAATAAGGGTGCTGTCATCTGCGAAGCTGTAGATAAGATTAGATGCTGTTCCGTTGATGTAAAGCAAGAAGAGAGGAAGAAGAATAAGGGCAGATTCTTTAGGAACATATTCACCACATCCACGACAAATATGCTTGATCAGAAGTCTTCCATACCACACCCTATCGAAAGCTTTCTATATACCAAGCCTTGAATGCAACTCAATTGCTCTGCTCCACATATGGAATGTGGTACCTTCCAGAATGCACGTTTGACATACGCCCATGCGCAGTTTCAGACGGCTTGATATAATATGCTCCCCTAGTCTGCCGCTGACAGTTAAACATCAGGTGGCTGCGGGGGCAAAAACGCGTGCCGTACTGCAACAAAAAGGGGGAAACTACTCAGCATAATTGCCTGTTATGTTGCGGAAAGGTGTGCAAAGACACATGAACACGAAGAAAATAAAGTGTACGGCTTTTCAGGGAGATTTACTCACTTCTCGGCAGTAATTCGCTAGTTGTGCCATTAGAAGTTCTTTTTAGGGTATAAAATGGATCAGGGAATTTTACTGTTATGACCTGCTGCAGTTACTTCCGCAGTTGTGCCGTTCGATTCACACGCAAGAGGGCAGCAGTAAAATAGAACTAGGATTAATGTCGAGAACTAGAATCGGCAATCTTTTACTTCTCACGCCATTAGGCAGGGAAGTATTGAATCAACACACAAATAAGAGTGCTGTCGGACGATAAATATCTATTACATATGTTAAGTGACTCACTAACTCAAAAACGTAAAAGAAGATTTGAACAATTTTGAATCTCTGTGACAGACAGAGAGACATACAGACAGACTGACAGATAAAACGATAGACAAACAGACAGACAGAAAGACAGATAGACCGACAGAAAGAATGAAAGAGCCATAGACCAACAGAGAGAATGACAGATCGACGAAGATGAGTTATATGAATTCACGTGATCTAGACAAGATGAAACTTCTCCTTCGGAAAAAAAAGATTTCCTTGAGAAATAAGTATGCGTTATTAGTTGGCTCTTTTATGGTACAATCTATATCATATTTATATCTCATATTTCATGTGCTCTGAATATTCAAATTGAATTCGACAAATTTCGTTCGACAGAAATCAATTCAACTAAGCGGGCAGTCTGACGTTAGTGGCGGTTTGTAGGAGTTCGAACCAAGGTGAATAGGTGCATTTTGCTCAGAAATTTACTACATAATCGGAATTCCATAGCCGTATACGGTATTTCCTATTTGCGCTAATTAATCTGTAGATAGGTAGGTGGTATGTAGGATTAACTGGTCTCGTGGTATTCCTCCAACATTTACATTAATGTACCAGGGTTCGCACCGAGAGTATTAGTATACAGGGTATTTAGTCGATGGTGCAGAAAGCTGGACGAGCAGCCTGATGATGTCTTTCAAAACAGATCTGGGCTAGTACATTACTAGCGAAGACTGTATTTTTGACCATCAATTTGTAATACTTTGGTATACTACACACAAAAAAAAATCTCAATGAAAGAATTCCGATATTCTTGTGAAGATATACTCACGACAAGAACACCTGATTTCATTCCAAGGCAATTTGTTTGACAAGAAAATTAGTAGAGATGGTAGACATTTGTACAGCTTTTCTTTCTTCACTTCGTCAGAAGGAAGTGCTTGAAGATATTCACACTATGAATTCTGAAAATGAGTCCGCATTAACTCCTGCGTCATAATCTAAATATGAGTTGATTAGCAGCTTATTTTGACATTGTTCAAATATATTATACCTGATAATACCGGTGAAGGGAGACAATTTATAATTAGTACCTTGCTGCCTTCTTGCTACAGAAAGTAGGATTTTTCTGACAGGCTAAATCAAATCGTACTGCATTGGTGGGAAGAAACTAGACTAGCCAAACCTACAGCGCTATATAGAATTTAAAGTTATTCTTTTATTACCTTTTGCTCGCCTCTCAACAAAATTGAACAATACAAAATGCATTTTTGGAGTTTCCTTCACCTTTTATATATATTTTCGTATTTCGTCGATTGATCAGTTGTTCGCTCCAGTCCGTGCATCTGGATCTAAACTTGAAGTTTCTAATAACTTTAGGGACAGGGACGTATTGCTTGCAGGAAATATGGAAGTATACCAATAGTACAAGGATATCATGAAGAAGGGGTATAATTTAGCTTACTATGTATTTCATTAAGTTGAGAACATGATGTGAAAGTGATTTGGGATTTCTTATGTTGAACAGCGGTTATTTTTATAGCGTCACTGCTCCTGTTCCAAGTACCAGATTTTTCAAATAACACCATAGCCAGTAATCGGATAGGTTGAGTTCAGGCGATCTTTGAGTCCGTGAATTTTAAAAATGCTTACTTATAACACGCACTTGGAAAATATTTAAAAATTGCTTAAGTGTATAGTCTCCAATACATGACCTGCTATAGACACACATGGCTCGGTTTTAGCATAAACTCATCAGTATAGCCTGGCGGTCTGCCTGTAGAGAGCAATTTGGTAGTATATACCTTAACCCAGGTAAGTTTGTAATGGCCAACTTCCATATGCAGTTAATTTTCTTAGAACATTTCACGTTGTTATTAGAATACAACGATATATAATAAGTAGCATGTAACTTTTTCAATTTGAGTGGAGTATAGATAGGGACTAAAGAAACTAATGCAATCAATTTCAGGTATCCTAAGTAAACAAAACAGAGTATTTGCCAGAAAATTGAAACTTCTTAGTAAATACGGTCCCGATTCCAAGAGAAATCTGAAGTTTCCGAAGCCTCAACAACAAACGAAGTCAGTTAACTGCTTCAAAAGCGGGCGGCGAGGTTGTGTCAACTACTTTGTTTATTTTGAAATGGTTTGTTATTCTGATATTCACTTTCTGTCAGTTTTGCCGCTCCAACAAGTTACCGAGCTTACCCAGAAACTAAGGTGAAACTGTAACACTAGTTTACCAATGTCTATTCAGTATTCACTATTTTATATGATAACTGCTGAAACGCGACTATCATAGGTTTGGGTTTGCGGATGAACTGAGTCAATATGGTCTAGAATGATTAGAGAAAAAAATCGGGGAAAAATAATGGAGTTAGAATTGCGTATCCTTGGTTTTCACCTCAATCATTTGACCACAACCTACGTAGACATGTGGATTAAAAAATTAGTGAAGTCTGCTGTTTCTGTCATTTCTATCATTAATTTTTGTAAATCTCTTCTGTCTGCAATTTAGAATATGATTCCTACTGGTGTGGGAATAGAAAGACTGTTTTATTACTAATTCTTTGTATTTGATGTTATTGTAACTAATTTTTGTCAAAAACTGCTATGCGATAATGAGTTCAGCTAAAAAATCAATAAAATTTATCGATCATCTACAATTGGATACAAAACCAAAATGAGTTTTTCAGTTTCAATATTTGTGCCGTAACCTACTGTAACAAGACTTTCGTCCGTGATTTCCGGACCTCTCAACTTTTTTGACCGAATTAAACATAACTTCGTCCGGTACACCGGATCCTACTCCTTTTCTCAACTACAACCGGAAGCATCAGGACACAGTAGTAGTAATAATTTTACTTAATACTGAATATTTAATTAGTAGGGAGGTAGACTCGCTTAGAATCTGACCTAAAGGTAAAGAAAGTTTATTAAAATCTCACTTTGCGTAGATAGTTGGCAGGCCGCTCCTTTCCGTTGCTTTAGACATACCAAAACGGGAACAGACGATAATACCCGACCGTCGCGTCATCTCAGTTAGTTTAGCGTTAGTAATGATTAAATAAAACAATAACTGGAGGAGACTGTTAACATATATTGAATTACTTTGCGACAACTCGAATATTGCCAATAAATTATGACAATGACGAAGAAAATTCATATAATTTGGAAATTGGGAAAATATCAGTGGAGGAGTATCTCGTGTCTATTTATTTTATGTTATTACTAAAGAGAACTATTATCATAGATTTTTTACAAAATACCTCAGCTCAAAAGAAGAATTCGACTAAAATACATCAATAATTATCGTATCAAGACTGTAATCAATTTTGAAGAACAGCGGAAAGGGCTGCATGGAAGTTATATCACGCACGGAATCCACAATATCAAATATTCACTTAATTCAACAAATATCAAATAACAAACGCACATTCACCAACTGAGGGAAAATACGAGCAACTTAGCCATCCGATCAAAAGAAGGACGAGAGAATAACTAACTTTAAAGCTTTAAAAAAAATTCTGTTGCTAGTTGCGAATTTCCCTTCCATCGATTAATGTCAGCCTTCTTGACCATTAGCGTGCGATTTTTACTTATCGACACTACGGACCTATATTTTACATTAGTTCATCACGCTACAACCCTAAACGTCTACCAATGGTTATTGAGGGTGTTTAATTGTGTTCTAATTGGTCAAATATGTTTCCTTGTGCCACTCCGAGACGTGGCTCAATGTATAGTTGTAGCAAAATTTTATAAAATACGCTTTCATCGCATTGGCGTCTCATTAATTTATTTTTATTGGGGTCGAACGCTGTTTCCCCATATCTTAACTGAAATTCATACTTTCCAGTAACACTGTCGGCTCTACACGTCGTGTCTTCTTAAATAATTACAAATATTACATTATGTTCTGGCAGAGCGGCCGTGACTAGCATCGCGTTAATGAGTTAGCATGAGCTTGCAGTTACTCTTATATTAATCAAACAGCCAACTTTTAATTCTGCCAACACCTCTACAATGATAGTTTCACAACTGCACCGGTTAGCGCAAGCGCTGAACGGTGGTAGGATCAGTTCTACTGCCATTCCATACACTAGCGGAAATTTCTACTAAAAGCCTAGTTGATGATTCTCCTCTCATTTTCATATTTTTTTTTCAAACCAAGGTATACAAAATACTTCGTGCTGTCATCATAATAGTTACTTATACCATGTTACGCCACTGCCTACCTGACTTTCTGGATAGGATATTTCACATCTGTTTCTTTCGGTAGGAGTGTTTTTTTGTATGATTTTCTTATTGTTTTCGAATACTTGGTATTTCTCAATTTTTTTATGGTTATAGCATCCTGCAACTGTATTTATCATGAGATATTATTCTGTTTACCAAATGTTTTGCTTTTTATTGCTCTTTGTAATTTATAAAAAGATTTGCTGGAAGGCTTGTATGCGTAGACAGGGGTGGACTTAGGAACAAATTTGGAACAAAATTTAGAACTGTTTACTCGTTCTGCTGCACTACTCCAGTCAGCGAGTGGAGCTCTAGTGGACTTGGTGCTAGATGCTATCCATAAAGCATAAATACATTCAAACATACAGGGCAAAAGATTAGATCAATATGGCGTTGTTTTCCAGTTTTGAGCTACCTAGGGCGAGGTTATCACCCAGAACTTTTGTTATATGTTTATACCATTACTGATGAGAGACAGTGGATGTATCGCCTCCATCCGCATAGGAAAAAGCGAATACCTTGTTACATATTTCCGATGGCAATTCTACGATAAAGTTCCAAGGATGTATGTCAGGACTATTAACGTGGGTTTGTTACGTAAAAAAACGTCCTTGAAAAATTGGATACTATAAAAGCTACTGATCCAGACCGAATACCAAACACTGTGCTCCATAGAGTTTAAACCAGTCGTTTGCAAACTTCTAAAAATTTCACACCAGCGTGTTTATAATTGGATGGAAGGTGTTTTGCCTGCAACCCATCCTTATGAAGGGCAAAATCATTAGAGTCCTGTGACTTCTCTTTGCATGGTGCCCAAGGTAATGGAGGTTCATGGATGTGGTTACGATATCTCTAAAGATATTTCATTTGTCCAACGCTCACTGTTCGAAATCTGATCCAATCAACAGTATCGCAGACAAACTCCTTACACATTAAATGGAGCTGAGCAAACTACTATCATACATGGGCGGTAGCAGCAAGCTATCCAGATCAATAAGTACATTGAAAAGCTTATTATATGATGATCTACTTATGGAGTTTAATTCATCGCACAGAATATTCAGATAACTAACTTGAACTAAGGCACATTACAGCAAGTATTTGGGGGTTGATATCGACAATGACATTGTCCTGGATTACCCATGTTGCCGGGCTTGTTAAATCGGCGTCATAGAAGCTGTGGGTTCTGTTTTGCTCCAGAAAATTGTATTCACCGCGACAGCTACAACTCGTATTAAACTATCTTCCGCATACTGCTCGCATCTGCAGTTTTGTGCTTCGAAGCTACCCTTCGAAGCTTGTAGGCTCAATGGCCTTATGGTGAGGATCTAAAGTCTGGAATACCGCGGAGAATAAAAGTTACCACATTAAATCTTTGACAAAGCTATCTTGGATAACAACACAAAGAGCCATTAGTATAGCAAACACTAGGAAGGCCTAAAAGGCTCAGTTTCACCAGGTCGAACAAGCCTCTACTGATGGTCATTACTTGGAGAACTTCAGGGTTGCGGAATGAGCTGCCGGGGAGTGTATACTCGATAACTACAGTTTACAGCGTTTTAAGGTCAATATGAATAGACATTTATTCTCTAAGAGCGTGTATGGAGCGTGAAGGTTTTTTCCGATTTTGTGGAAGGTTGTCTATGAGAAGAAACTCTATATCGATTGCATAATTGATACGAAACGCACGAGTTGATCTACTCTTAGGTGACCAATCAGGTGCCTATAACATTGACAATTGCATTGGTTAGTTATTTGCGGTTTTCAGCCAATCTAACTAGTTGTTCGGCACAGTGTATTCTGGTCTAATTGCGAGTGTTGTTTAACCATGACATTTGCTCCCTCAAAATTCCTCTGCGGCCTTCGATTATATGTTCCATCATTAGCTGGAGTATCGGTCTCCTCTCAGGACATGTCCTAGATAGCGAGTGAATGAAACGTGTGAAGATCTAAACTAAAATCAGAATAACTTTCATCCGAATCATCAATATCCTCCCATTCCTAATAAAAAGTTTCTGATCGTCTTATCTTGAAAAGATCTTTTGGATGCGCAAACGTCATTAGAGCTGCTATATGGAGAGGAAAATGAGAGTTTCCATGTTCCCCCAAGATATTGCCCATAAATATTTATAAGGCTTATTAAACTTTGGATACGCGCACCGGCACACTCTTAAAACTCGCTTAAACACTCATCCTTTCCCCAGGATCGACAAATAAATTAAACCTTAATTTATAATGTCGAGGGGTCATGAATTCTTCGTATAATCTCCTGGTTAGGCTGAGAGGACTTAGGTTTAATTTTTTAATGGGTATTCCGGCATCCGAAAATTATATCGCAAGGAGTATTCAGATATGGTTGTTATCTTCGGCTTATCCGTGATAAATTTAATTGGAAACACTAATGTTAATGAAACTCCATAGCGAAAACTTCACCAAGACGTGTTTTCTCAAGGTTGTTCTTCTATGCAATCCATTTTCTGTATTTTTGCATCAAATTTGTTGTTATGGTAATAAATTGACGGAACAAGTCTGCAAAATCTTAAATCTATCAACAGCATAGTTTTTGGGTGTCTGCTGAACACGGTAAGACAATGTTAATGGTGCTTTTTTCTTTTTGCGTGATATTCAGTCCACAGAAACATAGTAATAATATCTGCCGAGGAAGCAGAAACGTTAGGAATTTTTTAAATCTTGTGCGGTTTCAATCAGTGGCTAAAAACAATGCCAAAGAGCTATCAATAAATCGTGACCGTTAAAAAGTTTATCAATATGGAACGTATTATTTTTCGCAAGTAATGATGTAACCTGACAAGTAAGTAAAATAAAATGCTTGTCGAAAACGTTTACCGTTCTCTTTCAAATGAAGCTTAAAAGCCGTATTCAATTCAGAGTAAACAGAACAGGTCTAATAGCGCGATCGATTTGACCCACTTAATTCCCAAAATAGTAAAAATGTGTTGAAGTTAGTTACTTATTTAATACTAAAGCTATATTTACTCATTATACATGGTCTCTGCGTTTGTGTTCGGGAAACTCGAATGGGTGACAAACAAATAAAAGTTTGTATAAGCATAAACTTTAAGTATTTTTTCCGGGATGCTGTGTGTTGGTAATTACTTTATTAAACAAATGTTGCTAATATATTTTAAAAACTAGTTGAGTGAGCCTCTGTAGTTCTTCAGTACGTTTTAGATGTTTTGATTTGTGTTTTCTTACCTTTTTATGTTTGTCACTGGTCAATTTTCTGCATTGGTGTTGTGATTAGTGATTGAGGTATGAGTAGGGATAGCAATCCATATTTTTGTACAACAAAGAAGTTAGTTTTTACATACAAAGCGATAAAATTTACTATCATGAATCATGAAAATAATAACGTCCAATAAGTCCTACAAATTCAGTTTTGAAAATACTTTGCACGAGCTAAAGGTACTTTTTTGACATACATTTTGTACTGGTGACGATATCACCGTTTGCTGTATGGCATTATAGACATTTTTCAGTTCTTCTATTTTAATTTGCACTACTTGAAATGAAAACTGTAAAATTTAATTTTCAAAAATAATCATTACATGAATTCTCTATGCAGATAAAAAGATTGTGTAATTAATAGACAGTTTCACAAATACATTTTTTTTTCTGGCATTCCGACGATGATTGAAATATAAATCGAAGCGCGTCACTGAAAGAAAAAGGGTTTTATTTGTGAAACTGTGTGTTAATTACAAAATCTTTTTATCTACATAATGGAAGAGTTTCACCAAGTAAGAGCATCTACAATGAGTTTTCTAACCAAGTAAGAAAAAAAATTGAATTATGCAAAATAAAACGACATTTATATTAGGTGCACACGTCATGTCAAAAAAGTTTCTATGGTGAGCGAAATTTAACTATAAGGAACATTTTTTCAGAATTACATCGAAACATAGTATTAGAAAAATTCATTTTAATTATAATTATTAATAATAACCTACAGATGGAAACAAATCGAATAGTTCAAAATTGAATATTTTTCGATTACAAAGCAACTTGCAGCCACTAAAATAAAGTGCTACCATATTTTGCTCATACAATCAACCGACATCTTTAAAATTTATTTATCTACAAAAGCTTGAAAATAAATATTTTGGCTTTTGTATGCAAAGGAACAGAAACCCCAAAAAAATGGTCGGCCTGTGTAATATGACCGAATTGTAGCCAGCCACAAAGTTTTAAAATGATGGTCGTGCACAGAGGTTTCGTAAAGCCCTCCGGAGTTTTCCTCACGGAATCACGAGTACAAGCTAGTAGCACGCAACGTTTTTTACGAAGATCTACTCTATCACGCGATTTACCGAGAACCTCAATTTTCTCTAGTATACGTTCTTCTATACGACGAAAGACGACATCGCCTAATGACTTTACTTGAATCGTCTCAAATTGAGCTTATAAAGGTGATGGAACAACTCGGAGAGCAGTTGTTTCCGACTGAGTTGTTTCTTAATTTTTTTTATATCATCGTGTTATCGGATTTGATTAAATTAAATCTCTACTCATAAGGCTAGTAAAATAACGTTGTGTAAGACTCAGCTTAGTATTATCAGTTTTCGGGTAAGATTTAGTAACTTAAGTACAAGATTTCACAAATAAAACTCCGACGCCTCCAATTAACAAATTAACTGAATGATTGAAGTCTCAGAAGACAATCACAATCTATATATTCTTCAAAAGTTTGATTTCGGACTTCCGTTGTCTATAAAATTTTGAATATCACGACGTTTCGATTGATATGCTATCTTCAATCGTCTTCAGTTCACCTGAAGACTATTGAAGAGAGCATATCAATCAGTTCACCTGAAGACGATTGAAGATAGCATATCAATCAGTTCACCTGGAGACGATTGAAGATAGCATATCAATCGAAACGTCGTGGTACTCAAAATTTTATAGAGAATGGAAGTCCGAAATCAAAGTTTTGATAAATCCACCTTGTCTACAAGTTTTAAACAACAACTATATATTCTTCGTGGATATGGTGTCTAGTCTTGAACTTTCTGCCCTCGATTTCAGATCACCGACTGTTAAGTGAACTGGACCAACTTATTTGAAAAATATGTTTCATTGCTCCTTAACTGTCTAGCGACTAATTTTGTTAACATCTGATGATGAATCGATCCGATGTATGGAATTTAGCAACAACACTGGTTATCAACAAGAAGCATTAAGACGACAGGAAAGACTATGCTTGAAAATGCTCGAAACTGATTTAATTATTGAATATCTGACGATACTTCCATAACCTTTTTCATTAGTTCCACAAATCGTAGTAACTGGCCGTAAAAATCAAGAGAATGTAATCCCATTCTTTGAGAGAACGACGCAAGATGGCTCTGAAGTTTTATGCTAGACTACGCCCTCTTTATTTGATACGTTTCCCCTTCCCTTTTATTTGTAGAAACACTAGTAGCGCTTAATCAAATATTTACTTGAAATGGTCAGATGATAAAATTATCAAATATCATGGTCATGTTTGTAACACTGCTTTCGATAATGTTGACCATATTGGCTTTACCGGCTCGCCTCGTAGCTATTTTGCCACTGAGGTGAAAAATAATTTATGAACGAATTGAATAGTCTGTATTTTTTCATCGTTTCAGAGTATATACAAATTTGGCAAATACTTTCCATAACGTTTGGTTATTCGAACACGTACCTTAAAAACAGTATACATATAACAGCAGGTTCGCTTATGGTACAACGTATCACTAAATGCTTTAATAGTAGCGGAACCCGCGATGCTAAATGAGGATTTATTCAAGCGTTGTGGGGACCTACTTGATTTTGAAGATTAGATAGTAGACAGAAGGAAATATTATATGATGTATACCCTTCCACCGGTGCAAAATTTTATTTGCCGAAAAAATGTTGCTTGTGCGCGGCTGGCCTTAGCTTAAAGATTTGTTACTCGGAATTGTGAGAATCGGGAGATTATAATTTTACCCGAGAATTATTTTCTTAAAGACAAACGTTTGACCGAGAATGTCGAGATGACATTTTTTCCTTTATCACCCTCCCACTCCCTTGCCTTACGCGGAACTCGTCAGATTATCGAGTTACACACTTTTCAGCATATAATCAACCAATAATTTCTTAATCTGAGGCGCTCGATTATTACCAACAGTCGATTTTTTACTACCCTGATTGGCTGTCTTAGATGCGCAGTTCTATATACATAGATTAGTTTAGATATGGTCCCGGTTCATTCTATGTTTATATCTAGTTTAAAGAATTGATTGTATAGTTTCTATAATAAATATCAATATGAAGTATGTGTTTATTTATTATTTGATAAAGAATAGCAATGAAGGGTGCCCAAAATCTTCAGCGCCCTGGGCTCGAAGTTAGTTAAAATCGGCACTGGATATGTTGGAGGTAGGAATGTCAATCGGACGCGTTTGAGTAAACCCTAAAATCCGTTCTTTGGCTCCCATACCATATTGTATAACGTAACATAAAATGCTTCAGCACACTCAAATCAGATTCACAGAACACTACCCTTGCTATTTACGCAGTTTCTTATTATTCGCGTTTTGTTGAATCGTCTTCGTATGATTTCGCAGAGTCGTCGTTTTGAGCGTAATGAAAACATTCGCAACGTGCACCGTTCCGAGCTGTAAAGGCCTGCGCTGTTGCGGCAGTAAAATGCCACATAAAGGGGATGGGGAACGCTCCCCTGCTCGTTTAGTGTCTGGCCGTTTGCGCAGTTAACACTTTTAAAATGAACGTTTGCGTCGTATGCCGCGTCATTATGCACGCTTATTGGCGTTATTAACCTTTTAATGGATGCTACTTGGGTAGATTATTACCGAGTTTATTTAGGTCAGTGGTCCGTTACAGGGTCCTTCAATTTGGTCGGGACTGGATGATATAATTTCTTTGTGTGCAAAAAAACTCTTGTAGTAAGCACTCCACTGTATATACGACGTGCTACAGACACGCATGTCTCGTCTTTAGCCTAGACTCGTCAGTAGCTTGATGGTCTGACAGTAGAGATTATAATTGCCTAGTGGTTGTATATGCCTAAAATTAACTCCAAGCGCCGCATGCCCATGGGCATCTAGCTAGTATCAGTCGTCAGCTTCTGACGTAGATGATGTCGAGATAACAGAACATGGTTGAAAGCGTTTACGAAGAACAAATGATATAAATCCGTTCACCCGTGTTGACAAATGAAGAGGGCATTTTTCACAACTATTAAGCAGAGTTCAAGCTGTTAGGAACCTGCCTCTAGACAGCACCACTTTGCGCGATAATTGGAAATACATGTTAAAACTAATTTACATCAACAGTACACTATACGATTAATTGAATATTCTTACCAACGTTTGTCGGCATTTAAGTACAAAATATGCAAATTTAAATTTTGAAATTATAACGACATTGACATTTTTAACTGCTTCCAAACATCAGTAAGGATATTTAGTTTAGTTAAAATATGGTGTATGGTAACATCTTGGCATACCGTAGTTCGGTTATGGGTTAGCTTTGTTGGTTTTGGCCAGACTAAACTGTTAGTATACTAGTTATGGTTATTGGATCCTTGGGGATGAGAAGTACGCTGTTTTCTGCTCTAAGATCTATACCGGGATACCGTGCATCGGTGAACATCTTGACCAGAAGCATGCAGAGAGCAGTCATCTCAGATGCTCCGCTTACTTGGGTATTGACAGACGTCAGGTCCGACTTAACTAATGAGCATACAGGGAACTAGCGGGAGCATGCCTATTGTCTGGAGGGGTCAATTTTATATTAGCTGTATGCTGCGTATTGTAGCCTTAGCGCTGAATTATTTGGCTTAATGAAGTGTAATAGCGAAAAAGTATGTTCAACGAAATGGTCTAATATCATGACACTTCGATGGAAAAAATACTGTTAGTTTTAGTTTTTCAGCCAAGAGGCGATAAAAAGGGCAAAAGGTGGTTTATTTTTCAGTGTTTGCCTTCTTATCATTACTACTACAGCTACTTCGACCGTTGGAGGGGTGTTCGTAGCGACAGGGACCGCCCGGCAGAGACTGTGCTCAGGTGGCAGGAGGAGTGGGACTACGGGGTGAACGATCGATGGACACATCGACTGATTCCCCAAATCCAACCCTGGCTGGACCGGTCTCACAGATCCGTGTCATATTACCTGACACAGTTTCTGTCGGGTCACGGAGCATTCACGGAGTACCTCCACCGGGTGGGCAAGATGGCATCGCCGTTGTGCCAATACTGCTCACTTCTGGTGGACTCAGCGGAACATACGTTCTTTACTTGCGGCCGATGGATCGCGCAGAGAACCAATATGCAGGGCACCGTAGGACAGACAATCACACCCCACAACGTGGTACCGACTATGCTTCAAAGTCGGGATCACTGGGAGGTGATTGCATATTCCGTCCGTTCGGTACTGAAGACAAATCGTCTGGAGCAATCATGAGAGGCGGACTAGAGGAACATCTAGACAGCAATAGATGCGAGCTCGGGCTTGCTCTAGGCGTAGGTAACCGGCGTGCGGTACCTAAAACTGGGGTTCATCCTGAAGTAATGCCAACGCAGTTACAGGATGGGTTATATCTTGAAAGTGTTTACGAAGAACAAGGGATGTCGCTGTGAATCAGTTCCTTTCCCTTGTTGACAGATGTCGTAAGGGACATCTGTTCGCTTCAAGGCAGTCCAGCTGTTAGGACCGTTGGCTTCGTAAGATGTCCATGGGCATCCCCGTAGAGGACGACACTTAGATGATGGTTGCTTGTCATGGACGGTTCAATAGTTCTTGGTATGGTGAATATAGCTCATCTTGCTTATTTCCAACATTATCCTCCCAGTATATGCTCCTTGGCCAGATTATTAGCTACTGGTAGTTCAAATTGGTTGACAGATCATCATATAATTCAATCGTATGCCCAAAAAACTCTTGTAGCTCCTCTCACTTATGTCCGCTTAGTAAATTTTATATGATTAGAGAAAACAATTCAATTTAGTTAAAATAAAACGCAATGTGCTTTTACTTCAAATCGAGGTAAAGAGCTCCTTAGATTCTGCTATTTGCAACGCCACTGTAGGGTACCCGTTGTCGGTGGCTTCTGATAAAAGGGGACGCTCTTTTCGGTTAATATTGACACGACTACGAGCATTCAAAGCCGACTCGCCTGTTCTCTTTATACTGGAACATCAGGGATTTGCTAACAGAGCGGATATTTTTTCTTCTTGTATGGGAAAAAGCGGCCTTCGTTTTGTATTCGTTGTCGTAGTATTGTATTTTGCTCTGAACATTCCTCTTGAATAGAAATGTCGTTTCTTGATTTTAAACATATCTCCGTTTATTTTAATATCCAGTTTCTTCTGTATGGATGTAGGATCAAATACGAATGCTACTCAATAGATATCATGGAAAGTTTACTTTGCGCATATAATAGTCATGGGATGTGATGAAAAGAAATGATAATTATCATGGTAGCCTGCTTGCATTGGGACCGTTACTGTAAAATGTTTTATGTACTGAGGATGTATCTGTTACTAGGAATAGAACTCATAGGATATGTAGAAGAGGAAGGCGACAAACAAATTGAAAAATGGTTTGACAAAATTACAAGACATGAAATGTTATTATTTAATACCAGCATTAAGATATCGATGCAGGGAAATGGAATGGTGGAGTGGTAATATTTCGTGGTAGATAAAATTCAACCTTGCAGACCATGTTGTTTGGGAACTTCGAAGCAAAAAGCTATAATGGAAAAAAATAACAAAGTAAAGTGTTTTAACTGAGTACTGATTTCGTCTCACAGAGAAACAAAGTATACTCTATTGAGTATGATGCATTATTATGCATCATAGCACCTTTTGGTAATGCTAACTATAGGAAATATAGGTTATATTTCCACCTACTGCACATAAAGCTTTGCAGAGTAGTATTTCGAATAATTTTTGATTATAATAGAGTTGAATTAGTATAATTATGCACATGCACCGAAATTCATCCTTTCTCAGATTTTGTATCCTAAGAAATGTTTCAACGCGACTCGACATGATAAGCTGAAATATATACCATACCTTAAGATATTCTTGAAGCTACTCAAAATTGTTTGAAAATGAGGTAACATTCCATGACGTTATCGTCACTTTCGCCCAGTGAATAGCACAGATATGGGTACATCTATCGATTTTTGTCTCATAAGGGACCCAAGGGACTAATGATCAACCAATCATGGATATTCTTGTACTATATTTGTTGGCTTACGTTTAACAAGCTATTCTGTTTCTATTTACTTCTGAAGTTTTTTGTATAGATAACCTCCTGCAACAGCCCGGTTGAGCTTCTCCAAGAGAATGCCTTTTGGCGATTTGTGCTCTACATATGATCTGATTTCAGCCCTGTAGATTAGCAGAGGCTGCTCAAGTAAATATAATTTTATAGAGCCTAAGAGAATCCCAAGTTTCTGGAGCACCGATCTAGGAAGGCCGCCAACATGTTACTGTTGACGTTAGGCTCCAGAAGCTTGGAAGATGGGTCCAGTATTGAGCATCGTTCTGTTTTTAATGCTGACAGACTCATATGTGATTTTCTTATCATCCATCCACCACCACAAATGAGAATCGGTCCATAAGAAAACTGTCCAACCAGCGGCATAGGCCTGGTGGCAGCCCATAGGCAACAAACTTGCCTCATCGGAAGCTTTCGATATATATATTTGTAATAATACTGTGATAATACCAGAGCTTTATAATCATCTACATTTTGCAGGAGTTGAATCATACCTGCGTACAGTAACAGTAAGGTGTCCGGTGTAGTTGAAACATTTCGGAAGCGATATCCAGAAATAGAGCTGGCACGGCACAGAACGAAATTATTTCGTCAGACGATCGCATTGGGGTGTCCGAACTGGCAACTACGAAATTGGTTTAATAACCGACTGGCATGAAACATACACCCGTCACTTCGCTCGACTCAAGAGAGCTACAGGCGAGATTGCTCGACACGATTTCGTTGGCGGGAATTGAGTTGTTATGGGCGCGATTCACTTCCGTGTTTAAATGGATCCTTCATGAGAAGAACGGTGTACAGTAGATTGAATCAGTACTTACATTCAACATCATGGATGATGTTGTCAACAATATTTTCCCAAGGATAGGCGTTATATTGTTTTTATGATGGATTAATTGAACACCATTCATGGTTTAAATAATCAAATATCTGCAGAGTTTGGGATGATTTATAACCCTTTATCAAGTTTGTTACAAAATAAAAATGCAGATGTTTCGTTCAAACTGGTTTACCAACATTTCTATGAATATGAAGTATTAACGATTTTTTCATAGTTATTAGATCGACGGTTGTTTTTTTCTTTTTGTATGAGCCCTCCAACCCCATTACTACTGATATCTTGAATCCTGTACTAGAGACATGAAAGGCAGACTCTGTTCCCCGCAATGTTAGTTAATGTCTTCGTTGTGAAGCCTAGTATGTTCAGGAAGTCCTTCATTGCACAGTGTCTTCCGTTCTCCTCTCCTGTTTAAATAAATGAGTCATTCACCCATTTATGAGGTTGGTGCTTTAATAAATTGTTTTCCTTGCCCACATCCAGTTATCAGGTTCTAGTCCTCCTTATGCTGTTAAGTATCACATATTCCTTGACATCTTTCCTAACTGTGTTATTAGGGATCCCACGGCTAATTCTGGGTTAATGAATCAGGAAGATGATCCCTTTCTTGCAAGCTTATCTGCCTTTACGTTGTCAATAATTTCTGACTGCATCAGTATCCACTTCAAATTCACTTTGTTGTGTTCTGCCAGTTTGGTCAGTTCTTGTTGAAATTCCCAAAAAGGTGCAGAATTTACTCTGAGACCCTCCAACGTCATACATATGCAGCTATCCCAGGTAAAGATGTAGGTGATACTGACTCAGCTCAATCACAATTTGTCAGTTTTATATTCTCAATTGAAGGGCAACACACCCTGTAAATCTCAGCTGGCATTTGTAACACAAAGAAAAGTAATGTCAGAGGCTTTGAGCTATAGATATGTGAATATGCTCTCTTTTTGCCGCGTTATGGTAACATTGTAGCAAGTCTGGAAGTGCGGGGCGCCACAAATCGCCAAGGGTAGCGAGAACGGCGGTAAGATGAAGAGAAAAGAAAAAGCACTCACGGCTATAAGACACCCGAGCGCCGTTGGTGCTCGCCTTTGGATGATTTTATGGATTATGGAGAACAGTTGAGGTCCGGGTTAGAGGCGAAAGGGTATTCTCATTTTTTATCGACGCCCTACTTACCCAGATTGCCTACCTAAATAACTTTGTATATGCCGTTTACGTCGGCTTGAAGGGACGTTCGCTGCTTAGCATGCGCAGCTGTACGTTATACAGGATGTTTAAAAAATACTGAAAATAAAGAGAAGTTTCGTGGAGGTAACTGAAAGACATAATTGCTTTCCAATTGTATACGATATCATTTCATCCGTATTAGGAATCATAAGCACGATAAAGATCTTAGAAGTGAAGCCACGGGTTTGACGTCAACGCGATGTGTGCTGAAAAATGTCATCGAGAATTGGTTGATGCCACTTGTTTTCCCGAACGACATTATCAGCGCACATAGGCATAAAACTCTGAAGGTACTTCTAGTTTCTAGAGTGAACAGACAATCGGAAGTATATGCGCCATCTATCAAACAAAGACCGAGCCTTATTAGATGCAATCCTAAAAAGCTAAACAGCATTTAAAAAAACAGTTTCATTCGTTTCAGTTTACCGCAATAAGACAAATTAAGTGGGTTGCTTCTTGCGAGACTCTTTAAACTGCGCTTTCTGCTATCTTTTTCACATAGACAACACAAGCACTGCGAGATGATAAATGTCTATAACGTTGCCCTTGAAACGGTGTAGATTATAATCAACAGAAAACACAATCCCCAGTAGCTCATTTCACAACACTGAGGTTTGCGAAAGGAAAAACTTTTGAAACTTGTTCAAGGCGCTGGAATTTCGACCTGGTAAGGACGCGCCCATTTGGCCTCTCTAGTGTTTGATGTTTTGGCAACTCTTAGTGTTATCATACGAGACAATTCGGTCAAATATTTGCCATGATAGTATCTATAAAGTAGGGACAGATCGGCCACCCTTCTTCGTTGTTCCAGGACAGCAGCTTTAGCCATACATGAGAGCAGTCCAGTGATGAGCCTTCTAGAGCAGCAGCAGCTGTTACGGTAATTATTTACCATATTTGTAGTGTTACATATTACACAACCAGTAAACACTATTATTGTATGTATCATCTAAAGCGGTCAGTGAATAAAGAAAAGTGATATCAAGAGCATTGCTGCTATACTCATATACGGACAGCTTATTGCACAAAGCTTCTTCCACCCCTTTAATCCATTGTACATCTAAATCTGGCCGCATCACAGCCCACTGTTACTGTAAATTACTTAGAGAACATTATGGTCCACATCAAGTATAAAGCCTCACTACTTGCCTCATATATTCTAATAACAAATGCAATAGGAAACATTAGAGGTGTGTCGGTGGACTTTACGATGCTCTAACCTACTTCATTTCACGCTCTGCGGGACACTAGAGGGTGAAAAAATATATCCTCAGGTTATACAATCGGTATATATGTATACCTGGAGAGCAGTGAAACCGTGCGATAAGGAAAATTTGCTATATTGAAATGAAAGCTAACGTTTTCAATTTACATAATCTGTATATAAGTAATATTTTTGATTGATGGGGATGTATCTAGTATTAAATATTATTTTTTTCACCTGTGACCAGCCACACTCAGTGTATAATGGCCTTCTCTATTGGTTCGATAGATCAAATATAAATATTTTTCCACATATTTTATATCCGAATAAGATACTTTAATAGTTTTTTTGCAATAACATGCAGCTTCTGAAGTCCCTGGACTAAAAGCATTATCAATGGTTACCAGTAAGTCTTCCGAAAACATAGATTCACAGAAGATATTCTAGCATATGTTATCTGGAAAGTCCCCTTGTTCCAAAATTTGATTGATCATATTCAGAAATGTATCTCCTATTATTTCGCACTGTTGAGAATAATGCCGAGAGCCTAATGAGAACTAAGTCTCATTGGGACTTCCCAACCTCTACAAGAGGTACAGACGTAATATTTTCCAACAGGGAACATAGAATATAGAGGAAGGGTGGCTGAGCTGCCCCTTTTGTATAGATACTATCAATGACAATAATCGAACGAACTGATTTGGATAGTAATACCAAGAGTTGTCAATACAGCAAACATCACAGGGGATCAACAAGCCCTTCCCAGGTCTCACTTCGAACGTCAACAATATGGAATCAGCTATGTTACCCAAGATTACGATTTACAGCGTTTTACGGTCGATGTGAATACACTTTGATCGAAGTACAGAGTTTCTCTAGTGCGATAGGCTTTCCGCCTTTGCGAGAGGTTCAAACAAAAACATTCAATCCAAAACCTATGAGATTTTTTCGGTCACCACTACTTCTTGTACAATGCGTTTAATGCCAATTTTGGTTTCCAGATGTTGAGTTTTATAATGAGACATCGTCAAATGAGGAACTTGACTGGTTTGACATGAATCATATATCATGTACCACTAAGCTGCCTTATTTCTACTTAGATGTGAAACAATGCATTCGCAAATACGCCAGCAAGTCACCTTATTAACGGTGGGTGACGGGGTGAACGCCGAGCATGCTCTTCTCGTAAAGTTAATGGCAAAGGTAATTAAAAACTAGTAAAACACAGTTAAGCAGGAAACAACAGCTAGGAAGCCCATGAGAGGAAATGAGCAGTCATAAAATATAAACGACAAGGATGAAACAGTAGGGTTCACCAGATTTAGCTGGAGATTGGGTTAAGATAATGCTGCGGTGTTTGTATGAAAAACTGTAAGTTGAAAATGAGAGCGTCAATTAGAATTATCAATAGAGTTAGGTCGGTATATACCTCTTTAGAACCAGTGTTTCAATTATGATATTTTAAACGTTTGGGAGACTTACTACTCGTGAAGAATGAAGCCACAGATATGAAAGATAATGATATTTGTAGTGTGAGTAACGTAGACTCAGACAAAATTGTGCAATTTATATACAAGGTTTCACAAATGATGTAGTAGTACTGACCCCAATAATCAACACTAAAACTACCTCAGCCCTGAAGCCGCGGCATACTTTCCCAGGAAGTGGAAATAGGTCTCATCTTTCTCTCAGCACTTTTGACAGACAGGCTCTTTTTCCACTCATATGCGTGTCAAGTGTCTGGTCAGTCTGTAGTGCCTCGTGAGAATTCCTGCTAACAGGTGGAGTGATTCCCTAGACCTCTTGACCTGCCTGCGTCATTTTTATCTAGCCATGCTTTCGCTAGTTCGAATTAAGTCCAATCATCTAGTAGTATTAATACCATAGCCTCTACTTATACCCAGTATCTATCTAACCCCTGTCATGAGTATGGAACTACAGTTCCATACTTCTATTCATTTTCTTGTCTAATGTCGTAATGAATTCTCGTATCTTTTCTGCGTTTGAAGAGAATATAGTTTCTCACATAAATTTAAAGAGATATCTATGTAATGTCAAACCCATCTCCTTATCGTTCACGTAAACGTTGTCCTGTACAGTTCAGCAAGTTGAATGCCGGGTCAATTATCTCCCCATAGTCGGCAGTTTCCAAGAGTGGCAATTTAGGATGTACCCCACTATAACTTACTCGTTCCGCAACTAAAAGACAAACTTACTGCCGCGGAGTTGCTGGCCTGGCAAGACCGCAGCGGTCCAGGCACCGTGACCGCACCGCTTCGACTTCCGGTTTGTTCCCAGTTACATGTCGATTACAGCCGACCTACTGCAAAATACATGCCTTTCTGGGAGTATACAATAAACTAGCGCCTCAGTTAGAGTGATTTGATCGCTAGCTTTCTTCAGGTTTGTACTACAGTTTCGTAAAGTAAGAAATAAGAGATTCCACTTTCATGCCTGGGTCGAATGAAGGGGGACAAGGTGGGACTCCAGGTGCAATTATAAACCACATGCGTATGAATGAATCTTTGATGACGTTTCGACAGCCTCGGTAGCCTTCATAAAAGTACAAAACTGAATGAAAAAAAATATTTTGAAAATGTAACTACATTATTATGTATTACTGTTTCCAACAAACTGGATTACAGTTCATTGAGAATTATAAATACAACGTCTTTTAACTTTATAAAGGCAGATTCTTCGACATTCCTTTAGAAATTATTATTCTCTTTGTGTAGTAGATACTTGCTTTCATTTTCGCTCTTGACGTTTTTCACATTTAAATTTCAGGATTGATTAACTGAGGATGCGAAGCGGATATTTTGGCGTGGTGATTATAAAAATAAGTACAAAAGGGTGAATCCTATCTGAGGCGCGGTGTTGCCACAACCGGTACAGCACGATGAACGTGAATAGATTGGGTGGGCGAACAGCGTCGTGCGCCTGGATCGACGGGTCGCATTCACACGACAATATCAGAAAATTATAATTCCAAGTCCGAATCAGCATCATCACAGTGTGGGAAGTACCTATGGATTCAATCGACATGATTACATTTTTTAATACTTGAATGGACATATTTAAACGTCCCAGACCCCACGAAAGAACTTCTGTTTATTCCATTGAGCCGTATGAAGAGGAAAAATGTATTACAACTCAGTCGCTAAATCTAACGGATTTGTCTCTAAACCAACCTCCTAAAAGAATCAATTTATATAAACCCACAAATGCTCCCGAGTATGCGTACACTCTAAAACAGGATTACTAGCGTTACAAATGTCAATTCCTTTTTTTAATACAACCCTACAGAGCCACACGGGTCCGAGTTTTTTATCCGAATCTACTACCCTGCAGTTGTCAGACCAAATTAATTCTTGGAATCCTTTTCATTCATCAGAGGCGTACAGCGTGTAGCAAAATACGGTCACTACTGCAATGACATGGACAATAATTGATTTTATATTAATATATACAATAGTCTGTAACAACAAGTATTTAATATTATGGTAAGATGCAAAGTTGTTAATTTTGTCCTATGGCAAACATATCTATAAAGTAGTGAATTAGGATTTGAAATGGATAATATTGAATGCATTGTCAATCCAGCGCTATTGTAATCATACCGAGCTAATTATGATTGTATTTTATATAATATTTGTTTTCAATTTCATTAAACATTCTGGCTAATAGTGCAGCTGGGTGTATTTTTATTAGGGTGGAGGAAAAATCTCAGCTGTTCACATGCTGTGATGATATTTATCTACGATATTTTAAGGCTTTGATATAATATAAGATATATCACTATCTATAGAAATTTTTAGCAGATGGCTGATGAAAATTGTGTGCACAGAATCATCATAATCATTATCGTTCATTATAGATGATAACAATGAATTAAATACATTTCTAATATATAGATATAAATCTAAATGGGTCACTGAAAATGGGAGTATTGTTTAAGAAACTTTCTGTTCAAATACACAATTTTTATCTGTACCATCAACTTTGTCATGCAGTTTGTCGTTTTATTGTCGATATAACAGTGTTGGTGTTTTGATGGTGAAGGCGATTGCACAATCATTTGTCGCTTTGCGTTATTATCAATTTATCAATTGCAATATGTTGTTGAAGAGCTGAATATTACTCAATACAAGAAAGTGGTTCTACTAAAAATAAATCATCACTTGAACAGGTGTGTTTCTAAAAGTTACAGATAAATAAAGATTATAGAGGACCTGTAACAAAATAAGTAAATAACTTAAACATAACCAGTGTTGAGTTTATGAGAATAAATTGGAATTGGAATTTGAAATGTCTTATAGCTTTAAAAACAAAATCAAATATAAAACAAGACAAAAACGAGCTTATAGAATCTTTTTCAGGCATCTGTGCCGGTATGATTTTTCAATTTATGCATTTTTTGTTAGTTCTTGTTCAATTTTATGATTATTTTATGATCACAATTACAGGTAAGGCTGAAAACATAATACAGTGTAAACTCATACGGTTGTATTCCATGTTGCAAACATATGGCCTGAAACTAGAATACCTTCAAAATTCCATAGACTTACAAGCAAAATTGGGGAATCTGTGGATACTCTTGGAACTCCGTTAATCTACGTTGGAAGGCAGCATAATGATAACTGAATCTTGACCAAGAAAGCCAGGTTTTTAGTCATTGTGGTCTCCAAGTTTTGATGTCAAAGTCGTCAGAGATTGCCAATCGTATAACCAAAGAATTACTCCCATAATTGCACATACGTATGATGAAATGAAAAACACATAAAAACATAATGTACTGTACAGAAGAATACAGAGCAGCTTGGACAGATGTAAAAAGAATTCCTGCTTATAATTTTTTTTGGGTGTCTTGATTCGAATTATTCAAATCCTTCTCTTCTAGAGGCTATCCACTATCAAAATTAAAAGCTATAGGGAATGACTTGTAAACATAAAACTGTTACAACTTTTGAGATAAAACGTTTATAGTCGAACGTCCTCAGTTTCATTTTGGGTTTCACAAATAAAACTTGTTTTTTGTGATGCGTTCTAATCTTTGAATTATTGTCAGACTATCTATCTATAATAACACGGTACTGAGTCTCGTAACGTTGTAAGAACACAAATTCATTGAGCCGTTCCTGCAGCCGACAAGCGACAAGCGAGAAGCTTTTGCGAGCCCTACTAGCGCCCTTCTTTGGTCCAGAGCGGAGATGGAGATTGCAGTCGTGATCAGCATCCTCGAATTACACAGAGAACAAGTTTTTGTCTTGTTTAGAATTTTATTTTGTATCTATTACTTATTTAAGGCTCTTTCAGCATTTACTAAAAACCGATGAAAATGCCTGTAAAATGAGCGACGTCCTTGTGACTTCTGATACCACAGATCAGCAAAGTATTTCCTGAAAAATAGCTGAGCATTATAGTTAATTTAGCTTCGTCATAGATTTAATCGAAAATATACTTTTCACCAACTCTTTATACCTATGCTGATTCGCATAAAATATATAAATAAATTCATTTTTATATTACAAGCTTTTATTTAACTTGCAATGTATGTATGTTACTAATTATGTTTGTTCGGTAGAATCTGGCAACTCAGGTTTGTATACACGTTTAGTTTGGATGATAATGCATGGTTAGCTGTGTGACGTCATTCTAAATCCAATATGGCGGAACACCCAAGGTGGCGGAATTTTTTAATCCACTCTAAATCCAATATGGCCGACTATGTTTTTTATGTTTTCCTACAATATGGCTATCAAAGGTAAAGATTGAGAATACGAATGAAAGTACAAAAAAATGGTGCTCATAAACTCCGTTGCTCTAATCTGTCTGAAATTTTCATATACTGGGGTTTTTGCAGACCTTTTTAGAGATAACTAAAAAGTAAAGAATATATTGAAAGTGAAAAAAATTAAAAAAGATGCCATACGCTTAAAAGAATAAACTAAACTTTTTCTTTAAAACTTTTCCTATCAACTTATAACGTCATTACACAATCTATATGATAAAAAAGGTTATCTGTGGACTTCCCAGAAATTAGATGAAACAACCTTTTTTTGGGGATGTACTTGTAGCAATAGCTGTTAGAATCTTCAATATCTTCAATTAAGTTTAATGCCAATAAAACTTCATGTGCGGGTTCTATTGAATCCATTGTTCCTTATCAGCGTACTCCACTGTCTGCGACGGCTCTTGATCGACTAACGGTCTCTGTTCCTTTTTTTGGCACGTTAATGGTCGAAAAGATACAGAAAGCCGTCCAACAAATCATTTTATTGGGGCTTTTCTAAACGATAAAGTCGGATTAGTGGAAAGAGGCGGCCAACAGAAAAACCATTTCTTGTTCGCTGTTTCTCGCCTCAGCTTAGGCGGATGGTTGTACGGTGTATCACACACGCTTTTGTTGCACTATGATTGCATTGACGTTTGGATCTTGCAACTAATCAAATTTACAGTTTTCCTTTGGATACTAGCGGACAAATGTCTATAAAACTTGGAATCCGTAACTGTGTGAATACAGAAAAGGAAGATTAAAGAGCCGGCGAGAAAGGTCCATACATTTTTTTATGCAGACGGGACTCGAACCCGTGTCTTCGAGCTTACGCGGTAGCCGCTCGGCCAGTGCACCTCGGTAATCAGATGATATATATGGCATCAGTGAGGTGCGTTTTCGAGTTTTAGAGTGAGTTAAACTAAGTTACAAGGATGAAATAGAAATATTCCAATGCGATCAATAAACTCACCTGAAACATTTGCAATTGCAATGATATTGCATATATACTATGCGAATTGCAAGTCTATTTTTTGGAGCCATGGTAGAAATGAAGAAATAGGAAAAGCAAAAATTAACCATACACTATTTCTTAATTTCAGGTCAAATTAGAGATACTTAAATATGAACCACAAACACAGTTTTACTACTCGACAAACCACTTTCTTAGACCAGACACGTATTTCAATAACTATGTTAGCATCTTTAAAGGAAGACTAAAACTCATACTTAAACATTTTTCAAATCTTGAATGTTTTATCATTGGCCTGGAAATTATATGCAAAGAACAGAACTCTGTTAAAGCTATCATAGAATTTGATAACATTTTTCTAGCTTCCTTCGCCGTCCGTATTGGGTGTGAGAAACATTTTAAAATTAGAAAATTCCAAAAAAGGAAACCTTTATAATTGTATGTCCCTTATGTTTGTATTTTTTTATAGATAGCCTCATGCAAAGGTAGGAGTCTTATTGCACTTCATAAGCTCTAGGAGAGGATAAGAATCTATTCACATTGACTTCAAGACGCTGTAGATTGTAACCATCGAGGAACAAGGTAGCTCATTTGAGAACGACGAGGTCGTACAAAAGAACGACTTTTGGGAGAGGCTCAAGGGCTCATCTAGTATTTGATGTACTGGCGATTCTTGGTGTTATCATGCGGGACTGCTCGGTTGAACATCTGCCATGATAATATCCATAGAATAAAGGTTATAGATTGTGGAGTCCTGTAAGATCAAGTGCATCCATTAGACGTATTGCTCGTTACTGTTGCGGATAATACAATTTTCTGCAAAAGAAGGGAATCCCCATCTTCTGGGATGCCGACCTAGCAAGACCTGCATCATGATCGTGCCATCATGGCATGTATTGTTGATGTTAATTCCCAGACGACCGATAGAAGATGATTAAAATATTGAGAGTCCCTCTATCTCCATGGTGGCAGACCATCATGCGACTTGTTTGTCAGTGTTCTTGTCTGAGTCTTCTGCACGTCAAACTGAACCCCCAGCCGAAATAAGGTCTTTCGGGATGGTGGTGGTTTTACCAATTCCATGCAGAACATAAGGGTGGGATTCATCCATCCACCACCCCAAATACGGGGCGATCCCTAAGAAAACTATCCAATCAGTAGCATAGACCTGGTGGCGGCCCATAGGCTGCAAGCTTGGTCAAAAGTCTCTGAACCATACACCATCGAAAGCTTTTGATGTATCGAGCGCGAAGACTCGGGACTCTCCATGGTGCTCAATTGCTCTGCTCCATATGTCTGACGTAGTCCGAAATAACTTCCGTTTAGCTCAAAATTTTTATTAATAAATCTTACTAACATCTAATATCAGCCCTAAGCACATTCGACTATTAGTTGTGCCAATAGTCAGACTCGATTTTTGCAAAGCTCGTTCTAAGAATAGTAGTTGCACCGAAATACAAATATACCAACCGAGACCAACAAATCATTTTATTGTGGGCTTTCTCCAATGATAAAGAAGGATTAACGGACCGACAGAAAAACTATTTCAATCGCTTGGGACCACTGTCCGAGAATTGGATTACGAGCTGCCGCTCCGGGGAAAATGAAGAATTATATTGGCGACGTGTGCTGCTGAGGGCAGCGGAAAACCGTTATTAGGTTTTCACATCATAAGTACGTTATTTAGTCGATATTTTATCATAACCGATAAAATCAGCGCGATTGTTATCGGTTAAGATAGGATATATATCACGTTATATATCAGAATGCCTTCTTAAAACAATTAGGGAGCTTTGAAAATGCCAGTATTGAATTACTCTTGAGGAAAGCTTCACAATTTATTTTGTTGTAGTAGCTTGACGCTGTGGTTGCGAAGCTTTGATATCAGTTAAAAAATAACAAATTGAATCGGGTTTTGGAACTAGCTATTGAACCAGAATCTTTTATATAGTCCAAAATTTAAGAAAAATAGGTATTTGAAACATTTAGTGATTTCAAAAAAAACAAAATGCAAGTGGATGATTAGCTCTAAAATCCGATCAACATGTGAAATACAATTTACTTGACGAAATTATTTAAGATACTGACACCCAAAGGTGGTCTTTTTATATTTGGGCAGAAAAAACTGTGCTGTAGATTGACTTCTTTTTAAGGAAAAAGTTTCTTTCATATGAAATTCATGCTTAAATCTATGGTGCACTGCAGTGACTATCTTGAAAACATGCACCAATAAAATCCACTAAAAAATTGAGGAACCTAACGGATGTATCATTCATAGGTCCTGCTTCCAACACATTCCAAAAGTCGTTCGTTTGGAGAACGTCAGCATTGTGGAATGGACTGAACTGTGTTTTGATTTAGTTTTCCAAAAAAGTTTCCAGCGCCAGTACTTTTACTGAACCTTTGGGAAACTATTCTATTAACGACATACATGATACCTGAATCGACGCCTAACTAGTGAAATCTGCATATACCCGTTTTTTTTACTTTGCGTCTAAAACTAAACTTAGACTAACAGCGGTCTAATACACATGCCTAGAAGAGCATAGTTTGAATGAGGTGATGATCGTGCAAAAATTAGTTTTCCAGTAGCAACTATTTCTAGATCTTTTTCAGACGCTGAGCTCTGAATTTAATGAGCTCATTTAAGGAATATCTAACAAAAACGTTCTTCAAACAAAGGTCACCAATTATAATTGCAACTCTTGATTTTATTAACGTTTAAGCGCTTCTTATTGGCTTGGTTTGGTTTATATCTTTCTATTTGGTTTCATCTAACAAAAGTGTTCTACAGACGAGTTTTGCCAATTTCAATTATTGCGACTCGTTCAATTTATGATAAAATTGTTCTATTGTTGGGATTAAAGTTGTATGTTTAAATACAAATATTCACAAAACTCATTTTTAGTGATGGGTTTCGCGTCACTGCTTAAGAGCCTTATTTGTAAAACTTTGTGTTCAATTCCACAATTTTGATCTGAACACAAACAATCAATTAGAATTGACACTGACTGTAGCTGAATTATTTTTTATAATGCTTTCAGAATAGCGTTCAGATTGTTCCATTTCACTCACTCCTTACACGTCTGCTTCCGGCGTGTTTGCATTACCGGGGTAACCCTGTCTGTAGTGACGACTTCTGTTGGGGGTTTGCAGAATCTAGATTAATAGTGCAGTAGAACTGTGGATTACTTCTAACGATAAAAGCACATTGGATGGACAGTACGGGTAGGAAAAAATAGTTTCAATCTGGCCGGCGCCAATTTTTAAGTTTCTGCCTTATTTGGCGCACAGGCGGCATTAAGTTCAAAATTATAAAGAAATATATGAATTGAAATTGTAGGCATCGCAGTAACCACCAAAGTTAGAGATAAATATGGCGGTGAATAGCAAAGAAAATTGGAGAAGGGGGTAAGTACAATAAAATTTCGTGTGTGGTTGAAAAAATATTGTATGTCGACGACTGGTGAAAATGAATCGTGCAGCGATTGAAATTTTGATGTAGTTGCAGCGATTGAAATTTTGATGTAGTTGGCGTCAAACATTTTATTTTATTACGGCATTGCTGATAAGAAAATAAGGCGGTAAAGCTCTGCTATTCGTATCGTCTGTCTGTTCGACGCAGTTGTACGTGCGTCACTCTAAAGGGCTCCTTGTATTCCTTTTTTACCTTAACCAATATTCTTCTAATTTCAAAGGGCTACTTTTAAGGCAGTTTACTAATGTACTGATTAAAATATTGTTTCTAGATAATTTCTTGCAAAGGCAAAAGGTCAATGGCGCTTCAGAAGCGCTGCGAGAGGACAAAGGATTAGTTACATTGACCTCAAAACACTGTAATTGTAACCATCAGGGAAACGACTTTCCAACAGCCCATTCCACAATACCGAGATTCGCCAAAAGAACAACTTTTGGAAGAGGTCTATTCGACGCGCTAGAAGCTCGACGTGGTGGGGATGCACTTGTCGGGCCGGTCTTGTATTTTCTGTAGGACTCTTGGTGCCATTATAGTATCTACAGCAGGCGCCACCCTGTCGCATCAAACAACTGAACATAAAACTCTTGTAACCTAGGCTGCGAGAGGCCTGTGATTTGGGACTCCTCATCTATAGAATATGCTCAGATCAGCCAGCCTCCTTCGATGTTCCAGACTGTGGTGGTCAGGAGCATCCATTAGACGTATTGATTGTTTCTGTAGTGTATCAAGAAGCTTCGGCGCGTGATCCCACACATCGGTCTATTTCTATCTTGGTTGGTCCGTCACCAAGCAATTTCAATAACTGCTGTACATATTTTGATGTAACATGAAAAGCGGTTGCTGTCAACTCATAGCAGGCAATACTACTATGATGTGGAGTTGTAGGACGACGATGAGCAAAACAATTTTTTAACCCAACTTTCAGGTCTAGATAATTATAGTATTAGAGTCAATCACACTTGACGTCACGTCATTGCGGATTTGAATAAAAATTACACATGTGTTAACTAAGCGTATGGGGCGTTATGGAACCCCCAGGTCTGTCAGTAAAGCCTGTGCAAAAGAGCATTAATTAATTATTGATAAATTAAAAAATACTGAAATTTAACATGATGTCGGATTAATTAAAAATTACATAGGCTTATAGGGGGCGACGAGCACATTAAAAAAATCTAGGTGTGACCAGGCATGTACCCAGGTTTTTCTTTCGGAGGGGTAGGGGTGTGCGGGGGGGAAGTTTCAAAAATGACAACGGTAACAGCTGAGAAAATATCACCCTGTATGTAAATCATCCAGAACATGTTAACAGTTGTCAAAACAGCCATCTCGAATGTCAAGATTGTTCGAAATTAGGTTATGGAACCTCCGAGATGGGCTTTTTTGTGTATTTTGGAGCATCGAGCTGTGACAGCAGTCAGTCAGACTTCAGACATTAAACGGTTGAGAACTAGAAATCGTGGATATACATTTTTACGCAGGTTTTTCCTGGTGGACTTGGTGGTTCCATAATCCCCTATATGCATACTAAACGCGTGTGTAATTCTTATTTAAATCCCCGGTAACGTGTCACTGGTTCTTAGACCATTAGGTAGATAATTTTAGGAATTGAAAATTTATTTGTGATTTTTTTTGAATTAGGTTAATCTCAATTTGAGGGTTACTTAAACAGCTTGAGTATTTTGAATTTTTAGATCGAGCTGTATAGGATTTGCCGTTCCGATATGACAGCTCACTATAGCTGCGTGGTCAAAAGTGTCTGCCTGCAGGAATTATCCCCATCTGTGACAAATTTTTCTTCCTAATTTTTCTAATTATTAGATCTAAGTTTCATGTCCTACAACGTGATATAATATACTGTGAATTTGGATGTTAGTTGGTAGTTCATATTCTTTATACAGTATTTTTTTAATTTATTTTAATATATGCAACACTAACAAAAATATTTTCAAAAAAATAGTGGCTCAATCGATGTAAAGTTCCTATGACCCTAAACACTGAACAGTCTTGTCGTTATTTTGGCACGCTTGGGCACCTGCGATCCAAAACACCGCAGGCCATATTTCCTGAGCTATGTTCAAAGAGACTTTGGTAGAGTGTACATAGGAGGAGGATTATATCAACGGGAAAGCGGCCTCCGGAAGAAACTCCGGGGATCTGAGAAAACAAGTTTCTATTCAATCGGGAATAGAGATTGAAGGGAACTGCCGGATAACGTAAAGGGAGGAAATTTGTATATGAAGGCGGACTGTGAATGCATTGATGAAGTTTATGTTCAAGCACAATCTGTTAGAGGGGATGACAATCATCTTGTTTGTATGTGGGGTGAGATGATCACGCATTCTCGTCTATGTCTATGAGCCTTTTGTTCAAAATGACAGAAAGCTGCCGGGTTCATACTTTTATAGATGATAGAATGCCCACTACTACACACATTACACTGATAGAATACCCACACCTAATTTTTCATCACCAATTTTTGATTCCCTCATTTTTTTTTTGAAAAAATCAGGGATCGTTGGAAACGTCCGAAACCGAAGTTTTAACGTTTTTAGTTTTTTGACAATAACATCAGAAACACGTAGAAATGAATGAGTTTTAGATCATTCAAAAAAGTCTAATTTGATGAATTATCTATGTATTTAGTTTCACTCACATTCACATGTAGCCATCGATAGGCCAAATACTCCAACCCGTCATCACGGAAAAGATCGATTGAATATATCACTTAGCTATTAATTGTCAGACCAAGATCGAGACGTACAGATTAGAAAGGTGGAAGAAAGAATTGCGTCGGAGAAGTACCTTCTTCAGCGTATTTGCCATTCTGCTTGGCTGTCTTGCCAAAGTTGTACGGTAACGAGTCTGCCTATAACGCAGTAGGTTGAGAGTTCAATCCCTATTGACGACGAATTGTATGCTTGATTTTTTTTAGTTATTAGTTAAGTCTTGTTTAAGGACTGTAGTGGAATCCGATAAAAATCTGTCCATATGTAAGCTTGGAGAGGCTGGGATTGAATTGTTTGATGTAATTGGATAATTATTCGAAATCGCCTCTGTAGGAAGTTCAGTTTTTCTTTACTTAGGACAGATGCCTAATTAAGCTTAAGGTCGAAGAGCAGTAGCAGCAGAAGCAGACTGTAGCACTTTTCGCGCGCTTCCTAGCAAACCACTCGGTAATAATTAATACCCAGTTCAATTAGCACTTCAACTTTTCCGATAATTTCGCTGTGGAGTGCCTCTCTGCTCTCGTTTGCCGTTCGATGCTAGAAACGGCGTTATTCGTTTTTCTCTGGGCTCTCGATTCGCAAGACGCTTTGATTGTACTTACTTGTTCTACTATCTTTCTCTATTTGTTTTTCTCTGTAACATTTCAGGTGAAACAGGTTTGTCTCTCTCGATCTGTTTTACTCATTTAGCCTTTTGTGGAGGAATTAAAGTACTGGACGATACTATTGTATATCCTTCTCAACGATTTCTCATGTAGATACTCAAGGTACTTGTTATTTATAGGTAACTTCTCACAAAGCGTATCAGGCTCCCGAAGCTCTGCAAGAGGAGAAATCTCCACTAAATACCTGAAGTAAAAAGGCATAATAGTTAAAAGAAGTATAACGTATAGAGCCTTCTATTTTCATAGCCCTTCCAACGCATGGCCCTCTTCCAAAGCGCGATCTCCCTTCCTTCTCGACGGGTCTGATGGAAGACTCCCAATTCCTTTTCCAAAGCCATTGATTCATTATTTCATTTTACAGATGAAATTAACTATAACACGCGGTTCCACAAAAGAACGCGTTTCGATTTCATATATAAATCATCGTCGAAACGTCAGAATTGACTATTTACAAAAGTTGTCTTTGGGGGAACATCCGATTGAATTTGCAATAGTATTAAAACGGAAAACCCCTAGAAAATATTAACTACCGCCGTCAAACTGTCCTCATGATATTTCATATCTCACAATATTACATTAATACATTTCAAAACCTAAGATATTCATGAGTAAGTTAACATTGATGAATACGTATAGTAGTGTATCATCATCACCTTGTTGTAAATTCTTTGACTGTTTGACCTAGATAAACAGCAATACACAATTTATCTGCATTATGGAAGAGTTTCACCAAATAAGAGCATGTATAATTTATATGGTTATCCATTTTGTTTCGTTATGGTCGACACGTCTGTGGCTGCGCCACTGTAGACATATACCTAGTTTTCAATTACAACTACCATTAAACTGGCAGTAACGAGACCTAATAAGCGAAGCGTATCAGATATAGTTCGCCATGGAACCAACGTTGATCTCTCAATATGTTCTGGCTCTGAGAACATCACGGAAAATACAGAGTTTCTGTTATGTCGCTATACCGATCGAAGAAACTACGATAGTGTAGACAATAGAGATTTTGGATGTTCTAGTAGTTCATTTACCTGTTTATCCACAATAGCGGAACATAGATGCAGAGTGGCGGGCCCGCCGAGGGGGGAGGGTGTTAATTTTGAATCGAGGAAAAATCCGGGTCTCGGAAAGAAATCATCCGGGATTCGGATCTCCGTTAACACCTCAAGAAAAAAAAAGGAATGTTGTAAGATTTGATGAAGCAGTTGCAGCTATAAATTAGGTTATATCGCGGGTATATTCTAGACCATCAAAGCTGTTTTCGAATGGAATATGTAATAATAAAATAGATTTACAACATTTCAAGAAAATTTATGCAGATTTATGGAGCAATTATAGTAAAAAAAAAATGAAAAACTTCAAAACTTCGTCTTTGGACGGTTCGGATGTGCCTAATCATTTTGCAAATCCTTTTGGCGAGGTTAAAAACTGAGGGTGTTGGGAGAAACGGGTGATTTGAAAAAGATTCATATCATCATATTTCAAATTTTGAACATGGTAATACACTTAATCTTGTTAGTCACATATTTGAAGTATTGATATAATAGCAGCAGAGTAATTCGTATCCATATAACCACACGCGATATATTGGTCTACAACCATCATCGTTTTAGCGCTGACTGAGGTTTTGTCGTTGGTGGTTTTGCGTTGAAGCATGGAGCTTTTTACTATCCTGATTTTATGAGGGGGTTAATTTATTCGCTTAATAATGAGAAATTCACTATTTCTTTATCATATGCATGTAAAGGCAATCTGTAGGACAACATATTTTCTACGTCTGATGAAAACTAAGCCATGAGCAGCTTCGGAAATTTCTATAAATTTACTGAACAAACCTTATGGTATTAGCAAGTGTAATACATTGTACATTTCTGTATGTACTCTAATACTGTGCTTATAAAAAAAGCATGAACATCGCCATGCCGATGTTGCTTTTATAGCAACAAAGCTCTCACTTTACGTTTCAAAGGCGTTTCGCTGAAGTATTCATTTGCACATCACCTAGTAATGGACTCCTCGTGTACCTTCTCTATGATAAACAAGCAACATATGGAGCTTCGAGTCGTGATAATTAATCAACGTGACCTTAAAATAAACGAGTTCTTCAGGTGGGAAACGTAACGTAATTACCAGACCTGGTAATTCTCTTGACGTTTATCTTCCCAGCCCATCCACTGATGACTCGCCATTCAATTACCATTATTCCTCTAACGATCTCCTAGGGGTAGGTCTAGATGGGCGATTTCTAGGCACTGTGAACAAGGAATTGCTTATTCGAAAAATGAGGATGCATTCGTCAACTTGTACTGACTGATGATTAAGGTTTTCCATGAATGCCATGGTCTGTAGATGTGCAACAAATTTGTTATTATGACAACAAAGTTATAATGGAGCCAGTGTGCGAAATCCTATTTTGATATATGGCACAGTTTTTTTAGAAAATAAAAGTCCAAATCGTGTCGCTAATCTCGGTAAAACGATTTTGGAGGTGCATTTTTCACGTTTTTGTCAGCTACTGCAGTGGGCTATAGATTTGCACCAATAACGAATTTCATATAAAAGAGCAGCGGTTTGTGCAAAGTCATTTTAAAGAGCCGTTTTTATATCCAAATAGAAGGTAGACCACTTTTGGGTGTCACTACGAAATGTGGCAACACTGTCTCCCTCCATATGTCCGGTTTCGAGCGGCGATACAAATTTCTGACAATTGCAGCAAACCTTGACCTCCCAGGATCTTGAACCGCAAAGTTATCATCATCAATCTATAATCCTCTTCACAAAAAGCAAAAATAACTGTCAAAGCCTATTGCGAGATTGAGGCTATGTTGGTCTGGCTACTAACGTGGTTATTTAAAGAACTACCTTATCACCAAGTAAGAGCATCTACAATCTACTTAATTATTTACTTGCTAATCAGCCAGATACCAACAGATATACAAATGACCAGAATAGTGGCTATTCAGCTTAGCTGGCAGATCTTCTGAACAGCAATGGAAAAGTGTGTGGTTCTAATCCTGCAATATGTCAGGCTATTCAGAGTTTATATATGCGAATTTGCTTACATAGTCAACAATACTGTTCGATAATTCACTGAAAAAATGTAAAGGTAATCATGATTCAACTTTTTAAAGCTAGATATTTCAACCTTCTTGTTGAAATTACGAGTATAAATTAATGTACCTGCCTTCTTTACATGCAGTTGCACTTTATTCGTTATCTGCCACTAAATAGAATTTGTATTCAGTAGCTAATGCAGAACTTAATATCGATAAAACTGATAGGCCTAATACCAATCTTTGAAAATTTCAGCTTAACCTGATACTTTGTTAATGTTTTGTGTTTTCATTAATTGCAATTACTAATCTCATGAATAAAACAGTCTTTGTGTAAGAACTTGTGTTTGGAATTAATGTTATGAATTATTCTCAAATGTTTTCCTTTAGTTATTCGGTTTGGTTGACTTCCATTTTTTAGTTATGAATAATGGTAATGAAATTTAATAACAGTCATCGTTTTGTTCCAGATTTTTCGACTGAAAGGAGAAACGAACAATATACGTCAATAAGCGTCTGGTATTTCTAAGGTAAGTTTGATTCGTCTGAAAAAGTATTTGCTAATCGCCTGATTCGTTTACTAATAGTTTGATAAGGATACAGATTCAGTACCAATCACTAACGCCTTCATGAAAAAATTGTAGTATTCGAAATATACTTTTTAGTGAACTGAATGCTCAGTTAGAATAAGCAATGATGTATTAGCGGCAGACTAATTAGCAAAAAGGATATAAACATAACGATACTTAGTTTTTGTATGTTTTCAGAATTTTTGATTGTTTTAAGCAAAATAAGAAAAATGTTTCGGAGTGGTAACATTTTTAAAATTAATCTTAAATTTTATTTTTGCGCGTTTCTAATACCCAAAGACGGTCAGAATCTCCAAAATATACTAAAAATGTGGTTTGGAACTGATTTGAAAATTATTTGTCTTTAGCTAATAACTCTTCCTCGCATGCACCGACTTTCAAAAATGTATCAGCATTTTCTACTAAGACCCCAGATCATATCGCTTTCCAGGATTAATAAAATCGATGCAGCAGGTACTGGTATTACGTATCAGAAAGAACAGATTGATATGATATCAAAAAACGTATCGTCTTTAATTCTTATACTTTCGCATGTTCAACTACTACTTTGGTCATGGAAAGCAAACACGTGACCTATATTAATGAAAAAAACTCTTAGCTATCGGGTGGATGCGAAATAAATCTGGAAGAAAAACTGGCGTCAGCGAAGTCAAAATCTGCAGCTTCTGTCATAATGTTGCGCGATCTCCCTCCGTACTCTCAAATGACCAAACTTTCGACATCTAGCAAGAACTAGTGTCCACTATGACAAGAAATCGAATACTAGCCTGTCAATCATGTTTATGACTCGAATACTCGAATCATCTTCCACCCTGCTTCTGGGTGTTAATAATTTTGAGTGTCAGGAGAGAGAGGAAAATCCGTAATTGCTGACCATACATGGACAGAACACCATAAAATACTGTGGGACGACGCTGAGATCATTGACAAGTAACCGAAAATTCAGGGAGGCAGCTTTTATCGCCAATAACGAACACGTATATAGCAAGGCTAGCATAGAAATAAAACCAATATGGCAGCCACTCATAAGAAAAATGAAGAAAGTCGAGCTTCAACACAAACTTGACATGAAATAACAATCCAACAGCCACGTCAGCAAAAAACCACGTCAGTCAAACGTCGTGACACTAAAAATTAAATAGACAACGGAAGTCCGAAACACAACTTTTAAAACATCCAACTTGTCTTCAAATTTCAAACAACAGATGATCTTAGAAATAAACATCAACAGTAATATGTTGCCGAATTGCTATTTCGTCATCTCAGAAGTTGGAGGTCTCTCCTTTCGCTTCAAAAGCTTTTGGAGACAATCGAAGAAAACAATACGACTAGTCTATTTCAACTACAAATTGACAATACCGATCTAAATAATCTTTGTTTTTGATTCTTGGTCGTTCCAAAACTTCTATAGAATCATAATTAGACCCGAGTGCTGAATACTTATCGTCATCTTCCAACTCAAAGGCCCTCAACTCTACAGGACTCTCTGCAATGAAAATCTTTTGGAGGAAGTGACTGGACCTGCAAACATAAATGACGTAACATTATTTTGATGTAACGTTACGTGTCTCTAGATTCGTGAAAGATTGTTTTTTTTAGTTCTCATTCAAAAACAAGAAGTGATTTCTTCGTCCTAGCATCGGTCTGAACTAATTTTGTATCTGTGGCAAAGGTAGTTATGAACTAATTTCAGCCCTGTTGTAAAAAAATACAATTCGCAATAGTAGGAATGAACCTATCCATCTTACAAGAAAGCATCATAAATGAATATACTACGATAGAGTCACTGAGACGCGGGTTCGAATCCCGCTGACGCTCCATTCGTTTCCGGGCTGTCCATCTAATCAGATTTGAATTGTATGTATTTGAGTGTTTGACATTTCTACGCCACTGCCGCAATACAAATGAATTTCGGTCGCGTGAAATCTCACGCGGATGCTCTGTCTACGCTTACTACGAATAGGAACGGATTTAATATATTGAGTTCTGAGTATGTTGTGCACGCCGAGCAAATACGGGAGACTCTACCGGAAAGCTGGCATAATACTGATAAAGTACTTAACACTCGATTTCATAAACATTCCTCCCATTTCGTTGTTTGAGTTTCGTTTCAACACCTGCAACGCGATATGCTTGCTTAAACAAGCAGCACGTGGAACGGTGTAATCTAATATTTTTTCTACAGAGATGATCGTATTTCGTATTTTTTCTGTTTATTTTCTCGAAAGAAAAATACACATTTTTATATGAATAACCTGAACAGTAACCTTTCCATAAAAATTTTTCTAAGCTATAAAAGCCATTTTGATAAAATATTCACTAAGGGGGACCACGCACATGCACGATTTTGTTAGACGGTTTTGTTCGGCAAACAAGTCGTTTCGATCAAAAACGATGCAAAATTGTCGTCACCTCACACTTCAGTTTCATATTGTTCTTCATCAATCGAACATCGATCCAAACCGAAGTGTATGGGTTCTATAATCCAATAAACTGTGAAACACTATTTTAGTAATTTACAAAGCTACTTATACAAATACCTACCCCTCTCCCCCCAATTTCGAAAAAATCTTGATTTTTTTTATTGTTCGCCAATCCTGACGGTTCATTAGTCTGTAATTAAATAATCATACGCAACTGTAATCTCAATGTTTAGATAGCCCCCTACCCATATAAAAAACTTTAAATTTCAGCTGGTGTTTTTGATGGAAACAGTGTTTGTATCTTTTATCTTTTGTTCGTTTAGTTAGATTGTTTGTTTCTATTTGAAATACCAGTAGTAATGAATGTTTATAATTAGCAAACCTTCGAAATATAATTGCTTATAACCTCAAGAAGTGTAGTCATGAATCGGTCTTCCATTTCTACTAAAATGAGATTGAAAAGTGAAAAATGGGACATAGGTATTCTAAAAAAATGAGATTAAAAAGTAATTCGAGGTGATTACCTTATCAATCCAAATATTTTTGAATCAAAACAAACATTAACATAACTGTTAATTAAATAGTAGCTTTCATCCAACCGTCGTTTTTTCCGTACGATTTGAAAATCAGTATTCAGAAATTATTCATAGATTCATTAGACTCCAAAGATTTTTCAATTTATAATGGAATTTAATTAAGACAACAACAAACAAATGTTTCTATTCTATGTTCCATTGCTGTTTTTGCCCACAAAGTTGATGATGGTAATGATATGAATTTTCCATCGTTGCTTGTATGAAAACACAAAGGCATATCTGGCAATTGTTGTCTGTTGCGGGCAATCACAATGGTCAACTGTGTCGACATTTGTGAGCGACGTTGTTTACATCGTTGTAAAAACTTTTCAGTAATTGATGTGATCCGGTGTACAGCAAGAAAGTTGAGAGAGTGCTGTTTTCGCCATATATTGCCAAGCTTTCAGATGCGTTGCATCCATCTTCAGGGTTGCAATAACAACGGTCAGTGCCAAAAAACAGACCTACAAAAGATTCATGCTTACCGAAGTGGTTGAATTTGTACAACAACAGGTGTTCTCAATATAAAAGATTAGTCGAGTTGCGGACATTAATAAAAAAAAAATGTATATGGTTACATTGAGAGAGGTTCACAAAACAGTTATAGGTTAAAAAGTAATACCAAACATAATGATAAAATTATTAAAATTTTGATTATTTGCGTCGAAAACTATAAGACGGCATGCTTTAAAATCGCCATTACTTGATCAGTTTCGTGCAAGGTGTATATTTAATTTCCATCAGTATGGTTGTCAATGTTTTTAAAGTTGATCTACTTTTCCCATAGGAATAGCGTATTGGTGTAGTGAAAAACGGATTGTAATTACGCTAACGTCACAAATCTATACAGTGCCAATGTACTTATGTACAACATGTTGTCAAATATTGACCAAAGAAAATTTGAAAGTAGAACTAACGAATCTGAGACTCCAAGCTGTATTACTAGTCGTCGTTTCGCTCTATTATTTTATACATTAGATGGATTTTATATCTTTATCAGTGATAGCTGATAGTGTTGTGACTTGGTTGGTAGTTGAAGTTGACACAATAAAATATGATTCAAATTAAACTTACCGCCACTATGCGAATAATAAACTGATGAACAGTGTTTCCAACTAGTAAAAGTTGAAAAGGTTAAATTAGCTTTGGATTACAATGACGAGCAGAAACGGTGTAGATCTACCAAATTTAGTAACGCTAAATGACCGCTCATTGGAGTCTAAGCGTACTGAAGTGTAAACGTTGTGGAGATGCGCCCCAAAGCACTCTCTGAAGCCTATAGACACAATCCAGAAGCGAGCAATACGTCTAGTGGATGCGCCTGACCTTACAAACGACCTCCACACTCCGGAACATCGAAGGAGGAGGTTGATCTGTCTCTATTATAGATATTATAATGGCAGATAATCGACCATGCTGTCTCATATAATAACTCCAAGAGTCCGAGAAATGCTAGAGGAGCTCATTGGGCGCAAAACTTACCAGATCGAGTTTACAACGCCTCGAACAAGCCGGTTCCAAAAGTCGTCCATTTGGAGAACCTCGGCGTTGTGGAGTGAGCTATCGGAAACTTTGTTTCGATTCAAGCTCAATGTCAATAGACATTTATCCTCGCGCAGTGCTTATGAAGCGCAATAGGTTATCAATAAAAAAATGTTACCGAACCTCTGAGCGCAGCTTTATAGGCTTGCATTATTATTAGTATTTCCAACTGTAATACACAGTAGTACAAATAACCGCCAGCCATCGTACATACAAATATAACGAAACTTATTAAACGAGTCTCTGGCGGTACACACCGAAAATAATTGTATCAATTTGCAGCGATACTACGCTACACGGGAGCCGGTGCGCTGTTGGTATTCCGGGTTCCGGATGCTCGCATGAAATGTTTATTTTAATTGTAGGCGAGAGAATTCCCTGTTCCACGGCGCTCACTCATTATTTTGATTCAATTTGGAAAACGCGAACGACTATTTGGATAGAAATACACGCTTGATACACCTCTCTCAATTATTATCATTATGCGGAAAACATGTCTTTTGTGGTTAATTCGAGTTTATTAATTCACTGAAACAATATGTGTTTTATAGTGCTCATTTATTTTTAATGAGATCAATTGTTGAATTTTACCGTATGCACAGTTGCTTTGTTTAAATTTTCATTCGAGGGTATCCGGAAATAAGTAGGGTAAGTCCTCTTTGTCCTATTCATCTCTGGGTCACCCTTATTTGTATAAACTGTCAGATTCAATTCCTAAAAACAAAATTAACAATGTTAATGAGAGAATAGGGGAAGAAAACAATTTGAAGTGAGCTAAAGAGCAAAGAGGAGAGGGTGGGCCGGTTGAAATTAGGCACCTAGGTTTTGTTAGTTGGGATTTGAGTAATTTCCGTATGGTGTAACAATTAGGTTTAAGTACGCTGTAAGATCCTCCGTGGCTAAAGGACAAATGTCTGAGGCCAATGCTGGGAGAAAAAAAAAGTACGCTGTAACGATTAAGTTTAATTAATGTGTTGTAAAATTGCATTCTTTTGGTAATATAAAACATACGGATTTTTCCAATCACAATTTCTAAACCAGAGTCTTCGTCTATCATTCATGGACCTCCACTAATATCTAGCTCTCTCTCTAGGTGTCTCATGTACCTTGTGTACCAGGGGTATTTGAAAGAGAAATTTTTGTTGAAATTCATTATCCAAACAGTTTCAAAGCTAAAAGCCACCATAGGATGCCCGGAAGTAAATTCTAGGGATGAACTTATTTTAAAGAGACCAGAAACTTGTTTTCATGGTCATGAATCCGGAAAATTTCTTTCTTATTGAAAATAAAGTGTCCACGAGCCCAGTTTATCGAAGATTAAGTTCGGCTTCAGCAGTGTTGATAATCTGGAATTATGAGTTTTATCAATCCCAGGATTTTTAAAAATTTTGTTTATTAAAATACACCTAAGATTCCATTTCTAAATCTCCTTAAGGATGAATGAAGGAGTTAAAAATTGAAATAAAATAATCCGTTTTCGAGTATAAACTGATACCACTACGTAAAAGGTATTTATTCAACACCATTTTTGTTTTGATGGGACGTTTTACGACGAGTCTAATATGGATTTATCATTAGTATAAATGCGAGTACACCTTTTCCTGGAGACTATAATTCATCTTATTGATCTTCCACCTCTAATGACCAGCATGTGATTTCTCTTCCAGAAGAGTTGTTTAGTCTTTCGAGCGTTGAAGTAATTCCATTTGTTCTCACCTATTCGATAAATGATTCTAAATTTCTATTCACATGGAAATTAAAACGCTGTAGATGGTAATTATCGGGGAACAAAGTCACCGGTAGCTAATTCCATAAAGCCGAGGTTCTCCAAAAGAACAACTTTTGGAAAAGACTCATTCCAGGCATTGTAAGCTAGAACTGGTTGGCATGCGCTCATTGAGCTTCTCTAGTCTTTGCTGTACTGGCGACTCTTCGTGTTATTATGTGAGATAGCTTGGTCGAATAATATCTATAGAACAGATACAAATCAGCCACGCTTCTTCGATGTTCTAGATTGTGGTACTTTGTGAGGTCAGGCGTATCCACTAGACGTACTGCTCGTTCCTGGGGTACTTCGGAACACATACCTATAAATGAGGCAGCAATCCAGCGATGGGACTTGCAGGGCAGTAGTAGCTGTTCCGGAGAATATAATTTCCTGAACTCGAAGCCAACTGCTAACTTCTGGGATATCGACACAGTGAGGCCGGTAACATGAACAGGTTATAACATGCTACTGTTGATGCTAATTCCCAGAAGCTTGATGGAAGATGATTCAAGTATCGGGCATCATTCCATCTCCACTGTTGGAACTGCTGTGCACCACATATGTGTGAAATGGGCCAGAAGATATCCCGTGGATCTATGCTTGAGGATATTGGCGATCGTTGATGATATTATTTTTGTCCAGGTACTCCAGAGGAATAACAGTCTCCATAATCCTGGACATGATGCAGAGCTGATTCACAGATCTATAGTTGGTGGGCATATTTTTCCTGTCCTTCTTAGATATAGGTTGATCTCGACTGATCTTATATGCAATATAGAACACTCCTCAACGTTTCTGGAGAATTGTTGGTATTGGATGTTATTTCCAACTTTTCGGAATACCCTGTATAAGGGCAGCGGCAGAGATCTGATGGGCCGGTTTCCAAATGCGATGGCCTGCCTCCGAAGGGAGGTCGGGCGGTCGGCAGTGTCGGCACTTCTTCACCTATCGCTTCCGGTACATTTGCCTTCGTTGCTATGACGCGGCTTCCATTCACCTCTGCTCTACTTCTGTTCGTGTTATCGTGCTGGCTGTCACATCACTTTCGCACTTGTTCCAGACCGATGGCCTCAGAAATACGCTTCGAGTGCTTAATGGACGTTTCTTCAGATGCTACGGATTATACAACGTATACAGGGTTAGTTTCAATTGACACGCCTGCTAAAATGGTTCCAAATTGTTGAAAAACATTTATAGCAATTCATAGATCTCTGGTAAGAGTTATTGAAGATAACATTTTGTAATAAGAAACATCGAGAAAAAATTTGGTGTGGATGGAATTCGCACCCGTATCTTCAGCATTCCACGCTGATCGCTAATGAACCACGTAGAACCCCGTTGCATTCCCGACATTCTACGGTTATTGCGTTGGATGCTGGAAATACAGGCTCGAGTCCCGTTCATACAAAAAATGTGTTCCCTGATTAACACTCTCAAATTGTGTCATTAATCTCATTTCTCTTGTTTATACAGGGGTACTGATCATAATTTTATTTCCTGATAGCATGTACGCTGCATTGGAGTGTGAGCCTAGCATTCGTGACTAGTCAGGTGTAACAAAATTTGCCACCAGCCTTTGCCTTGCGATCAAAGAATATATTAATTTGAACCACTAATTAGCTATTGACTATTTGTAAATCGTGATTTTGTACATCAGTACAGTATTCATCTGCCTGCTAGATTTTTCGTGTGAAATAGTGAAGTGCAGTTATTTTGATAATCCGATGCTGCTTTGCATGTTAAAGCAGAACGTGTCACCGAAAACCGAGTTTTATTTATGAAACCTGGTATATAAAACTATAAATTGCGCGATTTTATCTTCATACTAGTATGTGGTGTTACTTTAAACCTTTGAGTAGTATTTTCTGAATGAAATCTAGTTTATATGGCGATTATTGTACTTTGCCATAACAAACGAAAAATCTGGCAACTATCAATATTGATGATCATGGTAATCAGTAGTTCCGGGGTGACGCAATTTCATAATCGGAAATATATACATTTCGATTATTTTTTGGATACGTTATTGCTCAAACTAAATTGCATGAGTCTTAATCCTTAGGTGTATCGAGCCTTCGAAATAAATTGAAAAATGATCCTCAACATCCTATGCCTCAACATGCATAAAAGTACATGAATTTCTTCGTGTATTTGAAACCTGTCTACAGCCAGGATAGACTGAAACAAAACAAGCTCGGGAACGTGGTCTTGGTCGCTCAGTAATTGGTAAAGTCCATATCAATCGCTTAGGTTCACCTCCTCCAAAAAATCTTAAGAGCACAAAAAACCTAAAGCACAGAAAAATTGTCTACTGAATCCATTTCCATGTCCCGCCCATTCAGCCCACGATTTTGCACACAAAACAAGTTGCGCTCAGCGTGTGGACCCACTTATATTACCCTAGCTACGTTCTTGAGATACCTGAACTATTTTATTGTTTGCCACGTTATAACCTGCTACCATATCATATGAAGGCTTCCTGTACTAAATCAATGCAATTACTGGATATCATCAGGAAGTGACTGGAATGAAGAGAAAATGATATTTGTGCGATTCACAATGCACCAATTAGTAACAAGATGCTTTTGTGTTACAGATTTTATAACGCAATGCAGATGGTTCGAAATTCATTGGTGACCGGAGTATATAGATGTGATGTTTGCCATTTCCTGAATTTATTTCAATATAAAGTATCGATTACATAACATAAAAGCGTTGTATTGAAAAAATAAAGTTAGGTGAGTACGCGAAATACAAAAATAAGTTTATAATGTTTTTTATATGCGACAGTAATACATTATAAAATATCTACACGTCGTCCATCTTCACTACTGTTATTCGGAGTTCAGTTCACTCTTTAGTTTAGAATATCGATTATTGTCAGAGAGAGAAATCATTATTACTTCCCATGCCAATTGGCAGCAGAGTAAAACAAAGCAAGGTATTGGTATAAAAACGCACGTACCATTATGTATCTCGTGTAACAATATTCCCACTCTACCGTTCTCGCAATACTGACAGTGACCAATGACGACAGACAACGCATAATCATACTCGTATATACATATCATTTAGATAGACACGGCTTGCGCGGTTATCACGTTTACCTAAATTAGAATAATAAATACAAAACTGATGTTCAGTTTTAAATTAATAGGATCTAGAAGGTTGACTATGTCTTTTACGTGCGGTAGTATTACTTGACTAAATATTCTTATCCGAATTCAAACCTGCTGATCCAGTTGAAGTAAGCTTTTGAAAACTATGTTTTTCAAATCATAACGCATTTAAGGTTTTTCAGTAGTTTAATTTTTTTATTCCAGTTCAAAAGATCGACACTTCCTAAATATCGATGTATTCTGACGGTAACACTGCTTTCAATAGTCACAAATATGCAATAAAAGAGTTGTAGAGGTGTCGACATGGTGTCGACGAATGCTAGCGTTGCACTGCGTGACTCCAACTGGCTGTGGGTGGTCGCTCTCCGCAGGACGTCATAAATCGTAAACGGTCGCTTTTTCACCGCCGGAATCGAACGAGGCTCTGCCCGGAGTATTTCAAATGTCCGAGCAGCGCTGCTCTAGTATTTTTCGCTAAAAGTACCGTTTTGTTATAATGGTGAAGGGCTGCCTTCATTTATCCCGATAGTTTTTTAGGCAATTTGGTCCTCGGATCCCAGCTGATGTCTGTACACAGAAAAATGGGGTTAGGTAGGTTGACGTTTTATTTTACAGGCAATGGTATCAATTTGGTGATAAAGGTTTGAGTTTAAAAAATATTGAAGATATTGGAAGAGTTCGTAAAATTCTCCCATACAAAAGTCTACTATTTCAGATATATTGAAAATCTTCTACAAACTGATATTACATGCAAAATAGTCAGTCTATTCACGTCACGTCAAATGTGGTCAACCTGCTTGATGCCATTTTTCAAGAGGCTCAATAGTAATTGCTGAATATTTATCATCATGGAGAGGAAAATGGCTTCAATTTTGCCAATATCTTCACTGAGTACTGATTTTGGTGTTTCTCCATAAGCTATGAGCACTTATGTTCTTTGATTCGTCACTTCGTAGGTCTGGAAGGACCAGGAATGTAAAATTGGACACACACAACTTATTTTATATATTGATTTTCTTTATCATTTTCATTAGTCTGCCTCAAGGTAACATCATTGTAGGTTCCATTATTCTGAGATGACATAATTGAGGTGACATTTGAAACACATTTGAGATCATTCCCGCATACTAGGAGCCAAATAAAGATTAGAAGAACAGCTTAAATATTTGGAAAAATGGATATACCAATTTTGCACTGTCCAAAAGTATAATACCTTAAAAATCTAATTTGAAAAAACTGAGAAACCCGCTTCAACAGCGAACTGCAACAAAGTAATAATAGTAATGGACTATTAAGATTTTGTTGAACAGCAACAGAAAGTCATCTAAATCAATTAAAAAATTGAAAAAAGGGTCATCTATGTTTTAAATAAAAACAAAGTAATTACAGGAAAATTTACTTTATAATAGCTTCACTTTTACAGATACAATGAAATATATATAACTGATATATATTATATTAGTCATCCCAGGTTTTATAAAAAAAACGTTTGATCACTATTTTATTTCAAACTTACTGAAAATTGTTTAATTATTTTTCGTTAATGGATTTTCTATCTCTGTTGGGCAAAATCTCAATGATTAAATCTATTTTAAACTTCTTAGTGCGGTTATCTATCAGGACATTTATATTTTTATTTTTGAACTGCTGTTTTGTCTTAAAAAAAACATAAATATAATAGTGAGTAGTTCAAATTTTAATAATTTATTTTATATTTTTTCTATGTTATTCAATTCAAATAATTTTGCATACAATTTTTAAAAAAAATTAAATGTTCTCATGTTTTTGAATTATTGTATTCTTATCGGTCCTTAATACGTAAGTAAATTGACTCAGAAGTCGGCGAAAATTACGTTGAAAGTTTCCATTACAGTGATAGATACATGCGTCGATTTATACATACATACAGGTCGAATTAATAAAATATATAAATTTGAGAGCATTTTCGGTTAAATCAGAGTCATATTGGGTGTTCAGGACAATTAAAATTGAGTGAGGTAAAATGCAATTTCGGTCGAGTAAGAGAAGGCGAATATTTTTGAAATTTTAAGGTCAAATGCTTTAGCTGAAAGATTGAAGATTTCAAAGTAAAAGAATAAACTTTATATATATTCTGGGGAAAGAAGCATATCATTACCCCTTTTTCTCTATGACAATAAAGCAAAACAAATTACAATAAACGTTCCTTATACATTTTTTTAAATTTATCACATTCCTACAACATAACCATTTAACATTAACTAATGTTGCATGTGTTTGCGGAATCCACTATAAAAATCCATTCATAAACATATAACCTACTAGCGTACCCACCCCATCATGTGTCAACCGGTATACATACATGTATCTTACCTAGGTACACAAGTTTGATATCTTGAGTGTGTGAAATTTGCAGGTCACAGTAGCCAAGCTTTTTCTTATCAAGAAAAACGTAAAGTATAGAAAGGACGAGATAATAGTATAGTAATTAACACTCTCTGAAATTCCTGCTTTGTTCCAGTCCAAGCTCAATCCTTTGAGGATTCCGTACATTCTGGCTATATGCTGGAAAGGTCGGCCTTCGGAAAAACAAAAAGTCGTGACCCGGCATTAGAATTTGCAGACAAAATGGGCTGACGTATGCAAATGAGCTGGTACGCCGGCGGCGAACGTCCAGCAAGGCAAGCCCAGGATACGGCTGCATACATAAAGTCTGTCAGAGGTTTTATCTATTTAGGTTAATAATGTGTGTGGGGATGCATACAGTATTCGAATTTCATTTCAGCCTGCGGAAGTTTTAAATGTACAGCTTACGCAGTATTACAGGCCTCTCAGTCATAAAAAATGCTTTTCTGACCCATTAATATATTAATGAGCCATGTTGGTGTACGGACTCCCAATGCTCGAAATACCTTGCATCAAGATTCTGAGGACATCAATAAATCAATAATAACATGCCCTAGCATGACCATGTAGCCGACAATGCTTGATAGGCGTACCAGAAGCTGGGGGTTCTTTACGAAAGCACTCCCTGAAGTTTCTTTCCAGTCTGGGGCGTCCAGGGAAAGTAGCTGATTTGCCCCTATTTCTTAGGTTCTAGTATGGTTAATTTATGATCACGTTGTGTGGTTTAATAATTCCAAGACTGATCAGCACAGATGCAAGCGATGCGCCCAGCGAACGCATTATCACCAGGTCGATATTTATGTCTTCTCTGGCAGCAGTTTTGGAGTGCGATAGGTTTCTTGCCTTTGGGAGAGGTTATCTTATATAAAAAATAATCAATTAGAGAATGAATGGAAGGATGAAAGAAAGAGGTTGTCTCATACTGAAGGTCACGTTTGGATATTCACATGAGCAGTAACATATGCTGGCACGATCACGTTGCTGGCATTGCTAGATCGACCTACCAGAAGCTGAGGGTTCTTTTCCGCTTTAGAAAATTATATAAATCGGCTCTTCAAGCCTCAGATCGGATTATATCTCTGAATACTGTTCGCGTGTGGGGGTGGTGTGTTTGGCAGAACTTCCAATAATTACAGGACACAATCCAGAAAAGAACAATACATCTACTGATTGTACTTGGTTTTATAAAACATCTCTACTGTTTAGGACATTTAAGAAAGGTAGCTGATTGGTCTCTATTTCATATGTTTCAATATGGTAAATAATTGACCGAGTTATTACGCGTAATAACACCAAGATTCATTGGCACAACAAGCATCAGAAGGGACCAGTGAGGGCATTCTCACCTCTGGCAGCGCTACTGAAGCGCGATAGGTTTTCTACCTTTGTGGAATCCAATATCATGTCCTCCACCTTAGTCTTCAGTATAATCTGCCTGTGGTACCCTATGCTACATAACAACCCGTTAATGGAGGGCATGGGTGCATAGACCAGCATACTCAGGATGTGTAAGTATAGCTCTGGGTGCTACCCTTCTCATATCCTCTAGAACCTTAGTCCTCAGTGTAATCTGCCTGTGGTACCCTATGCTACATAACAACCCGTTAGTGGAGGGCATGGGTGCATAGACCAGCATACTCAGGAAATGTAAGTATAGCTCTGGGTGCTACCCTTCTCATGTCCTCTAGAACCTTAGTCCTCAGTATAATCTGCCTGTGGTACCATAGGCCACACAACGACCCATTACAGGAGGGCACAGGTGCATAGACGAGCACACTTAGGAAATGAAAGTATAGCTCTGGGTGCGACCCATCTCATGTCCTCCAGAACCTTAGTCCTCAGTATAATCTGCCTGTGGTACCCTATGCTACATAACAACCCGTTAGTGGAGGGCATGGGTGCATAGACCAGCATACTCAGGAAATGTAAGTATAGCTCTGGGTGCTACCTTTCTCATTTACTCTAGAACCTTAGTCCTCAGTATAATATGCCTGTGGTACCATAGGCCACACAACGACCCATTACAGGAGGGCACAGGTGCATAGACCAGCACACCTAGGAAATGAAAGTATAGCTCTGGGTGCTACCCATCTCATGTCCTCCAGAACCTTAGTCCTCAGTATATCCTGCTGTGGTACCATAGGCCACACAACGACCCGCTACCGGAGGGCACAGGTGCATAGACCAGCACACTTAGGAAATGAAAGTATAGCTCTGGGTGCGACCCATCTCATATCCTCCAGAACCTTAGTCCTCAGTATAATCTGTCTGTGGTACCATAAACCACAAAACGACCCGTTACCAGAGGGCACGGGTGCATAGACCAGCACACTTAGGAAATGGAAGTATAGCTCTGGGTGCTACCCATCGCATATCCTCCAGAACCTTAGTGCTCAGTATAATCTGCCTGTGGTACCCTATGCCACACAGCGACAGAAAGTATGTACTATAATTATTTTTTGTCATAGATAACTTCTCGCAAAGGCAGAAGGCCTTCATTATCTGGAAATAAAGTAAATACCCAAGCAAGCGATTTCACAACGCGGAGGTTTTCCGAAATAATGACTCCTGGAAGAGCCTTGTTGAAGATGTTGGAAGTTTGGCCTAGTGAGGATGCGGTATGCGTGGTATTATAGGAGACATCTCGACGAACATTTGCCGCGGTAGATTATATGGAATAGTGATAGATCAGTCAGTGTTCAGGACTGGAGTTCTTGTGTAAGGTCGGGCGTGCCCACGCAAATGTAATGTTCCTTTCTAGATTAATTCTGCAAGCCTCAAGTAGTGCTTCGGAGTGTACCCCACAGATGCGAGCAGCATTCCAGAGACGATCCGATTGTAGAGTAGGAGTACTTGTTTTAGTGGATACAATTCTCTAGAGCGAACCTTCAGATCCTGGGACGCCGGCCTAGTAAGGTCGAAGATTTTTCCGCTTCATAGTATGCATAGATGGTCATTCACCAGTCCTATCAAATGTAGATGACGCTTGAAGGTGCTGTGGTCGGACAATAGTCCTGGTAAAAATCTTAGGTGATTCCTGACCACAGATCTCACCATAAGTTCCCGTACTTGATGCAGATCACCAGAGATATTTCTCACCTCATATAGTTTTGATTCTGAATTCAATTCCCTGTCGACTTCCTAATTCTTTTTGATAAACAAGCTCGCTGGAAACTACTAAGTCGATCCACTTGACTCCATTTATCAATATAACTTCTGAAGCATTTGTCTCTCTGGCTTATTGTACAATCATCTCGGCGCTAATTGAAATCACATACGTTAACTAAAATATATTTACTAACGTTGCGACTGAAAAGACAATTAATTTACTTGTTTCACATTATGTACTTCAAAAAAGGCTGCCAATGCAGCCGAAATGTTAGTAGAGATTTATTCCTGAAATCAGTTGCGTGAGATTTTTACAGTTCAATTTATAAATACCCTGAATAACCTATTGAAATATCTATCATATAAAGTATTACGTAAAATGGCCATTAAAGTAGATATTTTTCGTTCGTTCGTTTCGTTGGGCACATCCAAGGAGGCATTTTATTGACGCAGTCTGAATAAGCCCTCGTCATTTCTCGGACTATCGACAGCTTTCAAGCCGAGCGGGGTCCGCAAATCTAATCAAGTCACTCTCCTTGGGTTTTTCCGAACGAACGTGACCTGTATGGCACGTTTCTGCTGTTCCACCAACTTTCTGGGACTTATTTTATAATATCCGATTTTTGTCCTGTGAATCTCAAGCATAACTCAATATGTTTTTTTGATAATATAGCGCCAAATTCCTGCAAGAGGTAAATGTATATTCACATTCCTTATACGGCTATAAATTGCAGCAGTCGGAGAACAAACTTCCCGGTAGCCCATCCTAAAATGAAGAGGCTTTTTAAAATAACGACTTTTGGAAGAGCTTCTCTCGAGACTTTCGAAGCTCGATCTGGTGAGGATGCACCTGTTGAGCTCCTTTAGTGTTTGTTGTATTGAAGACTCAAGGTGTTCTTATGCGAGACAGCTTGATCGAACAGTACTGTGGTAAAATCTAGAAAATACGGACAAGTCAACCACTCGAAGTTCCAGACAGTAGAGGTGGTTAGGCGCGTCCACTAGACGTTCTGCTCTATTGTGGATTGTATCCAGAGACTTCAGGGAGTGCTTTAAGTAGAAATAAGTATTCCAAACATGGTCAATTATTGGGCTTCCCTCCATCTCTCCGAGCTTCCTGCTCGTCTAACTAACCTCCGTTTGTACATCCCCATTACAAGATTCTCTCATTGACCTCATTGATCTGAACAGTATGCTGCCCTCGCCGAAATAAGGCCTTCCAGGATGGTAGTGCTTCACCCGGTTACATGCAAGAAATAAAGGTGCTGTGATCTGCGAAGCTGTAGAATGAACTGGATGTTATTACCAACAGTTTATTTTTCTACAGCTAGACGAGAGCTGGAAAAGGACGAATGCCAGCATTGATGGCATCCATTCACCAAAATACCTAAGGAGCGATCCCTAAGAAATGTCTCCAACCAGTGGCGCAGACCCGGTGACAGCTCATAGGCAGCAAGCTTGTTGCAACATGTTAATAACAGGTCTATATTTTCCAGCCCTTGTTAGGTATAGGTTGCATTCGACCAATTTTCCACCCAGCAGGGACGACACTTTCGCTGGTCTAAGAGTTTAAATAGTTTGCATAGGACTGGTATAAGCTTTGCAGCGCAATATTTCAGGTATTTGACCTGGACCACTTGCTTCCTTGGAGTACAGTACATTTCTAGAATGAATTTTTCTCTTGATCTCGGATTCAACGGAACACAGCCAGATTGAACTTTAATTCAAGCTGTTCTATTTGGATACCATTCAGTCAATTTCCTTGACTGAGAGATGCGTCTGGCTCACCGGCTCCAAATAGCTGCGAACTCAATTTTTTATAAAAATTTTGTTTTTTCTTCAAAGTTTATTACAAAATTATTCAATTGAAATTATTTTATAAATTTTAGATCCAATATTTAGATTTCAAAATAAAAATAAAAATAAATTGAAAAGAGGTCCTTGGAAATTTCGTTGAACGACGCATCCTAAGAAAATCGTGCAAAGAAATTTTATGATTCACGCAAACTAGCCGTGATAACGAATCCATGAGCCTTTGGTACCAATCTGATGAGAATCGTATTCCTGTCCATCACCCTGTTCCATTCTCTACACACTGGCGTCGTCACGTCGCCTTATCACCCTCCATTCATCAAGATGGCGTTGGCTGCTACCGCAAAGTGTCGCGACACGCGTCACTGTCACCCGCGACTGATACGAACGCCGGTCCCTAGATGGTGCTCTAGTCCGTCAGTTAATTATCCACCTAAACAACTCTATTGTCCGACGTCAAGCTGTGGGTGAATGGTTACGATGTGCTCGTCTTTCCTTTGAGTAATGGGGGCTACGAACTGGTCCTCAGACGGAGGAGGATCTATTTTAGAATAAAGTAATTTAATTCCTACAAGGGGGTATACCTTTACTTACCTTTCAGCTCGACAGTTTTTATCAAACTACAAAGCAGAATGAAATAATTTGGTTTTGAAATTAGAAGGATACAGATGAAATAGAAATCGAAACGCGTCCCTGTAAAAGATATTCCATTTTAATGAAGGTTGAACGAGGCAGCTCAATCCTATGACTGATTCATTTATCAGGGTGCCATCTGCTCTAAGACAACGTCCGAAATATTGAAAAAAATGCACTCTTTCAATTCGCTGACCATGAGGCTAAAGATCATAAACTTGATTGTAAACCCATATTTTCTTCTACTTCACTGACACACAGTTCAGCAGATGCTGGAGATCTTGCAGATTATTGTATCAAATGTATTCAGAAATATCAAAAGTTGTGAAAAAATGTTTATCCGATGCGCTGGTACCTGTGGTTACATTGCTTCCGTTATCGTTACTTGTTATCAGTGACTCAGTCAATAAATAAGCGATACATCTAGTGGACAATGGAACTCCAAATTCTAGAATATCGGAAAAAGTTGCCCATCTATGCCTATTCTACAGATTATATCATGGTGAATATTTGTTCTTAACCTCAACAATATAAAGAATTATCAGTACAGCAAACGCCAGAGGGCCTCAACGCAATGGGCGTACTTTCACCAGGTCCAACTTTCAGCGCCTTCCAGAACCAGCCTCTCCCAGAAATTATTTTTAAAACCGTGTTGTGGAATGGCAGCCAAGGAGTTTTTTTTCCGAAAGTTACGACATTTGTGATAATTGTGAATAGACATGTATTCTTTCGGAGCGCTTCTGGAGCTTGATATGCTACCTGATCTTGTGAGAGGTTATCTATGAAAAATTATTCAGTATTTTTCGCAAAGTTGGCTAGAGTCGTAAGAGAAGGGAACTCACTGCAATGATTTATAAAAATTCCTGTAGTATGTAACCTGAAAACTGATTTAGTATTTTCACCAGAATCTTTAATCAGATTCAGAATTCAAACCTATACACTGAATGAGTGACACCATATATAATTAATGCAATTTTGTGTTGTTTATGTGGCATATACCAGGTATCAGCGCACAAAATAACTGAAATAGGAATGAAACTCTATTTCAGTCAATTATTCACAATAATTACATCAATTAAATGCTGAATATTGGCACTTATATTCCCAATGAAGCGATGCAACATTGTCAGATGTAGGATTGATTAAATGTCTCTTGTGTATTATAATAATTATTTGTTTGTGGAGAACCGTGACTGTGAAGCTGTTAGTGTCACTTGGTTGTAGGCCAATTTATCAGAGAATAAGGCAGATGAGACTGATACGCTGGTCCTGCAGTATAAACTCATAAATACGTATCTGATTTTTGCTGCTTTTTAAGCTAGCATAGATGGCTAGAAGGGAAAAATTCAAAAAATAAGTTGTCCATCCACAGGCAAGAGGTGTAGTTGAACACCTTGATTTTACTTACAAATCTATGTAATAAAACTCCTTTTTCCAGTTACGCTTTATATTTAAATATAAATAATAAATGTATTGATGATAACTACCCCGGAGCTACATTACATTTCTCCGTGAAAGACGGAAAAGGGTTATATAAGTAGGTGCTCCAAAATATGATGCTATCAGAAACGGCGGAGACAAAGCACTTAATTCTCGCACACTTTGTGAAAATATTTCCAATAAAGAAAAAGATAATCGTTGCTCTTCACACAATGTTTTAAGGTAGTCACAAAATACTACTAGTCTCATAGCCAGTGACACTCGACCCTACATCATAGCGGGCTTAAATATGAATTACACACGCTTGAGTATGTGTATAGGGGATTAGGGGACCCCCAAGTCTGCTATGAAAATCCTGTGTAAAAATGTATATCCACGATTTCTAGTTCGCAACTGTTTGATGTCTGAAGACTGACTGACTGATGTCACAGCGCGAAGCTCCAATATATACAAAAGTGTCCGTCTCGGATGTTCCATAACCAAATTCCGAACAATCTTGACATTCGAGATGCCTGTTTTGACAATTGCTTACATGTTCTGGGTGATTTTTTCTTAGCTGCTACCTCTGATCTTATTGCAGTATTAACAATTATCAATATTATCACTTGAACTGCGGGTCTCCTCTGAAAGGAAATCCTGAGTACAGGCCTGGGCACATCTAGATTCGTCGCCCCCTACAAGTTTCTGTAATTTTTTATTCAATCCAACATCATGTTGAATTTCAGGATTTTTCAATAAATAATTAATGCACAAGATTTTCCTGACAGAGTTGGAGGTTCCATAATATCACATACGCATACTAGACGCGTGTGTACTATACATAAATAGCACAGAACCCTGGCACATTAAATTGTCTCACTTGTGAAAACGGGGGTAAATCTCGACGGACCTCAGCGCTCTATATTTAGAGAACGATTAAGATGTAATGAGAAGCAGCAGTCTGGTTCGAAGAACGATGACATCATGGAGGAGAGCACAGAAGAATTCTGTGGGTATATCGGTAGAAAAATGACAAGGTCTTTTTACTTCCATTCCAATACGCGAGGAAGAATTGTTATCGCGAAAAATCTATTATTCAAGGTAATGTGCTACTTCGATGTTTTATACAATGAACCTGTCTGTCTGTCTCTCTGTCCAGTAATACTCTACAACACGCAAAGTACTTTTCGGGAATTTCTTAAACTTTCAAACCAGCGCGTTTTCGATAATTGGCTACATGGTGGCGGAGATATCGGCAAAAAGCACAAAAAGAGAATATAATATATAATCTATTCAAAGAAGATTCCTTTTTTTAATCGAGCTAAGAGCTGAACTAATTCCACCACTGTCAGCGTGTTACATCATACTAGCTCCTCTTGCCAGAATATAATGCTTAGTAACTTTTTTCCAGCCCTATTAAATGATAACACAACGGGTTGCGAACTACGTGTGAAATGAAAAAGTAATTATTTAAGTAATTTCACACTCCGCAGAACTGCCGTGTTACAGTAATAATTTCAGTTATTCTTTAATTCAGTCGCTCTTTCCACATTGTAAGCTTATTATAAAAGCATTTGTCGCTTACGTTTTGGTGTAGCAAAATGGAATAGATCGCTATCTGCGAGTGCCATATATGTATATGTGTATGTTGCAGCATAAACTTGAAGCATCCTGATGATGCCAGTCTTATATATGCAAATTTTAAATGTGTATACTATTCCAGAGGCGTTCCAGGTAACGAGAAAGCAGACTGCCTGGGTAGGGGCACATGAATTGGCCCCGAACCCTTGCTGGGCATCAGCAGAGGCCAGCTCAGTAATGCCTTAGATGCTTGAGCGTATAACTAACTTGCGAAGGCATGGTTGGAGAGAGACGATTGTAGGCAGTCCAAGGGGTTCAAGGCAGGCCCCATCAAACTTAGGAATTTACGGCTATTGAATCGGAAGAGGGATTCACTCTACTAGTTAGTAGGGATCCTCACAGGTCACTGTAGATTGAACAGGCAACTGAAACTCACAGGATGGCCAAAGACCCAATCTGTCAGAAGTGCTGGGAGGAGGACGAGACCTCGTTCCACTTCCTGGGCGAGTGTGCACTATACAGCGGCCTTAGGGCTGAGGTGTTCAGCACAGCAGAGTTTGATAGGGAAGAGTGCTACTTAGCGGAATGGCCGGACATCATGACCTTCATTTAAAGTTCTGGAAGGTTCGACCTAGGGAGTTACCATTTCTGCTATAGTGCTAGTGATGGTCTTCGGGGTCGGCAAAATGGGCCAACGGTGGCCTATTTGCCAGGCTTTGCCTAACCATTACTACTATTACTACTACTACATTCCAGAGGCATATGTACAAGGCGCAGGGTGGTAAAGATTGTTATTAATACTATACTACTATATGTTTTACAGTTTGTTTCAACACAGCTGGAATCAGTTCGGAGCCACTTCGGAGCATAAGTAAATCGAAATCGTCGCATTCTTCTAACAAAGGTAGAATTATAAAGTTTATCGGATTCCACGACAATCTGTAAGAGGGCTGAGTTGATAATAGAATAGAACTCTGTAATGATATTTCCTGAAGGCGTCAGACTTCCGCATTCGGCTTTGATGGTAGAATTAGATCAGTTTCAGCTAAAGATAGTGTCAGTCACTGAGACTAGATGTACTACCAAAGATCGAGATGTACAGGTTAGAAAATTGGGAAGACGAATTTTGTGGGCGGATGTATGTACCTTCTATAGTCTATTTGCCTTTCTGTGTGACAGTTCGTAATGGCCGAATGGTAAGGCGTCTGCTTAGAATAAAGGAGGTTGTCGGTTCGGTCCCCACTGGCGACAAATTTTTCTTTATAATTTATCTAACTAATATTAAGTATAATTCGTTCCGAATTAATCCTAAGACCATTCCTACAGAAACAGAATTAGTTCGGAACTGACTCTAGGGGGGTGAAATAAGTTCTTGGTTCTGGATGAAAGCCACAATCATTCACCCTCAAAGAAACGCAATCTGGTTTCAAATCAAAGGTATATCATCTGTGTAGAATTGAAATGGATGAAATAAGTGATTTTGTTGGAGTATGACGATGACTATTTAGCATTAAAGTCCAGTGATGAGGACGTAGAAGTTTTGGTCATTCCAAGAGTCAAAAATGAGGATTATTCAAGCGAATCTATCACTTTGTAGTTAAAAAACAATGAAATTGGCTTATACCATACTTTATCTCGGATGTCAGATGTGTAGTTTTATCATCTATATTTAATACTATACGCTAACGAAATTCTTATGGCATTCGTTATATTCTGCACAGACACATAATCAATATCGGTGCGCATGAGGTTCTGCAATACTTCTTGGCTCAATTCTTAGAACATACAACATAATCAGACAGGATAAGTTTCAAAGAGGCTTATTAATCGCTACGTAAAAATCTATACGAGAAGCTCTGTACAGAAATCGTGCAGTATTATTCAAGGAATCCATCTTGCCTAATCTAACACATAGCAAAGTTTATAGAATAAATCTAAGTTGTGTCAGTCCTTCGCAAGACATTCATTTATTGAGATTGCATTCCGCCACCAGGTGAACCAAGTCTTAATCCGAACACATTATTGGGGCAGCTGACGTGGATTCACTGCAAATCTTGAATTTTTGAGCGAAACAAAACAGTGGAAGTTTCTCTTGTATAGTATATTCATCGTTATGGGTAGGGTGATTTCAGAAACGACATCAAAATTTGGAAATTTTAAATGGCCTATGAAAAATTGCAGAAGTATTTTTGGAAAAATTGGTTTGACGGACTGAAATTATGAAAGTAAAGGGGTATCGACGACGTTGATTCCAAAAATGGTTAAATGTAAGAGTAGCCTTTGGCTAAATGTATAACCCTAATAAAGACGTTATTACTTGTATTATCTGAAAAGTAGGAAATTCAGAATGGCGGAGGGCTTTTGGTACAAATTGGTTTGAATTTCGGTCTAGGTGGTTGTTTAGTGGCGCTCGCACTGCAACCGAAAAAAATCGCCTTTCTAAACGAACCAGATAATTTTGAACTGATTATTTAAATATTAAAGTGATCACACTCACAAACAAATACTCGTCTCGAGATTTAACACAAGTGGCTGTTAGATACGTACATACTTTACCAGAATATCGTCGGTCATACTTTTAGAAACACTCTCCATGTCACATCACAAAAAACAATACAGTAATTAAATTATTCAACAGATTTTGTGAGAGCAGTAAAACACATGGCAACACCTGACATCACTCTGAAACAGCTAGTGTTGCCGCAATATAATTTCGAGTAACTAACTCCGAACGACTCCTCTGAAGTATATCTTTTCATTATCCCCACTTCTGACCAAGTTTTTGGCGATTTGGACCACTGTGGGGCGGGTCGCGAACTTAGGTATCCTGATGATTTTTCGAAGGGACCCAACTTATATTTATACTGTGACCTTTGCTCTCAATCCCATCCTATCTATGAATATTGCCGATGCATCCAATGGATGCAAATTTTTCTCTTCGATGTAAATCTGTCGGCATAGACAGCACTGATATTATTCATGATTTGTGTAAAACCATAAGCATGTAGCAGAGGCAGCTGCTCTAGCCGACCTTCATCATGACTAGCCATCTCTCTGCTAATTACATTTCCATAATTCACTTAATATGCAAATGTACGGCTGCCATCGAGCCACCGTGTTGGTTTTTACTTTTTATATAAATTATTTATAATAGCGCGACTGCGATTTGATACTGATCAAGGTATGAGCATCGAAAATTGGTGTTGGTTTTTGTCATTTACCGTATTTATATACATTCGCATTAAAAAACTATAAAAAAAACTGGCATACTGCGCGATTCGAAACACACACCTCCTGATTGCTTGTCAGAGCCAACTGAATTAAGTAAGAGTCCGAATTTATTGCCGTAGTAGTAGTAGTAGTGGGGAGGCAAAGCCTGGCAAGTAGGCCACCTTTGGCCTTTTTTGCCGACCCCGAACCCCAAAGACCATCTCTAAAAAAAATACAACACTATGGCAGGCCTGGTGACGTCCTAGTGTCGAACCTTCCAGACCTTTTAATAAAGGTCACGATGTCCGACCATTCCGCTAAGTAGCACTCTTCCCTGTCAAACTCTGCTGTGCCAAACACTTCAGTCCTAAGGCTGCTGTATACGGCACATTCGCCCAGGAAGTGGAACGAGGTCTCGTCCTCTTCCCAGCACTTCTGACAGATTGGGTCTTTGACCACTCCGATGAGAGTCATGTATCTGTTCAGTCTGCAGTGACCTGTGAGGATCCCCACTAACAGGTGGAGTGAATCCCTCTTCCGGTTCAGTAGCCATAGTTCCCTACGTTTGTTGGGGCCTGCTATGAACCTCTTTGACTGCCTGCAGTCGTCTCTCTCCAGCCATGCTTTCGCTAGTTCGTTGTATGCCCAGGCATCCAGGGCATTACTAACCTAGCCTCTGCTAATGCCCAGCAAGGGTTCGGGGCCGATGCATGCGCCCCTTGCTCCTATCCTCGCCAGACAGTCTGCTTTCTCGTTACCTAGCACCCCACTGTGACCAGGGACCCACATGAGGGTCACGTTCTTGGATTGGGCTAAGGATTGGAGCGGGGCGCTGCATGCCTGGACCAGTGGTGTTCTGATCCTAGGAGATGCTACCGCTCTCAAAGCTGCCCGACTATCGGACATATATAAATGTCCTGCTCCGTGCACTGTTGTACTTCCGCTGAATATGCCGGTAAGTGGTAAATTTTCTTGTTATGAACTAATTTATCTTAATAAATATTTTCCTTTTCTATAGAAAGCCTATTGCGCTCCAGTAGCACTGCGATAGGATATATGTCTACTCAGTGACCTTAAGAGCTGTAAATTGTAAGAGCTCCCCGGTAGCTGATTCCATAACGCGAAGATTCTCCAAAATAACGGCTTTTGGAAGTTGAGGCAGTAGTAGCTGTTTCTGTGAATATAATTTTTTGGAGCAGAAGAGAACCCCCAGTTTCTTGGACGACCTAGCGAGGATATGTTATTGCTGCTGATATTAATTCCAAGAATCTTGATGGAAGATGACTCAAATACTGAGTGCCTCTCCATCTCCATGGATGGTAGACCAGAATGTGACTTCCTTGTCAGGGTAACTTGGGTCTTCTGTGCGGCTAAACTCCATTTGTACGTTTATTTGTTCTATCACCAAAGCCTCAAGGAGTGTGTTGAACAAAACTTTTCACTGAGTCTTGATATCTTATTTCAAGGACATCATCAAGTAGCTGATGCAAATGAATTACAGTTATAGGGATTTACAAAAAACTGAAGGGTGAGATGTAATGGTAGGGAGAAATATCAATTTTCTTGGCATTATTATAAAACGTTTATATATTAATTTTTGATCCCGGAAATATCCCATACTTGTTAGATTTAGGAGCTTGTTCAGACGTTTTCCTCAAGCGTATTCTTTTTCAATATCTATGGACGTGGTACCGCTGCCCGAAAAACATTGCTTTAGACTTCCGTTGTCTTGAGATTCTCAACGTTTTCATGGATGTGACGTCTTCAATCGTTTTCAGGTGAACCAGAAACTGCTGCATGTTTAAATGTTGATGGCTGGGCTCGTAAAATCAAAGTTCCCGTCCATTGAAACAACGAAGGTCGTTAATAATCTTTAATGTTTGCTGTTCATGAATATATTTATTCTTCATAGTTCATAGTAGATAAAAATCACCGATCCAAAATATTAATGTTCAAGAAATTTACGACTATTCATCAGTTTCACGTACAATTAAGTGGCAAAATTAACAAGATGCAATAAAAATTGACTGATTATAATAGAACGTAAACAGACATTGAGACTATTTGTCCTCAATCGAAAATTTGCATTGCAATTCAAAGGCACTTTAAATATTAAATATCCAGAAGATATTCATCAAACGCTACCTTTCGCTATATATGCCGATACGATAAAGGAGCAGACTATCAATAACGTGACGTTGACATCCCAAAAATAACTTTCTCCCGTCGACATTACGTGAAAAACCTGATAATAATGCTTATTAATGTTTCTCGATGCTATTCATTTTTCTCCGCCAGCGACGAGAAAACGATTTTTCATCTCTTGTATAGTTGGTGCGTTAACATGAACGGGAGATCTGAAGACGCGTCTTTGTAAAATTTAGTGTTCAGAATTTGAAGCAGGTGTGTGAAGGATATTTGCTTGTTAATTGGTAAAAGGGAAGTCAAAAAAGCATGGTTTAGGTCGACAAATCCATACGATTGCAGAGCATTACTTTTTAGTAATAAGGTAATTATTATGTATGAGTGTAATCGTTTTCTACCGAACGATCTGAAAATATACAGGGAGTTCCATTGATGACTCCTTTGACAAAGTGGTAGTTGTGAAACGAAATGCTTTGATCTGCAAGAAATAAATAAATGACACATAATTGCAGCAAAGAGTCTGGTATTTACGGACTTAAGCTACACATTTTCGATTCTACGCACAGACGCTCTATCAGTCAACTAGCATCATCCTGTATATATCAAAGCCACAATTTATCTAAGGCGATTTTTAGATATCAAACGACAATACCAATTCTAATATGACTTGACTATAAGAAGGTCAAACTTCACTAAAGACTGCAAAAACAAGCTGTAGAACAGTTCGCGACCAGGAACAAAACTTAGAACAATATACGAAGAAATATGACCGGAATAATTCGCTGTGTCGGTTTTTGCTCCGGGTAACAACTTACGAGTCGTTGGAATGCCCTTAGAGGGCGGGCAGGTCGGACTTTGGAACCCCAACCGCTACCGCACTACATAAGTCATAAATACCACTTGGAGGTGACGGGGTGTTGAGCCTAGACCACATGCACCGTAATAAATAAGCGTTTATATACAGGGTGTCCAGTTTTGTGATTGGGAATAATAACACTCCTTTGTGGACTAGCGTACGTTTTGGAGCACCAATTAAGGGTTAGATGTATTTATTATAATAGAGACAACTGCAGTAAACATTTCATTTGAGGGTAGAGGAGACAATCATTATAACTATACGGATATTTGTTTTACTTTTTGAATCAGAATTCGGGGTAACTGATTTGATAGTTAATGTCAAAGTAAGGAAAAAATATTAATGTTGAGAGAATAGAGGATTAGTTTTAGGTCAAGGCCATTTGAAGGTTAAAATCACAACATAATACAAAATGGGAAAAAGATTTAGTCTCTGAACTTGTGTCTATATAGAAAATAGACACAACATCCATACATACATGCATATACTTTCGATCTACGACTCGCTTGATCAAACCAGAGTCAAGGCCACTCCAAGACCAGAATTACAAAAAGCTACTAACTATCATAGTCATGTGGTATTTGAGATTGTTCAATCAGAATAAGAAGCCGATTTAATCTCATTAGATCCATGTCTAGGTCATTTGAGGGTCCGAATGAAGAACTAACTATTTAAAGTTGAGAATACCATCTATGCTGCGGTCTCGAAGTACGAATTCAGGATGCATTGACTTGATGCTCGATTTGATCTCATTAGGTCTCAGATTGGGGTCAAGGTAAACCCAAAATTATAGTAAACTAGAGCGAACCAATGTAACTCTATAATTTTAGAGTGTGTGAATCTCAAATTGGGGTCAAACCCCATGTCAAAGTCTTTTGAAGGTCAAAATAGAAAAAATTAATTAGATGGAGAGAACCGTAACAATTATTCGCTTCCAGGATGAATCCAGCGTTCAGTTCATCCCATCAGATCACACTTGGGCCCCTTTAAGGTCAAAATGAGAGAAGCTAATAAAGTGAAGGCAACTATTATGGCTATGTGGAGCTGAAGATCAAAAAGATGGGAAAACCAACTATTTAAAGTGGAGAAAAACATTATAACAATACTGGGGTACCAGACCACAAATCCAGTAGCTAATTAAATTGATTTGATTTCGTTAGGGTTCAGATCAGGGTCAATATAATTCCAAGGTCAAATGGGAAAATTATACTAAACCAGAGCGAATCGTTGTAACTATATGATTTTGAGGTCCCTGAATCTGAATTCATAATCTTATCCCATGAGATGAAGGTCAATGTCATTTGAAGGTCAAAATAGGGAAAACCAAGAAGATGGAAGGATGCATCATAACTACTAATTTTTAGGGTTCCAAAGATAGAGTCCAGCATTCAGCTGGTTACATCAACTCAGAATCCAAACCGTTGGAAGGTCAAAGTGGGAGAAGCTAATAAATTGAAGACAACCATTATGGCTATATCGTTTTAGAGCCGCTGAAAATCAGAATTTGGTGTCTATATGCTTCTATCAGATAAGAGTAAAGGTAATTTGAAGAACAGTCTTCCTTTTGCTGTGGTATCACTTCATCAGCAGCAACATAATAAATATGAACTAACGATAATACTAAACACATTTCCTAAGCGAACATAAATAGCAACATCATGGAACAAACATCGTTCAGTTAGAAATGAAGAAATATAAACCCAGTCGCTCTTTCACGCAAAATGTAATGAGTCCTCGTTTTGTATGCCAGACTTAAATGTATAATCCGCTTATCGAGGTAGGAGGTCCTTTGATTTGAAGCGTTCTTTCATCGGCTATAATTATTGCTTTCCGCTTTCATCTTTTCAGTATTCTGATATTAGAGGGCATGTGACGAAGGTATTTATCAACTAGAATAATTGTCGGCTCGTTTTTTCACCATAAAAGAAATACGAAAACGTGGCGTCGTATAGGCAGGCTTTCTGCTTCCCACACAGTGGTGATTGCTTAAAAATATACCATCCACACGCTTTTTGTTATATGTATCTTTTCTTAATTTTATTTGTTAATGTCATATGGAAGGGAAGCACAAATTTCCAACATTCTAATAATTTGTTTATGGTTATCGTATATCGGAGAAAAACACAAAAAGTTATCATCCATTCTCCAAAAACGGTTTCTGTACAGTTCTCGATTTTTTCGATAATAGCTTAATAATGTGTCTGAACCTTACTCCACACATATTTCGCAAGTTTTTGATCAATTAATGGCGTGGTTAAAGACATTTAGGTTGCCAGATGTCTCGTTATAGCTAAATTAGCTAGACCAGCGTTGGGATTTCAAGTCTTTTTAATCATAACCTCACTTTAAAACTTCTTCGTTTGAGCTTATTTGACTTTTAATTGTGGTACAGCAGAAAATTGACACGTTTCACACAAGACATCTCGTCAGCGTCTCAAAACAGAGGTTAGTAGCTTGACGTCACGAAAATGTTTGAGATAGGTCGGGATGGCCAATATTGGCTAGAGCATAGAGCACTGTTGCCAGTTCTAAGCGCATATTTTTAATGCCAATGCATCGTAAATATAGTAATCATATTTTGGACTAGACTTACCACAGTCAGTGAGTTACCTTCTGCCTGTGCACAAAACATGTACTTAATATACTAAACATAAAATAACATAACCAATTACAATATGCTGTTGCAAACTATGGCTGAATCTCCATCTTTTGTCTTATAATACTCACTTGTTTTCTGCATCAGTGCATTGACATCAAACTTTCATCAAGGTCCCAGAACCAGCATCGTGATCCTAAATACATAGCAAGCAACTGAGTCAAGGATTGAGAGCGAATTCAGCACAAGGAATACTGGAATTTGATGGATACAGGCATGGGAAACAATTCATTATAAGCTTGTGCTTAAAACGGTCAAAGAATTAATTTATTTAACCATCTTCATATAGTTACGTTATTCCTTACAGGACATTGAAGGCAAAGTCAGTGTTTCACGTCTTCTGTGAGCGCTCTTTGAGAAGCTCATGCTAGAACCAATAGAGTTCAGTAAAGTAACAGCAGGGAAACTGACCATACCAGTACAGGCTTTAAGACTGCTAGAGTAAGTAATATGGGTTAAAGCACAATAGGTCTGAGGGCTGTAGTGCTATCGGAGACATTATGTCGGACGGTTCCTAGGAAAGGAAAAATAGATATGTGTACCTAACAGTCCTTAAAGGTTGAGTGAATTAGGGCAAATGAGGTCGAAGACCTTGATCCTTGGAGTAACAGTAAGGGGTGGGCCCTTTCTGTTCGCATTCCCTTCGTAAGCGGGATATCCAATTCCTTTTGCCTAATCTATACGATTAATTCTTCCCGATGTGACGTAACGTCCAGCGGGCAGCGAGTCGGTGTCGCGCTCGTATATCTTCGCCTAGCGTTTAGTCAAGCAGCTCAGATCCACAAATCAATGTCATCGGATATATGCACCAGGCACCACCAACTTCTTTTATTTTTACCTTTTTTATCGGTCGACCGATGGCGATGGCGTACTTTGCAACATCGCAGTCCAAATTTATAGGGTGAGCCATTGATCAGGGAACCCGCTTCAAATGCTTTTGAAACCACAGTTTTTCATTGAAGTTTTATCTGTATTCTGTATCGGAGTAAGGGTAATCTGCCATGATCACGGTGCACTTATGTCTGATTGGGTCTCATGTACGTCTTCCCCAGGAGGTGCTCAAAACTGGGTGTGCAGCCATCCTAAACTTCATGCTGAAGAGATATTTCCTTAGATCACATCTGTTGCAATGCCCGTGACAATGCACAGTTGTTGTTTAGACATGAACAGATAGCATTTCGCTAGTACTTCACTAGGGTATTATAGAAGTTCTCTAGCAAATAGGCAGCCAAAAGTGTTATCTCACACTTTCTGAAAAACTGAGTAGGTGTCTTTTTTCAGTAGAGTTTTCATAGCACTGATAAAGAAAATACAGTTTGGCTCAGGACCAAGGATTTTGGTCTCAGCACCCCTATTTGCCAGTAGGTCAGGTGTAATATTGATGTGGCATTTTTAATCGTTTTGGGGGGGCGTTTCCTTTACGTTGCTTGTTTTGGTGGCTCCAAGTGCTGATATTGCGATAATACTGTTTTGGACTTTCATCGTCTTTAGAATTTTCGTCTCACAACGTTTCGATTGATTTGGTATCTTGAACCACTTTCGGTGAAATAACCAACAAATTCCTTCCAATACTGTTTTATACTCTCCCCTAGGGTCGTCGATGGTGATGACTCACGCTACTAGATGTTGATGTGTATACGCGCTTGAATATAGTTGATTCAAATTCACTCTATCGATGTTGTTTATTATTGGCCGCCATATAAGTGTGAATTCAACGCTCGGTCTGCTATACTCGTTGTCGCTAGCAACAACAACGTGTATAATAGAGATAGCGTAATAAATGTCATACATTGTATATGTTATTCTCAATTGAATTACCATAAAAGATAAATCCTGGCGGATAAGACTGTGACTGACTGACTGTAAAAACCAATTACTTCAATTACATAAAGCAAAAAGGTTGAGCTAAGTTAAGCTAAGACAGAATTGTAGGCAATAAAATAGGGTCGAAAGTTACATAACTCATGAAATATCTTAAGGGCATTTTGACGGCGATGGTTAAGGTTTTGTAATGGTTTTCACTTAACTGCAGTGAAAATGCAGTCCCAAAAAATATTTTCCCTGAGACAGACAAAAGCATTGGATAGAACAATAGCTAGACAGAATAAATAGTATGCTAAATTTGAGAACTCTAGGTTCGTATTCATGATAGGACCTAGATAGCTATTTGACATGTAACCTATGTCACTCAAGGAAAGAGAGTTTTATTTGTGAAACTTCTGTGTTAAGCACACCATTTTTTAACTGAGCCCCCCCTGTGCCACTCACGTTTCGTAAGGCGATCCCATCATGCAGGGACCTGCGTTGTTGTTGAACCTGTACTCGTATCATCGCAAAATTGGCGCCGAACGTGGCACCACGTCTACGATTGAGTTTGCATGAACTAATGAAATTCTATCTCTTTGTGATAGGGAAAATGGAATGCTAGACATGAATTGAGCAACTGAAGTAAGACCTGTTGAGGCGTGCATCTTCTCAGATACAACTCATAAATAGGAGTCTTTTAGATGCCGCCATGGCACGTACTGCGAACTTAAAAGCATAATAAATAGCCCAGCTGTTATATATATAATGTCGACGGCTGCTAAGAGTTGGAAAATGGAATTTTAGGGAAGCGACAGCGGCATGAATAAAACGGGATTTTATCGGACTTTATTGCGATAGAAATTGCAGACCGGGAATCTCTGAGAATAACGGACGTTGTAAAGAATCCGCAAAGAATATACGGGACATGTACAGAAAATTGAGATCAGAATGATAGAGCAGCCTGGGATAAAATTGGGTAATTCCCACACTAGGTTTTACGAATAAATGTGTGTTAAAGCAGTTTCATAATTATATCTCAATAAATTTAATCGTCACTTATTTCCATCGGACTGTATGTATGTCTGTACTCCGTGCAGTAATCCTTGACTTATCTATAACTTGGAAGATACTTTTCGGAGTTTGATGAACTTTTGAAGGTAGCTTACTACTGCGACATGCCCGAAAAAGCAGCGGCGGTGGAGTTATATCCCAAAAACAAAAATAATACAATACACTCAACCACATTCCACCAGATCATTCTTACATAAAAAAATTGGAATGAGGTAGGGGACGCGGTCGCTGAAACCACAAAAAATTATTAAGGTTTGGTATGATACGTTCTGTCATCTACAAAATTTTAACCACAGTAATACACCTATTCACACATTTTTGATATAACGATTCAGTGGCAGCAGAGTAATAAGTATCCATGTAACAACGCGCTATATATTATTTATTACTACTATTACTATTTCGCTTGCTTTTGAATGATATACCGTAGTACTGGCATGATAATAGCTGGTTATATAATCATTTTATCATTTTATGAGAGGACACATTTCTGCTGTTTCTGTTTTATCTTCTTTTATTACAGATTACTGGATTTCTGCCTAGAATTCTAGAATTTAGGAGTTATTCTTTTATATATTTTTTTATTTTATTTTTATTTAACGGGACAATCCCATGATACAAAGATTTACAAAAAATAATTAATTTAAACAAAGTATAGTTTATAGTAAGTACTAAACAATGGTTTATATAAAAAAAGAAAAATTAACATTAAAGCAAATCTAATGATATTTATGTATAAAGGTACCAGCACCACTTTTCATCATGAAAATATTGCTGTTATACAAATCTGGCTAATTAGAATTTTCATTGCATAGGATCGAAATTCTCCCAACAGGCGATCTCATCAGAAAATCAGTTTTTTAAGTGTTAACAAAAAAATACCTGTTGTTTCTAGTTTTCTACAAGGTACAAATACGAGGGTCACGCTGAATGTTTTTAGATACAGAAAAATTGCAAGTTGTTTTTTAAAAACTCCATTCTGCTTCTTCAACATATTCTCCCCATACCTCAATATATTTACGCATACGGTGAATCCACTTGTCAAATTCTTGTGACCAACGTTCTTTTGAAAGGTTGCTAATTTCCTCCTCAAATGCAGCGATTGCCTCTTCGTCCATGGAAAAATGGCGACCTCGTAACTTTTCCTTGATCTTAGGGAATAATAATAAGTCGCACGGGACTAGGTCCGGAGAATAAGGTGGGTGAACCACCCTGTTCAGCAAAAAATCGAGTGTTCTAGCGGCGCTGTGGGCGGGTGCATTGTCATGGTGCTATTGAATACCTCGCAGACCAGTCTTTGGACGGCTCATGCATTGTTTTTGGAAGACTACAGGAACAAATTTGATCATATACCATTCAAAAGTAACTGTCCTTTGATTTTCCAAGGCTACCGTTGTGATGTATCCGCTTTTAGAAAAAAAGATGCGACCATTTTCTTTCCAAAACTCTTGGAACGACGAACTTTTTTGTTGGAGGCTGCTCACTTTTAAAGCACCAAACTAATGACTGCTGTTTAGTTTCGGGATCATAATGATATAGGCATGTTTCGTCTCCGGTTACGATATTAAAAGTGTTTTTACTGTGCCCATTATCAAATTTTTCAACCCTAAACTTAGCCCAATCAACTCTTGTTGCTTTTTGTTCACTGAGGCACCCATCTGAAACACCGCTTCCTTAGGCGAAGGTGATCATGAATTATTTTTCGGACCGCTGCCGATCCAATCCCCAGAGAAGCCTCAATCTCCGTGTAGGTTAAATATCGAACTTTTTTTACCAAATTTTGCACAGCTTCTACAGTTTCCGGAGTAACAGCAGTGGGCGGTCGACCTGTGTGAGGTTCGTCATCGAGTATGATCCGGCAAACCAATTAAAAACTGTAGCCCTCGAAGGGGCAGAGTCTCCAAAGCAACTCACTAAACTTTCATGATATTCCGCTTGTTTTAGTTCCTTTTTATAGTCATACAAAATCATGGCTCGAAAATCGCGACTACCCGGTTCGGCCAAGGCTTAGATGCATTCGAGAAAAAATAGCTGCGTGCTCAAACTTGTTTAGACTTTTATAGATTAGGAATATCTAAAGACTTTCAGCGTGACCCCCGTATATTGAATCTGTCCAATAATTCTATACAATCTATTTTATATGTTAACACCTTATAGGCAAATATTATATCTATTTTATCATAATCGGACTTAAGACTTGGTATTAACAAGGGTTCAGCAATTTGACTATAATCATGATCAGTTCCTCTTATTAGGATACCTAGGTTATATGCCACATACCTCAGATAAATATTGTTTATTTTTTCTAATTTGTCTATTTGACACTTAAGGAAGGGTTTCCAAATAACCGAACAATATCTCAGAGTTGATTGAACAAATGAATAATATAAAGTTCTAAATGTAGATCTATCATCAAAATCTTTGGAAAATCTTTTTATAATATATATATATATATATATATATATATATATATATATATATATATATATTACATAATTTCTTAATGCAATGCAATGCAATTATTTGGGAAACTTCTCAAATTGCTTTTGTATATTTGCTTGTTCTGTTCACTCTCATTCATGTTGTAATATTGTACAGTGTCAATTTTTTCACGTTTTGCGGTCTATCCTGAATTTTTTTTAGTGTTTAGAAGTATTAAGACAATCCGCTTGACCCTAAAGTAACTCCTATCCAAAATAACTAATAAAAAATCACATAAATAACTGCTCTGCGCTACTGATTGTCCAGTGGGCGTTGCATTCGTTGCGTTGCAGCTCCCTGCTGTGTGCTGCAGCCTGCCGTAATTCACTTCCGTGCGATTTGGGCCAGCTCTAATAAAAGTCCGGTGGAATTATTGCTGAGCGCCGTACGCCATCGAAAATATTTGTCCGTCTGTTGCCTGGTTTTTGCTGACGTCGCGATATCGGAAAATCCGGACAGCAGAAGTGGGAAAGGACGAGCTTTGAATTGTTTTTTCCGTAGAAAGTTGGTAATAGATATTTCATGATTAAGTTGTTAGTGATTATGGCGAGATTGAAGGTCACTATTCATTCGATTCGATACTATTACTATGGAAGTGAATTAGTTAATTACAGTCTGTTGAAATTATCGATTAGAGCCGTACGCCATCGAAAACATTTTTTTGTCTGTATCTGGTTTTTGCCGATGCTGCGTCATCGGAATCTACGGACATCAGAAGTGGGATAGGAAAGTGACCGATGCGCTTTGGATGATTTTTTTTCAATTGATACTGTAGGATTAGGTAAATTAGTATGAGTTATTATTTCCTGAAACTAGAAGAGGTCTTGAAACAAGAAATATAGATATCGAATCTGCTCGCCATCAGGAAGATATTGAAATCACGGTAGATTAAATAAAGGAAGCTTTGACAAGGTCTAAAAACGGAAAGGCTGCTGGACCCGGAAACATCCCCAGTTGGTCAAGAATGGACCAGATATACTACTTGAGCGTCAAGCAAGCTTATTCAATAAGTGCTTGCTTGATGGTGATAATATCCCAGAAGACTGAAACCTAGCGTATATTAGCTCCATTCACAAAAAGGGCTATAAGAAGGTTTGCTAAAATTATAGGGGCATAAGTGTGACAAACGCAGTGGGGAGGTTGTACGGCCGAATATTTAAACAAAGAATTGAAAGAGAAAATATAGAAGAGCAGTCAGGTTTCCGTGCTGGACGACAGTGCATTGACAAAATATTTGTGTTACAACAAATATTGGAAAAACGGATTTTTCGTAATCTGTTTACTTACCTCGTTTTTCTGGATCTAAAGAAGGCCTATGACACAGTTTCCTTGAAAGAACTTTTTGAAATACTGATGAGGTCTGGCCTGAGTAAAACCTATGTCCGGGTCATATGGAACATATATAAGGATGCTTGGCTTGGTGCGAATGGGAAATACCCCGTTCAGAAACATTCTTTACAACAAAGGGGATTAAACAGGGATGCAGTTTATCACCCACCTTGCTTAAAATATACATTCAAGAAGCCATCTATAACTGGAAAAGAAAAACAGCAGGAATGGGAATCCAGATGGATGAGCGGTGCTTAACAAACCTCCTATTCGCAGATGACCAAGTAATTATAGAGAGTGACGAACGCGATGCAGATTATATGTTCAGAAAGTTAAAAAAGGAATATGAGGCATGGTCGGTCTGATAGAATAGATAAAACGGAATATTTAAAAGTAAGAGACAAACAAGTCGAAGAACTAGATCTACACTTACACAAACTCAAAAAATGTAATCATATCAAATACCTGGGAAGTGTTATTTCGACGGACGGAACATCAAGAGCTATTGTAGAGCCTATTTTAAATTATGGTTGTGAATGCCGGCAACACACAAAGAAAGGAAAAAAGATGATAGAAACGGTAGAAATGGATTTCTTCAGAAGATTATGCAATATTTCTAGATTACAACACGTCAGAAACGAAGAGATCAGGAGGAAGACAAGGCGCATAGTAACAACAGCAGAGGGAGTAGAGTCTAAGCAATTATTATGGTACGGACAAGATGGCAAAAGAAAGCATTGAAGTTTACACCACATAACAGGAGAAGGAGAGGAAGATCGACAACACAATAGATAGAAGGAATTAGGAAAAACATGAGAGATCAAGCCATCGAAGAAGATGACTGGAAGGATAGAAGGAAATGGCGATCGAAGTGCGGGATGCTGTCTGGTTCTTGCCGATACAGCGCTATCGGAATCTCCGAGTATCATAAGTGGAATAGGAAAGTGCCCGTTGCCCTATGATCTTCTTTCGAAAGTTTGCAAGATATATTGCAGGATCAAGTGAACATGTATAAATCACTGTTACTAACGATGCCGAGATGAATCATTGGAGTTAGTCAATTCCTTTTCAATTTGGTGCTATTACAACTCCTGGGATCAAAAGCCGCGCTAATTACAGTTTGTTGGAATTATGGTTGAGAGATTCACCACAGCGAAAATATTAGTCCGTCTGTTGCCTGGTATTCGCTGACGTAGCGATATTGAAAATCTGGACATCAGAAGTGGGATAGATATGTACCCGATGCGCTCTGGATTTATTATTTTTTTTGTAAAAATTCTGCATTTCAGGATAACGTAGGTATGCTGTCTGTCACTGTTACTGACAATGCCGAGATATAGAGTTCCATATGGCACTATTACAATAAAAGTACCTAGTATTAAGAAATGCGTTTCAATTATGGCTGAGAGCCGTATGCCATCGGAAATATGTTTTCGTCTGTTGCTCTCAACTTTCATTCGCCAAGTGACACTGACTAGCGGCTGGGTTATGATAAAAACACGGATATCTGCAGTAGTTCACGCATGAAGTATAAACTAAAGATATTATAAATCATCTTATATCACTGTTCAGATCTTTGAAGAGTACACACGAACCTCTGCTTGAGACTTGACAGCAGTTTGGATCATGACTGTATCACCCGGTTGATAATATTATACCCAACAGTGTATGAATATTGCATTACCTAATACTCCATATGATTAGCCACTAATCACCTTCAATCCCTGGTCCGTAGTTGCATGCAGCTCCAACCGAAACTGTCCCAAACGGCATTGCAAATTTGACCAGCCTGATCCTGTTCTAATGAAATTCTCCGAGCGTCGGATATACAGCATGTACCGAGGCTAATCTTGAAGCTGATTCTTTATTAAATTTGAGCTCCTCTATACGTGTGTCTAAGGCCAGTAGCGGGACATCAGTAGTTATATTTTTAATGATGTAGTGGTGATTGGAATAACTGCAACAATTAATCGCAAGGAAATGGATTAATAGATGAACTAAAGAGTTACGTAAGCGTATTTCCATTTTTTCAATTATCTGGAAATTTAGAGTAATATGTGCTAATATATTAGTTCACTGTAATTTTACACATTTATATATACCAGTCAAGTAAATCTAGAGAATAGGGATAGAACAGCATACCCTGGCATGATCATGTAGCTGGCCTTGCTATGCCGGCGTCCTAGAAGCTGGAGGCTTCCTTTCGCTCTATTATGGCAAGGTGTCTACACCAAAAGATGCCAGTTGAGCTGGCGCATCTTTGGTTGTAGGTCGAACTTCCAGGGCCTGGAATGAGCCTCTTCCATTTGTTCTGTGATTACAATCTACAGCATTTTTAGATCAATGTAAACGGCCATTTAGTCTGGCGCAGCGCTTCTGGAGCGCGATAGTCTTTCCGAATTTGCAAGATAGTATCTATACAAAAACTGTGAAAGTCCTTTTTTTACCAAAGATGTTCTAATTTGGGTTTTGTAGAGTAGCAATAGCTACTCATAAGGAACCCCCCAATCTTGTACGTCATCGCAGTAAGGAAGCGAAATGGTCATGTTTGGATATATTATGGTCGATGTTAAGCTCCAGAGCTTGATGGAGGATGACTCGAATAGGGTGCGTTCTTCCATCTCCATGGTGTGGTTTCCTTGTCAGGGTTGATTTTTGAATCTTTTATGCGTTAAACCGAGTTCAGTTTGAACGCCCCCATACACCAATTTGTCGTTGATCTTGATAGTATGTTGTTGACGTCGATGTAAGGTTTCTTAGGATGGTAGGGACTTGTGTCTGATTCCAGGCAGATGTACAGCTGTAGATTTGATGGTATTTCCGACAGTTTATTGATGTACAGCAAGAAGATTCCTTAGGAATGGCGGAATTGATATTCAGTACATCGGAAGAATATCTACCCAGCACCACGAAAGACGATCTGTTTCTGAAAAAAACTATTGACATAGACCAAGTGGAAGCCTTTAGGTAGAAAACTTGACAAGAAGTCTCCCATTTTTACGTACTTAAGCAGCTGTATATTAATGACAGTATCCAAAACCTTGGAGATGGTGCAAGGCAGAGTTACAAGTCTGTAATTTTTTGGCATGTGTCTTGTCGTTTCTAGAGATGGGTTGCATGCATCCGGTTATATAACGACTAGGGAACACGCCTCGCTGGTATGAAGATTCAAAGACTTTGGTGTAAACGCTTGCGTGCAATGTTCGAGGAGATGCTGTTAGGTCTACACCTGTAGCCTTTATGAGGTTCAATTTTTCTTAACAAGATGCTGATCAAGCAAGCTGACTAGAATCCTTCAACGAAGGAACCCGCCGCTGCTTGTAAGAGGAAATGGGCTGTATTGTAACCGACTAATTCGCCGCAAGGTTTAGCCCAGATGCGTTGGCGAGCATCTCTGGCAAATGAGCATGAAAAATGAATCGCAATTTGCATGCCAGATGCTGTCACACTAGGACAATGTGTATTAACTACAATCCTGACGCCGCGACAGCATGGCATGGTATGCCGCTGTTCCGCCCTAATTTCGTATTTGCATTAGCTACCCAGATACTGCTTTTGTATACATATTCAGAATTATGATGTTCGCATAAACGATCCTGACAATTCCATTAAACCAGCGTTGAAGAAGCTAACACGAGAATGGAAAACTAGTCGGATGAATCAACATCCGTAACTGTGTGAATCCGAGCCAGGATATAAATTTGGAATTCGGAATATTGAGCAAACATGTAACTTGCGAACTGGACTCGAACCTGTATTTCCAACAATCGAATTGATCTTAATTGTTGCTCGCACCGTTATTTTTGTGTTTCTATCACACTTACATATACTGGTTCAGTCGTCCGTACTATTTCTCCCATAGTGGAACTACGCGACATCGCACAATGAGACTTGCGAGAACGCGCCATCCTTCAGAGCAGGCGCGATTGGGAATGAGAGAGACATAGGGAGATTCTCGAGAAGATTTGTGCTCCAGAAATATCGAAATTACAGTGCCCAGTAATTTTCGAAGAACTTTAAATATTGCATTTATTGCCGTACCCTTAGAACTGAAATATAACCCTTCAAATTCATCTATGTTTCAAATGTGCTTCTGTTAATAATCTATAGAAAATTTGAACTTTGCAATCGCTTTATGAATAATTAAAAAGTACATCGATTTGCACCTATAGGCCTCATAAGAGTGGGGGATCCTGTGGTGAAGCCACCTATATAGGGTATAGAAGGGGGTGGAGCGTGCGTCCACCAATATATTGGAGTTCGTTTAATTTTTAAAAGTATTGCCTTCGATCGTTCGATCAACTCCAGTCTTATGAAACCATATATGCGTTACGTCATCGATTAAACGAACCTTCGCAAACGAAGGTCGTATAAGAATTACGAAACTGTCAAGGAACACCGTTGATGAAGGGCCCAAATGGAGGTGCTATCATGATATATACCCCGAATGTGATTATATTTGAGTGATCCTATTAACGATGACCTTTAATCCTAACCAAGTGTATATTAACGAGAACGAAATCGATTGCCACAGTCCCTGGATAAATGTTAGTATCATCGAGACCCGAACTGTTATTTTACTGCACCACTGGAGGATTATAGAAGTAGACAAACTGTATCAAGATATCAATTCACGGGTATGAATTTTTCACTCATATCTCGGAGCTGTTTTAGGAAATGATGATCACCTAGACTGAAAACGTTTTATTACTTTCTTGGAAAGCTAGTTTTAGGAAATCATACCTTTTCTTTAAAAGTTCTTCAAGTTAGCTCGTATAGAGAGAACGATACATTCGAAAGTTAAAGGTATAAAACAAAGAGAAAATCGGCAAACTTCTCTATTATATTGTTTGTATGTGTATGTGTGTATTTTCGGAAAGTGCAGAGAAAATGGCCTGGTTTTCTTCGGGCGAATGTTGGTTCAGTAAAATTGAGTAAAGAGTATTCCGATAAAGGTATTCTCCTGACAAATGTTCACCTCGATATGCCATAACAAACAGGATACCGATATTCCTTTTCATAGTAGAGAGCTGTACTGTCATAAAGTCTGTTAAAGTTGTAACAAATTCAGGTGAAATTTTTCATGGTAATTACTGAATAGTAGATTCGTTTTCTTACTGACCTTACTGACAAAATAAGATAGTGGTTGAGTCACCCATGATCAACTATTAGACTAGACATTCATACATTATTTTCCGTCTGGGTGACAAACTTGCCTATAGGCGAGGTGGGCAAAGAAAATGAGTGGGAAAGCGAACATGGCTGAAATGTGTCCGGAAATTTTCGACAGCAGGGCTACAAAATGACAATTATTATGTGCTGGTGCATAAGATACATTTCCATTGTTAGTAAACGTAAATAGAAAAAATGAAATATATTAAATAGACTCTGTATCTGGCAATTGTTATATTGGTGAGTCTTCTAGAAAGCAATAATTGTTTTTATTCAGGTTTCCTTATGGTTTCTTCTTGGATCTCAAATGAATGGTATTGAGTTGCTACCTTGAATCGCACTGCTGTGCGTTTCACTTTATTTCATAGGACCGGTAGCTTTATGGTTCTTGTGTGGCGGTCCATCTTATTAGGCAAATGCATTATAGCCTCTCATAATAGTTCATAATGAGAAGGAAACTGTTACCCTGCAAAAATGTCAGGAATATTAGTGTCACTATATTTTCAAAATCAATATTTTTTTATGGTAACTGCTGAATAGCAGAACATTTCATACTGAGTTACAAGGCTGGCGTGTGTCAAGAAAACTGATTAACGCAGTTTAACGTTTCGCCGTCTCAGTATATGAGTACAGTATTGCATTAGATAAGAGAAGATAAAAAGAGAAAATTATTAGCAGTCAATGTCAAATGCCTTAAGTCAAAATTGACAAATCCAGTTAACCTTTACTGTGATAAGATTGAGTGAAGATAATTCTTATTCAATCTTAATTTTAATACACGACTTTTAACAAAATAATTAAGAAAACTACCGCAATATTAGGAACATGAGTAATGTGTCGCTGGTCAGGAATAGCAATGCAATCGACGTTGTCTGTTATTTCTGGAAATCCACGACACGGAATTTGAAAAATCAATAGTCTGATTATTTTCTTATTTGAGTTTCTGACCATTTAAGCTTTCGCTTTGGTTCCTAGATGACACCACCGACGATGAATGCAATCGTTTAGGATTTCGTTTGCACGTTTTTCGATTAGTATGTAACAACACATGATGATCTGATTAACATTTTCACAATAATAAATTATTCGCATCATAGCTAGCTTGCCGCAGAGGTGACTGCTAGGGATGCAAGTCTCTAAGGGACGCAAACTTCACTGAAGGGAGCGTTCAATATCGGATGACAGATACATTAATTTTAAGCCCGAAACATGGATAAGCCTTTTTGCTCTCAAATGAATAAGTTGATTATAGGAAGTATCAACACGAACCTTTTACTTCTCACGCATTAGCAAAAACAAGTATTGTGATATTGGAGGGTTTATGATATTTTCATAACAAACATAAATGCGAATTGAGGAGTTGCATATTGGTCTGTCTGTGATTTGGCGACGCTTAATCTCAGTAACCGCTGTACCGCTTTTGATGCAATTTGAGCAATATATGGGATCATATTACATATTAATTTCAAAGGTTGGAAGCTTTGCAGCTTTAGAGAAATAAAATCTTCAACGGAGATCACGAAAGAATATGTTGTATATTTTTGTTCCAAAGCGTAATACTCGCGTGGAATGTAAGTTCTGGAATCATTTCGGAAATGAAAGACGTAATCTTGGAGTGACAAAAATTTAGAAAATATTTTGATGTTGCCGGAATTCGAATGAGTATCTTCGGCATTTCGTGCTAATACTGTAGTAGCTCGGCAACCTCCGAAACGATGTGAAGCGTCTAGAAAGGTACGTTTTCATGCACGCTATTATCTCTCCGTGTTTCTCCCACTCTAAAAATCCAAACACCACTTATGCGTATTGTAAAATCTAAACATAAATTTTGAGTCACAACTAAAGAAGTAGGTCCTTGATATTTGATAAATATTGAGTTTAAAGGACCAATCAGGGTTTCGCAGGTTTTTGCATCTCTAGTAATTCCATGAAAGTTAAATCATGTATTTTAATACACTTATAAAGCACACATAGGCTATTGTCATTGCATACTTTATGATTGGTATTTAGCAAGTATTTTGATAAATTTGATAGTTCTGGATACTCTGAAACCTTGTATATAAATTACCTACACAAAGTCATCTTAACGATGGAAAAGTTGCCCTAAGTATGAACATCTGCAATCACAAGATGACCAACATTAGTTGTCTAATTTGACCATACTACAGGGAAATGCTTAGTTTTCTGCCAGTTCACCATATATCGCTGTATACTGCTCCCCAGATGCCATCTATAAAATGTTATATCGCCATACGAACGTTACGGTGTCGATTTGGCCTTACATCATTTCCTCAGCTCGTATAAACGACCCTTAATGGGTAATTAAACGGCGCCAAATACGCAGACTGCATTTATTTACTATTTCCGCGAGCCTTTAGTTTACGCCCCAGCATTTCAAAATACGACAATGCCACTAGACAATGGCACAACTTAGACAGCAGTTAATGTAATTGTCTCCCAGTCGTCAGAAACGCCGTTATATAACTCTGTATATAGCATGGTTTATAGAGCACATTTACATAAGCTTGTATTTAGGGTTCGCTGAAGTGGTACGTCAAGTCTCTTATTACTGTGTGATAGTTCACTAATATAGGTCAAAGGAAATCATACGCATTGTCAGCAAAAACATTTTAACCTGCAAATTATTTAGATTTTGATGATGTAATAATAAATTATAAACAATTGAAGTAACTAAAAAAATATTTACTGTAAAAAAACCTAGGGTGTACTTTACTATATTTTTATACTAACTCACACTCTAACTGTACAATCAACTACCAATGGAATATTGATACCAAAGATAAAATTTTGCCAAAAACTTACTATCATGTAGATTGTAGATGCTCTTACTTGATGAAACTCTTCCATCATGTAGATAAAAAGTTGTGTAGTTATCACACAGTTTCACAAATAAGACTCTTTCCTTATTGCCGCGTTTCGATTTTTATTGAAATCATCGTCAGACTGTCAGATTTGACTTCTAACAAGACTACCGAGATTACTTGCCAAATAACTAACTAGTTTTGAGAGCTCTAGTTTTGTATCCATGATAGGACTAGTTAGTTATTTGGCAAGTCATCTGGGTAGCCTTGTTGAAGTCAAATCTGACAATCCAACGATGCTTTTAATAAAAATCGAAACGCGTCACTAAAAGAACGAGTTTTATTTGTGAAACTGTGTGATAACTACTGTTTTTATGAATTCTATTTTTAATGATACACTACTTTAAGCTTCCATCCATTTGTATTCTATGTTGACGTACTCTTAAAACATATGAAGTAATGGAGTGTACCAAAAAAGAAAGAAATAGTTAAAGGAATAGAATATCTTAAAACATGGCATATCTTATGGTATTTTGACGGCGGCGGCTTAGGTTTTATAGGGGTTGTTCTTATCACTAGTGCAAATGCAGTCCTTAAATAATATATCTACTAAGACAGACGAAAGAAGAGTAATTTGATAGAACAATAGGTAGACAGGAAAAATATTAAGCTTTATTTGGGAACTCTAGATTTGTATTTATCGTAGGACTCAGTTAGTTAGTTGACAAGTAATGACTGTGAAATCATATTCGACAGTGTGACGATAATTTAAATATACATCGAAACGCGTCATTAAGAGATTTATTTGTGAAACTTTGGGTTAAATACAATTTGCGATCTGAATAATTAAAGCTTGTTAGTCTTTTAACCATAATTATTTTGAACTAATCACAAAAAATTCAAGTACTTACCGACATAGTAAAGTTCATCCATTTATAAAAAAATATTAGCCGCCTATTTTGAAGTTTATGTACTGAAAACTACAGGTCAGTATCTCTCACAAGAAATCATTGAATTCTACAATGCTTCCAAGACTTGAAGATTTCTTTAAATTTTGAAGCCAACATTTAATCAAACTAGGAACTCACAGAAAAAATAGCAAAATTCGGAAAAAACACAAAAATGCAAAAACGCGTTTGTAATATTTCAAAACATATATCGGCTATTTCGTTGACAGATATATCGACGAAAAAATCGCCAGAAAGATATCCAGACATTCCGACAGACTGACAGATATGTCGAAAGGATCACCTATAGACACACTCACTGACAGACCAACAGAAAGACAAACATATAAGAAATGAGTAAAGAGATAAACCTTTCAATAAAAGCTATTATCTTAAATTCAACGGACAGATTGATATTTCGAGAATCAGACAAGACAGGCCAAAAGACAGACCGACAGACAGATCCATTGATTAACAAAAAGACAGTTAGGTGGAGAGACAATTCGATTGACATACTGACAGAAATGTTCGAGATAATAATGCATACATGTGTAAAGTAAATGAAAACAAAATACTGTGCGCTCCAAGACAAACACCTCCTCGATACAACCGTTGTATGGCTCTGAAGAGAACAGAACTCAATTGTGACTATGTTGAGTCGACGTGACTCCGACGTCGACATGTATGGCGCGGCTGCAGCTTCATTAGCAGGTCATGGCGCGCAGTAACAGCCCGGAATTTTCCAGCGGAAACAGAAACAAAACCGCATTCGAGGAAACTCTGCATTAATAATAATTATAATCGCTTATGCTCGGCGCAGCCGGAGAAAAGCAAGAAGTGAGAAGAACTCTGGAAAACCCAAGTTCGCGGTGGAAGTTATACAGACTTTATTCATTTGGAGAACATTCAATAACAGGGTCTTGGGGTTCGGAAGAAGCAACATAAATTCATTTATGTGGCGTTTCATGAGCAGTGAAGTTGTGTAGCGTATGATAAATGTTGCTTCTGAAATTTATACTGTGTTCCAAGTGGAATTGTAGAAATTAGGAGGCCGCTTCCCGATCCTCAACAACGGGATTACATTATATAACTGAACCGCGACAAAAAAATACTAGAATAATTTTCTCTCAGAATGTAATATATAAAGGAGACATACATATTTTTTAATATGATATTAATTTATCTAATAATATTCAAAACTTTCATTATTTAAACTATTGTGATAAGCGGTATGATCAGCCCTTTCTATGCTTTTGCAATACCTGTGTTACTTTGGCGGTAAAGCGTTATATCCACAAACATTGTTCGATTGACGGGTTTCCGAGCTTGTGTCGAAAAAAATCATCAAGGCTAGGCCGACGACAACCGTCGAGCTCACTGTTTTTTTCATACTTTACATTTATATGTACGCCCGTATCTAGCAATTAGACAGTCGTACTGCATTGGCATTTGAATGAGATTCTTAAGTTATGAAATTGCAGTGTCATTAAAATAAATAACTTGTATTTTTTTCCACCTAAACTTAGGATGGACGTGATAGTTATTTATTTGCTGATCCGCAACATGGAAACCTTTATACACAAATTAGCATTTCGAAGCTTAAAATTGACCAGGCCTACTGCGACATTCCATCGATACTTACTGACTGCAGGTCAGATGATCGAGTCAACTGAGCTAAGTAGGTACTCCGCTTACTCGATCCAGGATGTCTAAGGTGTAAGGTGCATTTTCCCTGAATTTGTATATGGACTTCCAGCTTCTGTCAGCAAGAATATAAGTTTTACGTTTGCTCCTCCATAGTCGTACTATGATTGTTCGATACAGGCGTCTTTCAGAAATTGGGGTCGGAGATCCTAACTGACACAAGACTGGAGGTGTCAGCCTAAAATTGCATCAGAAGAAGTGCACCTAACATTTTCGGCACTATAAATGGAGTCAGCGAAGTGACTGTTCAGCTAGTTTGCTAGAGTGCCTAACCGGCAATCAGAAATTATGTGGTTTGGGTCTCGGGGTAGGTTAGGTTTTTTCAAAGTTTCTAACTATAAATTTAGTAGGGATGATTTTGGGTTGCTCAAATAAAGAGTGATAGATTTTCTTTGCTGTTGAATTCAAAACGTGGCGCATAATGCATCCTCACTCTAGATATATTATCCTCCGTATCTGAAGAGAGAAAATAGAACGTGCGACAGCTTAATCCTAAGATATAGAGAATGCCTCTTTGCCAAACAAAGTCGATGGAAATGAAAATATTGTTAAGAAAATCAATATATAAAATAGACTATGTATGTCATATTGGTAGGTCTCTCAACATAATTTCTTAAAGTATAGCTGAGGTTAAAGTAGACCTCGATTTAGTGTTCTTGTTGACTATCTGATCTCGTCTTCCTGTCACTGTTCGTTCAATATGCATGCCTATTCGAAAACAATCAAAGGGCGTTTGTCAGCAAAGGTGTATGTTTGCGGAACATCAAGGCTTGCTTGCTAAACATTCTACAGGTAAATCACGGTTGTACTTGAAAAGTAAAGTATGTGCTCATGTGGAACCCTATTATCTTATAACTACAAGCTTGGTATGGTTTGACATCAAGAAATGGTGAATGTATCCTGAAATATGCACATCCACCATTATTGATAAAAATATATGATTTTATAAGCAAATCGAAGTTCTGTTTAAATGGCATTTTATCACTAACGTTTGTTGCAAAAAAATATCTGTCTACCTAAAATGGAGAATTGAATATAATTTGAATATTAAAGCACAAAGCCAAAATTCAATACTCTTATATCGAAAAGATACTGCTAGATGTTCTTGATGCAAGAAAACGAACTTTATGCACAGCTACTCACATACTGGATTATTGGGAAAGATGAATGGGCTTAAAGATATACAGGCTATTTTTAACCCTCAAAGTGCACTATGGGTGTTCGACACCCTGTGAGGTTCTCGAGCTCTAATAAAATATACTTAAGAGACTTTTTTCAATAATTTTTTTAGCATATTTAAAAAAAATGAATGCTAACAACTACGATTCTATATTTTAAAAAATATGTCAAACTACATCAGAAACTTTTTTTGTACCATAATATTCAATAGCGGCTGAAAAATTTAAGTTTAAACACGTGAGGGTGTTAAACACCCACAATGCACTTTAAGGTAATTTGTACCAACAGTGCACTTTGAGGGAACTCAAGTAGATATGCATGTAGGTGCCAATCTAAATAAGTAGGATTTTAAATCTGTAAAATGAATTTATGCGTTCATTCAATTTGATCAATGTGAGTTAATCTGATTTAACATCGACAACATTTGCAGAAGTAGCGGAGATGTTGTAGTTTCCTTTACTTAAACTTGCATATGGGATATTTAACTGTATAGATATGAAATACAATGAAATTTCGTGATCTAGTCAAAAGGCAAAAAAAATCGTATAATTTTTAAATATTGTTGGATGTGTATAGTGCAGAAAACATCGCATATTCAGAATTTATTGATATCAAGCTAAACTGGATCAAAAATATCTTTGAAAAAAATACAACCTTTGGAGTTTAAAAAACTGAGGCCAAGAGTTTTAGGGACGTTGTAAATGTCTTTGACTTTACGGAACAGGTTCTGCTTTAATATTTGACAGAAAATTTTATTATGTTACACGCAAATTGTTATCTCAGGTGGATTAGGAGAAATAACAAAATATATTTCTAAGTAATATTTTCGGAAAAAAATTTAGCCTATGCTTTCTTAAATGAAGTTGATGTATAGTCATTTGGGTGTGAAGTCTGTGCATAAAAATCAACAGCACGTCGTTAAAGCCCAGCCAGCGTTGATTGTCAGAAAAAACGCTAGATCCGATACAGTATATAAAAGTGTCTAAATTAAAAATGCAATCTATATAAAGTAATGAAATGTTCATAAAGTCTACAAAGATCATTATCCTTACGCTATGCAATGAATTTCTAAGCTCCGTAATCAACTAGATTTATTGAAATATTAATTTCCTGAGCTTCAAGGTATAATTTTAAGTATGATTTAAAGCGCGTATCCATTAACGTCTAGACTGAGTCGTCGCAAAATCATTCTAATTAAGTGAGAAACCTTTAATTATCGAGTCTGCACAAAGATAATTTCATCCTGTAATATCATCGCTGGCGTCATAAAATGAAATCAGAACTAACCGAATCGTCTAGAGTCACGTAGCAGGACGTTTTAATATAACTCTACATTATTATTTTTTCTCAAGAACTTTTGGAATAGCTCCAATAGCGTAGGACGCTGCGAATTGAAGATGACATTTAAATCAGATTTATTACTTCGTTCTGTTACATGATAAGCTTACAGTTAGGTCTTTTGAAAGACGGTTAAGCAATTGGCTGATTAAGGTAGTTCTTCCAGTGGACAAGTTAGTAAGTCACCCTTATTAGTATGCTAGCACAGATCGGCATCAATTCATTAATTGCCCTTCTTCTTAGCTATCAAGAAAAAGAAACGAGAAAAATGCACTTCTAAGGTCGTTTGACCGTGGGTGGTGTCAAATTGAGTGACCTTATTGGGTAAAGTGGAACGCGCGACTGATTTCAAATTTAAAACTTTGTCTCATCTAATTGTCGCCCTCTATGAGGACGTCCATTGACGAAGCCAACGGCCCTAACACCTGGACTGCCTTGATGTCAATGGGCGTTCCCATAGAGGGCGATACTTAGGTGAGTTGATGTTGCTATCACACCCTTGACTGGGTTACGTATATATCACCCGATTGCTCTCTATACTTAGACCGTCAGGCTATACTGCCGAGTCTAGGCTAAAGGCGAAACATGCATGCCTATAGCAGGTCTGATGTATTGTGGAGAGTATACACTCAATAAAACTTTGAGTTACACAATTCAGCCTTGAACTGATAACGAATTTCACTAGTAGTAGAAACGAGTACGTGAATCCTACCATCAGGCCACCTTTGTCCCTTTTTGCTGACTCTTTAAGCTAATTCTAAAAGGGCGAATGAACTTTCTAGACCTAGTAATGAGAATATTTCTTCTCAGTTAAACTCCATAGCGCATTTGCCCAGGGAGTTAAGCAATGTTTCATCTTGCCGCAGTACATGGAGCAAACATGCTCCACTCAGACAGATATCTGTGAAGAATCTAGTCTAAACTTTGATCAGGGACAGATATCTGTTTATAATATAGTCTCCACTTTGATGAGGGACAGATATCTGTTTAGAATATAGTCTCCACTTTGATGAGGGACAAATATCTGTTCAGAATGTAGTCTTCACTTTAACGAGGGACAGATATCTGTTCAAAATATAGTCTCTACTTTGACGAGGGACAGATATCTGTTCAGAATGTAGTCTCCACTTTGACAAGGAAGAGATATCTGTTCAGAATGTAGTCTCCACTTTGACGAGGGACAGATATCTGTTCAGAATGTAGTCTCCACTTTGACAAGGAAGAGATATCTGTTCAGAATGTAGTCTCCACTTTGAAGAGGGACAGATATCTGTTTAGAATATAGTCTTCACTTTGATGAGGGGCAGATATCTGTTCAGAATGTAGTCTCCACTTTGACGAGGGACAGATATCTGTTCAAAATGCAGTCTCTACTTTGACGCGGGACAGATATCTGTTCAGAATGTAGTCTCCACTTTGACGAGGGACAGATATCTGTTCAAAATGTAGTCTCTACTTTGACGAGGGACAGATATCTGTTCAGAATGTAGTCTCCACTTTGATGAGGGATAGATATCTGTTCAGAATGTAGTCTCCACTTTGACGAGGGACAGATATCTGTTCAAAATGTAGTCTCTACTTTGACGAGGGACAGATATCTGTTCAGAATGTAATCTCCACTTTGACAAGGAAGAAATATCTGTTCAAAATGTAGTCTCCACTTTGACGAGGGACAGATATCTGTTCAGAATGTAGTCTCCACTTTGACAAGGAAGAGATATCTGTTCTGAATGTAGTCTCCACTTTGACGAGGGACAGATATCTGTTCAAAATGTAGTCTCTACTTTGACGAGGGACAGATATCTGTTCAGAATGTAGTCTCCACTTTGATGAGGGATAGATATCTGTTCAGAATGTAGTCTCCACTTTGACGAGGGACAGATATCTGTTCAAAATGTAGTCTCTACTTTGACGAGGGACAGATATCTGTTCAGAATGTAATCTCCACTTTGACAAGGAAGCAATATCTGTTCAAAATGTAGTCTCCACTTTGACGAGGGACAGATATCTGTTCAGAATGTAGTCTCCACTTTGACAAGGAAGAGATATCTGTTCTGAATGTAGTCTCCACTTTGACGAGGGACAGGTATCTGTTCAGAATGTAGTCTCCACTTTGATGAGGGATAGATATCTGTTCAGAATGTAGTCTCTACTTTGACGAGGGACAGATATCTGTTCAGAATGTAGCGGTTCTTTGAAATTCCTACCAGGAGGTAGAGCGATTTTTTGCTTCTGATCAGTAACCATTGTACCCTATGCTTGCCAGGACCTATGGGCCTTTGAGCCCTACCTACAGTCATCTCTTTATAAGCATGCTTCCGCCAGTTTGATTTATGCCAACTAAGCCAGGGCAGCAGTTAGCCTGAGGTCTGATGATATCCACTATTGGTTTGACACTTTTTAAAATTATATATGGTTTGGAGCCTTCTATTCTTGCCAGGATCAGCAGGTTTTTGTGGTCTTTGGCTTTTTCAAGGCGATGTACAAAAAAACTGGCAAAATATCAATTCTATTCCTTCGGCTGGAAAATAGTGTCAACACGTTTCTGGTCATTTTTTGCTCACCAGGTTTTTGGAAAAGCTTGCAAAATTTGAGTTGATCCTCAACAGATCAACAGAGTCAAGAGAGTTTCGACGCTGGGCTGATAGATTGAGCTTCCATACTGTATCCTAAATATGACCTTCGCCCTGTAGGACCATAAAATATGTTACACACCTGACTTAATTCACCAGGTCCTGTCGATCACACGGAAGAGGTGCCACATGTAGGTATCGTATTCATAAACAAACGCTTGATATGCCATTTCAATGTTACTTTGATGTCGAACAACACCCCCAGGCACTTTACCTTGCTGGTCAAAATCATCGGTCAGCCTTGTTGAGTTGAGGGTTTGGAGTCTCAAAACTGTATAACAGACAAAATTCATAAAAAATTTGAATTCTTTGTTAACTAGGTTTTTCAATTCAAGGTCAAACTTAATTTTTACGAAACATCCAACGTGTGTCACATTGAAAAGTGTAATTTTTGGCTAATGCAATATTTTCGAACATTATATCCTGAACATTCAAATAAAGAAGTTCATTAAATACTTAATGCAGCTATTACAGATTACCTTCGCCTACAAACCTACAATCATGGATACGTTGGACAAAATTTCCAGGATTGGTGTTAGAGTAGTAGACATATCAGGATATTAATTTTAATCTTAATAATAGTTTCCCACAGTTAGGCTTGCCCACTTTTATCTCATACATACTTTTTTGTTAATTCTGCAGTGAATGGTTTGCATGCACAGCTAGTGACCTTTGCTGATGACTTAGCCTGCATTCGATACTGTGACATAAGCCTGATTACAAAAAGGGATTTTCTGACTTACCATGAACTACGAGTATGGTATTATCATTTAGTATGTAATCTATTTTTTGTTGAAAAATTTATCTCTTATTGTTACAGATGCAATTAGGCAGTCTCCTGCCTATTCGATGTGCCTTGGCGCTATTTTATCTGCACACTGTTACCTTGGATGTTTTGCTGCCTCCTTGCCCTCCTGAATGCATTTGCCTTTCACAGTCGCAAGTAAGTAAATTTTTCAGATCAGTAAAATCAATCTAAACAGGTTCTCGCAAAAATCGTTAATGATATAATAAAAAAATGGTCATGTAGGAAAGAAGGATGGGAAAATAGAGTTCCATGTTTCCAAAATTCTTAAGGCGATTTTCAGTGAATAGCAGAAACCAAAGTTCATTTAACTTCTTTTGATTTGAGACTAATTGTTTTTATTTACTGAAAGCCTTTTTTGATACATAATCATCTTTTAGGTTTACTTTGACTTTAATATTTGGGAGAAAAAATATGCTTTTTACCTTAGTTTCTATTTTATAGATCATAATTTTTTGGCAGTTAAGAATTTTCAAAAGATTAAATTTGAGAAAACGACAAAGAGGAGTTACCCGGATTAGAACCGGCATCTTCTGGATTCGGTTACAACAATTTTTTTAGCAACAATTTATATTTATTGAGGAAATTGCCTTCAGTGTATGTACTTAAATTATATATAAGACGTGGGTTAGGCCCTGAGGCTAACAAAGAGTGTCCTCTGTGGATTTGACCCACAAAGATGCCTGGCGTTTGGCTGTATAATAAAGTTGTGCTTTCGAATATATATTGTTATCTCCATAAAAACAACAGTTCTCAAAATGTCCAGGACATTTATTCCAAAAAGTTCACTATTCATACATTTTTGTCCGGGTTGCGTTTGTGTTTATTTAAAAAACCTGCACTAAATATTCTAAACGAAGGTAAAATAGTAAGGAATATATATTTCAGCACATGTTTTCTGACGTTTCCATCCAAATGCGAATGTTGAATGTTCACATTTCGTGGAATTTTTTGAGCTGTGTGGTGATAAAATTTTGAAGTGTATTCTTTTATAAGTTGAAGAATATTTTTGAATTAACTGTTGTAATGTATTATATGCTCGTTGGTTTCCCTATGGACTGCACTCATAATTTATTTTCGAATCTTTGGCGAAAGCTAAGTTGTGTATTTGATGCTGAATTGTAAATATCACAACCGTAAAGTAACACAGGTCTTATGACTTGTTTGTAAACTAGTAGCTTCACTGACGTGTACAGTCTACTAGTTGAACATATTAGCGGATAGAAGGACTTCAACCCTCCGTTTGCTTTCATTAGAAGTTTTGTTATATGATTCTGAAAGGTTAATCTTTTGTCTATTGTAATACCCAGGTATTTAACAGTTTCACCTCCTTGAATTTTCTCATTACTTACTGACAGAGGCCTGAAGATTTTAGTCTTGTGTCTAGCAAAGTTAATAGTACATCTAATAATTTCTGTTTTTTCTAGGTTAATTGAAATTTTGTTAATATGGGGGTAGTTTTCTGTTGATATGTATGTCCACCTCTCTGCATGCCACCTCAGACTGAACTGCTGTGGCGCAAATACATGTGTCATTTGCATATAGTGTTGTATTGGTTGTTTTAAAATTTAGTAGGTCTGCTATGTACAGGATAAAAAGAAATTGTGATAATGAAGAATCTTAAGGAACCCTCGCATGACCGAACGTCCGTAATTCCTGTTACTATTGACTCGGTTACAGTGCGTTTACAGTTATAGTAGCTATAACGGTATAGCACCGTTTTGTCTTAATTACTTGTAGATATGCCATTAGATCTCAAGAAGGTTTGGTTCAGCTCCGTCATCCTCTGTCATCTCAAGCTGACAAATAAAAGGAATCCAATTGTTAACTCTTAACTAGTAGCGTGCTGCCTTTGAACCTGCAAGCAAGTCTGATTTCAGCGGCTCAACACAATCTTGATCGCTTTTAGGTGACCTAATCTTTATTTTATTGGTGCTTCACTTATACCACGTATATCGATAAATTTGTAAAAATGACGTTCAGTATGCCTGCAGTATTCTAAGCCCAAAGATATGGTTTGGCTGATAAGACCTAGATGTAGTAATTGCTAGAACTTGTGGATTGTAATATAACTTTGACATTTTTTCTTAGATTACTTATTATTAATATGTGAAATCACTTTTGGTAAATTGTTCTTTCTTTTATCTCTATCCATTTAAAATTATGTCGCCAATTTGTTAATAGTTAGAAAACTACTCAAGATTTAATTACAATAAGTTTTGTTTACTTATTTTATAAATATTATCACCTAGAAGTATGTGCTTAACAACTCATAGTATATATATATATATATATATATATATATATATATATATATATATATATATATATATATATACTATATAATTGAATAATTGATGAAAATAATTAGAGTAGTTGATTTTCCTCACTTCAAAGATATACTCGTTTGAAGGATACCATTTAAGGGTTAAATTCAATTGCAATAACGTTGCGGATTGGTAGATTGGTTTGACTATGAAATATTCGTGATTCCAAATCATTCAATGATTATTTTAGTAGCTCAGTTATGCCGGCGATGTCATCTGTCCTCAGATGTACAGAATAACAACCTCCACGTCTAATTGACCTCAGTTCTTAGTGGACATGGGCATCTACTTGGATTCGAATGCACACTGCTGATATGTCTTGAGATTAAATAACTCCTAATTTATTGAGGTATTCTGGTATATATCAAGTTAGAAAGCATGTGGATAATTAATCGATTTTATTCATAATCCAATCAATAGCGAATGGAAATGGCTTTTCTACGATAAAATACTGAAGGAAAACCACTTTTGCAATTATAATGGAGATATGTATATTTATCTATCTTTTCATTTCGCATTTTAAGGTCTACTTTCTTGCCACGCAATGCTATTAATTTGGTAATAAGTATTTGACTCGAACTTTGGAGCTGTTTATCTTTTGAATTTCAGTGAGGAACATCTGAGCGACCTCAAATTTTTGAATCCTACTTCAACTGGATTACCGGTTCTGAAATCAGATGGAAATAATAATAATAATAATAATAATAATAATAATAATAATAATGATAATGATAATAATAATAATAATAATAATAATAATAATAATAATAATAATAATAATAATAATAATAATAATAATAATAATAATAATAATAATAATAATAATAATAATAATAATAATTAGATGCTATTTTTTAGATTGAATATTACTTTTGTAATTATTTATTATAATCATGGTACAATTTTGGAAAGTGGAGTAGTTGCTGAAACAGAAGTAGGACAAGCTAGAGTGTTCGTGAAAACGTGGAAACCTGGTCAAATCCAGGAGCTGGGAAGTAGACTGTTCTAGAAATCACAACTTCCAACATCTCGCATTTGTATTTTTTGAGATGGAAGTATTTTCCGGCCAATTGCTGTGTGAAGGAAAAGCACCTCTCTTCGGAATTGGATCTTGCGGGCGTTGTTCGCATCTAGAATACAGCGTCGGTCCAGCACAATAAAGGTCTCGCTAGATAGAGGAAACCACGATTGTTCGATGGAGAAACCTGTCAGTGAAACGTGTTCAGCAATCCTTACTATACAGCACACATTCCTAAGAAGTGGAACGAAGTCTCATACTCCTCCCAGCACATTTGGCAGACAGGATATTTCTCTACTCGTATGAGTGACAAGTGTCTGTTCAATCTGCAGTGACCTGTGAGGATTCCTAACAACAGGCGGAGTGATTGATTTTTTTCTGTTCATAGCTACCCGACGTTTGCCAGGGCCTGTTGTGAATCAGTCATCTCTCTCCAACCATACTTCCGCCAGTTTGATTTATGCCTAATCATCTAGGGTATCACTATCCTAGCATCTGCTAAATCCTTGTATTGGTACGGGGCCAATGCATGAGCCCCTTGTCCTATTTTTGACAAACAATCTGCTTTTTCATTATATCTGGTGTGACTATGGACCCACATACGGCATAGGTGGCATAGCATCCTTGAATCAGGATTGTTCTGATCGTCAGAGACGCAACCAGTCTCAGAGCTGCCTGACTATCGTACCGATCCTTCCCCAGTCGGAGAAGCGATTGAGAATCATCTGTCCAAGCTTATGATGTTTTTAGCCTTCAGCCTGAGTGAGGGTATTGGGAGCTCTCAACTGCCTTCTCAATCCTGGTGTGACCCACTACCAGGGCAGTAGCATTCCACGTACCCCCGTTGCGCATCCTCAGGCTGGCCGCCATGTCCTAAATTTGAATATAAATGAACTCTAGTTACAGAATACGATCCAAATATTTATTTCTAAGCAGATGTCATTCCGTGGGAAAATCCACATCAATAAGCCTATAAAATAAATAATACGTAAGTGACTCTCTTATTTACCTGCCGTAGTAAGTAAATATGTATTGAAGAGGGAGGCAAAAAGACAAACAATTAGTTTATACACTAAAATACAAAGCTATCCCTTTGCGAATCTAGCTCTCATTGTAAATAAATTGCTCGAGTTTCCTCGAGTTACGTGGACTATAGGTCGAATTTTACGAGATAAATGTTCAAAGCTGTTGTTGTGCTCATTACGCAAATAACTTTGAAAATAGTCAAATAATGTCTCTCGTTTATACAAGGAATAATAAAAAAATGGAGTAAAGCACTGTGATTTCATACAAGGTTATTCCATGGATACAGTTTTTTTTATAGATAATCCTTTGAAGGAGAATGCTTATCACACATGTCTATCGACATTGATCTTGAAACGCTGTAAATTGTAACCATTGGAGAACAAACTACCGGCAGGTTATTTCACAACGTTCTCCATAAGGAGGACTTCTGGAAGGGGCACTTTTGACGTGTTGGAAGCTCAATCTGGTTAGGATGAGTCCGTTTGGCCTATTATATAATTTGCTGTACTAAAGACTTTTGGTGGTTTTTATGTGATTTACCCTCCTTTGATGTCTCAGACCGTGGAGGTCAGACGTATTGCTCGTTTCTGGATTGTGTCCAGAAGCTTTAGGGAGTGTTCTGGAGCGTATCCCGTCACATATCAGCAGTTCTTCAACCAGGGCCCCTATGCAACAATCTTGTCAGGGCCCCTAGGCAATGCGATCACGTCTTTTTAAGTTGATGAAGGGATGTGAGTAACATCCAGATGATCGACTCCAGGTATTCCGTTATTTCAATGTCTTATGTGATATCACAAAAAACATGGTTACTTCAGGTCTCGTGATGGGGAAAGAGAAATGAGATACGACATAACATTGTTATTGAACAATTTCATAAAAATTTTCAAAAAACTTTTCATTCGATGGAACGTTTTTTTCTTGGTGCGTGCATGGGCCCCTAGATGATGCTGTGCCCCTAGGCAGTTGCCTACTCTGCTTAATCCGTCCCTGTCTCCAACTTCGCCTGATCTCGGCAGTTCCGATGAATACAACATCACATTATTTAAGGACGGAGATTCAACTTGTGTACATATTTTTTGAAAATTTTGGTGAATTAAAAGTAAGAAAGTCAACCTTTCTCCTTGAGTATATGACCTTAATCATATTAATAGTTATTTTAGATGAGCTAGTTGCCAAATGAACTGGCATGCAAAATTCTCAACGAGAATAGAGGAATGAAGCTACGCCCTACCCTGTACGGGAACGAATCAGCTTATGGCAATTTTTTATTCTTTCGAGTATTCGAATGTTAGCGAAGTAACCGCTTTTCCGACCCCTCAAATACGATTACTTCTCCTTATCTCAACGCAATTATCGTAAGTGGATAATTCCAGCAGAACGGCGCCAAGAAATGTGACTCAGCAAATTCCGTGGGTGGATTTCGATGTGACCTTGATTGTTGCTGCCAGAAAATTCTGAACAGTGTGGAATACTTGGGAGTTGAGCCCAATAACTTTCATATATATGTATTTCAAAAGTCAGACAGATTTGCAAGAGGCACTCATTATAAGCAAAACCAACACTTTCATAATTAAGAGTCATATTGGAGTTGCTTGGGAATATAAACACCATGTAGAGTTGGACGTTAAGGTTAGAAATAAGAGTACAAGTGTGGAAAGTGCAGTGTTTTGCTTTTCTGTAGCACCTTCAAAGAGACTGATATGACATTGTCGCACAGTAGGGCTGAATTCCAGAATACAGAAATTGGAAAAATATGATGCTTTCCTTCGCTGGAATAGGCTTGTAAAGATCATCACCCAGTATGCTAGAAACAAAATTTCATGAAGCCAACTCGTAGATCCAAAAACCATGTAAACAAAATGGTGGAATTTGCCTGTTGACGTATATTTTAGTTTAAATTTAGTTCAAGGTAATATTAAATATGCTCCAAACTTCTCTAACTGTTATTATTTGCCCCATAAATGAACAAGGACCAAAGTGATATATGAATGCAAGTATTGTAGTAGGAATGAAGTAGTAAGTTAATAAGAGAAATCTCAAAGTAGTTCGTCATAGCCAGCCCTAGTTTAAATGACTAGTTTGGTTATAACGCTTACAAACACTAAACCAGCGATTGAAATGGAGCATATAATTTTCTCTGACTACGCAATACGTTGATAGGGCAGTTATACAATATATGACTAATTGTCAATACCTGTAAGCTCCAAAATGATCGGGAACTTGAGAAACAGAAAAGTAATTAGTAGATTTACTTTATAAAAAGTTAATACGGACCGCGACGTTAAGGTAGAGAGTACAAAACTAATTGATGAATCCTACCCTAGACGGCAGACAATGAATTGGAGGCAGGGCAAGAGGTTCATAGCAGTCACTGACAAATGTCGGGAGGTGTGGCTGCTGATCAGGAAAAGGGACTCACTCTACCTGTTGATAGGGTCCCTCACAGGTCACTAGACAGAACACTTGTCACTCATAGGAGTAGAAAAAGACCTTGTCTGCCAAAAGTCCTGGACGAAGGTCGAGACCTCGTTCCACAGGAAAGTGTGCTGCGGCTTTAGAGCTGAGGTGTTCGGCACAACGGAGTTTGATAGAGAAGAGGTCTACTTACCGGAATGGCCTGATATTATGACCTGTATCAGAAGGTCTGGTAGGTCCAATACTAAGAAAATCACCATGTTAGTTTTGATGTTGAATCTCGGGGTCGTCAAGAAGGTGAAATGTAAGCCAACCTTCCAGGTCTATTCTACTACCTACTACTACTACTACTACTACTGATAAGTTGTCATTCCACTGTTAAATTAAATGAATACAGTGAAAATTTTTTTTGTTGCAGGTACTGTGCAATTCTGGAGGACTTCGTGAGATTCCCAAGAAGTTGCTCCCTCCTACTGTTGAACATCTCTCGTTGACTCGAAATCACTTTCCTCTAATCAAAAGTGATTCGTTTGCAGGATTAAGGTAAGCTTAAAGATTAGATAATACTCAGTGGTTAAACACAGGTTGCATTAAATTTTATTTGTAGTTCCGTTGTCATTTTTATCATAGGGGCTCCTTTGTGCTAAAGGAAGTGATCTATAATGCTGATTTTCAGCGCTTCCATTTTTTAAATTTGAAAAACACCTGTACATTTATCTACCAATCTCACATATACAATTTAAACCTTGGAGGTAATTTCAAGGTTATCATGGTCTAATTGAGAACTTTGACCGTGAAGTGAACTTCGACCTGAGCTGATAGCTACAAACGGAGCTTCTTTCTTGATTTTTTAGCCATGTTGGTGTCCCTTTGGCATAGAAGTGATGAGAAGTCGCTAGTACTTTAAGCTTAGTTTTTTGTAAGTTTCCAAACATTTATTACTTCTATACATTAAATTACTCTTGAAATATCATATATCATAGGTTCTAGAACTCAAGTTTCATATTCATAGCAAGACTCAGTTGTTTGTCATTAACCTGGCTGAACAGTCAATTTTGATAGTCTGATGACGATTTAAAGATTCAAAACGCGTCACAGAAAATGAGTTTTATTGGTAAAACCTTAGTATTCAATTTTTATCTTAGAATCCCATATTACCTAGAAATCAGATAAACTTTTATGTACAGTTTGTAAATATTCCGTTCAGTTCTGTATTTAAATAGTACAAATGGGTTGCGTTATATGATGCAGGCTTGGCTCGAGGTAGCCATCGAAAGGTCCGCTTTCAATAATAATATTCTAAGCATACAAAGTAAATTAAACTGAGCTTATCAGGCTGATCGATCGGTTTAGTTTCACGTTTGATTAAAGCTTGATGTGTTTTTAATGATACCCAGAAATATTACGTACGATAAGGCAATAAAATGGAAATGAAAAGGTTGTTTTATTGTTAAAGTGAAGTAAGGTACTGAAAAAACTGCTATTTGTGGGCATGGTTCAAACATTAGTCGTTAGGAACTTGTACATTTTGTACGAAGAACAATACATTAAATGGGTTTTGAGCACATATTACTGTCGATCTGAAACCCTATGTGGGTGTATCACTGTTCCAGTAGTCAACCTATTGTACTTCTCACGCAATGGTATCATCTTAGGAATAAGGATTTGGATCGGGTTTTGGATTTATTGATTGAAATTTTCAAGTACACACATAATTTGCAATATTTTCAAAACTTGAAAATCCGATAAAACACTTCAATGGACAGATACAACTGAAGAGGGAGATACAGAGTCAACTTACTTGACGGTAATTCATGATCTCTATTCAGTTAAAATGTAAAAATCGGTAGTAAAATGTACTAAAGCAGAAACGGAACAAATTCGCTTTCATTAGAAAAAATCTAACCGCGGTTTGAATTTATTGGAAATATTTGAAATGCATAGAAAATATTTGTTCTGTAAGAAGACATATTAATAATCATCTGTGTCCAACCTATACAGAGGATTATCAAGATCAACAATTTATATATGATAGATAGAAATGACAAAAAGTATTATTGAGATCTTCTCCTTCCACAGAAACCCATTTGCAATTTTTGATCCCTCCACATCTTTCAAAAACTGATTGAAAACGAGATTTGAATGTTTTTGGTTTTTTTATCAACGATATTTCCACGACTCCGACTTTCAAAAAATACGATCTGTTTCGTCCTTGCCATATAAGTAATTTAGTGTCAAAATTTTATCAAAATTCGAAAAATTCTTTCTGATTTATAGAGGTGGTAAGGATTATCGAACAAAGTACAGAGAGAAACATGCAGACAGACAGACCGACGGAAACTATTGTCATGGTTTTGCGTAATTTATGTCATCTAATATCAAGGAAACACAATAGCTGGAATGCAAAATCTCCTTCCACTGCCTCCTGGTTCAGGAAGTAAAAAATACATCTATCTGGTACGCTATACATCTTAAGCAATTGTATCAGTATGCAAAAAAAGATTTAGATGTAAATTTTGCGTAGTCAATCTTTTCGCGCTTACCTAAATTCAGAAAAATAATTAAAAACATAAAATGTCCTTTATGATTCCACAAAATCCGGTATTCCAAAATTCACATGACTTCCAGAACTTTTCAATTGGATTAATAGTTCTTAAATCTGATCAAAGATTACAAAAAACCGATACCACTGCACGTGCGACGCAGAGCTGACCTGCTTGATGCAATGTTTAAATGGATAAATAAACTTTCGTAATTATTAATGGTCTTCAGTCAGTTAAAATGCACCACATAGTAACAATAGCAGCTCCTAAAAGGGGGAACAAATTAGCTCCCTTCAGGTAATCACTTAATTGACGTTTTTATTTTTCTCGAAAACTCCACTGTACCAACATTCAAAAACAATTTTTTGTGTCCCATCGCTGGTGGCAAGATCTGAACGTTCCCAGGAAAATTTAGGGCCAAGGAATACTCATGGAACTGAATTGATTTTCAAAAACTTTAAAGCCTTCTGCTTTGCTATAGTTATAACAGAGTCAAAAATTCATAAATATTTGAATGTTATTTTCTGAGCTATAGAGTGGCTGAGTATTATCGGACAGACGACAGGAGGGAGGGAGAAAACAATTATGTATTTTTTATAAAGGTTCGGTATTAGTAGTTTATTATATTTTCTACTGTCCGATAACTGATACCACGTACGATTGACTGTAGTATCTTTAATAACGTTTCGGCTGCTTTGGCAGCCCTTTCCAAAGTACAAACTTATGCCTGAAATATAGTTTTACTTATTTGTAGTCAGTCAAAAAGATAATGATTCAGAGAGACAAATAGATAATTTTCCGAAGTTACGGTAGTTACAATATATACTTTTTTTGCAGATACCTCCGGAAGCTGTCCTTAGACGGCAACAACATCTCTACGATAAAGCCTTTCGCGTTTAGGGGTCTACCAAGGCTGCGCGAATTGTCAATTCAGCATACTCCTCTGCAGACTGTTGCACAGTTTGCTTTTGCTGGACTGCAAAACATCACAGTCATCAATTTGAGCAACAATCGTATCAGGCGTGTTGAAGGGTATGTTCATCATTCATTTGCATTGGATTTATCGGATAATTCAAATTTCAATTGATATTAATCTAAAAAACTAAGAAACTCGAGACAAACGAGATAAAGCGAGACGAGATAAGGCCGTGTCTCGTTTCATCTCGACCTGGTTTCATCTCCTGTTTGTTGCAGATACGCTTTTGCTGGTACCACCAACTTACGCTATCTGTTACTTGCCAACAATCCGCTTCACACACTTGAGAGTAGATCATTTAGTGGTCTCACTAACGTGGAGAGGATCACATTTCCGTCAGGTAAGAAGTTAATCTTGAATAAACTGTAATCGCTACAAATTTCACTTTCCGCGTTAAACCAATTCACAGATTTTTTCCATGCTAAAATTAGCATCTCAAGGGAATAGCGTTTACGTCCCAAAATAGAAAGTATCTTTCGAATTAATTTTAAATTTTATAGCATTACTTAGGAGTCAACTTACTGCTCAAAAACATTCAGTAAACCTTAAATTTAGTTATCTATTAAACGATAAATTTCGATTCAAAAGGCTCAAACTAAATTTAGCGCTGTCAGATTTTTTTAACATTTTACACAGACAGGTTTATTTCTATATATTTCGAACTATAATATAGGTATAATAATAATAATAATAATAATGATAATAATAATAATAATAATAATAATAATAATAATAATAATAATAATAATAATAATAATAATAATAATAATAATAATAATAATAATAATAATAATAATAATAATAATAATAATAATAATAATAATAATAATAATAATAATAATAATAATAATAATAATAATAATGATGATGATAGTAATAATAAAGAAATGCCTTGATTGTGGCAAAATTTAGGTAAAAGCTAGTCTTACATATTTTACTTCTTGTTTTATTAAAATATATTTTTCATATTTCATGGTACACTTCACTCGAGGACTTATACAGTGTTGCCACAGTTATTTTATTTTTCGTATTTAACCATGATTTCTATTAAAAATATTCTTAAAAATCCGGCAGCGTAGTGAATGCACCGTGTTTATGATGTTGATGATGGATTGCCTTCAAATGTAAATAGTAGTGTTTTATCTATCAAATAGTCCAACATTTTTCTCATTCTAGGTATCCGAACAATTGAGCGTTCAGCCTTTGAAGGTCTGGACACAGTAGGTTATGTAAAGCTGGCCTTCATGGACTTACCAGGAATGCGACCGGGCATGTTCCGTGGCCTTACGAATGTGGGTGTATTGGCCGTCCAGGAGTCCGATCTAGGCATAATAGATGGCGCTGCCTTCGACGAAATGACGAACGTGGCAGCTCTTCACGTGCTCAACAACAAGATCGATGCAATAGAGTACCTAAATCTCACAAGCGAGCAGCATATTGGGAGACTGGAGATCAGAGGGAACCACATATTGGAGATACCCAAAGCCGAGACGCTGATTGTCGAGGTGAGCATATAGAATGTAGCGGATGTTCGGGGTATGTTTTGTGTCGAATGCCGAATATACGACTATTACAGGAAGTTGGGCCACGCTTACAAAAAAGCTGTTATCGAAGGATTCGGAAAAATGTATAACATTTTCAGTTTTAGTTGTTATGAAGAATCAAGGTGGCGTATTTACGGTTCCATCAGAGATGTAATTAAGCTTAAACTTTCATATAGGACACCTTAGGTTTATAGTTTTATATATTTGAATTATGTTGGTCGAGCCACTTTCAAAATTGGTTTTACGGTTTTCTTTATTTTAGTCTTAGCGCAGTGACAATGGTCGAAAGATGTTCTGTAAGTCATTTAAATAATGCCATCTCACGGACTTCATAACCCATAATACATTTATTACACAGTACAGTTAAAATGAAGCAATATGGTGATGAATTAAGCAAAAGATAAAACAAATGATTATATTTGTATTGTCAAACTAGATGCTCAAAATGTTCTCCTTGTTCTCTCAACAAAACCTTTGCTTTGTCAGTTATAACCTAATTGCACAAGTAGTGCCTGATGTCACTTCAGAAGTCGTCAATTCATAGCTTCTGCCATTTTGCTCCAACATTGTCCTTAGAACACTTACAATCAATCCGAATGTTTCTGGAATATATTCTATCAGGATTATATCCTTAGAATCGAAATCTGTGAAAATATTGACGAAGAAGAAATGGATGAACAGTTATATAACCAAACGCTAGCGCAGCAAATCCATCTAATCCGTCCATATCAAGCACCTTAAACTAACATGGTCATTCCTCATTGCTGAATGCATATCATGATGTTCGACCATTTCGCTATATATGCCTCTTCTCTGTCAAACTCGATTATGCCAAAAATGGTACACTTGCCTAGAAAGTGAAACGCTCTTGGTCCAGCACAGGCATCTTTTACACAATTATGGACAGACGAGCACGTTGAGAGATGCTCTAATTCTATGTGATATTCTGATGCTTATCATGACCTGATACGAAAATATTTTCCTTCATCATCCAGACATAGTATGTCTGGATGGTGAGTTATCTCTCTAGCCTCTAGCCATTTTGCTGTGTGTTCATTCAATCATGGTTGTAGTAATCTTAGCCTTTAGTCTGAGGATCAGGTGATCAGCTTTCTCAATTTCTGGTACATGAGAGTGCTCAGGGTCACGCTTTCGGAACGGCCGAGCTTTGAAGGGCAGCATTGCATTCCTGGACAAGAGTTGATGCAGTATTTGGGGATGCTGCCAATTTTTTGTTTTCTTTGTTGTAGTTGCACAAAAAAATTGATTTTACAGAAATGTTATTTTCTTCCAGGTGGAGACACTGACTGTGATATCGAACCATTTCCCATGCAACTGCCACATCCACTCTCTCCTGGAAGGGCCATTGGCCAACGGTAGCAGGACTCACTTCATCACCAACAACTTCTGCATTTCGCCATTAGAGGTTAATGGTCTGCCCATGACCAGTTTGGACATTGACGCCATCGGACGATGTGAGGAAGAAGTGACCAAGGAGAATCTTGAAGCTACCAAAGATGACAGTGATAGTGTGTCATCTAGAAGGGAAGCTCGTTTCATGTTAGTGTTAATGTTAGTGGTAGTGACGATTGTACAGAGGTGAAGGTGGTGATAAGTGGAATGGGAATGGCTAGTTCCAGAAAACATCTGTTGGGGTAATGAGGTAGATGCGTTCTTTATCATGAGGATTTCCACTGGCCATTGGGTAGATTTTCGTGCTATTTGATGATTCCTCACTGCTTTCAGTGAACAACAGACTTATGGGGGGGGGGGGGGGTGAAGACTAACGAAGCCCAACAACGTCTTTCATATGCAAATTTTTTTATTTTATTTTTGACTTCACGGTGAATTCACACGAAATCTTTTTAATAAAGAAATTCCCAGAATGTTCAAATTGGCAAAAATGTTCAGTATTTGCAAGTGCATCAGAAGCTTTAAAATCCAATTAGAATCGTCAGTAACCGGTTTAATGTGATATATTTCATCAACGCTTTTCCTATATTGCTTTTAACTATTATAATGAAATTCCACCAAAGGTTAGAAGTCTACGTTCTCTAGTGTTCAAAAGTAAAGTAAAAGGTGTCTTATTAAATGACTTAATAGAGCTATAGAGCTGTGTGTAACCGCAAACTTATTTTTTTTTCTCATCATGAGATAAGTTTGTAATTGTTTTTTTTTTGTATTCTTCAACTGTTTGGGATGAATATCTGCTTGTCAGATACCCCGTCAGTATATCAATATCAATATCTTCATTCTGAAGTGAATTAGCCATCCAAAATAACAGCATCATGTCTGTTTCATCAGTATCTGATAGTATTTTAAACCATCTTGGATGCGATTTTTCGGATCCTTGAAAAACACTGAAATACTCAAACGATTTCTAGCATCTCATTTTTGTTTAATTTTTTCAAGCACTATTGCCTCTCAGAATACTAGAATATTATTGGCTATGTTCTTAAATAACGGATTACATCATGTCATCGGCTCTAAATAGCAGTTCTTTCAAGTGTATGCTCTCCACAATGCATCAGAGCTGCTATAGACATGCATGTTTCGTCTTTAGCCTAGACTCGTCGGTATAGCCTGGCGTTCTAAGTGTAGAGAGCAATCGGGTGGTATATACGTAACCCAGTCAAGGGTGTGATAGCAACATAAACTCATCTAAGTGTCGCCCTCTATGGGTTTCAAGGCAGTCCACGTGTTAGGACCGTTGGCTTGGTAAGATGTCGATAGGCGTTCCCATAGAGGGCGACACTTAGATGAGTTGATACTGATTACTGATAATGCCTAGCCAGTTAAAATGCAGCCACCTTTTTTAATAGCCGCTAAACAAGAATGAAACAAACTAGTCCACTGAAAGTATCACACTGCTTCAAATGTGATTGAAACTGCCAGAATACATAAAAATTCTACTGTGTTCATGAGTCAGATGCCTTGCAAAGTTACATCTTTATTCAAAAAATCAAAATCATTCTAATTTGAATACAAATATATGACTAATCTGAATTCTATTTATAAGAAATATCTTTTGATTCAAGATTGCCGAACACAAAAGCGGTCATATGTTTATATTTTATCATAGAATATTCAATTCGATAGTACGCTTATGCTAGATTTATTTCTGGAGTGTGAAAAAACCTGTACCGCTAAATTAAAAGGGAGATGCTATCCTCATCAAAATTGTGTTCCCTTCCTAACAAAACTCGCTTAATAGGAAGAAATTCAATTCGTTAAGAAGGACGAAAAAGTCTTTCCGAGTAGTTCATTGTTCCATAAAACAAAGGACGGAAAGTTTTTTGGAAGTGGCAAATTATGAAGTTGCTTGAAAGATGGAAAAAGTAGCGAAAACAATGGAGAAATGGAGAGTATATTCATTTAATATAGCTGACACTGGCTGTAAAAAACTGAAACTAAATAAAACGTGTTGTTCGCAATCTTTTATTTCATACGAGAATAAGACGTCAGATATTATCAATACGTGACTGATATACCAGTAGTCAATTTTTTGTATTTCAGGTCCCACTGATAGGCGAGAAAATTATTATTTTATTTGAATTTATCTCGTACCCATACTAACAGCTCTTTTTGAGTTATGTTGTGGCTGCATCATAAAAATCCGTACTATTCATTTCCCTTTGCCTGACGTGACTGACTTTACTAACTTTTCGACTGCCAGTACAAGTATAAGAAGGACAACGACAGGAAACGTACGAAAAGGTAAATCTGTTTTTAAGTTTCCCAACAAAAAGTTCTGTTTATAATCATTTCAGAAACGTAAAATTTGGAAAATATGTACACTCAGTCTATATCGAATGTTTCCATCATATTAATACATAAACACATTTGTTTATTGCAAGTAAAGTGACTATTATTCAAAGGGAAAGTATTAATTTTTAGTATAAAATATAATGAGTAATATAAAATTTAATTTGATGTTTATTCTCCAAAGAGTGCATTTATTCATTTAGTATTTATTTTATATTATTATAAAGTATAATTTATTTATTTTGATGACTAATGGTGATGGCTAATCGAATGAATGCAAGAAATTTTGATGACTTTGGGCACCTGAAGATCATTCCATGGCTAAAAAAATTTCCTACAAGCGATTCATACAGGTTACGAGATTTTTTTATAACTCATTTCAATTCTGGATGGACTGATAAGCATTTGTTTTCTTGAATTGGCCTACCTTTGCAAGTTACGATATAACAGTCTAATCTGAACGTTGAATTTTTCATCTTGTGTACATACTGTATACAAACCTTTTTGTAAATAAGTGTTTTGTAGATATAATTTTGTGTACATACAGTTTGAGATTTATTAAATTATATATAGTAGTTGACGAGTTGTTATTTCAGGGAATGTGAAGCGTATGATAGGGTCTTAAAAGCTCTATATCATGAAAGACTGGATCAAACAGATAAGAATATTCAATTGTTCACAGTTCATGCATCACTGATATGTTTTACATAACAAGTATGCTAACGTTAAGTGTGATAAATGGCAGAGTAAATAATATCAATTTGTATATTTTATGCACGAGTTTATGACCTCATAATGGACCAAAATTCTAGTGACTTACGGATTAAACGCTAGGCTAATAATATTTTGCTACCATAAATAGTTTAATATATGGTATTGTTGATCGAAAACTAGATACTTCAGGGAATGCAGGTTCAGAAATACAAGAAACCATAGTATGAAGGTTGATTTTTATACATGTTTTACAGGAAATAGCTAGAAACTCATTTCAATTATTGCCAGACATTTTTGGAGGGCATAAAAATCGAGCTTATGTACTTATTCGATCAATCAATGTCTCTGTGGTATAGTGGCTATCGCATTTGCTTCATATGTGATAGGTTAGGATCCTTGGCGGGAACGGTTTTTAAATTTTCACAAAAGGTGACTGACAATAATAAAAGTGGGTCTCATACGATAGTCTGTAAAGTATACATGAAAATGATCCATGACATGACCACGTAGTAGTGCAAGTTCCTTTGTACCTTTATTTTTGTTTGTTTTCTCTTGATGGACCCAACTTTCAACTTAGCGATGAATAGGAAAAACTATTTATGGTCACAATACTAGGTTTCCCAAAATGACGTAGTCAGACTGATATATGATCCTGATCCAGTAGAGATGTTATGTGTGTTTGCCTTTACATTCATAAGCTTTTTTATTGGTAGATATTATTAATATAAGCTATGCTAATGAATAACAGAAAAAAAGCAAAATAAGTAGAATATCATCTATTATATCAAGTACTTGTATTAATTTCATAGCAGACTGTTCTCCTGTACTATCTGATTTATTTAATATCTTTCAAGGTTGGAATGTCTCCGACTAATCGGTGCTTATACTAAAAAAAGGCAGACATCAGAATAAACAATGAGTGGCTTCGGCTGAAAAATAAATTACTATATTCTGTCTTATTAGTAGAAAGCTCAGCGGAGGGCTATTTTGTGTACAAATTGCTCAAGAAATGTCTGAATACTGGAAAGGAAAATTCCAGGCATTTTGCTCATGAGAATTAGGGGTAGGTATAATTTTTTTCTGAGAATAAAATTTCTCCTGCACGCTTTAAGGGATTAACGCCAACAAAAATTAAAATAAAACATATACATATAAGTTGGATCGCTTTTCTTAAATCTTTGGAGGAGAATTTTCTGAAGGTAGCTGCCGGCGAACGTTTTAAGACCAGATTGTCTTATATTTATTTGGTGAATCTTGAACCTTGAACCAGTATGCGAGGTTGCTGCTACGAGTTTCCGCTGCAAACTATACCGATCGTATATTTTTTATGATTTTTCTAATGCTGATAAGGTGCTAATCAGTGTGCTCAAAAACTTTTGTTCTAAAAATTATCAAATGCTTAAAGATGCTTAAAGTATTTTTGCGACGTCCCCTTAGTTTATAAAATCAAAATTACCACCAAGAGAAATGAGTAACATAAAACAATACTTCATCACTAATATTTGCGATGTGAAAATGGAAACATGCCAAAATAGAAAAATTATAGGCCAACTTCAATAAGATATTAATGGCGTCCTTTGTACTGACTCTTAGACAGCAATTATCTCGGAAAGCAATTCCGTTCGCTTATAGTAACTCTCGACCAAATAAAAGTATGCGGAAAGAATGTTTTGTTTCCACTTGCAACCGTCGTCATTGTCTTTCTATTCGTCTAACGTAAGCCAGCGCTCTCCCGTGGGATCGGCACATCGTTATCTTACTTTCCGAACAAATTCCTCGGAGTTGTCATAACCGGGAAGACACAAAAAGGAACTATTTACCGGCCACCGTAGTGGCGGTCTTTCGTCTCTTTTTATTTAGTCGCCGGCAACGATGTTGTATGTGTCTTCGGAAGGAGAGAATGAAGATTTTCCTTTGTTAGGAGATTGCATTCCCAGTTGGACGGACTGGCATTGCGAAGCGAGAGGTGAGGTTGGTTCTGCAAACAGTATAAGGATTACTGACAGTGGCGTTACATATACAAAGTCGACCATGCTTGCTTACCTGGTAACGTGCTTTCGGTGAGATTGCAACAAATTTAATTTCAACGGTATGACAAAATAGTGAATCACCACACTTAGTTTTCTACCATAGTATCGTCCCTACCTTGCACAAAAATCAAAGCCCGGCATCCATCATTTTCATAAGCATCCAAACATGAGATCATCTTCATTTTCATCAGATGAAGATGGTATCTTGATTAATTGTAATATACTAAAGTGTTACTTAATTAGAAATAGAAGAATGGAAACAGTAATTCCTTTAAATAAAAAGCGGAGTCACCTTCGTGAATTCTATTACCTTTTTAATAATCTTGGAAAAAATAATCAGTGTTTCTTTGAATACGTGCGAATGAGCATCGCTACATTTGTTTATATTATAAAGAAAATTGACGATGAAGTAGATATTTCTTGGAAGAACTGTCATTGTTCACCTATAAAAATTGAGGAAAGTTAAAGTTTGCTATGTGCAATGGTCTGAAGAATAATAAACTCGATTTCGCTGTGTGATGCTAAGATGCGATGTGCGGTGTGCTGTTATGGGTGCAAACTAAAATGATGCCCGCATACCACAAGAATATACGACGAGTAATCGAAGTTCAGTATGCTTGCAGTATTTCAAGATCGAATGCCAAAGTTGTGCGGGTAAGACAGATTAATGAATTTATAGGATCTGTGATTTGCAAGATATCTTTAAGTTTATTTTCAAAGATGCATTTTCTTCATCTATGATTAATCGTTAAACGTATAAAATCAAATTTAGTCAAACTTGGTCTATCAGAAATAATGCTGTCAATTTGCGTTTAGGCTTAGACTTATTTAATATTTTGTTACATTAGGTGAGTAATTACTTTATATAATATTACCACTAAGACATATGTACCTTACAACCCTTAATACATATTTAAAGAAAAGCTGTCTCACAGACTATACGTTACCATTTGTGCTCCAAATTCTTACGTTGCCAATTAAGAGATAAATTATTACAGTCATCTGAATTCATTGAAATCACAGTTGTAGCTGTTAACAAGGTATTAAACATCAACAAAAATGAAAAGCAGACCAACCGACGAACAAAAAAGATCAATATGAATTTTCGTGATAAGATATATGTCTGAGAAATGTAATATTATTATAGAATAAATGAGTGCAGAATCAAAGCATTTATTGAAGGCAGGGATCCAGTAGAAGCACACAATGATTGTGTGAGTGGCTGCTAAAGATAAGGCAATCAATATCAAGGTAATGTACCAATAAATATGATTGAAAGCTAAAAGAATACTGATAAGGTTGTTGTGCCTGCTTTTTAAATATATTTTTGGAGCATTTATGACTAGAAAAACATCAAAAGAAGTAGTGGCCATCTTGCTTCTATTTTCATTTAGTCGCCGGTAAGTTGTTGAATGTGTCTTTGGATAGGGAGAATGAAGATTTTCCTTTGTTAGGAGATTGCTTTCCTAGTTGGACAGACTGGCATCGCGTAACGAGATGATTATTTTTCTGTGAGGTTGGCAGTGCAAACAGTACAACGATTACCGGCAGTGGCGGCACATATACAGTTTTGGCTATGCTCGTCTTGTATCGATCATAAATGGGTTTTGCTTCAGGTCTGGATTGAATCTGTTATCATGATGACAAATCCATCTACAGCACAGTTTATTGGAAAAATATCTCGGTATATCGTTTTTAGTGGAGCATTTTTCTATTTTTTTCGTCTTACCTTTTGCACTGAATCGTATATTCGAAAAAACATGAATTTTAGATGAAAAATACGCCAGCGAACCTTTAGCTTTAGTCCGAAGTAAATTTACAATACTGTTTTACGTCTATCGAAAGGGCAAGTACACCACATTTAGGAAATGTGGCAACGCTGCTCCCCACTGTAGGTCTGGCCGCAAGCGTGATAATAAATTCTGGCAGTTGATAATGGAATAGCATCTGGAGCCCTTTTTCAGAGGACTTCCATTTCTGGAGTCGGTACTTGAATCGAATAATCCACGACGTTGTGTAATATTCTTCACGAAAAGCAACAGCAACTGTCAAAGTGCGATTAAGGTTATGTTGGCCTGAGCGCTACAGTGTAGAAGTGAGTGAGGCAGCAAGAGAGAAAGATAGAGATAGAGAACGTAGTGCTGCTGCGACGTTCTCTTAGTATACTGGGAAGGACGGTCGAATAACGTGGCCAGTGGAGGAACTACCTTATACGCACAATCATCCTGAATTTATGAAAATCATAGAAGTAGTTGTTGTTCACAAGGTGCCAACCAAAGCGACAGAGAGACAGACAGCTAGCTGGACAAAAATAAGATACGTATTTTCATAGACGAAATATTTTGACGCTATCGGAGTATATATGAATATCTACTAAATAACCTAGAAAATATCCTGTGTGAAAATATGAGTGCAGAATTTAAGCATGCATTCCAGTCATGGAACTAGCAGAGGCCAAAGTAACTGAAATAGCGATTAATGTATATAAACATTGTAATATCAGTATCAAGATAGGGTATCTAATAGAATGGTTGAAGGATAGAATGATTGTAAGAACATCGTCATATTACCACAACAAAATAGTATCGAAATCTTCAAAACCTAGAAGATACCACAAGAAGTTATTCAATTGCCACCATAGCAGCGGGAGCTTGTTTATTATTTAGTTGCCGGCAAGAACAAAGATTTTACTTTCTCAAAAAATTGCATTTCCAGTTTAATGGAATAGTATGGTTGGATGAGACGAAAATTTTTCAGTAAGGACGCCTATAAATATAGTACAAGGATTACAGACATATCGGTGCTGGCATTGTTATTCTAACTCTTATTAAATAAAGGTTTCAGATCAGTAACTTGCACGATTTAGGTCAAGTCTTCCAACTGTTCCATATTTTATCGAAACCCGAGTATTTGTTGAAACTAGCAAATAGGAATCAGCTCTACGAATTTCTGTGATCTATACTATAATACGGTATCAATTTCATCCCAATATCACAGAAATATATCATTCCAGATAAATATACAAAACAGGGTATAATGAGATTCACAACTACCACTAAACATAAGGCGATCGGTATCAAGATATAGTGATGAGAACTTGATTAGCATACTTTTTCAGTATATTGTCAAATCTTTCATGACTGAGAAAACAGTATGAGAATTGCTTTGCACTGTAGTGGCTATCTTTGTTCTGTGTGTATTCAATCACAGGCAACGACTTTGGAATGTCTTCAGAAGGAGGTAATGGAGATTTTCTTTTATTACGAGATGATGATTTTCCTGTGAGGTTGGTTTGTAAGCAGTACAAGCTTCACCGCCGTAAGATGAACATAGTTGGTTTATGTTCGTTTGTAACGATCATTAGGAGATGGCTGTAACAGCAAACTTATAATAAATTTATCAAAATCTCAGCAGTCGCTTACGAGATGCTAAGAAAATAGGGATAGATAGAGAAATTGGGAATACGAATTTTTGTGATAAACTTTTTTGTCTCTGCCATACTAGTAACCTGGTATCAAAATTTCATCAAAATCCGAATAGTAGCAACATTTATTTGTAGAATAAGTGCTTTCCCTCACCGATTCTGATTGATTGAGAACCACTTGGGAGCAATCCATCAATATTTCCAGCTAGTTTTTGATAGGTCAGAAAATCAATCCAACAGGTCGGTACAGTCCGCACGGAATATCCATCTAAAATAATTCATGACTGGAGTTCGAAACGGAATAAGCTCATTATTTACATCGATTTTATTTACCGATTCAGGCGTCAATTCCCAAATGGACTTATATTTTTGCATATGTCGGTATCTGCGCATCTCCCCCGCTTAGTTTTCCATCAGGACAGCTTGAATATTTCAAGAGCGCATCGGACAGCAGATAGCAATTTTATTTTATGCACTTATAAGTACGATTAATTTTTGATTTTGGAAAGTTTAGAAGTTATTGAAAAGCTATACTCGCAACAACGGGGAAATCTTAAGGATTGGAGGCATAGTATCCATAGATTAAAATAAAAAATATGATATCACGTAGATTGACTCTGTACTTTTCACGATATGGTGTTAGTTTGGAAAAAGATTTGGATGGTATTTTGGAACTGATGGCCTTATGGAATTAACAAAAAGGAGGTCAAAGCTTCAAATCATTTCAGAATATCTGAGTATTCTGTTTTCATAGTTCCTATCTGAAAGGAAAACTGACTTCAAGTGGAAAAACGGTTCTGAAGTCTTCAATAAACTACTTCTAATACTAATGTACGTGATACCGAACCAACTATCGATAACGTGATATTTTTGCTGACATTGTGTGAGTCTATCTATAAAAAAACTTATTTGACCTTTTTTAAAGACTATATATAACTTGTGTAATTGTATATTTTCCGTATTCAGGGGAAATGCAGTAATGTCTAATATTAGCAGTTGCTCAAACAGAAGCAGAATGAACTAGAGTATTAACAGTGAACTTGGCAAGCTGGCAGAGTATGTTTTCCATATATAGCCTAAAGCGCTGCATAAACGCTGCATCCGCATCAACCTTGAAACGCTGTAGATTGTAACCATCAGGGAACAAACTCCTAGGTAAGCTCACTTCACAGCGCCGAGGTTCTCCATAATAATGGCTTGGTGTTATTATGCGTGTGATCGTTCGGCGTTCGTCAGTATTGCTCAAGTGCTGAAGATGGTATGATGACGAATACAGCGCGTGTGGTTATACGGATGCCTAGCTTCAGTATTACTTTGACCATGGATCGATGTCTCAAAAAAGTACTAATAGGGTCAAAATTTTATAGATCATTGGAAGTTTTCTACCAACACCTAATTTTTTTAATATCTCTTCATCATCGTCCACTACCTCCTAATCCCCAGTCACAATTTATGACACCCCCAAAATATTTAAAAACGAAGTTAGAGCTTTTGATATTTTAGTATTTTGTCAACTTATATTAAGAAATATAAACTTTTTCGTCTTCGTGATACTAGTCACCTAATGTCGAAGTATGATAGAATCATCAAAGCAGTTTTGTAGTTATAGATAGGTTAAGGATTACTGGACAGGATGCAGGCAAACAGACAGAAATAAAAAAAAAACATTTGGACCTTTCACTGGTGCTCTTATCCAAGACAGCTCGATGGTCATAATTTTAAGCGTGTCCATTAGAATTATTGCTCTCTTCCTGATTGCGTTTAGAAGCCTCAGACAGAGCTTCCAAGCAAATCCCCAAGCATGTGTACAGCATTTCAATGTTGGTCCGATCTGACATCTTGTTTAGCAGCATTAATTGTTTCAGCTTCTGAGATGTCGATTTAGCAAGAAGACCAAAATGATCATGCTGGGGCATGTTATTATTGATATCTATCTCCAGAAGCCTGATGGAAGAAGACTCAAAGACAATTGGACTCACCTCGCCTCCCCAGCTGGAATAGCTGCATTGTTTTCTTTTTCAGGTTGCTTGTTTGAGTCCTCTCTATGTGTTAACTGAACTCTTTTAGTAGATCTTGATTCAACATTCCCTGAGCATATCCCGTGTAATCGTAGACTAAAGTTCGACGCCTAACGCGAATTAGATGCAGGAATTGAAATTGAAGAATTCCCTAGCGGATCTCCACATATTACCTGCTTTCTCTTGATCAGTTTCCAATGCCCATTCTAATATGCTGGTAGTTGGATTGGCTACTTTGTAAGGCTTGTAAACTTAGTTACGTAGGTACACTGTTTATAACTGATATTCAAGGAAGACGGGCTCGCGAAAAGCGATTTATTGTGCGCATTTTATTGGTCTCTTAAATTTATATGCATTTTGTAATTGGCCTGCATCGATTTTACGATTTTAGGAGAATAAAGTTGACGTTGAATGGTAGATTGAGATTGGGGAGGAATAACATATAAACATACTTCGTCGAATAAAATATATGTGATAGCGATAAAAATACAATACAATAGAGGAAAAGGGTGGAGGAGCAGAAAAAATGGCGTCAAGTTGATCGATGCTGTACTTCCCACATCAAAATAAAGATTTCAATTGAGTTTTGAAACTGCTGACCATTAGAATTTCAATAAAAAAATATTGGAGCAGCTGAATGAACTTGTACTATATGATAATTTTCTAAAATTTACCTCAACTGGATTGACAGTTCTAAAATCAGATACGAGTATTCATTAAAGTGATAATACTGCAGTGAAATACAGAATCAACCAACTTGGTGCTATTTTTTTAAAGGCTAGATAGAACTTTTGTAATTATTTATTACTTTAAATATGAGATAAAATATCTCGAAATGTGTGAGTCAAGCAGCTGACGATCGAGAGTGTAAAAATTGTTGTATTTTTAGTACTTCGACGATAAACGTCATCTCCAATCATCTTGGTATTTCCTTATTTTAGACTTTTTGTGGAGGCACCGCCACAACTCCACCATACATCAGGCACTGCCGTGACCACCGCTTTTTGGATAGCAATCATCTTCACACTCATGTCCAATTGTGATGTCGATTTCAGTATTCTTTTTTTATGCATAACATGAACATATTTTTTTCAGAATTACGTTTCACTCAGCAACACATCATTTCTTAATTGTCCTTTTGATGAATTTGTGATTGGATTCACATGTTTCTTCCCCAGCGTCTTTTTGTGAAAAACGGAGTAGGCTTATAAAAGAACGTCTTGCCATGTAGACTGTAAATGCTCTTACTTGGTGCAACTCTTGCATCTTTCAGATTAAAAATAATGTGGTTATCACAAAGATTAAGTTAATCACACAGTTTTTTATCTGAAGTCCCAGCTTTGGATGGTAATTTTATACAACTCCATAATATATAGTTTGGTAACGACCGGAGATAACGGTGACCTCATTATAAACCTTCTTTACCTGAACCGCTCCTAGCAACGGCAGCGCCAGCAGTATTGGACTTTACAGGAGAATATCCGTTCTGTTTCAGCGCAGCCGGGTTTCGGAAAAACAAAAAAATACGTCCACTTTTGTCCGACGTCAAACTTTGTGCGCCGTTAAACTGGCAGTAGAAGAAACGGTCGTTTTTGCCAAGGGGTGCGCTGTGGTGCGGCCGAAACTGCATTTTACGCTTCGAAGTGCTTTAATAAAAATTAACGAACTAAGTCCACTGTGAAACGTGCTGGACGAAAATTTAATTTGAATTTATGTCCTGTATGTATATATACATACATATATGCGGGAGTATGTGTGTATACGTATTTATGTGAGATGGGAATGTGAGTTGGGAAACTGGGTCTCTTAGCTCAATTAAATCATAGAGCCTAATGTGGGCCACATACTTCGTTTTTACGGGACTATTCTGTTCCGCCAACAGATTAATGAATGAATTATTGTTTAAATAAACTAAAAAACGCGCTCTTATAGCTAACCGAACTATAAGAATAAAATATTGACGAGAAAATTAATGTCATTGTGTTAAAATCGTGGAGTGTTTTGTACTAAATGAGTCACTGAGTCAGAACATTTTAAAATAGAACTAGTGAGAAATTATAACAATTGATATCGAGCACGCTTTTATAAAAATGATCAAGTTAATCAATTTATCCATATATTGAGGATTATATTTGTCTTTTTAGCTCGATCTACTATAAAAGCGTGATTTTTATGTCTTTTAAACTATCTTTTATTGCTGAATTTATCCTTGTACTTTGATATTTTAAGCCGCAATTCCGTGGTTGCTGAAATCAATCTTAATTAACGGGTAGGAAGAGAATTCTCTCCATTTATGGATCCTCGGGTGAGTCCCATATGATATTTCAGAGATTCTGACTATAGATACAGGTACAACTAATAAAAGTGTGTTAATAAAAATTATTAAATATCATTCGTATTAGTTGATAAAAATTAATAATGCAACAAGATTAAACTACTGTACATAAATATAGTGTCTTTATATATGTATGTATCTAATCTATGGTTTTAAAGTGTTGAAGGTTACGGAAGTCTATATATAGTTTGCATTTGTCGTTTTTAGAATTGCTTGCTTAACAGAACAGTCTCTTAAAAACGAGGCATGTCAGCTCTCAACACAGATGGATAACTATTTAGTACTACTGTTTCATATGCTCGTTATGGCTGTTGTGTTACGTACAAAAATTGCAAAACTTGTCTATTGCTTTTTTTATAGAGCACTGCAGGCAGAAAGTATATCACGCCCCAAAAGTGCTGTGAAAATAAATCTCGATACACATTGACCTCAAAACGTTGTAAATTGGAATCATGGAGGAACAAACACCCAGCTCATTCCAAATCGCTGAGATTCTCTAAAGGAACGCCTTCTGGAAGATGCTCGCTCGAGGTGGTGAGAATTCGCCCTTTGGGCCCTTCTGATGCTTGTTGGACTGATTGTTCTTGGTGATATTATGCTTGGCCAATCCTTTACCGTGCTACAATCTATAGAATAGATCAGCCACTTGTGTTGAGATCCTTTGTAAGTTCACGCGTATAGAATTTTCTCTTCTGGATTATTTCTGTAAACTTCAGTAGTTATTCCGGTTAATAGAGTAATGGAATTTTGTTGGTTAAATTCAGATTGGTACAATTGGAACCGGTACCAACCCCTTTAAATTTTGTTTTTCCGCTAATGGATGCAGCGGTTACTGAGATTATGCTGTGACAAGGACAGCTATAAATACATGGATTTTCATCACATCCAAATAATATAATACTATTTTCGCGATTGCGATACCTCTCTCACTTCTGCCTGGGGAGAAAAGTTGCCCGTGAAATACATCTAATTTAAATATTTTATGTATAACCTGAATTGAGATTGATTTTCAGGCCAATTTATTTCCGACTATTTATTCGCATAAAGACAGAAAACAGAATTGTTCAACCGTTCTGCGCTTCCAGGAGATAATAAAAACTAGCGATTCTCAACTGACATTTCCATTTACGATGGTGTCTTTTCCGGATTAAGCAGTTAATCTGCCTAGCTTTCAGTGTCATACAGTTTATATTGTTTGGATTGCGCTCCTTCAGAGAATAATTGCGTGTCTTTTTGCCGATGTTGGAAACCAGAACAATTTGTTGGGGAAAGGTTGGACAAAAACATGTTGGCCTGTCAAGCCTTTGTAGTGGGTGGATTCTGACTTGCGCTGGATTTAAATTCATCTGAGCAGTACTAAGCGAACGCAACAAGACTGCTCACCTATTACGTTAGAGAGTTTAAAGCAAAGTTTGAGCGATAGATGTATACAAACTTTTGAATAAGAGACAATAGGTAGTCTCGAAACGTTTATAGTTATCTAAATCAGGAATGTCTGATAGTCGTTTCCGTGGACCTGCTTGTCAGTCGCTTGTAGGCAATTGCAATACATTCCTCGCCACTGACGTACTGGGGTCAAGATTTTATGGATGATAGAATATATTCTACCGACACCTAACCTTTCCCTACAACCCCCAACCAAGATTTTTGACCCGACCAGAATTAAAAAAGAAGGGCTTCGGATTCGCTCAAAAAACCACGTTAGAGCATTTTCAATTTTTTTTCGTTTTAAAAAATCTGTTTCCTCTTTGTATTAGTAAAGTAGCGTCAAAGTTTTATCAAAAACCAAATAGTATTTTCTGAGTTGCAGAAGGGCCAATAATTAACTCACAGACCAATTGATATGACTGACTGGTTTCTTCGTGATGTATATGCTATGCAACATATTTTTTTAGCGATTGCAGTACTTCTTCGCCCATTGGCCATTGAAGCTTCTGGATAATTTGAGTCAATATGAGAAAGTATAAAAATGATATTACCAATAGAAAAATTGCGATCACAAAACCTCCTCCCTATTGCATCAGCAATAAAAGCTATTCTAACAGAGAGAGCGCGACTTTGCAAGAGTAGAACTTTACATCTAATTATCCGTTACACTATCATTACGGCATACCAGCAGTAGTCTTTGGAACACGAAATTTCCTTTTGAACATTCCGCTGACTAGCACACTGGGTACGAGTCGTTAATCGATCCTTTAAACATAGTAATTTAAAGGAAGCGAATTGAGGTCCGTAGCGCAATTCCGACCAGTCTGACCGGCTCAGCGTTTGCGTTACCGCACCAGTCTGGACAGCACAGAGCAAATCGCCATAAAGAACCCGCTACCTACGAATTACCGATCGCTCTGCTACCTACCGTTTCTCCATTCTGCGAAAAATCTATACTCTCTTACACTGACCAAAAGCGTAGAAGTAGAATGTTTTGTTATGTTCCATCGAGTTGCTGCTTGGAATAATTATAAAGTTAATTCAATGGAACGACGGGTTTGGAAACATTGCAGTTTGCAGAAGGAGAAGTCAGAACAACCACTATGACATAAATTATACTTAAAAAACTCGCTTTTATAGTTAATCGAACTAAAAAGAGAAAAATAATTTTCAATATAAGCATAACATTATTAACCAGGAAAATATGTCATTGTGATACAAGCTGGGGGTGCTATGTACTACATTTTTTAACTAATCCTGCATTTCGAATTAGAACTAGTAAGAAATTATAACAATTGATATCGAGCACTGTACGCTTTTATCACGATAAGATCAATTTTCTAGTTGATCATGCTATTCTTATATTAAGAATTATTTTTTCCCTCTTAGCCTACAAAAAAGCCTGTTTTTTTAATTTTTTAAACTCTCATTTATACATTGCTGAATTTTTCCTTGTACTTTGATATTTGGAACCGCAATTACGTGGTTCTATGATCTTAATTTAGAGGTCTGAAAGGTATTCTCTCCGATTACGAGGCCTCGAATGCGACCCGTATCGTTATATTTCAAAGATTATGTTCCTATAGATTTAGGTCAAATTAATAAAAGACTATTAAGAAGAAATATTGAATGTCATTCATATTGCTTCAAGAAGAGGTAATAAAATAGTTATAATGGTAATTCGTATCACCACTTACCTTATTGCTTTAATAAAAATAAATAATCTGTCAAACTTATCAAACTATTGTATTGTCATCAGGTCCTTGATAAACATGCAAAATTTAAAACTAATCTGACGTTTTGAAGTGGGTGAAAATAGTGTCCGAAAATTCCACTGTCAACACAAATACATACAGGTGAAGCTAATAAAAATAGCTAACGACACTCGTTGTTCCCGTCCTACTACTACTTAGCTTCGGAGATCGGATCAGAGCTAGTATTCTCAGAGTAATATAATTTATCATATATCCGTGAATAAAAATTTGAATATAATGTTTAGAAACTGAACAGCAATAATGTAATAAACTTATGAAACTATTTTATTGTCATCAGTCTGATGCAAAATTTAATATGACGTTTTCAAGTTCAAAGCATTCCGTTGCAAGTATAATTTTACCATCCCACCTTTTCAAGCGAGAAGTTGAATTATCACTACTAATATTTAAAATGAATACATGAAAATACAAGGTAGACACAATAAATCAAAATGGGCGATGTCAAGCACAAAACTTTGAATTCCTAGGATTTATTACTCCGATTTGAAATTAGAACGAAAAGGATCGTCGCAGTGATGTCAGATCTTCAACAGTAAAGTCAGTATTGCGCATTTTCAAGCATAGTCACTTCACTATTTCATTGTTTCAAGTAGAGAGTATTGATATTTTCACTAATAAATGAAAATACTTGAGATAAGTATGAAAAAATAAATCGAGATGAGCGTTGATAAGCTCAATATTTCAGCCCTGACTTGTGTCAGTGTCGCCATCGCAAAAAATTATATACTCAGAATATTTTACGACCAGTTACTACGATTTGGGATAAGAATGGAAACGGTCGTAGCGTTGTTATATTTAATAGTAAAATTAGAAAAGCTTTATCTGTTTTGGGTTGGAGGTTTTCTATGTGATCGAACATTTTTGCTTTAACGGTACGAAAATATGACCAGACATCACTTTGCCCGGGATGAAAAACACGTGCTCAAATTTTTATCAATCAAATTAATTAAAAAATCGCCAAAATGTCGTACTTTTAGCTGGTATGTTGAAAATTTACCACGGTTCTCCTAGTCAACCGAACCATAAAGCTTTTTTCCGTCAACTGTAAAAGTCACGCCTATTTGGGCCAGTTCAGTTAATAGACCGAGTAAGATAGTAGGAAAATAGGCACAAGTCTAACAGAATCTTCCAACGTAATTTTCTTCTATTTCATGACGTCTGACTAATTTGAAAATTACACATGTATTAAGGATTTCTGATTATGATGAATGAATTTATTTCAAAATTATTGAGCAATTGCTTCAAAGGGTATGAAACTTGAAAATGTACCAAGATAACAAAACAATCAATAATCGACAGCTCTGCAAAAAAGAAAATAAAAGCTTATGGGATGTTCAGATGTCTATTCATTTTTTGTTGACTACAACGACGTCCTTTCATATCGCACTCCAAATTTTATCAAAATCGCTGCAGCGGTTACTGAAAATACGCGATGAGAATCAGGGCAATGAACCGACGGAAATGAGAGAATTAGTCTCCGCGATGTGGATATGAATTTTCTATTCATATCCTAAAAATCTTATTAGATACTTAAAGTTGGCAAATCGCTGCTGCTTGGAAGCATTAAATGTAATATAGTAACTGATCTACGGGTACTCCGTGTGAACTGAGGTCTAAATTTCTGCCTAGCGTTAGAGGATGTAAACCAACTCGTTAATATACGCTTAATTGAAATTACCTCCCGATCTGCTAATGCTAAAAGCACTAAAGTGCTTCCTATTCCACCGACATCATGTTCTCCCCTCCCAAACCCACCTTGTTTATTGAGAGGTTTTAAATGATGTACGCTGGGGCGGTTTTCGGACTAAGTTGAGGTATTGATGTTCAGATTGGTTTCACATATTGACTTAAAATGGTGTCATCACGCTAATGTAATGGATGGAAGAGCTAAGACGTTCTTGTACTTTTTATGTAGCTTGGATGTAATGTAACTCCAGAGAATAGTTTTCATTATTTGTCGCGCTGTTATCTCCAGCTATTGGAAAAACATGTATGTAGTACAAAAGCAAATGGTGTCATTTATCTCAAGTGGCGCTGCACATTGGCATCTTACGGAGTCAAATGATCCAAACTGCTTGGACTCTGCCTAATAAAGGTAACAGATGACGACTACGCCATCTATCAAGAAAGGTGAATTGATATACAGCGACAACTCCCATTCTTCGCGATCACTTTTTATGATATACCGTTATCCTGGCATAATTCACTTAGAAGCTGACGACTGATGCTGATACATATACACCATATATGTGATCTGACTTAGACATGCATGTTTCGTCTTCATCCTAGACGTACCAGTATAGTCAATAGTTAGTATATAGCAATAACGCTTACATGGGTTAGATATATACAAACTAATTGCTATCTAACCATCGTGAAATGAAATCCCCAGCACCTCATTCAAAAATGCTGAGGCTCTCCCATATAATGGATTTTGAAAGAGATTCATTCAAGGCGTTAGTAAATTATCCAGGTGGGAATGCACCCATTGAGCCTCTCTGGTTGCTGATATTACAGGGTTCGGAGCATCCGCTGGATCTATTGGTTATTTCGTGATTGTGTCCAGAAGCTGCAAAGAGTGCATCCTCACACATGTGAGCTGTATTCCAGCTATGGTTTGGTTTATTCCTTGAACAGTAGCAGTAGCTGTTTCGCTGAAAACAGTTTTCTGGAGCTGAAGAAAACTCCCCGCTTCTGAGATGCCAGTACAGCTTATTCTTGGTTTCAATTCCCAGAAATTTGTTGGGAGACGAATCAAGTATTGGACGTCCATCGAATTTAATGGCTGGCAGACCAGCAGGTGACTTTTTTCCTAGAGTTGTTGTCTGTGCATTGATCCGAACTCCATTTGTAGAAGCCCAGGCTAAAATACTTTCAATGTATAATTAATCTGGACAACATACTGCCCTCGCCGAAGTAAGGTCTCTCGAGATGGTGGTTCCGATTATGCCGACCTTTAGGAGAGTCTCACAGGTCGGGTGGAAAGGTCAGGCGGATACAATAAATATATATTGCCTCCGCATGACTTCTTCAAGTTCCATCTCCTAGCGGAGGTTGGATATCATCATGACAATCCTGAGTTTGTTCGCAGCTGTTGATAGACTTGACGTCATTCAAATCCAATCCCTCAAGTTGTTTTAGCCAACAGGTTATTCGTATCCTTGGCTTCTCTTACTCTTGATTTTCACATTCATAATAGTCTGTAGCAGTACATACTTGGGTCCCCTTATAACATGACAAAGGTACTCTAGTTTTTTTCTTTTGAGGGTGTTAATTATTTCTTCCTGCTTTTGTATTCTCTGTCATAGTTCCACATTTGAGACCCTATCAGTCCAAGAGATCCCCAGCATTCTCCGATAACACCATCTTTCGAAAGCCTCCAGTCTATCCATGTCCGCCATCTTAAGCGTCCAAGGCTCGGAACAATATAGCAGCGTCGAAAAAACCTGAAACCTCAGCAATCGTATTCTAAGTTTTAAATCTATATCCCTGCTGCAAAGAACTTTCTTCAGTTTTACAAATGCATTTCTTACACTGCCTATTCGAGCTCTTATTTCATGACAATGGTCGGCAGTTTCGGTTAGCCAAAAACACTGTATACGTTAAACAGAAGTGGGGATACTATACAGCCCTGGTGAACACCGCGGAAAATCTCCAATCCATCAGAAAACTGGTCTTCAATTCTGATTCTCGCTTTTGTGTCAGTCTTCCGGGCTATAAAGTTCCTAAGTATAAGAGATTATTCCATGCATAACTTCTCGCATTTTACCATTACCGTATTTGCCATCCAAACAACTCCATGACACGCCAACAAAGAATATACTCACACACAAGTTCGAACGTAATGCTGTACGATACATCTTTTAAAAGATGTGTGATGTTTACGTGTTTCAAAAGTTTTAACCATGATCGAACGTATTCGCGAAATAAGACTGAGGCAACGGCATTTGGGGATTCGCTATCAAAAAATAAACAGCTCAAAGATGTGTAACTATTGCGACGGTGATAGTACAGTATATTTGTTCTTTTATAGGTCATCTCTCGCAAGGGCGGAGAGTCTGTCCCGCTCTAGAAGCATTGTGAGACAATATCGGTCTATTAAAATTGACTTTAAAATGCTGTAATCTGTAATCATCGGAGAAGAAGCTCCCCAGCAGGAAACTCTGCTACGCTGAGGTTCTCCAAAGGAATTACCTTCGTAAAACGCTCGCTCGAAGGGTTTGAAGTTGGATCTATTGAGGATGCGCCCGTTGGGTCGCTCTATTGTTTGTTTAATCTTGCTCTAACTATGCGAGACAGCTTAATTGTACATTACATGGTACATTGGATACACCTCTGTTCGATGTTCTAGACTATGGAGGTCTCTTATAGGTCAAACATTTCCAATGAACTTATTGATATTTTCGGAATGTTGTTCAGAAGCCTCAGGGAGTGATTCGGAGTCCATGAGAGCATTCTCGGACCTTTTAGAGCAGTAGTATGTATATGTTTCGGTGAATACTATTTTTTGAAGCTTGGTAGAAGGTAACTCGAGTATCGGCGTATATCTGATTGCCACCAGCATACGATTTTCTGAGACTCCTGTTCTTAATGCAAACGTAGTTAGCGAAACACGCCTGTTATATGTGAGTCATTTGATATGTGGTAGATCTGTGCAGTGTTTGTGATTCTTTCAATACCCCTGTTGATCTGAATGTTTTACTTCCCAGTCATAAGTTACCCAAGTTTGCGGTTGAGATTGATTCAAATTTTATTTGACGTTTCGTTTACATGACCAAAAACTGTGTTAGTTGTTTTCTACCTCACGTAAGTACGCCCACCAGCATGTCCGCAAATAATGACGGAATCACATATTCATGCATGTTACAGAGGAATGAAATTCAGCAGAGTTCTATAGTAAAAACTTCTATATGTATGCTTTTAACGGCAAGTTCATTATATAGGTATGCAGAATTTGCATAGCAGTGATATTACATTTTTTTCGTACGTATAGCACGGGTATGCTTTAGGTTGCCCGAAATAAGATGAAATAATTTCACCAACACGAATAAACTCCTTCAATAATCGATGTATTTCAAAGTCTAGGTGCCTGCTTTATTACTTCTTATGTCAAAATGTGAGCGAAATAAAAAACAGTTGGACTGTATTCGGCGCTTCTATGACCCTTAAAAATTTACAATGGACATTGGACGCATTTTTTCACACCTTCAGAGTACAAAAGGAATTGTATATAATAGCTACATAGATATTTTACTAGTATCAGTTAGTTGAATAAATTTTGATCGGATTTTGAATCAGTTGATGCACTTGGAGTATATTTTGGAAATATCAGAAGACATGAAAATATTGGTTAATCGACAATTATGAGAATTTTAAAGCTAGATAAGAATGTGCAATTTATTAACAATTTGATCTCAATGATAGGAGAGTACTCGTATTTCCAAGTAACGGCGTCCACAATCTACATGGTTTTGTGATTGCAAAAGATTGAAATATAACCAATATTTTTTTGAATATATTTCCAAACGATCAAAAAAGGAAAATGCTATCCAAATATTTATCTATAAATTCATACCATTGAGACAATAAGATAATGTTTTCTAGTTTTTGAATATTGCTTCCGTCGCAGTGAGTTACTGTGAAACAACAAAAAAATTAATACCGCTCTAAAAGGGAACTGAAAAAACAACGTGTTGTACACCGAACATAAACAGTGTTCGGTGGTGTTGTAGAAGACACTCTATCATTTATAAAATTTGACATCGCCAACACTTTGTTCAGGATGAACTGATGAATAATGACAAATTTTATAGGTTATACATATATTGTCCATAGATTGAATTGTAGTAGAATACTTTTATTCTTTATTGAAGTGAAATAATAATAAGTTCGTTCTGAGATAAAAAAGAAATAAATAACAGTTTAACAAATATAGAAGTAATTAAAACAGTAATAAATAATTAACTATCAAGTTTTACATATAATTACTAAGTATGATAATATGAGAAAATAAATCTCAATGCGCTTGAAATAAGAATAAAGTAAAAAGTATAATTAATTTATTGTTGAGCAGCGTAGAGTAGCTTTTGTTATATTTTTACGCTAAATCTTTTCTTAAAATGAATATGCCGTTTGATCATGTTAACTTGTACGTATTCGAAGTGAACACCAACTTACTTTCTGAAGGGAAACCATCATAATCGAGTCAATCGAAAAACTTTTATAGAACTCCTTTCATACCGTAGTTATTTCTTTGAAGGAGTAGAGCATCCAACATAATGCACAGTGAAGACCGTATGCCGTACGCTACCCGTTAAGAAAACACACTTCCGGAATCTAGGAAGTTGGAGAGTCGGATAGAGCCAGGATTATAGCGGTAAAAGATCCGGAAAGGTGCTCCCACGAGAGCCGTAAAACAGGTCGGCCGGAACTACTGCAATTTATTACATAATTAAAATAATACATGCTCAGCTAGAGTTGTCACTCTCAACGTTAGAACCGTTCTCTCAGATCAGGCTCCTGTCCTAGCTAGTAGAACAAAAGATACTTTGGTTGCATACATTCTCTTGAAATAATGATCTTAATTGAATACTATTGACACTAAATGAAGACTGTATGACCCTAAGAGATAGAATTAACATTAAGAGAACAGGTAGTGCCTTGTGTTCAAAGTATGAGCATATTGTTACTTCAAAAGGTTCTTTTGTTGTTGTCGCCTTGACCTGACTGTTAATTGAAGCCACATGTGATTAATACTGGCACTTAACAAATCACATTGAACTCACGTTCAATCTTGCCTCTTCATCTGCAACTCAGCGACTCAAAGACTTTCAGATTTCATCAATATCCTAAGTATACTGTATAGGAAAGAGTATTACCTGGAAGACTAAGAAGTGTTTGAAAAGTTCAATATTAGAACAGCTTGCAAAAGATTTCATACTTTGAGTGTTTTTCAGTGTGACACAGGGAAATTGGCGTCAAGTAGATTGATGCTGTAGCACCCACACAATATTTTCGTTAGTATCGCTTGAACGCTAACTAGGACTGTATCACACATCAAGGCTTGTTATATACGTAGCTTCAGTATCACTCTGCTGCCACTGGATCGATGATTCAGAAAGTATGGGGTGTTATCGAAGTGACATTTTTTGAATGAAAGAACGTCTTCTAACAACAACTAATTTCTGAAAAAGTCCCTCGGGGAGGGTTCATGGATATAAAAATGTTACAGCAGTTCCTATCGGACAAACAGGTAGATAGAAAAACCGACGGAATGAAGGACATTTTTTTCATGATGTACTTGCGTGGATGTTGAATGTTATATTGGTCATGGTCAGTCTTAAGTGTCGGATCAAACACCAAAAAGGTTGTTAAACCAAAAAGGACACATCAACATCAGCAATTAGTGAACATGGTTTGGAAACAGGACGCAGATTAAAATAGAAATTTTTATACCACACAAAGTGCATAATTTCAAAAGGATGGCCAAAGAATATGCATTGTAAAATTGAGTTATGGCTGTGCACTTGAATATGCTTAAAAAATTCTTATTAGTACTCGTATTATTCAAACCTACACATGGTCCACAAGTTTTTCTCCACTAAACAAATTCCCAATAAGAAAACTTGCCGCATTGCGGAATTCGGACCGTATATCTTCTGATTGCTGCTTAGACACGCCTGTCAACTGAGTTAGGCAGACACCCCATGCACTTGATATAGGATGTGGATGATGTTAGGTGCATTCCTTTGAATTTGTCTTCATTGAGTCGAGTGAAGATTGTCTTTCCAATTCTTCAGTAGATTCTAACCCATACGTAGTTTTCTCTGTATGTGAAAATCCTAGTTTAACTGGAACTTTCTCACCTTCTGATCAATATCCTTTGTCCAGGTCACCACCAGTTCTCCTGGATCATCAAGGTGATGCTAGAAAGTAATCATGCATTGCATTTTGTAAAGCAATCAATCGCATTTCGCAATCCTCTCTCCACATCACAAGGTAGCTTTAGCCTCTCTTCAAAGCCTGAGAATAAACAACCGGTTCATTAAAAGTTTCGCCATTTTTTATTGCTCCTTTCACTAGCACACTACATCCGCCAACGCTGCTGGCTCACTGTCTGACCCTAATTAAAATTTATAAGGTGAAGTGACTCAACACCTCAATCCGAGGCTACCATTGAAGGTAAAGTTACAAAAACGCATAATGTTGCTTATGGCATTTTGTGAAGGTAATTGACTTACTAATCTGCAAGAGTAAAACAAAAAGAGCACTTAACTCGCAGTTGGAAACTCGTGAAAACCTGTCAACAACGTAACGTAAGCCGTAAGAACTAGTGACAGTTTGTTCATAGATCTAGTGAGCTGCAAGAGGTTATACACTTTCTTCCGATAATATGTTACCTTTATAACTTTTTCACTTCGAAACATTTACGTAATGTGGGGAATTTCAAATTCGAGATATTGTATTTCTTGTCATATACTTACATCACGAAAAATCATGTCACTTTCTTCTGTCGATCTGTCTGTCGGTCTCTGAGCCTGTCTGTACTTTCTCTGGTCAAACCTGAACTTTCTACAACTCAGAAAGTGTATTTCGGATTTTGATGAAAGTTTGACACCAGGTTAGCACTATGGCAAGGATTAAGAAGATTTATAGTTTTTGAAAATTGGTTCAGTGGTTGACGAGAAACGAAAAAATAATAAAACGCTCAAACCTCGTTTTAACATTTCTGAGGTTCCTGATCCCCCTGTGAGTGGAGAGTATATGGAGCAATTGATAACAAAGTTTCGAAATAGTAATTATCATCATCATCATATTTTCTAAGGGTACAGAACACGCTAATTAGGTGAGCCTCTAAGTATGATAATGATACGTATTATGCGAAACGAATCTACGGGCTGTTTCTTAACTAAAAAATGCAGCGACAACGCGATATGGCACAAAGCGGAGGTCAAACCACTTTCAGCCAACAAAATGCCTCTTAATTTAGATTCATGCAGCAGTCACTTTGCTTCCACAAATCCGCGCAGCGACTGAAGGCTAGAGGAAAAGGCGACAGCGAACACCAATATATCTTGAAATATCGTCGTATCTGTCATGCAACATCTTGCTCGCACGACGCGCCCTGTTAGACTATAAATTCCACAGGTAGTCGCGGCTTTGCTCTGCAGGCCGAACCTGATTTCCATACTACCCGAATAACCCCATAATTTTAAATTCAAAACGAGGGATTTATGAATAAAGAGTGTGGCGTTATTCCTACGACGCTCGGCGTCGCGTTGCGGCTTTTGGGTTATATGTCACGTTGGAGCTGTGACTATCGACGAAGCTTGCTGTAACGTAACTGCATAAAGTATCCTGGTGGATATTCTACAGTCTGGCGTGGTGAATTTTATAGGTGCTTGGCTAGCTTTGATTTCAGAGCTATAGGTGTATTTGTTTCACATTTACAAATACTGTGCAGGATGAATCGTTTGATGATCAGTTTGATATAGATAAACTAGCGTAAATGCTGATCGCCTGTCGCGCTTCATAAGCGCTGCGAGAGGATCAATGTTTATTTACATTGACCTTAATGCTGTAGCTTTTTAACATCGGGAAACAAGGTTCCCGCAAGCTCATTCCACAACGCGGAGGTTCTTCAAACTAATGACTTCTGGAAGAGGATCGTTCGAGGCGTTGTAAGGTCGATCTAGCGATGATGCGCCTGTTGATCATCTCTAGTCTTTGTTGCACAGGTAACTATTGGTGTTATCATGCGAGGCAGCTCGTGGGAACAGATCTACCACGTCATTACTCGGTATTATCGATGATATAATTAGAGCACTGGATGGAAAAATGGGCACAGTATTAATTGCAGTAGACTTTTCTGAGGCCTTCGACAGATCATGGCTTACTTTGCGCCAAACACTAATATTATGGCCTAGATAAGACATCAATAAATATTTTCAGATCACACTTATCGGGTCGTGTACAAAAAGTGAAAATTGATGATAATATATCAAGAAATAAATGTATATCGTCAGGAGCTCCGCAGGGATCGATTTTGGGGCCTCTTCTATATACAATTTATACTGCCGATATCCAAAATGTATTGTCTCATTTTCAAATATCAACCTATGCAGATGACACATAGCTAATTCATTATTTTAATCCCAAAAATTTTCCAGACACAGTCAATATGTTGAATGGAGATATTGAAAATGTTGTTCAAGACACCAAAAATCATAATCTTTCTTTAAATCCAACTAACGCAATGCTATTTTGCTCGAAAAAGTCTTATACAAATTTAAAAATGAATTCAAATTTAATAATTATGAATAGCGCTTTGCAGTTTGCAGACATGTTGAAAGATTTAGGAGTGACATTTGACAAGGTTTAAGGTTTAATTCGCATGTAAGTAATATTACACAAAAATCATATTTCAGATTAAGAGATTTTATATTATAGTAATAACATTTTCAGCCACAATGAAAAAAAAACCTTATGTGACACATTAATTATGTCAGTTGTTCGCTATTGTGATGTCCTGTATTACGTTTGTCTAGATAGTGTAAACAGAATTCGTCTGCAAAAAGTGCAAAACTCTTGTTGCAGGTTTGTTTAGAGATTGAGAAAGTATGACCATATATTAGTGAAACTTCAGGAAACTGGTACGTTGACAGTCGAAAAAACTGTTCAGTTGCACAACATTACCTTTGTGCATTAATTGGTGACTACTTCCCCCCTCAGTATCTGTTTTCTTTAGAAGGAATGCACATTCTCTAAACCTAAGGCAAAGAGACTACCTCAACATTTCTCGCCATTTTACCGCATCATTCCGGAAATCCTTCTCTTATAATGCAGCTAAATTATACAATCAGGTGAATACTAAGCTGAAGCAATGTTCCTTTACGAATTTCAAGAAGAAAATTAGAAACACACTACTGCCGAGTAAATAGACGCTCATCTTTGTATATTTCAAATGTTATAATGTTAGTTATAAATAGGGTCAAATGTAAGAGTAGCCTTTGGCTAAATTTTGCCCTAATTAAGACGTTATTATTATTATTATATCTATAGAATCAGATTAGCTACCCTTCTTAGATTTTCTATCTTTTGGAGGTCTTTTGTGAGGTCAGGTGTATCCACTGGAAGTATTGCTGGATTGTATACAGAAGCCTCAGGGTGTGCATCAGAGCGAATCTCCGTATATGGGATCAGTACTCAGCGATAGTCTGATCTGGGCCTTTTAGAGTAGCAGTAGCTGTTACGGAGAATACAATTTCCTGGAGCCAAAGAAAACCCCCAACTGGCTGGATGCAGACGTAACAAGACCGACAAAACGATCATGCCATGACATGTTATTGTTGATGTGAATTAGCAGAAGCTTTATGGAAAATATAATTACCAAAACGATATAATCTTTTCAAAATCTGTGGAATTTTAGGGCAATAGATTCGACTTATGCACCTGATAGATTTTCGCTACATTTGGGAATATAAAACATTTCAACCCTTTCATTTTTTTATGTACATTATTTCAAGGCGTAGTTAGTTTTTTTCTGAACTAATTTGACCCATTTTCGTTTTAGACACTTTACTATAAATTACTACATTTTCAATATGGTTATTATAATATAATAATAAGGAGGAGGGTGATGTTAAGCCCGGCATCAAGTAAGTTCGCAGTATATTAGAATTTTATTTGTACCTTATAACCCTCTGAAATTGAGTTTTGGAGTTAATGGAATTTTTGAGCTTTTTAAAGAATTAGATTATTATATAATAGAATTAGATAAACTGGATTCAAATGCTCATTCCTATACAGATGCAATTGCTACGGAAGCACAGCGTCAACCTAATAGATCATATTTTTGATCATTTCTGCGCTATTCTCAGAGCGGTAGAATTGTTCTTTCCACATTAATACTATCTAACCTTCCACTGATTAAAAATCTAGCTTTACATTAACAGTAATAATCTGTTGCTATCTTCCTGGCCTGAAGTTTCAGAAATGACCTTAAATCACTGTTTTACAAAAGAGCAGATCTCAAATGATATACGACCCCAAAAAACCCATACTCTACTGCCTCTGCTAGCATTAAAGGAGCCGCTAGCGCCTGGCTGTGTGAGCGGAGTCAGAATAAGCAATGCTTCGATAGCTTCCGACGGAGGCGGGTCAGAAACTGTACAAAGGACACCGCATCGTTCCCAACCCCGCTTCGGTCGGTATCCCTCTGCACGCCTGTCTCTACCCGAGATAACTCCAGGCATCGCTAATCACCATCAATATGCAAACGCTTGCTTCTGTGTGCGATGGTGGCGCGACCCTACGAACGCTGACCGACGCGACGTTGCTTTGTTTAATATTCGTTTTATTTGATGTAATGCCCAGCAAAAATGGTAACAACTGAATCACGGTAGAACGTCAGTTTTTATAGATAGCCTCACGCAAAGGCAGAAACCATATCGCACTTATGAGCGCTGCGAGAGGACAAATTTCTATTCATATTGACCTTAAAACGCTGTACATTGTATTCATCTGGGAACAAAGTTCCCGGTAGCTCATTGCATAACCCCGAGGTTCTCCAAAGCTTTTGAAGAAGCTCGTTGGAGGCGTTGTTAGCTCGACCTGGTGAGGTTGCACTCGTCGTGCTTCTCTAGTGTTTGCTTGGTCGAACATCTGATATTATAATTATATTTATAGACCAGATATGTTTCTTAGATGTTCTATACGGTCTTTTGTGAGGTCAGGTGCATCCACTAGACGTATTGCTTGTTACTGGATTGTGCCCAGAAGCTTCAAGGATGCTTCGGAGTTCATCCTCATAAATAGGAGCAGTACTCCTCTGATGGTCTGATCTGGCCTTTGTAGAGTAGCAGTAGCTATTCCAGACAATACTGTCTCTTGGGGCCGAAGTAAACTCCAACTTCTGGGATGGTGTGATATCCTTCTGTGCGTTGAACTGAATTCTAATTCATCTCCAAGTGTCGCCCTCTATGAGGAGGCCCATTGGCAACTTACAAAGTCAAATGTCCTAACACCTGGACTGCCTTGAAGCGGCCACAGATGCCTCTTACGACATCTGTCAACAAGGGTGAACTGATTTACAGCGACATCTCTTGTTCTTCGTAAACACTATTCACTATGTACCTCATTTACAAGCTGTCAACTGATATTAAGTGGAGAACATACACTGAATTCTAATTTTAGATCTGCATTCTACAATTCTCTCAATGTCCTCATTAATCAGAACACCATGCAGCCCTTACCAAAGTGAGGTCTCTCGAGATAGAAGGCTTGGTGGTCAACAGATCGGAAGCATATCCTCCACCATGAATAACGACCGATCTCTAAGAAAATTATCCAACCAGTGGCACAGATGCGGTGGCAGCACATATGCAGCAAATTTGATCGAAAGTTTCCGTTCCATACCCTATCGAAAAATTTGAAGTGTGACGACTCAAAATTCTTGGTGAAGCTCAATTGCTTTGCTCCACATATATTTGACATAGGCCAGGAGAGTTCCAGTAGATCTATCCTTGCTGAAACAATATTGGCGGTCGTTGATGATATTATTTTTGTCCAGATTCCTTTGAAGCAGTCTCAGTTAGTAAATTTTACAAAGTTATCCATATATTCATGATACAGATTCTTCATCAGCTCCAAAATCCAATGAAGTTCTTTACTCTTAAACTAATACTATGAAAGCTGACCGACACGATGTTGGTTTGCAACGTTTTAAGCAGTTTCAAAAAAAGTTTAGCTAATAAATAAAAACAACACTGTTAAGATCTTCAAGTGTTCCAAACTCCAGATACTTCATCAACTGATACCACTAAGCAGAGTCAACCTACTTCTCGACATTTCTTACATTTTGATCGTAATAATTACATCTACAGTCTGCATGAGACAGCTACTTTGCTGTGCATTTCATGAACTGTACTTACTCATGAACAACGGTTCAAAAATCCAATCATATTATTTATTTTCAAACTAATTGCACTACGCAAGAATTTCAGAGTCAACCTACTTAACGCAATTTCTAACATTTCATTCGTAATAATGGAAGTTTCACCGAGTAGGAGCATCTACCTCTACCATCTCCATGAGGCAGATTTTCAGTAATACGTTTCATGAACTGTACTTACCTTTTTATTACTGAACATAGCAGAACTGAATGTCACGTAGCTCGTCAAGATGTATAAGTTAAAAATATGCAAACACCATCAGGGATGCAGCGTATATCTGTGAGAGCATTTTGAATATATTCAAATAACTGGGAATAAACAAGCTTGCCGTTCTTGTGGAAATCGGGACGACGCGGCGGCAGTTGCTTTATATGCATGGAGATGTCTTTCATATTGGGGCGCGGGGAAAACTCGTTCAAATGAAAACTTTTTCGTTTCGAGATGCTCGTTTTATCCCCATTCTCGTTATATTCTAAACACCCTTTTCGATTTGCATAAATTCGCAACTGGGCCTCTGCGCTGCGCTGTTTAAATTGGTACATGTGTCACTTCGCAGGATATAAATGATGATGACATTATTTGTGAAAAGGTATGTTAGAAAAGAAATAGTACATATTTGCTTCTCTTGAAAAGTTCGGCGATTTTCCGTAACATAACGTAAAATGTACGAATTAGTGAGCGGCTGTTCACAGTTGTTTCTGTTTCAAAGATAACGGAGTCAAGTAGAAAAGTCATACATTCATCTATGTATATATCTTTCTATGCATCTATCAAGCTGTCTATAGTTTTCTGCCTTTGGTGCTCCATATTTAATATAATTTTTCTCATGTATTGTATAAACGTATCCTATACTTATTCCATACATATTTATATCAGTATGTTCTAGTTGAAAAAGCACGATTATAAGAATCATTTAAAGTCCGAGAAACAAGAATTAACGAAGTTTTGAAGTTTCATTTTTTTTTCTTTTTTGCTTATTACTCCGCCACCAAATACAAAAAATTAATATGCTGAAACTCTATATACCCATATAACATCTCCCTCCAAGTTGCATCAAATTTTTTATTGAGAAAAAGATCAAAGTTGCTATGAAGTTGTTTGTATTCCCAATTCCTCAGGAGACTATGACCAATTTTGGTTAAGAATGTTTAATGGAAAGATCTGGTCAATGTTCTCCAAAGTTACAGATAGACCAAGACCTTATCTCTAGTTCTTTATGAGTTGACTCTGGATTCCAAATGGGACAATCTTTCGGCTTAGAATAGCAGTGCAGTGTGTGTTGTATTATCTCACAGATAAGCGGCGTTGCGTTTCTGACGTAAGAATGCATTATGTTTATTGTCTTGGGTTATTCAACAATGCAAATGCATCATCTGTATGCTAGTCTTCGATAAAAGTCTTCTAGTTCTTGTTTGAAAACGAAACTGTCTCTGGGAATTAGTCAGGAATGATAGTGTTACTATAATTCCAAAATTCAATTTAATAATATTTCATACTTTTATTAAGGTAGCTAAAATGCTAGTTACGCTATTAAATCAATAATGTGTAGTTTTAATTAGCAGCCAGTGAAAATGCCTACTTATGTATAAGCACACAGATAATCATCAACTAATGAACAGCCAAACGTCTACAATGTTCACAATCTTCAAACATCGGCATGCCAAATATGTGGAAGATCTCCCACACCAGACATGTTATACAACATCACTCTACTACCACTTCACAAATTACAATAAGAGAAATCAGCAGAAACTACTATGTACCCACGTATATACTTTCCCAAATGTCATCAAAATCTTTCGTGAGAAAAAAGTCATAGAATCTTCTTTTATAAAATTGAATGATTTTTGTGATATCAACTCCTCAGAAACTATATGACCCATTACGGTTGAGCATATTTCAGAGAGAGAGACCTAGCCAATATTCTTCAAGCATACAAATGGACCATGACTTTTTCTCCAGGTTTCCTTATGGTTTGTTTCTAGATCTTGTATTGCTGGCTTGGGAGGAAACTGCTTTATGTTTTGTTTTATCTCAAAGACAACGTCATCATATTTTAAAATCAATTTTTTTATTTTGAATTTCGAATAAGACAGAAAAAAGTTAGTAAAGATATTTAATTAATCGTATTTGACTTTAAGTAGCGGACAAGCATTCCTCGACTTTCTATAGAAAAAAGTAAAAGTAATGCAAGTAAAACTTCACTGGAATTTGATGGAATGGTAGATACCTAGGTAAAGAAAGTAATTCCTCATTTCAACAGGTGTGTTATATTTTGTACTACTCGAAACTTTTTTCGTAAAAGCACTAAAAAATGTCAATGTATTAAAATTTTAAAATATTTTTTTGTCAATTAGCGGTCAGTGAAACAGTAAAATGAAGAATACGTGTAGGCATATCAAAAGCCATCATGTTATATGGGATTTCATCACATAAAAACGTGTCAAATAAAATAATAAGATAGCAAATGAGCCAGTGGAAACGTCAGTAAATGTCGATTGGTGCTTAAATATACGTGATTTTAATAAGCGGCCAGCAAAAAATATAAGAAGAAATGTCTACATTATCCACAAAACTTGAACAACAGCATGCCAAATATTTGGAGGGTCTCACACTACAGGCATATGAAGCTGATCAGTATATACAGCGGGCATTTTCACCATACAAAAGCCTTAACGAGTTTTTTGTTGTGGAAAGCTTCTGTAACAGCCGAGCGGTTCCTAAATTTCCAGGAACGTTCCTCCCCTTATTAAAATCCTGTCAGATAGTAAATTGGAAAGTTTGTCGCTCTTAGCGGCTTATAATTTCCCGACATGCATTTGGACGTGTTGTTAGAATTCTAGCGAACGCTCGCTACACACACTGCCACGTATCTGCATTTTTATTTCATTTTCGTGCCGGCGCATGAAAATTAACGCCTAAGTTTGACTGGCCGACTGTTTCTCGTCGCTTTTTTGTTCGTTTCTCTTTCGCCGTTGCGTTAATTCCAGAAAATTAAATCCTGGCTAGCAGCTATTAAACTTAGACCACCATTTGCTCCTGTTCCCTTCCACTTCGTGTATAGCATTTATTTAATTTGAACAAATTGGCGTTCGTTGAGCCAAAGTTTTCGGAATGAATACAGTTTGGATGACTTCCCTCAACTCCTTTCTTTCGGGACAGCTAAGGGTCTTATTTATAGTAGTTTCTTAAAGATTCCTCAAAGGATCCTCAAGGATAGGGCAGCTTGGTTGGTACCTTAAGGCGGTTAATTCATTTGACACGTTTTTCTGGCAAAATTATTGATAAAGGTTTTTACAATATTTTGAGAATTATTGATAAAAGTGTAGGATAAAGTGGAGTTTTCTATGCGAAAATAATTTTCAGTCCTCCCCCTATGTCACACGTTGTGACATAATTTCCCACTAGCGAGTTACATCATAAGTGATTGACCCCTTACTTGTTATTTTACCAATACCATACCTCCAACTATTATTGATTCGAAGAATCACATAACAACTTATAAGTTCAGTGATGTGTATAAATATGAAGTCAAACCACAAAACAAGAAATAAACGTATATAGAACGAACAAAAACCGAAAATGTTCTGATAAAGATTTTTGCTATTCCGAGCTTTCTTTGCGTGTTCGTGTTGATAGATTTTTTGTTATCTCTATTCAAGGAAGGGTACGAAAGATAAAGTTGTTCGAATTCTGGAACAATTGTCGATTGTAGATGCTCATACTTGCTGTAACTTTTCTATCATGACGTTTGTTTAAATTCAAATCGAAAGGCGGCACTGTGATAAAGAGAATTTTATTCGTGAAACTGTGTTAAATACACAAAACTCAAGTTGCTCATTTCGATCGGTCTATCGTCTACCCAGAAATCAATGACCTTTTTATAACTGGGAAAATACCTACTTGATCTCAATATATAAATATAATTGTTACTTCTGCGACAAAGACAAAATAGTTGATCTATCAAAGAAACAGCAAACTTTTACCTTTTTTCTGCTACTCTTCTCATCCTTGTTGCATGTAGCTATCACACCATAAATATATACACAAATATTTGATCTCTCCTGTCAGTAGCCGAGCTGCACTGATGACATGCAGGTCAAGACATGCATGTTTCAACAGGCTACGCGTTTTAGTGGATAGTACAAGTATTTGTATTGTATCTCTTATCCCTATCTGTACAATTCAATTATCTGCTTCCCTATAAAGTGGTCTAAGAGTCTCCAGCAAGATCTAAATTGACTGAATTACCGAACATAATACCTCCGCTTACATCCGGCAGCTATTGACAAAAGGTATTCACATTACATTTAATACGATTGGTTAAAGAGGCAATATATGCACTAGCTTCAAACGAATCCATTGCGCGATTGAACTGCATATTTCGCAGTTCTGGAATGAAGCTCCTGTGTAAACTTAGCTTAATAATGAATGCTTTGTGTGCGTTCCAACAGATCATTAGTTGGGTATGTAGTATGAAGCCAGAAAAGGGATAAAGTTTGGCGATAACGATATTAATGAGCAAAGTGTTGCAATAACAAGACATGAAATAGTAATTGTATTTGTATATGGATCTGCAGTAGAGCTTTCTGTACTTGGATGGTGGAAGTTAAAGGTGATTTAGGAAAGCCTTACAGACGATTCTGTCGGGTACCCACTCTATGTTTTTGCTGCACTTCCACCTGAATTTATGTAGGAAATTTGCACACATATCTACTTTGACAATTCTTCTACCTCTGACACACAAGTTGAGTGGAAATAACGATCACTCATACGAGGGTCACACTGAAAGTCTCTAGATATTCCTAATCTATACAAGTTTGAACAAGTTTGAGCACGCGGCTATTGTGTGTAAAGTTTGAAGAGCTTACACGCCAAGGCAGCGTTTGAATCGTCCAGTAGTTTGCTTACCACGGTCTCGAATGCATCTAAGTGTTGGCCGAATTTTAACGTGAAGATAGAACCGGGTAGTCGCGATTTTCGAGTCATGATTTTGTATGGCTATAAAAAGCGACTAAGACAAGCGGAATGTCACGAATTCTGAGTCAGTTGCTTTGTACACTCTGCCCCTTCTAGGGCTACAGTTTTTAATGTTTTGCTGAGTATAAAACGAGCAGGGTCTCACACGATGATGAACCATGCACAGGTCGACCGCCCACTACTGTTACTCCAGAAACCGTAGAAGCTATGCAAAAATGGTGAAATAGTTCGACATATAACCTACACCGAGATTGAGGCTTCTCTGGGGATTGTATTGGCAACGGTTCGAACAATCATTCATGATTTCCTTCGCCTAAGGAGGCGGCGTTCCAGATGGGTGCCACATTTGTTGAGCAGAGGGTAAAAAGCAACACGTTGATTGGGCTAAGTTTATGCTTAAAAAATTTGATAATAGCCACAGCAAACACTTTTAATGTCGTAACCGGAGACGAATCATATCATTATGATCCCGAAACTAAACAGCAGTAATTAGTTTGGTGCTTTGACAGTGAGCAGCCTCTAACGAAAATTCGTCGTTCCAAGAGTGTTAGGAAGAAAATAGTCGCATCTTTTTTCTGAAAGTGGATACATCACAACGGTAGCCTTGGAAAATCAAAGGACAGTTACTTCTGAATGGTATATAACCAAATGTGTTCCTGTAGTCTTCCAAGAACTATGCAAGAGCCGTCGAAAGTCTGGTCTGCGGGGTATTCAATCGCACCATAACAACGCACCCACCCACAGCACCGCTAGAACACTCGATTTTTTTGCTGAACAGGCTGTCAAACTGTTGCCTCACCCTCCTCATTCTCCGAACCTAGCTCCGTGCGACTTTTTATTATTCCCTAATACCAAAGAAAAGTTACGAGGTCGCCATTTTTCCACCGATGAAGGCGCAATCGCTGCATTTGAGGAGGAAATTAGCAACCTTTCAATAGAACGTTGGTCACAAGAATTTGACAAGTGGTTTTACCGAATGCGTAAATGTATTGAGGTAGGGGAAGAATATGTTGAAAAAACCGAATAGTTTAAAAAAACCTTGTAGTTTTTCTGTATCTATGAACCTTCAGCGTGACCCTCGTATAATATAAGGTTGGGTTCAAAGTTAACACGATTTTTTTAATATGGAATTTTCTGGTGCCGCCACCTTTGTGTGACTGGAGGAGCACTGTATAGTAACAATCTTGTTCGACCAATAGTCAACACTATATGATATTTGATTCACTAGAAGCGAAGTTACTGCGTCTAAAATAAAGAGATATGTTTTGTTTTATGCTATTACCAAACATTTCAATTGATCAAACAAGCTTCTGGTGAGTGACGGACTGCATGAGGAGTACAGAAATGATGATGAACATATTGGCCAGTGGAGAATCCTGCTCACCGAAGATTTGATCAAAACTGTTCGGGAATTTATCAAATATCTGCCATAATTTTCATTGAAATTAAGGTGAATGGAATCAAGCATCAATTTATCTCATTTTGGCCAATCACCGTATTTGCCTGATTTGGCACCGTGTGTCCTCGGGAAAATGTATTTGCCCATGAAAGGAAAGCGTGTTTGTAACGTCGAAGCCATCTAGATGGCTTGTACCAAGATCCTTGAGAGCATTCCGGTTAACAAGCTAAAGCACTCATTCGAAATGCTTCAGATTGTGAAAATTGCTGTATTTAACCTGAAGGGAAATATTTGGAATGAATGAAATCCAGTTTATTAAAATAAAAAATTGTTTGCTGTTGTTATTTTTTTAAAGTACTGTTTACTTTTAAACGCATTATATGCCAGGTGCTCGTATTATTGATAATTATTATATGCTTGCCATTCCACTCGAGCCAATATACAATTTATAAGACCTGGTCTCTCGCGGAATTCCAACCGTAAACTTATGAGGAAAACTTAAAAAACAGATAACAAGCAGTTAACAATTTAAGGAAATATTTTTTCTACGTCCAAAATGAATGAAACATACGATTTTGGATAAACTTCGATTATTTTCCTGTTTATTCTAACACTAATGTATCGATTTCAAAAATGAACTCTCCAGGATCTAATAAGTGCTCACATCATATCCCTTCCGAAATTTATAGGAAATCGGTGCAGCAGCTATTAAGATTAAGCGGTGCCTAAAACGCCAACAGACAGACCGACGAAATGAAAAACACGGATTTGATATTTCGAAAAAGATTTTTTAGCCAACAGAAACATTTATTTTTATTATTTATATTATTTATATTTTCATGGTAATTTTATCTTGCGATTTCAAGAACAAAATGTTTTGAATGAATTTCTGTAAAAATGAGGATTTTTCTGTAAAACTCCAATCCAAATAGTGAACTGACCCAGAATTGCCGTCCGTACAGTCGAATTAAAATCGCCATAACTAATAAGTGTATGCTAGTGACGTGGCAACCTCAGCGCAGTGGAAGCGGTAGAAATATGCTTTGTATGCTTCGGCAATATGAAAGACTACGACTGCCTTTGCACCAAAGCAAGGCGAACTTAAAGTTTCCCAATTATGTTGTTAACCGTCGACTACAAAATGAATTTTAAACAGCCCGCCTGCCCACAGAGTTTCCTTGGCCTTTCTATTGGCACTTAAGTGGGGTGTTTTCGTATTTTTCCATATTACCCGAGCTACAGTTGTATTCTATCAGAAAATTTATTCAATAATATAATTGTTTTGAAGCAGGTTAAGAATTCTCAAAAAATAATGTCGGCGATATTACGATCAACGCCTCTGGTACCGCTTTTCATGTAATCAATGTACGCCACGGTGTAGTGAGGCCAGAACCATAAAGCTTCCTGGTCTATAAGGTGAATTTAAACATACAGCAGAGCAATCCAAATATAGCAACGCATTACCCCTTCTTCATTTTGAAATCGAGAACAAACCATAAAGAAATCTGGTTTTCAGTTGAGGAGGGCTCAAATCCTGAGGATGAAGGGTTGGCGCAAGGGAAAGGTTTCAGGTATATCCATGGATAGAGGACAGTTTCGATGCATTCTGAATGTATAAATTTGAACCAAATTAATGTCATGTATTTGAGAGTGTTGTTATCTTTTTCTCTTGAAGGGGGTTATTTGTCTTGTTTCTGCTTTAGCGACTTCTTCTAGGAATATGAATAATAACGGAATGTTAGTTACCTTTTTAAAAAAGAGCAGCAAGTAGGTGGACTCTGTATTTCCTGTGCAGTTGTTTCAGGTTATGAACGGATTTTATAGCTGCTGATTCACTTAAAGTGAGTTTTTTAAATATTGAAAATGATAGAAAGTACCTATAACTTGCATATTCAGAGAATATTCTAAATTGTAATGGATTTTTTTTCAATATTTTCAATTCTACCAACAGTGCCATTGTATGGGAACCTAGTAGATGCCATTGTTTTAAAAGTTAATATATGTTGAAGAAAAGGAAACTTTCCGAAATTTTTTCAGTTGCTTGATCAGCTTTTTACTTAGAGATTAAATGATCCGACGGTAATCTCTGGGTTAATGTAACCTCAATGCATTATCCATAAAAGTGATTCTACCAACGCTTACTCTCCGGTTTTCAATATTACTAAAATTAACCCGAATGCTGCTATCCAGTATGCAGTAAGTAGGCAACGTTGGCATTCGACTATGCCGGTGGTAATTCTTCCTGTAGAGCTTAAAGACTTATTACTAATTTAAGTTTTCTAACTCGCCTACATGCCACTTGAATATTAATAACTTAAATTAACAGGCCGCTACCGCTACTCCCATATCCCGCACTGGCTTTGAATAGACGGTTTTTGTTTCGAGCGTCGCCGGCACGGTAGCGCTGCGAGAAAATATGATCACCTTTGATCTTTTTTATGGAATCTCGAATATTCGCGAGAACGATTCAACAAAAAATAACAAAATTTGAACCCTGCTGCTATAATATAGCCATCTTTGAGATACTGTGATTCTATTTCATGGTTAAGTATGAATGGCCCTAGGCGAGACTTCGCCTTTTGTATTTGGTATACAATGAAGTCGTTACTATCATTATTATTATTATTATATTTTTTTGAACAGTACTTTTGGGATAGATAACCTCTCGCAAACGAATAAGACTTATCGCGCTCCAAAAGCGCTGCATGACGCTGTAAGCTGTGACCACTGGAAAAAACGGCCCGGTAGTACATTCCGCAATTTGTAGATTCTCCAAAGGAATTCCCTTTCGAAGAAACCTGCTCAAGGTGTTGTAAGTTCGACCTGGTGAGGCTGTGTCCGCTGAGTCCCCCAAGTGTTCGTTGTATTTCAGTGCCATCATGCGAGACAGACAATTTTCTGGAGCGGAGGAGAGCTTCCAGCAAGACTGGCAAAATGATGATACCAAGACATATTACTGTTGATGTTAGTCGCCAGAAGGTTGTTGAAAAATTACTCAAGTATTGGTCGTTCTTCCATCTCCACGGCTGGTAGGCTATTATGTGATGTTCATGTCAGAGTACTTAGGGAACTCAAGTCTTCTGTGTCTTCATTAATCTGAACAACATGCTGCCCTCGCCGAAGTATGGTCTCTCAGGATAGCAGTGGTTTATCAGGTTGCATGCAGGAAATAAGGCTGCTGTCATCATTTAAGCTGTAGATAGGGTTAGATATTATTCACAACTGTTCGTTGATGTACTGCAAGAAAGGCATTCGAGAAAGGTCAGATTCTGGAGGAACTCCTGTATTGTTGGTAAACACATAAGCAGCATATTAATTTACCACCACAAATAAGGAGGGGAAAATCACAGACTCGGTGGGCAGCAAGCTTGATCAGAAGTCTTCGACGTAGGTCAAAACATCTCCCGTGGATCTATGCTTACGGAAGCCATTTGATGATAATTGATGATGATGATGTATTCGTCCAGTTATTTCAAAAGCTGCACGTCAATGACAGTTTCCAACTTGGACACGATGCAGAGCAGAGTCACAGGCTGGTATGCTTTGTTTGAAACTTCTAGACAAGGTGGATTTTTCAAAAGTTTGATTTCGGACTTCCATTGTCTATAAAATTTTGAGTATTACAACGTTTCGATTGATATGCTATCTTCAATCGTCTTCATGTGAACTGGCGAACACGTTCCTTTCGTGCCTATTTATTCCCCGTCCGGTGACGTGTCGTTGTTCCCGATGAGTGGTGTTCCGGTCTGCTGACGTGGCTGTTCGACGGTCATTGTTTGTTCTCTGGTCCAGTCGTAGTCTATTGATCTTCTTTATGAGTGGCTGCCACATTGATTTAATGTCTACGCTGGGTTTGCTGTACACGTTGCTGTTGTTGGTGATGAATTCCGCCCCCTTGAATTTTCTTCGATACCAGTGCGGTTCTTTGGCAATAATCTTAGCGTCGTCCCAAGCTATTTTATGGTGCTCCGTCCATGCGTGGTCAGCTATTTCAGATTTTCCTGTCTCTGCTAGTTGGGTGTTGAGACGATGTTCTTTGATTCTTACTTCCAGTAGCCGTTCTGTTTCTTCAACATAGATTTTACCACATTGACATGGTATCTGGTAGATGGCGTCCTTTGTGTGTTTGAGATTCATTCCCCAGGATTTTGTTAGGATGCTTCTGAGGGTGGCATTCCTAGAGAATCTTGTTTGAATCTTGTATCACTGACCTATTCTTCTGATTCCATCTGATATTCCTTTAACGTAAGGCAGAATGAGTAAGTGCTGAGATTCTTCGTGTTTAATTCTTCTATTGATGGTATTCTCCTGTATTGTTACTTCCACTAGCTTCTTTGGATATCCGCTTTTGAATAGATCTTGTTCAATGATATTGAGCTCTCTTTTTAGTCCCTCTTGTGTATTGCAAATACTCCTAGCTCCGTTGACTAAAGTCCGGATGACTTACTTCTTCGTGGCTGTTGGGTGGCTTGAAGTGTAGTGTAAATATTGACCTGTGTGAGTTGTTTTTCTGTGTACTGTTGTTTCTATTTCGGTGTTTCTTCTCGTTACTAAAACATCTAAAAATCTTCTTTCGTAAATTTTATCGAAGGTCGCAAGCTGTTCAGATGACTGAAGAATGTTTGAGTTGGCTCTCTCCATGTTTCCAGATTATGAATGTTTCTTCTACATAGCGAAGCCATAATTTCAGTTTAATATTTGAACTTACGATGACAGTTGACCCAAACCATTCCATATACAAGTTGGTTACAACCGGAGACAACGGTGATCCCATAGGCAGGCCTTCTTCTTCTTGTTTGTAGCAGTCTGCCTTCTCTTCGAAATAGTTATTCTGCAGACAGAATGTGAGCAACTCCATTATTCCATCCAGTGGAAGATCTGGCTTTTTCTTCAGTTGTTCGTCTTTCTCTAACTTCTTCTGCTCTTCTTAGATGTAAGTTGCACTCGTTCAATCTCCAATCCAGTAGAATACTCCTCGCTAGTAGCAGACCTTAAATAGTTTAAAAAATACTGGTGTAAGCTTTGTACCGCAACGTTTCAGGACGATTGTTGATAATTGGTCTAGCTTTCCTGGTAGTAAGTTTTTCTAGAATATGTTGTATATCTCGGTGTTGAAGTCTACTTTGGCATCTGGCATTTTTGAGTCTACGCTGCTGGTAATGGGTGGAATGCCTCCTTGTTAGATTATTGTAGAATTGGCAGCGAAAACCTGGTAATGTACTGTACATTATATAAAGTACCGTTGGTTTTTTGCCATAACAGTTTCCCTACAGCTACGGTAAAACCAAGGTTTGTTTTTGGAGTGGTGTTTATCAGCGTAACTGATCTTTTGTGCCAGACTCTTAGTATATGGTTTATCTAGTGATGGCATTCTACAGAGGATTGAAAAAGGTAAAATGGTTTGAATACCATAGTGTCTTCTGAGTGCATCAAATAATCCTTTCACACTACGTTATGTGGTGTTGTAGCTCAGTATTAGTGATTTAATCAAATGCCACATTTCATAGGCGTGGTTGATAAAATCAAAAGATGAGAAATTTGCGTGTCGCTCCTACTTTTTTGTTTTATTTTCTACGCAACTGTAGAAAACGTTGCTTTTCTTGAATATCGGTTTTCTGAATGATGATGTATTGAGGTTGTTTGTTTACTCCTTCTATGTTTAGCTATTATCCTGAGCTTTTGTATAAATTCGTGCTGATCCCGTATGGTGGTTATAGAGAGTCTTCTGAAATTAGTCAAAGCATGTAATGTTTATTAAGAATGCTATTGAATATCAAAAGAACAGAAGAATTTATCTATTGTTGTACAGTTGGCAAGACGAGAGATGGGAATAAATGTGTAGAAAGTAATTTTGGTTAATTTCAAAATGTATGAGCCGTCCAAAAGCTTGCTGAGCACGTCCTATGGTGAATATACATACTGTTGACCTGTTTAAAACGTCTTCGGATGCTGTGACACTAATTTTCAGAGAAACTGGGCTTTACAGTCCAGAATTCCTGATATAACAACAAATATGTTAAAATCCCTGTTTACGGCTCAATTTACTGTGTTTGCTCTGCGGCCAATCGTTGAAGATTTCTAAATTTTAGGAACAAGTAAAGTGAATCGTATAAATGAAAAACCGATATTTTCATATCTAATCGAGAATGATAAGTTAAGAAACATACAAAATTCAACGTCTCGAATTATTGTTGAAGGGAGGGAGTAGAATTAGATACATACATAATTTTACTGAGTCTAAATTTTTATTAACCACAGGCATATTCAAAGATATGTGACTATCTTATTTCCCACTCCCGACCATTTATCATCTGAAATAATAGAACTTGCGAAAACCGCTGAAATGATGTCACCTTGTAGCGTGCTAATAACTTCGCCTTTACTGCACCAATCTTCAAAAATTAGCGACTGATTTCTGATACAATTTTTAAAATATCTTCAAATTTGATGCAGCGCAGCAGTTACTGAGATTCTGCATGGACAAGATAGACTGACGAAAATGGTATAATCTCTATTTCAAAATTTTAAGCGATCACAATATAGCATATGTGTGAAATTAACATAATCCATCAGGTGCAAACTGTAACAATCTCGTAGTGTAGCTATATGCCTCTAGCTTACCTTCATCGCCTGTAACTAAATTATACAGCTTAGCAAAATCATGCTTTCACACATACTGTTCGTTATAGTGGTAAACACTCGAACTGTTGCCGGCTAAAGCAGTGGAAACGTCGGAAGTTACCAAATCCAGCATGGGCAGTCTCTGGGGCACACGGAGAGGTGGATGTCCAAAAACAATCATATTCATTCACAAATAATTTCATTTATAATATTGGTTGGCACTCAAGATAATGGATGGACCAATGTTGCCGGTGTAATGAAGTACCACCAGATCAATCTGTGACTATCTTTTCGCAGAATACGGGAATCTAGTGATTCCCTATATCATACGAATGCATTGTTTGACTAGCTCCAAAAATACTGCTGTTTTTATAAAATTTATGAATAAGAAATCATACAAAACTCGTTCAATTAGTTAGTACCTTCCAAATTACAATTCAATACTAAACCTCATATGGTAGTATAGTAATAAAAACTAAGTAATGAGAGATCATTTGTGAGGCTGAAAAAAATATATAAATAGAGGCAGATAATATGTCATGCTTGTCTATCTATATTAATTTAATACCAGTGTCAGACTATCAATACACAAATATTTCTCTTTTTATTTGTAAAATCCTTTCGTTTAGTCACACATAATTTTAGTCTACATAACTGAAGGGTTTCACTAGATCAGAGTATACAATGAAGCTGGCTACAGAACTGTTCAGTTGTCAACAAATACTTAATACTAAACTTAATGGAATAAAAATCATAATAACGTAAAACTATCAAAATTTGAATAAAATCTAATATTAGCCTTGATCATCATTGCATGTCGCTTTTTTGTATTATACATATATATTTTAATTTATATTCCACAAATTCAAATATCTTCATTCATTCATTTAAAATTAGTTCTTGCAAGTTTTAGATCGAGCGATATATTGTGCACTTTGTTCATATTAATGCTTATATTTTCACTGTTTATATCAATGACATCTCCAACTGCTTTTGTTGAATGAAAAACGTCTTTTTCACATCAAAGAGAGCACTTTTATGGCTCGAGTTTCATGGAAGCAATCGGTGACTAGAAATACCCGATATACATATGTGCAATTTTCAGACTGAAAGACTTCGTATGAGAAATTTTAATACCTCGTCATTGGCCGCTCATATATAATTGATTTCGGTAACATGGATGGTTAATATCGCAGTTAAAAAGGAGAAGCATCCACACGTATTAGATCAAATTAGTATCATGTGAAGCGAACACTAATCGAGTAAATGATTAAGAGACACCTGAGTGGAATCCAATACATGTACTGCCATTCCTGCTTACATTCAAATGCATCAATGTTTCAATAACACTGTTTAAGCAACATATCTTTCAGTTTCGTTTAAACTAAAACTGCAAAATTCGATCAACTGTGACAGTTAGTTGATTTCGTGCTGAACAATTCAATATAGAGAAGCATTTCTTTTACGTCGATTACGTATGCGATCGTTTTAACGCATTGTTTTTCGTCAGCATGAAACCACCTGATATACACTTGTTCAAAGCGCCATCTTGCGGCTACGAGGGGTGTTACATTTTTCAGATAGTACCAGAATGTCATTGGATTATAAGGAAATTTTCAAAGCTGGTATCTCTTGTTCTTGGGAATGAAGTAGGTGCCATGTCAACACCTCTAATCTTGTAATGTCATAGATGTAGTGAAGTACTTTATTAGGCTTTATCAAGTAGGTATAGTACAAATGGCCACCAGGCCAAGACGGTCACATGCTCCAGAAATATTTACATAAGTTAGCGAAGTTTGAATGGTGTCAATTGTTGTTTCCTATTTCCAAAGGCCAAATTACTTTAGACATTTAAATAGATTTTCCGGCTAAATGTTTTGAAATATTTCTGAAACAAGACATTCTGAGACTAACTTTAAAGAAATAAGGATTAGTAAACTACATCCGATGCACAGTCGGCTTATCCTCACGTCGATCAACTCAAAACACCGCGAGCCAGCCACTTCCAAATGTTATTCTTTTGGTTTTCTGTGAAGCTTATACCCCGAAAGTTACAGTTTACAACGTTTAAAGATCAATGTGAAAAAATGTCTATTCTCAAAAAGCGCTTTTGGAATGCCTTAAATGTTTTGCCTTTGTGAGAGTTTATCTATAACAAACCGACCCAGGTGTGTATGAAGGGCTAATTTTCCGTAAAGAGAAATCAAAGTATGAGGTAGCAACAGTATATTTTAGGCTAGTTTGGATTTTGATAGTTCAGCACCTTATAAGAAAGTACCTACCAAGAGACTATGATACTAGCAGTTACTAGGGTCATCAAAGACAGTATAAGACAAACGGAAAAGATCAATGTATCTGTTCATCAAGTTAAAATGTAGATAAATTGATCTAGTATAAAGTATAATTATGCTCTCCACTATGCATCAGACATGCTATAGACATGCATGTTTTGTCTTTAGCCTAGAATCGTCAGTATAGCCTGGCGGTACAATTCTAGAGAGCAATTGGGTGGTATATACGTAACCCAGTCAAGGGTGTGATAGCAAGTAACACTCTTCAAGGCAGTCCAAGTGTTAGGACCTTTGACTTCGTAAGTTGCCACAGTGCGCGACGCTTGGAGATGAGTGTTGGTCTAGTATACTTGATAGTCGGTTTTATCCTAAAGAAAGTTCACGTAGCGAAATAATCAATCCTTAGCACATTGCGATGGAGCTGTATATCGCCATATTGAATAATTCCTCCTGAAACCACGCCACTGCCAACCATCATAGCATATGAACACACGCCACCGCGTGAGATGAGTTGTTCCGTAAGTTGAGCGTTTCATCTCTCCAGCACCAGACGTACGCTTTAGCTTGACTCCACGCTCTGAACGCCACGCCGCCGTCTGGTTCGAAACACACGTTAAACTCCACTAGTAGCACCATTCACCGAAGTTGCTACTCTCAAGATGAACGATTTGTTTTAATAATAATTCGACCAAGTTTTGTTGGATGTATGTGTGTTAATGGGAGTTCCAGCAATCCGGATTGCGAGCGGATGTTGGGAGATTACAGAGGTTGTAAATTGCGAAAGCGCTGATTGCCATCGAGGCTGTCACATTTTGGTGCTTTGAGTGCTTGAGCTTAGGAGGTCAAATTGAGTAATCGCAGCATTACTCCTAGACGGGGTGACATAGAATAAATGTTGAACGAAAATTGATAAATATGGTACAAAGACTGTATAAGGAGCCAAAAGCGCAAATTAAAATATGTAATAGATTAACAAAGACAATATCCATAACAAAAAGCACGGTAACCAATGATAACAAAAATACAAAATAATTTGAGAACAGTCGAATTAGACTTTATGAGAAAATGCCCGCAGGTTACCAGAAGGGATAAAACAGGAACTGAGGAAATAAGGCACCGGATGGGAGTACAATGCTTAATAACAAACAGAAATAGATAATAATGAAGTATAATGGTTCTTTCATGTCAAATGATTGTCAGAACATAGGTGTCCAAGGAGACTATTGAAATGGAAGCCTCTAGGGAGAAGGTGGAAAGAAAGGCCTGCTCTGAGATAGGAAATATACATTGGGCTTGCGATGATAGATTGGGACCTTAGACTGGGTAACTGTGAATTAAGAGAGTTGTGGCTAAAACGGTGAACTCTGAATCGGAAAGTGCTGAAGAGGAAGGGATTGAACGTACAGATTCGTCGAAGACGGCATTCAAAATATAGTGTATTATGAGGACTATTCTATTCTATTTCTATCAAGGATTATGTTTAAATTCTTATTTTTCCCGGAAACCAGCAACCTAATTCTATTGTACTGAGATCCAGAAAGTACATATCAGGCTATCCGTATCAATATCAACTACTTGCTACATTGCTGGCGACCATTGCGGAACCTTTTGATGGTCCTATCAAAAGTAAAAGTGTGCCAACTTTTGCAATCCTTGATCACACTGCACTCAATCACAGCTTTGCGATGAAGTACGTTAGATGATGAAGTGAGGTTTGATTATAGTATAAAATATATTCTATTCAAATGAGTTCCGTTGCTAATCCACTCGACCCAATTATCTCCTTTCCGTGGTTGATTTGACAGAACCCAGTTTTTTGTAGATGGTGTTAATCGTATTTCAATCATGTATAATGTTATTTTATTCTTCTACCACAGAACTAAATATACTGGATTAAGGCATCTTGAAAAAAGGGAATGTCACTTATACGGGAAAAATATCTTTACCATAGGTACAAGCGACACTTTGGACGTTTCCACTGTGATCATGATATTATTATCCAATTCGTTGTCTTAGACGAAATACTATACACCTGGTTCCAGTGATCTCAATTACCAATGGAAAACAAAACAGGTTGCGAAACCAGTTGAAAGCTCAAATAAACAACCATAACATAATGGAATATTTCAAAAATTATAAAATATGGTGTTACAAATAATTTTATTGTTGTCATTTTTTCAATAGTCTGCGGGTGGAATGTGATCCACGCCTCTGCTTGACTATCAACGAAATTCCTTTATCCTTCTGCCGCCGCTGTTTACATCTCCTTGATCAGAATATAAAGTAGCACATGCTGAGCACAAAGGAGAGGCACATCGCCTCATCCGGAACAGGCAAGAAGCGATAGCCTCCTGAAAATCCTAGTCGACAGCTCTCTGCTCATATATCAAACATACATATTTTTAAATTTGATTTCTACTATGTGAAAATCATTATCGGACCCGACGTATAGTGCTAGCGGTACACACCAATTTTCAAAGAAAAACTACGTTAGATGATAGAGGAATGGGAATCAGACATGAAATTGAATATCTCCGCCATATTTTGTCAGATACTTTCTCGTTCACGTCAGTCACCTATCTGAATCGATTTCACACTAACCGTGCACCAATCTGGAAATCTCGCCGCTCAGACCAGAAATACTATGGTCATTGAAGGGAACATATGTTTTTTCACAGTGCGTTGTTGCGTGGTGAATGATGTGTTAGGAATCTTAGTACTTAGCAAGATTTACAAATTCTAAATTTGAGTATGCCGGAATTTGGTATTATTTATGTGCTAAATGTGTGTCTGGAACCGGAAAGTATTGTAATCGTGGAATAGTTCGAGATATTGTGTTTGTTTGATGAGGTTAGTTGTGTGATACGGAGTCTTATGCTTTGTAGTTTTTTTAAAATCTGGTCAGTGGCGGTAGAATTAACGCCCTAAGACATAAAAAATGAAAAGCGTTCAAAGTACGATTTTAAAAGTTTCAGAGTTCCTTGATCATTTACTAAACGATTTTTAGGCGGTCGAAAAACTAGGTTAGGGGTGGGGGTGCTGTACCCTAATATTCCAGTTTGTCTTACTTCTGTTTCATTATGCTCATACTACAGATTACTGCATTCTACGTAAACAGTAATAGTGATACTTGAAAAAAAAAATGTCAATTAGGTAGACTGCATTTTAGGAGCAGTGATATCCGTTTACTAAATATTTTTTATTGGATTTCAGAACTGTTGATTCAGTTGAAGTGAGCTTTGAACCTCTTGGAAGTTTAGAAAATAAATTGAAATTTTGGGATCTTTCAAATCATGAGAGGATAAGATCAGCAGCTCAAAAATCCGGTCAATATATTTTTCAAATTTTAAAAGTTATACCACTGCGTGAGAAGTACGGATTAAATCTAGGTGATGCCTTTTTTAAGTTAAGTATCCGGGTTGCTGCTCGACGTCCACCCTCAACAAGGACATAACCTGGCAGAAACACACTAAGTTTCTGAAATAATTCCAAATTACATTTGGACAATTCTACCCTTGATTATTCTTAGAAATTAAAAATCAAGTGTGATCATCCAAATTAGTCATGCAGATTGTAGATGCTCTTACCTGGTGAAAGTCTTCCCTCATATAGATGAAAAGTTGTGTAATTATCAAACAGTTTCACAAATAAATATCTGCGAAACCCTGACTTCATTGTAGTAAATGAACAGACTGATCTTTTAAACTCAATTTTTATAGATACACTACTATAAGTTTCCATCTATATGTATTCTAGGTTAACTTACTACTGCAATATATTAAGTTTTGGAATGAAGTAAGAAGAATGAAATAGCTTAAGGAATAAAATATTTTAAAACGTTTTTTCCAAAAGTTTGATTTCGGACTTCCATTGTCCATAAAATTTCAGTTCACCTGAAGACGATTGAAGATAGCATATCAATCGAAACGTGGTGATACTCAAAAATTTTATAGACAATGGAAGTCCGAAATCAAAGTTTTGAAAAATCCACCTTGTCAAACAACATCTTAAAACGTGAAATATCTTGAGAAATAAAATTGTTTATCACATGAAATATCTTAAGAACATTTTGACGGCGACGGTTAAGGTTTTATAAGGGTTTCCCTTAACACTAGTGTAAATGCAGTTGCCAAAAAACACGACAGACACAACAAAGGAAAACATAATTTAATAGAAACATAACTAGACAGGATAGATAGTATGCTAGTTTTGAGAGCTCTAGTTTTGTATCCATGATAGGACTAGTTAGTTATTTGGCAAGTAATCTGGGTAGCCTTGTTAGCAGTCATATCTGACAGTCCGACGATGGTTTCAATAAAAAATCGAAACGCGTCACTAAAAGAAAGAGTTTTATTTGTGAAACAGTGTGATAATTACACAACTTTTTATCTACATCCAAATTAGGTTAAACAAAGTGATTATTAGACTCGTAATAACTTATGCATGCACGTTTTAGTGTTTTCTTGCTAAGAAGCACATGCGAGTCTGCAGATCCTGCAGAGCAAAACGTTGCGTACGCTTTTTAAGATGAAACGTGCAATAACCTTGTGTTACGACTGAGAAAAATAACAAGCACACTGAATTTTGAAAAGATGCACCTGCAGTGCTGAGTTAACCCACCAGATTCCATTGTATTGTTATTCACGTCAATACCAGCATTATATTACGATAGGTTCAAACGAACCACATTTCTGCTTTCTCCTCCGAAAGCGACAAACCTAAGACTTGCCCTAAAATAATGGTGAATAATGCTGGATATTTAATTTTTTTCTAAAAAGAAACCATTACACGTACTGACATGAATAAAAAACAATCTTTATAGAACATATTATTATTACGAGGATTATCTTTCTGAACGAATTTGTTAACGAAATTATTCCACGGGGTGTTTTAAATTAAAAAAAAACATACTTTCTTTCATAGCCCTACGCACACGAGGTGCCAGAGGTGCCATGGCGCTCCCATTGAATCCCGACCATATTAAAAGGCCAGGATTAATTTTATATTTATATGCTTCAAAAATGTGTTTCTCTTGCTCTTATTCAGTTATTTCTATACACAAACTGTCGATTATATATAGCTGAATATGCAATAAGTAAAATATACTGTAGATTGTAGATGCTCTTACTTTTATATTATACTGATAAACAGTTTCCTCGATTTTAAAAATTGCCTTCAAAAAGCCTCAAACCAATTTGGCTTAAATTTTCACAAACCCCTCGAAAACACGCGAGCGTAACTTAACAGATCTGAAACCCCGCGCACGCCCATGCTTACTGTTACCCTATATAATAAGTTTCATAATAACGTTTGACAAATTACTGAACTTTCAAGTAAATCCCCATAAATGCTATATGCTTCTGAAAAATAATCGAATAAAAAAAAACTTAAGCATTTTTCAATTTTTGGTTGGCCAATTTCTTTGCCCGTAAGTGTATATTCATTGAGAGTCCTTCAATCGATCACTACATATGGACTTCAAAACTTTAGAGGATTCAACTAAAACCTATCTTCACACAGTAATTCAAAAGTATTATTTGGCTCCCATCCTAATACGCTCGACAATCCTTTATGACAGCATTTCGAACATATATCACTTATATTTCCACTTTCCATTTCGTAAACGGCCGGATTTTGCGTAATTTATACCTTGGTTACAGCGGAATCTGTCCAGAGGGCGCTGTTACCATGACCGACCGAAAGGGCGCACTAAATTCCGCAAAGACAAATGAAGACACACTCGGATGGGGATGTAGGGGATGTGTTAGGTGAAGCTGAGGCCAAGGGTCGTTTCGTGTTGAATAGCGTTAGGATAAAATGTGGACAATCCGGGGCATTAAGAACACAAACTCATTCGTGACAGTTATATATTTTATATTCGGCATGATGGGAACAATTATTAACAATTAACAAATACGAGGGTCAGGCTGAAAGTTTTTAAATACAGAAAAACTACAAGGATTTTTTTTTAAACTTTATCCTGTATTTTCAACATAATCTACCCCTACCTCAATACATTTACGCATTCGGTAAAACCACTTGTCAAATTCTTGTGACCGACATTCTTTTGAAAGGTTGCTAATTTCCTCCTCAAATGCAGCGATTGCCTCTTCATCGGTGGAAAATGACGACCTCGTAACTTTTCTTTTATCTTAAGGAATAAAAAGAAGTCGCACGGAGCTAGGTCCGGAGAATAAGGTGGGTGAGGCAACAGTTTGACACCATGTTCAGCAAAAAAAATAAGTGTTTAGCGGCGCTCTGGGCGGGTGCGTTGTCATGGTGCCATTGAATAGACCACAGACCAGTCTTTCGACGGCTCTTGCATAGTTCTTGGAAAACTACGGGGACAGATTTGGTTATATACCTTTCAAAAGTAACTGTCCTTTGATTTTCCAAGGCTACCGTTGTGATGTATCCACTTTTAGAAAAAAAGATGCTACAATTTTCTTTCCAACACTCTTGGAACGACAAATCTTCGTTGGATGCTGCTCACTTTAAAAGCACCAAACTAATGACTACTGTTTAGTTTCGGGATCATAATGATATATTCATGTTTCGTCTCCGCAGTTACGATATTAAAAGTGTTTTTACTGTGCCCATTATCAAATTCTTCATTGGCGTCGCATATCTTTTGTTTATATCTTTGGCTGTTGTTCTAGCATTTGACCTTGGAATGATGGCTAACACAGTTCCAAAATTTACTCATACTGCTGGATACCGAGACTCTTGTTTAGTTGAAATAAATTTTGAATTCAATAATAAAACCTACTTAACCTTGAATTAACTCATTGAAGCCTATGATTAATATCAAGGTCATTTATATGCGCAATTTATTTGTGTAAGGCCGTACGCTAGAGGCAGTGCATGGCAGTTACGAGTACATGCTGCCAAATACTTATTGTTTCGTAAATAGAAATTTCGGATAATAAAAAACAATGTTATATTTTACGTACTGTTCGGATTATGCTAAAAGATGTTTGCTAATCTTAGTTCTTGTTTGTGTCAGCCACCCTCTCTGACAAAAAATTTACTCATATCTGTGTATTCAGCTTCAATTATTATGCTATACTTTCCTTCACTTGTCACTTTTGCTACCTCATTCGAAAGACATCTAGCTAGAACGTCCATCGTCTAAATTGTTTCGCACTTTATTTGGGCGCACAAACGTTTTTTAACAGCAGCGCCAGAAAACGAAAGAACTCGGCGACCAACGATAATCTAATTACTTCTAGGCTGTTCATGGCTTACTGGATTATAATGAAAATTGTTATTCAGTTTGCTACTTCCTACTTTTCTGTGAGACGTTGTTAGACTAACAATAATGGCCAAGATGCGAATAAAAATATACTATAAATCCGAAAAAATTAAATGACTCATGATGACCAAAAAATGCGCCGTTCAGATGAAAAAATAGATACCATAAAAGTTTTTCCATATTTTACCACATGCAGATAACTGGAGTACAAAACTCAATTTCCCTGAAAAATGAACTTTTTCGTTAGAAATTTTACGATTTATTTGATATTGATTTTAGAAAACCCTGCCAAATTCTTATTGTACCATAAACCAAAGCAGCAGAAAAGGTTCTTCATTGCTGATTACTCAGGAAAGACATGGATCGTCCTCAACGAATATCTGAAATGGAGCGCTACAAAACATACTAAAATTCGATTTAGCATCTTTAAAGGACCGCTGAAGATGCTATTGCATGCACTAAAAAAATATAAATTCAATTTTATTCAGTCTCGTTGGGGACTCATGATGTTTTTTATTTCTCAAGTATAAGCGAGATAAAAATTATTATTAATTTGATATAATACGTTCTTCGGATGTTGGACATGTCACTAGTGTCCGTCGGTCTGTCGGTCGGTAGGTCTGTATGTCTGAGTACCCGTATGGATGAAATTTATGTCGTAGGTTCTGCTGTTAACATTTTTAAAATATATTAAACTTCTGTTTGTCGTCTGTTTGATAATCCCTGTGTGGGATGTAGCTCCTGGTCTGTGGCGCGGTATTGCCACAGCTGGCACAGCACCTTGGTTATGGATCGATTCGATGAGCGAACAGCGTTGTGCAGCTGGGGCAACGTGTCGATTTTCCACAATTAGATCTGAAAATGATATCCAGCAGCATAAAGCAACATCATGTTCGGAAAGTACTACGAGTGAGTCTAATGACTATTTTTTTTTAAACAAAAGGTAAATAATTGTAGTATTTTCTTCAGTCATATCGCTCAACGATTTGAGACTGAACGCAACTGTCTCCGAAAACTGTCAGACATGGCCTGGTTATCGCATCCAGGCTGTCTGGCAGTTGGTGTTAGTGGGTGGGAGGCCTTACTGTAAAACTAGCACTTTTCTATTTCTGCCGAACCTAGTAAATAAAAACAAATTTTATGTACAAAAAAACCACCTAAGCTTGTAAACAACAACAGTGGAATGTTGGAAAACATTTGTGGCAAGAATATCAGTGCTTTCTAGATATTATTACACAGTTCATATTAGCAACTAAGTACAGTAGCAATCTAATCCCTTTCCATAATAATCAGCACTGCTGTAGTTCATCGCCAACACCAACGATTGCTTTTCCCGAGGAATAAAACCGAATTTAAAGCAATCTTCCCGGATGATTCTACTCGAAAAGGTGAAAAATAAAAGAAAAACGAGCAGCGCACACTACTAGCGAGTATGTAATTTGTGGCCAGCGTTGTTCTCTTTCTATTTGAACGGCACTCAATATTGCAAGATACAATAGAAATTCGTCTTCAGTCTGCACTCGCTGTTTAATGAATTTTCCTTGCAATTCACATACAACCTTTATATTTTTCTCAGACAAGCATTCTGTTTCGAATCTATAGAAGATGCACTCGTCGAAGCGTATGCTAAGACGCGACTAGGTTTAATATGTTTTGCATTTTGTTAAAGCCGGGTTATGAATAGAGTTGATAGTGTAGCTGTAAATAGTCTGGGAGATGCATGCTTCGTATAGCGTTATCATTATGTTTTTTCAACTTATCATGTTGCATTTACAATAGAATGCGCACATTGCATGCTTTTTGAAGTTGAAAACCACGTGCCAGCACACAGATTATCCCCACTCTTTCAATAATGACGTAGATGTACGGCCAGAATGAATTTGTGAAGGCAAATCAGCATACCGTTGTATCTGTATCGTGGCAGTGTTGATTGTTCGTTCTGACTTGACTACGGTTCTAGGTTACAATAAATGACACTGTGTCAGTAATTTTTGAGGTTATATCTCTTAAGAACACAACTAAATACCATAGCCAACTTTTCAGTCAATTAACCAGTGTCAACCTGCCAGAAATAACATGCGGGCAAAAGGATGTCTTCGGAGTTTTAGTAGAACTATCAGCTACATAGTACCAGTTTCATCTTAATTCAAAAGAAGACTATAAAATAAGTTCTGATACGGTCAACCAGCACCGTCAATTAAGAGCACAGCATTTTTTAAAAGAGGCACACACTATCATCGGATACTCCAGCTTATTGATTCATAAATGTAGCTCGAAGTCTAGTTACACCGCGATTCTTCAATCAAAAAAGGTGACCATAGATGAGCGTCCATCTTTGAAGAGAGGTGCATGACTTGGAGTTTAACTCTACAAACTCAGGACCGGAGCGACCTGGGGAGCAAATGCCTACGGTAGAGGGTGCCGATTCTACGGAAACATGGCGAAATACTCGTAAAATGAAAAGTATACTTTCAATAATAATACCAGTAGGTACTTTGATAGGTACCTATTTTTTAAAGGTAGTGTTTTCTTGCCCTTCAGGTATTTATAGGGCCCAGAGATTTTACTACTATTATAGGTTTGCGTCATATAAATTGATAACATTCATGAAGTATATAGGAACAGCCGATGCATGATGCTGGTTGTTGATTCACCCCTTTTCGAAAACAATTGGGGGTTTTTATAGTTTGAAAATATATACCTGTAGAGATAAAGACAATAAGAGAATAAGATAATAAAGACAATCTTTCAGAAGAGAAACAAAACAAAGCTGTTTTCTATACCGAGCAACAATTTACATGTTTATGTGCGTATTGAAACAATAATTTATTGATGACTCTGACAGTACTGTAATCAACTAAATGTTTACTGATTTATATCCCACCAGTTTATTTGGTAATTTTTTTCGTTCATGGGTGGTAATTACCCCCATTACCCTCCCTCAGATACACGCCTGGGACCGGGGTGGAGGGCAATTCTCCTCGGCAGGGCCCAGGAACTATGTTACGTTAGTATTTTCTATTTACTATTATACTACCTGGCGGCATCTCTACATTCAATGTCTAAGTGATGACATATAAAACACATTACCTTCATCGCTCTCTGAGAGAAGATCAGCGGTTAGGATATCAATAGATAGATGGCAGCAAAGTCAATAAAATTGAAGTCTCAAAAATTAGAATAACAAAATTCGGCAAAACGAAAGATAGCTACTAATCTGTCGAAATTTGTCTCTGCTTTAGTAGCATGGATATGGCACATAAGATGTTTTGCGTCACTTTTGTGTATTATCCAGCAGGTGACGTCATAATTTTGCGTTTTGAATTTTTCGTGATCTGTCTAACCCTATTCTGTTGTTTTGTCATCACTGGAGAATTGTCAAAATAAAATTTCCGGACTACATGTTCCTTGCTTTTGTGACTGTTGCTGAATATTCTGTGGCTGTTAACCTATAATGGCATCCGCCGCAGGAACTTATAAAAGAATTTTAAATTTATTAGAAAAGTGGCCGCTAGATAAAAACAAATCAGGAAGGTTAGCAATTCACTGCTCACCGCATGCTTACTCGACCTCACGATTGACATGTTTTTAGAGACCTTGGAGAGTACATCAGTAATTACATAAACCAGGCATACAAAGACAACCTGTTCGAAACGAATCCAAAGTACTGGGATAGACAGTTCATTTCCTTACAGAAACTTATCAACAACGAGCACAAAGAAAAGTACAAGAGAACTCTGAATTCTTCATCCACTGGACTAACGGCTGAAGAGTGCAATATTGCACTGTCGAATGAGTTCTTGAAAGAGCTGAAAGAAGAGGAAAAGTCAGTATTCAGAAGATTGATTTCTTTGAAACCGGACAAAGAATAATGTTTCAGTTATCTAGGAATTTTAGAAGGTATGCTGCTCTGCAATTAACCCTGTCACCACCAGCTAGAATGCTTCCAGGATTTCCATATACCTATTGATTATATTCAATGGCAGTGCTAGAACAAGTGAGGCTCTGAGACAAAATATATTTGGCAACCCCTATGCGATCAATAATTTGTTCAAAGGAGGTTGTTTTCATTAATTTTAATTGGTATACAGTTAGGGTTCCAGATATTACTCTTTTATCCAAGCAATACTGTTTAGGTTAAAGCATAGCTATAAATTCAGCTTCTATCAGTTGCTAGAGATACTTACATTGTGGTACTTGCTTTTGCAGTGTTTTTGTAAGTTATTTTTATCTATATGCACATCTAGTGGTCTTTTTTCAGATTCGTGAAGTTATCATCTACATCTATGTTCAAAACTTCATACTAATTTCAGCTCTCAGAGGACTTTATCTGCTTTCTTTTAGGTGTCTTAGAACTTTGTGCACAACATGCCAAGGAGCAGAAACCTCTCCATCTCATATACCTGTCATGGCAGAAGAAGTTTTAAGCTACATGAATGTGAAGCATGACCAGATCCTGTTAGACATGACATTTGGGGCAGGTGGCCATAGTAAAAAGTTACTAAAAGCTGTACCCAATCTGAAAATCTTGGCACTGGATCGAGACCCAACTGCTCATGGGTATGCTCAACAATTGGCTGAGGAGTATCCAAACCAGGTATGTTCAATACTAGATTAACTACAGTGGGAGCTTTTGGTATACATTTTAGTTGAAATGTTTGAGGGATAAAAGTCCATTTTTGAATTCAAAGAACTCTTACCAAGATTCCAATTTTTCATAAATGAATGGAGTATATACATATATGCTCAATTTGCTTCATGAATAACAATTCTCATAAAGATTAGTTTAACCTTGAAAGTTCAGAATGACTCAAATTGATTATAAAGCAATAGCACATCATAAAAAATCTATACATCAAGATTTTTAGAGATTTTCTATATTCTGGAAAATCAAAGAAAGTTGTGGATGCTAAAGGTGGGCAAGTATAGTCAGGGTTTATCAGGTCCTTTGGAAAGTCAGAAAGTTGGTATAGAAATATTAATAAATTCCCAAGAATTAGCCCATTTTTAATGCACCAAAAATCTTGCTTATTATTTTTAATTTGTTATTGTTTCTTACCATTTTTAACTGGAAAGACTGTTTTGAACTATGTTTTACTAGTGATCATTTGTAACAAGACATTAGGAGAAATTTGATGAGGTAGTCAGGGAAAGTCATAATCTTTTTGAACATTTCAGTTGTCACCCTATTCTTGAACAGTTACAGTTTGCTTTAAGTCATATCTTGTTGACAAGGCTTTCAAGTAAACATTATTTCATGAGTCTCAAGTTCTGGTTCACTCTGAGGGTAAATTGAAAATATTTTGAATATCGCTCGAATATAACTTAATTTCCTGAATGATTATTCCTTTTGTTGACGATTTGTTTTTTGCTTCTCTGTCACTAAGCTCAATTTTCAAATATAAAACTTTTCCGTATTGGTTGATAAATCCATTACAAGAATAATAATAGAATATATTTTTATAGGTGACACCCCTTTTAGGTAAATTCTCAGATGTTCCAGAGTTGATGAAATCATTGAGCATGAGAAGAAATTCTTTAGATGGAGTACTGTTTGATTTTGGATGCTCATCTATGCAGTTTGACCAAGCAGACAGAGGATTTTCAGTTTCTAAGAATGGACCTTTAGATATGAGAATGGATGGTAACAGAATACCAGGTAGTGTACTATGTATGAACAAGCTTTTCCTAATAATGGACCCTCATATTGTGATTTTTTTGGAAGGGTACAGAGATGCATGATCCATAGGAAATTCAGCTGCATTAAGCCTGTTCAGTGTCTCATTATGCTTGCCCTATAAATGTACCTAACCATGTCAACCAAGTTCACATGCATATATCAGTAAGCATTCCCTTATTAATTATTGATCTACAGTAAACTCACTTACAGAGTGTCTGTTTCTACTCCTTTGTATGTTATATGTAGTAACTCTTGACAATGGTTAGTAGTTGTTCAGGCTGAACCTGATTAGTGACATATTCTTTTAGAGTCACCAACAGCTGCTGATGTTCTAGCAAAAGCTACTGAGGATGATATCTACAAGATATTGAAGGTATACGGAGAAGAAAAACAAGCTAGAAAAATAGCAAGAGCTATCATAGAAGCCAGATACTTATTCAAAAAATTAAGTACAACACAAGAATTGACTGATTTAGTAGAAAGTGTTGTTACAGATGATTTCCGGTAAGACAATTACTATACTAAACGATGTTTTGATCTTGCAAAACTAGAATCCATTATTTTTTCAGTACATTGTTTCTTTTTTAATAGGGTTTGATATGCTTATAGAAAATATATTTGATGGTTGATGTTACCAAGCTTAAAAATCAATAAGAATCTACAATAAATTGATGAATCCACTTTCCAGAAATATTGCATTCAGCATTATACTTGAAATTATGTGATTTTGAATATATTGTAGTTACAGATAAATTAAGACTATTTGTTTCAGCTTAGATAAGCTCCAACGAAAATCTCATGTTGCTACTAAGACCTTCCAAGCACTTAGGATCTTTGTGAATAATGAACTGAATGAAATTAATTATGGTCTTATATTAGCTCATCATTTTCTGAAATTAGGTGGCAGAATTATAACAATCACCTTCCATTCTTTGGGTGAGTTGTCCTTATAAAATTATTACAAGAGTGAGGTAGGATCATGGAGGCTGTTGTATATTAATACATGGTGTAGTGACTAAAATACTACCTATATAAATAGAGGCCCTTCATATTTAGTTTTTGTTACATTCAGTTGGTACAGAAACGAATATACATTAATTTCAAAAATAGTGGAAATGCTTTATTGGTTATGAGTACAATAAATAAACAAATGGCCTTCAGCTAAAATTCAATAATCTGTGAATTACATATTACAGTTGAGTTAAATAATTTTGATTCACGTGAATGTACATATTTTTCTAGAAGACATAGTAGTGAAAAGGCACCTCACAGGAAATGTGATAGAGAATACAGCCAATCCATTACCACTCAAATACAGCAGTTTTCACCATACAATAGAGGAAAGCATGGTCAAAGAAGTAATGGAACCAAAGTGGAAACTGTTGCACAAACATGTTTTGCTGCCAACAGAGGATGAGATAGGGAAAAATCCTAGAAGTAGAAGTGCTAAGCTCAGAGCTGCAGTTAAAGTGAAGTAATATATGTAGAGCTGTAAAAAAGTCTAGTTGTAAATAAAGTTGATTTGCATCATGGTGTATCTAAACAGAACTTTATGTTAATAAATTTAAGACCCTTCTCAGTCAAATGTCGACGCAGTTGCTTGCAACAAAATACAAAAAAAAAGATGTTGCTAAAGCATCATCATTATCGTCCATAATGCAGTTATTCGAAAATTCATTAGGTTCCTCTAATATCATTTCAACTTTCCACACACAAAAGCATAAAGCAGTTCGCGCCATCACTGTATTAAAACGGTAAGTAGCTAAATTATACAATAATCACATCTCTGAGCCATCTATCATTCGACCACCAAATTATTTTGTAGATACAGAACTTCCAGTGATTTCGCACAGATGGCACTGTAAGATATTGATCACCTTGAAGGAGAGGGAGTTTGCCGGGCATGGCGATTATGCACTAAATTGGCTATTTAACAACTTGTAATAGGTAGGAAAAAGTGTAGCTGAAATGAGGGTCATAGTAGGACTTTTAAAAATGTTTTCAGATATTTTTCAAACGTGCATCGGGTAGCTGACTCCCGTCTAAATAGGCTGACGCCGCAAAATTACCAATACGAGATTTTGTTTTGTTTGAAAAAAAAATCGTCATGCCCCAGATTTCCATCCTTATGGAATCGTATCGCAAATCTGAATACACCATTGCATTCAGAGGAACATTTTTCATTGGATAGAGTGGAAGTTATTGGAATGAGAATGCGATCATTAAAAAGCTTAACAATCGTGGAGAGCTCATTTGGATGGGGGTCAACCGCCAAAGTGGCTCTCGGGGATTTTCCTAGCCCTATCTTAGAACAGGGTCAGGAAAGAACTCAGGATCAGTGATCAGCGCCACTAAATTACCTAGGAAACGAGTTCTTGTCCTGTTTATTGATTATTTATCGACTTCCTCCGAATTTGCATACTCCAAAAAAACATGTTTTTCCGGAGAACGGAAGAAAAAAACCTGTTTCATGGGTATTTTTTTTCCGGGAGAACAGCATCAGAGCGCACTTAATGAATGAGCAGATATTTTACTGTTGGATAGTATGGGATATTTAGGATAATTGGTTTTTTCGACGATTCTTGTCACCACGTAGTTACTCTATTGCTACTATCTGCCAAATGGTTATGCACAGGTTTACGGTTATTTGTCCGTGGAAACAAAATATATCAGAATAATCGTCACGTATCTTGCGACGCATGAAAATCTGCATGAAACGAAATATAATTTTCAGTAGGATATGTGCCCATGGCATGTCTAATTGACACTTGCTTATTTTCCCCCAACTGCCAGCAGCGCCACGGCCAAGTATGGCGGCCCAGTATCCGTAATAACGGCATCAGTTGCATCATTGTGGCATCTGTCTTGTCCGCTTAAACATCTGGAACATTTATTTTTCATCATAAAACATGATAGTAGTACTTATACATCTGTATCTCTCTCTCTCTTTCGCTACCTTGAACGGACACAGAGCAAAAGATACTGCCTATAGTAATAGTACATGATTTTCGACCGTTTTGACATGTCACAGATTTATTTATAGCGCTCCTCACTGTATACTTTGGGAAACTCCTTGTGCCTGGCGTCCTTCATATAAAGTCTTCATAACTAATTTGGTTCTACTCGACTTGCGGCAACAGAGAGCGAGATAGAGTCCAAGGACCCTTTCCGCCTTCGGCCACTCTCCTTAATGGATCTTAACTGAATCAAGACCCCGAAATTAGCCGTCTAATGCACTGAGAAAGTATACGCGCTGGAAGCGAAACCAAGAAGTTCCTCCAAGTTGCTGCGGAGGAGTTACTGACAAGACAACGTAAACTTTGGTCGATGAGAATTTACATGGTGGATTACACTGGTCGACATGAGTTTTTTAAATTTAGTTTTGAGTATCAAATTTCAGTTGAACATAGATTTGTCTTTTTGGAAATGGTGGAGGTATTTTGAATTTTAAGGAAAATTGCCTATAGATAGTACACATTTATTAAAAATTAGCATTAAATAAATTATGCTAATAAATCTGATTAACTTTTATTGAAGAACAATGATTAATAATAACCAGGCACCTAGTTAGGGGAAGGTGGTCCCTCCCCTCCCCTCCGAAATATCAAGAATTTTTTTTCAGCACAACTATGCACACATTTTTATACAATCAATGAGGTATTTGCAATCCACAGCTGTACTCATATAAAATACTAAATTATACCAAGCAAAACCGTTTTTTTGTTATATAACCAGGAAATGCTTGGTCTTCATTTTAAAATTAAGCCCCCTCCACCCCGAACATTATTTAGGCTACGTGCTATCAAGCACAGCCACTTAGTCGAACAAATTGGAAAACAATTTTCAAAATAAATATTTTTGTTATTTTCTTATGCATCTTGATAAAGACGTATGTATCTCTTTTGTTTTACATAGACACCCATATTGTTTTTGAGATGGTTCAAGTGACCATATGTTGTTTATGGGACATTCTTTGAGGCTTTCTGGAATACATTTAATCTATTGTCCATAATAAGTACCTAGGTAGCTCTAATATTCACGAGAAAACATAAGCCTTAAGAGACTGTTCCAGGTTTGCCTCTCATTAGTACTGAGTAAAATAAAAAAGAAATCTGTGTGCTTCAGACTTTAATAAATTCACTAAATATTCTCAAACCGAATCACCTTCATTGTTATATTGTTTGGATGTCATTTTCTGATTCTATGACTCGCAAAAACGGTTACTTCAGCTGTGATTCATTCCACTCACCATTATCAACTAAACAGATGGCAAGCAACGTGCATAAATTCACTTTCAAAGTAAAATAGACAAAAGTAAACTTTTAAAGTCCTATGAAGATTTTAAAAACAAAATCTATACTATTTATATGTACTCATTAAGCTATTTGCTATTAACTTCCCGTGTCAATAGGCAGTGATTTAGTATTCAACTAGTAGTAAGTTATAAGATTTAGATTTTTGCAATTTCAACCGGATCTAAGAATTTTGGGATCATGATGATGCATAGAAAACAGTTCGCGCGTATTAAAACACAATAAGATTTACTAAAATCCGATTTAATCAAAATCTCAGCGAGATACTGTCATTTAATAGCTTTTTGGAAATATCTTGATAATTTTCCCAGTTATAAACTAGTTTATCTAAATCTTGCACTTAAGTTAATTAAGTCAGACAAAATTATCGTTAATTACTGAAAATTATTGAACCGATCTTGCTGAAACACGTCTATATTGAGGGCAATAGAGAGACAATACTATTTATTCACTGATTGTTTAATAGAAAATCAAGTGGATTATTATTAACAATTATCTTGCCTCTGGACGAAAAATTTATTTTCCTACCCGCAGTCTAGGGCATTCTCTCGAACCTGGCATCTGCTAATCACGTTTTATAATCAATGACTTGTGTCTTGATAAGGGAAATTATATCCCTGCAAACGTCTAAATATTGAAGTAATTAACACATGTATGAGTTTGTGTTTTTTTAGTAACAGATTCTTCAATTGAAGACTCATTACAATTCCGATCGAAAAATAATATAAAACATGGAATCAACCTCATTTTTATTGAGCATTATGAATAAAGCATTCCAAAGCTATGGGAACATCGTCGCAATTGTAGTCCGGTTGCCAACTATAACAGAGAGCGGCGGGATAGTTCTAAGATTAATATTGTATTGTCTTGCGCCTTCCAAAATCTGCAGATATTAATCTTGTAAATTGCTTTTTGGTTGTTCCAGCGGCCAATATTTCTCTTCATTATGGCTTCCTTGATTTATGGAATGTCCTCGTTGTACTGCAAAACGTAATCAATATTAATAAAATAATAATTTCTGCGCTAGCTAGGAGAGTTTTTAGTGGTGACCAGTGAGTCTGGGAGATATACTAATGTAAATTAGATTTTACGTATGGAATGGAAGTGGTGGATTGGTATAAAATATTTCTTAAAAATACAGGAAGCTGGGAATATGATCATAATTTTTCCAATTTTGGGGTGGTACATATGTTTTGTAATGTTCAAATGGCGATGATACATGGCACTTTTGACAAGTCTGTTGGCCATTTTGTCACCGTATAATTTCAGAAAATATGCTGCCTAGTGCTAGTCATGGACTATTTTCGGAAATCGAAGCATTGATTTCGGAGTACAATGAATTATAGTTTCAAAATACTAAAAGCAAGTTTTTATTTAGTACTGCACTGAATATGAAAATCATATTATGTCTATCTTGTGTGAGGCATCGTTGAAAATAAGTATAATATCTAAGTTCAGAACCGTGAGGTGCTTTTTCCTGAATCTAACAAAATATTCCATCATTCTAACTTACGAAGCTACAACCTGAGAAGCAATAGATTTTTTTTACTATGACCTAAATTAATCAGAATTTTTTAAAATATGTAAAAAAGGGATTAGCTGATGTAGATAAAAGTTGTGTAATTATCACACATTTTCACAAATAAAACTGTCAGATTTCACTGCTAACAAGGCTATCCAGATTACTTGCCAACTAACTAACTAACTAGTTCTATCCTGGATACAAAACTATAGGTCTCAAATCTAGCATAACATCTATCCTGTCTAGCTATTTTTCTATTAAATTATCTTTTCATTTGTTGTGTCTGTCTTAGGGGAAATATTTTTTTGGCGACTGCATTTACACTATTGTTAAGGAAAACCCTAACAAAACCTTAACCGGCGCTGTCAAAACGTGCTTTGTATTTCATGTGATAAACTATTTTATTTATTAAGATATACCACTTTTTAAAATATTTTATAACCTTGAGCTATTTCATTCTTCTTAATACATTCTATAACTCAAGATATTTGGGAAAATATGTGATAATTACACAACACTTACTACATGATGCAAGAGTTTCACCAATTAAGGGCATCTTTAATCTACACGATAAAAGGATTGACTATTTTTCAAAATACCCGCAGAAACAAACAGAACATACTTTTTAACCGCGTTTTTTTCAGGTTCTTCTGCTGTACCTAACAAAATATGATTCAGCCTAGACGGCGAAGAATTTCGAATTTATTTTCCGTCCATAGGCGAGATTATTTTTGGAATCGCTTTATTTTGGAGTGTAGTTGAACACACTATGTTTGCTTTCTAATTGCTAATTCGCATGACTTTATAGTTGAGAATTAGTAAAAAACGTATTTTTTATTTACTTCCTTTAATATCTCAGTTCGTTCAATCTTTAATGTGATATATATGCATTGTAAAAGTTGTTGGTTATAAAATTGTGCAATTTTCATAAAATCACGATTTCGGCCAAATTTATGATGTTCTATATGTGATTAACAGTTACTTACCTACGCAATATATTACACAAGGTACATAGTTTAAAAAGGGTACCTATATAACTCTTCAACTTAATAAATTTCAATATTTACAATTTTCAACTGGATTGGAAGTCCGAAAGAAAAACTTATAGAATCACGAAGTAGTATTTCAGTTACGTCGTGTAAAATGGGTGTGAAACATGGAAAAATTGTCCAAAATTATTTACTCAAAATGTAATCCGATATTACTGTTTTTTTTTTATATATCATCAGAGCAATAGAGATCTTGAAAAATGTTTAGCTCCCTATGTGCACCTGTGTTTTTTTAAAATTTAGAAGCTATTTGCAAGATAATATTGTACCCAGCGACCCAAATATGTAGATACACAAATTTTTAGAGAATTCTATGAGAATTTTACCGGAGCACATGTTCTACAAAAAGTTAACAGGAACGCAGATATTAAAGGAACTAGAGACACATTATTTTTGGACGAACATTCATTTGTTTAAGTTTTTTGTCCTTGCGTTCTGTGCTAATTATTCCGTCATGCTGATCTGAATTGATGTGTTACAAGCTTCACGTGATGAATTCATATACTTACGATTTATTTACCTACAAAGCAATGCGACCCAAACCATTAGTCGCCTCGCGCCATTCAATCTGGCAGCATTTCATTGCGACCATTAGCAATGATTAGATTGCGTGTTCAGCAGAAGATAGAGCTGAGAGAGTCGCCATCATCGCGAAGTCGTAAAACTTTCCTCCTCCTGCTTCTCTTCCTCACCGCTGGCAAGCAGAGAAACGGCGTTCGAGACCAGTTATGACTGGAGCTAATCCAACTGGAAATCTCTGGCGAAGGATTCCGGCTGCAATGTTGCCAAGCTTTGACTGCATGTCAGCTGAATGTATGTCGGTCACTCTAGGCTTCGTCTGAAAACAAAGAAATAACTTGATACATCACCCTTTCCTATGTTTATATCATTTATTGGAGCGGGTGTCAAACATTGGGGATGAGTATTAGGTGGAAGAGGAGGTTTCAATCTTTTTTGACGTCGGTGAAAGACGTTCCATAATCTATAAATGTGTGATATCTGTAATTTTCTGTAGTCTTGACAGATATGACTATTCACAAATTTCCCTCCAAAAGCAACAGAACTTTGTAAACAGCTGTGTAAATTTTGGGTTTTACAATATATCCGACTTTAGATTAGGATTTTAGATGTATTTCGGATGTTTCCAACAAACTAAAATCATGTTGATTTTCGTTGTACAGTATTTTCATGGCGTAGTTTTTTTTCTAAAGAGGGCTTATTTATTTGTTTCTGTTTAAGCGGCTTTTACTACAGATTCCTGCAGTTCAACTGAATATTTCAGGTATTGCACTTTAACAAAATTTTTGACATGTTAGAAAGTATGGACATTTTCGAAAACACGAAGGTTTTGGGATTTTGTGAGGTTATAAATCATTAAGTTTAGCTTTATTTTTTGATATATTTCAATTTTTGCCCAATCAATAGATGGCATGTAATTCATCGTTCAAATCAGAATTAAGAATCTATTTATCTATGCCAGATTACAATATGGCGCTCAGAAAAAATTATAGTAATAGAAAGTTAATGATGGAGGGCCAAAGACGAAACGTCGGCCTGAAATTTAATTGTCATCTGGTAGACCAAAATCTGGCAATATTAAAGGCAATTTATTTTGAAATTCAATATCAAATAAAGCAAGAAAAATGGAAAATATTCAGTAAAATTTTGTTTTATCTATGCCTCTTCGAAGAAGATCTGAACTTGACATTCTAAATTTTCTTGGCCACATTGATGCGTAATTTTGCCCCAATTTAATCGACTATGTATTTAATCTTACAGTTTACGAGATTCAAATGGAGGGGACTGAATTTGAATTCACCTAAGATAGTGACCTGACCTGACATAAGACGATATATGTGATACTGATCCTTTCTCGCAAAAACTACAATGGGATTAAAATTCAAACTCAACTGAATGAACATGCTAACGTAGTTAGCGAAACACGTTTCGGATATTTAAGGAAATTGGAGTGGTAAAACTATTAGATACCAAAATCTTCATAGCATGTCACCACCTCATCTCAGATTGGATCACTTTCTTGTATGTTGAATCGAGCTGAAAGTATTTTTTTTATCAAATTCAGGGACTCCGATTTCTGCAAGCACCAAGAGCCTTTAAGGATTTCTAACAAGTAGTAGGAGTTTTCCAGACTCCTAGATCTCAATTAATACCCCAGCATGGCAGCGCAGTTAATCTAGTAAGTTCCGATTGAAACAGTCGTGTAAAGCGCAGCCATGAATAAATTATCTTCGAATAGGAAGGAGTCGATGTAGGAAGCAGAGTGGGAGGGGGCGTATTAGTGGGGTCCTTACGAGGTCCTTGGGGGACACTTCCCGGTCGCGTCTTACAAGCGCCACAGTTAGTTGCAGTAATTGCCAAGGGCAATGGGGTGCTCAAACTTCGGAGGAAAGGGGAAAAGAGCGTGCGGCGGGAAAATTGTGGAGGAATTTCATCGAAAATCTATGTTTGAATTATAAAAACTAATAGCTGGATAGTCGTTGACATATGCTACACGTTTTCTACAGATATTTAATGCCTTAGATTGTTTTTATCGTGAAGGAAAAAGTCTGCTAATTTAGATGTCGCAAGAAATAATTCGATTCAAATTTGAATAATATTGCAAATATTAAAAAGCATTGTTCGTTTTTCAATTTTGAAAATTCACAGAATTTTTACATTTCTTAAAATCTCTATAATTCCTTGTTTCAGAAACATGCTTCAACTTGACAAATAGTAGTAAATTTCTACCTAAATGTTAAAAAACTGACGACGCTAAAATACAATTCCATCTTCAGTTTTGATTCTTATTGAAATAAAAAGCAGCAATTGGGAGTAGTAGTTCCTGGAACAAGTAAATCAAATTACACTCCTTGTATCAATCAGGTAACTTCTTGCCATCACATACAGCAGTCCACCGACTTACATTCCGCCACAATTCAATTTAGACGGCGAATGTGGTATACTGCTTTGCCTCATTATTTATGTTTCATCTATGAATAATAATAAAGGCGTATGGCATTGAACAAATTGAATGTATTAAATCTGGAAAAACATTGGAAATGCACCGAATATGTATTCATTTATTTAAAGCATATCTAATTATTGAAAGCAAATGGACTACAAGTACGGAAAATTGCTGGGGTCTACGATATATCATCATATAGAATTAGTTTTGCAAATACCAAAAAAATTTTCGGTGCCTTCCTAAAACCCCCAACCCCCAAACTCAATTCTTGACCCCCATCTTTTCCTAATTATCAAAGTCCTAGGGAACGACCAAAAATGAAGTTTGATTGTTATTAATTTTTGGTCGTTTTTCCACTGCCACTGTTGTCCTGTCCTGTTATCAAAGTTTTATTGGAATCCAAAAAGTGCTTTCCAGGATATAGCGGGGTCAAAAATTACCGCACAGAATACAGACGACGGAAAAACAGACCGACCGACATACAAACAGACAGGAAGATAAACAGACTGACAGACAGATATAGAGACATACAGACACAATCGACCGACCATCCGACCGACCGACAAACAGACAGACTGACAGACCGACAGGCCGTCAGACTGGCAGACCGGCAGACCGACAGACCGACAGACTGGTAGACCGATAGACCGACAGACCAACAGACCGATCTACAGACAGACCGACAGACAGAAACGTCAAGAAAACAAAATATGTATCCCCGTAAAACCGTACGATGTGACCCTCCGATTGGGCATATCGATAACACTGTACTAGAACTGCGGTAGAAATCCAAGCAATATCCGTAACCCCGTTTGTCGTATAACTTGATCCGAGGCAGCAGCTTACGTTGAAGTTGAGGCGTTATCTATCTAACTAATCTGTTCTTGGAAGTAAGCTGGCGCGGGTTTACGGTTAGCTCCGGTTTTAACAGTCACCCTCAAGATGGTGTACGCCATCTTCTTGATAACAGCTTCCCGTTTCGCAAACGACAATATTATCAGCAGCATGATATCTTCCATAACAAAGAGCAATATAACTAACGTGTATGGCATTCGGGGTTATGGAGTTAACAACTTCTCAAGATTATCTGCGTTCATTTTATGTTAGGGGATTGGGAGGGTTTGTGTGTTCTATGGAAGACATTCATCGTGGTAGATGCTGGTCATAGAATTCAAATAGGCATAAGAAATAATCTGTTTAAAGTACGGATCGAACCTAAATCTCCAGGTTTCCGTACTGACTCCTCTATCCATTCGGCTACGCTGCTCCGCGAACAGATTCATCGAAACGTCAATGTAAAGTAATAAACCTAGCCAGCTAGGAGTGCATACTTTAGGTGGTTTTCACTTTCCATGCCAATGGGCTGGAAAATTTACCGATTTTTTAATATTGATGATTAATTTTTTCACTTTATAGATTTTGATGAAATTTTGACACGTATATTATTACTATTACAGAAACGAAATAGCATTCCATTTTTTTGAGATTGGTTGAGTGGTGGCAGAATTGTCTTAAAAATAAAGAAATTACGCTCAGACTTTTATTTCAGATGCTTCCGAGGCACTTCATCATTTTCCATTTTTTTTGAAGGGATAAAAAATGAGGAGAGATTTGAACAAATATGTAGGTGTTGGTAAAAAGAGGTTCTATCATCTATAAAACTTTGATCTAGGTAGTACTCCGTACGTGTTACGACTTTATTACTGTTCACACATTTGCATGCAAATTACCAAAATTATATATTCCTTTCAATAGCTCTGGACAATAATATACGATAATGCAGTCTTATGAACATAGTGGACTTTCGATACACTTCGAAAGTAAAAAGAAACATTTGATTTTGTCATATTGTACAGTATTTCAGGACGTAGGTAGCTTTTTCTTCTAAGAGGATGATAAAGTGTCCTGTTTATATTTTAACGACTTTTTCTATAGATTACTGCATTTTAAGTCATGCATAATGAGTAAAGTTCTATTTTGCCTCCCAAAAATGGTGTTAAGTACATTAGTTTTGTAATCTATGTGCAGTTGTATCAGTTTTTTTATGAATTTCGGAATTCTTATCTACCTGGAGCTTTGGAAGTAACGGAATTTATTCAAATTCATTGAAAACTTTAAATTATTATTTCTCTGAATACAGTTTCAATCCGAGCCTTATTTATAAACTGACCGGGAATTACGAATTCAACTTACTTGACTCCATTTTTTTATTTATGAACAGTGCCCAAATGAATAGAAAATTATTCAGATAAGAAAATTGTGTGTCCAATACAGAAGTTTTGTATATTATATAAAACTCTTGTTCTTACAGTGAGGATGATTTGAATATAAATCGGAATGCGTCACTAAAAAGAAACAGAGCGATAGAAATAAGTGTATTGTAGACATCACAATATAGCTGAAAAGAATATTATTAATAAATTATCTAAGATTAGGAATAAACAGAAAAATTGTGACCCTATAAGACTGCTGTTCCTTACGCACAGAAGGATCCAAGTATATTAGAGCACATCAAAGACAGACTCCCTTAGGCAGTTAGCCTCCTTAAGGCAGGTCCACCACCACTGCAGCTATCTAGTGGGATGGGGTGTAATTAAATTTTGTACAGTTCCAGAGTGAGAGTCCCGGCTTCATTGCACCCGTCACAGACATTCGTATCGCGTAGGCTGGACTGTTGATGACGCCTTAAAGGAACATGTCAGCGTAAGCTGAAAATGCTACTGTCGATGAAGAGCGGATTTGATATGAAACTCTGGAAACTTACAAGTGAGGGATCAAAAAGCATACATATTTAACTGACGATGCTTGAAGATCACAAGGAATTACTTTTATTTGTGAAATCTTGTGTGCTAATTACATAATTTCATCTTAACAATGTAAGAGTTTCAACAAGTGAGAGCATTTACAAGCTGTATCAATCTCTCAATCCCAATGTTTGTTCTCCAACATTATTTCAGTGACCTCGGGAGTGTGCCAAAACGAAGTTCTAAATTTACTTCGATTTTTGACGATCACTCTCCCGTCATTGAACCGATTCGAGAAAACTGCAAAGCTTTTTTGTCCTTGTCATACTATTAACGCAGTGTCAAAGTATCGTTAAAATTCAAAAAATATCGACAGAGCACAGACAGACGTAAATGAGTTGCATAGGTTTTTTGTGAAGTATAAGCCACGAAACATCAAGAAACCAAAATAAATTATTACTTATTACTGGAATAAATATTTCAAAATCATAAGAAAATGAAACGATGAAATGAATATGGCAAACTTGAATTTATTTCAAGTTTTAGAGTTCACCAATTGTAAAATTTATGGTCGGAAGGGGGATGTGAGGGGAGTTTCAGATAGTGAGGGAAACTTACGAAGTATCTCTAGATGTCTTTTCACTTCAAAAGCACAAGCTGGGGAAGCATCATGATCACTAATATAGTCGAGTTTAATATAGAAGACTTTTTTTAGTGTCTCTACAATTCTATATCACTGAAAACCATGTCACCTTCTTCCGTCGCTCTGTCTGTCTTGATGTCACTCGCTTTCCCGCTGTAACCACTATGACTGCTTTTGGAATTTTAAACCATCCAAATAAAACCTATTGGTAATCTCTGAAGTAGTTTTTTTAAATCATAATAGATATTGTGTATATATAATATTCAAAGTGATCATTTAATAAGATCAAGCTTTACTAGACGAAACTTCTTCAAAGTATGAGTGGTACTAATGAACCTGCTTTCCATATTTTATGTTCCCGCTCATTTGTCAGACAGTTATAAACAGCTGAGGAGGGGGAGGGGTATTTAGAGGGGATTTAACAAATTAAATTTGAAACCTACAAGCGCTTCTATACGTGAATGCAGAGATTTGTTTTTTTTCAATATTTGGATGTCCAGATCCATTCAGTTGCAAATCCTGGTATAAACATTCTCATGATGTAGAGGTAGTATAGACAGTTCACCTGAAGACGATTGAAGATAGCACATCAATCGAAACGTCGTGAATCTAAAAATTTTGTAGACAATGGAAGTCCGAAATCAAACTTTTGATAGTATAGACATACTGACAAACACTATCTGTTACCTAACATCCTGAGATATTTGATGACGGCTGCTACTTGGGAAATATCAGGGAACTGAAATCAACAACCACAACTAAATTATTTTTCTTACCGACAACCTCTCACTAATGTCTACTCACATTGACCTTAAATCGCTGTGAACTGTAACTATTGAGAAGCAAGGCTATTGGCAATGATTGAAGATGACGCAAGTATTGGATGTGCCTACATCCCTATAGTTGGCAGATCAGCATGTGATTTTCTTGTAAGGTCATCTGAGTCTTGTGTGCGTTGAACTGACATAAATTTGTAAAACCCCTTCAACAATGTTGACCTCGAAGAATCACTACTACTGTTATACCTCCCACTAGTTAAGTTGCACTTTTGTTCCTTGAGTACTTGCTTCTTTGTCATGGAGATAAGAACGTTTCGATGGATTTTGTCAGGTTCCAATCATATGAAAGTGAACTTAAACAAAAAAGACACCAGTACACGAATTCGGCACTTTTGTTTATCTAACATAACATCCATAGTGAAGTTCACTAGCGTCTAAGTATAAGCAATGCCAGATATAATTTGGAAAGAACTACACTCGGAAGCAGATATGGGAAAAGTTAAAAAAATATGCGTGATATTTAAGAATCTACGAGGAGGTCTGGTCAAATTCTGACTCCATTTTACCGAGGAATCTAATTGCCCAGCAAATCACAGCGCAAGAAGTACTGAGTCAATCTACTTGACAAATACATATCTTCTATTACTTCACTCACTTCTAGGTAATATACAATCATGTATACCACGCATACCTATATAGCAATATCTACATGTATACCGAATCCTTGCCTGAACTTCACAGCACCTCCCAACTTCTGTGATCCCTTCTAATCGTCGGCCCCTCATTTCTCTAACGTCAGATGGGAAAAAACCGAGGCTAAGACGGATCAAAAGTTCCCGGCAAGACTTCCAGCTCTGTTTGCTTTATGTGCAAATTAGTATCCCGGCCAAACTGGAAAAGCTTACCGAAGCTCTATAGTTAGGGTGAAGTTGCAAGTCTGTAGTCGCTAGGTATAAAGTATAGCCACCTACGGTGGGTTAGGTGAACGGTCTGGTGTAGGGCGCTTTATACGCTGTGAGCTCTGAGCATAAACACTTGTCGAACTAATTTAACTTATTATCTAGCGGTATGGCCACAGTGTGGTTTGCTTCATAAGCTTTGTTCCAACAGATGCTCCTATCATTATTCGCTAACCTTTTATCCGATGGAGCAGTAAATGAACCTCTGAAATGGAAGGATATTTATGATATTTTTTATCGATTCAAATGATTTTGGCGAAAAATGTATGTCTTGGAAGGTATAGTCGATATACCTAAGATCCCAATTAATTATCTTATTACGTCATTATTATGTGTGTTTCTTTTGGGGCCACCTTATTACTGTATCTTGGTCGTAAACTTCGAATTGAGATGAATATCGAAAAATTATGTGTAATGTGTTTTATTTTATACTGGATTATTTAGCTTATTTTTGATATTATGTAAGCAGCGAAATGTATGATAATTTATTGCTTGTGTCACTGTCGTAAGATTCATACACATTTCTCAAACCCCTCTGATTCTGATTATATACCCCCCCCCCCCCATTGAAGTTCTGCTTCTTTTAGATAAAAAGTTGAGTAATTATCACACAGTTTCACAAATAAAACTCTTCCTTTCAATGACGCGATGATTTTGATAAAAAATCGAAACGCGTCACTAAAAGAAAGAGTATTATTTGTGAAACTGTGTGATAATTACTCAACTTTTTATGATATCTATTTTTGATTCTTGTTGTGTCCAAACATCGCTAAACCCCTATGCTCATCATTGCCTTCTTTAAACTCAAAATTATTAATTTCCCTCATTTCAAATCAACAGGATTCTACAAAGAATACAATTGAAATAATTTGGTCGAAATGGTTCGACTGCAACAAAACCTAACGTGGAATTTATAACTGAAGTACCTTGCTTTGTTCTCACTGAGAACTTAGATCTGATTTCACCGTCAAAGGATCAGGTCCGAAATAATTCTGTTCCTGCAGGAATGCTCTTAGACTTTATTCGGAAATAATTCTACTTTTGTTGGAACGATGGTTTTGATTAGCTTATATTGCGAACTGGTTCTGAAATATTGTAAGCACTACTTGCACTAATTTTTCTTAAGACGTTTTTGCGAGTTTGCAGACATTATAAAAATGTAGTTGAAAAATTCTTGGTGCGGGCGTGACTAAAACTCGGCTGTTCAGCCTCTCATGGTGGCGTCGTTCCTTATGGCCCACCCAGACCTGGTTCCAGTGAAACGATAGTTTTGGATTGATGTTGAAAGAATCCAAAGCGATTTTCTCAAAGCACCCTACGTATAGATTCTCTGAAGTTGTGGTGATCCTATAGGTAACAGTCCTCCCACTTAGTTTTTTATATTTAGATAACCTTCCGCAAATGCAGAAACCCTATCGCACCCCATAAGCGTGGCAAGATGACAAATGACTATTCACATTGACCTTGATGTCAAGGCTGGAGTATCTCAAGGAAGTGTCCTGGGCCCAATATTATACCTATTGTATATTTGTGATATTCCAACGATGAGGGATGTAACGGTTGCAACCTTTGCAGACGACACAGCTTTCATTGCAATTGACAAAAATCTTGCTTTGTCCACTAACAAAGTTCAGACAGCTGCCAACGAATTAGTGACTTGGTCACAGAAGGGGAAAATCAAACTAAATGAATTAAAATCGACAATGACTGCGTTTCTAGCCGAAGACAGATAATTCCTCCTCCAATAAGCGTTAATGAGATCACCGTATACCACGAGAAGCTAACGCAAAGTACCTAGGTATGACCCTTGACACAAGACTGAAATGGAAACATCACATCAAAAAAAAGCGGGAAGAACTCAACCTTCGTTACAAACAATACTACTGGTTATTGGGAAGATCCTCAAAGCTGTCCCTTTATAGCAAAATCATGATCTATAATCAGATTCTTAAACCCGTTTGGCTTTACGGTTGTCAACTGTTGTTCGAAAGATTATAACATCAAGATTATACAAAGGTACCAAAATAAAGTTTTAAGAGCTACTGCTAATGCCCCTTGGTACATTCGTAATAAGGATATTCATCGCGATTTGAATATACCTCTGGTAGTCGACGAGATCAAGAGAATGGCGGCCAGGCATGAAGAAAGGCTCCATCACCACCCAAACGCAGAAGCTCTTCATCTGCTGGACAACCACAACGCTGTCCGACGATTGAAGAGAACCAAGCATGTGTACGAATTCGTAGTTATAGTTTTAACGTGATCTAAATGACATCGATGGATTTACTTTAGTGATAAGTATTAGTTTGTAAGAATTCGAAGGATAATTAATGGTTGACCAGTTTGATCCGTTTCAATATGAAGGCCTAAAACAAAAAAAAACATTGTCCTTGAAACGCTGTAAATTGCAACCACCGTAAAACAAACTTCCCGGCAGTTCATTTCACAACGCCAACGTTGTCCAAAAGAAAGACTTCTGGAAGAAGCTGGTTCGAGGCTTTGGAGCTCCACTTGATGAGGGTACACCCGATTCTTTGTGCTTGCTCTATTGGCGATTCTTGGTGTTATTGTGCAAGACATTCAGCCGAACATTTGCCATGATAGTATCTAAAGAATAAGGACAGATCTGCCACCCTCCTTTGATGAACAGATGCATAGTTCATTTCTGGATTATGTCCAGAAGCTTTAAGTCCAAGAACATTTCATTGTTGATTTTAATTCCCAGAAGCTTCATGGAAGATAACTCAGGCATTGGGAGTTCCTCCATCTCCATGGCTGGCAGACCAGCGTGTGATTTTATTGTCAGGGAGTCCTCTGCGCGTTCAAGTTCATTATGCAGATCCTCATTAACAATTCTTGCAATCTCCTGATTGATGTGAACAGCATACTGAAGTCTCTTGCGATGGCAGTGGTTTGCTTGGTATCACACATGATAGGGTCATCTGCGAAGCTGTAGATGCGATTAGGTGCTATTTCCAACAGTTCCTTGGTGTATACCAAGGAGGGCATTGTAGAAAGAACCCGCGTTGAATCGAAATATATCGGATGCATATCCATCTACCACTGCAAATGAGAAGCGATCCCTGAGAAAACTATCCAACCATCAAAAAATATCTGACTGAAAACAGTGGTTGATTTATAGTCCTATTTACGTCCTCCAGTAGAGGAAGTACATTTCCTAGCGAATCTAACAAATATCGTATCGGCCGTCTCTCGCCCCTTTCGCAAAGCAATAAATTTGTAATAGAAGGGGGCATCTTGGTTTCGTCGGCATTGGATAAAAATGAGAACGGAAAGGGTGGGGGATGGGTGGAGGGTGCCGGGGATGGGATGTGAACAGCGAGGGTTTACAAGTAGAGTTAGAGAAGTAGAGATAGAATGATGTAGAAAGCCCAGACATGTCGCAATAATAGAATATTATGAAAATTCATATATTTATGTGGACTGTAGATAATTTACGTGATAACCTGTCAGTGTCTTATGCTTCAGGGTGACTGAATTATTGAAATCAATGTTCACGTGTATCACAGGCAATTTTCAATAAAGACATGGTCGGCACTGAATAAAGTATGGGACGGGAAAGCAATTTTCCATGAGTGAGAAAACATAAAGTGTACCCTTAACATTGAAAAAAATATTTTTATATTGTAACTTACGTCTGATTGAAACCGCATTCAAATAAGTGTAGTAATTCAGTAGACTTCTTCAAAATATAAAAATTAAATAATTAGATTTCAATAATATAATGAAAATCTTATTTCTCGCTGCTTGAGTCACTATAATTCCAAAATCTAATGCTTTCACTTTGTACTTTGAAAAAGTTCGAAAGTTAGTGAATATATTTCAGTCATTCAGTATAAAATATTATGAACCAAAGAGACAACACTGGATAAGTTTCAGGAGATATATTTTATATTATTCAAGATATTTTAAATATTTATCAACAAAACAAGGTGATCTTAGTAACAGGTATATATTTGAACATGAGAAGTATAAACATATCAACAGAATGTGCTAATATACCTAAACTTAGTTGCTGCCACAAGCCACAGAATATTCGTGATAAAGATACAGGGACGGAATGGTTGCCGAAGAATCCTATTAATAATAAAGTAAATCCATATGCCGAAAATTATGCAAAAAATGTACTTTCCGTCAGGCAATCATATTTCAGCCAGCAATGCCTGGGAAGTGCAGAGTGCATCACTTGACTCCATTCCTACTTACGCATTACCCAGAGGACCATTTTGATCAGGAAAACTATGGAATACGGCATTATAAGTCTGTCTGTCGTTGCTGGTGTTTCTATAATTCAATTAATTTACCCAATTGATTTTTTGTTTGTTATATATAGTGGGTTATTCTCTAAAGTCTTAAGAAATTGCATTCAAATTTCTTCTCGTTTAAGGTTGCCAATTTTGCTGTGTTGAAATTTCAGTAAGCGCTTTATCGACGTCGATGAAGGGGGGGGGGAAAGATATGTTATGGACCGATAATGATGGATGATGTTGCTTTTTTAATGCAAATAGGTGCATTTGAGGTGGTGTGATTAGTAGAAGACAAATAAATACCAGAATAATCCGAAACTTCCCTTTATTTGAAACGGATGAGCGAGAAAAGTAGTCTGATCGCGTTTAACGTTGCAAGCATCAGCCCTCATGAAAATTATATAGGCTGGCCACAGAATATCAGTCTTATCCAACAATCAAATCATGAATCGAGACACTGCACTGTGAAACATCATTGCATCCAATAATTTACTAGAAAATTACTCTAATATGCACAAACAGTTAAAGGAAAGAAAGGGAATATATTTATAAAATTTATTCACATGAGATTTCCAGCGGACCTCATGAAACTATAACTAAATCTGTTATACCAAAGAACAGTGGCGCAGGGAGATGGGAGGATATGGGGGTCAGTTGATCGCCCAAAATCTTGGTTAGGTGGCAACCAACTCTATTTGCCCTACACTACGATTATTGATTGAATTTTAAATCATGTGAAAGCAAAGGTAATGAGAAATTCTTTGAAACCTGTATACCTATTTATGTAGTATTAGAGAAAAATACCCCCAAAAAATCCGGTCTGGCACCAAGGTCAAGGAATTATATTTTCGAACTTATAACGGTACCCTAAAGCGTGAGAAACACTATCGCCTGACTTCATTTTTTGAAGATTTTATGTAATTGTCTGATGATTGCTTCTCACTCCACCCAGAACAGGGCAATAATCCACCCCCTCCCCCCTTGAAATATTATGGATTTTGAGATAGCCGCAAGTAGTAATCAACATAAGATCGAAATTCCTGTGAATGGAGTTTGGATGTTAGTCGAAACTTTGACGGCCTGCCGACCGAACATACTTCAGCGAATTATTAATTATGAGTTCCCCTAGGATACGCCGAACTGGACCCGACAGGGATTCTCTTCAAGGAACTTTACGGAATGCACCAAGAAAAATCTCCTTGGGGACGGTATTGATAGGGGAGCAGTTCTACTTGAGTGGCATTGAAATACTCATACATGTGGAAGTAATATATTGTAGATGCTCTTGGTGAAACTATTTCGATAGTATGATTATATTGGGTTAATCGTACAAAACGTTTCATACATGAGAATGTTTTCCAATAAACAAATTAACTCGCAATTTTTAATTTTTTCTAGAAAATTGCCCAATGTGGTAATTAATTACTACTTTTTCGTATCTGTTAACACCTTAACAGTGGAAATGTTCCCAGGATTTCCGTTTTTAAAAAAAAACAGGAATTTATCACCTAATTATCTCCGTTGGGGACAATGACCCTCAAAGTTATGATGTTTGTCTATGATTTACTCGATTAGACCTAATTTATGCCTTTATGTGTTCAAAGAATGTTTGATGAACAGCTCTAGTATGATTTTACTTTATAGTAACATGAAAAATACTTTACTCCAAGAATATTCTAAGAAGTCATTGAGTTAAACAAAAGATATTTTTCACCAGACTATTTTCTTTGATGCACGACCTTCTGTTATTAACTACATTCTACTACCTATTTTATTATAGAATTTTATTTAAGAAAATATGGAATTCCCCACACTTTTCCAAATTTCCAAAAACTATGTTTACTGGAAGTTGAAGGAAAAGTTATCCAGCAGGAAATGAAATTTAAGTATTCAGGCATAGAAATCTCAGGTTATAGTGATATTGAGGCGGAGGTAAGAGAACAGACAACAAAGGCAACAAGAATAGTAGGATGTTCAAATGACACAATATGGCGTAATAAAAATATTAAAGTAGAAACCAAGTCAAAAATTTACAAGACAGTGGTCAGACCAAATATGATATACACTACAGAAGCTCGGCCTGACACAGCGAAAACTAAACAACTACTAGAGACTTCGCAGAATAACTGGATAAACGCTATCGGTCAGAGAGAGAAGTGAGAATATAAGAATGACATGCAAGGTAGAAAATGTTAATGAGTGGATACTAGGTATAAAGAAGGAATGGAACGAACACATCAATAGAATGGACGACAGAAGAGCAGTCAGAATCGCACGCGACAAATCACCGTTAGATCGCAGGAGTCCAGGGCGCCCTTGAAAACGATGGAGTGACAACTTGTCGATATAATAGGCAGAATGACGACGAAAAGAAACAGACGATTCGCCTATACTAAAAGAACGAAAAAAGATTTTTACTTATTTTTGACGTCTACATTGGTTTTGTCCTGCATTTTGGTGAAATAACCAAAAAAGTAAATTTGTCTATTCCTAGCAGGGTCTGAGTCTAGCTGAGAAGTAGCAAATAGGTAATTATAGCTTAGAATCTTTGTTTGGTTGGAGTATGATACACGTTTTGCTTAATTTAAATGACTTGTAAGACTGGCACATTGACTTCCTGCAGAGGCTACTCAGGTTCTACGTAATAAGCTAACTGATTAATAGTATGGCATGAATGAATTTAGATATAAATTCTGGATTACGATTCGTTTCATGAATCCACCACTTTTTCTATGAAATGTGATATTGACAACAATTGATTGACTGTGTAAAGTACCATCTAGATCTTAGATGCTCTTTATTTGTGAAACTCCTTCATCATTCAGATAAGAGCGTGCAAACTCAACATCCAGCAACTCAATCCTTAGCCTTCACATTCACCCCAATTTGGGGTCCAAAAACATAACATAAGGAAGAAACTGTAGAGAAAAACTTATGCTCTATACAAGTTTGGACAAAATTATTTCGATTCTATAGAAAAATTGGAAAAACTAATTTGAATGCAGATGTTTGAGCTTCTTTTTGAAATGGTTACCCTTCTTGTGTATGGCAGAAAAATGCCCATCAAAATAGAAAATACCATTTACCTGTACTCTGGTATCTGGGAGATACTTTTGAGTTCAGTAACTAGTTATGATAATGTTAGGAAAGGTAACCCATCGTTTCGATAAAAGCTGCGAGATGATTGAGATTGCCATTTGTCAATATTAATTCTTACTAGTGTTTTGATTTAAACTTTTTTAGTTATGTCTTAATGAGTGACAAATACGAACAAGAGAAAGAGAAAAACAAATTCCAATTAAATTACCACCATGTTCAATGTCAGTACCAAAATGGTGTTTACCTTTAATAATACATAGGTATTTCTTGACATGTATGTGGAGTGATGTCTGAGGCGACCGGAATACCGACTCTGCACGTTTAAATTCGATATTTTGCTCTATCTACCTCTTACTTTCGTTTCCTTGTCTGAATGTCCACTCTGTATTTTTCTCCTCTGCGATATAACTAACTACATTGAATGTCCTACGTATAAGATAATTCTTCCTCCAAGGAAAACTTTTCCTGTTTACAGTACTTGTTCCGCGCGTCAAGGCAGCCGCCAAAGTGCAGAGCTTTATGAGTTTTATGTATCGGAAACTCACCCCCGTAGCAACCCTCACCCCTTGGCAAAGAAAAAGGCAACATCGTCGTCGCTTTTTGGCAAGAAAGATTAAGGATCGTTATAGTTTGAGACTGCGGTATAAATTCCGGAATAACGGGACGATAAATATATTTCTGGCGACGCCGTCTATTCTGTAGTTTTTATTGCTGTGTGCCGAGGATACATTGTCTAGATGGATTTTCATTGCTTTGTTGTGGAAATAAGGAACCGGTTTTTCTGGACGAGGCGCGACGAACTTGGGGTGGCGGACGCATGGAATTATACATCCCGCGTCAAACAGAAGATCACTGTTTGGTAAGAGGATTCTGTGTTACAAATATAAGGATTGTTCCGACACAGAGATCTATGCAGTTTGGAAGTTTTTTCAGGATCGCTTATAATCCATGCGCTAAATAACAAAACTAAACAGGGGCAGTTCGGTGGGGGAACTAAAAGGCGTATAAAGACAACTTTTGTGTAATTTCAAGGGAGGTCTTGATCGAACATTCGAAGGTTGTTATTAAGCAATGCGGAAGACTTTCGAGGATCGTACTTTTTGATAGCAGATTATTGTCATATCACAGCTTCCTACCTTCTAAAGTATTGTTTTAGTATCTTTAAATTTCAGAAGCTTCAGGCGTTCCGTTAATAGATGTTTTCTATTACAATCTTAAAGATATGCGATTGAATTTGTTCTCTGATAGTGGGACAAAGAAACTTCTCTAATCAATAAATGGAGAGTAAGTACAATATTTATCCGAGTCAGGCATCTGTAGTGAGAAGAGGGAAGTAAAAAAAAATTGGCTAAGTTCAATATCACAGCAATTAGACCAGTACCCAGGAGTTTTAAGGTGAGAAAACATAACAAGCTGGAATTTCCTATGAAGGTAATTTTTAACACTTATAATAAAAAAGAAGTTTCATCCCGTTCAAGCCACTTCACGTCCTGAAAATATTTTTGATAAAAGTTAAACTTATTTCGCGTTTATCTTGCAAAAAAAAAATGAAATTTCAAAGAGCTAAGTAATTTCTTGCATTGATTAAGCCAGTATTGCAACCATATAACATCGATTTAGAATTCTGATTCTAACCTATAAAATCACAATCAATTTAATACTTTTGGTGACTCGAGTAGTAAATAGAACTACAGTATGCAGAACCTCAACTCTTTATAATTAATGAACAAATGTACGTATATAGTTTGAAAGGCATTATATTATCTTTTGCTAAGGCCAAAATTTCATTAGGTATAACAATACGAAATATTAAGTTGATGGGGGCTAATGGTAGTGGTAGATAAGTAAGGGGCCCACTTTAAAATCTTACATAATTTTGAGACATCAGGGTGGATATAAGTTCTGAAGCTTAGCCTGTGGTTGATTGTTTGGTTCATTATATTGTCCTCTTGCAGCTAATTGAAACACAGGCAACCGGAATGTCAGTAAATTTTCTTTCATTTGTATGAGCTTTCAATTGGAGGACTGTTGACAATATAATAAATCAAGGTAGTATATCAAAAAGTGAATTATTGGCCTCTAATTGGTACAAAAAATTGGATTTTACTGTATTATGTTGTATGGTTAGATTTTACAACTTTGATAAAGACTGCCGAAACAGCAGAAACGTTAGTGAAGATAGTAAGTCAGTCTTGTGTGGTTTTAATTAGCGGCTCAGCCAGTAGATTATGTGAGATGAACCAGATACAATCTCACGCCATAACAGTACATTATAAAAAGTGTTAGAACCTTGATCTCGTAAAAATGATGCCAATGAGCAGCACGACATTGCGCGATTTTTGGAGATAAATGTTGTATTATACTCTAGATATAGAATGGAATGGTCGTATCTATAACTGTAACTTGGAAACGACACCTGCAGATGTGATGGAAGTATGCCATTTTGCGGTTACAAAACGAACACGAAGCAGGATGGACCAACTCCGAGTATTTATTCAGCAATTGAAACATTTATCAACTCATCTCCAAGTGTCGCCCTATGGAGGCGCTCATTGGCAGTCCAGGTGTTAGGACCTTTGACACTATAAGTTACCAATGTGCGTTCCAATAGACTACACTTGGAGATGAGTTGATGTTGCCATCACACCCTGGACTGGGTTACGTATAAACTACTCGATTGCTCTTTACAGTAAGACCGTTAGGATATATCCTGACGAGTCTAGGCTAAAAACCAAACATGCATGTCTATAGCTGATGCACAGTCAAGGGCATACAGTTGAAAAAATTTTATCTGCTATTTGTCAAGGTTGTGTTATAAGCAGATATGATATATGATGTTACGCTCCAAGATCACCTCATCTTAACCCAGCGGATTACTGGTTGTTTCAAAAATTCTATTTGCGATTACTACAACCTAGAATGATGATTGTTGATAGTTTATCAGTAAAATGGATCTGCGTTAACCACAGTTGGGCATGAAATATACGATTACTAAAGCTATCGAATTACTGTCAAATGATGTTTCAATTTAATTTGTCACACACGAAAGCTGTTCTACGTCTTTCAAAATATTTAATTCACTATACATATAGCCTCTTCACTAGAAACTCCATTCGTCCTCGAATAAATCGTCCCCAAAATATCAAACAGACTGCTTTCATGCAACCTCGTCAATTTCTAAGCCCAGCTTCTCATCTCCGGTAGAATCTTATCTACCCCACTACAGATAATATAATACAACTCAGAGAGAACTGCTACCCTCCTTCGCCATTTCGCGATTGCGGAGGGACTCTCTTGCCCTTCATCTTAACGTTCCTTTTAGGGCTGATTATGGCCCCTTTAAGCAACCCTTCGCGTCGCTTGTTATGATTCATCTGTTAATAACCGTTAGCATGGAAATATATACCGGATGGCCAATGGACTAGAATAGAATAGAATGGAGGCAAGTGGATTGCGTCGGCTGTTCTCACGTCATGGATAATTAGTACTCGAAATATAACCAAAATTGAAAACAATTGTAAATACAAAAAAAATAGAGAGAAATCGGAACTGCTATTTTTTTCAAAAAGAATATCTTGTTTTTACCTTGCTTTTGTGACGCGTTTATGTTTAATATTTAAATCATCGTTGAACTGTCAAAATTTACTGTATACAAAGGCAGCCCAGGTTATTTGTCCACTAAATTATTAAGTTTTATCATGAACTTAAATCTAGAGGTAACTGATCTAGTATTTAAGAGTATGTAAACATAAAGAAGCACAAATATATGGAAATGTAATTAAAATATTAAAACGCCTCACAAAAACAGCTTTATTTTAAAAAATTGGAGAAATGTTAACAAAGAATGAAAACAAATTCAAATCATTGTCCATATTAAATGAAAAATTCAAAAAAGAATTTTGGATATAATCGTAATTAAATAATTTAAATAAAATTTAAAGTTTGTCTTAGAATTTAAACTAAACGTTTTAGAAAAAATATACAGATTTAAAACTCCCTTTCTCCCAGCGACTTGTTTCACCAACTAAGAGCGTCTACAATCTAGATAAAAAATATTCAAAAATGGAGAGGATTCTCAACTGTTTGCTGACCAAAAAATAGAGTTGAGATTTTTTCGTATTAAATTACTTTTTGTGTAAGTCAATGTTCTAGTTTTAAGATTATTAAACAGTGTAATTAGGAATACTGACTTTAGTTGACTCTATATTTATTGAACAAATCTAAATATTTAAACATTATTTTTTACTATTAGTGCGGTTTGCGTGCTTGGTTAAAGGTATTTTTGAACTATAATGTGTTGTAATTCGCGTAATGCAGGTCTCGTTTTTTCATCTTGCAAAAACACTCTCGCTAAACAAAATGAGCCATTTTTTAGCTGACAAAGTAAATCACTAATATCTGTTCAATCTTTTTCTGTTATTTTTAACGTCGCATTTTTTCCATCAATTATTGACAATGAATGAATAATTACCAAACAGACACACATATGTATGCGTATATAGCTTACCGCTACTTTGGTGTAACACCTAAGAATGGCATTTATTGTCATATAATCGGAAAAAGATTTTTAATTGTATGATCCAAATTTCCAAATATATGAACTAGGTACGTTCACCTTGTATACTCAAGTTGTATAGATGTTGGTATCTCATACGGAAATGCGAAGACTGTTGAGAATTTCACAGTCGTTTAAATCTTGTGATTTAATTTCTGGTTATGTTATTATTGAGGCAGTAATCGAAATCTGAAATGAATGGAGGGGTGATGAGTCATCAGGTTAGATCTTCAAGATGGAAACGTATAGAAATTCGTGTTCGCATGGAATTTCGATTTCGGTCACAATCAGTCTATACATTCAGTTCCATTAAAAAAATACCGAAGATGTCAAGCAGGTTGATGCTGTAATTGTTATCAGCATGGAAATAAAGAGAGAAGAAAGTATCAAACATATCAAAAAACTAAATCTTTGACAATCTCTGATTAGCAAAGTTTTTCAGTTTTCCAAAATTCCAAAAACGGAAAATGATTCAGATGAAGTTTGAAACTGACCAACCAACGTTCTAACATACTTTTCCAGCCCCAAAGGCTGCTCAAACATTACTAGACAGACAAAACAGCGACGGACAGACTATAATGTATGTGACCTAAATTATCAAGAACCCTTTTTGTGCACTAGAGATCAAATATAGCTATTATACTGATTTCAAATCATAAGTAGATACCAATTCAGTCAGTATCTGGGTGGAATATGTGACACTTTCAGGGATGCTTCTTAAAAAAAAATTAAGTAACAAAAATGCCCTACATGGTTACTTCACAAAAACAGCAAGATGCATTTTAAAATCATGAATAGAATAACCTTTGGACATCAAAATAATTGAACTCACCATACTCGACCCAACTCCACTCCACTTCATTCTCCTCGATCAATACTGGGAAATAATCAACAAGTTTCCTGTATTCCCAAAACTTTCTTCAACGCCTCTATTATGTAAATTGTAAACTCTCCGTCGAGATGACGCTACATGTACCAAAATTCGAGTGGAACTGGAAGAAAAAAGAGTTACAATTGTAATGTTTTGCATTAAGGTAAAAAAGATGTGCAATTATTACATGTTCTTCCATGAAAACAATTAGAGGGGGTGATAGTTCCCTAAATAATGTCTGTGATCCACAGATTTTCAAAGCATATCCCATTTTTGAATCAGATGTGTGAAAAATCATATATTTAATAATAAGTACGGATGATTATCAGATAAAACGTTTTTACATGATAAAACATTTTTAATTAACGCCAAAAATTAATTATGCTTGCCACATTCCACCCGTTCTCAACTTTTGACTACACGTGGTAGTCGAAAAACGGAATTTCAGGGTTATTTCTTGTTTTTGACGATAATCGCCGCCACCACTGCAGCGATTACCTAAGCCTACAAGGACTTTTAATCCTTCCCATTGACCAATGATCAAAAACAGACGACAAATAGACAGACCAACGGAAATGATCAGGTATATGCCATAAAAACTCGGTAAATAAAATGTGACATACATGAATACCAAGATTGTAAGTTGTATCAAAAATTCATTATTAGCTATAGATATTGGAAATTCTACGGAACTATAATTTTTGGAGAAAATTACACAAAAATATCATTTAAACATAAGCACTTACATTCTGAGTCGTCAAAATCAATGAAAAAATCCTTTGAAGATGCACAATTCCCTACCTTATAAGGCACATTCTCGACAAATACTAAACCCAGTGAGATAAAACACCCCTCAGCATATTTTGTCATCTGCTTCTAAAACAAGTTCTGCCGCTGCATAATCATATTGAAATAAAACCTGGAATGATAAAAGTGGACAGTGGTCACATAACTGGTCCAGCGAGTGCTAGATGCAGCTTCCCGTTGTACGTTGGGGAAACATCTGCCTAACGCTGGAGCGCGAGGCGTCTTCCACGGCCACCTGAGGAACTGGTTTTTCCAACGGATTTTTTTCGGGATCACGTTTTGGTCACGTACTTGCATCATTGTGGATAAGTTCAGCGGTGGTTTATTGTTTTTTTTTGTAAATTTTACTTCCCATGCATAATCGAGGGAAGTATTGTGAGCGGAAATATTTTAGAGTTTGAGGTAATGATTTTTTTGATGATATATGTTGTATACATATGTACATCACAAAAATGCATGTCAATAATTTCCGTCGGTGTGTCAGTTGGTCTATTAGCGTTCTTATAATCTCAGTAACTGCTACACCGACCTTTATAAAATTTGCAGAGAGACGTGATATGAGTAGTAGGTAATACTGCATTTTTGAAATCGGTGCATTCGTGGCGTAGCAATCAGAACTTTTTTTTATGTTCTCGAGTTTCTGATTATTCTCGGTCGAAGTCAAAAAGCATTACTTTAGGATGTCATAAAATTTGAGTGGAACGTCATTTTCCCATGTTATTTAGAAATGATTCAAACACATTTTCTAGTGATATGGAAGGAACATTAGGGCATAACTTTAAGGAGTGGAAATAATTCTGAAAAAAACTTGAGACGGGCGGGGCTTGCACCCGTTTCTTCATCTAAGGCGCCTAGGTACGCTCTCGTACACGTCATTGCCTCTGTGTGCTGATCCCACGCCCGCATTCCTTGACACGGCCTGGAGAACATTTGTGTGGAGTGGGAAAAACACGGAAAGATAATTTCAAGCACGAGAACCTACCTTACTAGGCGTCTAAGATTGGTTTCTCACCACAGCGTGAGAGCCAAGCGGCTATGTCATTATCATGGAATGCTGGCGACACGGGTTCGAGTCCCATCTGCACTAAATATTTATCTGGATTTTTTTGTATAGTTGGCTACATTACGCCATTTTTGATGCTTTATACGCAGCAAGCACTTTATATATAGATACCCAGTTTGAGTGCTAAAATTTAGTACTTATCGGCTTTCTTATGGGTACCTAGGTGATTTTGTTACCCCACAATCTCACTGTATGCTTATCGATTTTGAGGAAATTTAGGAACAGATATGCTGTGAGATAAAAACATGCTTTGTCCTGACATTACATCAAAATCCCAATGAACTAACTACGCTCCAAATAATCTTATATCGAATATTAATAGGTATCTGTTGTGTTAAGTCCTCCATACGAATCAACACAAAACATATAAGGAATATTTACTTTCTTTCACGTGAATAGATAAAATGTCATAAGTGGGACATAATAAATTTTTGAGTAACTGCATTACTGCGTAGGTACACTGTTGAAAACGATAGGAGACTCAAAAAAACTCCAGCAATCACCATTTTCATGCGCTCTTCAAAGTTTAATTATTTGATAGGAGTGATTATTTGATCATTCCTTTTAGTGTCTAGCACAGCTGATATTATTGTTATTAAGTTTTATTTGATGTACCTAATGCTATAATCATTTGAACTGAGTGGCTACTTCAAAATAATTCAAAAATCAATTTAGGTGATTATCAAAGCATTTTAGCTATAAAATTTTTTATTGACAATGATCGGAAATTCCAGAAATATTAAAGTTAATGTACGTTCCGATATTATTTCCTATTTTTAAATAATTATGCTATCAATGCTCAGTTTTTCAAAAATATTGCAGATATACTCACTTCATTACTTCCCGAATTTAATAAAAATTGATGAAGCGGCTACTGAGATTACGTGATGACAAAGATGCCAAAAGACAGGCACATTGACAGACATACAAACAGAGACATATCGACGAAAAAAGGACACGGTTTTTGAATGATCAAATAATTCATAATCCTAACATCCAAATATGACGATTTTGGCGTTTGCAATACATTTTTAGTTTATGCGTGGAAGGCTGAAAGTATGATTGATACAGAAGTCGGATTCCATAATATTATTGTACCGACAATTCTGAAGAGATTTGTAGATACTTTGCATCTATGATCATACATATTCCCTAACCACCTCAATACTCCTTGGCTCATATTGTAAAGATATTGGCTCTGTGTTTAGTCCAAGTTAATTATCGCTCGTCCTGTAAGATCTTATGCAATAATTTCGGCCACAAAGCTGGAAAATAATACTAGGATAGAGAGATACTGCGGATGGCCTGGTGTTTAGTTGAAATCAGTCTAACACTTTGTTCCGTTCCAGGAATCCAATATAAAGTGGCGTTGAATAATTTGTCTAACCTAACACGCACAAAAAGACTTCCTTACTGCTAGTACATTTCACATGAATCGCTCTTATCCAGTATTCAGTCAGAGGCGTATTGGTAGAGGGAGACGGATACATGTCTGCCACCCCAATGGAGGTACACGCCTTTTATACGTTCTATTCTAACATGGTAAATTTTCGACTGAGACTGAGAATATTACATTAGCAGCTAATTGTGAGAGTAGGGGTACTATAAAAAAAGCTTTTTTAAACTATCTTTCATTTAAATGCGCTGGAAAGGATGAAATAATCTTCTCCTCCAATACTTTTATCATCAACTCATAATATCATTACACAATTTATATGATATAAAATTAAAATGAATCAGAACAAGTTATTTAATTTACTTGTTTACCTACACAGGTAAGTCTCGCGACAAGATTTTATATCATATACATTTTGTCATGACGTTGTAAGTTGATAGTAAAAGTTTTAAAGGAAACGTTTATTTCAGTCTTTTTGGCACATTTGAATACGAACTTATTTTTGAAAAGGTTTTTTTACTTTTAATTTATTCGTTGCTTTTGATTTATCGCTGGACAGGTCTGCAAAAACCTCAGTACACCAAAATTTCAGACGGATTGGAACAACGGAGTTTATCATTACCATCATTTTTTCACTCTATTTCGTATTTTCAGCAAGTCCTTTCATTTGATACTCATATTACAGGAAAGCAGAAACAATTTAGTCCGCCATATTGGATTTAGAGTGACGTCACTTTATTTTTCGAGCTATTCTGAGTAAGCCGCTTTGATAACCATATTGTAGGAATGCATTGAAAATAACTAGTCCGCCATCTTGGAATTTCCGTCAAATCGGACTTACAGTGACGTCAGTTTATTTTTCGAGTTATTTGCAGCAAGCCGTTTCATTTGATATCCATATTGTAGGAGTCCATAAAAAATAACTAGTCCGTCATCTTGGGTGTTCCGCCATGTTGGATCTAGAATGACGTCAGACAGCTAACCATCTATTGTTATCCAAACTAAACGTGTATACAAAATTTCAGCTCAATCGGTTAAAGGTATCTGCTTCAAAATTGAGTTGCAAGAATAGTTACATATCATAGATACATACATTGCAAGTTAAATAAAACCCTTTACAAATTTACTGAAGAACACCACATGCTCCATTGACAATAAATTATTTTTTTGAATCACCTTATTCTCATTTTTTACGTATTAATAATATATTAAATTAGTGGACTCTCAACACTAACAAATTATTTTATTATCATCGCAGACATCAATTCAGTAAATATTTCGTTTGAAGACTCCATCACATTGATAGATACATACATACAGGTCAATCAAAGAAACTCTTACTTAGAATTCTGCTATCCTCTGGTGAGAAGTGCGGGTGAAATGTTAAGGCATTTGGAGACTTTTTGGCTGATTGCTGTGTAAATTTGTTCCGATCTTGTAGTCAAAGTTTGAAGCTACTTTTTATGGTGGATGGGATTTCACTTCGTTTATTGGGAGTGATGCATGCAACCATTAACAAGGTCAATGAACTCGCCCTTATCTAGAAAGGGGATCCATAATTGATAATTATCGCCTAATTTCGCTATTACCCGAACGTTCAAAAGGAGTGGACAGAGATGTCTACAATATTGTCCCGCAATTTGTTGAAAAATGTCATTTGCTGACTCTTTCGCAATATAGCTTCTATATATTATATTCTAAATTTTATTTGAATATAGTGTCGTTTATTTCAAATAATATCTATTATGATTTATAGTTTAATCTATTTCTTGTGTTTTTGATCTGTCATAGGTAAAAAAAAAATACCAAAATGTGTTCAACAAATTATCTGATAGGAAACGAAAAAACCTTGCTACATAAAAAAGAACGCGGAAAGAAATGTCAAAATAGCAAAATTTACTGTCGTGTCACAACAGTTCCTATATTTTATCCTTTCTGTATTATTTTTTATTTATTTTGTGGTTTGGTTAAATATTTATACTCTTTACTAAACTTATAGGTTGTTCTGTGATTCGTTGAATGAATAATAATATTTGACATATTGCCGGAAATTCTTAAAACCATAGGTAAGTAATCCTCTTGCTGTCGGTTCGACTTTAAAGATTGCTCTACACAAGCCAAAATGTTATTGATAGCAAGTTTGAAGGATTTATTCCTATCTATAGCGACTTAGGAATTATGTGTCCCTGAATTTCTTGAATAGATTCTTCATATCTTCTTTGTATACGATTTGTAATACTACAACGATTTATAAAATACTCATATACCACGCCTTGAGTTAGCAACCAAACTACCTTATCCTTGAAATAATAATCAAATTGCATTTTTTCCATGAGAATAAGTCTTCAAGATTCAAGGAGGCCTTAAGGATGATAAATATGTTACGATTAGTATGCACTACTTCATTCAAAAAGTACATACTGTCATACCGAATAGATGAAATTGTGTTAACAATGATACGAAGTCGATGTGATCAAGAAAAAACCAGACAATTACACATAGAGAACAGACACATGGTCATCGTCGTTGAGAACCTAAATGAAGCATCAAAATGTCTCTCTATTATTATAAAGGTATTGCAAATGGTTTCCAAATATTCATTACATTAGAGAGTTTCTATGGAAAGCTACACTTTAGCTACTTTTAAAGACTGGAGCCTATTTGAAACCCTTCTATGCGAGCCGCTGGCCAACAACCCTTCCGACTCTGTTCAACAGAGCCAGAGCAGAAATTGTGCCTCCGGCCCGGAGTCTGACGCTATCCCGCACCCGTCCGTCGTTTCCTCTTTCTGCTGCTTTCCACCCTTTCGACCAGCTGCGGACGATGAAGGAGGCCATTTTATAGGCGGAGCCGTACGACTCACCCCCTCCTTTAAGCGCTCTTTCGCCCTCTTCTGTTCGCTAGCCTTCCCCTAACGCGCCTGGGGAGGGGTGAATTTTTAGGAGCTGGCGCCGCAGCGTTGCGAAAAAATGAATTGAATGCGTTGTGCTTTCGTGAACGAGTGGATAAAGAGGGGTAGTTTTTAAAGGGAGGTTGTTTTACTATCGCTTAATAGATGGCGTAGAAGTGGTAAAAACTCATTTTTATGGATGGGTGTTTTATAGGATAAAACTAGTAAAGAGAGCTGCTTTAAATGATAATTTGTTTCAAGTCATTCTTAGCTCAAATCGTTAAGATATTGATCAACTATTGATCTGAAAACTATTGAAAATTATTTTGATCTTTTTTCTTTCTCAAACATTTTTTTAGCTTGAATATTTTTCCAATTGATTTGCTAAAACTATGCCAGAAAGTTATATTTTTTAAGATTATTGTCTGTGCTTTTTCATGCAATTTGAAATTGAACTAATAATGGCTTTTTTAAACAAGTTTTGATATGCAAGGGCTCATAACTTTTGTGTTTTTTGAGTAATAGCTCGAATTCAGAAATGATGTTGTAGCTGTTTTAGTCTTTATCAGTTTTTATGTCATATGTAAACATTTCTCTCTCAGATTGGTCACCCTTGATAGTTTAGTAGGGACAATAGTGCGCTTTTCATAACTTCAAACATACCATATACGTTGCTATTTTGTACAACCAATCAAGCGTTGTCTAAAGTAATTATCAAAGAAAAATTGGTATAGAATATAAAGACAGACATTGGAATTGAATATAATATAAAAAAATGTCATGATAAATTATGATTTTCTATTCAAAAGTATGCATCCTTTGTTGCCATATTTTGTATATTTTAAAAATTTGATTTCAAAATTGTATAGCAACTAACTAAATTTGAAATATACCGATTTAAGAGAGTCTTAAGCTTTCATACTAATTTTCGTTGTATCTATTCAATAGTTTAAAATTGTACTGTGATGAACCAAGAAAACAGAGAAACTCGAGATAAGCTACACAAAACAAGAAGAAACGAGATGAGGCCATGTCTGGTCTCCTCTAGGAATTTCGATAATGCCTTATCTCGTCTTGTCTCGTAGCAACTCTAATAAAGGAAAATCTGAAACTGTAAGATATATTATAAATACACGTTTTATAAAATTAGATATTCCTCAGATGTTTCAGAATACTTTAAATGTTCTAATATATCCATGCAGTTGATCAGTTCCAGAAATATTCGGAAAACTGTTGAATTTCTGGAATTCGTTTTCATTTAGCTTCACAAGGCGAGAGAGAAGTATCATGAGCATTTTTGAAATTGAGATAATATGTTCTTTTGGTTCTATTCTGATGTCTCCAATGTGAAAATTGTGTGTCATTCTCTTCCGTCTTTCTATTACTCATTATTCAGTGCTTTTTTCATTCACGCACATTAAGATTACACTGGGCCGCACTACAATACTATTCACCCTCTTTAAAAATGACGTCAAACCTACTTGACTAGTTTACCTAAACTCTGCATTTTACGTGCGATGGCATAAGTTTATTAAATGTTTCTGCCGGATTGAAGCAATGTTGATCTACATGACGTTATCTAATAAATTATAGGGACATTTTGGAAAACTTGATTATATAAATAGGATTCAATGTATTTCAGCATTCCTATTCCTTCTCAAATTTATCCCTATGGAGTGAAGAGGTCCAGGTTCCGATCCGAATGGCTCTTTTCTAAACTGATATCATTGCATTGGAAGTATAGCTTCAGTCTATTTGACGCCAGTTTTTTTACGACTATATAGCGTCCAGCTAATGCGTGGGAAGCAAAAAGGAACTAGCCTGCGTTATCAAGATCAATACAGGTAATTAATATGCGGTGTCGAGTGTCGACCGGTGTCCGCTAGTGTGCCCTATCCGTATCCATGTATCCATAAAACAACATTATAGAGTGGAAAGCGGATTCGGCTGGGAATTTATGTATTGAAAACAATGAGAACAACGGGCGCCAATAGTGTGATACTGGTGAATCGGTGGGACTACCGCTGTTCGCTTGGCTAAAGGCGCTCGCACACGTAGCCACTTGTGGTAGCAATGCACACATCAGAGCCGGAGTAACCATGTCGAGAACCTTAGACCACGCACTTCTCAGGACCCTTTGAACCATTTTTTTAAATCTACTTAAAATACTGAATAACAACATTGAATGTGCATACTTCAAAAATTAGCATAAATGTACAGATAAGGGTGAATCGGACACATTCTATTTATTTTAACATTAACGAAATTCAAACACCTACGGGAAATATGGCGACATATTCACCAATCAGTTGTGAGCATTTAAGCGAATTATTGAAAATGAATGTTAGTATTTCGATTTTACTTTTACTTTTGGAAATATTCTTAAAATACTAATTTATGTCAACTGACAACACAATAACATATAGGCTAGTTTATATACACGATTTCTGTTTTTTGACAATTTGACGTTCGAAGACTACTGCTAGAGCTCGAAACTCCAATACATACAAAAATACCCATACATATTCCATAATCAAGAACCTTCAAAAGGTCTCGACGTTCGAGGTGCCTCATTTGATAACTACTCACTTGTTCTGAATGATTTAAACACAAGGTGATGTTTTCCTAGCTACTACTGCTGATCTCTTTGCACTGTTCCTTCTTTAGCGGAGTTCCTCCTGGGACTTAACTTGTTCACCAAGGCAGCTAGCTACATTCTAGCAGATAGAAACCTTGTTGAAATAGCATGCTACTGTCTCCTCCACCCAGGTTCGGTGGACCATTGAATTGATGCTGTACACCAGAATCTCTATGTTTGCTTCCCTGAAGATTACCATCAAAATGTTTCTGACCATTCTCCAGTCAAAACCATTGCGACAACAATCTAACTTGGACGTGGCCACCTTCTTGACCACGTGTTCTAGGGCTTGGAGCTTCAAATGCGCTTCTCCTAGGTCGTAGTAGGATGCTGTTTGGTATGGCTTGTTCTTCATCATCAAGTAGAGAGAGATGACAGTTGGAGTGCTTGATGACCAATGTGTTTCCACTTCTTGGTGCTTCGGCCTTCAAGCACTGGCGTTGATTTAACTTCGTCTGGAAGATTGTCTTCACTCATCAAGACTTGCTGAGATGGTGTATGTCAAAGTATACAAAATACCATCTCGAATGCTCCATAACCAATAACATGGCAATTCCGGAAGATCTCGACATTCCAAATGTCTCTTTTGCACTTGTGCACATGTTCTGGATGATTTACATACAGGGTGATCTTTTTCTAGCTGCTACCACTGATCTCGTTGCAATATTATTTTTTGTTATTTAAGATTATCTAGGATTAATTTATTACTATTGTTCTGTTATACATATATTACAAGTACTTGTAACTTAGTAGGAACAACCACTAAGTGGATGTCGTATTGGAAGGTTATCTCTATTGATGTTCCGAATGCTCACGAATAAATAAATAAACACTAGCAACCCACCAAATTGCATATTTTAAACTCCGTTTCTGAATGCCGGTATGCACAGTACTTTTATTGAGGCTGCTTAGGCACTAAAAGTTACCCATCACCAGCGAAAGGCGTATGTTCAAAAGAAAAAGCGAAATAAAGACACACATCGATAGAATGAATTCGCATAATTTTGTAACGACTGTACCAGTAGGGGTTCATTTTTTTTTCGGAAGGGTTGTCTTTTAATTATGTATTCGATGCACCCGCACCCGGAGCATTGCGTGCAGTGTGTTAGGGATGAAGAAATGAAATTAAAATGCTCTCCGGGTTCGACAGCCTACATGCAGATTCGATATCTTTTATTTGGAATTTCTGTTTATTAAAAAATATTCAGGAGTTGAAAGAACCTACGTATTGCATCAGACGTGTTTTTGATGTAGGCAGTTGAGGCAGACAATCGCACTTATTTGGTGATGTGGGTTTGTTTGAAAGGACGCTTCATGCTTTCTGTTCTGGCTTTTTCAGTAGCCTGTGCGGCATGTTTGAGGTTGTCTCGCTGAATTTGAGGGATTTTTTCAACGCAGATTTCAATAAATACGAGTGACAAATAGATAAATTCATATATTTTTTTATATGCCTTTAACCATCGCCAGAAAATAACCATAAATAAAGATTTTAATTTTAATTTAATCTTGGCGAATATTTGTTATATAAAGAGTATTGACGTTGAAGCAAAGTTTTTTCTTGTACATTTGGGTATTAAGATGGGACAGTTTAAAATGTAACGCTAAACGAAGAATGTCGCAACAACCGAGTAAGTTATAACCAGGTTCTACTGTATATATATAGCTTTCATGTGGCTGTCCAGGATCAGCAAGAAGGATCAAATGTTGTCTTCATTTAGTAGGATTCGTCTCCTCACCAATACCACTACTACTTCTATTCATAGGCATTTTTTGTCCGGAAAACTTTATTTAAACGTCTATAACGCCTACAAATTTCAAACAACATCGTTTTCGAGAAGACAAACCAAAGTGATGCGAAAATATTAAGTGTCTACCACAAAAATATGGCCCTAGACATGTTTTCTTACAAATGATCTTCACGAAGCTTAAACTTTACTATAGGATTTTGCGTGACGCATTGGAGATGAGCCTTTGAGCGCACAAAATGTTCGATATTCTTTAAAATTTCACTCACTAAAGTTTCAGTCACTAAAGTGGTTACCATGCACTATTGAACGCGTTTGACAGGCAGACAATGGAAGTCCAAGAAAAAACAACTTTTGAAACAACTATAATGTTTACAAATTTGAAACAAAGGCCTTTTCTGGTAAGACAAACCGTAGTGATGCGCAATTTTAAGTGTCTACCAGAAAAATGTGGCTTTTGGGATGCTGTCCGACAAATGACCTTCACGTAATAGTCAAGCGTTTCACAAAGAGACATTTAGAGATGATAAATCAACCGAAACGTCACGAAACTAAAACATCATATAGACAATAGAACTTCGTAAAAATGATTACAAATTTCAAAGCACAACGCTTTCGAGTAAGACAAACCAAAGTGCTGTAAAAATCTTGAGTATCGACGATAAAGATAGGGCTCTAGGGCCGTTGCTCTACAAATGACCTTAACGTAGCTTAACCTTGACTAGACTATGTTGTCTCGATGCGTTGGAGATAATCCTTTGAAGCGCACAATATGCCCAATATTTATTGACATTTCGTCATATCAAGTATCGACCAAAAACGATAACTTAGGTGGTTGTCACGTCCTCATGCATTTCAGAAGAACACGATTGAAGATAGTAAATTAACCGAAACGTCATGACACAAAAAAAATATATAGACAATGGAAATTCGAAAAAATATCTACAAATTTCAAGGCTCACTGCTTTCGAGTAAGACAAACCAAAATGCTGCTTGAATCTTAAATGTTGACCTGAAAGATACAGCTGTCGAGATGTTGTCCTTCAGATGACCTTCACGAGGATTAACCTTGACTATATCATGTTGACACGACGCGTTGGAGATGACCCTTTGAAGCGCACAACATTCCGTATTTGTTACGGAATCACGTGTTATGTGGTGGAAGAAAAGAGCTGTGCACGGCCTGTGGACCGTATAAGAATGCTCATCGTCGATTCCGGTCCGGCGCCCCGGACTAATCGACTGGAAAAGGTACAAAGGCGGCCACAGACACACACAGAGGGAGGCGCGGCGACACTCAACACTACTTTTTGCGGGTGCGACAGGTGAGACGGCTGTGGAGTCTCATGCACAATTACACATTGCGGGGGAAGCTTCGGATTTGTACGTGGAAGAACCTGAATGTTTTGGTGAAGGTTCATCCTGCAAATTAACAAGGCGTATCTATCGAAGGTAAAATGATCTGATTAGAGATGTGAAACAGTTCAAATTCCTTCAAACTGTGTACCTTGCATCTTTGGATTTAATGACATGGTTTATCAGTGTACTCACCTTATGTAAAAGAAATATCGTGAAGAAATATATTTTCAATTGTGATTTTGGAACTATTGAGCTTTGGAATTTGAATTTCAAAATTATCGTAAATATTGAAAAACATATTTTTGCCCTGCATTTTAGTTTCCAGATAGTTGCATGGTTACCAATAGTTTAAAAAACTTACTACTAGTGAGTCAACCCACTTGACGCTTAATAGCAACACCCTATTGTTTATAATTATCATTCATTTAAAATGCAATATTTCATGCTAGTACTTGCTAGAAAAAAAAAACTGAACAAATTAGTTGTCTCTAGAAATAATGGCGTCGAGTAGGTTAATGTTGTATTAGCCACGCAATGGTTTATCACATTAGAAATAAGGACTTCAATAGGGTTTTAAAAGTATTGTTCTTTTGGAATTTAATATTGGAAATTCTGAGAAACACGAAGTGTTCCATATGTTCATAAATTCACAAAACTTTCGTGTTTTAAAAGTAAACATAGTTTCCCATATTTGAAAAATTTACTTAAAGTGGGATATGCTGTCCAATCAAAATTTGCAAGAAAGTGATAACACTGAATCTGAAATACATTACAACTATTTGATACTGATGTTGTAAGTGGATAACTAGCACTTTCCCATATATTTACGATATTTAATCAGTTAAAATCCAATAATCAGTCGTAATAGTTGCTAAAACAGCAGTGCAACAAATGAGTCTATTTTAAAAAACGTTCAACTTGAAAAAAATATCGACTAAATTGATTTGGAACATTCGAAATGCATGTAAAATTTACTCCGTCTGTAAGTCTGTCGTATCATAAGATTCTAGGCCATGGGCTGTTCAAAATAAGTCAATCATTTATGTATTTTGTATTTGTATTTTGGAGGATTTCTTTTGAAAATTATCAGGTGCCTCGAAAACGACTGAAAACAATGTTTAACTCTAATTATCATAAAGCAGACGACCAATGACATACAGAAACACCGACGAAAATTAATGTAAATAGTTGAAGTAAAGAGTTCTAAGTGACTGGTTAAAGTAGAAAATATGTATATCAAAATAAAAGTAAGTTTACTAGGAAGGATATTAACTTAAAGATCAACAAGTAGTTATCAAGTCCGTGACTGTACCACGATTTTCAGTCAATCAACTTAAATTATTGTTTATTTCTTCGTATCGGCCTAAAATTACTTGTGTTACAGAACAAATATACAAAGTTAGATTAACCTATACTTAACTTACAAGCTAGACACAGATCCTGACAGAACTGGGCAAATTTATCTCTTTTCGACGTTAATGCCCCAAATCTGCCTGATGAAAACAATGAAACAATAAAAAAACTGGAATATTGTGTAAAAGAATATTGTTGTCAGGGTCAATGTGAGGTATTTATGAATAATTTCAATATAGCTGACCAATGAAAAAGGTGATCAGGTGAGGGCGCTCAAGTTTAATATTCCAATTTACCTGCTTTTATTTTGAGGTCCTACTTTGTCATGACGGAAACATGATCTACTTTGATGGTTCGCTATTCCTTATCAATAAATTTAATATTTAGTCAAAGCTAAAGCTGAAATCAGGGTGAAATTTTGTTCTGTAATGTCCATCTTAGACGAAAAGATGTTATATCAATTACTACATTTTAACATTGACTATAAGGGACAAAGCAAGTTGGATGTAATCAATAGGTAGGTATTCCATTCTAAGTGCAGAATTTTCCTTCTCACTGTTTTGGATATTAAATAAACCGATAGGTGAAAGATTACCTCTAATTTACCTGAATAGTTGTAGGATTTTTTTGATTTTGCAAAGCAATGAAGTTTTACTGTTTTCCAAATATATTTCAAAAGGTCATAATTTATAACATTATATTGTATGATTTACATTTCCACGATACTCAAGCAGATACTGACAAGGAACAGCTGCGTATCGAGGATCGATAATCTTACGCGTGAAGAAAAGCCACCCTGGCGTGACCTCGCTCCAGATACGTCGATCGTGTTTTGTCCTCACGCTCCAACGCCTGCTGCGATGGTCACGCAAAGGCTACGCATTTTTCCTTGTTCTTAAGTGAGCGACATGAAAGGCGACTGTGATCGTTACGCTTTGACGCGTTTCTCGGGATGCTTGAGTAGGTCCTGTTCGACGGACGGGATTATACTAAGGGTCTGTTAAGACAAAGCCTATCTAGAATGGGACTATCGGCATCGATCGAAGAAACATTAATTCATAAAGCTTCTAAAACTTCGCCTGTGGTTGTTTCACTAATTCATCATGAAATATATCTCTATATTTTTTCGCCGATAACTAATTAAAACCACATCGGTATGAATGAACATCAGTCAAAGTCTAAAAAAGGAAATGAACCGCCACACAGGAACCATAAAGTTGTCTGTCCTATCAGATAAAATGAAATATACATTATTTCGGTTCCAAGGGAGGAATGCAGAGCTCTCTAACTATGACTTGAAGTTGTTCGAATCATTCAAGATGCATAGAAATGCTTCTTCTTCTTCAAGTGCCATATACTCGTAGGTTTCGAAGGGTGGCCACCATCATGCCTATTTTTACTTTGGAAGAGATTGCTTTACAAGGTTGGTAAGAAGCTGTCCCAGGTTCCGCAAGCATGAGATTTTTCTTCTACCTATACTGCGTTTTCCTTGGGTGTTACCTTGGACAATTAAATGTAGAAGCTAATATTTTTGCTCCTCTCATGATATGGCCCAGATATTACAATTTACTCCTTTGGAATGTATTGACAACCTCTTTTCCTGTCTATTCGTCCCGATACTTATTCGTTTGTTACTCGATTCATCCACGATATTTTGAAAATCCTTCTATACCAACATTCCAAATGATTCGAGCTTTTAAAGAAATGCAGTATTTACTGTCAATGCCTCTGCTCCATAAACTCAACCTTCAGCTGAGAGATGTTTTAATGCTACACTTAGACCTTTGATGCGAAAAACTTTGTTCATTTTAATGAAGCTGGATCGATATTTTTCTATTCTTTCTTCTATAATTTCTTTGTGCAGTTTACCATCTCTCTCAAATTTTATCTATTTAATAATAAGCGCCAATTTGTATTCTTCACCAAAATCAGATACTTTATATATTAGTCACTGTACATTTTTAAACGCTTCAAATGTTATCCGGAAAAAACATTTGAAACATCTATGTTGCCTACAAGTTTCCGAAGCAGATCTTCAATATTATCAGCCACAAATACTGGAAATACTACCGAGTGCTTAAGTCAGATGTATCATAAGGCACTTAGACTAAAGCTTTTGATGACATACATCGGGTTCAAAGAAACAGTCATCTATATGCATGCATGATGATGTTCTAAAATAGAAACGGAATGAATTACACCCTCCCCCCACCTTTTAAAAAAGGGCCGTGAATACCGTACAACGTGATAAAAAGTCAAACGGTTGAAATTCATTCGAAACATTTGAAATGCATGTTCATAGGTTATATGCATTCTGTAATTCGAGCTATTGGAAAAGGAAAGAAGTAAATCTATCCCAAACCATTAAATTTTCTGGATAATCATCAAGGACATTGGAATCGACTGGACCCGAAGTTTAAGCGTTCCTTTTATTTTTTTATAATTATAAATCCTGATTTGACTGAACTACTTTCCGGGGAAATAAGCTCACGTAATGCTCGACAATTAACCTGAAAATTTCGAAGAAAAAGGAGATTAGCTTGCAACTTAAAAAGTGCGACTCGTACAGTGAATTTACAAGAAAATGAAGATCATGTGGTTTAATATTATAACTATTTGAAAGGCAATATTCGAACCATCATCCAGGATTACAATTACGCTTATTTTAGTAACTTTTACTGAAGACTAGTGTGTATTAAATGCATAGGAATCATGAATAATGAGAAAAATGCTTCTCAAAAAAATGGTGTCAAGTAGATTGACTCTGATATCACGTGCAGTTGAATGAAATTAGTAGAAAAAATATTTTTTAAATTTGATTTCAACTATCAATAGTTTCAAAATTCGATTCATATCCTTATTTCTAAACTGATGATATCATGTAAGAGGTATACATTGCCAACAATTTTTACTATGAGGTAACATCCTAAGATCCCTCCATATTATACAGATAATATATGATGTAATGTTCAATGATCGGTTGTTGATGACTCAATTTAACCTCCAGGTTCACCACGTCCGACTTCCTATTTGCCGGAGACATTTTCTCCCCCGGTAATAACCGGGCCATCATGCAGGAATCTTCTTAGGAATCCAATTACGCTGGTGGCCATTACGTCCGTCCATGATGACCCATAAAAGGAGAACATACGTGACATCGCCGGTCCCCGTCATTATCAGATACGCTAAGGATGCAAATCGCCCGCTCCGCCGCCAGTTCTAAGAGTGTAATGAGGCGAAGGGGTCAGAATTAAGCAAGAGGGATGCGGGGTGGATGGTGTCGGGGGAGGAGAGGGAGGCCAAGACGGATCCGATCAATACGGCGGACGGCAGCGGCAGCTTCAAGGATGGCTCTCTCTCTAAGGAAAGGAGGTTGTCGTAAGGATGCTGCCGTTGGGTGCCTGCGCACGAACAAGCGGCCCTATCGGTTTGGCCGGGACACGCTGATCAATATATTTCGGCGATTATTTGCACAGCTACAGACCCACAGCTCCGCCGTCTGTAACAAGTCATGGATAAGTGATCTAACAAGACGTCCTAGAAGGATTCTTCTTTGGATGCTGAATGACCATATCACGTTGGAGGCTTTGAAGCATATCCAAGGTTATGGAGAATGTCATTCGTGCAGCTTCCGAAATACCTGGATAAAAAATGGTATCATCAGCGATCGGCAATGAATGAATGGAAGAGGCATTCCGATGTGGACCATCGGTGCATAGGCCACCGTCGGGCCCTTTTGCGCCTCTATCAGCTCTAGTTCCCAAGGCCAGCCCTTTTCGCAAAGTTAAGTATGGCCTTGGGTCCTGCCCATCGTATATCACCTGGTTCCAGAATCATGGACCACAGTATGGCCTGCTTGTGGTGCCCGAGGGCTTCACAGCGGCATAGTATGTGTGCCGAGGACTCCTCCTCATCGCCACAGCGTGCACACGTTGGGTCACTAACTATCCCCATTAGGTGCAGGTGCCGCCTAAAGGTATTATGACCAGAGAGCAGTCCCACCAGCAACCTAAGATCACTCCTATCAAGAGAGGGGCAAAATCGCCCCTCTTTGGCTACAGGCCCTCTAAGAAATTCCCGTGCCTGACGGAGATGTCCTGAGATGCTATTCCACCTCAAAGAGTGTTGAATTTGGATCCACTCGTCCGTAGATTTTCTAATTCTACCTGTGGCTAACCGTACAGCCGGTTCCGGACCCAAAAGATTTCCTTTTGATCCTACCTTCACCAAAGCGTCCTCCATAATATTGCCTCGAACTTCAGAATGTCCAGGGACCCACATTAGTGAGACCCTGTGTCTCTCTGCGATCTCGTTAAGAGCTTCCATTCATTCATGAACCAGCTTCCATCAAGCTATTGGGAATTAACATTAACAGTAACATGTTAAAACACGATCAGGTTGCCGGCCTCGCATAGGTCGACGTCCCAGAAGCTGGGAGTTCTTTTCTGCTGCAGCAAATTGTACTCTCCGGAACTGCTCAGCCGCATGAGGATGCACCCCGAAGCATTCCCTAAAGCTTGTTGACACAACTCAGAAACGTCTAGTGAATGCTTATGATCTTACAAAGGAGCTCCATAGTTCAGAATATCTAAGGAGAGTGGCTGATTTCTCTCTATTCCATATTCTATCACGGTAGATGTTGGACCAAGTTGTCTCGCATGATAACTTCCAAGTGTCGCCAGTACAGCAAGCACTAGAGGAGCCCAATGAGTGCATCCCCACCAGGTCGAGCTTATAACGCATCGAATGAGGCTTTTCCAAAAGTCATTCATTAGGAGAGCCTCGACGTTGTGGAACGAGGGAGCTGGGAGTTTTCTCCCCGATGGTTGCAATTTAAGGTCAATGTGTATAAGCATTTATTCTCAAATGAAGGTGGATACGCCTTCTGCCTTTCTGTGAGGCTATCAATAAATATAAACATTTAACAAATATACTCCTAGTTATGCCTTAGGTATGAATTTAGTCAAGTTGGACAAAAAGTAGTTACTTATTTTTACTGGTTTAGTTTTCTACGAACAATTGAGAATTGAAATCCCAAGATCCCTCTTTGAACACTCCCCGAGATTTCGCTCAATACAGAGCTTATATTTTCAAATCAGGATACCTCGCAACTGCAAGTCAGACTACATTACAATAATATAATAAATAGATACCCAGGTGCGCAAATTCTCTATATTGGTGAGTCTAAAATTGATGATGGCGTGGGTTGCTCTTTTGTAGTGAACCAAACACCTCATACGTGGACTTTCTCTTCCCCATCATCAGTTTATGCCACAGAACAGTACGGCATATGGCGAGCATTGAGACTGTGTGAAATGTCAAACGATGTAACAGTAGGAATAATTGCGAGTGACCCTTTAAGAGCTTTAACGAGTCTAAAAAATAAGCATGCAAGGGACCTTCCGATCCAAATGATACTATCGACTTTGAAATTCTTAATGGATGCCGGCAAATCCATAATCTTCATATGGATACCTGGACACACAGATATACCTGGAAATGAAATTGCTGACCAAAGTAATAGGCAGGCCGCTCAATCAACTCATGTCGATGTTGATCGTATAAAGGCATGTGATCGAAAAGCGTACATCGCATCATCCATCAGAAATATATGACAAACCAAATGGCAAACTACCAACACCCATCTCAGAAATATCAACATGTCTAATGGCCCTTGGAAAGTCACCTGCCCGCTGACACGTGGGTTGAAGATTCGCCTCCACAGGCTACGAATATTGGAGAAGATCCTCCCATCTGTGAACACTGTTACACTGTGCTTACAGTAAATCATATGATTTGTGAATGTTCCTTTTACCAGATATTTCGACGAAGATATAATATCCCCCTTGACATGCGTGAATGCCTCACTGACTCAAAAAAATTTAAGAACTTAAGGTTATACATGAAGGGTATTAGTGCCTCTGCTGCTATAAAATTGAAAAAAAAATGAGTATTGCAGTTTGTTTTGTTCATCGGAAAAGACGTTGTCAACTACGGAGTGCAGGTGGGATGTTAACTCTTACAGTTGATGTACAGAAAATATAGATTTTAGGTTATAAGCAATGATTAGCATTTTATTCATCAGAAGCCTACGTCATGAATGAAATTGCAACTGTTTGTTTACTAATTGTAGATTCAAAGATTCTACTAACGCCTAGAAAAGAGACCTTTCTGACGACGCCTATGACTACTGGTTGAAAAGTAACGTTATTCCCTAGTCTGATAAGCCTCAGGTTGGAAGCATAGCAATGCAAAAACTTTTTTATCGCCATACAGACGAATAATCGTCTTTCCGCTGCAAAGTTGCTTGCAGTGTTATCACTTTGCATCGGATTAAAAGAGTTGAATTGATCCCACGACCTACTTTGCACAGCGGCGCCAAACAACGAGACGCGTTCACACGTTATCTTCTGGCGGCCTCTAAGCACGTCCAGAAGTTTTAAACTTCAACGGGGCAAATCCAGTTAGCGACCAATCGATAGTCGGCCAAATATAAATAGAAGGCAGACACTGGCCGATGTTTCAAAGTTTTGCTAACGTGGTGGTAAACCAAATTGTTAGTTTATAGAATCAACTGGACTCTGGGACTGGAAGACATTAGGTATAGTTAAGAGTAATTTTATCGCTTTAACGCGCTTTACTGGTGCATAATTGAACATAACTATATTTTAATGGAAAAACGGCCTCAATTTAGTTGAAAGATTTTAATCGGATTTTGAAGCTGCTGATTTTATGAATTTCAGTTAAAAAATGCCAATACTGAATTACCTTGAATATTTTATTATTAAATTAATTCTCAACATTTCAAAATGGTTATAAATGTCCAGTCGAATTAACAGTTGAAATCCGATAAGAATACTTGGTGAACTGATAGCATTGTACGTGAAATGCAGAGTCACCCCACTTGATGTTATTTTCTTAAAGGCTAAATATCCGTTTGTGATTACTTATCAATCTCATTCAGGTAGAAAGCAGTAATCTGTAGTATTGGTACAAACAGAAGCAAGACAAAGACAGCAAAGACAAAGTCTTATTTTTAGATTTCTAGTCAGACCGTTAGTCAGTATCGCTTGAACGATGGACTGGGAATTTTTACCAGATACATCGCGTTTTAGCATAAGGATGCGTAGCTTTAAGTATTACTATTCTGCCACTGATCGATATCTTATAAAAGTACTACTGGAATAAAATTTTATAGATGAAATAGCGTCTCCTTCCAAATCAAAATTTCTTGAGATTACCACTCACCCACATTTCCAATTTTTTACCCAACTTCATTATCTTTCCGAAACGTCCAAAGACGAAGTTAGATTTTTTTATATTCTTTTGTTTTTGATGATCACTTAGGCGCTAATGAATCTATTTTTCTAAATAGGCACGAAGGATTACCAGGCCGAAACCGATGAAAGTCAGAAACATGGCTTCTCTTTAAATATATGTCATCCAAAATCAAGAAAACATAATATCTCGAATTAGAAATTTTTTATTAGACATTATTGGCTTTTCGGCTGTCTCGACAGCTTAGCTAAAAGTACCAAACAGAATGTAAATGGAATTTGAAAAGCCAAAAGACGTTAACATCAATTGATTTACTATCTCCAGATAGAACGTTTTGTTTTGCAACTGAAGCTGATAGAGACGATTATAAAATGCTCCAATACGATGTTTTTTATGAGCACACTAAGGCGAAAAGTTTCCAGAAAGAGCCATGAGTGTCTATACACATGACCTCAAAACGCTGTATACTCGTAAACCGATCGTGAGAGTTCTGTTCGGGGCGGTTTGCTTTTCATACTTCGACCATAAGGAAAGAACAGTGCTTTAGGTTTCAGCGGCCTGTTCCTTTTCCTCGGGCTTGAATTTTTAATCCCCTGTACAGTGGGTGAATTATTTTTTGTTATACGTAAGGACTTTTGGCTCCAACTCATCGACACCAGGTTTAATGGGATATTCTAACTACAAGTTTGCATTCTTTGGTGAAACCGAGCCAACTTTCGGAACAAGTGTTCCATTAAATCTTAATTCAGCAGTGACGAAACACCCCTGTGTAAAGGCGAGATCATTATTCACTGCGAACAGTCAGGATATTAGTAGTTGTTCTCCTCTAACCTCAATCTAGCAAAAATTTCAGTCTTGCTCGTAAATTATTTTGACACAGGACTAAACCGAAGGATAGGAGCTAGACAAGAGATTCGCTCCCTGTTCTTCTCTGATGGACATAGTTCGAATACAGGACGGTCTATTATAAACGGTGTGGTGAAGTCATAATGAGAGACTCCTGATTCTGGTTTTCATTAATCGTGTTCTAAAATGTATTAGATGTTGGTGGAAGAAATCTATCATCGATGCAATTCTGTGCCAGGCAACACTTCATTGTTTTTGGAATATTTATTCATTGGCTGAAGAGTCATAGTAATACCGCAGCTGCGTCTCATTTGTCTCAAGAGGACTAACTTGTTCTGTTTCTGTTTTAGCGGCTTTTACTTCAGATTAATGAACAGGGATCTCGAATCGAGATGAAAATATGATTTAATGTCTCGGAAAAATCAAGTCAAGTAAGTTGACTCTGTAATTTAAGTGCTGTTGTATTAGTTTATTGGAGATTGTTTTCGGATTGTAAAATTAAAGGATTTAGACTTTCAATATTTTTAATACTCCATTCCAACTTTCAACTGCTCTCAAGTTTTATCCAAACCAAATTTCTAGACTGATGGTGTTCTGTGGGAAGTACAGCTTCGACCTACTTGACGCCATTTTGTTTTACTTCTGACGTCAATTTGCGAGAAAATATTGTGTTTCCTTAATGTTACATGAGATATACCTAAAGAAAAATCATGTCACTCATTACCGTCTGTCTTTACAATATTTTAGATGAAACTTTGATACTAGTTTATAAGGGTAGCACGAAAGAAAAAACAGCTGTAGTTTTTGAAAATTAGTTTAGTGGCGGCGCAAGTATTTGTCATCAAAAAATAAAACCTGAAAATTTCTTGAGACAATTATTTGAGTGAGGGGCCAAAAATTGCGATTGGGAGTTTAGTATTTTCAAGATTTTTTTATCGAACTTCAAAAGATAAATACCTCCTAAATCCGATTCAGATCTTCATTCTCAAAGTGATAAAATTGCGTGGGAAGTACAGAATCGACCTAAATAACGTAATTGTATTTTACTTCTGACGTCAATTGGCGAGGAAATATTGTGTTTCCTTGATCTAACATGAGATATACATGAAAAAAAATCATGTTACTCATTTCCGCTGATCAGTCTCTCTGTCTATCTGTACCATGTTTTAGATGAAACTTTGACACTAGGTTACTAGGGTCGCACGGACGACACTTCTGTAATTTTTGAAAATTAGTTCAGTGGCGGCGCAAATATTTGTCATAAAAAAATAAAAACTGATAATTTTTTAAGACAATTATTTGGGCGAGGGACCAAAAATTGCGATTGGGAGTTTAATATTTTCAAGATTTCTTTATTGAAATTCAAAAGATCAATAGCTCCAAAATCCGATTCAGATCTTCATTTCCAAAGTGATAACATTGCGTGGGAAGTACAGCATCGACCTAAATGACATTACTTTTATTTATTTTTACTATTCAGGTCTTTAGTCATGATACCTTATTCTTCCCAAAATGCGGTTTCATCTCATCTGGCCTGTATAGGAAGATTTACTAAAATTCAAAACATCCTTGGTAGTAAAATTATTGCTGGAAGTAGATCTGGTATCTTTCTGAAGGTAGCGTTTGATTTCAGTAGATGGAATATCGGTCGCTTCAACCTCACAAGAGCTTCTAAGCGCGTAGCTGCAAGCAACATAGTTAGGCGACTTGGAACGTACATATATCGAAGGCTGTGCTCAAAGCGCCGTTTGATGGAAGGATACCGTCCAGAGGTACGTAAGCTTTTAATAATGCTAATTGCAAGTTCTCAAAGCGTACTCCTGCAACGAGAAGTTTCGGATGTCTGAATACACAAAATCAATATCTAGTTACATGTTCCAATAGGTGGTAATTATGTGTGCTGCAAGCTGCTAGAAACTGCGTTTGACAGTTGCAAAATTTCTATACTCTGCAACGGGTCGAACCCCGCCGCCCCTTTGCACTTCGTCCCTCTCTTGACCCCATCAACATGGACGTGCTGCAAAATTTACCCACGTTGAGGAGGAGGGTTAAGTCAAGGACGTCAAACATTTTTTATCCGGGGAGGGGGGAGGATTTTGTAGGGGGCTTATACCAAAAATTGTATGAACATCATTATTGAGGTAGTTCTTATTTTTATACTAACACAACGTCGCACGGGCGGCACCACTGCATTCACTTTTTATTTATATGTTTCTTCCTGTCTCACCCACTGTTACACACTTAGAGTTCAGACTAATATAGCCTCCATTTGCTTTGGTAGTTACCATCACTTTTTGTAAAGAATACTACAACAATGTCGGTTCCAGTGTCGGTTCTGGAAAATAAATTTTGCGGAAAAAAAGTGCTGCTAACCGGCAGGACTTGGAGGACAGCGTTGCCACATTTCGTAGTGACACCTAAAAGATGTCTATTTTTATTGAAGAAAACGGTACTGTGAAGCGACTTGGTACTACCGAATTCACACTAACCTTTTATTCAATACAACTGATAAATAAATACAGACACACGGTAGCTCCTATCTGGCAAACCCATAGTTCTATACATAACAAAAATAGCAGTCAGAGATTCAAAAATAAATTTTTATGTACATTTTATAAATGCACCTATCCAGTATAGTTGTATCCGCAACTTATTGGAATTTACAATATACATCGTATCGACGAGTCTGAGGGAGAACGAAACGATGTCCTCTGTGACTGGTTCTGGAAGAATGAGTTAGATTACATCCCTTTCATTCCTATCACTAGCACGTCCATGATTTCGTACTCAGATTTGTCGGAAATGTTACAGTGAAATGTTAATTGCTTTTCATAAATCAATCAATCCATAATATAATGTAGATACAGGTAGGAGAGCTTGTATCGCCCATCTACTAGGTATCATAACCACTCGATGGAACAGTTGTCAATCTTGGATTTGATGCGGTAATCATGGGTATTTGAATGCATCCGCTAGTTAGCAATGAAACCTATCATATTAATACCTGTCTCTGGCATTCCGGCATATTACAGTTTGGTTTTTTCAATGCGTGATTATATCGATGTATCAATCAAATACCGGTATGGTGTTTTACAGTTTGTATTTTTAATATCATCCGTTCCAAATTTATTTCCATTGGAAATGATGAATAGGAAATTTTATACATAGTTTCAGATAACATGATGTAAGGACACATTTTATATGTCTATGATCTGTCACCATGTTGAAACCAATAAAGGTGTTGGAAAGCTCTGCCGGCGAAAGCGAATGAAAATCGCCCAACGAGTCGTGGGGTGCCCATTCGGGGATGGAAAAGCACCAAAATTACATCATTGTGCTCTTCAGGGTTTTTCTTAGTCCCAGACCGGGAACGAACGCCGGTTAGATACATAATCAGTACCCCCGAATCACCCTGAAAATCAGCTTTTACCTACAGTAGAAGAAAAAAAATTCTGTGGAGTTCCACCCCCTGGAAAACAGTTTTATCCGGAGAACGGAACATCATAGCACAAATCTAAGAAAACCGCTGGATTGATCATTAAATGTTCGGTCAGCAAGAGTGGAATACAAAAGGCAAGCGGATTTTCCGTTGGTTAAAAAATTGTCCTACATTAATATAATATTATTTATCCACACGTGTCTCATAGAGTGGCGCTGCCCAACTTTAGCAAATAATGCTAAGGAGCTGTACCACTCTTCGCGATAGTTGGAGATAGAGTTGGATAGCATACATTTAGTGTAGTATATTTTAAATATTATTATTAGTTATTCTGTTAGTTATCATGTTAGATATTATTCGATTCCCCAAAATTTTTCCCTGTAAACCCTTAACCTGAGTTTTGGTGGAAAAGATGCTTCCTTCAGCCACTGTTCTAATGGCAACTCCATTTGAATCAGTCAGCTAACTGGCTGATCCAGGTATAAATGTTCAACAGCAAATCGAAGCAGAATTGAGAGACGGCATAGTCGTCCAATAAGGCGCTGGATGCAATTAGAGTTTCAGTGGAGGTCTGGGTACCAACTCGGTCCAATCGTTGCGACTTCCATTAACGGCGCTAACTACATGAAACACCCGATTCGGACCAAGAACCGCAAACACTTCCCTAATTGGAATCGGAAGTCACGGGATTTCGCGCTGCTGCCACCGCCAACATTCAAGAAATTGATTCATTAATTGATTTAGATAACCTAACTTTCCTGTCGTATTGAATACAGGGCGATGAAACTCTATGAAAGCTACATAAAAATTATATGGCCACACGATACAGTTCACGTACGTAGGTCGCGGTAAAATTTCTTGACATTCACTCACTCAATAGAGGCGTTTGTCTTGGTCATTTGTCATTTGTTGTTTGCCGTTGGTCGCTTGTTTTTTGTCGTTTGATGTTTGTCGTTTGTTGTCTGTCGTTTGTTTTCTGTTGTTTGTTGTTTCTCGTTTGTCATTTGTCGTTTGTTGTTTGTCGTATGTCGTTTATGCCTCGCTTTTGGACCCTTAATCATATTTAAAAGATGTTATAGTTATACAATTGGGCGTATGAGAAGCTGAGATCTCACTTTTTTTAGTTTTACAGATTTTTTGCTTCCCTGATTCCAGAGAGACAATTACAGCGTGGATATCAGAAGTTACAGTAATGCAACTTCGGATGTAATTTAACTAATTATGACTGTTTTGCTGATTCATCTTGCTTGTGCTAACTGCTGATTGTAGCCACTGCTGAAAGATATTCATTTCGGATTCCTTGGTGGCAAAAATCTAGTTTTCAAATTTTTGTGATTTAAGAAAGGCTGCTGATATAACCAAAACATTAGCTAGATTGCTTAATCCGTTAAATGTGGTTTTAGTCATTGGCCAGTAGAAATATAACATGACAAATCTGCCATTTATAATTTGATACCAGAACTGAAAATGTAATAGTAGATCTACGGAGAATTTCTTCTCATGAAATAAGTTAAACAAACATACATATTAAATTTGAAATTTAAAGTGGCAAATTGATTAGATTCTTTTCTGGAAACTATTTACAAATACACATCCAATCAATCTGCGACTTATAATCAATATTGAGGTCTAACATTACCCATCAAGCTTTATTTCGCATAGTTACATACAAAGTATCTACTAGCAAACTAAACATTCTCACCCTACCCTCAACAATCGAAATAGTTTAAGAACATACTCGTAAAAAACTTCATCCCCAACTGGACACAAGCAACTATGATCTTTATGCATATAGTTGGTAGAGTCGAGATTCCTCTCTCCCACCTCTAAGATTCTTCAAGCAGATTCTTACAGCGTGCCTGCTGAATATCGACTCAAGAGCGAAGGAAAGGAAGGGGCCAAACAAAGACAGCCGCCGATATTTGGTCGTATGCAAGAGCGAGAAAGGGGGTCGGAGGCAAGATGGCGTCCGGTTCGTCCCTCGACGCCGCCGTCAGCTTACCACCACCGGCAATAAGATTTTCCTCCGTACAGTTCTGGTCATTAATATACATGAGGGGCTGTGGATACCACGGAGAGCGGCAACTTTATGGATGGTGCCTGCGGAGATTGTGTTTTGCGCCAGACTATGCCGAAGTTCGCTGGGCTTGGCGCGCCACCACGATGAATATTTGAATTCCGTGTGGTCGGCGAAGGTGATTTTCTTGTTTCTGTTTCCAGACGGGTGAGGAAGGTAGGTTCTTGGGAGGTTAAAAGCCGCAGACAACAGTCCAGTTCAGGTACCATTAATGCTTGATGTATAGATACACGATTTTCATTAGTGTAACTTCTGAAATTCATAGCCCAAGCACCAGGAGGCGTCATTTTACTTATTCATTTATTTAGTTCATCACCAGTGCTTGGATCAGTTGATGAAAAATACAATTCAAATCATCTTAAATAACTGGGTACGCTTTATATTTGGGTTTAAGAAATTATCACATCAGTGAGAAATATAAAAAATTGAAGTGGATTAAGTTAGAAATTCTTGTAGAATATAAGTATCTAATATTTATTCACAAAATATTGCCATTACCATACCGTATCTTTCTGAACGCGCGAAGCTATAGGAATCTCAAAGCAGGAATACTATGGCATACTATATTTTTTCTTGTATAGGGTTCATTTAAGTAATTTTTTTCAGTTCAAAACTGGAAGAGACGTGAAAGCAAGAGAACCAAAATCGGCGTCGTATAGTTTTCTTAGATGAAGTTTGATAAACATATAATATAAAAATAGGTGACAGATTCCATGACATTGAAAATTATGACGTCATAAAGTTTCTTACCCAACAGTTATAGATTGTTAAAGCTCTCACTCGGCGAAATTATTCCATAAAATTGGATAATTATTATCTAGCCTATTAGGTGACTTTTGCGGAATCCTTCGATGAAAATATTAAAAATCATATGTTCTTTTCTTGACAAATTTTCTGGTGGATGGGGAAAATATTGGACTATCTAAAGCCAAGGGAGAAGAGGCATAAAAAATTCTACTATAGGAAGTCTTCGTTGCTCTTTGCTAAAGTCTAAAAATATCGCCTAACAAAGAGGTATTTAAAAAAATTGTGACGGTAGAACGAAGCACTGTCTTAAAAAATGTGCAATCTGTAAAAATTTAACTATATAACTGCCGATAGATCGAATATTCGACAGATTGGTGTCGTGGAAAAACATAGCTGATCCGAGTCCCCTAAAAGCGTGTTTGCAGAGAATTATGACAGGGTGTCAAAGCTGTAATCAGAAATTCGCTATTACGCGGAGTTGTTGATTCAAATTCTGCTGCTGTCTGATTATTCGGAATTCTTATAAGTTTAAATTCATTTAGTCTCTCTCTCTCTCTCTCGCGGGTTAGAGTTCCTTCGAAAAAAAAATCCAACTAATAAATAGGTATATTTGAACACGGATCGCAGAAACGTATAAAGTGGTGGAAGTATCAGAGATAATCTGATCTACTCCATTTACTTCCCACGCCAACTGGTGGGGAAGCATTATAACTGTCAAGAATTTCGAATTAAAGATATTGTCTTTTCTTGATTCTTCATAACATCACGAAAAACCATGTAAGTCATTTCCTTCGGTCAGTTTCTCCCTCTCTCTGCTTTGGTAATCTGTAGTACCTCTATTCCCCGGAAAGTACTTTTTGGATTTGGATGAAACGTTGACACTAGGTTATGAGTGTGACAATAACGAAGAAACTCTGTTAGTTATTAAACATCGGTTTAGTGGAGGAGGAGTTGTTAAAAACGTAAATAATTTCAAACGTTTTTCGACATTTCTGTTGGCTCTACATTTTTGAAAAAAAAATTAGGTGGAGTGTAATGAATTGCGGTTGAGGATGATGGCAGGGAGATCCTAAAAATAGGTATCGGTAGAAGACGTTTTATCATCTATAACATTTTGACATCCGTAGCATTTTGTATTTCTTAGATACCGATTCATTGGTGGCAGCAAAAGTGCAATATATCTCGTGAATATTTCCACCCTATCGTTCAAGCAATACCTAACAACGATCGGATTAGCAGTCTATAACTCTATTATAGATAGACCTTCCCGGCTTGTCAGCTTGCCACATTTACTCTAACAATACTTTGTCTGCTCCAACAGCTGCTAATACTACAAATGACTGTATTCTACCTAAATAAGTATAATAAATAACTAAAAAGTGAGATAAAGTCTTCAAAAGTAGCGTCAAGTAGGTTGACTCTGTATTTTACGTATAGTATGTCAGTTCCCTAAGTAATCTTATAGGATATCAGAACTTTTTCAGTTGCAGTAATTTTTGGAAATCTTGAAAATTATTTGAAATATTGGATTTTTTTAGGTAATAAATGGTATGCAAAGTGATACCATTTATTACTGAAGTAACTGCGGTGGCTTTATTCATTCGACTTATTTATCTTCCAGTACAGGAAGACTCTATAATGGCGTAAGACGCCAGTCGTAATGGAGGAACGGTGCAGATGAGTAATGGATATATTGGAACATAAAGGCTTAATTTCGCAGGAGGGTTATATTGTGTAATAAAGCATTGTTCTCCGGAGATACGGATTACAATGGTCGGACCTGTCCGATGGGAATCCTCTCTGCCCCCACCTTCTTCATTCTAGTAACGACTAGCGGTGGAGCGTCCTGGTTCTGCTGACGCTCCTTCTTCTTCTCTTCTGCCTTCCTTCTGCTCTTTGTGCTCCTCTTACTCCACTGCTGTCGGATGTAAATCGACCAGAGGCGGGGGAAGGCAGGTAACAGCCTGCAAGGGAACTTCCAAGAGGGCGATAAGGTGGGTAATTGTTCTCCTTTATCAATCTCAAATTTTGAATAGTGCTTGATTAACGTGAGTCTTTGGTCTCCAATAATGGTAGCGAGTTGCCAATCGCGTCACAATATTGATTTTCTGATTTTGGTTACATTTGTCATATTCAGCTAGGGGTAGCGGACGCTGTGTTGGATGCACTTGAGGGTAATTTGGGGTTGCTGATCTTGAATCTAGTCTTCTAATTCGGCACGGACCCAAGAAGGGTACTGGGAGAGTCTTGGTTGGCGTTCTTCTCTCGTAATGGGCCTTTCCTGAACCGCTCTATATTGTATTTTGATTGAGCGCCTCTGAATAAATACATATACCGAGTTTGGTTCGCTTGTCGCTCAATGAATTTGCATTGTAGAATATGATTAGGTAATTATAATTCATATAATTTGAACCCAGTATGCATCCTACTGTAACTGCACTATAATCGTTGTATGACCCAGTTTTTCCCTTTCTTCGTCATTTCTTCGTCGAAACCAAAAGTGCTCCGCGTCGCTTCACATACACAGTGGGCTTTTCCGCTTTTCTCACTTTAGGAAAAACAGAAAAAACACACTTCTGAACGTCATGAATGAAATATATCCACGGGCGCAGCAGTTTTCCTTCTCCAGGGGAAAGGGGAATTGAGGGAGGTAAGGCGTCAGATGGGAGGGGAGGACTCCGCCTACAGTCCAATGAGAACCGTGGCATGACGCCGATCGATGCAAGAAAATGTTCTCAGGACAGAAAAAGACGTTTTCGTTAGAAGTTTTCCTTTAGCGGAAAGCAAGGGTGGTGGAGAGAGAAGGAGGGGGGAGAGCTCTAGAGCTGTTTAATGCCTTTGTTCTCAACGAGGGTTTATAGGAGAAGCGCTTACATGGCTTGTTGTATACAAGAAGTATTTTCTAGGAAGAAACAATTAATTAACAATAATTATAAAGGATTACTACTTTCTATAAAGATTTTTGTCTGCCTGTTTGTCGTCTATCTGTTGTTTATCGTCCGTTCGGTGATACTTGGCCCCTATATAACTCTGATTATGATGAACATTTTTTTTCAGATATGGATGATTGTTCACACATTTGCCCTCAAAGTATAGTTATGATGGATATATCTTAACAGTCATGGAATTTTAAGGCATTTCAAATGTTTTAAAGGGATCGACAATCTATTTTTGATTTTTAGGGTATTTAGGGCAGACACTGCGATATTTTCTTCCAATGCGAGCAATTTTTTCCACCTCTGTATTAGCAACTACTATTGAAGATTACTGCATTTCAAATGAATATGGATTATTCATAAGGGCGCCAGTTAGGTTGACTGTACTTCACATGAACTGGTATCCCAGTTTTGATCGGATTTTATGGATGCTGATCCACTTGAAGTAGGTTTTGGATATTTTGGAAATCATGAATAATTTAAAAACTCAAAAATTTTGAGATTTCTAGTATTTTAGGGACCTCTTTCAATATTTTTGAAATAAAATTCTGGATGACCCACCAGTTCTAAGCCCAGTCTAAATCTTTATGTATTAACTAATATCATTGCGTGGGAAGCAATGCTACAACCTACTTGAAGGAAATTTTTAGAGGAATGTAAAGGCTTCTGCATATGTAACGGTAAAATATATGTCCAATATATGCAGCTCTTTCAAATTTGAATAAAAAATTCGTACCCCTTTCCATAATTGAATCGGCGAGTGAGAGAACAATACAAAAATGCAAAAATGCCTATTTTATTTGACAGCGAAATTGTGCAAAATGCATAGGCATATCGTTTAGTAAAGGAATGGAACATAGATGAACATCGTACGTTCGACGGGAATCTGCAAGAACTCACTACAACCGCCATATGGTTTCATAGTCCATGATTAATCTGACAAATGAAAATAATGATTCAGCTGTTGAACAAAAATTTAATTTTTCCATTTTGCCGAACAGCTAGTTTACATACGCTATTATTGCTGATAGTTCTGACGGATTGGATGTGAAGCAGCTAATCAGCAATTGACATCTTTGAGTTAATTCTATATGAAACTACTAAACTAAGATTATATCATTTGTATGTCTTGCCATTATCGATGATATTTTTAATATAAAATCAATTAAAAACATATTGGCCTAGTCAGCTATTCTACATCAAATCAGGCGGTAGTATCCACTAAATTGACAAACCAGTGTGACCCCAGGATATGTGAACTCCTTTCATATCCTTTTAAATGCTGTTTTGTCTTGTTTTGTGCAGATGTCTTAGATATTTAATACTACATGTGCCTATTTGTGTACGATATGGCTCAAGGACTACACTACTGACTGTCCTGAAGGTGGTTCAATATAGGCCGAAACGTTGGCAAAGCGCTAAAAGTCTCCAACCTCTTTCTTTAACCTAATCCCAACTATCTGTTTTCTGGAATACCATCACAATATTCGTTCAAAAGAGTTTTAATTGTTTCTCGTAAAATGATCACTATGGGCCTCCAATGAAAGAACAATATATCTATATTGTTCTTTCATTCACCGATTCAATCACTTGACAATTCTGTGCTGCTGTATTCTGGCTTAGTATCTATGAAGTTCATAGATACATTAAGTAGTATAATGTATCCACCTGATAAAGTGTCGTTCATCTGGTGGTAGCTCAACCCGAACAATAAAATATGTAATAAAAGAGGCACGCCTGGATACGCCAAACCGCACCGTCACTAATCTTAAACTTTATAGCCGCGTATTCAGACTAGGCGGCAGTTAATGAAGCAGCAGTAAACACAGTCAATTGGTCGGCCGGTCGCTTATGCGCTCCACGTCGTGCATCTCTGTTTATGTACACTTCACGCTCGGCAAATATCATTATGCAAACTTTCCTACAGAGTGTTAGGAGAAACACAGAGAGATATGGTTGTATTTAGGGTTCACGCCTTAAGTTAACAATAAGTTTATCTTACGCAAGGAGACCTAAAAAGAATTAATTTATAGCCCTGACATGAGCGAAAAAATTTGGCAACATAGGGAAGCACTCGGAAAGAAAGCTTGGAGCAGCAAAAATTCCTCTCTCTCTGTCAAAACGGTATTAGCTGTTTATCCTTTCTATATGTGCTTTTTTGTTTTTTTTATTTGTTTGAATTCATATTTGTAATCATCACTCGATTTGATAAGTTGTTCCATGATTCTTTAACCTTAAAACCACAAACGGACTACTTGCTGTCGATTTTCTAAGACCTCTCTGCAAAAGGTTAATGATACTGACTATATTTAAACGATCTATACCGAACTTCATTCCCAAAACTCCTTGAAAGTATTTTTGATATGCCATAAGTATCACTACTACGATTTTTATCCTCACCTAGGAGCCCCCCAATGTAAAGTCTCCGTAAGTAGCCTTTAGGCTTTGTGTGCTTTACTTCTATTACGTACAGCACCCGTTCTAGCAGTCTTGAACCCTGTACTGTTATAGTGGCATAAGCTATCAAGAGAGCTAGTTCCTCTTGACACTCACAGAAGACGTGAAAGGCTGACTCTGCACTTTCTACGCATTGCCTGCTTAAAGGTCCCCATTGTTAAGCCCTCGTTTGTACAGGTCCTTCTCCAGGTGACAGTGTTCTGTGAGGAGTTCCATAGCTTAAGGAGCTAATTCCTGTTTAAAGATATTAATGCCTCGCCCGTTTCCGAGCATGGTGTTTTAACCCGTGCCTGCATCCAGTCATCAGAACCCAATAATCCTGAAGTTTCACCCATTCACCGATTTCCTTGACTTGGTTCCTCCTTAAGCTTTTAGGGACCCCTAAATCTGCTTCTGGAGGATGATCCTTTCCTTGCAAGTTCATGCGCCTCTTTTATTGCCAATAATTTCTGAGTGCACACTTCAAGATTACCCTGATGTACACGGCCAGTTTGCTCAGTCCTTGTTAGCATGCTCAAACTAGTCCAGACGTCATTCTGGGAACATACAACGCGCTGTCACGTGACTGTCAGTGAATATGACGATCCCTTTGTTCCTTATACATGTTTATCCTTGTGTAGTGCAAGATGGTAGACAGCTCTACCTGAAATACACAAGTCTATTTCCCAAGAGTTTCACTGTATCTAGAGTTGTGCTCCCTACCGTAGGTTCCTGCTCCTGTTATCTGGACTTTGACTCGTCCGCGTACAAGGTTTTGATTTTAAGTTTCCATCATCCTTTAATTACACGTTTGAAGTTATTTTTAAATACATATGTTGGAACGACACGATGTGGTTGTGTCCAAGATCCTTAATGCTCCAATACCATGATAATAAATTCTTCATATCATGCTACATATTCATGGAGCTCATTTGTATCCATGACAAGTTATCCTGTAGAAAATGAATGAGTCGAAAAATCATTGAGATTACCCATAATATTATTAAAACTACTATTATAATAATAAAAGTGTAAACCAATTTCCGACTCGATCACATGAAAAAACTAACAGCAGATCAATCAGTGTTTTTTTCCTTGTTTAATGGTTTGACATTGTATTTAAACTGATCACTGAACTTATAAGCTGTTAGGTGATTCTTTGAAGGGACAATAATTCGCGAATAATAATTTATCCCTAATAGATGCCAATTTCAAGTGAAATGCTATATATACATGTGCAAATGGTCAACAGTTCGGTGCTACTCAGCGCTGGAGTTTTTGTATTTAGCTGGCATAGTACTCGATTTGTGTGGCATCTGATAATGTTCAAAGCTCAGCTCACACTTTAGTAAATAGGCGTGCAAGGTACGCCCATGAGCACTAGGTATTAATTGACAATCGAGATTGTGTTATCATATAATAACCAGTTTAGCCGTATTATACACCGTCAATTGGTACTGTCGAGTTAATTATGTTTACTTCTAGGTGAGGGGATACATTAACAAAATATTGATTAGTTATATCGATTTGATAATTATAATATGAAGCAAAAGTGATCTACAGAAAAAGTCTGATGAGAAATACCATCAGTTTGAGGATCTGTGAGGGAACCTAGTAAAATTCTGGTTCGGTACTGTGGCATCAACGAAAACTTGGTCCATTTTAGAGAAACTTACAGCAAATGCATCTGGAAGAACCTTCAATACTAATAAATATTCTTAATATTTAACCTCAATTCACTGACATTATAGCTCTAATAGCTACAGTTAACCAAGGTCGAGACGCGCATACTCTGAAGAACACCCAATCTGTAACTATTACTGGTCTGATTATGATTGAGTTTAAGTTAAATATTCAGAATGTTTATTAATGAAAAGAAGTGCTTCGGTATCATTACTTACAAGTTTTTTCAATGTGGATCATTTTGAGCTGAGAAAACAGTACGGCACTAACTCTTATCGGTCTGTCTGTCCGGTAATCCTTGGTCTTCCTATAACTAGGAAAGTACTTTTTAATGAAACTTTTACAATGGACAAAAAAACATTGTAGTTATAAAAAACATATAATTTCAAGTTACTTTATTTCGATGGATAACACGAATACGTAGGAATTATTGATTCGATCTGTTTGACTGCACTTTTCCTTAACTTTTTTGAGCAAGTCTCATCTTAAAACTGACGCACGTCAATTTGCATAGTATATACAAGATCTCAGTTGGTTATGAAAATATCTACGAAGAAGGTTTTTTGTATCAAATCCGTCTGAGGGTAACGCTGGAAATGAATGCTAGAATGATAATAAAACAATAAAATATCCTAAAATCCGATAGCATACCAGATTCGCTGGCCATCCACGTGGCAGAAGACACTTATCGTCTGCTATTGTAGATGTACGCTCACCAAGTTCTATTCACAGAGTTCTGTACGTAATACGACAACACGTATACGGGAATATGTGTAGGTACAAAGAGCATTTAACGTATTCAACGCTTTAGCACTAAGCTCCAGAAAGGAGGTGCATGTATTAAAACTTTCCAAGTGAGCTTTAGTTGGATAAATTACCGGGCTGTTCCAAATTGAATTCAGATATAATAGGAGTTATTGCAGTTTCGTCAGCTGGTTGAAATGACAGAGCGTCTCTTTATACAGCTATTTTACTTTCTCAATGGTCATGCATATGAAAAGATCGGCCAAATCAAGAACAGATAAAGGGATTGTGTATTTAACATACAGTTTCACACATAACTATTTGTGAAACTGTGTCCTGTTATCTGCATAAAGGAAGAGTTTCACCGAGTAAGAGCATCGACAATCTAAACGCTTTATCTGGTTTCTGCAAGGTTATCATGAATCAACGAGATATTTTGTTACCTACGTTACCCACATGCGGGGCAGAGCAATCAATTGCGTGGAGAATGTCGAGTCGATATATCGAAAATTTTCGATGAGGTTCAGTACGAGGAGGTTCTAATCAAGCTTGCTGTCTGTGCGCTGTCACAGGGTCTATGCCAATTTTTTTCCCAGGGATGAATCCCCATTGATAGTTTGTAATAAAAACCAGAGTTCCCCAAGAATCTGTTTTCCACAAAGCCCTTATCTATATAACGAAATGTTGAAAATAAGATTCAATCTTACCTGCAGCTTTGAAGATAACAGCACCCACCAACATTGGCACAACGTTACCCATCATGACGAAATTCAGCAAGCGTTGCTGTTGTTGGATATGTAATGAGCGAACGAGGAGTTTTGATGAGCATGCAGATCTTTCTGGGATTTCTTTATATCGATATCGACAATACGAATGTTAAATTTAGGTAGATCTCCTTGTGCCTATCTCCAAATAAATAATAACATATAAATAATAAAAACACAGGTGTTAGTGCTAGTGGTATTGTGATTGTTCAATGAAGAGATCCGTCAGTGAAACGCGATCTGAGATCTTTACTGCCCCAAGATACTTTAGCTGTGTCATGAATGGAAACTGTTTCCAGAGGAGTCTATTTAAAATTAGCTATGAAAGATACCTCCGGCGGGCAATTATTATTTATAAATTTCTAATCGATACAGCTCGATTTACATTAGACATTTATTGGCCAGTGACAGATACTATCTTCACTCGAATTGCCGTGATGTAACCATTGTTGACCCAACATAAATAAAACTCTGTCATCGTGGACTTTATTTCATGCAAACAGCAAATACGTTTTGAATTTTGCCGTGTGCCAGCTCTTTCTTTTAGCTTCTAGAAGCGAATTTAGAATAAGTGCTTTGTAAGGTTATGGGTTCCCTACATTTTCGTCAGAAATAGGACAATTGCTACATGCTCACACCAGATATTATCATGGGTTACTAGGATTACGCGAGATAAGAATGCCAATCGATAATATAGAGCTTTGATCAAATCCTTCAATTCGATGATCAAAATCATAGAAGACGTTAAGATATTGTATATTTTTTAAAAATATTATCTTCAGACCTGTTTCGTTTGAATTCATAATTTTGTTCAGATTTAATAAGACATCGTTTTCTAAAAGGATTCTTTTAATATTTAAATAATATTATTTCATCCCTTCACTAAAGCAGTCAATGAATTTGATCAAGTTCCTATTTTGATCATCTCCCTACGACACACACACCGACATACACAAACATATTTATATATATATATATATATATAGGGTTGAGACGTGGTAATTGCCTACAATAGCCAGTTAGGTTGTAAACAATTTTAATTGAAAAGCGGCGATTAAATTTGCAAGCTAAGCTCTTTTTATTTAATTCGTACCTTTCAAGTGCATGTATATTAATCTTTAGGAAGTAAATAGATGAAGACGTAGGCACTATTTGAGATTCGAACGAACCGAGCTATCTTTACAAAACGACCGGTAATATCCACCATTCACGCAAAATCGATGTTCAACTTCCATCATCAGCAGAGCAGAGCAGATCGTACAACTTACATGGAAGTTGCAAGTTGGCAGACGCCGTAGCGAACGAAGTTACGTTATTAATGGCGGCGGGGAGTCGAGCGGTCTGAACAAAAGCAACTCCTTTCTGGTTATTAATGAAGGCTGTAAACTCCTTTAATTAATTTCTCACTGTTATCCTCCGCATATTAATCAATACTCTGCAGCTCCGACCTACACGGTCTCAAGTTCGGACCTGCGGCGTCTCATGCTCATGTCGTCCTATTACAAACTAGATGATCTGGGGTTCTACTCATACAGGCAGTGCTACCGGGAAGGTGCTGATTAGTTGAGGAGATCAGAATCCTAACAAAGATACAACACGGGTGGTAGACGATGGTTGGCTAAGCTTATAGCTTTTACTTTACACGAAAAAATTCGAACTCGAAACATGATTCCTTCATGTTTAACATATAGATCACGGAAAACTACGTCAGTCATTCACGCAGCTCTGTCTGTCTGTTTGTCTTTTGGCCTTTCTGTAACGTGGGAGGATTGATCAGTTTCGTTATTGGACGATTCTGAGGCCTCTGAACGTTTCTGATTTTTTTTGGAGGGACAAAAGGAGATAGGAGGGGAACCCTCAAATATTTTTTGGTGTTTGTTCTACCACTGTTGACCCCGATACCAGATAAATTTCAATCATTTGAAATTTTCAAGCGCGTAGCTCATTTTTATCTGATAGATTATACCATAGGGACCATGACTATTACGAAAGTAGTATATAACACAAAGGGGAAGTGAAAGCAACCCCCTCCCCCCTAAAATACTAGATATTCACTTTACGAATTCCAAGTATGCCTCACAGTAGGCTGACTGTTCGATATTCCTAACCCGAGTTTTTCTGCAGTGTGGCTTGACGATACAAGGTTTTTCAGTATTTTTTAATTTTAATTTCATCTATTGAAAGGTTAAAATTCTGATCCAAATCTATATTTCTAATCAACTGATGTTGGTGAAATCCAGAAGAAAATATACAAGATGCAGTTTCAGATTTTGGATATAATGAGCTAAGATGGCGGACTTCCGGTTTCACCGGAAATGCCCTTAAATTTAAGCTTTTGAATGCGATATCCTATATACATTAATATTTTTGTATTCTGCATGTGACAAGATTGTATAGCCACGTTGCTATTGTCATGTTTTCTCCAAATAAATGTTCCTCCAAATTTTTATTTTAGTCCTAGTTGTGATTATTTCATCTCACCAAAAAACCTCACATAAGAACATACTTCTTTAGAAAAAGCAATCACTAACCGGTCACACCAGATTTACACTTCATACGTTGAGAAGCTGACTTAGAGCATCTTCAACCCGTTCACGTAACGGGTTGGGACGTTACAGACTCAGGTGAAGGGTCATCGTAGTCTCACGTATCTCTCACGGTGATGTGGGGTGATGTATTTTTATGCATCATAGGGTGCACTGTGAAAGTGAGAAGCATTTACGTGAATTATATTCATACAAAAACTATTTGGACTATACTCTTACTCGTAAAAGGGAGACAGTGATGTCTTTGTAAAATGTATTATGATGTCCTAAATTGGCTCAAGAAGGGACCATCTTCGGCAGACTATTGTATGGATCTAAAACTTTCCATTAGATGACGATTCGTATAGCGGCAGATATGGGTACCAATCCTAACACTACTAGGTTTTTTTTCTACGAAATTTAATGGGATAAGTAAAAAATCAGATGGGCTCTTTTTACATTCTGCTTTATCATTTCTAGCAGATTTCTTATTGATGTTTGATCTATATCCAACGAGTTTAAACAACCACAAAGCCTTTTTGTCATTGTCGTGATAATAACCTAGAACCCAAGAGATTTAAAAAAAATCTTCTTCTGAAGAATCGAGAGTAATATTAGTGGTGCTGATATTTAAATAAAATACCATATGAAAGCATTTAATATCGAAGCTTTTCCTTTGAAATTGTAACCCCTAAAAACCATATGAGTTTACAGAAGCCTCAAAGATTAGAGAGAAGACCTTGAATGACATCCTCACGCAGCTGATTTCCTAACGACATTCTTTTAAATATATTCTGTTTTCTTACGCCGACATTTTAGTATGTATATCGATGTCAAAATGTATAGCTGTAACACAGGTGTGATGACTATAACAAGAACTCATCAGTAGACGTCATCTTTTTGCTACAAAACCAACCCCCATATCCGGCTTATCTGCAAGATTCGAGGTCCGTACCCTTCGTTTATGCATAGTGCTTTTCATTCTCTTAAGTACAAAAGGGGTAGTTATCGATTTTACATTAAGATGGCGACCAAAGCAGAAGGGGTCTTACCACGACACAGAACGTATTTAGATCCCTTCACAATTGAATTAGTTCTGATGAAACTAAGATGACTGGCACTAATTTTAACTAGGATCATTTTCTGGGCACACAAGAATATACGAACAGAAATATGCAGTTATACAGTTCTTAATATGTATTTTATGTAGTCAAATGAACAAATGAACTGTTTGATTTGATGTTTTTGCTTATATACAGAGCAAATATCTTCTATTCAGACAGGGTAGAATATTTCAAATCTAAGTAGGCGACTTTTAAAGTTTTTAGAAAAAAAGGATTTTTTGGTGGTTTATATTTTTGTAAATTTTGATTTGATGATTCGATATTGAAATCAATACAGTGCATGATAAAAAAAGTATACAACGAAAAAATCACGAATGATTACAAAAGTACCACCATACCCCTCAAAAATAGCGTCAAGTGGGTTGACTCTATATTCTACGCGCAATTGTATCGGTTTATCCGAAATTTCAAATGCTAATCGACTAGCAAGTGTTTTGAAAGTGGGCGTGTTTGAAATCATAAAGATCAAAGTTTTTTAATATTCTTCAAACCAATTCCAACTATCAACTGTTCCGAAATCCAATTCAATTCTTTATTTTCAAACTGATACCACACCGTTGATTAAGAAGTATAACAGGGTCCACCAACTTCATTTCTTTAACTATCAACGTACTAGACCGCTTTTTTATTTTATATCATGAATAGCCATAGTAAACAGTCGATCAGACACTGCGAAACCATAATGCTTTTGAATAAAGTAAAACGCATCACATGTCTGATACGTATTTGTAAAACTGTATGCCGCAGCAGCACACTTACATTGCATAATTGATTCAAATCAATCAAACAAGTCTAAGTACGATACGTATAACTACGATACTCTTCTACACGTTCCAAGACATACACCGCATGCTATACAGCCCAGCATCCGAGAATTCCCATTCTCACAGAACATGTTCTCCTAAAGGTCAGCCAACGAGGTCACTTCTTCGATTATTTCATCTAGAGTTTCTTAACGGGCAAGGAAAGGGTGCATATTAATCAGGGTAACGTAAACTGCTGCTACTGACCAGCCGGGAGCGATCCGCTACAGCCCCTCGAGAATCTCGTTAATTTGTTTCATTACCACATTCATAAAAGTTAGAGAGTTATATCATGCGTTTAGTGGAGTTTTATATTTAACACCTTTACAGCGATATTAAGACCCCATCATGGATTGCAGCTCTAAAAGTTATATCATCTACTTCAATTCAATTTAGTAATTACTTGTGATTTGTGATTCTCCTTTATTTAAAATTGCTTGATTTATAGTAGTAGTTGCTAAAACCCAAGAGAAGCAAGGTTGCATTTTTCAAAAAAGTTTTCTGCGACCCAAAATGCTATACAACTAAGAACATTTGAATGAGTGAAACTTTTTTCATTCATATTAAAATCCTTCATGCAAATTTGTGAACAATCATATATATGTAACAAGTACGGAGGATTGCTGAGGTCAAAAATTTATGGATGATAAAACTCAAAAAATAAATTGTTATTCAGTTAATTGGGTAGGGAGGAGATATCACTTTTTTGGGGTTATCAAAAGACTTTTTATAATCTATAATCTTGTTTATATCGGTAATCGTCCGTAATTTTTAGTCGTAGCTGTCATATTTTTTTCAAAATAGCTGAGGACTTTACGATACATAATGATTAAAACATGGTTTTAGTTTTTTCTTAAGATGGCTAATTTGATCAACTTCCTTTTTAGCATCTATTACTTCAGATTTTAGCTGAGTCAGAATCATAAATACCGACAAAAGGATATTTATTTTTTTCTATAAGACGGCGCAGCGCCTAGCGGATAGATCATGTGTTTCACATGCAGTGGTACCAGATTTTGAAGATAATATCGCATCTCAGGACTGTTCTACTTGAAGTAAGTTTTGGAGATATCCGGAAGCTATATAAATTTTGGAAATCTTAAAAATTTGGGTAACTTTGAAATCACAAACTATTCATTCTTTCTATAGTTAGATTCGATAAACATCGATATTTAAAAATTGATAAACTATACATAAAATAGTTTTCAAGGAATTAGTTCCAGTCGATATTCAGGAATTGCAAAGGATATTTCGAATAAAACGGTCAGTTCACAGATCCTTTGAAGCATTGCAATGTTCTTGGTGCCAAGTCAGCTACTTTTCAGTGGTCAAATATGTTCAAGCATGATCCAGAATTGCTGGCAGAAAATCATAACCAAAATATATAGTACTAAAAACCTTGGAGGTTGAGAAAGTTTTTTACTATCTTGTGATTCCAATTATTTGTACAAAGCCTGCATCGTAGTAACGATGAATCCTAACAAGTAGAAGTAGCACTGTTTACGATTGGATTTGGATGAAACGATGAAATTAGAACTCCCTGTTTCTGAAAGAATGATTTCAGCAAGGACTGGAGGAGCAGCCAGCCACCAAACTATATCTACCTAAATATCGGCAATTGAGGAAAGCGTCACGATTTCAGGCCACAAAATCTATTTTGCTCGACTTGCTTTCATTCTAATATCCACCCTCCACCCTAACAACCCCACGTCCGTTCGTATAATCGAGAGTGTTAAGATGGGGTGGTAGTTCTATGGCCGCCTCTCGTAAATAAGGGCGTCTCCTCCTAGGCTCTGTATCGATCCAGATTCCTCCCGCAGGAAGTAAGAAGCATCCCTTACATCCACCATCCCTACTGCTTGTCAACCCTGCAGATACAACGGCTGTGTAGCTGCCTCAGGGGTGGCGGTGAGGATTCTCGGTCCATCCTGAAACTGCTAAGTGCTGAAGCTACGGTCAAAACTTTATTATCTATAATCTTTTATTAGATATTTTATGTGGTAAATGGTGGCGCATTATAACTCTGAAGGTCCAGTATGAGCAGTGAGACTCCGAATCACATAGAATTCGACAAATCGAATCCTGGAAGTGAGATGAGCCTCCATGATAAAAAGAAAATTTTGGAAGCATAAAGATCCAAAAAATATATTGGTGTTAACGGGACGCGAAGCTTATTATGAAAAGTATCTCCTTTTCTTCAATTTATATGAACATAAAGTTTTCAGACAAGCCATAGAAGCCAAAACCGAGGATATAATTACTGATGAAATCGTCATTAACAATTTAAGATGTGCTGACGACGCGGTCTTACTAGCAAGAAATAAAGTTGAGTTACAGACATTATTATCAGCGGTAACAGGCCACCTCCAACAAATGAGTCTACGCTGAAGTATAAGGAAAACTAAAGTTTCAGTAGCTAGAAATGTAACTAACAACTTAACAGATATAACCGAAAATGGAGATAGTACAAACATAGAAATATCTGAGCTGCTGGCTGAATGAAATATGGGACCTACTACTACACTATATTAAGTGATGGAAGCATGGAGTCTCACTGAAATAATGTGCAAGTGGATTGAGGCTTTCAAAATGTGGATTTACCAAAGAATCTTGAGACTATCGTGGATTTAGTGGCTAAAGTCAAGGGTTCTAGGACTGAATTTTCCAAGTTACTTACTGCATCCCGACAAAATTGTGAAACTGACACACAAGGTTTCACAAATCAAACTTTTTTTTTTAAGACGCATTCCGTTTCAATCCATAAGGAAACGTCAAACTGTCAAAATCAACTATTTACAAAGCCTCTGTTCAAATTCAAGTTTGATAGTTTGATGATGCTTTAAAGGTCAATACGAAACGTATCACAAAAAATGACTTTTGTCTGTTGAACCCTTTATGCAGATTGTGCAGTCTTATCTTAACGATGAAGGAGGTTCATCGAATAAGAGCACTTAGAATCAATCCTGGATCCTGTTCACCACGTGTTTACTATTCATTTTCTCCAAACATACTGGACCAAAATGTGGTGTGATGGATGAATATCAAGACCTTTCTCTCATATCCATACAGCTACGTCTCTGCGTACATGTACTATCCTCCGGGGAGATTATTCCCTTTAATTTAGCTGGGTTGGAGTTGGCGGTCTGCAACTTTAACTGTTCTTGGGATGGAAAAGTTTAATAGGTGTACTGCAAATTGAGTACGGGCCGGAGAAAGAGGCGGCCAGCGAAGCACTGCTCCGAATAGGCGGTCTAGAGGATAATAGGGATTGTTATAAACTAAAGTGGATGTTCGTTTATTCCTGATGAGATACAGTCTCTCGGATCATCAACGGGAGTGTAGAATTTAGCTGCTAGGAATGTTAGAGCAAACAAAATTTTGAGGACTTAGTATATAGTAATGTAACAACTTAGCACTCAAAATTTTCCAATTTTCCAAAATCTTAGGTACCAATTGGTGAATACAAGTCTCGTGAAGGTTTGGTTTTATGAGGTTAAGGTCAAGGTCATTTCAAGGTCAAGGTTGGGCAATGATATATCAAAGAGGATGCTAGTGTACTTACGATGATAGGCGGTCCTTCTGGTCATCACAGGAGTGTATAGCTAAACTGATACGAATGCTGGAGAAAGGAAGTTTTTGAGCAAGGGATTAGCCGCCATAATCGAATTATTGGGCCAAGAATATTTTTAGTCTATCAATACCACTGTATAGTGAAGTCTGGAGAAGGATTGACTCCACCAGGTTATGATCAAGGTCATCCCAAGGTCAAAAATGGGAAACGATATCAATTTCATAAATATACGATTTTGAGGTTACTGAATCAGAATTCAAGGTTATTTTGCTGCCACGAATCAGTCACTCCAAGGTCGCTGTGAAAATCCATAAAGTTCCAATAAATGTATTTTTTGTTTGTACTGGATTAGATTGCCACATCTCTATGTCTTAGCCCTTCATCTGTATAAATCTCGCGTCTATTTGACCTGAGCTCACAATTTCTAGGTCAAAATGATGAATAATGACAACTGGGCGCTTAGCTTATTGTGGTCGTAGTATCAACATTGTCCAAACTGATAAGAATACTTGGATATAGTTGATATTCCTACACTTTTCAAAATGAGGTATTGAACGTAATGATATCCTACTATTTATATCACTATGAAAGCAGATAGAACGGCTGAACTGAATATTAGCTTAGTGATATTTAGAGCTTGCTGTAAAATTTCGATCAGAGTCAACGAATAAGCAAGATTTTTTGTACCCTAAATTTGTTAACAGGTATAAATAAGAGACGAACAGCCAAATTTCGAATTGTATCATGGAAAATAATTTAACTACTCATAACTAATAAGCACTTATTGGCCTACTTGATCAATTTTCTAACATACATAGTTCAAGTAGGTATAACAGCGTCGCTTAGAAATGCCTCAAGTACCAACGGATCCAATTGATCCCATTGATGTATCTCGAGGCTTTAACAAGTTTTACTAAAATAGGCTCACTAATTTTTGATATTCTCGAAAAATGGTAAAAACAATCTTCCTCAACACAAAACTTCAATTTGAATCTATCTGACTACATCCAGCGTATATAAAAAATGATTTGATCTGCTAAGATACTAAGTAGGAAGGACAGCCATCTCCTACCATGAATAAGGATATAGCCCTAAACTTAAAACTAATATATTTCTCAGCTAGTGTACCGTAAGCTATGCAGCACCGCAGTTTCGTAGCCCGTCCGAGGTTTTTGTTGTTCCAAACTATCGGAACTATTAGCGGAACAAAAAGTCCAGCAACAACACGCAAGCCCCGAATCCGGCATCTCCTATGCCCAACAGCCGCCATTAGTAACGCCTTAAAGTTAGGTGGACCCTTACTTCAGAAAGCAAAACACACGTCGGCCACCCTTGTAAAACAAAGACGCATCGATATTAGGATCCATAGTCCGGTTAGGAAGTCAAAGGCAGCTTCAGTTCAGGTATCATCACGGTTCAGTGTTGGGCACATCTGAATTTTGGTTCTATTCATGCCGTCATGCTGTATAGTTTTCATGTGGGCACAGCTTGAACAACTTGCGATTATTTGATTAAGTTAATTTCCTCCGGGATAAAATGATGAAATATTTTATTATGATGAGTGCACTGCTTTAAGACGCCTGCTGGCGAACGTTCTCTCTCTCTCTTTCTATCTCTACAATCATGTTTTCCAAGGAAAATGATACCATTTCTTATGGTATTGAAGACTTTTAAGAAGTTGCTCCTGAAAGACGGTACATCCATGTATTACTATTATATCTATGTTATACAAGTAGATGCTCTAGATGTCCTCTATAATATTGATTTTTCTCACGTTTAATGCCTTGTCCATCATAGCAAATCTTACCGGTCTCAGAAACAGTTTAACAAACTTAATAGAATCGTACTTGAAGTTGTTTTGAAGTATAACATCAGTATAACGTCACTCACATATATGTCGCCCTATCTGGAAATCCCTTACTCTACTTCAAATTGAAAACCAAAGTGATTGATAAAATTTCGAACCTGTTTACGATTATGGCAAGGAGAAACGAAGCATGGGTGTTTGTGGAAGTCGGTACAGTGCTAGTGGCAGAGGAAAAGCAAAATATGAGAAGAATTACAAACTCTGAAACTTCGTTCTTAGATGCTCTTGTTGATTTATTTGCATTCAATGCTGGAACAAGTATTTGGCAAAATATTAGCAATGCTGTTTTAAAGAAGCTAACACAACTACGCTTTAATATCAAACCGATATAAAAAATAAACATAATATTCAATAATCAAAATTCTTTTGTCAGCTATAACATGTAAAGTGCTTATTACTATATTTTTATACTAACGCTACTTTTATAAATAGTTACCTGTGAAATATTTATACCAGTTGAAGTCAAGCACACCACGCTTTTTAAGATAAAATACATTTTTTAATCACTTCATTCTTATTTCAAGCTTGTCGTTTGATTACACGTATTGAGTTAGTGGAATTTCCGTTGTTTAAACAAAATCTTGATGAAAAAAAATTTTTACTTCTTAGCTCGGTTTGCTATTAAAGAAAGCTTTTTTATTATTTAAACTATAGTTTATTTTTCATATCTGGTCTGGAAAAGAAATTACTCCCATTAATTTTATTGAAAAAATTGGAGCAATTCTCAAATGTTATAAGGATTCGACGTTTGACTCGCATTAAACCAAATAATTACTCGAGAACAGATTCTGTTAATAGATAACCTCATGCAAAGGCAGATAGACTATCGCGCTTCATAAGCCCTGCGATCATCTTAGTGTCTTGAGGATGTTTCGACATAGAATAGATTTTCATCTAATAAAAATGTTAAAAAGAAAATTCATGAAAGGGCTGAACAGTTCAGAGCATGAGCAAAACGATAATCTGAGGTACAAAGTGAAAAGATTTGCTTAGAGTTTGACAATTCTTTTTTCAAGCCATCAAATAAATACTCAGTGATTTTTAAAGAAGTTCTTATGATTTGTTCAACAAGGCCTCCCTGAAGAAGATGTGAACTGTAGCTCTTTTTTCAACTTTTTCTAGCATATCTTATTGGTTATATTTGTTTCTTCATGTATTTAACAAAAAATGTTAAACAGAGACTGTATACATTGCCTGTTTTTGCAAAAACCTTGTATGGATACTCTACATTAATAGAAATAGGATAAGATGGCACGATTTTATACAAAATCACACTCATCTTCAATTTTTTTTTAAAATGATCAGCTTATTAATCTTCCCTTGTTGTTTTATATAAAATGCTACCCTTGTGTTGCTTATAAATGAGGATAGGTCGAATTTATTCTGCTTCTAAGGTTTTTCTACTTCCATATTCTACCATCTCTATATGGCGTTAGAGGGATAGAGATACGAGGAAAACCTCTCGACAGTTTTGGCTTAACCTCAACGATGGTTCAGCGTAGAGAAATAGATAAAGTTCTTGCATAGAAGGCAGGATATTCTTCTGTCAATCCTTTTTAATTATTATAATCATATAATATAATTATAAAATTGCGTGCAGACTTGTTGTCCGGACTGCTTGATAAAACAAAGACGGCTGTATGACCGCTAGGGAAACCCGCCCGGTATATAATTTAAGCAAACGATGCCGACGGCCCGATAAGGGTTACGTGTGTAAACTATAGCTAATCTAACTCAATAAACTTTATAGTGGCAGGAATGGAGGCCGAGATAACGCGCGGTAAGGTTGCCGTATAATCCAGGTTGCAATCCTCACCCTTAACGACATCTATGAGTAGCGAGGGCGATTGGCGGTAGAGGGACCTTTTAAGATAACGACAATGTCTAAATATACCTAGAACTGGACTGGTAAAGAACAGGGAAATCATTTTTGGTGAAGGAACAGTGAGCATACGAGATAAGGAAATGAAAATTCCTATGGAGCGCAAGGGTCTAAGGCCGCACTTAGACTATGCAACAAGTCTCATGAACTCTAAAATAAGTTTATCCAATCATAGTGGCTTAAAGCCATAGTTCAAAACAATAATTGCTTTGAAATATCATTAGGCCACAATGAAGAAATAGTTGTGAAGCATTCGTTAACCAACACAACAAGGGCTCAGAGTCTCATGAAAAGATACGTAAAGTACACCCATTTCCTTCTTCTACTACTTCTTGTCCTGATTGAGAGTCTTTCTCAGATTCTCTATTAAACTGACCAATTTCTCTCGAATTTCTTCTCACACCTCCTTCTTCAACGCCAAACCTCCTATTCTTTTCCCACGTCGTGCTTTTTATTTCCAGATTCAATTTGAACTCTTCATGTGTAGGGTTCCACAGACACGTTCCTTTACGGTGAAATTCTATGAGCTTGAAAATATTTGGTTGTCTTCACTCTTCCATAGTTGAGCCGCTCAGGTATAAACACGAACAGTGATAGTTCAGAACATTACTGTAGGCCCTAGCCTCGCAGAATTATGAGGTAAGCATTTTTTCTTGATCACAGATAATTATTTATTGGAGAAAATACTATAATCGTATGCCTCAAACATTCCTGCACAAGTTTTCAACGTATCCAAATATCTGACCAGCTAAGAATAAGAATCGTGGTTAGTATTTTAAATCATTTCAAAAGCGTCTAGTAGGAGAGCCGACAGCAAATTCTTGATTGTTTTTTGTAGTAATATAACGTGTAGAATGGTAGGTGAATGATCCGCTACCACATAAACAGCTTTCCGTTCTGATACATTAATCCATTCGGCCACAGTACCTTATGAGCAAATACATCCAAACGCCAGCCAGCCCAACCAATTTCTTGTATTTTCGAAGGAGTCACATAGAATTGCAAGTCCAAGTAACTTCAACATCAATGTTTAGTGAGCAGAAATTGGATTCGTCACCCTTAAACAGACGTAAATACGGAGAAAGCCAATCTACCTGACTACATTTTACGTCAAAAATGGAAGAAGATTTTGTTTTCTTGATTTTTCATGGAACATACATCACAAAAAACCATGACATTTATTTCTGTCGGTCTGCTGCCTGACTGTCCACTAATTATTTGTTCCTGAATCGGAAAATAACATTCGGATTTTGATAAAATGTTGATACGAGGTTGCTACTGAGGCAAGGACGTCAAAGTTTTATTGTTTCTGAGAATGTATGTAATGATGGAATTCATATCAAAAACGAGTGAAAATCCGCCATAATTTCAATTTCTGACATATCAGAAGCCCTTGATTGCTTAAAATTAGTTTTGGGGGTATAAAATAAAGGCTAGCGAAATGTACCCATCAAAAACTGACAAAAAAATCGTTTAGTTATAGCTCTTGGACATTCCCAGGCCCCTGGTTATTTTGCCATTTTTGTTGAGGGGCCCAAAATCAGGCTGGTTGAGGAGCTTTCGTCAACAAAATTTGATTCTGTTGTTTCTGGGGTTCTACAATCATTTAAACAATTTTTTGATTGTCCAAAATCGGGTAGGTTAGGAAGAGATTGTGATTAGATATTGGATCTAAAATGGTTTGTAGTCACAGTACTTTTCTTGGTTACGCGTGAGAAGTAAAAACCACATCATTGGCGGGGTAGTTGTGAAAAAAATGTGAAGAAACGATACGCTTTATATATGCTTTTAGAGTTTGGTCTGTGGCGCGGTGTTGACTCAGCCAAGTACAGCACGCTGGATTGATTCTATGCACGTACAAGTGCGGCTGAAAACAATTTCATCACAGCATGCCGAGTCAATCTACTTGCATTTGATGTCATCCCTCAACAAAATCATCACTTTCCGGATTTCTATGCTTAAGTGGTCCACTCTGTATACGAATAACAGAAACAGCAGAGAATCGGCGACACTAGGCGGGCAGGCATCATCAGAATAACTCTCCGGAGGAAAAACAAAACTTGACGCCGTTATGACTTGAATTATTCGCTGTCGTTTACTTTTATGGGATGTACATCCGCAAGCGTCCGACCAAGTTCCTGGAAGCAGCCAGACAAAATGGCGGTAGTTATGATAAGCTTCTGCGCTGCCAATGTTCTGTGTGTCGCAGATTTCTGGAATAATTGCTTTTTGATGCATATTTGATGTACTGGAACAGAGAAGGTTTCTAGATAACTTGAAGCAAAAGAGGAAGGTGGGGTGTACACCTATGCTCTAGTGTGAAGATAGTTAAGTTGGAAGATTTCATAGTGGAAGCTTGAGTAATGGATTTACAAAACTAAAATGGAATAGTGTCAGATAGATAGTGTCTAAAGGTAGGCTTTTGCCTCGTTGACATAAATTGCTTCAAATTGTTCCAACTATACGCGGATCACGATTTCGAGTCAAAACTTTGCTCAGTCAAAGTTTATATAGAGTTTTCCTGTATTTTTTTCACACATACTGTACTGATATATGAATTTGCTGATTCTAAAGAGTTTCTGTTAATCTAAATTTCCTCTACTAAAAGTATGGTTTCCTCTGGTTTAGTAATTAATACAAAGCTTTTGCATATATCGGATGTAGGTAAAGGTATAAAATATTATGATACTCACCTTCTCAGTTATATAGCAGTTTTAATAACGATAATCGAATCATCACTAAGGCATGGATAAAAGGGAGTCTAATATTAAAAAAATATTTTACCTTAAATGCGAAATTGTTATGACTTTGGCACAGTTGATGCTATAAGAAACCGTATCATATTTGTTGATACGATAGATAAATCCTTCGCATGAATAACTTTGTCACGAGCTATTTTTTGTACCACTGCACTTGTATTTTTTTTATTTTAAAGCAAAATCAAAATCTGTAGGAATTGTATACAATTTTGAAAATAGCTTAGTATCATCCTTTTTTATACTCGATTTCTTTCAAGTGCTTGAAACAAATACAAAATTAATGTTGCAGTTTGAACAACAATTCCAAAAAGTATGCTCACCCCAATGCATTTGTCATAAATTTAGGACGATAAATGTCAAAAAACGATTAAGGTCACCAATGCACTCTCAAAAAAACTTCACAAATATATTTGCTTATATATAAGCTTCATGCCAAATGAAATCTAAATTTAGACAAGTTAATTTTAAAACCCGTACTTCACCCCTCACTTCCTGCACAATTTTATGGGAAGAAACCACAGCAAGTATTGATTTATTTCTATTAGTACTGAGAACTTAGAACATGTTTATTTGATATATATATATATATATATATATATATATATATATATAGCCATAAAAATGTATATAGTTTCATACTACTAAATGGAATATTATTAATTTAAATATTCCTTTTTTATCTTTATAAAGAAATCGTAATTCCTGTGAAAGGTGGATATGTTTGGTCTGTTTCCAGGTGTAAACTATAAGTAATAGATATATTCATCAAATAATCTTCTTCTTCAGTGATTAAACGTAAGGGCTTAGTTCCACTGAGCTCACATCAGAAACCAGACCTTGAAGTCTAAGCACGATTCTACGTTACTAATGTGAGAATGCCTCATAAAAACAATAGTTTCTCTACACTCCGCTACTGTTATGAAACGTAATATCATTATAATCCTTAAAAAAGCACTCGCAATCCCTAATTTAGTGCAGCAACCCATCAGAATACCCCCTCCCTATCAGAGGATGAAGACAAATCTAATTAGACGGTAAGATGGCGGACCTCAGAAATCTTATTCTATCCGGACCACGGGGTATTCCTCTTCCATTACAGCCAGCGTAATTAAATATATGCAAATGCAATCCCCCCTCTCAATAATGCCTTTCGATCCCTTTTGGGCTGCGGGCATGACCGACCCTTTGCCGATGCTAGTTACCTTCCGCTAGGAATTGGCGAAATGGCGATCGGGTATAAGGATCCTTATGAAACGTTCCAATACCTGAATAATTATAACTTGGGATATGTCTTATGGTTAATAGATTGTAAAGGCAGTCTTTGGAGTACATATTGTAGGCAAAAAAGTAATAAAATTAAATTGATATGGATACGAATTACCTTTTTTTAAACACTTAATTAGCCCCGGAGGCAAAGCCTAAATGCCAAGGTAATGGTGACTGCTATAATAAATATAAAAGTTATTTAGCTGTTAATCGACAAGATGGATATAATACACAAATAGGGACAACCTAAAGCGGCGTCTTCGGATAGAAGCAACGTAAGAAATTTGAAATATGGAGGTAGTCTGTTATTAGACGAGTCTAACATCTTCACTCGGGATGCTTGCCTTAGGTAGCGTAGCTCAATTTGAAGAGTGTCTGTCCAGTATGGGAAGCTGTTTGGTTGAAATCTTGCCTTGGTATGATCCTTCTGATTTATAAATGCTACCCGTGCTAAAAAGAAACGGGAAACTAAAGCCTGGTCGTATGCTTTAAGACTCACTGGGAACAAATATCCTAGCTTTTTCTCACCAGCCTGAATGGATGGATTCTTAGCCAAGAATGGCTATTTATCAGAATAGTATTGAGGTTGAAAGGCCTTGCAAAAAAAACTGGACGAGCTTACTTTACAAATGTGTTATGTAGGGCTAGAGATTCGCAGTTGTGCTTTTCAGCTCCATCTGTTCTATAACTTTGCTGAAATAATATAGCCGAACTATGGATCTGAAGCTGATCTGATTTTTTTTGAACCTTTTTCGTATAGGCTAAATCGACACTTTGCTCTGTCACGGCTAGTTCTCCAGAAGGGCAACTTTGAACCCGAATTTTTTGAAGAGCAGAAAAGTTCCTTCCAACTCTCTTTTGAAGAGCACCCACTGCCTCCTGGATCCTGAAAGATAGATTCAATATGAAACAAATCCAATTAGATGTAAGTCAATCTACTAGGTGACATAAGTAATGTATCAGTCAGGAAAAATTGTATATTACGGTAGCTCGGAAGCCATTTATATAGTTTGCCAAAAGTTTTTCAGGCATTTCATGTTTCAGCTAGAAATGCGTGAATATTTTGATTTCTGAGGTTATAGGGGGATGCAAATTTATTATTTGGCAAAGGTATACACATGTAAATAAAAAAAATCACGAATATTTTCTTGATTAAAGTAAAACACGTCACATTAGATTTAGTATAATTTTTGCGAATATTTCGACGATTAATTCAATCAATCAGTTCATGACACATTTACAGAATATTTTTATAGCTAAAAATGCTTTTTATAAGTTTCATGAGTTTTCTACAGGACCAAAAACATTTAATCAAACTCCTAATACATATATTCGAATCGTTATAACTACTAACCAATCCATTTAAAGGATTATTTGGATGAAGTCCTTCTTAGACAACAATAAAGTCTGAAACTACGATCATAATAATTTTTGTATACCGCCCTGATGGAATGTCTCGATACGCCACTGCTAACTCCTTATTCTGAGCACTACTTCTATCAATCTACCAAATTACTATGCTACAAATACCCCACTAGCAACGGTGTTGTATTTCAATTTAACATTGGACGCTGCTGTTTATTCTTCTTAAGTACTTAGTAGAAATCTCAAGAGTATTTGAAACTCTACCACTATTTGCTTAGGACAGAGGAAGCAAAGGTATACACGTTTGTAAACCGTCTAGTTTTATCGTGGGTGTAGCTTCCATTCACTTAATTGAAATCTTTCAGTGATGTGTCAAATAACGTCACACTTTTTCTCTTGATTTACTAATGACATGATTTTAGATCAACAATTAGGTGATTGTAGGTTTACTGTTCGCGCATATTATCTGAAATGTGTAAAAGAGAAAAGGAAAGTCACTAGTTGGGTGTTATAAGGCGACAAGGACCTATTGCCTTGGAACTATAGTTCGATTATTGAAATAACCTGTAACAGATAATAATGTAGTTTACAGCTCTTCGAACTATTTGAGCTTTATTTACACTTATTGTTTTTTTTATTTTGGCCTGTTTTGTGGCAATCAAGGTGACCAGGATCTTTTTCTCCAATTTTGGCGAACCTCCTTATTATGTAGACTTGTTTGTAGGTTGTGAGAGAAGTTCTTATAATTTCAGCTCTTAGTAATTGTCTAAAATTAACAATATTTATGAAGTTCAAATCGATGGATTCAATTAAAAATACAGATTCTCAAACACTATATTTGAGACAATATTATTACTTGGAGCGTCTGCTTAGCTCTGTTGGCTAGAGCGTCTGACCGGAAATCAAAACTGTGTGATTCGAGTCTCGCAGTAGGCCAGTTTTTTACAGCTTTCAATATTGATCATTTTATTATATGAGGGTTTAAAACCTTGCGCTTATTTTTTTTTTGGAAAATTATTCAACAATCCCCTAAAAGTTGTATATATTTTCTCTTTCAGCTGATATATCTAAGACTATTCATTTTAGAGAAAATCGTACAAAAATGTTTCGTAGCTCAATTTTACACAAGATCTCTCTGGTTAAAAAACCAAAAAGCAGTTTTATTATTGCGCAAATAACAAAAAGCTTGATATAAATACCACGCTTCTTCTAATACACCGATATCAATTTTTCAAAATACGTTTCAAAGTCTGAGCGCCCTTTACGTGTGATTGAACTTTCAACAGTCTATGATCTTTATTCTTGACTTTGGCTAATTTGCAATAAGAACTTGTTTTAGATCCAGAATGCAAAACAGCTGCGCAAAAAGCTATTCGAACGATTCTGATGAAATTCGTTAGCAGAATAGTCTTCCACATAATTTTTCAACTAGCTACTATCTTTGCACTATTAAAAATGTTTTTGAAATTTACAACCATCTTGTGATACCGCCTGGCCTATCGGTCTAATAGAACTGACGAGTGCCAGCCCCCTACACCATATCCCAGATTGAGTTAAGAGTTCGCCGTATGACTTTGAATGCCGTAATCAACACTAAATTAACGGGCGTTTCATAATTCGATAACGGCACGTAGCTGGAGGCGGCAAAAGTTGCAGGAACATTTTCAAAGTGCTTCCTGTTTCCCTTGTAAGCGCTACGGCGTTTTCATTCCCTCATCTCAGGCCAGACGCGATATATTCAAGTTATTGGATAAGTGTGTTAGGCAGACGTAATTTGGTCTTCATTTCACAGCGATGCTTGTGCGACGATGTTATGTTGAAGTACGGATAGGTACTCATTTATTAATAAAACTTGTCCTGATTTTGTTTCTCTTGGTGATCGTGATTTATCTAGTCAATGATTGAAACCATATATAATATATTTGAGAATGAACCTTTGTGGGATTTTTGTTGTCCATGTCGCGTTTCCTAGTTGTAAAATCATGTTTTTATAAGCTGTTAAAAGTGGGACCAACTAATATGATAACGCAGTTCCGTTATGAATACGTTTTATATAAATACGGGCCTGTGAGTTTTAAATAAAATGGCGCAAAGTGGATGGAATTAAGCGAATGCAAAGAAAAACTTCGAACTTTGATTGGTATATATCAAAAGAAGCGGACCACAGGAACAAAAACAACTACTACAACTGCTCCAGAGCAACCCTAATGGACGGGCCTGATATTACAAGGTACTTCCACAACCTAGAACATGGGAGAAAAAATGCTAATATAGATTCTACTATGGTAAATGTGCGATTAAGGTCTCTCAGATAATTATTACACCAAGAGCCTTCAGCACAAAGAACATTAGAAAAGCCCGAAGAGTTCATATTCGTTAGTTCAGAACTTCCAACACATCAGTAGCAATGCATGAACTATGAAGTAAGTGCTTATACTCTGTGCTTTCGGATAATCTACCGAGAACCATCGGTTAAACGAAAACATGAAGTTGACGGTGTTTCAACGTGCGCTACCTTCACCAGGTCGATTTTCCGACACCTCGGATGAGCCTCTTCTCAATGTCATTCTTTTGGATAACCTCGGCTTGATGGAAAGAGCTGCCAGGGAGTTTGATTCCAACAGCTATAGCTTACAGCATTCTGACGTTAATATTAATGAACATATGTATTTTCATAGCGCTTTTGGAGCGCCATAGAATTTCTACTTTTGGGACAGGTTATATTGAAAGAACGCTGACAATACTGGCCTAGAACATACCTAAGCGTCCGCTGCTCGTACTGGCGGCAATATCTCTGCATTTCAATATTTAGTATTTACAAAACGAGTTTTTATCAATCCCTGAGAAGTTGTAAAGCAAGTCTTGCGTCCATTTATTATTAAAATTTAGTTGAAAGTCTGTGATAAATATTCCACACCAGTACCACCTTAGACTAATCTACTTGAGCAGTATGTTTTCGAACTACACTGTATATAGTGCTGATGCTTTGGATGCAGTGATCCGACAAACCTCTTCAGCTCATACAACTTCGTCATATTGCGGCGAAGTGAATATTCAAATCACAAAACCTCAATTTCTCACTGACTTCGCTGCACGCAATTTACAGTGAACAAAAGTTGTTAATAACGGACACCAAGACAAAGTAGTTTAATCCCGGGCCCAAAGTTATGGGTGTTCTTGTATAAATTGAATCAGGAAATGAATTCTCTTTGGACAAACGCGCCCTCGGTGGCGCGGCTACAGTTTCTCTGGAAGCACTTCCTCTCTTTGTTATTTATCTGCCACTTTCCGCTGGTTCTTGCTATTTATTTTGGCGCAGACCCGTGCAGTAGTGTTACGGTGCTGGAGGAGATTTATATGAGCTGGCCTTCATAACTCGTGGCTACTTTGAAGGTCAAGCTGAATTATCAATCCTTAATTCACTTATTATGTATTCTGTAGGAAATTTAAGTTTATTATTAGCTGCATTATTAGTCTCAGTAAGTGTGTATGAAAAATAATGTATGTCGGTGTAGTAGAGGTTGAATATCTAATGAATGTCGTTAAGACCATCTGTCGCAATCCAAAGTAAATGGTCTTCGCTAATAAAATTTTCTAATTGTCAGTTGAATTTTTGGCGTGAAACGTAATGTATGATTCATCCTTGGCAACTTAGACTGACTGAGATGTCATCAATTGGAAATACAATAAGGATGGGAGTATAAGAATGTAGATGCGGGTACTAATTCCGCTTATGACCCGTAGGAAAGCATAAGGACTTAAGGTGTCTATTTTAAGGGTCTCAAGCCAGCAAGACCCCTCCAGAGACCTCTTACGTCCTACCTGAAAACATAAGCCGAATTCGTGATCAGCATCTTCAACTTACCCAGGAAACAAATTTCATCCCGAGAAAAAAATGTTTGCCGTAAAGGACCTATCGATTTTTAATGATTTTTGAACTCGATTTTCAACTCCAATTTCTATAGCCACTGGAGAACTATAAGCTGATTACAAAAGTGGGCTCGGATTTGTCAACGACTTGCTGTTGTCAGGAATACAAAATCCTTGGGAAGATGCGATAGAAGAAAAATGCCTTTTCTGGATAATACAGGAGCGTAGATCACACGCTCGGCCACCATTTTCACCCTGAAACTAAGAGGTTTCGAGGGAAAGCAAATGGGAAAACCGACGTATTTTATGGTCGTATCCAAATGCATCGCCCTCAAATATATGTATATCAGATATCGTCCGCTCAAGCCAGTCAACATCTGATGAGGGTGTTATATATAATAAAAAGTATTAATTAAAGCTTAAATATCAGGGCAGGATATGTTTGGCACCCTCTGTATGCAGGCCAGACATTTTCAATTAGCAGTGTCATTGATTGAGTTATGTAGTTACACAGACGCATTGTAGAAATTCTACGGTAAATACATACGTGTACACAATGTATAACATTGTGTCAGACATGTCGGCAGTTTGCTCGACAAACAGCTTGAGTGCGACTAGCTTAGAGGATATTACTCGAAATTTCTTTCGATAGTTGAAAGTTCCTGATTATTCCAGTATCAATTGCTGTGAAATTCACTACTTTGTTTTTATTGGGGGTGATTTGGATGAACAGTCATATGTTGATTGTACTATTTTAATTAATGTACTTGAAAGATATTGTCTTCAGAAAATATAAAATTAAATTTTGAATGTATAATTTCATATAAAAATAATTTTGTACCAGGATAAATGTTGATGAGGTTGCTAAAACATTAGTTAAGCTATTTTGTTGATGTACTTGTAAAACCTGAAACTTGTCATGTGGATCTCTCTTTGGTTGTTTGTACTTATCCTGGCCGTTAATTAAAACCAATTATCACAAAAATAGATATTCAATTAACTATTCTCAAATGAAAAAAATTATTTTTGAATATTTTTTTATTCTGTGTTCCAAAATATTTCCGCAGTACCATTTTTTGGCAACTTCCTTTATCGCTGATAATAGTGCCTGTACCTGATCTCTATTTTTCTGGCATAAAAATCATATTTCAGTTCCTTCGTGCTTGTTACATATAACTGGAATGGCAAAACTCTGGAGGTGTTGCTTAACTAGAAACTGTTACAGATACGACCTCTTCATTCTGTATTCTCAAAAAAGTCCAGCGACAAAATTGGTTGTGAAACACCGCCAAACGGTAGTTAGGCTACATTAACATCTAATTATTAAACCAAATACATTCCGTTTATCTTTTGCTATTTTTCAAACTTATATACACTTCAAGGTATACCTTTTATTCTATGATGACTCCAAACCTTGAAACAATATTCGATAATACTGGTATTCCCTACAATAACAACCATTTTCTACAAGAATTGAAATACCACTTCTATGTCTACCAAAATAAGGCTAATGATGCTAAGTCCTGGAATAAACATTCCCAACGCTCTACCCTTCTATTAGCAAAGTTGGAGAAATCCTCCAGATACTAGAGATCCCGCATCAGTAACGATTCCAGGGATACAGCCGATGCAATAATAATTGTTGTAATTGCGATTTATGGTTGGGGCACAAGAAATTAATATCTACTATAAATCACGAAGAAGGTATTATAGCGAGTCGTATCAAAACCGGTTTATCTATACGAATAGTGTACTCGCCTACCTATTGGGAGGATTTGTTTAAGAAGAATCTCAAAAAGTTTTTAGTGGCAGGGGTCAGTCAAGATTTAATTCTTGGTTTTTTTTTTGAGAAAAGCTGTTTTATAACTTTCGCTTAACAATGCAAACCTCTAAGGCATTTTTATATTTTCGTCGACAGCCAAAATTGGAGAATCTCGTGTAATAATGAGGCTGGACCTAGCCTATTACTCTAGCTGCGACTTTGAAAATAATTACAGTAGGGCGTTGTAGATATAAGTGAAAAAGCACAGTGTCGGAAACACGGAGATGCAGGTTTGAATCCCGCTGATGTCTATTGTGCAGCTTTTATCAAAGCCAACACATTCGAAACGTTAGGTAAATGCTCTATTTTCAATTTTTTACTATAAAGTCAGAATTTGTGCTCAAATTGTGAAGACTATCACGGGAATTACGCGTACAGGAGAATACGAGCAAATTACAAATCTTAAAATATTATATATCAGATGAGGAATATAGTTTTGACACCAAATAATGCTCACTCAGTGTTTTCTATTTATTCTAAAACGTTTTCATAATGAGTGAATTTCGTGAGGATGTGAAATTTTTCAAACGTTCTGGTCAGCATATCAGTTTCAACCATTTTTTAAAGCAAAAAAAGGACAAAAAGGATTTTTAGATATTGATAATGAATTAAATAGCGGCGGATAAACTAAAAAAGTTCAACATCGTCTTCGGGTTACCTCGGATTATCTGGTCTTGAAAAAATTAGAGAGAAGCTTTGGAGGGGCGAGTGGTAGTGGAGGAAGCTCCAATGTTATCTTTTTTGGGTTGTCAATAGTTCTCGGATGAAGTCAAGACGTTTTTTTGAGTATAACAACAAAAAATGTTCTAAAATTTTGCGTGTCAACTGACTGTTCATTTAGGGCTCCATAGATAAACTTACCAAACTTTTGGTTGTGCTCTTCTTTGCAGTCATCGATGAATCGTTTACAGTGGCTAATTCAACTGCGGTGACTCTCGGTGATTGGATATGCCCTTCATCCCCTGCACGTTTGGTTTTTGCCATAACTTCGTCTCTGTGGGACCTGTTGAACCAAGCTTTGCTTTTGGAGGGGCGTTTATAGACGTGAGGAATGTAGGCTTCTTCACCTGATGTTAGGACTTCCAGTGGTAGTTCCTGGGATCATCCCAGTTTGCTGGTTTGTAGTGCCTGATAATGCGTGCTTAAATATGATGTTTAAATCGTGATTCAAATATACAGAAGGCAAGTCTGTTGGATCTCAAAATATTTTCATGTTTGAACGTTCCATATCTTGTATCACTTTTCACGCGGTTAAAAATTTCTTGGGTATTAGATAATTTTCGCGAACGTCATTTAGGACCCAAAATCTATGGTAAAAAATATTGAGTCAATCTCCGCGACTCCAGTTTCTACATGTATCACATTCAGTTTAAGCTGTACATAGCAAATATTCCTTGAATCACTCCCATTACAATGCAAACTCCTACAAATCACACACACTACACTCACCCACTAGCTTTTTCATATGCCATTTTAAAGAATTGTTCAACTTAGATTAACTTCGAATCGGATTTCTCTAACTCTGTGACACCAACTATACCGACAATCTCCACCGAAACCAACAAATGAAACAGTTCCTACGAATAACCACGTCGCGGTACCGCATCGGATCCAGACTGGACCAGAAGACGTCATCCGCCTATATTCAAACCTGACCTGGATCTCCTATACCTAACCTGTTCATGTGTACGCTATTATAAATGCAAATGACTCCCTTATGATTCTAATTTCTTTGGGAACGGCGATCTTCAAGGGTGACGGCGGGTCATAGGTCGCTACAGTCAGCGGAACGACAGACAGGTTCGGTCAGTGGGGCGAATCGCTTGCTCGCTGGTCCACGCTGGAAGCTGGACACCGTGAGAAATTCAGTAAAGAGTTAGATGTGTGCACAAAAGGATAGATTCGGCCTGTTTATGTTCTCAACGGTTTTCAGTTGCTCAACCGATAGAGATTCATCCATGAAGCAATGGTTATTCGGATTATACTCTCATCTGTGAAATTGGTCTTGAAGTAAGGGGATTTTAACCCACATTGTCGGCTTTCCGGAAAAGAAAAGATTCAATAAGCAGAGTATCTACCATCTACATGATATTTGAGATGTTTCGTCACATTGAGCTACATTCCCTTCAAAACTGCTTCCTGTGTGAATTGAGAACTGATCAAAAGTTTGATTTCGGACTTCCATTGTCTATAAAATTTTGAGTATCACGACGTTTCGATTGATGTGCTATCTTCAACCGTCTTCAGGTGAACTGGCGAACACGTTCCTTTCATGCCTATTTATACCCCGTCCGGTGACGTGTCGTAGTGCGCGGTCTGTTCTGATTGGTTCCCGATGCGCGGTATTCCGGTCTGCTGACGTGGCTGTTTGTCGGTCATTGTTTGTTGTCTGGTCCAGTTGTAGTCTATTGATCTTTTTTATGAGTGGCTGCCAGATTGGTTTAATGTCTACGCTGGGTTTGCTGTACACTTTGCTGTTGTTGGTGATGAATGCCGCCTCCTTGAATTTCCTTCGATACCAATGCGGTTCCTTGGCAATAACCTTAGCGTCGTCCCAAGCTATTTTATGGTGCTCCGTCCATGCGTGGTCAGCTATTCCAGATTTTTCTGTCTCTGCTCGATGGGTGTTGAGACGATGTTCTTTGATTCTTACTTCCAGTGGCCTTTTTGTTTCTCCGACATAGATTTTTCCACATTGACATGGTATCTGGTAGATGCAGTCCTTTGTTTGTAAGGATTTAGAACGAGAAATATTCGAAGTAATGAACATTTTGGAAAATCGAAGATTTTTGTGATTTTTGAAATTATTATTAATAGGATGTATATTGGAAATTTGTTCGGCCGAACAGAAACAGAAATAGAAGAACGAATCATAAGAGGTAAACAGATCATTGGAGCCTTGAACTCGGTATTATAGTCGGGTGAAATATCAAAAGAAAAGAAGCAACAAATATACAACACAGCCTTCAATAGTATAGTTTTATATAGATGTGAGGCTTGGCAACAGAAAAAACAACCATTATCCCTAGAAATGGACTTTTGGCGACGAGCAGCCAGAATTTAAAAGCTTCAACCACCATAATCGAAGAAATACAAAAGAAACAACTGAGCTGGTATGGCCATGTACGGAGGATGGGTCAGCATAGAAGACCAAAAAAATCATGAATTGGATTCTTATGGAAAAACCTAAGCGAGGTAGACCAGAAATAGTCTGGTTAAAGGGTATGGACAAGGGAACCTCAGACCAGGAGACTGGGAAGACCGAAGAAATAGAGTTTGGGCACCGCAATGCGTAAAACGTTATAGAGCGGAGATCAAGACTTCCAAAATCCTGATACAGTTTTATGTGGAAAGTGTAGCGTCAACCTACTTGACGCACTTTTGACATTATACTACAACTGACATTTCCCCTAACCCGATTTCATCAGCAATTCACAAAGTATGTCAATCATATCCATTCTTCATCAGTAACCACTTCATCGCATGGCCTCGGTATACCATTTATTTGACGATGCGATCCATACGGAAGACAGCATCGTACAACAATACGAAGACAACAATGCTATTGCAAGAAGAGATCATTTTGCTGCTGTGATGATACAAAAACATGTTAGAGGATGGCTGGCACGAAAATGGATCAAGCTTATGAATTATTCCGCTCTTCTGATTCAGAGGACCTTCAGGGGATGGCTTGTAAGGTAGGGCTTAGGGTTAAACGTCCTTATAGGGGCTTCTTCTGAAACTATGTTTTTTCTGGAGAAAATGATTCACTTTAAAGTCTTTAAGTGAACGGAATACCTCAAAAAAGTTCATATTGAAACCGATCACGAAGTCGAGCCGAATGTAAGGGAGGCCCAAGAAGCTCCTAGGGGATTCGGGAGTCCATTTTTGTGCATGCCTTTATCCAAATGGGCACCCTACAACTTGCTAGGCTTTTTTAAAGATCGTATTTGGATCTAGTACCTCCAAATATATAAATGCGGGTCCTGATCTGCACATAAACTTTGCTTAAAATAAATAATTAACATCGTACTTATTCTGACCGATAAATAAAATCACATGTGATTTCTAAATAAACTTCACCGATGTTTCAAATGCATCAACAGCCTTTTAAAATAATAAAATCAAAAGAATGTAATGAATCCAGAATGTATTGAATTCAACTAATTTTAAGAAGGCAGAAGACGCAGCCGAAACTTGATTAAAATTCGCTTAATTACCATACGTGATATTAATTATAGTCCAGCAAAAGTATGTTGAATCAAAAAGACAACCACAGGATATATTTCAGAAATTACATGCAGTATCCTGTCTGGGAAAATATAGAAAAGTACCTGTGAGTAGCTTTTATCAAACTGCCATTTCCTTCCCAGGTACCACTTGCCCGATAAACTTCACGAGTACTACGACCTGATGTGCTTGAAGCACATCAACTACTGTGCCGCGAAGATACAAGCTACGTGGAAAGGCTATTATTTCAGGAAGTACGAAGTTTGTATCAAAGACATTCGAGAAGAAAGGGCTAGAAGGGAGAAAGCGAATGAAGAGATGCAAAGGATGATGAAACTGCAGAGGGATTTGATGATGGGCGGTGTTCTTGGAGGTGAGTTTCTAAGAAAAAAATGAAGTCAAGTAGATTGACGCGGTAATTTGAAGATCCTTTATAATGCTACCGATTCAAGAGAAATATAAAATATCAGGTTTTGCGAGAAAATCTTGGGTAACTGGTTATTATAATCTAAACATTGATGAAACTTAGTTTAAAATAAGAAAGATGAAATTTTTTGAATCTCATGATTTTGAAGATTGTAGATGTTCTTACTTGGTGAAACTCCATCACGTAAATAAAAAGTTGTGTGATAATTACACAACTTGATGACATGATTTTGTTTGAATTCGGTACCATTGCATTCAGCCTTTCAAATGAAAGACGACGGTTAGAAGAAGAACGAGGAGGAGGAAGTGAGCTAGTGGTACGTATTGCGAAGTATCATAGCGGTAAAGTACACAGTATGCCGGCAAACACATCGTCAGCGAACGACGTCTGTGTCGTGCAAGTCCACAGCTATTGAAAATGAATGTGTGGACAATTCTCTATCTATAACAATTACACATGATTTCCTGGTTCAAAACTTCGCAGATGATAGAACATCTCTTACAAAGCCAAAAAATCCCTCCCCTATTCCAGTGCTATACTTTTCAGAGTGAACTGCCAATCTTTCCAATAATATCAAAAGGCCGAATGTTTAAAATTTGGATGGATGGAAAAATATTTAATCGAGATGTTTGATGACTCTTTCAGGCACCACTCCTCAAAACCTAAGCATGCTAGAAAACATCCTGATGGTATGTCTCGACCGCCATCACTTGTTGAGCACTCAGAAAACCAGAGGCGTATTATCCCCGCTACAATCAGAAGAACTTTCTGAGTTGGAAAAAATACTAAAGGCCGTCCCGTGGACTGACTACATGAAGCAACTGAGAAAGGTTGGTAAATTTTCCTTCTGTGACAGTTCATTATGTCTTGTTTTGGATTTATCAACAATGCAAACTCATCATCTGTACCTGAGACTCTCACATTAGTACATACCAACGATTTGTCCGAAGACAAAACTATCCCGCAGGTAGCAGTCAAAAATATCAATGCCAGTATGATTTCAAAGTCTAATACTTTCACTCTGCATTTTGTATGTGGGGTCAATAACCGGCCAGTAAAAAATATAATGACCAAGTATACTACTACTGATTTAATCGTTTACAGATCTACCAGTTATCTGCAACTCAAGAAGAAACTCCAGAATACACTTTTGAACACCCAAAGCTAAAGATGCAGGAAGACCTTTTGCGACAGAAAGACCCAAACCTCGAGACCCCACGTAAGCCTTGTTTCGATAGACAAAAGAAACATTTCGATCTATATAGTGGCTTGATTAAGAGAGAGCCATATAAGCGGATGGTCACAAGGTGTGAAAAGTACCAGAAACCTGTGACCGCTGTCCTTAGAACCCTCGATGACAGCAAAAACATTAGCGAGACGGATTTTGATCTGAATACGCTGAAGATGGTTGCGAAAGAAGCCGAGGTTCCACCATATTACATTGACTTCTGGTTTTCTAAGTGTAAGTCTCATAACTTGTGAAATTATTTACATATTATGTACATCATTCGAATAAAATAGTCAGACTGAGTAATTTGAGTTATTTGCCGCCTACTTTGAAATAACATTAATTTGAAAGACAAACATTTGGACCATAATTCAAAATGGTCTTTAGGAAATTCAAAGGGACGGTGATAATACCTCCCCCCACACCCCAGGATTCATGACAAAAATCTTTTTCAGTTTTTTTCCAACCTATATGAATAACTGTAATTTTCAATTTAATATTCTCTGTATATTTATAATAAGCCATATTAAACATTTTATTACGTATATGATTTGATCAAAGACCATACTGTTAAACTTCCCATTCAACTTACCTATTGAAACGACTACTAAAATAGGCTCCTTTTGACTCTCAGCTATCTTATCAGAGAAATTTATGGTCATCTAATGAACCCTTTAGTGTGGTAAAATTAACTGAATACATTAAAAATCAAATACCGGAACTTTAAAATTTTATCTTAAAGAATATAATACCTAGAATCGCTGGAACGAGTACGGGTATTCCGGAAGATATCCGGTGATCATAGGGTACATTGCGGAAATGATCATAGAAACTCTAAAAGCCGGTATGTTACTTATATCTATAAAACAAAAAATCACAGTAAGATGAAAGCAACTAGAATATTTGCAGTAAAATAATACACACAAAATGAGAGGTTATGCATTGAAATCTGTCTAACGGTTTTACCGCGAATAAAAAAACTGACATGATCTCAACCATGTCTTTTACCTGTTATAGACATGCATGTTTCGTCTTCAAGCCTTGACTCTTCAGTATAGCCCGATAGTCCGCAAGTAAAGAGTAATTGGGTAATATATGCCTACCTCAGGTGAGGCTGTGATCTTAAAGTGTCGCGCAATCTGGCGCTGCCCATTGGCTGTTAAGGACCTTTGCCTGCGTAAATATGTCAATGGGCAATTCCACTTTGAGCAAACAGTTTGAGATATACGTTAAGATATATTTTTATTAATTTCTTTGATATCGAGAGTTTAAATTAACTCCATTCTTAGACCTGGAATTCCACCAAGCACATTCTTTAATATATGTGTAAAAAATCAGGTTTTGTATAGCTGAAGAAAGCTTGCTGTATTCGCTAAAATCTATGGTAATATCTAGGATATTCTCAAATTTCTTGAAAGTAACAGAAAACATGATAAATACACGATTTAGCAGGGTAATTTTGTGTGATTGTCGGCAGAAAGGAATTTGAAAATAGTCGTTATTCTACATAATGTAACCAATGCAGCGGACTTTTGACCAAAATATTGAAGAATCTAGTTGTTTCACAGGCATATGGAGAAATTTGGTTTTACATAAAACCTCGATTTTTTCACAATGTTTTTGAGTTTTTAAAATGGGAGTATGTTATGTATCAGAAGAGCTAACGTGCTAGAATTTCAGATCAGAATAGCTACTTTATGCAAAATTTGTATTTTGATAAAAAGTTGTGTAGTTATCACACAGTTTCACAAACAAAACTCTTTCTTTTAGTGACGCGTTTCGATTTTTAATAAACATAAAGAGTTTCATTTGTGAAACTGATAACTACACAACTTTTTATCTACATGATGGAAGACTTCCACCAAGTAAGAGCATCTACAATCTACATGACTTTTGTATTTGTTTTTTATAGTACATCAATCAATTATTGTACTTTGATATTCATAAAACTTCTGTCCTGTACTTCGCCCCCATCCCTCCTACACGGACCAAAGTTTTATACAGGCATGCATGAGATTACCGTAAAAATCAGATGAACGTCAGTAAAATAGTCCGAATCAGGAACTCACTCTCTGGCACTGTGCAAAATTATGTTTATGTAAAAACTAGTCAGCCCAAACCCAGGATAAAACCAAATTTGTAGTGCATTGCATCATAATATAGACGAACTAACTTCGCCTGTATAGCAATGAACAATTCAAAAGTCTATCTGGGTTAATTGACTTAATGGTCCGTTCAGACAGTTCGGTAGCAAATGTGTAAATAGCGACGGCAATAATCTAGCGGCAGTAAGTTTATTCAGAAATTGATGTGTCTGGTTGCTTAACAAACTGGAAATTGTTTTTCGGATTACGATGTTGCAAACAGGGAGGCTCAGTTACGCGTGAATTATAGTGGCTATCGAAAGCTTTATACCTTTTATTGGTAACCTCGCGCTCCAAAAGTGTAGCGAGAGGATGAATGCATATTCACATTGGCTTTAAAACATTGCAAATTGTAACCCATCCGTGTACAAACTTATTGGCAGCTCATTCCACAACGCAGAGGTTATTCAGAAGAATGACATTTGGTAGAGGTTTATTCGAGGTGCAGGAGGTTTGACCTGATGAGGATACGTCTTTGAAAATCCTTTGGTGCTTTAGGTTATATTGATGACTTGGAATTGCTTTTAGTCTTGTAACAAATTCTGGATCAAACGACGATTTGATTAAATTTGAAACTCAATACGATTCATGCATGTGAGTTTCATCTGTATAAGAATGTTCTGGATTTGGATCACAACTGTTGATCAGGTGTCATGCATGTACTGGCTTTTTGAAGTATACGTTTCTTGGTTTTGTAATTAAAATTACATTTTGAATGTGCTGCACCAAATCTAACTTTTCTCGTAATCTGGTGAAGGTCGCGGACTTTATCACCTCCTGAAAATAGTTTCCCATAAATATTGTATGCCGTTACGATATCGAAGACGTTCTGTTCTTCCTATGTTAGAGAAACCACAGAAACTACATCTTTTAAACATTTCAAATAGAATCTATAGAATAGGCCACTGTTTTTCGACTTTACAGACGGTGTCGATCTGGATTGTGTCTAAAATATAATGAGAAATAATAACAAATAAAAATTACTTAGCAAATGCTGTTTGGCTACCCACGATGATCACAAATATTGCACGTTATACGTTCTACCATGAGCAAAATTTGATTGACGAAGTTTCCACTCCACGCGTCTTGGGATTTATAAAAGGTAAATCTGAAATTAACGAATCCTTTTTTATGTTGTTTTTATGGATAGCTATGCTAATACTGTCTCAAGTGGGTTGACTCTAAATCCAAATATCAATTAACTTTTTGATGCAAATATTTAATTAGTGTAAAATAATACCCCTCCTCTGGACAATACGGTTCCATCTAAGCCGTTGATACTATGTACCTTAAAATTAAGATTGAATATACATATTAAAGAGACATACAGACATATAGACAACTTATTGATGCATACGTGACTGGAATCCGTGTTTTAAACACTTCGTGCTGCCCAGACGAGGTAAGGTGTCTTGCAAGGTAAGTTGTCATTCATGCTATCCATCCCTCTGAATCAATCTCTCTTCTACTCAGTTATAAAAATTTTCTCAATCAAACTCTGCGTTTATTCACCGTGTCTTGAATCGTGACTGCTGTAGATCGGCAACACGTGAACACTATTATGCTTTTCTCACGCTTTACAACGTACTGAATCCAAACGAGAACAAAAAAGCTACTATATAAAAGCTACGAGGACGAAGGCAAAAATATCGACTTTTGACAAATCATTACTTGTGGGTTAATCGGCTTTGGGGTTGGTACCAAATGCAGTTTCATCTTGGTGTCTGAGGTAGATTGAAATACAATGATCTAAAATCCTATTGGCCTACCTAATTCATTTCATTAAAACTGTTGACTGTTATTCAGCACTAGTGCAAAATGTGATTTATTCAATATTTATTTCATTTCCTAGGTCACCTGTCTGCTCTCTGCCAATTTAAGTCATTATTGCAGATTGAATATTCTTGATAAATACTAAAATATGCAAAGAAACCTCTGTATAATTTATATACTTCAAGATAATAATTTTGGAATGGTTCTATTGTGTATATTTAAATCCAGTGGGAATACTTGAATTTATATAATTTCGATATTGCTCAACAAACAGATTTCCAATACTTTCCTGAATTTCCCCTATTTTCAGTTATTATTTGACATGTGATGAAGCTTAATTTGTCATTCCGCCACCTAGTGAGGGTCAGAGTAACGCGTTTTCTGCACCTTTTGACAGAACACAGTCGGACTGGAAGATATGTCCAATTGATGAAAGAAGTGACATGAATTTATTCATTGGAACTGAACGTTTTCAGAAATACAGTAAATATTGAATTACACCCAGTTCCTATCTCCATAGGTACTAAGGACTTCCACATTTTTTTTTGATTTGAAGCCAACATTCCCGCCTTTTGCTCGATTTCCGCCTGTCCACTTTTTTATTGTGTAATTGTACGCTATATTCTTCCGGGATCCGAGAAATGATGAATACTATCAGAATTTTTAATGTTTTCCAGTATCACTTACCAGTTTGTTTTAGATCTGCAGTAGAGTTGTTCTTCTTCTGTTTTTTCAAGGCGATCCGGATTGTAGATTCTCTTTGGGAGCCAAAGTTACGTAATTGCAGCTTGCATTATATACTGCCCGCTTTCCTCACTTTAGTAACCTCAACCTCAAATATTATGTTTTCTATTACATTAATGAAAGTTCCGGAGACACGTTAGCAAATTTTGTTCCATAAACGTAATGTGATTTTAGTGATTTCCCAGTCAAAGCTAGATGAATATTATGCAATTTTGTTAAACAAATTGTAAAAAAATATAGGTACCATTTGCAGAATGTGATGTTGGTATCTACCAAAAACAAAACTGTCAAAGTGGACAAGATAGCATAGAGAGCAAGGATAGAATTTTTCGTCCATAGGCGAGATCATTTTTGATTTTATGTTATGAAATTTTGCAAAAATTTATTAATGATCAAGGTAGTTCTTTTGACTTGAAAATAGCTTCAAAAGTTAAAAAATCACGTTTTTCACTTTTTTTTTACTTAAAAGCAACTGACATAACTTTTTGGACATGATGTCATGTTATTCCGAAAATGTGCAAAACATATCAGCATTTCGGGTAATTACATTTTGAGTAACTAACCATCAAATTTGGTACGGCTGAATCAACAATAGTCCTACCATGTTGTGTTAAAATAGTTTATAACTGGGAGAATAAGTTAGAAAATTCAAAAAACTATCGGTAAAGGTATAGCGTTGCCATTCATAGAATAGCTGCAACATTTGCCGATTTTACCAAATTTTATTTGCAATATTTACTTTCACAATATATACATGAACCCCATAGCTTGCAAGTATAGAAGACATTACCTTCCATGATTTGGTCTGAAAGGGCATTTGGGGATTATGAAGTAGGATTTTAGCCGCGTAGAAAAAGTTTAACGCATATAAAGCATCACAAAATCAGCCAAAATTCGAATCTATGGAAGTTTAAACGAGATATCTCTTATTTATAGATTTTTGAAATTTTTTACATGAACTTCCCAGTTATAAACTGATTCAACATAAATGGCACTATTGTTGATTATTCATAAAAACAGATCGCTGATTACCCAAAACATATTGAACTCTCCTTGCTTAATTTCTTTGTACGTTATCGGAATAACAGTGGACACCATCTTCAAGGATTATTTACTCTCTATTTGTAATTATTTTTGAATTAAAAAAATGATTTAAAAACTTTCGAGGCTATTTGCAAGTTAAATATTAAACCTAGAGACCCTCAAACAGTACCTACTAACTTTCTGTAACACAACACAATGTATACCTATATTGTTCTAAACGTTAACAGGAATAGTCCTTAAACTGAATAGAGACAAAAATACCCTTTTTTCACTAATTGTTATGTCATTAAGAAATTAATGTGTAAGCAATGTAAGTAGATACCAACAATAATTTAACCTATAGACGGAAAATTTTAAATGAGTAAAACATTCGAAAAACTACCCTACTCATATGTTCCTAGACTCCATCGCCCTCTGTTATGTACTAGCCTAAGCAAACGCATCCCCCCGATATGCACCGCCATCCCTGACTCGCAGATTTCTCTAGCGATTCAATGAGAACCCTTGCTAGTAGCCGAATATTACCCCCGGCGGTAGGGGAGGTTTACCCCCACCAGTCCAACGGCATGCTGTGCTGATGGTGGTGGGGGATTCAGCGACCAGCTGGAAATTGTTACGGGGTATGGAGGAAAAGATCTATACACTAGATGGGTTGAATGGGAGTATAAGAGATGTCGTTACGCGTTGGTTTTTGTAATTTCATATAATTTTTGTGATCGTAGCAGCGCTTCTGTAGGAGAGGGAAAAGTGGTATCAAGTAGACTCACTCGGTAATAGGTACGAGATGACAACTATGGTGATTTTCGGATTCAATGTCTACCTCTCAGCTTGAAACTTCTTTGAGTAAATACTTGAATATGAACTTTTACAGTGTCCAGTCGAATAAGCGGCTTTAAAGCAGTAATATATAGCTGCAGCTCTGAAATAGCGTTAAGTAGATCGACTATGTATTTTATGTATTCAAGGCATATGTCGACGGTGAAAAATCTTGTTTTTGACCGTATTGTGAAAAATTTTAGTAGTATGGAGAATGTATAGGTTCTCCAAGTTTTTTGGGGTGCAACCAAAATGTCACGAGATTTTCTTTCTACCAAGCGTGTACATGATTGTAAATGTATCAATTATTATATTTACATATCGCACCCAATATCAGTTTTGCTGGGTATAACCTCTCATGCTAGTTATGAAATGTAAAAGATAATACAATTAGTTAAAATTAATTAATTTCTTCAAGAGTCGCAGAAAAAATGGAGCAGCGCAGAGAAAAGTACTGATTTAATCAAATATATTCACCACACAATATGAGCCAATCATTAAATAACAGTGACAAATTGCTGTGGGCTGTAATGGAACATCCAAAATTCAGGCAGGTATACTGGATAGCCCTATCAGAAAAAAGTGGTGCCGTTATTATGGATACTTGGGCGCCACGTCTAGCCGTCACGCTACTGGGCTTGCTGAGCAGATGATTGAGTAGAGGTTGAACGTGCATATCGTATTTTTTGAGTTGCGAGACGTTTATCCTGATATAGAATCCATTAATTCGGATTTCTTACGACCCACGTCAATAGGCGAGAAATTATTGTAATCCCGAAAAATTTCTATTTCGAGATATTATGCTCTAGATGTTTCATGATATATCTCTGTCTGCCATTTGATATCTGTCATCTTTTCGGTAATATTTAAGTCCTCTATACCTAGAAAAGTATCATTCAAGTTCTGATGAAGCTTAGACGCTAGGTTGCTACTATGGCAGGGACAAAAAAGCTTTGCATTTTCTGAAAATCGGTTCAGTGTCGACAAAGTCGTCAACAAAAAAGGAAAATAAAGAAAACTAATCCTCATTGTTGAATATTTTTGATGTTGATTTTCCAAAAAATTTGAGGTTGATTATAAAGGGTGTGGTGGTTGAAGGGAGACAGAACTGCGGTTAGGAAAATACAAAATTTTTTTGGCGTTAGCATAATACGTTTTGTCATCATTAAATTTTGATCCCGATAATCATCTGTATGCATTAGATATAGATAAATATCTGGGCATTTCCCTCTAAAATACGAGAATGCAACACTGTTTCCAAATTCTATAAATTTAGAACTTGAAAGTTAAATCAATATTATTAACTTACTCTATTTTTGTCAGTTTGATTTACCGACAGACTGTATTCTAATGACAGTATTCATAAAATATCGTATTTTTTGCTCTATTCTGATTATATTAAAATTATATAAATTAGATTATTCCATCTCTTGCTCAAGAAGCGTAGTGTAACCTGAATGATGTTGGTTTAAAAAAATGTGAGACTGTAGTGGGTTTATTGATAGATTTTTTCTGGTTCATTAAAATAATCTCCACTTCAGAACCGCGCACTTACTGTAAACTCCAACTTATATTTTCAACAACATTATCATCGATAATATACCTACGTATATTCCCTCATTGTTTAGGGTTTGAACATTCAGTTGAAACGATGCTGTTTTCTTTATGGACGACTAGGGGAACTTTGTTTGAACGAAGGTTGCTGCATTTTGTTAAGATGCGTAGCCTTCTGTGATTCGATTGAATAGTCAGACAGCAGTAGCATTACTGCTTTTTCCGGGATTCTGAGAAGGTGCCATCCTATTTGCTTATAACCAGAATGCGTATATATCCGCTTGACGTACGTTTTTTTACCTGACTCGGACCCGCTTTGGGTATGAAAAGAATTATCCAATATGCGTACACTATTTTTATCCCACCTTTGTTAAATATATTTTGTTTGTTAAAAGTTAAAAGAATCATTATTATTTTTTTTTTCGTGTTTTCCTCAGACCTCAGACTTGAAAGTGTTAGTCCTGACATCAAGATGATGTCAAGCCTAGTGGTTTAAAAAATGCATCTTTTTTGGATTTTTCTTCGTTATATCAACCAAATTGAATAATGTAAGACACTTTTTTCGAAAAACTTTTATGCCAGTATCATTATCATATGTCAAATGTACTAAAAAATAATCTAAAATTTTGGGTATTCTTATAAAGAAAAGTGTATGCAAAGGGGTGTATTTTGGAGGTGTTCGCATTCTGGGTATACGCAAATAAGGGGACACCACTAAGAAATACTTAGATATACTTCAGGCTTTTAATGTCCCTTTATTGATTGGATTATTCATTACAACACAAATGTATGAGCATTGATTGACTGTAACAAGTCAGCATAGCTGTAACAAATCATTTTGAGAACGATTTTAAGTTTTAATATGGTTCAAATCGTGTTTTTATAATACGAAGAACAATTTTTGAAGAATTTAAATCCAAGATCATTTGTATTTGAAATTGAAAAATATTATCATACAAGTCGTAATTTAACAATATTAATAGAGCAGAATCAGCGTTCCTCCATCTGTATGTGCATCTGTAGTGCCATATTTGCTAGTCTTACACTCAATAATATAGGTCAAAAGCAGATCTTTATAATAACAAAGAATGAGGTACTTTCAGATGAAATATGAGAAAGATTAATTGGTATACATTCAAAAAATAAAGTATATCAAGAGAGATGTGATATTAAGAAAGTTAGAAAGAAGGTTGTGAACAATAAATAGTATATATTATTTTGTTTCTGAGGGATCTATCGTGAATATTCTGATTAAATGATTTTTTCCCTTGGGTAATCCGCCTTTGAGGTGATTAAAATTTGAAAGTGAATAGTGATACGTAGCTAAATAACTAATCGATAAGGATATTTCGCTGATACATTGTCAAATTTCAGCTTCCTATATCCACAACGTACGCCATTGTTCAGAAAACAACTGTTTCCATGAACTTAACTGCATAATAATGTGTATACGCCTTTTTATGACTATTGATGAATCGGTAGTACTAGTTCACGAAACAAAAAATGATTATTTGGGTAATATTTAGCGATAAGCGACAAACAAAATCTGAATATGTAATTATGATGGGTGTAGATATTGATTGATAGGCAACTATCAGGCTTCAAAAGAAGAAGCTCTTGTAGCTTTGTAAGAGAGATATTGTCCACAAAATTCGACAATTTGAATTTAATTTTTCCTAAGGCACCACATAATTACGTAATTATTTTTAATTATGCAACTTATGACTTCATTACTTTTCACAATAAACAGATAGCTTCATCAATGTTACCAATTACCACGAACTAGACATACGTTTCAGTAATAGGTAGTGTCCGATTTGTATGAATGTCAGTTTAAGCAATTCTTGCTTTGAACAAATATCCCGAATTACAGAATTGTGTTATCCCGCCACACTCAGTAAGAATACTTTGTCATTTCATGAATCGTCATTTACCCTGTTGGGGACAGTACAATGTACAGTTATCTGGATTATTTACGAACTTTCAATTTATTTAGTAGCAGATCGTAGTTCAAACGCTTTCGAGTACTCTATACGGTTATCTTGCTATTGTTTTTGTCTACTCCGAATTCGTTTGCAGCAACCCAATTTATTGTGTACCAGGTGGCAATGAAAGTATTGTCCATTCGCTTCATTATCATTTTTCAGGAATATTTCTGTGCTGGGTTAGTCAGGGAAAATTAGATGAACCATCAACTAGGAGTATACCTAATTTGTGCAGGGTGACAAATAGGACCGGACGGTGTTAGGTTTCACTATCGTATACCTGTTTTCGTACAGGGACTGTTCAAAACTCCAATTCTATATTAGCGGAAAAAAATTGCAAATGGTAAAAAATTTAACTTGTAATATTTAAATGAACTGCGATTTTGGGGTAAATAGCCATAATTATTTTTATCCTGTCTGGATTGTTCCATAAAATACAAATAAGTAGAAAGTGTGCTCTATTTCTGAGAAGCTTTATATCAAAAATTGATTTTGATGTATGTTATACAAAAAATGTAGTGAGTTTAGAAAAGGGAAAATATTCAGGATATACTTTTTAAAATAACAAAGTTGGCACCAAAAAATAACATTTACGGTGAAACTGGAGAAAAAAATAGTCATTACGGTGAAACTGGAGAAAAAATAGTCAATTACCTTTATGCTATAGATCAGGGGCCACCAAATGGCAGACCGCGGTCCGGATGCGGACCGCGAACCTCTCGCCCTCGACGCAGTGCTCAAAGGACGCCAAATCGGGATGAATGAGAGGACATGACATGAGGGGAGGTTTTCTGTTCTTCAGGTACTTTATGCAAAAATATTTCATGAAAGTTTTTTTTTTGAACCTCAAGTTTGTTGAACTGGATCTGTAAAGTGAAAAATAGTTTGTGAAAAGAGCTTTTCAACCCTCAGGCTTTCCGGGGGAGAAATAACGGTTATATCCACAAGAAGGGTGAACATTGTGTAACTAGCCCTTGACGTCACAGTTCCTAGCTACCACTTTGAGTTCAAACAGAAGAGACGGACCGCGACAGCTATATAATTTAAAACTCTAGCAACATACCAAATTGCATATATTTATTTCTAGTCATTTTGAAATACCGCCGTGGACAGTGTCACCCGGTATATGGACCCGGCGCCACTGTACTCGAATAACTTATGCAAAGTGAAAATGGCCGACAGAACATTTAAAAACCCGTAGGCGGAGCCAGCCTCTAGTGCCTGAGCCGCAAAAGTTGTGTGGCAGCTCGAAAAACTTTTCACCCCTTCGCGTTGGGCAGAAAGGCCGTTTCACGAGAAAGGCCTTTATACAGATAACTTTAGGGGGCAGTTTTCCCTTACGCTCGCAAACGATCCGATCTCTTCGTATAATTAACCCGCTTTTGTGCGGTTTTGTACCGTAGGATGGTCAGTATAAGGGCTGGTTTCCCCTGGCAGATGCGGTAAAAAGACGCCGCGAAGCGTATAGATTATGTAAGTTTTAATTTTGCCTCCGCTTTTTTACTGTCCTGGAAGACGAAGATTTATCGGTTTTGGCTGGTATACTTTGTAATAACGTTAGGACGATACACGCAGAGCTAATTGCTTGTGTTGTAGGAATTAATAGGATGTGCAAATGGACGAAAATGCCTCTTAGCTGCAGGGACGTTCCGGGTCGAATTGCGTTATCAGAAGTTTGTAACCGGCTTGCAAGTAATTCGTTATTAGATTTCAGTCATTAGCCGATTGGTTTAACGTACCTGGCTGCAATCCGTTCAATCAATCTTGTTTGCACTGTTAATGAGTCACTTATTTTTGTTAGTCTGTCTGTGTGTACTCCATCCGATAATCCTTGGTCACTAAATAACTTGGAAAATACTTTTCAGATTTTACTGAAACTTTAACACTGGAATACCAGTGTAATAAGGACGAAAAATGTTTTTAGTTTTAGAAAATTGGTTCAGAGACGACAGAGTTATCGTCAAAATATGAAAAAATACATAATAAGCAGTAATGGACGTACTTCCATATCCACCGTTGGCAGACTAGCATGCGATTTCCTTGTCATGGTAGTTCGGTAGTAACGACAACTAAACCTAACTTAAAAATAGCGTTCCACAAGAAAACTAGGCAATTACAAACTTTTATTCAGGTCACAGTATATTCCACTTTAATCTATTTTCCGTTCATTTAAATTGCTAATGCAAACGTCTCTCTATCACTTTGTTAATGCAATCATCCTGTTCCGTTTGTTGACACTTCTTTTATGCTTGACTGCATGGCCTCTTAGTTTCTGTCTCTCGTAACTGCACAGTTATAGGTCAGTTTCTGTTCCTCCACAACTATGGATCACTTTTGATGGACACGTTTGAGCATCCCCTATGAAGCCCTGCAACAAATAAGAAACTGAGATATTGCAATAAAAATCAAGTTCACAGAACTTCAAGATATAAGCTATGTGAAGTAATTTTGTTGAGACATCTAGCTAATCCAACCTTGATTGAAGCAGTGTCTGACAGCACATAGAGTACAATAGAAGAAAGTTCTCTCGTCATTATGCGTTTAGCTGTTGTAAAGAAAGATTTAAACGCTTCCACACACAATTTATATGTATGGACAGCCTTAGAATTAGTATTTTTCGTTGGTATCTTCAAGCAAAAGGCTGATATTCAGGTATTTGCTACTAAAATGGATGTAAAACAAAATCCGGACAGTGAATTAAAATATTATTTATAAATATTATAACACATATTATTCAAAATTAAACTAAATGACAGGAGCTGCGCTTTGTCGAACAATACCCGATAAAGCGGTTGATAATGTAATCATTTTTGGATATTGTTTTTGAAAGGAGTTGTATAATTAACTTAATAAATTTAAGTTATCAATTATTCCTCGCTGTGGAATCTATATACAAATTCATCACAACATGCCATGTAAACTAGGATATGTCTTCTTTAATAGTTTAATAGTTATCAAATAATACGTTGTTTTGGTATCACAAATTTAATAATCAACATATGAGCAAAAAATGAAAAGATATGGAACATTCAACCATAGAATGTCATTTACATAGACAAAACACAGATACTGACGTTGTGTCTCTAGATGCGAGCAAGGTACGGAATTTTAAATTCAGGGGAAAGCTACGTCTCTAACTAGCATTTTCACTCGAACCAACTGAGAGACGTGCCTACGTGGTTCAATTGGTATAGTGCCTGTCCAGTAAACGGAAAGTGCGCGGTTAGAATCCTGCATTGGAAAAGTTTATCCAGTTTACAAGTGCGATTGTAGATTATGCTATGGTTTCAAACTATAATGTCAAGCGTTGCGAGTGGCACTGTGCTTTTGATAGGACGGCCTGTATAACTAAATTAAATTAATAACAATAGGAGCCGTAATTAAAAATGTATCCCTGGTACACTCTGTGCTTTATTTATCAACACATTATTTCGCCAACTGTTTACTCAACTAGACGAGGCATAAGTGATCAGTGCCGTTACGCCAAGGGTATTGAAAGGATCACAGAGAAAAGTGTAATTATGTTACGCCAACCAGTTCATATTTGTTCATGACTTTATCAATATCGTTTGAGGGTTGAGGATTCTCTGCTCGCGTCTGACTACCAGTGGTGTCCAGAAGCAGTGTTGCCAGGTCTAATTCTTTTGCAGGCACTAGCGCTGCTGGATACGAATCTGGTCTGTTTTTATTACCTTTATATTAGCTTCTCCTGTACCTACGTAACGGACTCCTTCAAAGTGATTCTCACCGGTTAGAGACCTATGACAATACAATGATTCACAAAAAATATTTATTTTTCCAAATTGCGATCAAAAGATTTTTAGAAAAAAATTTAATTCCCAAAATTAAATAGATCTCCGCGGTTTGTTGGCGAATCGAATCCTAGGGTTAGTATGTTTTACATTCACCTTCATTTTAATACTGAAAAATAAATAGTTAAAAAATACAGGCTTTAAAAGCGAACCGCACTAAAAAGTAAACAACTTTTGTTAATTTTTGGTTGTTAACAAAACGTGGAGTGCTTGGCAACTACTGGTATAAATATTTCATTAGTAGCTGTTTCTGAAAGTAGAAAAAATACAGTAATAAGCACCTCACGCTTTTTTACAATAGAATCAACAACAAAATATGAATAACTAATAAGTATTGCCTTACTTCTTTGTAGGGTATGCGCTTAAAACGAATCTTTAGTTTTTTAAACTGTAATTTCTATAGATAAATTCTTACAAAAGCATCACAAAAACAACTGTGCTTTTTAAGTTCCTCACGTTTTTATACAAAGTGGGTGGAAATAATAATCAATAAATTTAGAAACACTTTTTTCCATAAATGGGCCCTACGTTATGTAATGGTTATTAGAACAATTTTTCTATTGATCGGAAGAAAACGAAAAAAAACGAATTCAAAAGGTATTTATATCAAGTTACACGCAAAACCTCAGCAAGTTATCATACCCTTCTTTTCAAAATCAGTAGTTAAATGATGTTTACATTACGAAAGTCCATGTTAATTATTATTATTGAGCGGTAGGTGTGTTTTTTACCTCATCATTTAAGTAACGGCTGATTTTATAGCTTAGGTCAAGATATTTAGCATCATCATATTTCACTACATGCGTGCACAAAGCTCAGCAAGTAAATCCACTGGTAGATCAAACCGCATTTCTTCTTATTCTTTCACCCCTTCCACCTGAGATCAGGAGACAACCTTCTTTGACCACGCATCGGCCTTTGATGGTGCTATACATGACTCGTAAAACAGCTGGTCGAAGCGGCATACTTAACAAGGCTCAACATTAAAGAGTTCCAGCTTGTATTTATTGTTTAAGCTTTGGCGCGGTCAAAGGGTCTTAATTGTAACTTATTTTGGGAACTCCAAACATCATTTATAAACATAAACAAAATCAGTTTTTATCGGTTTTGAATCTTTGTGTATGGCAGCTACCTAGTCAAACTACTTGATCCGATTTGCTAACTATATCAATTCTATTTTAAAAAGTGCCGCTTTTTGAAATTCAGTTTAAAAATGAAAGTAAAGCAGCGATGCCATCCAAGGAAATACCAACACGGGACACCATTGGCGTATAGATTATTTAAACTTGGAACTGACGCAGCCCAGCTTTTATGTCGGAGCTTTGCTCAAGTGCCTGCTCCAGCTTTCAAGTATATAAAAAAAGAATAATTAATACTAATCTCGAAAGGACTCGCTGGCTATAATTTAATTTATAAATGCTTTAGTTTTATTTTTTAATTAAAAATTTAATTATAGCGTAGCATGGCGACTAGCAGCATCTATATCCCTTTTCATAAATGATGCAAAGGAAGGAAAGAAGGAGATACGAATGATAGTATTTATTATCAGGATGTGGGATGAGCCTGTTGAACTGTCACGAAGAACATGACGGTTGAAAGTTTTATAATTTAAGATAAGCACTTTATGCTATTGAAGAATCGCCTAAAATACATGGCAAAATAGCCACAACTGAGATTTCATATATCTCCATATACTAAACAGTACTGATAATAAAGAGAAACGCATGATAAATACTGTTATTAACGCTTTCTTCAAAACTCTCAAAAACCTAAATTCTCTATATTAAATAACATGAATACCGGAAAAAATAGCATTAAGCAGTTTGACGCTGTCCATCCCACTCTGCGCTTGGAAGACAAATATTTTGATCAAATTTCAAAATATCGGAATGAATATAGCATGACTTCAACAGTTCATACAATGTTCATTTGCTGGAACTCATTTCAAGTTGATCAAGAGTTCTGGAACTGTTAAAAATCTTAACCTCAATAAACTGCACATGAAATTGAAAGTCAACCAAATCGACGTCATTTTTATGTGGATGAATAGCACCTTTTTAATTCTCTATGATTCTTGTTCAATTAAATTATTATCCTTTCCAAGATTGTTAAAAAAAAGCAAGCTGAATCTGTATGGTGAATATAAATGTAGGTGAGCCTAGACTTCATTTAAGGTCAGATACTCGGTCACATGTTTTGCACGGTTCATCAGATCAAAATGTAATTCCTATAAAACAATAGAACCTTAAATCGCCATACGGCATCTTGCAAAAATATGTTCATTTCTTAATTTGTAAAAATACAGACTTGCCCAAAGAAGAAAGTGAATACTTCAATGAACATAATTTTACAATGGAACCTTATAAAATTGTAACTCGCTAGATTATACCATTATTTCGACGAGCAAACGATACCCATAAATAGAGAGAAGCACTGAGTTGGTCTACTTGACTTCATGCTACCAGCAATACAAGACACAAACTATACGAAACTGTTCTCATTAACTTACTTCACTGCCTGAGAGTTACTTTGTGAATCTATCTAATTTTACTGTTCATCCAAATGATTAGAGGCTTGAGCCAATTTCAAACCCTAACTTTTTGGTTTGTTGGGATAGGAACATAGACTTCAACGAGTCCTAGCATGTATGAAGTATTCAGCTGTACCCACAAAACTGTCATAGTAGATTTCATACATGCTTAGTAGAGATGGCATTTCTGGCAGACAGTGATTTTTGATCCTCTCTTTCAATGCATGAAATTGCTTTGAAGCTGACGTATGATGCAATGAAACTATTTTTATGTAAGGCTTATTGACAACCGCATTAATTTCCCTGGGACTGGTATATAGTAAATATTCATCCCCCTCCAAATAGCCTCTCTAATTAGATCAAAAATTAATTGAAAATGCTGTTTTAATGATACCAACATTAATTATTTGAAAACAACTAATGCATTCAATAAAAATGTAAACCTCGCGGCTTGCTGTAATTGAACAGAATAAATAAAAGATATTTTGTTAATATAAACAGGCGTAATGAATGGATTTGATCACTACCTCGTACGCATTCACTTTACATGGTATTACTTGTTGCAGTTTGATATTTATATACGTAGCAACATATAACAAAGTTAGCGCTGAGCGGTGGTAGCAATTTCAGATGACGTAAATGACAATCTCAGGTCTGATTGCCAATAGCGGCGGTAGATGACCCCCTACGAGATCTACAACGAAGGCAAACTGAACAACATATTTTGTTTTTCGTAAAAAAACGAGTATACCACTATTAGCGTTTCACGTTTGAAGTTTACAAACGATGCTCCACAAATATGGCAGGAGATATACGGTCTTAATGGTATATCGGCTAATTGGTGTATCATCAAATATACTAATGTCTTAGATGTCTTGGATTATTGTATTTTAAACCATCTTAATTAACATAAAACTGAACAACAAACTAACATCCAAACCACTCACTGTAAAATGCATATGACACAAACTTTAATCTTCATTTCAAAGACGGCCTGGTGGAAGATAAACCATGACAGAATCAATAGATAGCAGCATATGGTTTCCTTATCAAAGTAGTTGTCTGAGTGTTCTGTGCTTTGAACTATCTTTTGTAGATTCATTTTTTTTCGATAGACTCGTTAGTATGTGTAGCATGCTGCTGCTGCTTCTGACGCAAGGTCTTTCGAGATGAAATTGGTTCGCCTGACTTCTTGCAGGACATAAAGATATTATCATCTGCGAAGATCCAGGTAGGATTAGGTGGTACTTCCAACAGTTCGTTGTTGTACAGCGGAAGGTGCGTTGGAGGAAAGACCCGTGGTAATGCCGATGTTGATGGTAAGTATATCGGAAGCGGGTCCATCCTCTACCATGGATAAGGATCGGTTTGTGGAAAAACTATCCCACCCTTCGCATAAGCCTAATCAGCAAGCTTGATCTCATCCCACAGACTATCGGAATCTATCGATAAATCGAGTGCAACGACTCCAGACTCTATATGAAACTATGTTGCTCTGCTCCATATATGAGCGGCATATGACATAATGCAGAGAAGAGTCACAGGTCAGTAGTTCTTTGGCAGTAGGAGACTTGCCTCACTGGTATGAGAGAAATAAAAGTTGGTGAAAGACTGATCAAGCTAACGGCACAACGTTTGAGGACGATAACTAAGTACTTAGTTTGGACCAGGAGTTCAGTTTTTATAGATGCGTTTTACATACCGATCTTGAAACTTCATATCTGGCATGTTTCTGAAGCTGAGAGTAGTAGATGAAGGTTAGAGGTGTATCTTAGAATTGACATCTTGTCCCAAGGATCTACAGCATTTTTTGTTTGGGCTATCCATACTATCGGTTGCTCTACTTCTGTCAGTCTTCAGAATAAAGGTGAATCTTACCTCTAGAACGCATATTTGAAGAACATTTATATATAGGGTGAAAGAAAATGGTTCCACAACCGAACCTTGCTGCTCACTCATTCATATATATTCAATAATTCATCGTTGGTGTTATTACATTCTCCAAATTAGCTTCAAATAAAAAAGAGCCTGGAGAGATGCATATACGCAGCATGAGCTGCAGGGAGACAAAAGAATGGCAATCATCCACTACAGTGTTCCTTTTGTACATGACACTAAAAACGCAACTGCTTGTCTTATTTGGTACGTGACCAGATGATACCTTCGCAAATACCATCTGGTATTACCAGTTCCGAATTTCAAAGGGTTTTTTTGCCGAGACACGATGTGTTCGCCTTTTAAAAATATCGCGTCCTAGCCGTTAGCATAAAAGATAAAAGCCCGGTTTTGCAAGTTTTTGCCAATCAGGGGGATATTGTTACATCTACCCCTTTTGCGCTTAACCCTATACCGTTAGGAAGGAGCGTAGATAAGGAGGGGTGAGTAGGGTGGAATTTAAAATTCGCAGTACCCATATTCGTCACGTTTCAGTTGAACGTTAATTATAACTATATGTTCAATTATTCATTGTTAAAGTAAAAAACTTTACGAAGTATGTTGAAAAATATTAAATTTTTAAACTGGATGGATTATGTTGAACTAACTGCCTAAGAAATGTTATTTTTCTGAAACTATAACTTTGACTATTTAATTATGTAGATTGCAGATGCTTGTTACTTGAAGAAATTCTTTCATCATTCTGATAAAATTGTTTAATTCAAACACAAAGTTTCACAAATAAAACTCTGTTTTTATGACGCGTGATTTTGTGATAGATCAATGCATCATGCGAGAGGTGTTTCCAAAAAACCAGACCAAGGTCTAACTGTGAATTGAATCATAATCCAGTAAAATTTATATAGACGTACTGCTCAAAGTTTTCCCTCATATATAGTAGAGAAACAATTGTTGAACAAGACTTATTGACTCATTACGTTTCAAATTCTTATGTTTTAGTAAACTCATATTGCGAACACTTACTGTAGAATGGAAATTGCAAGGTGAGTATCTGAGTTTCCTGCTGCTAAAATGATTTGCTTCAACTGGCCAGTAGAACAACCATATATGTTGATCAGAAAAGCCGAAACGTATAATTTTGCTGTACCTTTTTGAACTAACTTTAAGCTCGTGATAGGCAACCCCTCATTCACTAAGAGCTTCACTTAGTTAAAGGCGGGTTACCTATTACTAAGATCAACTGTAACCAGTTAAAGCTTTATATTTTCAATCCTTCAAGCCCGACAGAGTTTGATTTTATTGCTGCAGCTCACGGTCTTTCTACAACCAGCAGCTGTTAAGTTATTTCATACTTTCTATCACCAGCCAAATCATATACCTCAGTTACTTCTTCGTTCTTTCTATAAATAACTTCAGTAAGGTTCAGTTAGTTCAGAAGGCTTACAGGAATGGGATATTAAAGACACACTTTTGCAGTGAAACAAAAAAAATTAGGTGTGTACAGGACTCGAACCTGTGTCTCCAGCACTCCATGCTGACTTCTTAGGTCACTCGGCCACCGAGACTGCGGTGTCAAGACCATCTCACTCTGTGCGTGTCTCTCACTTCCAAACGTGCACGACATGGAAAACACGCCTCCCAGATCAGTAATTATCTGGCCATTGAATCAAGCTTATGTATATCTAATATGCGATGCTGCGTGGCTAGTTCACGTAGTAAATAGTAACAAAGACGTATCAATCAACATCCTAAACTGTAAAAACAGGTAAGGAAAAAATAAAAACACGATTGTTGAGTGGGAAAACTACAGAAACTGTGTAGACGCGTTTGAAATTGGAACCCTTGTGTCCGGCATTCCGCGCTGCTTTGTGAAGATGTTCCAAGTCGTCCTATTGAGGTTGTGTTAACACAGTCACGGATGCTGGTTCATCCGGCTGGTCTTCCATCCAGAGGCTTCTTTGGTTGCCTACATCATCACAAAGCCTGTACCTGACACTTGATTTGCCCATCAGTCAAAGGCATGCATCCTCGCGTTCTAAGACTTTGGTTTCCAATAGATGCAAGGTCTTGCGTGATCAAAAACTTTCACTGTTACACGTACATGCCACCAATCATAAGCAAATGGTGGGGCATCCATTTATTTGTTGGTGGTATGAAGACATTATTTTCAAGACAACGCACTACGCAACGTGCTGCATCCGTTGAAGGTCTATAACTGGTGTCTATAGAACAGTATCAGCAGAAGGCTGCTGGTGGTGTGATTGTCTGGCGTCTGCTCGACCAATCTTCCAGCAAAGGAGAGATATGAACTTCACAGGAAATGTGGAGCAGCTACGGACGACAGAAAAAACAGATGAGATGGGAGACAACTAAAAAGCATATATTAGATGACTGATTCTGGTTGTCAAAAATGACAAGGGAACGGTTGAACGAACTACTATACTGCACAGTTTGTCAAGGGACATTGATGCTTTAAAAGTTACTGAAGATGAATAAGGAAAACAGTATGGAAACTGCGTATATTGAATTTGAGAGGAGAGTAATCATAATCATTTATTTCTTGGGTAGACACACAGTCACACTTTGCCAGAGACCGCCTTGAGATTTCTTGATTGATAAGCGCTAAAAAAGCAGGCCCCTTAATGAGAAGTGCTGTAAGTTATATTTGTATACGCGACATTCCTTTAGTAACAGACTACCTACGCCACTGCTGTTATAAAGAGCGATACGAGAATTTTTGCAGGAGCAGCGTGCCAATCGCGCACGAGTATGCTGTTAAATCGAGCAAGGGTTCAGGTGCTGGGGCTTTTTTACCAAGGTATAATGCTATGGGGAATGCGGGAGATAATGGCAAAACCGTTATTTGCAGACGGCCTCGCTATATGCAAATATTCCTTGTTTCATGGCTGTCTTGGGGTTGCCAGGAAAAGGGGTGACTTTCAGCAGATTAAACTGTCTATGCGTGCGAAACTTAGCTGGGCCAGCATTAATATCGAATAGATGAGTTGGTTGGTTTACATTGTCCAGGATGGAACTTGGCTTGAAAATGCAAATATGGTAAAAAGTATCGTTTGCTGAGCAAAAAAGCGACTGCATTTATGTATCTTCAGGTATGTATGTATTAAACTTTCAATTAAAGGATTCAGTCATTCAGTGCATATCACTTTTTTTTCAAATTCAAGATCAAGTTTTAAATTTTTGAGTGACAAACATTATTTTTCTTGTACAGAATTTCATTTTCACAAAAAAAATTCTGTGTTTCAAGAAGCTAAAGCTTTTGAAAATTTTAAATGAGAATTTACATTTATGTATAGCACTCGCAAATGCAGAAAGCCTACTATGCTCCAGAAGCGCTGTGAGAGGATAAATGTATATTCACATTTACCCTACAATACCCTTAATAGTAACCATTTTGCATCAAACTTATCAGCAGCCCTTTCTCAAAAAATTATATTTAGAAATGGCTCACCCGAGGTGCTGGAAGCTCAACCTTGTGAAAATGTTCCTATTGCCCTTCTAGCGTTTTTTGCATTGATGTCCCTTGGTGTTATTATGCAGGACAGTCAAACATTTGCCATGCTAGGATCTAGAGAATAGGGACATGGCAGACCCTGTTGTTCGATGTTCCATACTCTGGGGTCTTTAATGTGGTCAGGCATGTCCATCAGATACACTGCTCTATTCTGGGGTATAGAAGCTTCAGTGGGTGCTTTGGATCACATGTCCCCACATGCGACCAGTATTCTATCCTCTTGTATAGCAGTAGCAGGTGTTTTGGTGAATACAATATTTAGGAGCAGAAGCTTGATGGAAGAAGGTCGAGTATTGCCTCTTCATCTCCACAGTTGGCAGACCAGCACGTAACTTCCTTGTCGAGGTCGATGTAGTTGGCTAACAACAAGTCTTTTACGCCGAAGTTGATCTGATATATTTTTGTTTTCCATGCTTCAGTACAATCACAATGTGTATCTCATGAGATAATCTTTACAAAATATTTGTCAGCAAACGTGTGCTCAGGTAAAAAAGTCCATTAAACATACACAGACTTCGTTAAGTAAAACCTAAAATTGTTTATAGAAAATGCGCTCAGTAGAATTGAATTTCAAGGTGACGAAACAAAATCCTCCTGACTTGGGTTCCGAAAACAAACCTGGAGGAAAAACTCATGGTCCATAAGAGGGAAATGATGACTTTCATAAGATACACCATATAGGTACGAGTATACAGGTCGATAGCTATTTAAAATTTTGTTTTCGATAAATCTATTACAATCATATTAGTCATAGATATAGCATAAATATATTTTTCACTACAACTTATTTTGTTATTAGTTATTTTCTCAAGCAGTAGATGCAACTTTTTGAAACATTTTCTGACAAGTTCAGTGGACTATGTTTATAATCACAGATTCAGTTTATCAGTCATATTTATTTCTGACATAACGTTGGTGAAAATCATCCCATAGCATGCAATTTTCAGACTATTGCTTGATCGTCGATTCATGAAAATATGGATACAGAAAAATAGTACCACTCGCTTTTCCTTAAACATTGACTTGCACGCCTTCAGAGGACTCAAGGAATATATTATAATTCGTAATATCACGTGGCATACAAACAATATCTGTGTATCTCCCACCCCAAAACATTATTAAATATTTAATGTGAAAGTACGATATATCAAGGCATAATAAATACTTAGTAAGTATTCTTGAACTGGAGCTCACATTATAAGCAGATGCTGTAACCCTCCACCCAAGCAATGAAACTATAAAATGGCGCGCGGGCAGTTGCCATGCCTTCCCGTCTGCTGATACGGGCGCACGTACATATCCCAACTCATTAGCAAAACTGTTTAAAACAGGGCGGAGGGCGAGTACCATGGCGCGGCGTGGTCGCTGCTACGGCCCTGCGGCGTCCTACGAAAAAATCAATTCGCCCAAAAACCCTCTGAGCATGCTCCAAAACACTGTTAAATGGATGCCTCTCTTTTTGACGTATATGTCGGTTACAGGTCCGGAATAGGTTATTCAACTCGTCATTGTACGATTTTACACTTTAAATAATATCAATTATATATGGATTCCATCTACAGAAGTTTGCGGTAATACGAGTTTCTGACTTTCAATTGCATAAATAGACAATCTGAAGGCGTTATCCAGAGTAGTTAATTTTTGACCGAGCCATCTCAGATAATAACACCATAAGGCATCAGTGCAACATCCAGTAGAAAAGCCCAAGCGACTCAACATCACCAGGTCCAACTTTCAACCTCCACCCGCATATTCCACGTCATTCTTTTGGACAAACTATTTATTGTAGAATGAGCTGTCGGGGAGTATGATTTTGAGTAGTTATACTTTACAGCAGTTTAAGGTCTATGCGAACAGATATTCACCCTCTCACAGCGCTTCTGGAGCACGGAGATTTTCAGCCTTCCCGAGAGGCTTTTTAGAAGATTTTAAATTAAGCAAAAAAAATTGAATTGAATTCGTTGACCGTCCCTAAGGACTCAACTCATAATGCGAGTCGAGAAAATGCTTCATGCATTCTGGGTACAAGCTTTAATCATTTTGATTCACACGCCAATTGGCATGATGAGAGAGATCTCAAAAAAATAGTTGTTATTAGAAGACATTCTATCATCTATAAAATCTTGACCCAGGTATTACTGCGTACTTTTTACGATATCGATCCAGTGGCAGCAGAGTAATACTGAAGTTCTCTCACTGTATTGTCAGCATACCTACTACATCGTTCGAGCAACACTGGTGATCGTCGAACGGTCGCATACACATTAGGAGTGTATGGATATAATATACTGTTAATTTAAATAAAGTTTTGTTAATTTTGGAAAAAAGTTAGATTTTGGAAATTCTTCATCATGAAAGATTAAGGATTTTCCAGTAGTTCGAATACTGTTCTAATTGATTCAAGTATTCCAAAGTAATTACCATTTCGTAGGAAAGATATAGTGGCTACCTACTTGACACCATTGTTGCTGCGGAGAACGGTAACAATGCTATGAAAATAACTTCCCAGCAAAATTTATATTGAACCTTTCTCACTTGTTAACTACATATTCTGTCCAACGTAACCACAGGAGCTAAACATGTTAGAATTGTTCCGGGTTGTGTTAGTCCGGGCCTGGAACGCGGGCGGTTTTTGCCGGGACACGGCCAGCTGGGCGACTCTCTCCAGTCTCTCATAATTTACGTATTTTCGCTTTAATTATTACAAATTAGGTAAAATGCATTAATTATTTATCGTCATTTAATTGCCTCGGACTTTACGAATATCAAATCCTAGTATATATATAGGCCAAGTAATTTTGGATGCAGAGTATAGACTCTAGGGAAACAAGTCGCGAGCCTTATTCATATGTGTTCCATAAAACAGGCTGCAGTTATACATTTTATTATCTAAGTTTGATCAATATAGCTGGATCTAGCTTGAAGGCCTGACGAGTGAAGGGCCGGTGGTGATTTCACCTGCGGACGAGGCTTGAAGGAGGCCCGTGTGTTTCAGGGTAGCCGCAAAATGTAGGCTCAATCAAAATTTTCAACTTTTACACTGTTACATATCAGTATTTTTCAAGTCTTCAGTGGATCCCAGATTTTTTTTCCGGGCCCGGATTTTTCCTTGACGCGCCTGCTTCAGTTTAATAAAAAAAATCTATTTGGACTATGAGTACAATCGGATACCATGAAGGACACAGAGGCGGTTAAATTATTATGGTCGATATTCGGAAAATTAGTTGCGGAAAAGCGTTTTAGTTTCATTTGCCACGTCAAAAGGTGGAAGAAGTATTGTAATTACACAAAACTACGAATTGAATATGTCATGTTCGTCCGGTAATCCTAGACCCGTATATAATCCGGGAAATTCCATTCAGGTTTTGATTACACTTTGACAGATAGCAAGGACGGAAAGGCGCTGTAGTTTCTGCAGTACAGATAGATGTCAAACAAATTTTTAGGATCAGGAAGGTGGGAAGGAAAAGGGACAGAAAGTAAAATCTCAATCCTTGTCATGATGAAATACGTTTTACTACTTATAACATATAAACTTCATGGCCTGGTAACCCTCTGTACTAGTTATACAAAGATGACTGTTCGCACATTTGCTTTCAATATACAGAAATTATGATTAATTTCCAGTGGCTTTGGATTTCAGTAGTAAATAATACATAAATAAAAAACTGTGACGGTTATTCCACGTTTGACATCTTGGCGAACTCCCTTTTCACTCCACGATTCCACATCCAGCAAACCACATTGGAAAACACATTTTAAAAAAATTAACAAAAAACTACATATGAAAAATGTTTAAAATAGCTTATGGAATCGTTTGGACAGCATAATTTTAAATTAAATCAGTTTTTCAATATTTCAACTGAAAAACCTTACGTGCAAAATAGAACAGGATCTAGCCTGCTTGCTGAATAAAAATATCGAGTCTTCTGGTTATCATACATTCAAATCCGTTTTAACATTGAATAAAGATAGATATGTTTTAATATACAGAATAAGAATTGAGATTTTATTCAAAATCGATACAAGATAATTGAACCCACTGAACGATTTTTGAAGTTTGAAGTAAGAATGGAGTAAAAGAGCAAAATACGTTATTATTTTATTTAAAAATAGGGCGTGGTGCTTCATATTCACAGATATATTTTATCTGTAGCTATTTGTGAAACTGGATTTAGTATGAAAATATAGTAAAAAGCATCCCATTTTTCTTTTTAATAAAGTAAATTTTATGTTAATTATATATATATATATATATATATATATATATATATATATATATATATAAAATTTGTTAAAAATTATATAATTATATTGGGTTAATGGACCTATCACTGTCGAACAAAAATTTAATTTTCTAGATTTTTGTGCGATTTGTCATTAAAGCGCGTTTTTCTAGATTCAGGAAAATGTTCTAAAATATGAATATTTAGTTATGTGGTGACAGACACCACCATCATGTCACCATATTGCATGTTTACAAAACTGAATAAACTTCCTTCTAATGAGTTTCGTTTTGGAACCATATTGTCCTAGTCAACAAGAAAATATATTATTGCAGTTTTTCTTGGATCTCACTTATTTGAAAAAATGGTGACGTTATCTGATCTAAAAAGTAGACCACATACATAATAGCCCGCCTAATTCTAAAATTAATAAGACATCCGATATAAATGTATTGCAGTGAGAAAATATAGTAATATCGTAGGATAGAGACAAAAATTAGAATATGAAAATTTTATAAAAATTTGTAGTTTCGGATGGGACTCTCTTCTCCGGCATTTCGCGTTGGCGGGATAACCCCAATGCTACCGAACCGCCGTGACCAGCCGATCCAAGGGACTCCATGTTTATTATGGGCACGTTTTGTGCATTGACGTGCTCCATATTTTCAATACGTTATCAATTGAATTGATAAAAAATCTGAATTATTCCTAACGAAGAAATAATTTCCGGATACGTTTTTTGTGGCGCCTTAAAGTGATATGATTGATAACCGGACCCCCCACGTACAAAACCTGCATAGTGACGCAATTTATTAGCCATTTTTCCACTTTAAAAATGGATTGTCGCGTCGCTGACCCTATAATTGCGCGTCATTTATTAAACAAATCCCTTTATTCATGAGTCAGCCATACAGCGTAGACCAGACTTCATATTCTTTTAATACCACGACCCATGGATCTATAGCGGATCTAGTTCGGTATTTATGTAAACTCAGCCGCAGTTTTTGACACTCGCGTCCAACTCAGGAATTAATAATGCGCAGAATAAGCTGCTAATTTGAAAAATGGCACTGTCAACGGGCTTTCTCTCTCTGCCGTCTGACTACTTCACTATGGCAGTATCAGCGATATGGAACTGTATGGAATCGGGCGATTAAAATTCAACGAAAACGACCCATACAGCCAGTGGTGGCTCTGAGGGTAATATTGAAAGATGATGAAAATCAGTGAAATTCAAGTGTGTGCGACTGTGACTGGCAGCATCTGTTTATCAGAGCTGGAACCTATATGTCATTCACTGCTGCAACAACTTTCCATTGTACAACCAACCAGGAGGAATAGCTTGAGGCTAGGTCAGCACTGATGCCATTTGGCGCCAGAACTGTCCATATTGTCACCAAGTACGAGTAGTACTTCCATAAAAACCTCATTTACTATTATTCAAAAACTTACTATCACTCACACCAGAGATGCTTTCATGACACACATCACGGAAACTTATGATATTGAATTCCTATTTGCATTTTTTGGAAATCAGTGCATAGAAAAACCTGTTTTTTGACATTTCTCAGGCTATTGATCACTTTGAAATCCTTCTTTGAAGAGTCGTAAATGACAGATTTATTTTCAATAGTTATAGTATGTTACTATATATCCGACGTATATACGAAGTGAATATTCGATGTTGTTTCAATTTTCATGTATATTTTTGTTATTGTTATGTTTATTATTTGCGCAGGGCGTAGTATATTTTCCTCAAGCGAGCTAATTTGTTACACATACTTCAACAATAACTACTACTACAGATACCTAACTGCACTTTAACTGAATAAGGACCATATATTACTACGAAAGTGCCATTTAGCCTGTCAAAACATGGTGTTGAGTATTTTTTGGATATTGAAAGTTTAGTTTATTCAATATTTTTCAAATATAATTTAATAAACATCTTTGTCTGTGTATTCGGGGTTGGAGAAGCCTTCTTTGAAAATATCAATTTTATTTATCATTTATGAGACCTGTCTGAAACAACAATATAGCAAGCATCGCATAAAAACATTGTTTCTTAATTTTTCGGACAGTCTTAAACAAAAAATTCTTTACAACCCAATATTTGATTTGTTGTGGAACCTGTCAAAATGTTCATTCAAATAAGGATGGTCGCACCTCAGCCTCGTGTCTCTTTTTACAAAAAATATGGAGCACAGTTATACTATGGAGGATAACTGCAGTACTGTTTCCAGTATATGAAAATTAGTGCCAAAAAATCAGGATATTCTTTCCACGCAATGGTATCAGTTTAGAAATATCATTTTGAATCATAAAACACAGTATAATTATTCGATATCTCTATGCAGTTAAATTGCAGTAATCTATAGTAAAAGCCACTAAAACATAAACAGAGCAAATTATCCCACATGTAAAATTATGGTACATTCAGCTTTCATTGTGCCAGTACCACCGTACATCATACAAAAACAATAATTATTGGACGTCTGTCAATATGGCTACCTGACGAAAGCTGGGCGCCTCTACGAATATTATATTTATCTTCATGCGACCATTCCTCAAGCCACAGTAATTCAGATCGCTCAGATTCGTCTTACTCAGCTGCCACTGGATCGATGTCTCAAGTGTGTCTCTTACAAGAGTAGGAGTACAATTTCATAGATGAGGGAACATATTATATATCCCAAAAAAAATGATCTGGGTCCTTGGAATCATAAAATAACTATTTTTGAGTATTACAAAGCATTTTCGTCCTTATTGATGTAGTAACAAATTGATAAAGTTCATTTAAAATCAAGTATCAAGAACATCCAACATCTCGAATTCGAAATTTCATCCCAAATAAAATATGTACTTCCTCACCAATTAACGTGGAATGTTAAAGCAAAATCGAAGAGTATTTTGATTTGTCTTCGGAAAACTGCTAAGTTGATACAATCAACCGCATTTCTGCAATTCAAATTCAATGGAGCATAAATAAAATAACATGGAATGATCCACTGTATATTGGCAATTTCATTCATAAACATCCTCAAAAATAATATCACTTCTCACACCCCAAAGTATTACGAAGCATTATGATTGATGCTGATATGCTTTGTGTCACGTGTTGAATAAATAAATGTTGCTCCCACCAGACGCCTCGATAATTTATCATCCAGTCACAGTTCATTGAGCATTCATCTTATTTACGTTCATTTGGAATCTTAAATGGTGTTTATGCCGAACTGTCTATTTTATTAACGTGCTGTCTCCTGATGGTCTCGCTGGCAACCACGGTAGCCACCATATTGACAGGGTTTCTACTAGTTCAAGTTGCAAATTTGATTTTAATCTTTGATCTGTTTACCATTCCTATAGACTGTCATCAAGCCGAGAAAATTTAACAAGGGAAGTACATTTACTAATCATAGTGTCTGAAGCGCTGGAGCTGCCACAACTGCTGGCTTTCACGCTCAAAATCCGGGAAACTAATCACGTTGCTGTGAATTCCTCAAGGGAATGGGTACTTTCTTATTGGTTTCATATACCGTTAGAATAGAGTAGTCGAGTGATACATTTAAAACGGCTGGGAAGTGAAATGTTGCAGCGGCCATTTTGATTAAAGCGTTTGATCATGTATTTCGCTAACTCACGTGATAAATAAAAGAATCTTTTTGTAGGGAAATAACAAGAATATCTTCAGTTTCTCATCTGTTTTGAAATTTTAAGCTATGTACGTTTCACTGTCGGCTTACCCTAATATCCAAAAACGTGCATTAACTTATTCATTATAGCAATATTTCCGGATATTTTCAGACAGGGCAGTGACGTAATATAAATGTCACTTTGTATGTACCAGCAGTAATGTTTAAATTATTTTGACGTAGCTTAGAATTCAGATTATTTGTAGATGTAATTAAATAAACTGTTCTGTGTTTTCAGGCGGTCACTTCCGAACAAAAACGTAGCAGTTAACATGTGGCGGAGATTGATTATGAAACAGATAAGTAGAACTGATGGAGTTAATTGAAATAAATATATTTGACCGTTCGAATGATCTAACGTCATATAAGCCTCGATATAAAACACCACCAGGGCTCAATTCATAGAGAATATTGCTAATATTCCTATCAGGCAGAGTTCTAACGCTATGTCACTTAGCTACACAATTATTCAAAAATCTTCCACTAGTACCTACTAGTATAGACAATAAATAGTGGACGCAGTTCTAAAATATCTCATACTTTCTATTTAATAATGGGAATAACAGCTTACTACAACAAAGCTTTAATAAAAGCTATTCAAAAAGTTTTGACTGAAAATTTATTGTGACGTATGTCACAATAAGGGTTGGTGTGCAGAACAGAATATGTATGGTTCATAGATTCACGCTTGGTAGAGTTTTGACATATGCTGCAATCCTAGGACATGGAAACTTCATATAATATTTCATGAATAATAGTCTTATAAGACCTAATATAAATATGGAAAAGTAATGATGATGATATTCTATACCATGTGCGACATTGCCAAATCTCCCAATACGCTATTGGAATGAAATGAAAAAAAGGTTTAGGTAACTTTACAGATTTCAGTTTCCAACTAATTTTGTTTATCTAGCCATCTTACGTGGCTTTCAATGCGTCAATGTGTAATAAAGTTAGTTGTATTTGGATATTGTATTACTATGAACCTCAACAGACTAGTTATGGAAGTACTATTCAGAAACAAAAGCAGACATGCTCACCTTATTCATATTTCTTTAGGGATTGATTATTTAGAAAAACCTTGATATCTCACTTAAACTCCCAAAATAAAAATTATTCATAATAGAAAGTCATTAACCTCCAAAGCATTCTGCTGTCAAATAAAAATTTCACACAATCGGAAAAGGCTTTTACGGATGGAAATGTAGGTATATGGCTTTATATAGTCTATTGCAAAAATTTATTTATTTTTTACAGATTGTATGAAGAAAAAAATAATGTATTCAAAGGCCTCAGCAATCAAAGTGCAAGATAAACATTTACAGTGATATTCTTTGAAATCAATTGCTCGTATAGAGGTAAAAGAAGTTATGTTGGAAGTGTTGCCATATAATCAAAGTAATGTATGTATCTTAACGAAACTAGCAACAAAGCGTTTGGTATACTTTATTTTAATGGATATTTCAATAAGAGCTGAATCATGTAGTAATTCAAGATGGCTGTCATGTGATGCGTAATTCAGAAAGTTGGGTAAGAATGATATGACCCCGTAATGTCAACCTGTAGTTTTAATTCTACATTGGAATATATAGTATACAATATGTAGAACTATAGAACTCAGATGGAACGAGAGGAAATATCTTATATATTTCTGAAATGTTCCAGATACTAATTATCTGAGAATCATTGGTGAAACAGCACTGACGATCCTACGATATACGGATCTAGCACGGTTAAATCTCGAAGGTATGTCACTGTCGTATATCGATATGAAATTTTCACAGAACATGTTAAACTTTTTGGCAAGTATGAGTTTACAATGAAATACTATGCTTATGAAGCACTTTGAGGAACATTTTGAGAGCGAAAGCAATTTTTGCACACAAAGCTCTGACTACCAGATATTTGTTCGTATATAAGCAATATTCATCATGCATATAATGGCTATTTGTACTTATTTTATGTCAATCAATCATATTATGTAACAAAATCATTATCAAAACACTTAAATCCAAGCATTTCCAAATTAAAATATCTCAACAAACCTCAAATCAGAACCAAAGCTCCCGTGTCTGCCATTTACTTCCATCGACGCCGCGAGCTGCGCACAAAAACGGTCGCACGACAAAAAGGCCCAACAAAAAACGTACGGTACGGTCCTGTATGGGTCCAAGACCCACCCGGAATAACGGTAAGATGTCCGTCCTGATCCGTTTTGTCACCTAGCACTGACTCCCGCGGGACGCTGCCTTGCGACCGCCCGACATATCGGTCGGATTCAAACAACGTTGAAGAATCAATCGTTACATTTGTAAACAGGCTTGTCACTGGAGAGGCGAGCAGCCCCCTCCCCCTCTATGCCGCGCTCGCGGCCTCTCTCCCTCGTACTCCCATTTGGTTATTGGCTCATTGCTATCATTGATTGAGTATTATTGTTTTGGAATGCGCGTTTTTAAAACTCTCGACAAACATGCATGCCGGGCGCGTGTGACGTATCGTTGGCTCCTCTTTTTTGTTTTCCTGCTCTTCTATTTTTTATCGGAAATTTTCATTTTATTTAGCGGCGTTGATGTTTGGCGTACGCGGTCCTTGTTCAACAGATGATTTTGTTATTGCTGCGACAGTGGCGCACACATGACCTTGTCCGGTTGGCATCTTGACCAATTTGTACATAAATCAGAGGTTTTTTACTTGTGTGAGCAAAACATGTCAAGTATATTGGATTCACGTTCTGGAATGATATTGTACCCAAGAAAACATCTAACATGACTTTAGGATATCCTAAAATGCTTGAGCACAATTTTGTAGGCTTGAATATGCTCTACATTACCGAAAGCTCAAAACATCTTTTAATATACTCCGATATGGATTCCATAGTTTAAATCAATTTTTCCATTGTGTTTCTGTTTCAGTTTACTTGGAATGCTGGTTTTTGTCAAATCCTAAATCATCACAGGCTCCTTTTATTATTGTCGTTTGATATAACAGCAGACTAACAAGTACAAAAATTTCAAGGTCTGTGCTGGAGATTATACTTAAGAAAAACTCGCTGTTCATTTAACAGTACTCGTTTATGAATCAAAGCCTTTATATAACATATTAGGTATCATTATGAGCAAATATGTCATAATTATTTACTAAGAAAGCTGACATACCATACCTTTGAGGTAGCCAGTACAAAACCTTCACTTTTCTATCTGTAGAAAGACCTCAGGCTTCCAAAAAACGACTGTAGGGGTCCTCAGGTCTCAACAGCGCATCTTATCCTTTTATTTTTATATTCAGAAAGATATGTATTTGACAGTGATACCACAGTTTTTCATTTAGAAATATCAGCTGAGAAGCTTGCCTTACTCATTTTTCCGCTATTGATTATTGCATTGATATGAGCCTTTTTGAATCTGTCGACGAACACGTATGTCAGTTGCGTGTAAAATATCGTTCGCTAGAATCAACATTGATTTTCTCGGCTCGTGCTTTTAATTTTATTTCGCGGCCTCAGAGTTTACAGTCCAATTCCAACAAATAATTTTTTTGCATCAGACACACATCCTTAACCATTATATTGACAAATAAAGTAAGAAAGTCGATCAAAAATGAGGTGTTTGTTGACAGCATAAGCATAAAGTATGCTAGTAGAAGCTGAGGCGATTTACCTGAAACTTCCTTTACTATGAAACACATGCCCAACAAATTCAAATTTTGAAGAACTAACTATGTGTAAATGAAAACACAAAATAGCACATAGACTCTTTTGATTGTTTCTGTCTATGATTTCAAAGTTATGCATAATAACATTTTTTTTCTTTCTGGTCATTTCACCCTATCATCTCAAGTACTATAAACCTAAATCCAACAACACCTAGGGCTGGTATCTTGAGAATTAAGCACAGCTCAAAATAAAAAACCGATTTTCATATTTACATCTTCCCATAAAAAAAATTAATAGATCAGGCTTTGCTCGCCAGCTATTTAGGCATTTATCTCAACAAAATTGATTTTGATGACACACTTGAACATATCTCTGACACTTTGGTCGGCAATAGCATTTTCAGAACTTATTTCCGCTCTCAATGAAGGCAAAGCTAATACCGATCTCTGTCTGGAATTTCCTAGATCTCAGATCGCTCATTAATTTCCCGGATTTTCGACTAATTCCAGATAAGCACCGTCACAAAAAATTCAGATCTCGATCGAAGCATTAGCCGTCCTGAGGGATGATTCCCGATATTAGTCTGCTTAAGCTGGCGAAGGATCCTTCTACGACGTTGAAAAAGAACGAGCTTATCGTGCGATTTGAACACCGTTTGCTGTTAAGCTGATCACGATCCAATGAAGATTCTTCGAGTATTGGGAGCTTTTATAAAGTGGCTATAGGAGAACTAAATTGGCCATCTGTGCTTCAGGTGTAGATAATTTGTGAAGCGGACAACTTGAAGGTGTAAAAGAAATCGCATAGGTGCTGATGACCGATTTTAATATGGTTTGTAATGTAGCATAACACATACATATAAAAAAAATTCAAATTAGAGATGTTTTCAAATTCTGTTTATATAATTTAATAAACTTCCTAATAGCGTTTTCTTGTGTTTGGTATATTAGATTGTACTTTCGTGAATTTTATTTTCTAGATAACCTCTGGCAAAGGCAGTGCCTATCGCGCTCCAGAAGCGCTGCGGGAGCATAAATGTCCACTGCATTGATTTTAAAAGGTCAAAGATTGTAATCATCGGGAAAAAACTCTCTGGTAGTTAATTTCACAACGCAGAGGTTCTCCGATACAAATTTTGGAAAGTGGCTAGTTTGAGTCATTGGTAAAGAAGGGTTCAAGGAACCACTCTAGTATTTGCTGTATGGTCGACTTTTGATGTTATTATTCGGGCGAAGATTTGCCATGGTAGTATCTATACAATTACTTACCAGCCTCCTTAGGTGTTCCAAATTGTGGAGGTCCTTGGTAAGGTTGGGCGCACCCACAAGACGTATTGCCTGTTTCTGAATGGTGTCTATAACGAGTAGTACTTGAGCTACTGTCTGATGAGAATCTTTTAGATTAGCAGAAAATGCTTCGCTTGTGGAAAATCTTTGTTGAATAAATTTGTTTCACTACTAACACGTACACCTGCGCATGGGTCTGGATCTGCACAGGCAACTATGAATGCTTGCGTTGCGTGCCACAGTTACGTACTATTACAAGCTTAAATTATATTCGACTGAATTCCACGACCTCAAGCACTGAGTAATAAATGTTGACGTATTGATGTCATTTCGAACTTTGAGTGTTCGTAAGATGAGAGAGCCGGGAGCTCTCATCACTACAACACGTCGAATTTCTGATTAGAGTAGCCTAATCTATTAGATAATACTTTCATTCTCGACTATATGGGAAGATCCTATAATTGACATAGTTAAAATAATTTCGCCCCATTTTGTTGGATTTCTCACTGAGTTCCTTTGTTAACGATTTACTCCATCCAAATACGACCATAAGCAATTTATAAACTTTTTACAAATCTCACGACGAAAGCGTAAGCAGTTTCGAAATAAAATTTCAGTTTTTCGTTCTATTATCACTAGGCCATGTGATGTCATTTGTTCCTCCAAAATCTACATCGCACCGACGAGTCCCAACAAGACGAAATGGAGTATGCTCATCACTATGCATCAGTCGTGGTATAAAAAGGCATGCTTTGTCTTTAGCCTAGACTCGTCAATATAGTCTGGCAGTCTAACTGTAGATAGCAATCGAGTGATATAAATGTAACCCAGTCAAGGGTGTTATAACAACATCAACTCATCTCCCAGTGTTGCCCTCTATGGGGATGCCTACTGGTAACTCACGAAGTCAAAGGACCTAAAACCTGGACTGCCTCGAAGGGGCTACAGATGTCTCTTACGATATCCGTCAACAAGGGGAAACTGATTTCCAGCATCCCTTGTTCCTGGTAAGCACCCTTGTTGACATATGTCGTAAGGGACATCTGTTGCCGCTTCAAGGTAGTCCAGGTCTTGGAACCATAGCGGGCGACACTTGGAGATGATTTGAAGACAAAGCGGTGCAATCTACGATTGGTTTTGGATCGAGGAATGAGATCAGCTCTACTGTTTGACAATATTTTAGTGACATATGCCGTTTTAATTTAAAATTAGTTGATACAAACGATAATACCCTTACCTTAGTCCAAATCCAAGCTTATCATCTCAGAACATCGATCCAATGACATTCAGTAAAAGTCACAGAAAATGCCTAAAATTCGAGAAGTCAATTCATTTTATCTACCCACCGTTCTCTAGGAAGTATTTCATAAGATCAAGTAGCGATCAAGATACAAACATAATCAAGTGCAAAGAGAGATAGGTGTAGGCCGTTAAAAGATACTAAGTGGTATTTATTGCACTATGTGCATTATCCAACTCTACTAGCAATTTAAAGATTGATATCACGATATATCAGATGCAAACCCATATAGCTTCACGTAAATCGTCTTCTCAGTAAATCCACCACAACAAAGCTCCAGCAGCATGGTACGTGTCTGGGATTTGTAGAATTGCAGAGGCAGATTTATTTCAGAACTGTTACACTTTCTTTACGATAACACTGTGATATAGTCTAGGAGAACTAGATATGTCTTTTTTGTGGTAGAATCCGCTTGCAGAGTAGTACAGCCATAGGTTATACAAGAGGAGCACCTACTAGACTAAGCAGGACAAATTACTGATTAAAGTGCCTCGGTCATAGAGTATAAATATCCACGGAAAGAGTGTCTCAGTCAGTTCACCTAAAGGCAATTGAAGATATCTATGAAATGAATGGAATTCAGAAGAAGTAATTTTGAAATATGTAGGTTGCCTAAAAATGTGAATCAGAAGTATATTGTGATTCTACAAAATTTAAGATAGATAGTCTCAAGTGGTATCACTACATTCATGTTTCTGGCTGATGTATCGTGACGCCAGATTCAATTTCACTGTTTGCTTCGAAAACCATATTTGTAACCAGTACGATTCATTTATCTTAAAATTCACACAAATTATCTTTTTGTTGCATACACAATTATTACAACTAAGATAAATGCGATAAATAATTACTTGCTTTCTCCGCATGGTGGAGTCTGATACATCTTCTGATTGCCGGTCGGACGCTCTAACTAACTGAACCAATTGGGTAGCTGGTCAGTCGTTACAGAGCGCGGATAATATGTTAAGCAGAATCCCCCTGGCTTTAACCATCTTTCCAAATTTAAAACTGCGCACGTTTGCTACTCTTACACTTTACCATATAGATCAGAAGCAGACGATGATAACAATAGCAAAAATGACATATTTGCAACAAAAGTTTTACGAACAGATATAATAAAGAAAAACTTATTATTATTATATCAAATTGGTTTCTCAATAAAAAGTAAAATTTTCCTGAATTATAGGCATGTGTTTCATTTGTAGGCATCACAGAGAAGCAGCCATAGCTACAAATCGCAACGGCCGATGGCCAGATTAGAGTCAGTTACGATCGCCGTGAACTGACCGGTATACATCGGAGCGTCGCCTCCAAGTGACACATCACCCGAAAGGGATTCAGAAGCGGGATACAATAGTACAACCTGTCCAGAAAACGGGATTTAGGAGGCAGATATGGGTCTTAAGAGTTACCTGATTCACTATATAACAATGTAGTGTTGGTGAACTGTCAAGACAGGCTACAGGAAATAGCTTTCGAAGCGAGATGGGTGATTAAAGTAGGTGCATAAAAAGTGATTTGGTAGCAACTTAAAAGTTCCTTAAGCATGTTGTAGCAACATGCTTAGTCTTTCAATATGTCAAAAATGCTTTGGTGTAGTGTTGGAGCCAAGGAATATCAAGTTATGGTTTCAGAAGTGGGATTGGGTTTTGCACTTATTGCAGTGCATGAAATTTATATGTGAATCCTAGCATTGTTGGAAAATCAAACTACCTATTGTGGTATGTTGATTATAAAATCGGTGTATGAGGCTGTTATATGCATTAGGAGTTTTCAGTTACGTTGACACATTATTGTTATTATTAGAATCAAGGCATATCACAAAAGATGCATTCAGAAGTGAGATTGATTACAGCACTTATTGCACTAAATGGAATTTAGTTGGAAATTCGGGGTTTATGAGGTTTGCTGCAAACATAAACTACATCTTTAAATATGCCACATACTCTGGAGTATGTCGAAGAATCAAAACATTTGACTGAAAACGTATATGTGGCAATACAGTCGATGCAAAAAATTCAGTTAGTAAGCGATTATCGATTTTTCAGGTTTACTGTAAAGGCTTGCTATATTTTTCAGTATTTAGAATATCTTATTTCCCCCTCTTTTATGCCTCAGTCAAGTGAAATTGCCTACACAATTTGGATCACGACATCACGATTGATTTACTATCTTAGAACGTCTTCAGGTTAACTGACGACATGTCCTTTTACAACTATTTATACTCCTTTGGCTTCAAGAAATACAATCACCAGTTCACCTGATGTGAGTAAATGAAAAGCTGCTTTGCAGTATGAACCACACATATATTAGAGAAACGTGTATTCCTCTCTCTATCTGGAAGCACACATACACAAAGTAGTCGTAAAACTTCTGAATTAAATATGAATTAGAAAACAGATAACAAGCTACTCCTGAAACGAACTCATAATACACAGCATAAACTACTAATTATTATAATTAATTAAATGCCCATGTTTCCAACAGCATTAATTAAAGACCGTACTGTGAAGCAATTTATCTGAAAGGGCCGACAGCAAGCCAGCGGACTAGAAGTTTCCAATTTCCGTCAGAGTAATGAATTTTTACCCAGAATGAAGCAATTGGTCATTGTCAATTCCCCGAAGATACGCTCCCATTAAAAATGTACTTGGGGATCGAAAAAGTTTCAGGAAAAATCGGAGGTTGGAGTTCATCGCTGAGGGAAAAAGATGGATGGAAGCATTGTTTTGTGGACAGATAAAGTACGAAGGTTTTTCGAATTTTCCATAATGCACGTTGCATTAAATTTTGACTGACTGTACATAGAAAATTCATAATTGATCCAGGGTTCTGTTAGTGAGCACGGTTGGAGATCTTTACCGACCCATTACTTACGGCACGCCTTGTGATATGAGCAACATGCGCGGATTGAAATTCGGAGGAAAAAATCAGGGGTGTTCTAGATCGAGGATGCCAGCTTAGCTCAGCTGTTTGGAGCCTCTGATGGGCAGGAGGTATGTGGTTCGAATCCTGCAGTGGTGAGGCTTTTTTCCGAATTGAATGTACATTCCAATTTGTATTATGGACAATTACCAAAACAAATATCTGTCTTTTCTATTCTGGCATTTCGAGGGCGATGGCTGAAGTTTTCCGAATGCAATCATAGAAAAACCATATTCCTCTTAAGCATTGTTTGTCAAAGTGCGGTTCGCGACCCTTTGAGGGGCAGCGGTGAGGTACTATGGGGTCGGGGTTTAGGACAAAAACAGAAAAAACTAACAGCAACCATCATCCCCAAGCGTCGCGCATGGTGGCGCTGACATAGGCAAGTTACGAGGTCAAGGTCCTATTCTTAATTTTTATTGAAAATGGTACGCTGAATGAACTACTTCCAGCTACTAGTGCGACAGATCGCAATAAAAAAATGTTGAATTTAACTTTAATATAATTTATATCATCTTAAGCGGTAAGATAAAATAAAATTTGAGAGACATCAGCTACTTGTAATTTAGCTACGATATGTTTGTCGCTATTTTGGTTTCAGCGATGAGTAGAGTAGACTGAGGTAGCTTGAATGCTGAACTGAAATACTTATATCCATTGTGAGCAAATAATTAGATTGAAGATTAATTTAAATATGACGAAACGTAGGGTAATTTATTCGTCAAGCTTTGTGACACGAAAGCAGTGAGTCTCTTCAAAGATTCGAATAGTTTATGTCTTTAATTCCCTTTCTCGTTTTTGCACAATTATAGGAGATTACCCAATAATCCTATCAAACTTCCTATCATTGAAGTTGTTCGCTAAATCAATAAATAAAGATGCCCAGCAATAGAAGCATTAATCACATAAGCCAATAATCCCACGGACATGGAAGCAAGCGATCATAACTGGTGCTTTATTCAGGCTATGTGTATCATGCAAACACGGCAAATGTTTGAGAACCAGCAGATGCACTCCGCTTACTACTTTCAAATAGGCAGATTGGTCCCGCAAATTTGCGCTTAGCATGTGTAAAGTTCATAATATGTACAGTACGCGGTGCTGAGATTCCAGTAGCGTTATTTTCGTAAGAACGCGTCTGAAAATCTGTATTTCTAATAGACATAGAAATTAATCTAAACTATATTATAAAATACTTATATACATCAAAGGCACTCCATTACAATACTGTCAGATGCACAGATTGGCCGCTCAGTTTTCGTCTAACGCTTATAGAGTGCAAATACAACGTCTAAGAGTTCTCTGGAGTATGAGCTGTAGAAACGCCGAAAAGCTACTAGCGTATTCGGCGTTGAAACGCGTCTGGAAGGCAAATAACATAAGTTCATCTGCTGTTTCCCTTTATGCTTGGCCAATACCACTAGCATGACTTATTTCAAGCTAAAACTATTGTATAGCAATAGGAAGTTATTGTCTGCAAACATGAAGAGACGGCTGTGTGAAACTCTTATCAAATCAGGAATGTTTGTGGTATATGTTGCTATTACACTTCCATTCATGACACCCATTATCTTTCGCACAAAAATAATGATGTGCCTTATCCGGCATGAAACTCACATGCGTAGTCTAATGAGATCTGCTCTTATTGATTGCCGGGTAGCTGGAAGTATAGGGAAAATTGCGACAATTAATATCGGCGGGAGCCGGCGTAGCAGACAGCAAAGTGGATAACCCCTTGTACCTGGAACCGAGTCCCATTTTTCTTGCCAGCTTAACTATTCCCCGGGATAATGAGCGGCAATTTTTCGGGATAGCCCCAAACATACTCCAGTAAAAGCGCGCGGTTTCCAGTTTGTCCAAACAACGGCCAGCCGGCATTAAATTACTCTCATATTTTTTGCAGTGTGCCGTGGAGCCTGGCTGGCCGGTACAGTCAGTGTCGCACTCTAGGAGCAAACGGGAGGTACCCATTGGCTCAACAACCTGAGTCTCTGTATCGCGGAGTGGGAAATATGCCAACGCGGCCGGAACGTTAATGATGATTAATCAATGATCATATATGTGTGGTTTGAATGAAACACAAACAGAAGCTATTAGAAATTAATACCAGGGTCACGCTGAAAGTCTAGATACTCCTAATCTATACAAGTTTAAACAAGTTTGAGCACGCAGCTATTTTATCTAAAGTTGTAAGTGCTTACACCCAAAGGCAGCGTTTGAATCGTTCAGTAGTTGCCTTGTCACGGTCTCGAATGCATCTAAGTGTTGGCCGAAGTTTATCGTGAAAATGGAACTGGGTAGTCGCGATTTTCGAGCCATGAGTTTGTATGACTATAAAATGGGACTAAGACAAACGGAATGTCACGAAAGTTTAGTGGGTAGCTTTGGGGACTCTACCGCTTCTAGGGTTACAGTTTTTAATTGATTTGCTGAGTTTAAAAGGGACCGGGTCTCACTCGATGATGAACCTCGCACAGGTCGACCGCCATCTGCTGTTACTCCGGAAACTGTAGGAGCTGTGCAAAATATGGTAAAAAACATGGACATATAACCTACACCGAGATTAAGGCTTCTCTGGGGATTCGATCGGCAGCGGTTCGATCAATCAATCATGATCACCTTCGCCTAAGGAAGCGGTGTTTCTTTTAATATCGTAACCGAAGACTAAATATGGTTATATTATTATGATCCCGCAACTAAACAGCAGTCATTAGTTTGGTGCTTTGAAAGTGATCAGCCTCCAACGTTAATTCGTCGTTCCAAGAGTGGTGAAAAGAAAATGGTTGCATCTTTTTTTCTAAAAGAATACATCACAACGGTGGCCTTGGGAAATCAAAGGACAGTTACTTCTGAATGGTATATAACTAAATGTGAACCTGTAGTCTTCCAACAACTATGCCAGAGTCGTCCAACGACTGGTCTGCTGGGTATTCAATGGCACCATAACAACGCACCCGCCCACAGGGTCGCTAGAACACTCGATTTTTTTGCTGAACAGGGTGTCAAACTGTTGCCTCACCCACCTTATTCTCCGGACCTAGCTCCGTGGGACTTCTTATTCCCTGAGATCAAAGAAAAGTTACGAGGTCGCCATTTTTCCATCGATGAAGAGGCAATCGCTGCATTTGAGGAGGAAATTAGCAACCATGCAAAGGAACGTTGGTCATAAGGATTTGACAAGGATGTATTGATGCTCGTCATAGTGGTTCTTATACCATCTGCCCAAGTCTTTTTGGGTCAGCCTCCTTTTCTTCTTTGTGCTAGTATCCACTGAATTACTTTATTTAGAGATCTGCTATTATCCATACGGTTGGCATGCTCATACCATACCAAGCTTTGCGATTAAATTGTGGCAATAGTAGTTGTATGTATTCATTCTGTCGCGTAATTCATCGTTTCTTACTTCATCCTTTAATGCCAGCCTACAGCAACACCTCTAGTAACTTATTTTCCCTGCTAGCAGTTTTTCCTTTAGTTGTTCAGGAGATTTCCTAAGCTCAGGCCCATAAGTCAGGTGTCTTATAAATCCAGATTTTTATTTCTGGTCTAATCTGTTTACTACATCCAACTGTTTTGTTGAATAACGCAAAATGATAATTCCGAGGTCATCCTGCCTGGATTATTAAATGAACAAGAGTCGCGCCTATGTGCCGGCGTTTGTGAGTGCGTTCTAAGCAGGCCGTGTGCGGAAAAGAGAGACAGAAAGAGAGCAGGTAGAGAGCAGAGTGTGTCAGCCGTGTAGGCGTGTCCCGGCTGAACTTTCCATTGGCGGAAAACTCTGAAAAAATGCTAGCAACTCCCTCTAGATACGCGGGGTGCAAACATTATTTTTGGCGTGGCCGTAAATTCAGCTGGGACGGGCGCGGGCCCAGAATAAATATTTTCGGAAAGAGTAAAATGTTAAGGACTTTTCATTATGCCGGGCGTATATAAAGTTTTAAGGCTATTATGTGGGGGCCTATTAGCATAAAGGAATATTTCAGTTAATTGGTCTTGACTTTCTGGTTGGAAATTTCAGGAAATGCTAGGGAATTATGGAGGTTTTATGCAAAATACGGCGGCGCCGGAGCTCTGCCGGTCTCCGGGCTTTTTTGTTTAAAATTACTTGGGCCGGGCTCTTTGTACCGTTCAAAGGATAAATTGTACAATGCCGTCTGTTCTTTTGAGCATTAAGGCTCTAATGCGGCCATTTTCGTACATTCGTTAATTATACACAATTCGCATGGAAATAGGATACGGACTCCATTTATGTCCATTGCATTCAGTAAGCTTTATAGATGTATCTGGATGAGATAAACATGTACAAATAGAGCTGAGTACCTACTCATAAATTCTGCATCGAAATTTAATTGCACCTTAATGAATTGCAATAAACAATAAATCCAGGATTGACATATAGACTTCAAAATTCGGTAAAATATACAAATTTAGTATTATTCGATTTCTAAAGTGCTCATTCGAATTAAATATTTTAAGTTTCGTACGAGGAGGCTAAATCTAAATTTCAAGCAGACCGCGATTTCAAGCCAATACATCTTCAGTTAACGAAAGCACTTTAACTTCTGAGCTCTCTACAACTATAGCTCCTGTTAAGAAAGCATTTTCATTTCATGCCTCCATCCTTCTTTAGTTAACGCACCAAAACAAAAAATTCACCGTATTTGCCATCTTTGCGACCATCGGAGACATTAGAAATGATGATACAGTAAATAAACCGTATTTAACACATGAGGTCATACGAGTAGGTATACAAAACAAATATTTTAGTATTTTAGTTGTGAAAATTTCAAGGATTTCTGATACACACCTCAATTCTCGGATTCCTATAGGAAAAATTGAAGTAAGAACTAAAAATAAACATTGATGATTCATTAATAATACCTAATTATCAATATATATGACTTGAAGTTAAGCTTAAAGTGTTATTAATATAATTAAAATCAAAATTGTTAACACATGAGCTTCTAGCATATATATCGCAAATTATTAATAACACATTCCAACTTATACTGAATTTACAGTTAAACCTAAATGATTGTCAATATGATGAACATCGCACAAGAAAATTGAAACAAGGAAAATATATTCTTTCTTCTACTGAAGATGAAGATATATTTTCTTGTCAACCCGGTCTAGTGAAATTTTGCAGGATTTTTTGCATTGTAATCTGTACCTCTTGGATTCACCTATTGATTACCAATGAGGTGTAGAGACTCTTGTTGAGGGTTCCTTTCCTTAGCATTAATCAGGTCGACGACTCTTATTTACTATAGAGAAACGCATCACAACTTTTCTGAGTGAGGAGCTCTTCATTTGTGTATCATTGTGTCCCAGTTACCAAAATTTCAATCTGATCTCATCTAATATTTCATATTGGTTCACAGGTTTGACTCAATTTTTGTCCAGGTTTTCTTCCCGTTATCATTATTTATGACTGTCTCATTGTCACATCCTCTTTCCATAATTAGAACGTTAAAAATAAAGAATGTGAATGCCGGCAACTCACAGAGAAAGGAAAAAAACGATAGAAACTGTAGAAATGGATTTCTTGAAGAGATCATGCAATATTACTATACTACAACACGTCAAAAACGAAGAGATAAGAAGGAAGACAAGGCGCGTAGTAACAACAGCAGAGAGACCAGAGCCAAAGCAATTATTATGGTACGGACATGTAATGAGAATGGAGGAGACAAGATGGCCAAAGAAAGCATTGAAGTACACACTAAATAACAGGAGAAGGAAAGGAAGACCGACAACACAATGGATAGAATTAGGAAAAACATGAGAGGTCGAGCTATCGAAGAAGATCACTGGAAGAATAGAAAGAAATGGCGATCGAAATGCGGGATGCGGCAAAAGATGTAGGACCTCCGCCTGACTGATTGAAAAATAAAGAATTGTTTCGGTTGTAATCTAACCAACAACCTCCAGCAAACACACGGTGAGACATCAATAATGTATCTCGGATTTGCAAATGTTCGCGATCAAACAGCTTCGGCTTCCTATAGGGTATAGGTAAAGTGAAGCAAAAGAACAAGACCTTACCTTCGGGACTAACCCTGTATCCTCCTTTCTCTTCAGAAAAAAGTATTGATTACACGGTACATCTCATTGTACTTAAACCATATACCCCTTCATTTGTATCCATCTTTAGTCGTTTTCTTTTATTTTTGCTAATGCAGGGTGGAGCCAGAACTCCATTGTGTAATCGTTCTTTACCGGGGGGTGGGAAGTGAAGGGATGATTAATGACGTCCATTGTTTCGCCTTTACTTTTAACCGCGACTAAAAAGAACGGGAAAACTGAACGGGTGATGTCTTAACCGCACTCTACTGTTCTCCCAGGAATACAATGAGTAATTGATGACCGGCTCTTTTGAGCCCATGTTTTTGCAGTAATATATTCTTTTTCTTTTTCCTATGAAGCATTTTAAACGATTGAGATTAGTGGGTAGTAGGCGATATTCAGAGATATTGGCCCCCACAGATACTTATTCAGCAAATAAAATAAACCGCAATTCCCAATTACTTATAGAAACTTACTTATTGTGGTAATAAATGGAACTGCTTCTTTCCTATGAAAGTATCTTGACATTAAAGATGTCCATAACGTATTTTTTTCTAAATTTTGAAATTACTATTTATGTATCGCTTTTGGATACAAAGAAACGATGACGTTATAATGTTGGGTTTTGAGTTACATCATTTTGAGGTAAAAAATGCGTTTATAATTATGCTAAAAGGATATTTGGTGGACAGCTCCAGTAAAATATCATCATCATTCAGGTAGCTAAATAGTCTTTCCTGATGACATTTTTTCCCGGTCAGCGCTATAAAAACTAACATATTCATGAATAATTCAGATTTACTCTTAGAAAGCCCAATATGGTTCATAAATTATTCCTGTTTTGGCTTTTGGAATGCTTTGAAATCCAAATTCTGAAACCCGCGCATCAAAGTTCCATTAATAATATTCATCATCATACATTATCATGTTCAATTTTGACAACTTTCACAACTCTTTTTCAGGAACGCGTCTTCATTATATTTAAATCGTGATTGGATTGTAAGATTCAACAAAAAATATAAATCGAAAACCGTCACTTAAAAGAATAGTTTCATTTGTAAAACTATTGATGCCTTTGAGATTGGATAATATTCTTAACATTTTGATACAAAAAGGTTCAATTCTCCTTTGAAAGTTCACGTTTTATAACTTGGAGGATTTTACATTTCTAAACCCCCCAAATAGAGTTACAGAGCAGTTGTAACGCTTTGCAAATAAAATACATGTCCACATTGCGCGTTTCACGGTAGCTCGATTTTAAACTCAACCTGTATAATAATAACGTATTTCAAGACAGTAAATTTTGAATTATCCCAGCATAACAATGGGTGTGGATTTTTAACGGCACGGCAGTTAGCCTTGCTCTAGGCTTTCGCCCTGGAAAAATATATTTTAAAACTATGCACAACTTAAATAGCGCGAAAATTACATAGGGTTGATTGGAGCAAAAACCGTGTATGCATTCCAACTTCTACAGAGAAGCTTCTCCATAACAAAAAACTTGTAGGCTATGAGGATGGAATAATTAATTTTCAACCAACTTCAATGAAGGAGAATATGATCTCAACCTTATTATCATTGGTATCACAAAATATCCATACATGCTATTCTGGGTTCTGAACAAATGTTAAACGTTTGTTTGCTGTTTATATGTCTGCAAATTGCTCAGATACTACCAATTGAATTATAATACACTGTTTATTGTCTTACGTATTTTTAGCTTAGGGAAAGGTAATAGTTTCATCGAAATCTTCACAGTTCCTTATAAGACATTAACTGACAACTGTGCAACTATATTTGAGTAGGCTGTTGAATTATAGCGCCAAAAATGAGCCAATTTAAGAAGTGAAGTCTTTTACCTTTAAATATTGTAATGCATTAATAACCTTAATCTTATTTCAAGCTCATTGGAAATTATTTAATTATAGAGTTGGTAAGTTTTCTTTACTGCTGAACAAAATTCTAATAATCACAAATATTTTTTGCGGTTTATGGTAAAAGGGTTTTATAGTTTTCTTAAACGTCTTTAGCCTAGACTGGTCAGTATAGCCTGGCGCTCCAACTGTAAACAGCAATAGGGTGGTATATACGTAACCCAGTCGAGGGTGTGATATCAACATCAACCGTCATCACAAAGCGTCGCGCACTATGGCACTGTCATTTGGACACTTGACTTAAATTGCCAATGGGCAGCGCCATAGTGCGCAACGCTTCCAAATGAGTGTTGATATATTATACCTGGTTTCTGATCAGTAGTTTGGTATTGGATTAACTTTTTAAAACGATAAAGCGCCTTCATCCTTACCCCAGTGGTGAGTCTGCCGCTAGTGAATATATTTCCTAAGACTTTGAAGCTGTTTTGTTCAAGAAAGGTCCACAGAACCTCATATCTCAAATCTTATTTCGAAAATGCTATAATTACTTAACTGAAGGCAAGCGAAGCAGCCGGAACGTCAGTAAAATAATTGCTATAATTTCGCATGTGATTTCAATGAATGGCCAGTACAGATAAATGAAGCATGGCGATATCTGTTTCCTATCCCGATCAAGAGGGATTTGTTAGCAAAAAACCCATTTACACCACTCATCCCCAATGCTAGGGAGATAGCGGAGATATATCAGGCAAAGTAGGAATTAACATATCCGGAGCCAGTCGGCAACTTTGCGCATATCCCTAATGAATATTGCATTTGGAGTATTCGCTTAGAAAACGGACGGCATGAGGATACGGCATGGGGCGCACTTATTTCCGAATTAAAACTAAGCCGGCGGCCATAAATAACGAATAAAACTTTTTTAACGCCGGCGACAAAATGCACGCTGCGAATATTTCCGCTTTTCCGCCTTTAGCAGACCCATGGACGTCAGTGAGAGCAATACGAAGGGGCACTCGCGAACGTAGGGGTGGAAGAGATGAGTTTTCTTTTTTTAGAAATTCCGAACGCCCTTGATTTGTAATTTTTCAGAATATTTGTCATAAATCAGGAACGACGATTAGTTGCATCTATTAACGTGAAATTGTTTATTCCATGTAACGCAACTGAAAAGATGTTAGTGGTAATTTTTTCTGGATTTTTCGTGACAGTTAGTGCAGTCCATCATAGATTTTCACCAAAATAAAATTTAAATAAACGAATATGTGATTAAGTTTTTCGCGTTAGTGTGAAGTCGATGCACAGCACCGGTTTCTTTTTCATCCAAAGAAAAAGTAGACCACTTTTGTGTGTCACGAGAAAATGTGGCAACGCTTTCCCCCCTCTGCAGCTCCACCCGCGAACGGCAATACGGAATTCTAATTTGTGAGGCAGCAAGAAGGAGAGGAAAATAAGTGGAACCCAGTGTTACCACTTTATGCGGCGTTTTGCAGTTAAACTAATACGGACGGTCTACTAACCGAGCCTTTGGACGAAGTACCTTAATTCATGGTTTAGTTAACTTCCACGCATAAACATGTATGATCGCAAAGATTTTAAAATTTACAGTAATATGCTTTTTTATGTTTCAGATTTCGGTGTCATTCATTCGTGTCAGTTGGTTTGTCGGTCGGCCTGCAGCCCTTTTCACTGCATAATCAATTCAATTGTGAAACCCTTTTTTAGGAGAGGTCATGAATTTCAAAATCGTTTTTGACCTTTCGCAAGTTCATTATGAGTTTATAACGTAAAAGAAATATTTTTCAGTTTGCTGAATTAACCATAAATCACGCATGTCTCTCCCTATATTTTAAGCTAATACCAGTACGTGGATATCAATGATTTAGCGAGTTACAGAACAATAAAGTCTTACAGTACAAAACTATGTGAAGTAAAGGTATCTCTGTCTAAGTATTATTTAATAATTGTATGGATAAGATTTCATTATTTTCTGTTTTATTTACACTTACAACATTTCAGACAATGACTACTACCTATAAAAATATGGATGCATGAGAAATATGGAACCATCTATTAAGCTGCCTTTACTTTACCATTTTGTTAGTTGTATAAAGGCACTGAAGTTGGTTGAGTACTTCCTTGATTTAAAGAAATTTAAAATCTTACTAATTTCCCCTTTGTTGTTGCTAGGAGCTTGTACGTTACCATTCTAAGGTTTTTCCAATAGAAACTTAGGTAATATATTAAGAAAATTCGATAAGCAATAGGGTTTGCACAATGACATCTTCATGATAGGAACCAATAAATAATTTTTGAGGCGGAAACCTCGAGGGCTGAAAAATTTATAGTACGCCTATGGGCTTAATGGGCTCACAGTGTTGCTGTCTTTGCGATTCTTTCAGACCAAATGACAGTCCACTAAAGATTCTGGATAATATAAAAATAGTACGATGTCATATAAGTCAATTTGTTATTTCTTTTGTGTTTTTCTAGCTTTACAACTTGGATCTGGAGGTGAGTCCAATGGCACTCTGTATTATTTCAAAAATTCTGCAAAGGTATCGTGGTGAAGAGAAGTTAGAACTAACGTAATGATAATTATTTATCTTTCCGACATATGTGAACCTTCTTGAGCAGCTTCCGACGCCACTGTCTCTAGATAAGAGCCCGCCAGTTTCTGCACGTTCCAGAGGGAGGAAAAACTTTAATTTTCCAGGAAAACTCCCGGTAAAATATTGCTTTAATCTCTGCAAAAATGTGAAAAATAACACGTCTCCTCGCCTTAGCTGAATTTAAATTACTTGGCATTATCCAGATATAAAAACGGGAAATGTTCTGCCGTTACTCCCAGTACCCATTTTTAATTCTTTTGCTTTTACTTACTTCTCCTAGGGAAGCTAAATTGCTCCCGTATATATTTCGATGACAGAGAAATATGCATGGGTACAGCGCGCACTAAAATTTCAATGTTATATAGTCCAGACTTCATGGGTCTGAATGATTTAAATAAAATGATGGTGTGAGTTTCAGGCGATCCACATTTAAAATTGCTGTGATTGTCATTGAAAATAGAAGAGTATTTACTGGGAGAAACAAAACAATTGTCCCCCTTGTAAAGTATATTATTATTTTCTAGTTTTTCGGTTCGCCGATTTCAGAAATGGCTTAGAAATGTGGATATCCAAATTGGCGAAAGGTATTTTGAAGAAATTGGTTCGTGGACTGAAATTAGAGGTAAGTGGATATTCGGGGTTGCTGATTTGAAAAATTATGTAGGACTTATCTTTCGGACGTTTCCCTGGTAACATAAATTTTTTAAATCTTTTTTGGAATCTCAAATTGAAGAGAGAAATTGATAGATTTTTGAAGCGAAAAAAAGACCACTTCACCCTGGTCATCATCCGTACTTATCACTTGAAATAGATGGTGTTTTGTTTAAAGTTGTATTCACATTCTCTGTATTGGATGTAAGTCAAAATTTACTGCTACAAAGGCTATCCACATTTTTTGTCAATTAATTCACTAGGTACCATCATGAGAACAATACAAAACTAAAGATTCAAATCTAGCATTCTATTTATTCTGTCCAGGTATTGCCCCATTTTTCTTTCATCTGTCTTATGGGAAATTATTGTTGGCGACTGCATTTGCATTACTGTTGATGGAAAACTCCTTAACTATCGACGTCAGAGTGTTTTTAAGATTTTTTCCGTCATAAAGTACCTATTTTATTTCTTCAAATATTTTATACCTTATGATATTCTATTGCTTAAGTCATATAATTCTTTTGATACATTTTATTACCTAAGATATTTCAACAGTAAGTTAACATATAGAAGGATAAATAGGAATAGTATATCAATATGAATTTGGTGCAAAACGTCAGTCTGTGCATTTACTACACTGCCGATAGGAGTCTATTTTATTACAATTATGAACACTTGGTCTACTGTCGTTGCTTATTTCATGATTGGGTGTTACTGTTTGGCGAAATTTGATTTTTTGAATGTCTATTTTGGAACGCACTTATGTGCTCTGTATCTTGTTGAAAATGTTCTAGTTTTTTAGTCTATATAAAGAGCATTACGGAAGGCATACTTAATTTTTCTACGCTTCAACTCATCTAAGTGTCGCCCTCTATGGGGACGCCCATTGACATCTTACGAAGCCAAAGGTCCTAACCTAGGCTTAAGTCTAGGCTAAAGACGAAACATGCATGTCTAAAGCAGGTCTGATGCATAGGGGAGAGCATACATTTTCTACGCTTATCTTATTATATTATGCTATATGTTTCAAAGTTGTTTGTGGTTTTGCAACGCTCAAAGTAAGCAGCATATGCTCCGTTGCCTGTACTAAAATGGGCAGCTTTAAGCCCTGAAAAATTAATTAAAATGTTCCGCGCTTCCAGGCGAACACTTAAGGTACAACTCCTTTGAGATGCTCCTCTACTCGTTGAAGTTTGATGGAATTCATTATGGGGAGCCCAGCCTGCGTATGAGAACGCTCTCCAACGAAACTGATTTGCATAGAGCCACTGGGCCGCCAGGCAGCTTTTGCAATTGAAATTATCTACCGAAAGTTATGTACACACACACATAAAAAGTAGGGGCGGAAAACTCGTATGAAATTAGTTTTTTATATCAGGAGCAAATGCAAATATAAAGTTTGTGCGTAACTACAAATGATGTGCTCCTTTATGGGAGGAGTTTAATAGGTTTTGCTTCACCCTCCATTGAGCGATGTTTCTTATTTAAAAAGACGAAAAAGCTTAATGCTCTTATGCTTCAATCCTTAAAATATTTGTTCCTAGCCTATGATTTGCGACATATATATTTCTAATACATTATAGACGGTTATAGCTTATACATACAAAAGAATACAGAGCAATTGGAAGAATACCTAGAAGTAAAATACAAGAATGTGCAGACAACATGCGATTCATATTCCACCAGTTGAACGATCTGTCTTTATTGCATCAATATATCTGAGTCATCAGTCGTCTATTTGCAAGACACTCATAATAGAAGTAAGTCAAATATAAAATTGAAGATAGGTAACTCCTGCTGTGTTTTTAAAAAATATTGCTATTTAGCTTCAAATTTCAGGGATTTGCCCTTTTTATCATATTCGCAAGGTTGCATCATTGAGAGACAAGTCAATGGTTATAAGATTTAGAACTCAACTTCAATATGACAGGCGGAACTCTTCCTACACAGGTGTGAGAACGCCATATTATCACTTAAAGGGTGGGTGTCCGGTAAGCGGTCATTGCTGTTCATGCTACAAACCGATGTTATCTATCTGTCTTATCATATGCCATGCTGATCACGTTCTGAGCTTTTCATTAGCATAATAAGCTTTCCAGCATTTCCCACAGAGCGTGGAAAATAGACGGAATTAGACCAGTCAATGAAAAAGCAGTTAATTTTATATTCGCACAAAGCAATATTGGGGTCATCAGTTGAAAGTAAAACAGACATAAAAACCGAATAGTAAAAAATAAAATTAATGAATAAATAATGAATTATTAAAATCAATATATGCGTACGCTGCGCGTAGCACAAGTGAAAAATTCATTCATAAACAAATATAAATTAACTTAAAATGCAAAATTAAAACGCGGCATATTAAAATATACCGTCCTAATAATTTATTATTTAATTAAAACATATTGCAAAATCAATAAAAACTTTCATTTTTCCGGCGTATCAGCTGAAATATATAATGTTTACAATTGTGGGAATTTTTCAACCGTCAACCGTGCCAAACGCCATTGAAACATTTCATTTAATTTTATTCCAATACCGTTTTCAATGGATGTACTTTTTTATTCTATTTTAATGACGTGACACACTTTCACTCGACGTTGAATTAAATAAAAAATAAAAAAGTACATTTTTTTCCTGTTTAACACGAGATTTGTTGTGTATGATTCATGAGCGGCGCGTTCAGGGTGAGTTTCGCTGATACATCCATAGTCTTGGTCTGTTTGTCTGAAGCCTGGTCTGAAGGTATGTCAATATGTCGCGTTCTCATCACAGCGTAATCTCAGTTCTAGCTACGCCAATTCTCAGGAAATTTGGATAATGGCTCTTTCAAAACCACATTGGCGACAGTGTAATTAGCAAAACTTATCAGAAATGCTCCAAACCTCGATTTCAATATTATGGTATTTCCTATAATTTTATTTTCGGGCATAGCTAATTAAATGTATCTTTTGGTTTTAATAAGTTAATCGTCTAAACCATTTTCAGCATGTTTCACAAGTTTTCTTCATATTTATTGATACCTATTACTCGTGTGTGGTTGAAAGCTGGATATATATATATATATATATATATATATATATATATATATATATATATATATATATATATATATATCCTGTCAATGTTTCAGACTATTAATACGTATATTTGGTGCCTTGTAGAGCATACTTACTTTCCATCTATTTCCTGATGATCAATGAGTCTGCGCTTAGATTCGGATTTATATGACGATCTCGTAGATAGTGGTCACTACGTCATAGTTCTAGTTTCCTTCTGCTGGCACTTAGAAGTCTGTAACAAGAAGAATATCACATATGAGTAGATATAATATAATTCAAGTCAATTAATGTAATATGAACCTTTACTGTAGTTGTGTCTCTGATTTGTACTTACTGCTAATTGGAACCACATGTACAAATGAATTAACATCTTCACTATCAGTGTTCTGTTTTGTACCTTGAAAAATGGTTTCAATTAACGGCCTGTGAGTAATATAAGTTTAATTCATTTTTTTCAAAAATGTTCACAACCAGAGGAAAATTGGAAGTAATAATAAGTTTTTTAGTGCTTTCTGTATACGGTATAGGATCTTTATCCCAAATGTTCATGTTTATTTGTGAACAACCACTCAAATAAGTCCGATCCTTCCCAAATACTGATGATGCGTATTCAGAACTATGTTTAACTAAATTTTGATAGCTTAGGAAAATTTATTTTGACTATGCCTTGAAATCTTGGACACATGAGGCAGGACAGACGTAACCCTCCCAAAAATTATGGCCACATGTAAATGGAGAAAACTCTGAACACGAAATACCAAAAATATGCGCAGTTATTTATTTCTTAAGTGTTGTTTGGAATTTCTAGATAGCTCATCATGATATTTCACCTAATGACTACTGAGGATACCAGATCAATCGAAAAAGGCAAAAATTCTGATGGCAATGGACGTCTGAAAGCAATTTTTCTTTCTAAGTTTAAACTGCGTCAGTGGCTAGAGTACAGAATAGTTAGTATTTGGTCGATAAAGATCTCCGACCACAGTAACTAAAAACAGACCCTTGCATCGAATTATTACTGACCAAAACACTGGCACTACCGAAGAGAAATGGATGGAATGAGAGGCAAGTGAATGCAGGTGTTCTGTTACAGATTGTCCATTTTGAGTAATCAATGACTTTCAAAAATGTTTTGCAAATTTTTTTCTAAAAAAATAACAATTACGTAATAAATCCGTAAGATCCACACGAATATATTACTTTTATTGGCACCATTATGCTTCCTTTACAAAATCATATTCCCTGAAAAAATGATTTACATAACTCCTTCATTCATCAACAAAATTACTGACGACATTCTTCAGAATGGTGGTGTCATGTTACTTTTGCCATATGCTGCAATAGATTGATAATATTAAAAAACTAATCATCAAAAACCCATGAGAAGCGGATATCTAAAACAGTTCAAAATAGAATACCATTTTAGAATCACAAGCTAATAACATTAAACAAACATTTTAAATTGAGGAAAAGTACAGATTCATCAAACCTGTATTTTTTCCTGTACACAAGACCTAGTCTTAAAAAAATATTCACCACATATTAAATTGAGACCTTCTTTTCGAAGCAGTCGCTACATGGTTTCTTAATATTGATATAGGTATGGTATAACGCACATCAACCGAGCAATCAACGGGCACTCCGGCTAACAAATAAAACGATACACTAAAACGTTATGTAATATGATATTCCACGCAAGCTCAAACGTAGTTGTCATATTCTTCATGTCTAAATATAGTAGATTTTTTTCAAAAGGGATGCAACGGATGTGTTAGGTATGTAATTATTGTACACATAAATGCTGTTTGCGATATGGCACCTTAATGACCTCTCAAAATCCTCGAAATATTGTACTTCTGACCACAAAAAAGGTTCAAAAATGCATTAATACATAATTCGCAACAAAATATCAATTTTCTAAAAAATGCGACATAACACCTTCATCCACTTACCCCTTGCTTTCTGGGCGCAGATATTTAGAAAAAAGCATATAAACTTATATTTTATTTGAAACCATTCATGAAACCTTTGATTTCTTAATGAGCATATTAAAATCCACAAAGTATTCAAATCTAATATAAAATTCATATCTCTACTCTATAGGCACCTGCCTTAACACGTTCATGTTGTTCTCGACAAACGTACGTTGTTTATATTATAAATTATCCGGAACCGATCGGCGTTTTTTATTTTCCGGAGCACGCGGTGGCCCTGCGCAGTTTTTTTCTATTTTTCGATCGATTGATGTCGGCCGGCTGGCGCGCTGGGTGCCCGGGCTTTTTCTCCTATTTTTTTCGGCCTCTCCATACTCCACACATAGACATGGACCGTCCGATCGTTCCGCTCTTCCGTCGTCGGACTATTGTGCCATACTCGAAACGGATCGTCCCTTTCCATTCGCCTGCCAATATTTCTACACACTTATTTGTCAACCCCTCTTTCCGATTTTGATTTGATCGATCGGACTCGCCCCAGTTACATTTGATACGGAATTCCGTTCATTGATTAATTGGAGGTTTTTATGTACCAGATGCCACCTGACTTAAAGTTAGTAGCGAGGTTTTCCTCTATTTGCATACACCTCCAAAATATATCCACTTTACGTACACATCGTTCCGGTGGCATTTGCACTTCTGCCAAGCAAGTTATTATTGACCTATGAAAGGACGTTCCATCTCATCAAAGCTCAGGTTCATAATTGGAGTCCAGAAACGGTCAATATAGAATTTGAACCAGCTTCAGTAACGGCTCTGATGGGGATTTATCCAACTGTCCATGTTCATGGATGCTACATTTATTCATTTCGCTGAAGCTGTTTGGTGAAAGGTTCTATTATCAAGAAGATGCACAGGTCCATCAAATCGTAAAAATGTATATTGCATTGGGGTTTCTGAGACCTGAGGATAGTGAAGATCGCTTCTCAGAAATTATGTAAGATGCTCCAGAATGAGCAGATAATGAAAAAGATCAATTAGATGAACAAAGGTACTTCCAGAAAATAATGGATTGCTGACAAAGTTTTTAAATTACTACAACAATGGATGCAAAACACAAACCATACACCTCCCACTAAAGAGCTCAACTTCTAGCATAACCTAACCTAATGTTAAAGGTGTAGCGGCTTACTGCAATATATTGTATTATGATGTATATACGATCTGGAGATGTAGGTGGTATTTCAAGGATATGAAGGTAAAAAAAGAATACATTCGGGAAGGAATGGAGTTACGTGATTACCTTATATGCAATAAAAGGCAGGATATTGAAGCGGTATAGGTATAAACGTATGAAAAGATGAAGACCCAAGGTGATGGTGGAGTGATGAGGATAGATATTGGCAAGATGGAAGGAGTTGGAAGCTTGAGACGCCGTATGGTGCAGTTCCCAGTCACATATATTAAATGTTCATCCTAATCATCATCTACAGACCAAATTCAGCAATTAGTACTTATAACTGAACACGCATATGGGATACTATCTTCCAAATTAATTTCTATTTTGATCATCTGGTTCACAATAAAAAGAATGTCCATGAATTCCATTATGGTTTTAATACCTAATGGTTATGCATTCAATAACATGGCTTAATGCTCAAGTCAATTGCTAAGAAGTGTAAGGCTGGAATCTTTTTAACTTGACAGCATAGGCGTTATCCAAAATAACTTGAAACATTTCTGGAACATAGACAAGGTACATATAACTATTTTTCACGCAGGTGATATTGTGTTTTCTTGATGTATCATGATATATACGTCAAGAAAAGACATTGCAGTCATTTCCTTCGGACTGTCTGCCTGCCTGTGATCTGTCTAGCTGTGATCTGTCTAGTATTCCAGGTTTCCTCTATAACTCAGTGAGTACTTTTCTGATATTAATGAAACTTTCCGAAAAAATTCTTAAATTTCGGTTTTTTATGTTTCCTAAATCACCGATCATTTTCCGGAAAATGAAGCTCGGAAATTAGAGGTAGAGGTGGATTGAGAGTGGGGAATTTGTGTTCGTGAAAGATATTCTACTACCTGTAAAGATTCACACCGGTAATCATCACTACTTGCTAGACATATATGATTGTTCTTTTGCCTTTAGAAGCGAGATGTTCTGTCGCGTCGATGTTTGTTCGCTTGAGCTGCCTACCTGCCGTGTGAGCACTGAAACTATTCTGTTCTATATTTAAGAAGGTGTCATGATTTGGCGACTAGTAACGGTCTTGGGCTATGTGGATGGGTTTTTCAGATCTTCGGATATCTACTGTGGACTTTGCAGGGTAATGTGATTGAAAAAATTAACTTCTATGTTCACTATTGGCTCTTGGCACGATCTCATACTATTTTTGAAATTTTTATTTTCATGTTTTTTCTTTGACGTACGACGAATTTTGTGATGAATGCAGCTTATGAGCATAGTGAATTTTCGATGTCTTGCGAATTTTCTAAAACAAATTCAGGTCGTATACTTTTTTGGGCGTTTTTATATAGGGAGCTTGATTATTCATCTATTTTAGATATTACTACTTCAGACTACTGCATTTTGAATGATGATCCAAAAAATTTACTGACTTTCTAGTTCGCGTATAGTGGTATCAGTTTAATCAAGGTTTTGGTTGGATTTTAGGACTCCTCATATACATGGAGTAAGTTTTTGGAATATTGGAAATAAAATAAACTAAAATCCTATAAAGCTCGAGCATATCATCGACTGCTTTAGCTACTATGACATTCTGTTTGCGACGTAAGAAATAAATAGCTCCTTATTATTTACTTCCGACTCATGTGTCAATCTTCCTAACAAGATACGTAATGTTTCACATTTCACAACTAGGTATGAAAAGTAGTACCTTTCAGAATGGACATCAGTCTTATTCATTAAGTAATTTTACATGATAATATCAGTAAATAACTGACAAATACCGTAGATTAGAAAATCCCGTTACGGTGAGAAATTTTCATACCAACAATTCGCTTGATTTAGCTTACACTCTTTCACTGGAAGCAATTTTGCATAATTTCCCAAATTTAGCCTCCAGTTGAGAGCATATCTGCTATAATTCTCATACACCCTCGCACATACATCCCACCGTTCACTGTTTTTCCTCCATTTCAGAAAACATGGGGCCGGGCGTAGACCTTTGTTCCCCTTTGTGGGTGGCTGCAGAGTCTCACCCACTACAGTCTAAGGTATGGGGTGATGAATGACCTAAGGGGGCAACCATTCGCCTTTCCCATTTGCTTGCCTCATACTCGCAAAGACCGTCCGACGTAGTTAGACCTTCGTTAATAGGAAAAAATATTGTTTTCGGTTATATACTTTTTCTTCTTTCATATGAAGGCTACCGTGCTTGATACTGTAACTGCATTCGAAGGTCTTTACCGAGTCTCCCCCATCCCTCCATATCTGGTGAGCGGAGAGATCTGTTGTGACCTTGAGAGCAGGGCTGGAGAAACAGCTTTGAGTGGTGTGCAGACTTCTCACTTTTCTTCGCTACACCTTTTTTAATTTTTTCATCAACTTATGTAATAGGAAACGAGAGATATTTTTTCAGGCGTTGTGTGGTGTGTAAAGTGCACCACACACGACGTACACCTTGCTGCTACTCTGCTTAAGACTCAAGCTTGTTAATTGATGCTACCGTAATATATATAATATTTCAACTAGTCTGGAATTAAAACCTACAAAGCCCTTGTTCATCATGCAGATAAAATAATTGTGTACTTAACCCACAGTTTCACAATTATTTTATCTGCATGATGGAAGAGTTTCTTCAAGTAAGAGCATCTATAATCTACCCTTCTCCATGCCTGGCTCCATGTTGGAATGATCTTTGCTCATGTCAGGTCACCAGAATGCTTCATTCGTATTATTCAGAATCCATTCAAATGTCTCACTATGCATTCCTTAGATTTTCAGCTCAATCTTCGCTTGCAGAGGACTCAAATTATTATCCGCTCAAGAGGCAGGGTATGTATTTACATCTGATTTGATCTGATGTGACCTTGAGGCACAGGTTCGTTCATTGATGATACATTAAAATATTCCATATGTCATTTGATAAATCAGACCAAACAGACAACATAAGTAGCCAATGAATATTCCGATCTGACGTTTCACTTACATCACAATACATTGAGATGATCCTAGCGATATACAAGGACTGCAACATGCTTCATTTGGATCCAATGAATCCAGAAAAGGTATGGACGTATATCTAATTTCATGTGGTGTGACCTTGAAGCTCAATTTCGTTTGTTAGATACACATATGTAATTTGATGGATCAGACCAAACATAAAAGATAAATTGTTGATGACTATATGGATCTGACGTTTCACTTAGATCGCAACAAATTACCTTGAATTAAAAATTACAGAGCTCCCTGCAGGATGAGACTCCATGTTGGCCTTAATGAAAGAGAGGGGCCCTTGCGAGAAGAGAGGCAGCGCGGCAAAGGGAAAGAGAGAATCTACCCCTCAGGTCATCCATCACCCCATACCTAAGACCTGGAGCGGGTGAGATACGCAGCCACCCACACAAGGGGAGCAGAAAGGCCCGAACAGGCGGTTGCCACCCACTCCTCATCCTTCTACCGGTCTGCGGTGTGTGGACGGAGCGAAGGTTGGGAGAGAGCGGCAACGAATTAGAAAAGGGTCCAAGAGCGGAATACATTAAAAGTTCCCAAAGCGGCGGTCTGGATTCTACGAGGGGCGGTTTGTATTCCTGGAGAGCAAGATACTCGTCGTCTTTTATATAACCAACAGTGTTCTCCAAATTTTGACTTGGAATGCAACCTAAATGCTCACATTTTTTATTTACAAGAGCCTCTTATCAGTTCTCACTAGTTCTTATTAACTGTTTACATGAAATAATAGTTTCTATATCGCCGAACTACTGGCCATCACTGAGGCACAAGATATTGTAGGATTTTTAGAAAAATATCCCTGATTCGATGAGTGCACTAGGAAGTCTGAAGCAAATGCACCCTCAACAACAGATCGTCAAAGGTATAAGATAAAAGCTTAGAAACTGGCACGTGAATAGCAAAATATTGAAATTGTACTGGGTACTCTCGCAATGGAATGAAGAAGCAAACAGGGCAGCAGCACGCGCAGTATATCGAACCCACTATCATGGCACAATCATTCTACTAGGACATCAAGAGCTACATTCTAGCCTCGTGGCAGAACCAATGGGATTAAAATACCGGTAGCAAAATTTATATAAGGGGAATCAAGTCATGATCTCACGCCTGCAAATTGTACATATAGTCTAGACACCTGTTCATATCTTCAGATTCGGAATCCTAGTGAGTGTACCTAGTGTAACATAAGTTTAACTGCGAAAGATCCTATTGGAGTGTAAGGAATATGTTGCGAAACGACTTATCTGTGCAATACGACAAAATCTCATAGTTTATCTGCAAAAAATAAAATATTTTTTACTTTTGTTAACTATGAGATACACAGATCATAGCCCAATAGTTCCCATTTGTCAGGACTGTGCCGTTGATTGTAATAAGACGCTAAATCGGACTAACCTGATACTAGAAGGTGATTATGAGTTCCAGTAGCGTCTCGTAAAACAGTCTCCTAAATAATATCAACAAAATAAGGTGCGTCACTGATTTTCTTTAAATGTATAATTATTCAGCCACCCAAAATCTAACCTTATTTTTTTCTCTCAATATCGCTTCAAATATTCCTTTTTTTGAGCAGAAACAAATAAAAACCATGTCGAAAGGTTGTTAAAACAGATGAAGTGTTTTTATTGTATTACCTTAAAATAATAAAGTAGGATCCGAAGATATCAAGAAATAAAAAAGTTGTATTTTTAGCTGCTTGATCAGAGGCAAAAATCTATTTGAAAAGTCAGTGGCGTGTTAGGCTCCAAATTTCAGCACTTCCATATCAACTGCAGATTCATGTATTATTAATAAAGCTAAATGTAGATTAACAGAGAAGTATAGCCAAATCAAGAAAGAATATGAACAGAAATCATAAATTTCTAAATGTAACCTATATACTTCAACAATTGAAGCTAAGATTTAAATGAAATATAAATAAATTCTTCGAAGCCCAATGATTCTTTTGACAAAATATAAACTGGATCTTTTGTCGACTTGAAATTTTGGTAAGACGGATGTACGAAGGAAACCAGGTTGAAAATGATGATTTTTCGAGCCGCATTGATGTTTCATTCAGTTAGACATTTGTTTCTTTGTGATATCCCATATTTAGAATTTTTCAACTGCGCAAAATCCATTTTTATAGAAACGTTTTGCCAAAGTTGTCCCTTTCCAAATTTCAACAATATCATCATAAGCATCTTTGAGATATCAATAGAATATTTCGTTTAACTTCGACATCTTGGAGACCAGATTTCTTGAGACATATCATTATAAAAAATGTTATATGCGAATTCGGTTTGGAAACGCGCCCTTTTAATAACAGCATATTATTAAGGAAAGCCCTATAGTTAATTCTGAGACTATTCGATTAGATTAAGTATTGACGTCTGAGTGAACTAGAGCGACCGTTTATAAGCCAATCTTCACACCTACCTCGAATAGTTAAATAAAAACAGTCCCTCGTACTTTAAAAGTTAGCGGAGTCCTGGCTGCTACGTCAGGAGATGGGTAGGGCGGCCATTAATTTTGTATATAGGAAACCTATTCATTATGCGTTGCCTCTCTCTCTGGAACCGGGTCAATATTTTATCAGGGAGAAGATATTAGAACGGCTTTATTCGAGCTCTTTGTAGGAAATGGCGATCATTAATCTTCCCACTTACCACTTACCGCATGCGAATTCTAGGCAAAAAATTGCTGGCTGTTTCACTCGACAGAGATTAAGGATTTGGACTGTTCTTGTGGGGAAGATAACGCAATATTTCTCTCTTATCAGTTCCGGGGCATAATTTGGTAGATAGGGATATTTAGAAAAATACAGTTCGAATGTGAAGGTTGGAATATACTACACGAATTTTCTTAATAGCACTCACCTATTTTTTATCGAGCCATATGAAATAACAGAGTTTCATACATATTTGACGGTGGAATTTATCATCAATGAATTGAATAATTATTGAAAAAGTTAAATTCATAAGATTTTAAATAAAAAATAAAAAATGCTGTCCCATATCTGCATTTTAGTTTTCAAAATCAAACTTTGCTCTTAAATAGTATATCATTATTTTTTCAATTTATTTATGATGAATTTAACCGTGGTGTTCATAAAAAACTTGCGGTATTGTGCAAATTAGATTACTTTCTAAGGAAATTTATGATGTCGCCGGGAAGGAGTTACAGATTTTAGAAAAGGGGCATGGGTTTTTGAAAGTGGGAGAAAAGTTGAAAACTTCTTCAAGTTTTACAACTTGGTACTGTTACCTCCAATTTATTTTTTATTTCAGCTTTTCAGAGGGCTTTTAGATTTTATGATTTTCTACCGTTTTTAATTTTTAAATAGTAAAATGTTTTCTTCTTCTTCAGTTGTTCAATTGGAGATTATTTTCCTCCGGTGTCTGGATTTCATCTCTCGACGTAATGATGTCATAATCTATAATCTTGAATCTTATATATTGCACAATATAAAAACATATGTCTGACCCGTGCGACTTTTTTTTCAAGACTGCATTTTTCGGAATAAGTATTCAGCGTTTAACAACCAGTGTAAATTTACTAAGAAAAAGTGAATTTAAAAATTATGCTGGATCTGTATGAGCATTTTTTTTCTTGCTGGGTGTTAAATCTAAGATACATTCAATTATATATATAATAACGTAAGATTGTTTGATTGAAATTAAAAGCAATATTAGAAAAAGATGGGAAATGATCTGGGTGGAATTTGCATCTGTTTCACAAAACCATTATAGTCTGATTCATTCTTCACTTCCACATGTCATACCTCACATCGATAGATTGAAGAAACCATGGCTGCTTTTCTTTTCATCTGCACCGTATTAGGGTTCTACAAACGCCCCTATGCCCCTGTGATTGCACCAGTATTAGAGACATGAATCATATACTTAATTCTTGTAAATTCCATGAAGGTCACTCGACGGAACTTACTGAAGAGCTCATTGATCTTGGAATAGTACTTCTAATAAACATCACCGAATTACTTGCGACATTAAACAAACCAGTTTATCAGGCTGTGATCAAATTTTAGACACAAATATGGAGGGGTGTTGCTTCCTAGTATTTTGATTATAAAGTATAAGGACGCATGCATTCTACAGATTTTGAATATGTAATCGTTCCTATATTATATATTAGGAATTTAAGGACAATTCTGACGAACAAAATTTCGAATCAATTCGAAGTCTCTCAAAACATACAAGTCTAATACACATCTTGAAAAGAATTTTAGATAAACATTGGCACTTTCATTATTATTAATAAGAATGATGATTGCAATGTTCTTAAAGTTAAATTTATAGAACAAACTGATTAATATACGAAAATATTAGCTTTCCCCACATTTCAATCCATTCCTAAAATATTCAATTCACTCCCAGAAATTGTGGGGAAAAAAATTTTGTTCTAGCCATACTAAAATTTCATAAAGGCCATTCCGAGTGATAGTGAAGTCAAGGATCGTTTGACAAATGAGCAGATCGTTAGACAGATAGATAGATAGAGCGATATAGAGACAGACTGACAGAACAACAAACAGGCATCACTTCGTCTAGCTGACGAGGAGACAAAACGTTAAAGAGTATTGTTTCCGTCCATAGGACAGATTATTGTTGGAATCCGCAAAAGCTGAAAAACACGTCATTTTCATTAGTTCTCCACTCAAAAACAATTGCATACAGATGATACTCCAAGAATCTGCAAAAAATTTCAGCAAGATCGGTTCATCAAATTTTGAGTAATTAAATCCGAGACTACCCACAAGTGCACCTAGCGCCACACGTTTTCATCTATTAGATGATTTCATTACGCACCACTTTTCCAATGATTATGTTATATGAAGATAACAGTGTTGGAGGTATTGAGCAAATATAGAAAAACATTCACTAATTGTTAATTATACCGGGTTATTCACGTTATTCGACATGAAGCATTATGACTAAAGTATCTATTGAATGGATAGGGACCCATTAAAGCTACATTTAAAAGATATTTTCATGTTATACAGGGTGTCCCCAAAACACAAAACGTATCAAAGTTGTATTTTTTAAATAGAACACCCTGTATATTATTTTATTTTTGGTTTGTACGATCAAAATTAAGGTAAGTTTAATTAAGGTTTAATGCACCTAAGCCTTATGGTTTTTGAATTTAATTGTTAATGAATTAATTTATTCTCAATATCGTTAATTTTGCGAAAATGTAGTATCTATTTCAATGCTTAATTTCTCAGCTGGTGCTTTCTTTTTTTTAACAAATTGATGCTCAATTCTACCAATAGATTAAGTTTTATTTCGCACTTGTGAAATTTTTACTAACTTATACTGTGTCTAAAAATTATGATTAAATAATCACTATCTTTAAACTGTAATAACTTGTTTAATTTAAATGGGATGCCCTGTATTTTATGTCAACAACAGATGTAAGATTTAATTGTCTATCGAATATTATTATACGTTCCTATAGCTAACTCTTCACGTTTTCAAGTAATCCGAAGTCTTAATTATGTAGACTGATTTTACAAATGTTATTATTCATCAAGTCACCTATGGTGTTTCCATTGTTATGAAATGTACATTCGTCAGTAAACATAACTAAGTTGAAAAACTTTTCATTATCTGCAAATTTCTCTAATACTCACATACAAAATTCAACTCGTTTCCCATAATCGTCTTCGGACAGCTCTTGATGAAGCTGAATTTTATAATGATGGTAATTATATTTTTTAAAGATTCTTGAGGCATACATGGAATCAAAGCTCCTCGCTATCTTGGATGTTACTGACAGGCAGACCGACAGGCACGGTGGAAGTGTAATAATATTTCATATCCGAATTTTATTGGTAAGTGAGAATTTCCTTTTTGGATTCCTACTGTTTTCGTAATCTCAGACAAATACTCTCTAATTCACCCTGTATCTTCACGTTCCGCTCCAACTTTAAATCCTTGTTAGTCCCCGCATCGAGGGAGGACATGAAGCAAGAGTGTTTACCATGAGGCGCCCCCCCACAAAAGTCGGTGGGGCACCATCCAGAGAGTGCGATGGTTGCCTAGTAACGTCTCGCAGACTCGCAAACGCTGCCAGTATCTTGGTTCAGAGTAATCGACATATATGTCTGATCAATCTTCAATTTTGAATAATCAAGATTTGGAAGGAAATAAAATATACAGAATAATAAAATGTTTACGAAACTGTTTAAATCAGCGTTTTTCTATATTTTACTGTATGGAACCTGATTTTCCATCATAATTTATTCTCATCACTCCCCCCCCTTATAAATTTTAAATGTATTGTCAGTACTGAGATAATCGTATACCTGTTTTAATTGCGTTATGTTTAGAACTAGTTCTCCCTATTCTTCTATAACTTTTTCTGATAGATATATATATATATATATATATATATATATATATATATATATATATATATATATATATATATATATATATATATATATATATATATATATATATATATATATTGAGCAAATCTATTTCAGACACATCCGTCTATCTGTTCATAGTCCCTTTTGTCATCGCGTTTTCTTTATAATCTTTGCTGCTTTTATGAAAATATATTTTAAATTTATACCTATACCTACTTTATGTTTTTATAATTATTTTATATATTTTAATCGGTTGGTGTAATAATGGCAAAGCAATAAAAAAAGTCCAAAAATAATCAATTTTGAGGCTTAAATAATAATACTTCAATCTGTTTTTTTTTTTGATGCCATAGACTTTGATCAGTCATATATTCCCAGATGATTTTAGAACACGTATAAAAATGAAACCTTATTTTTTTAATGGTCTATGGCTCTTCAATCTTCTTTGAGTGTAATGAACAAAGCTTTAATATACCAACACCTTTTCTTTACGATTGATGTTTAATATATATTCTAAGTAGGCGCATCTAACATATACATGAATTTTTCGGTAAGCGTATTTCAAAGCACGCAGCTTCTCGAAGTTTTGAATCAACCTACTTGATATAGTTATTTTGTGAAAATTTGGCAACATTGCACTGTGCGGCTAGCCCTAAATTATAGTATATTATATAGAGACGAAATAATGAAAACAAATATAAGAAATCACACAACCTATAGTACCTATATTGGACAAAATAGGCCTTAACTTTAAGCCATCCATTAATTCTTCAGAATCCACAATACGAAGCTTTCCCGTAAAAAAGGGACCAATATGCATTAGTTATTTGTTATTATTTTTGTGAAATAAAGTAATCTGCATTTCTTTCAACCTAAACGGATTATATATATTCGTACCCATTTAAACCAATTTTGGAATCAGAAAAATCCAGAAATTGTTTTGGTGCGGACTCAATTCAAAGTTGTGGCTCCAGCATTCCATGCTGATGTCGTAGCCGCTCGTCCACTAGACCTACCAGACCAGATGCTGTAATTTGTGTCTAGTAAGCTACGTTCAAGACTCTCATCTCTCAAAATCTCCATTCCAAACACAAATCAACATTTCTACATAATGCTTGAATGACAGATAATTTATCAATAGATCATTTATCTTTCCTAACATTGCATTTTCTTCTTGTCGATACTTTCACATCAAACTACAGATAATTTAAAATTATCTAATAATAACGAAAATTCAATTCAGATTTATTCCGGTTTTAAGAAATCGCTTCGTTTCGGATAATTAATCTAGCAATAAAGTTTCTCCGCAAATCTTGAATATTTTTGTGTCAATTAGCTTGATTATACTTTATGGAGAGCTGAAGTTGCCAAGACATTTGAAAAGGATCAGATAGCTCAAAAGGGAGGCACTCCTATCAATAATGTCTTCAATAACGCTATGCATTATAATATAACCCGAAAATATCTTAGCTAAGAAGCGTATATTGGAAAACACGTCTCTATTAATTTTCTTCAAACAACCACCTGTCAATTCAACTGCCACCTATGTACGAGGTGCAAACCATTAAATCACCCCACAGTGACTACGCCATTCGTTACTGCTTAAACTTGGATCAATAAATCAGGTAGAATCAGTCATTAATTTCCATCAGGAGAGTAAAATCACCTTTCAGTATATATCAGGTGAACGATATCGATCACATAACATATCATGGTCTTGGACGAGAAGTTGAAGAGACGGACGCTGCTCGATGCTCCGTTAAAAATTGACAGCTACCAATATATTGCTGGATAGAGAACCACATGGAAAATTTATAGCGTTGCATTATTTATTGAGTCATTGGAGTTGATTTTGTATATTTTGATACAAAGTGTTGTCTCATTCTATTTTTTGGAGTCCATTTGCTCTAACCGGGCACCTTATCCCAGTTGCGGCCTTACGTCAGTGGTTCTCTGTATGTATGTATGTATGTATGTATGTATGTATGTATGTATGATGTATGTATGTATCTATGTATCTATGTATGTATGTATGTATGTATTTATGTATGTATATATGCATGTATCTGTCAAGGTAACGGAATCTTCAGCGACTTCAGATATGAACCATCCCAAAGGTCATCAAATGGCAGGCCGCGGTCAGAATTGACCGCGGTCAGAATTGACCGCATCTGCATAATATCTTAAGTAACGGACCTCAACTGAAAATAATTGATGCTACCAGCACTATCTTATCCATTTTCCAGGGTATACCAAATATTGTGCGGTCATACATTACATCTCGGTGTTCTTCAATTATGAACTTCTCCTCTAACCCCGTCATTGAATCTGGGGTAAGTAATAATCAAAAAAAATTGCCATTGGGGTTTGAGGCCACAACTTCATGTATTCTAGGCAGACGTTATGGAATGTATCTCCCTCTATGAATCCTTCCTTACAAATAAGGAAGGAAGAAGGTTTTTACACCCTGAATATTATACTATTATTTAATTCTGAGCTTTATTTGAAAACAAGTCTGTTAAATACATGTAGGAAATAAAATTAATGTTTTTTCAGATATTCGCTTATCTTTTATATTTCCAGTGCTTTTCAAAATTCAAATATTTCCGATAATATTGTCGTTTCACAGTTCAGGTTCGTTCTAAGCTAGGAAAGCGATATTTCAAGCGTTGTCAAGAAATTTCGTCTTTTTTACCCGAAGCGTAAATCTCAGACGCCAACATTTTGGACATAGAAACACGCATATCTAATTTCTTTAAATTGCACCACCCTCCATTTTAGTATCATTCGATGTAAAATTAAATTGTAAATGTATGGATGCAAGCTCTGGTTCAGGCTTATTCACCACGATAGCAGGTGTTGGGATCGAATGCCTTGTTGATCTTGAATGAAGAACGCATTTTCTGAGAGACTTCGTTCTAAAATATTATTTACCAGTACCACCACCACCACCATTTCCAGTTGTGTGAAGTTACTTGAATTCGAGTAAATGACTTTAATTATGTTTATTGAGGACGCCTCCCAAAAAAATTATCTTCCCTTCAGCTCAATATTGAAGCTCACCGATCCGAGCATAAGCTGTAAATAAGACCGGACAAAGAGTTCGAAAATCCCCCCAGAAAACATCCAAAGCTCCACTTTAAACATTCCCCGACCGCAAAAACCTTCATCAATCCTTCTTTCCATCGTTCCACCCTCTCCTCGCTCGCCCCCGAACGGCCGAAAAACCGGCGGGGGCCCAAAACGGCCTTTCTCCACGCCACCGAATGGCGCACATGTATTTTTCAAGCCGTCGGGATCAAGAGGGCTCTGCCCCACTCGAAAAATAGCGGGCGTGCTACGGAGACTCCGCCTCCTCTTCCCGGATTGGTCGGAAAAAGTTCGCGGACCCGCATCTCATTAGGGCGACTTTGGAATTTTACCTCGGACGTATAAATCAAGTACACGGCTAGGGGTGTTCGGGTCGAGGGAGGGGGAGGCTCTAGGGGCGAAAATCGCGGAGCTGGCGTCGCGTTAATATCACGTCCAGAGATGGTCTTCAGGATAACGGCGGGAAGCAGCTTTGGGAGCTGGGGGAACGCTAAATTCGCAGATAGAGGACCACCAAGGAAAGTAATTTCCAAACTATGCGTTAGTTTCCTACATATGATAAACGAGTGTTATAACAAACTTTCAAATGCCAGTTGAAAGTTCCAGCGGCCGGACCCTACCGGCATAACTTTGAGATATGCATTTGCTTCCTGAAACTTTTATCATTTCCGTTCTAACGAATGCATAACAAGATTAATAAATACGGCCATAGTTTCACTCCCAGGAGTCACATTACTGCGGAATATAGAGATTAAATATATTCCAGGAAATAGTTTCATCTGAAAAGCTCCATCACGAAATATATTTCACTTTAATGGCATCAATGCTCATCTTTGTGAAGCCTTCACAACACCATCGTTTTTTTTGTTCAGTCTCTTAAAATAAGCACACATATGTGGATTTCATCAGAAGCTGCTTATTGGAAAGACACAAAACTCAGAGTAATGTGAAAATTAATTAATATAATAAATGCATGAGTAAGCCCAACTTCAGAGATATGACCACGCATTTTTAGGGTATATTTCATTTTTACTTCCCAAGACTATCAGCAGATGAGCCTTTGGGGTAGGAGGCCACTAGACATTATTGAATTTACTCCACAAATTTTTTCATGGCCTGAAAGACTTAATTTTTGGTTCATGTTTTGTTATAATGAATTTAATTTTGGTACTCGATCTCATTGCCAACAATTGGACATAACTTTATAGAAGATTGAAAAACGAAAAGTTCCCCGGACTCATCCTGTCGGTTCTTCTTACCAAATATAATCTTCGATAGCTGACATAGGCTGCATATTAGAATAATCGAGGCGTCTGCCATCGTTGCATTCCAAAACCATTATGGTAGTTGGGTGTATGACAGGCATTAACTAGCTATTAATATTCAATACGTTATCAAATTTAGCGTCTTCATCTCTATGTTGCTTTTAGTTCAACTCTACTATATACTGTAATAGTAATCAAAATTCGTGACCTAATCTTGTTCACAGTGCGATTCGCAACTTTGTGTGAGGCTTGCTCCGCATGGTTATAGCGTTGCTGTGTCTGTCGTTGTATCAAATTTGTCAACTAGGGAATGTCCAGTTCTCTATTAAGGGTGTCATTTGAGTCTCTTACATGGTTCGTTAATGACTGTGTACAAGGTCCTGCTGCTCCTGTGCTGTGTTGCTTTTGGCAAATAAAACGCCCAGCCACATATGCGTAAGTTATTGCTGATTTATTTGCCATCTTATAGAGCCAAATCTCAATCCTAAATATCTACATAGAAATAGACGAAGTTACCAAAACGTAATTAGAGATTTAGTTATCTGTTACTGTGATTCCTCCAGGTCTCTTATTTATCACAAAAAGTATACCTTGTGGTAACCTACAGAATTATTTTTTGTACGTATCAATTCACATCGACCTTAAAATGCTGTAGATTGCAACAATCGAGAAGCAAGCTCATTCAACATAGCCGAGGTTCTCCAAAAGGACGACTTCGAGAAGAGAGTCGTTCGCGGCGTTGGAGGATTCGCCTGTTGAGCCCTTTTGAGTTTGCTGCATGAATGACTACTGGTGTTATCATGCAGGATAGCGACATTTTCCAGGACGTTTTCAATAAAATAGCCATCCTCCTTCAATGCTTCAGACTGTGGAGATCCTTTGTAAGGTCAGGCGCATCCACCAGACGTATGGACAAAAAGCTGTTTGTTATTCCAATGAACAGATCTTACCAATAACAACGATCGAACTATAAAATGGAGGCATCTCCATGAACAACAACTTCACACTTATTCATTTATATGTATAAAGATTTTTGGTTGGGTGAAACTAACGACGTAATCGTTCTCTTACCCCCACACGATATTTGTTTACGCATCCTGTTTTTTTCGTCAATCACGTCCTGATAATTCCTTCACGGGCTTTTAATCCATCCATGATGATAACAACATTGGACGTGGATTGAACGACCTTAGGTCTTCCATTCTCCGTCGTTGGCTGGCTTGATGAACGCTGCCAATCATTGCTTGATTAAACAGCTTTAGCTTTAATTATCGTCATTCTTGAGTTGGCTCGGATTATGCGGCCATCACAAAATGGCGGAGATACGAGGCGAAGTAAACAACTGACGTAATTTGGAACGAAAATCAACAGAAATAGGATGAGTATAATAAATCCATGGAAAGAAACGCCTCATGGAACTGCTCATCCCATTTCATATAGTCAAATTTGGTGGAACTGTCTCTAGGATAGTTCGACTAAGAATTTGGCAATACTCAGTTCATGATGATATTATCTATAAGGTGGACAATAATCTACAACTTGATGAGGTTACCTCAAAATGAAACCCCTAGAGATGACTATACGTATTGCCCTCAGTCATGCTGTTCATTCGAATAATTTATTGTGTATATTCATTCAATTTCCAATGAAGTTACCTGAGACAAGGGGAACAAACTTCTGTTAATATCATTTTAAATATTTGAGTAAAATACTTGCATTATATTACGTGGCTTTGTCACTGTACCATGACTAAATTTCTATACCTTATAATTTGAACAGGACCCTTCCCAAGCACCTTGCAATATCCCTCGTTTAAAGCAGTACATCCAAAATTTGACGCAGCAACTTTATATTCAAGGGAAATCGTATTCCAACTCTTTGTTGCACGATTCAGTGGTCTGAACATATAAATCACGATGTAAATTGCCGGTAATTAACAAAATTTCGTATGACCAGAAATCAAAATGGTGGCGTCAAGTATATTGAGGATCTACCTCCCAAGCAATAGTATTAGTTTAGTAATGAATATTTGGATCAGTACTGTTGATAGTTGGAATAGAATTTAACAGTATTGAAAATATTTAAGTCATAAATAATTTCAAAAATAAATTCAAAACTTACTTCACATAGATGTGCAGCTATAAAATCCTATCAAAATGGTCAATAAGTTGATACAACTGCACGTAAATGACATATCAACACCTTTGTCATCATTCATAATCTGGTTTATTTAAAATGCAGTAATCTGTATTGAAAGTTGCTAAAACAGAAATGGAATAAATTGGCCACCTTTGATAAAAATGTTATGGAACTAAATTATCCTCATAAGTCGCTTGTATCGCTGTAAAATTACATCTAATTACAGTCACAGCTGTTAAGAAGAACTATAATTTTTATTGTTATTTGAATTAAAATGACGACGGTATCAAAATGTATAGACGTCTTCTGCCAACGTAAAATATGCGGTCTCACCTGCCTTAACTTCTCATCTCCAATTTGTGGACCATGCAAAGAAGCATTAAACGTACAAAAAAAAAGATTCTTTTTATTTTTTAGTTTCCTTTGGGGATTTATCCGCCATTACTGAAGTTATTTCAGAAAACCATTAGGCTGTTTTGTACATACAATAGAAGTAATCTAGTATCAAGATTACATTCAAATTCAAATGTCACTTTCAGTTATACAGGGGTCAGGGATTACCGGATAGAGTAGACAGACAGACAGACATACAGACAGTTGTTTGAAATTTGTAGACAACGGAGATGTTTCATTAACGGTTTTGGACTTCCATTGTCTTGAGGTTTTTTTGTTTCACATCGTTTCGATTGAGGTGGTATAATTAGTCTTTCACCTGAGGAATACGAAAATGAGTGAAACTTTAAGAAAACCGAAACGCCCAAAAGGGAAGCTTGACCGTTTTCTATATTTTCTTGTTTTTTGACGATAATTCCACCACCACTGAACCGATTTTCAAAAACTACAAAGCACTTGTTCCCCGCCACACTAGTAGCTTAGTATAAAACTTTCATCAAAGTGCAGTGACCAATGACATGGTTTTTCGTGAAGAATATGTCATGGAACAACAAGAAAAGGTAATATTTCAAGTACATTTTTTTCTCGATTACAATACTTCCCCGCCCATGGACGTTGAAAGCATTAGCCGGCAGTCTACTATGGGAGCATGATAGCAATATCAGTAAACTTTTTTCATTGATACATGTAGTGATATCCCCTCGTACATGGACACTGGGAAAAATGAGGAATAAGTGTCTGAAGAGAAAATCCAGTGAGCGGGGTCACAAAAGCGGTTTTTCTTTGTTAAAGCGACTGCTTCCAGGATTACCGCACCCGAATGACTTTATGATTGTCGAGATTGAAAAATGGGGACTTGATTATTAATTGGTGCTCGATGGTACTTTGGACAAATGAGTTATCTTGAACTGATTGGAAAAAAGATTGGATTTCCATTCCGGGCGAGATTACCATACGTTAGGATTAGGAAAGGTGTCGCATGTGAGGATATATATTTTTTTGTTACAGTCCAGTTAACGTAACTTTCGTTAAGCTCACCCACTTGCCTAAACAATACGGAGTATTTGAGGGAATTCGTCAGTGTAACAACAAAGACCATGATATTATAAATTAGTTTGTCACTCATACAACACTTTGCATCAACCAACAAATCTTCTAGTATGAAGAACGGTTTGAACAAAATAGGAGTACAGTATGGCGAACTGATTGACTTCTCACTTAGCTGAGATTTTTATGTATCGTTTCGAGGAACATACAAATAAAGTTTTGAGTATTTCCCTAGAATATTGTATAGATATGATCTCTTCGATTTTGACACAGCATCCAGGAGCATCGTGAAATTTTTTAGTGAGCTGAATAGTCAATTTGATTCTAATTAATATATTTACGAAACTCAAAACTATACACAGTTCCTTTTTCTGCATGTTTTGGTTTTAAGAAACAGTGAAAACATTTCGGAATCTGGCGTATATAGAAATACATGACCGAAGACTCTACCCACTGTCACTAACACCAAACGGCCGGTTTTAATTTTTTGGTACAACGATAAGTCAACATTTCTTTATGTTCATAAAGGTTTCAAGAAGAGAAAGAAACCATAAAATAAGTGGCTACGGCTGATGGGTGTTTCACGAACATTGTAGTAGTAGTTTGTTAACGTAGATCTAAGAAAACACTTCGTAACTCAACAACGTTTCAAGTTGAAAGGATTAGATCAACGAAAATATCTATACATTTAAATCCATTCAGATCTGGATTCCAGTCTGGTCATAAACTTACAGATTTATTAGGAAACCTGAAGGACAAAGTTGACAAACCTGATCGGTGTGGAGTACACGGGATTAAGTGCAGTGACTGTAATAAATTCCACATAGGATAAACAAGGATATCTTTTAGATCTAGATTTTGGGATCACTCCATGCATTTAAGATACAACAGAATAGAAAAATCTAGTGTTGCAGAACTCATGTTGAATAATGAACATGATATATTTATGTAATTTAAAATTAACTCGTGTCGTAAACCTAGACAGTTACAAAAGTCTATAAACATCAAAGAAAATTATATGAATAAGGACAGTTTGTCCACCTGACGTGTCGGTCTGACATGAACAAAACATTGAAATGTTACGTTTGGTAGCACATGACAGGTATATAAAACAACAACGATAATAATATTGAGCTATTCAAGTAAAATAATCACATTCCTCAAAGCCAAAACCAAAAGGAACAATATTTTATCATGGGACTAATTTGTACTGTTCTTGTCTTATCAGCCTTTACTACATTTTACTACTATGTTTAGTACATTCCTTCAATCGTTATTGACCTGCTTTATTTATATGCTAAAGTTCCATGTGTCGTTGATCAGTAATATTACAGCTCTTTCGGGTTCTATCCTATGAATTCCCTGACGTCTTCTTGCGTTCAGTGCCGCAATGTTCTCCTCTCTACCTAATTTTCTGACAAAGAGTTCGTCAAGGTACGTCTCTCCTCAGCCGAACTAAAGAAAAACTGAGGCACACATGTGGTGGCGACTTAACCGATTTCTATAGTCAGTGATGTAAACTTAATGATAATTAATTATTTATCACTGATATAACTACAACAGAAAGTAGTATGCAGACATTTTGATTTTGTATACGAGATAATTTGCTCGCCTGTTCTACCAATACGTCAATAAGATGAATTTCAATCAATTTATTGTGGTTTTTGATTAAGCCAGTATGTTAAATGAATCATTTTCATTCAATCTATTGTGATACCGACTCCCTCATGTAATCGTATCAAGTGAGTTGACTGCATTCCACGTGCAGTTCTTTTATTGAAGATTGTGTTGCTCCTGGTTCACTTCAACGGAATTTTGGAAATTACGAAACATTTCGGAAACGCAATTTTTTTGAATTCTTGAATTTATAAAAAATATAATTTAGTAGTATATTTTAAATTCAACTCTATCAATAGTCTGACCGAAAACCCGGGTCAAATTGTAACTTATACGCTAATACCACCCCGTGAATCAGGGGATAACAAATGGCGGACCACAGTTCCGGCCTAGTTTATGAGAACCACAGACCTCTCGTAACCTATGTTGTGTGGATCGCGATCTCCTCGTCCTCGACGGAATGTTTGGTGTTTAATGTGATAAACTCTTGAGGATGAGGTTTTTTGCACTCCAGGTATTTGGTACTATAAAGTCTTACTGTTTCTTGCTCTTTAAGTTTGTTGGACCGAATGAATGTTACTGTGCAGGATTTTAGAGCGGACCGCGACACTAAAGTAGAGACTACAAAACGGAGCCCAAACCAAACTAATTGGTAAGCCCTGGCGTAAATCAACAAATGCGAAAAGGTACATGCATCTTCATTATGTCTGCATATTCGTATTACCAAAAATTTAGAAAGCTGTTGTAACCACAATATTTACCTAGCTTGTGGATGATATTTATAAAAGTAAACCTACGAGTAAGAAAGTATTACACAGGAATATCTTTAAATAATTTATATTGCACTACATTTTAGTCAATTAATAATGAGGAAAGTAAAATGTTGTCTGTGAATCTTGGCTTCAAGGTAGCATTCATAGTGACTGGGAGGGGAGAGAGAAGCCATGGCTTTTGGACAGGCACATATACAGTGATGCGTTGGTCGAGCATCAGCAGCAGCAGCTCACCGAGAGCCAGAGCATCAGCAACAAAATAAATTTAATCAGTAGTTTTTGCTGGCGGACGTACCGGACCGCGCCGTCGACATTTTTGCGAATACATCAAAAAAATTTTAAATAATTTCGCTATGCTGACGCGTACACCTATCCGGCGATGCAAATCATTCGGGAGCTCGCTGGGAATGTTGCCATGTCTGTCTGCAATGCAAAGTTTCGAATTTTAGGTGGCGGGTCCATCACGCACTGTATTGCATGCTGAACTGAACGGCTCGATGCTGACTGAGGAGTCATTCTGTCTAGCTTTAGGCCAGAAACGGTTTGTGATCCGCATCTCACAGTGGTAGAAATGGAGAAAATGTGGACAAAATATGAAACTATATTTTTATGTCGATAAAGGTTTTTGTCTTTTTTTATATCTTATAGTTTTTGCATCACTGATTACGATTTTGTTGTAAATGTTTGAAATAAATGGCGGTTTCAGACTGGCGGACATGTTTTCAAAAAGTACATATATAAAAAGAAATTATCCAGTCAAGAAATGCGTGATATTTGTAAAGATATGCTCACGAGAAGAACATCTGTTCTCACTGTAAGACAATTTACTTGATGTAGTTATGGTTTATTTGAAAAAATATATTTTCGATTACATTACTCATTCTAAGCAAATATATAAATAAATAAAAAAATATTTTTTTTCACAATTATTTGAATGCTTTTCTAACAAGTACTCCATCTTCTTCATATATATCATTATTTTCCAACGAAACCCGTTTACTTCGACCAAGAACACAAATATCTTGAGAATTGCAGGAACTCCATCAACAATATGATAGTCTTGGTTCGAAAATATACGCTACTTTCAAATTGCACCTCAATTCGCTCCAAGTATTTCATTTACTTCACATCGCCACCTATGTCAACAGCAATTAAGCCATACGCGTTTTCTATTTTATGTCTGTTGGTATGTATCATTGGTGTTTAGTTTTATCAAGCCCTCCTGATGAATGAGCTGTTGAAAAGTTGGGTTTATGATTTATGTGAGGATCTCATACAGGTGTACAGGTATTGATGTGACACGTAAGTTGTGAATAAGGTCCGTTCGAAATGGTGAGAGTATATCTTCTGGCTTAAGTACAGGTTCAAATTTCTTATATCCTATATTTATTTGTACAATACCTTTCAAATTTGAATTATAAAAATAGTATAGATATGCCGCAGAGATACATAATAAAAAACTGGCTTTCGTAACAGCGCATCAAAATTATCGAATACTTATACCAATACTCTTAGACTCTTCCCTAAGAAGAACAATGTATTATAATGAAGTTGAACTATTTTCGCCTAGATTGTGAGATGTTATAAGTGAGATATCCTTTAGTACGTGTTAAGACTATCATATGCTCAATTTAAAATGTTGGTATTGTTATTTTCAAGACATTCTTAGGTTTCAATTGATTCTTATTCGCTCCAAGTAATTCATGTACTTCACATCGCTATCTTTGCTAACAGCATTCCACGTGAAGACGATTGAAGCACATCAATCGAAACGTCGTGACACCCAAGATTATATAGACTATGGGGTCCGAAGGACAACGTTTGAAACATCAACGTTATCTACAAATTTCAAACATGATTGAGGTTTTCTATAAGTTTCCGTAAACCCTAGTTCAAATGCAGTCTCCAAAAAATATTTCCCTTAAGACGCAGAAAATATAAAAGAGTTTCATAGAACCATAGCTATACAGAATAATTTAATTTATATTCCTGGAAGGAGCTAGCTAGTTGATAATTGAAATGGGTAGCCTTTGGGAACAGTTCATTTTTGACAGTCAAACGATCTGTACACGTTGCAAAAAACAATTTTCAAACGTTCAAATTGCACAATTTTATCGTTCTGTTGATCAATCCCCGTAAACGATGGCATCGCCGGATGAATGTTTGCAAAAGGCCGTTCATAAAACACGCCAACGCTTACCGTGGCAACGTCGATGAGTTGCCCTCACCGGTCCCGTGTGGAGCTGGAGCTGGAGCTGGAGCTAGATCTGGCAGGCTCAGCGCTCCTTTTTCGGGTCGGCTGGCGAGCACTTTGTTAAAGAGTTCCATTATTTATTGCACGGAGGACAGAACAATGCAAAAAATATGTCCGGCCTGCCACGCCGGTGTGCGTTTCCCTCAGGCGAAATGCAATTCCGCTGCGTATATGCACCACACCGAATTTATGCAAGTCAACCATCACCATTAATCTCGGCGCAAGGATTACCTGATAGCTCGGGCTTGAATCGACATGTACAAAGTTATAATGATGTAAGCAAGATTTTAGATTATGTACTTTGAACAATTTAAGCTAACAGGATTTGAAAGAATCTTGGTTGAGATAGGAATACAAAATAATTTACTGTTGTTTTAACTAATGCCCTAGCAAACGTACAAAGTTAGAATTGTCTATATTTGACTGCTAGACACAAACCCTGCTGGGACCTGATAATTCAATTTTGCGACGTTATTTCCGCCCAAGTGGTTGAATATAGGGATTAATAATTGCCTGTGAATTTACATAAAAGACCAATTATGACGTTAGTTGTTGAAAATCTACATAAAAAGAACGGTACAATAAAACAATCAGTAGAAGGTCGTTAATATTATATGTGTAATTAAAGTAATGTCATTCATAGTAGTTATATTACTATAACTTGTAATGTATACAAACACAAAAAAAAATCTGAATTCGAAAATTATGATATCCTTGTGCTATAAGAGCACATGTTCTCACTATAAAACAATTTACTTGATTTACTAAATATTGTTTAATTTTACCAAAGATAATATATTTCCGATTTCAATACTCATTTCAAAAGTTAACCCCAAAGAAGGATGCAATTTTCTTCGCAACTCTCAATTCTTTTCTATAAAATGTTTCATATTTTTCTCATAATGCTATAATATTTTCCAACAGAAACAGTTTACTTCGATCAAGAATAAAAACATCTTGAAAATTGCAGAGCCACCATTGACAATATGATAGTCTTGGTTCGAAAATAAACGCTACTATTCGCTTCAAGTTATTTATTTATTTTATTTCGCCATCTTCGTTAATGGTGTTTCAGCGGTAAGCGTCTCATATTCCGTGCCTATTATATTTAATTGGTCTTCATTTTTATCGACCCCGCCTCAGGGTGAGTTATGTGTTGAAACGTCGGGGTTGTGACTGTTGTGAGGTGCACAGTTGTTGATGTGATATGTGAGTTGTGAATAGGCTACAATACCAATGGTGGACATATATCTTCTGGCTTAAGTACAGTTATAGATTTTCTAGTTTGGACAGTTTTTTGATTGGTCATTCTAAGCCTAAGGAACCAACAGTGGCTTTGGTAACAGCTGATCAAAATTACCGAATACCCTTTTTAGTCGTTCAAGAGGGATTAAATTTTATAATGAGGTTAAACTATTTTGGCCAAGATTATGAAATTATTCAGTCAACCTTATTACAGGTGAGATATTCTTTATTTTCTAGCAAGATTATCATATGCTCAATTTGAGATTGTGGTATTGCTGCCAAACAGAGCCTTTTAATTTCCCCAGCGTCTTCGTCATATTCTGATCATAAAATTACCCAAATTAAATCACCGCCAGTAATTTGCTGAGTTCAGATCAGGTGATCTTGGAGCCTATAACTCAAAAAACTTTCTGCTCATACACGATCAAGAAAATTTTGAAAATGAGGTTTCTATTTATTTTCATTAATGCCTACATAGGCTGTCACTGAATCCATTTTAAGAACTGATTACACTTGCTCTTGCTGTGGAAATTTCGTTATGCTCAAAGAAGTAAATGCAGTGTTCTAGAGAGGTCAACGACTGGTCTACTTGCAGTGTTCTAGAGAGGTTGCAGATGTTGGAAAACATTTATTTGGTTCTTCCTTGAAACATACGTAAAAAAAATGGCTCATTACTGAGAGGCTATTGTATTTTTGTTTTGGGATCACGCTGCTGTGTAAGAGAACTACACAATAATTTGTTTGAGTTAGATTATTCTTAATGTGGTTGGAAAATTAAATACTTTGTAGAGAATAACGGTTTACCGAAAGACAATTATTAATCACTACATTGCATGCACGTCCTAAGTTAATTCCATTTTTTAGACGTAACATGACATTCATGAAAACGTAGCCCTAATTAAAAAGGGTTTCATTTCACGAAATTAACTTGTAACTTTGTTTTCATCATTAGGTATCTCCAACATAGCGTTTAAGCGAAATTAGAGACAGCAGAGTAATCAACGCCAGCTTGTTTATCTAAATGGGTATCCAAGTACGCGTTACTGTACTGATTTTCTTACAAAGAGAACGAATGCTTTTTTGCATGAATTGCCTCCTTTGTGTAGGACTTTGATCTTCCAAACGGTCTACATGACAACAACCTTTGTTTTTCGTTAAAATCAGCGATCCCCATAATAGCAACCATTTTTGATGTGATAATATATCAAACTAGGAATTAAAAATATTAAACTTCGAATACTATAATTATTGATGTAGATTTTTAACATTGCATTGCATATGTCTGTCTGTGCTTGGCTCGGTAATCCTTGGCCTATCTATACCTCAGAAAGTACTTTTGACCAAAAACCTTTGAGGTTTACGAAAATCTATTCAGTTGTCGTCAGTAAACGGAAAGAAACTAAAAACGTTTAATTATCTCTCTTGGACTTTCCAAAAATTGAAGTAGGGGTGGAGGAAATTCACTCGACAAAAAAACTATAGTAACTCTTAAAAAAAGTGTCTTGTATTTTAGCCTTTCGTCAAAGGATTAGTCGGCAAATGTCATATTCTGATCTGTGCAATACCTCGCGAAAGGTCCAGAATAATGTTTGTTGTGGCCGGGACTCGAACCGGCACCTTTAGAATTCTGTATGGAACTAGCAGCCGCTAGGCTACCTCAACGCGATGACTACATAACCTAAGAAGTCTTGCAAAGTATGCTTCCGTTCACGATATCCATTTCCGAATCGTTCTCACTCCAACGGCACATCGACTTTGAGAACACATCGCTCAGATCCGCATCCAGATCAGTGCGCGGTTGGAGTGCAATCAATTCAGAGAGGTGAATGTTGTGAACGAGAACGTGCTCTACAAGGAACTTCAGATCATTTGATTACCGCGGTAATTTAGCTCAGCTATAAGCTATCAGCGCTGAATGCCGAAGTTTCGCCGTTCGAGTCCCGTCTACATCAATTAATTGTTCTGGGTTTTCCTCACTTCTATTTGAGTATTTAGTATCGCTTTCATGTGCTAACTTTAAGATATCAATCTTTCTCACTACGCCTCTGCTCGGAGTAAATCGCCGAAAACGAGATACTCAAACAATGGTGACCAAAAAGACAACAATAGGCATCGGTACAGTTTACCTTTTAATATCGCTCTGTTTACAATGTCATTTTTCCTAATAAATTGCCAGAAAAAATATCCGCCACCGCTTCCGCTAAACAAATAATCCTTTTCCCCAGTTCAAATCAATGATGCATATGAGTTCTGCCAAACAACCCCTACCGTAGGTTCAGCTTCCCTTCGCTAGGCGTCGCTAGTCGTCTCAACTGGAGTTGAAGACCTTGAGGGATAAATGGATGGCAGGACCATGCAAATAAAAGGTAGCAGCGTACGAGTAGACTCCGCATCTTGTATTCCCATTGAATAGGGGAGACCGGAGCAGGTTGACTAATTTTCTACTTCAATGAATTAATTTCTTTATTTCCATGCCTTCTATGCACGAAAAGTCAAAATATTATTTGAACAGATTTTTATTGTTAGATATATGAGTCTATGAGGAGCGCATTATAAAATTATTTTTATTTATATAGCGTGCTTCTAAAAGTTGTTAAAATGCAAATGTAGTACCCTGAGTAAATACATGTGAGTTAATTCTATTATATACTTTGTTAATTTTCTGTGTTGGTCCAGTGTAGGTCAACGAGGTAAAGAAAAATCTGTAGGATTTCTACTATAAATATGTTGAATCTAAGCGGGAAATAGGGGTAGTAAAGCAACAGGAACATGCATATAATTTATTTGTACAAAGCCTATTATCTTCTTAGTAAAAAAGGTAGCCCCACAAGCAAAATTTTTCCATTTTTATTTCGTCAACCTCAATTAAATCCTACCGTATGTATTGACACACAATAAATATTATATTCACATATCACCACATCCCCTGAAGAGGAGCTTTTCTAAGCCTGTTTTACGAGATCATAAAAAGTATTATAGTATGCTAATGGGCCTGAATTTTTTGTACTTCTCGTTCTACGCGTTGAATAAACAATTCAAAGTGCAATTTGAAAATACCTGAGAAAATCTAATAGAAATTGGCCCAGTAGTGTTCAATATAAGATCTAATTTTTTTCATGCCATCTATGTTCCAGCTGAGAAAAAATCCAATGGCTGGAAGGGTGTAGATACTTTTCTTACGTACTTCAAACCATTGTATTACAACTTCGAATCCCTGTATATGTACAATAATTTCTAACAAAAAAATATACGGTTTTTGACGTTGACCACGACTGATAAATTACTATTGTTATTGAAGGATGTTATTCACCAAAATGTTTCTGCTAATGCTACGACAATTACAAAGATGATATAAAATATTTTGTTGTTTGAAACTTGTAGACAAGGTGGATTTTTCAAAAGCTTGATTTCGGACTTCCATTGTCTATAGAATTCTTGAGTATCACGACGTTTCGATTGATATGCTATTTTCAATCGTCTTCAGGTGAACTGAAGACGATTGAAGTGAGAAGATCGAAATCAAGCTTTTGAAATAAAATATTTTGTTGTATATTTATGTGGCATGTATCACTTCCCAACTTATACACTAATCTACTATACAAAAAGGTTTCCCAAAATCAAACTAAATACTTGTATAATAACCCGAACGTGCATCAGCCCCAAAACAGTTGCCAAACCGTTGTCCTGTAACAAAAAATAAATATTCGTATTATTCCCATTTATTATTAATTATGCCCAATTCATGATAAAGCTTAAGCGTCCCTATAAAGCATGGTCTCCATTCATACAGCAAATCCCGAAAGCAGTTGTCTATGGTACTCCTGGAACAAAAAACTTAAGTTAACTTCCTTATACTTTTTTTTTCAAGAATTAAAAATATATTCTCTGAAAGCAATACGTGCAACCTATGCAAGAATGCAAGAATTGTATTTTGACGGAAGAATACGACAAAGTAAAAGGATTCCAGCCAACTGACTTGGTACCTTGCATGCAATTAGAGAAATTAATCCATAATCAAATGCAGTACATACATATTATAAACAAGGACCAAGCGCAAACGTGAATGCAAGTCTTATAAGAAATGTGTTCTCTTAAAAGGGATCAGGAACTAAAGCTCAATAAGTTTAATCTGATATTTTCTGCTGAAAATCGATGTTAGCTAATAGTTTAGCCTTGTTGATTCATATTTGCATGCATTAAAATTCAAACAAGCTCTGAAACACAATTCAAATTAATAATCTTGTTGCACTTTATTCTGGTGAAAACATGTATCAGTCGTAGAAAAAATGTAATTTGTGTACTTGAAGCTGCAAAAATGTAACGTAATAATAGCTTCTTCTAAAAGTGAAGACAATTCAGCTTACTCATTAACTATATAACTATAAAACCCTTGTGAAGACAATTCAGCTTACTTATTAACTATATAACTATAAAACACTTGATCTAAACTTCAACCCATACGCAAATCAGCTCAAATGCCCATTTTCCATTATAACCAAAAAGTCTATTACATTTAACAGCATATACCGAAGTATGTTATTCTAAATGTACCTCTCTTCTATATAAGCTGATATCAAATTTTTATGATAAATGCGATCTCGCTCCATCCATTTATACCCAAAATAAGAGGGTAAACAGAAAACACTAGAAATCTACTCAAAGGCTTGTCGTTTAAATGTCAAAAATGAGACATTAATTAATTCTCATTGCCACTATTACTCTATTCAGAATGTTAGAATAAGGAAAAATGTCTTCAATAAATGCATAAAGTTTAATCAATTTGATGCAGTTTCGTAATCCTCCGAGGTACCGATTGCGAAAACAATTTAAAAATTGGAGCTCTTTGAAGTAACAGAGCTTTTCTTAAAACGTATTTTTCTCAAACAAACCTCAGCCAAACGTAAAATATATATTTTCATCAAAACATCGATAAGAGAAAGAACCCCTAAACTCCCTTTGCTATGATTTATAAAGTCCTCATATTCTACATATTCATTGAGCTCATTCGTACTCATGTTATTCTCAAAGAAATTAATGAAGAATTTAAAAAAACTGGTACCTGTAACGTCATTAAAATTGCCATTATAGTAACAGAATGTCATGAAACAGCTGCTCAACTGACCAATAAATTAACGCAAAAGCAACCTTAAGGAAGCGGCGAAGCTACCTTATCCTTAAGGAATCTTCAAGGCGTCACTATAAATTGCGTCCAATCAATAGTGATTATAATTTATGGAATCCTTAAGGAGAGACAATAAAGTTGACAATGTAGATACCATCTAGGAAGCCATATTGAAAATTTTTGTTTGGAAGAGCCCCTTTTGGATTATAGGTGTGAGGCGGGGTACAAACGGATCTTGTTCAGAAGAACTCGGATCGAGTGGTGCAAGCATAACTCATATGCCTGAAAGGTAAAGGCGTGAAAGTGAGTGTAGCACTGGGAATCCACACATCAATATTACATGCAGAGATATTTGCCATCTCAATGGTGGCATACTCAGCAGAAGTACAGCAATGTATAGAGCAAGACATATACATATGGCCCAATACTCAAGCAGCTCGGAGAATAGCACCATCTCTAAGGATCAGATAGTCATCCCCGGTTCAGGAATGCAATGCCGCCCTAGATCGTCTAGCCCAATCCAAAGACGTAATACTTATGTGGGCTCTTGGTTAGAGCGGGGTACCAGGTAGTGAAATAGTAGATTACTTGACGAGAATGGGGGGTCAGGGGCTCATGCATTGGCCTCGAACCCATGCTGGGTATTATCAGAGAATAGACTAGTAATACTCTAAATTCTTGGGCATACAACAAACTGGCGAAAGGATGGTTGGAGAGATATGATGCATTGGAAACGTGCTCCTCAGTGACCGTTATGCATCGAACGAATGGCGAAACGCACATGTACAAATAATTCGCGTGCAACGGCAGCAGGGCAGGTCTCTCCTGTGACGTCACGTTAGAGACACTTCAAATGCCGGCGGATGGACCTGACGGGACCGGCTGTGATTGCAGCGGCTGTTGTTGCTGCGAATGCTGCATTTTTGGGAGTTGCAGCACTCTCCACACTCACTCCGTACTCGCTCTGTATTTCGATAGCCACTTAACGAATGAGCGGTATTATAGCGGGAAACTGGGAATGAGCTGTGCAGATAGCGTAGCAACACGATCTTCTAGAAGGAAAGCTAGCTGATTCAAATGGCCCGTATCCAGCGTTACAATTGAGAAATGCAATAGATATCGGTTATAATATCAGTCATGGAACTGAGAATTTCTTGACGCTATAACAAGGTGCAGTTATGGTAAGTTACATTTTTTCAGATTAGACATGGTTAGGGTGATATTACGATATGAGTGGTAAATAAGATAGATTCGCATATCCTTCGATATGCCTAACAAAGTTATGATACGTAAGCGTTCTATGAGCTTCCTCAATTTCAATCTTTTTGCACAGTCGTTTTTTTCCGATTCGCTTCACTTGCACATTTCTCATGATTTTGTCCATATTTTTCACACCTTTCTGACCACTTTGATTTTCGCAACTTTGTCATTTGCGTTCCGAAATGAACATTGTGATGATTCAATCGCCAACTGGGCAAATTTCAGAGATCTTTAGATTGGGATTCCCCAAGGATTAGTTGCACGCCACACAAACATCTGAAATTAAGCTGTCAATATGGATCTTATGTAGTTGATATTTGTTGGTATATCAGGAGCTGTTGTCGGTAAAATAAAGGTTTTCCTTATACATACGGGTATTAAAAGATATAAAATTTCAGAATTTGAGGCTGAAAAACGAGTGTCGCAACAAATAAACGTTATAACTAGGTCCTACTGTATTTGGAATGTTTCCGCTCCCTTTTTGTAGTATTTTCTAGGAACGCCCTTGTAGCCGTAAGAGAAGCTAAGGATCTGATTAGATATATGTATTTGTATATATTATATACACCAACATCCTCCACTCGAAGTATCAGACTCCGTGTTCCCACAGGGTAGTGATTGTTACATTTCGTCATGTTGGGTAGCATCGTATTGTATCGGAGTAAAATGTATTCGCCTTTTGTTTCAATTAAAAGAACATACATTATATAGGGAACTCTGAGGAAACTGAAAAACGGCATACTTACAAAAGCCCTTTGTGGTCGTCCGCTTTTTGTCAAATCACGCTAATGCATTTTGTCATTATGGGTGGCGTTGTGTTACATAGAGGACCAACCGTATTTGCCTCCATTCCTACTTTCGTGCCTGTTGGTTAGATTTTATACATAAGAATTTCAGGCCTGTTTCACTATTTTTTTTTCTTTCGTCGTTTACGTTTGACCACGATTTCTGTTTCAAAATCTGCTGAACTGTAACCCATTTGCCTTATCTTACATGTATAAAGAACTTTTTAGAGGTAGACCTTTCATAGAGCATTGATTTCGGTTGCCTCTGTTCGCTTATCCATTTGACATTTGAGTGGATGATTTATATCATCCTCTTCCTCCAAAAAACATACGAAATTTCTATGCTCTCTCCTCAATATTTTTTTTAGGTTGCTCTTAAAATCTAAATGTTGTCCGGTAAGGAGAAGTACGTTTAATCAAATCTTCAACATATGGGATCAGGTTTCTGGTCTAATGGACGGCTGTTTGCATCTCCATAAATAGCTTAGCTTTTTCATCTATTCCAGCTGTTTTCATTTCCAGTTGACATCACTTCTCCATTAGCTAATTAACTGGTAGAACTTCAGCGACTACCAATAAAGCTTCCGTTGACAGTTATTTATAGGAAGAAGTTACACTCAGGATCAGCCTTCTATTATTTTCAACCATCTGTACCTTTACTCAATATTTATGAGTAGAGAGAGCAGAGATTAATGAAGTTACTACTACTACAGGTATTATTGGCTTCATCAAAATGACATTATGAACAAAATACTTAACGAGGAAAGCTGGTTTATTAGCTTTAAATTCCAACGTTCATCTATGATGTTTCCCAAAATCTTCAAAGAAGATCTCTCATCAAGCATCTGGGGGTCAACACCACTAAAAATATGTACAGGCTCAAGCATGTTGTGAACCGTCCTAGAAACACTGACGCCAAAGTACCCGCTAAGGCATCTGGACTCAATCCAGAAAATAACAATACATCCAGTGGACACACCTGATAGTATAGGGTACCTTCACCGTTTGGAATAATCAGATAAATTGGCTGACGTGTTCTTATTCTATAGATTCAGTAATGGTAAGTGTTCTATTGAGCTGCCTCACATAACAACCAACACCAAGAGCTACCAGTACAATAAACATTCGAAGAGCCTATTTCCTACTCCTTGAACGAGTCTCCTCAAGAATTCATACTTTCAGACATCCAGGGAGTTGTGGAATTTTATTGCACATCAAGTACTTTTTTGTCAAGGTCAATGTCAATAGACAGCAAAAAAAAGCAAATTCCACTTAGTGATTCAATAAGCTAAAAAGTTTTTTTATAAAAGTTATCACTTCCGAGCCTTCTTCAGAGATACCGGACCCCCTAAATCCTGGGTCTGGAATCGTCAAGTCTTTCTGGAACACTCTATATCTCTGTTGTTATCTATATGAAAAATTATTTTTTGTCTTCCTTTCTATAACTCTCAATATTCAATCAACCTTATTTCTACGGAGTTTCTTATGTGTCTGCAAAAGTATTGGAGTGCATTTTGTTGCTTGCATTTTTAGTTCAACTGCAATCCAATAAAAGCTAGAGGCATTCTGAAGTGAACTATCCGTCTCAGGAGATAAAACCTTTTCCACTAAAATTATCAAAAACATGTACAGAATGCCTAGCAAGGAAAGCTGCTTTTATTTTTTCCTTGTTTTTTTTTCCTCCTTTTATATTCTTTCATTTTTTTATAAATTCCAACGTCTATCTAAGATGCTGCCCGAAATGGTCGGAGGATGGAGCGTGTTCCATTCGGCGACGCATGCGCTTTTTCCGGAGTTTTCCTCTAACGATCCGCGCACAGCTCCAGCAGCAGAAATGCGCAAGATTTCAAGAAAAATGCACTCACTCGATGACTCTCGGCTCCGGTGCCTCGCTTCGGCAGCTGTGCGTCTGTGTGTGTGTGTCGCAAAGTACAGTCGCTACATAAAATCTAGCACCATGATTTCCTTTCCATGGACCATTCTGGTCTGAGCGGTGGGCCATTGCCCAAAACGACTCATTTTTACTATGCACACAACTATCTTGCCTCTTCTTCTTCTTCAAGTTCCATCTTCTAGCAGAGGTTGGATGGAAATCCTGACTTTGCTTGCAGCTGTTCTAAACAATTGATTTGACGTCATTCCGAACCAATCCCTCAAGTTTGTCAGCCAAGAGGTTTTTCGTCTTCCTTGGCTTCTCTTGCTCTTGATTTTCTCTTCCATAATGTTTTGTAGCAGTACATAGCATGACCAAGGTACTCTAGTTTTTTTCTTTTTTAGGGTGTTAATTATTTCTTCCTGCTTTTATATTCTCTGTCGTAGTTCCACATTTGAGACTCTATCAGTCCATTAGAGCCTCAGCATTCTTCTTGCATCAAAGATGCCCAAATGAGGTGGCTGTGCGTATAATCAGAAAGTCAAGAGAAGTGTGGATACATTTTTGTAGATCAACTTTTGTAAAGGCAGACTCGAGAAGTGCTACGAGATGATGGATTTTTATTTACATCGACCATGGAATGCTATGAGTTGTAACCATTAGAAAACCAACTTCTCGATAGCCTGTACTTTAATGCTTTCCTTCCAAAAGAAGGCTCGTTAAAGGTATTGGAAGTTCTTGTGAGGATGCGTCCGTTGTTCTCCTTGAAGGTTTGTTCTACTTGAGGCTCTTACTGCCGTTATACGAGAAAGCCTGGTTGAACATTTACCATGGTAGAATCTGTGGTCAGCCATATTTATTTGATGTTCAGGACGTAGTGGTATTTTCTAGACTACTGAAGCGCATCCCCATACATGCGAGCACTACTCAATCGATAGCTTGATCTGACCCTTGTAGAGTAGTTGTAACTGTAATCTTCTGGAGCGGAAATGGACCCCTAGGAAGACGACCTAGTAAAGATGACAACATGATGGTGCGAGCACATGTTATTGCTGATGTTAATCCCCAGAAACCTATTGGGTGCACTTTCATCTCCATGCCTGGAAGACCAGCATGTGGTTCTTTCGTCAGGGTAGATATCTAAGTCTCCTGTTCATAAGGATATTGTGGTGCTTCTAACAATGTATTTGGTAGTATTGATTTGTCTGCTTCGATGCTGAATATAAGAGTGCTGTAAATTAAGTCAGATGCTGTCTAGAAGCTCGTTGATGTACAGCACGAAGAGCATTAGAAAATGATCATATCCAGCACTACCTAAGGTAGACATCATCATTAGGCACGGATTTTATCATAGGTCATGTTGCTAGGAAAGGACGACTCTCTCTTGACTGGAGACACTTGAGACTGTTGGTGGTACATTTGACAGACAAATAGCTTTAAGTTCCATCTCTATCTAATGTGGATGACCTGACCTGTTCACGCCGAAGGGCATATATCCTCAAGTAGCATCGCATAAAATAAGAATGCCAACACCGGTGATTCAGAATCAGCATTCTCCGGAGTGAGGAAGTATCTCCGGTCAATTTTACGATGATACTGCTGCATCAAAAATGTAAATGGGGATCTATAAAGTTTCTGGAAAAAGGTACATGCCGATGTTTGGAGTTCAGAGTTGTAAGCTGAAGGGAAAAGGTGGATGGAAACAAGTTTTGGGAGTTGAAGTACAGTTCGATAAGACTTCTTCGAATTTATCGTTTTCCAAAATACACAGTGCGGTGAATATTGTGAGAGGTGCAAATTTAGGATCAGCAATCTATGACTCAGGCACAAGTTGTTACCTTGGACTCAATTGCCTTTTTTGGCATGATACACTGGAGACTAGAGGATAACTGTATCTTTAATATGTGTGTGCATAGTAATAGATAACAAATTATCCGACATACTTAAAAGGTCTGAGATGATTAGCATGGATAGAAGCACAAATGTGCTAGGTTGGCATATGCACCAATGATTTTAACCATCGGAACTTATATTAGGTGTTTTGATAAAAGTTGGTTATTGTACAATATATCAGTTTGTCCAATGACATTAGTACAAACAGAATTTCTTCATAACTGCTGAATCAGAATCAGAGGAAAGCTGGAACCGTAGAAATCAATTTGACAAGTTTAGTCATTTTCAACCTCATCTTCACAAATGAACTTGATTAAGAAAATATAGCCAGAAGAGTTTTAGGAACTCACAGCATATTCTTATACAAATGCTATTGATTTAAATTTAAGCAGTAATTAACAAAATCACGTAGTTATCAAAGATATACAGACAGTGATGTATGTTTAGATGTTCAATTTATTGAACAATCAAAGAAGACGATGAAAATAATACCTCCATTTTATGTGGATGAGCAAAGTAAAAATAAGGAAAAGTAGTTCGCTTGGACTGAGCGCACATCCACCATTATTCGAACTGAATAAAGGATGCCCATTCACCATGATCAAAAATTTCCAGACCCAATCAGCAATATATTTGATAGTATTATGTTACTTGATTGACTTTTGGGCAAAGTTTTGCTAGAATTCATAATATAATTATGCATCAGAAAATCTGAAAAGCCGACAATGTGTAACTTCATGTAGGATTATTTAGAATCGAGAAAAAGTACGGAATGTAGTCTTCCCGCTACAACTATAACTGCAGCCACTTCTGCTCTATGTATTGCACTACCCTGAATAGCGATGATAGTTGTTCTCTTCCCTTCCCAAATATTCCAAATTCACGCCTTTTGGTGAACATTGTTCTGCATAAAAACGTAAATAAATATTCCACCATAGATCCACCTCAAAGCAAACAAGCGGCGGCTCAGTTTCAGTTACCGTGGCATTCATTTAATTTTTCGATATAAAATGGACTTCGTTAATATTAACGGCGCATATTGGCCGTTGATGCTTCCATGGCCAGCCTGGACTGGCCACATGGTTGGAGCTCGTGAAGTTCGAAACGAACGTTAGTACGGGCAGGAAAGAAATAGTAGTAATGTATTTTTCTTTTCAAATCAATCGAAACAACTGACGTCTGGTAAATTGAATAGCTATTCAAAGAACCGGAATTGCATTTAAACGCGAAAGCTGATAGCGTTACTTATAGTGCACTAGGACTTGAGGTTTCTGAACAAAATTGAGTTTCACGACGTTCAGATTTAGATGTTATTTTCAGTCGTCTTAGGGTGAACTGAAGATTGAACCTTTTATAGCCTGAAAAATGCCAAAAATAATCTTTCAAAAACTTACATAATTTCCAAAACTACCTCCAACTGGATCACAGAACTATAATTTGATCAAAATCTTAAATAATCGTACAACTGCATGTCAAATATAGAGTCACCCCACCTGATGTAATTTTTCAGAGGCGTTAAAACAGAAATGGGACAAATTGGCACTTTTATGAAGAAAAAAGGTAAATACGATCCAAAGATCATGAACAATCAATGAATCAATACATATCAGTTATCAGCAATGAACACATCCTCACACGTCGAACTACCAGCACCTTAAAGGGACCACTTCTTTTGAGGCATTTTTGTTCGGCAATTTTCAGTATTTTGAGGTTAATGTGAATTTACATTCAACTTTGAACAGCGCTTCTGGCGTGCGACGGCCTTTCTGCGTCCCTTAGAGGGAAGAAATGTTTTCAAAGTAAGTATTTGATGTTCTTCAACATACTTCCATATCACTTATTTACAGATTTAGAGCTGAGAACTTCAAATTCATTGAATTGACATTATTGAATGGATATAAGCAATAAAATTGTAGGTTTTATTGAAAAATAACGGAGTTGTATGAGTCCTGGAATACATGGAAATAGGTTGAGAGGTTAATGACGTGATGAAAATCAACTAAAAGCGACTTAATTTTCACATTCCAGGAAAACAATACAAAATTCGTGCAAGTGCACGGAAAGTAAAACGCGTTCAAATATATTCACAGTGATATCGCACAGACATCTAACCATGTAGCGTTTGACAAATGGTGTAGCGCAGTCGTGGGTATGTGTTTCGCTTCCATATAACATATAACAAAGCGAATCTAATCTAATAAACTAGCCTCAATTGGCGGCGAGCACGACAAAGACATCACAACAGAAAACTATAGGGAAATGGAACCGTGATGACGGCTCCAAATTTATTGCTCGTACTATAGCGGTTGGCTATAGTACAGTTGTAGTGGATATCGTAAAATACTTAATGATATCGCCCATCACTTCCCCTTTGGTTTTATAATAAAATTATGTAAGCGTTATTCGGGGTTGTATTTATAGAAAGTATTCAATACCTCATCGAAGCTTAAAGATACCTAAATCATAAAATGCAACTGATAGGCAACCAGTTAGGTCTTCGTTAAATCCTTCTTAAAAATAAAGTAGCTTGGTTGCTACGTCACAGTAGCATTAACCTTAATTCATTACTCAATTGATTAATTGTTAACTATTTCTTGTGGTCCAGTTGAAAATTGTTATGCACTTGTAATTCTTAGTAGTTTTAATAATATGCTGGGCAGTTCTAGTAATTATTTGACTTCTTATTTGTTTTATTTAGAATGCTTTGTAAAAAGTACGGATGAGGAGATGTGGCTTCTATATGTCGCTTATAAATAACATATGGAGAACCCTTCCAAGAAATTCTGGGACACAAGATCCTTACGTCACTGAGCCACTTGCAAAGGAGTTATCGAAGATCAATACAGAGAAGTTTACTTGTCTTTCTACCATTAACACAATTTCTGCAACTATTATACGAGTACATCCAAATAGTTACGAATCACCAAAAAAAAGGCTTAGTGATGAGTAGCATATAATGTGAATCCATAAGAAAATACCGAACAATATAAAACGGATAATACAAAGAAACTGTTTTGACAGCCCCAGATAATTTTGTTATTTCATTTTCTCTTTCCATATTCTTCTTTATGTCGCCATACTGTTGGCTTCCTTACAGAATTCCACTATAAATTAGGACTTGCAAGGTTTCCTCCTTCCTTTCTTATCTTTATCTTAAGGTGGGAACTATAAATACGAACCTAGGATATTTTGCAGGTATAAGTCCTAATGCATTAGTTAGTTCGAAAATTTCACGGATGATGTTTGCATATAAGAGCAGCATAAGAACTTAGTAACAGTTATTTGATTGCTAATCCGCAAGATGGAGACAATAAACAAATTCCAAAATTACCGACAATCAACTACTTGGGAAATGAGAAGAAACTGGCACATACTCTGTTTGCCGGAGAGACACTCAGCCATTCGAGCTACGTAGCCACTATTGCGATATATATATACCAACGTAACTGTAATATTTTTACCCTGTGCACCACGTACTTCATAAAATGCAACTGTTTCACCCACTCTCCACTTTGTTGGAATCTATGACATCCACTACATGATACAACAATATTTTTTTTAAATACAATCTATTGAGTGTATGCTCTCCACTATGCACCGTACCTGCTATAGAGACCTAGACCTAGACTCGCCAGTATAGCCTGGCGTTCTAGCTGTAGAGAACAAGTGGTTAGTATATACTTAACCCAGTCAAGGGTGTGATAGCAACATCAACTCATTTTCAAGTGTCGCCCTCTATGGGGAAGCTAATTGGCAACTTACGAAGTCGAAGGTACTAACACCTGGATTGCCATGGAGCGGCAGCAGATGTCCCTTACTTCGTAAGTTGTCAATGGACGTCCCCATAGAGAGCGATACTTGGGGATGAGTTGATACAATTTATTTACGAGTTACTTATTTTGAGCTAGTGCTAGCGCATCGAAAACCAAATAGTCACATCTTCGAGTCATCTGAATTTAGACTTCCTGAAGAGCAGCGTTCATCAGAATTGAAGTTGTGCGGGGTGTTCCTTGCTAGAAACACAACGTCAGTGTCTTGGAACAGTTAATATTTCTTAACACGTTCCACTGCAAGACCCTGCATCGTATTATCATATCATCTCCTATGTACGCAAAATCCGTGCCAAATGATGCTAGAATTCAGTAAAGAAAATTACGGAAATCGTCAGGTTTATACCTTTTAAAAATCTAGTTTGATTTTGGATGATGTCGTTAAATATAACGTACCTCTTTACGCTCCATTGGTTCACCATTCGGGTAATAAATACAAGGAAGAATTATCAACAAAATTTCTTAAAATATCATCGTTCAGGTGAAGGCTATTTAGCTAGGTAGTTGTGCAGAGGCGACAAAGACATAATTTTAGAATAGAGATCTATAGGACTGAAAGAGACAAGTACCATAACAAAAATTACATGCTGATATTCAGATCACCCAATACATTAATATAAATGGTATGTCTTGGCAGCATCATGTTGCCGGCCCTGGAATGTATCGGCACCCCAGAAGCAATGGACTTCCGATCCAGGAAATTACATTCACTATGCTGGCCTCAGGCTAGGTCATCTTTGGAATGTGTGGAAATTTGCTACAAAACACTCCCTAAAGCTAGTGTTTATGTAGCTGATCTCCAACACCTGGAATATCGAATAAACTGGGCTGATCAGTCCGTGGTTCATAGATTCGATCATTGTAAATGTCCGACAGAGTTGTCTCACATTGAGGAGGCAAGAGTCATCAGCGCAACCAGCACGAGAAGGGCTCAGAGGACTCATCCTCACTAGGTCGAACTTTCAACAATTCGAACGAGCTTCTTCCTTTAGAGAAACAACCTCAGCGTTGTCCAATGGGCTGCTGGAGTGCTTGTTCCCCAATGGACAGAATTTAGAGTATTTCAAGATCTATGTATAGACATTTTTTCCTAGCAGCGCTTCTAGACTTTCTGCCTTTGCAAGAGGCTCTCCTACTTATTGGACTTCCATTCAATTTGATACATCTCTCATATTAAACATGATGTGCAAATTTCTTCATACATATTTCTATGCATCTAATTGGACTGCAGCATGATGTACGTGGGCATTGCACACACACACACACACACATCGACGGCTGTGCTGCTGCCGTTGCTGGACAGATCGCGAATTTTTGCTGTTGCTGGGAGAAAGGGGGTGAAGGGAGAGGTGGCAGCGTCAGCGCTGTCATAGGCGCACCGATCTTAGGCCTACTCGATTTTGATTCTTGCCCACATTTAGCGCTGGTTTTCTTTATAGATAACTGCACACAAAGGCAGAAAGCCTGCACACTTCAGAAGTAATGCCAGGAGATAAATGTCGATTCATATTGACCTTGAGACGCTGTGAACTGTAACTATTGGGAAACAAAGGAGAGGCAATTGTACATCACCGGGGTGCCCCGATGAAATGATTTTTGGGTGCTATTATGCAAGAAAGCTCGATCCAAATTTTACTATGGTATAATTGATTGAATATAGACATACGAGCATCAGCCATTTCAACGTTCCAGGCTATGGATGTATTTTTTAAGGTCAGACGACCATCTCGAAAGGCATCTTTCCCGAAGACCTTTCAGTCAGAGCTGAAAATGAAATATTTCTTGCCCCTACCAATGGGAAGGTGCTAACAATTCTTCAAAGAGATTAAACACCAGTTTCATGGGTAATTGTGGGCCCCTGATCACGAATCTGGCCTTAGTTTCCAGCCTGGATCTGAAATCGGCATATTATAGGCCAAATATCCTGCTTGCACATCTCCAAATTGACAGGCCACAATCAATTAGTCCTCTTTAGTGCTTGTAGAGCGCCCCAAATACATGTCTGAGTTTTGTAATGGTTCCAGAACTCAATTATTTTTCTAGCGGCCCCCGCTTTTAGTAAATGAAACAACTTCGATAAACTTATCTATCTGACGTGCACCGAATACGAAAAAAGCTTAACGAATCGTCGGGTGGAAATATATGTATATCAAAATAATTAGTGTTATAACGTGTTTGTGAGTCGAATCAACCTAGATCTGATTAACTTGAAACAGGAAAAAGGCTGCGAGATGATAAACGGCTATTTTCATTGACATTAAAACGCTGCATCCAATCCCACAATGCTGATGTTCCCAAATTAATGACTTTTTAGAGAGGCCCGGTTGACCTGCTGGTGATGCGTCTGTTGGTCCCTCTGGTGTTTGTTCATATACAACAATAAGAACGTTAGACAAAATGCAGATCCTCAAAGAACACCGGTGTTGTACGTAAGAATTATCTTTGGAAAGAAAATCCAGGCATTGACGAATTGAAACTCTCCATGATGTTCAATTGCCAACTCCACATATGAGTTGCTTAAGCTAGAAGATTTACCGTGTATCTATGATTGTGACAGCCAAATTGCTGCTCATTGATGATGGTGTTAAGGTACTTCACGTTAATGATGCAGAGCAGTCACGGGTATACAGTTACCTGGCACGTTTTTTCCAGCCTTCTTAGGATTGGGTTGTATACGAGCAATCCTCCATCCAGTGGGGAACATGCCTTGCCTCATTCATACTGCACGTGGTTCCGCCTGCTGATACCACTTCATATATATGAAATAGTTTCTGATGTCATCTACTTTTATTCTAGCTCAACGGACTGTGCACTCAAACAACACAACTAGAATAAAAAAGGTCAACGACGTCCATGTTCGTCGCATAACGCTCTGTACGTTGGTGGAAAGTTGAGCAATACGAACCGTACAGAGGCAGATGGGTTGCAATGCAGCAGATCTGCATTCGCGGTGTCCATGCAACTACATTATTGAGGAGCCGAATTATTTAATCGCTTTTGCAGACAAACTGCATTAATATTGGATAGCCACGCGTTTTACTCACTCCCTAAAAACCGCTGTTTCAGTTTTTTGCTAAAACTCACGCTTCTCTCTTCTATTTTTGCTGGTATATTAGGTGAATGGATTCGATCAGTTCCGCGGATTATAGCATCTCGTACCGATACGAATATAATCGTGTAAACCACTGATTAGTTATAATCAAAGAAATATGAAAAACTATAGATGGAGTCAGTCATTCATAAATAAATCATTGCTTACACGACAACATTGGTAATGCGGCGAGTGGCCGTTCACTCGGCATCAGGAGGCATCAGTTATAAGCCAAATAAGTTAGTTACACACTCATCTCCAAGCGTCGTTCAATATCTCGTTGTCCGTTCACAACTTACGAAGTCCTAACACCTGGACTGCTGTGAAGCGAAGACAGATGTCGTAAGGGACCTTTGACTTCCTAAGATGCCGATGGACAGCGCCATAGTGCGCAGAGCTTGAAGATGAGTGTTGATGTTGCTATCACACACTTGAATGGGTTAGGTATATACCACTCAAATGCTTAGACCAGTTAGACCGCCAGGCTATACTGACAAGTCTAGGCTAAAGACGAAACATGCATGTCCATAGCAGGTGTGCAGATACATAGACATACACTTGATAAGTTAGTTAGTCAGAGACTCTCTTTGAGATATTTCAGACAATCAGGCTGATTCTGAATACACCTGATTCCATACATTGTTATTTCCGTATTGATATGGTGCAATCGTACGAAATATTACATTGAATAAGTTTTGAGTTATAATTGTGTTGTCATAATGACCTGTATATTTAAATAATTGTGGGCCTCCAAAGATATTTTCGATATTCTAGTTGATAACTTCATCATTTACTTTGATGACATTGACAACACTACAACGTAAAATGAAGCTCAGAGGAAAACCACAAATTCATGCATGCCAATGATTTAAAAAATATTCCAACGATTACCACAAAATATTGGGTTCATCACAAAAACTAGGGTTTTTCCCACAATATATCAAAAAAACTAGTTCTGAATAACTGCGAATTTGACGTTTGTATTTGTTTCTACTTGAAGATGTATGGAGTTCATTTTTCTAAGTAAAAATAGTTTTAGCGTTATGATTTTGTGAACAATGGTGAGAAACCGTTATGCGTCATTTTACTCTCAAACAATAACAGTTAGTTATATGTACCTTAAACATTTATTTTAGAGATTTACTTCAAAAATATATTGCCTGTAATGTAGAATTTATTATTATTTATGTATTTGAATGGTCCTTTTTGTGCAAAAATGGTCATAAATCACTTTAAGGACTTCACATATTACAATCATTATGTTAAAACCCGTTTTTTTCTGGGAAGATCTTGGATCCGCCATATTGATTCCGACATTTTGTTTGGGTATTGCTAGGCAGTTTGACTACCTTCTCCAGTTTTGACCACTTTGCTATGGGACCTCCTTATCCATCTCTGGAATAGAGTCATCTAAAAAAAATTATTGTCTGTACAACTCCGTATTTCGCATAATGGCGTCAAAACTTTGCTACAACATTGACGCCTCAAATGAGCAACAACAAAAAAAAATTTCACAGTTTTTTGCATAAATTAAAATGCTCTACCTTCAAAATACTGACAAGAGTAACTTTTTTATTTTGCTGGGCACTAAAATATCATCAAAATTAAATCGTCTGCTTGTGTAATTTATATTTTTTCATTAAACAATTCATGATATTTGCCTGACAAATGATAGGCAACCCAGTGTTCTCGTTTCAAACTATCAGTCAAAAAATACTAGAATGCACTTAAATTCACTGAGTAACAGCATTACACATCTGTTTTTATAGACGAATTGCAGGAATAATGAACAGCGCGCTTTATTCCAAACTCCAAACGATCGTTCCAGCTTTTTCGCGATTTTAATGTATGTTCTATTCTTGCTATAGAGTAACTCGAATTATTTTTAAAAATGAAAAAATGTTTCGGCATCTATCTACCGACGCAATCGTGTTGTTGTTTTGTGTGTTGTCACAAACATATAGAAAATCATGTTTGAGCCTTTACTCTGCGCGTGTATCATTTTTGTTCGTATGACTTGTGATTAGCGTTGTATGATAATTTGTTGTATATCAGAAAAAAAAATTAATGTCAGTTTTAGGTATTTCGCTTGTTAAAGATCCTCAAATTTTTTAGAGTTTTCATATAGAATACTTTTACGATGGATAATATTAGGGCGAATAGGGACCTTTATTGAACTTGAAACGTATGGGTTGCAGTATAGCCTAGAAGGGCGTACTAAGCAGGTGAAATGTGGATACTTTCAGTAATCATATATTATTTCGATTGACTACTACGTTTTGACGTGTAAAGGCAAGCTTAGTTTAACTTACCGATAAATATCTATCTATCTATCTATAGATGAATCACAGAAACAACCACAGAATGAGCTTCAGAAGTTACATTCCTAATCCTGTTTGCTAATGCGGTTTCGTACCCTACATTTTATTCCTTCCCAAGCCAATTGCTGTAATCCTAAAAATTATTTTTTTTATATAAAATGTATTCATTATAACAATTGATCCGTTGGGATCTTTCTAGTCAATTTATTTTTGTTACTGGCAGCATAATTCGCAAGTAAGCATATCGTTTTCTCAATAAATCAGCAGGATTTCGTTAAAAAGTGATCAACCTACACTGCTTTACATTCATACTATGAACGTATGAACAATTTTATTGAAGATAGACTTATTTAACGATCTATGTGAGGCATTCGATAGACTAGGACTAGGTTTTTGTGTTGCTATAACTTAACAAAAACATGCTATAAAATGACAGGAGAAATGATTCATTCTCGGGCCCACAAAAACAGACCGTGTACAGTAGATGCTTCTTACCAAGTAGTGGGAATACTTCTGTGCAAGAAGAAGTGCAACTAATTCTTTTATTATAAAAAGTCTGAAATATCACACTAACCAATTTTGTAGTCCAAACTTTATATGACTGCGACTGCAGTCAAGCAATTTTTCTCATCTCTTGAAAAAATAACTCTAATGGACATAACCGGTTGTTGCATTGTCCTTAAATTTCGATGCATGGTAAAGAATTGAGATCTATACGGAATTCCAAAGTATAAAATTTTTATTTAATCTACCCAATCTAACAGTACTGCATTAACCATAGCCTCCCACTTCCAGCCACTACACCAATAGCAAGCTGCTAAAAATTACGTGTACCAACATGTAATACGTAATCATTTGCATGTCTGCCTGACCGGTGACCAGTCAGAACTAGTGGCGGTTCAGAACTTTATGAATTATTCGCAATGAGTTCGAGCTTTTCAATTAATTATTTGTTAGGAAGGAGAGTTTGGAGCTGCTGGTGTAACGGTTTAAATGTTGTAGAGTGAGGGGAAGACTAATACCCTTACATGGTGCCTCTCATACTAAAATCCCTCTACGTTGCCACCAGACTTAGTCCAATTAACAATTCAGGTAAACTGTGGAATTGCTTATGGTTGGCAGAGATTAATTTATAGTTTGCGATTTTAGTTTAGAGAGAAAGTTTTAGTGAAGATCAAATTTTAGCAAAACTGCAAAAAACTTCTTCCATTAAATACCTGCTATAAAACATTCGATATCTGTTTGGGTTGGATGATAGAAAATATTTGATTTAATGAGTCCAAGGTATCAAGAGCTATAATTTTAATAAACAAATTGGAATAATTTAAAAAATACGCCCTTGTAATTTCATTTTACGTAAGGCCTAGCTGGTTCATAATAATAAAACATGTCACTAGTAGTGCAAATATATTAAAGAACATGAAGCCTATGTAAAAAAATTGTTTGCGTGTCTCTCGAGTATTCAGATAATAGGAAGGACATTTATTAAAAAAATACGTTTTGGTCTGACAAATCTTTACACAAAATGTCTTCAAAATCGGTTGAATAGTACCTGAGCAATAATTTTGCCAGCCAGATCCATAAAGGATGTTGCTAATACTGCAAATTAAGCAAAGTTAGAAGTGAAGCTCCCCGACTGTTGAAAATTTATTCAACATAAAAGCGAGTTTTGGAAAATGTAAATCGGTTGATTAGGAGAGCCGTGGTATTTTTTTAAATATTTTTCAAATTTATATTAATGCAATTATCTATAGAAATCGTCACTTTTTTTCTAAGAGTCATCTATTCTGAGATATAATATAATAATATAATACATCACCAACCAATATTTGCAGTACCTGTAAATTGGAAGCAAAATACGTAATTTGTTTCTTATTCCGGATTTTGAAAAACTTGGATTGTACTTTAGAACTATTAAATTTTTGGAGTCAAATTTGAAAAAAATTTTTTTTAATAATTTCATGAACTCTCACAATATTCCAGTCTTGTTTAATTTCCAAAACATGCTTCATGTGAATCAACATGTCTTATGAAGATACATAACGCTGCACGTAGAACACTGAGTCAATCTACTTGACTCCAATCGACTGGTAAATTATTTATTTTGGAAGACCAGTTGCATGAATTAACATTCGTAACTGGATAAATACAAGAATGTGAGATCAAAGGCAAATATTTGGGGAAAAATTGAGTAAAATTAGTGTAAACAGGACTCGAAGTTGTGTCTCCAACACTTCGGGCTGATGCCGTTGCCGATTGACCACCGCAAAGAAACAAAAAAAAGTCACCTAAAATTGTATCCTTCTTCTCCCTTTTTGGTAATTTATTTGAATCGAATGAATGTAAACCATGCTTAGAAATCATCAAGCGCTGGAGAGGGCAGGTTTCTAATCTATTCTGCACACACAGCCAGCTTAGCCGGAAACTAGTAACTCGCCTCGTCGGCTGGTGCTGCTTTCAAACATAATACCGCAATTCTAATAATGGCTGGAGCGGATACTGGACATATTTTAGACGGAGCGAGCTGCGGTTTATAGCCCAACTCTCCTGAACTCACGTACACAGGGAAATTCTCTCCGCCGAAACGGGAGTTTCTTCAACTTACGGTCTCTCTATCTCCCTCTCCTACGTTTTGCTCCTACACCAGTGGTTGAATTCTAGAGATAGCTTTCTGGTTGCAGAATAGTATGGTAGATAGCTGGAAACATGGTAGAACCTGGACAATGTGGGAGTGTCTTCAACTTATGGTCCCTCCATCTCCACCTTCCTTTTTGCTTCTACCTATACACTGGCCAAACGAAGGTTGAATATTGGAAACAGGTTTTGGGTTGCAGAATACTCTGGTAGATAGCTGAAGTCTAGATAGTATGGGAGATATTCTCTGCGATAGAAAAGATTTATTCATCCTAGTATATTGGCAAGTGGTTCACTTCTAGAATTCAAGTTACGGTTTCTCGATCTCCTCTCTCCATTTTGCTTCCCATGTATACTGGCCAAAGGTTAAATGAATACTATAAGTAGCTAAAAATAGTCTGGTAGATAACTGGATGGATTTTATAGCATGAAGTGTGCCAGACCGACTCTCCGCAACAAAACGGAAGCGCCATTAGCTTAAGGTGTCTTCATCCAGAAATAGCTTTTGGTTGGCAGAATGGTCTTGTATATGGCAGGAGAAATGGTGAAGCATGAAGTGTAGTAGACAGATCGTTGCTGGCGAAATGGGAGTCCTTTAAGCTATGGTCTCAGCATCCCTCTCTCTGACACCATTTGCTTCATTTATACAAGGACCATCGGTTTTGAGAAAGATTCTCTGCGACAAAGTGAGAGCTTATTCAACTTATGGTGTTCTCTATCTCCGGGTCTCCTATATTTTGCTTCCACTCATACCCTGGCCAATATTTTGTTTTGATTGATTGTTTGAGTGACATTCTCTTCAAGAGAATGAAATTTTATTCATCTTAGTGTTTCTCAATCTCCTTGCGAAATTTTGCTTTCACCAATATATTTAGAACTATTTCAATTCTAGAAATCTCTAAGTCTAAGGTGGAACATTGTAATTTGCTTATATTGCATTTAATAGTTTAGCTTCTAAACACTTCCACAAAACTGTAGATACTAGGCGAAGAAATGCAGAATAGCGTTGCGTAAAGCCTATACACTATTTTGAACGAACATAATGACATCTCTTTAAAATAAGAGGAAGTTACTTAGGAAAAATTTCATAGCTATACGTTAAACAGCTAAATGTATTCCAATGATAGCTTGTCTAAATTGAATTCAATTGCTTACTATCCTTGTTAAAATCGTTTTTTCAGTAACAGCTTTTTTATAATACGTGCAAAACATTGAGACCTACATCTTCCACTATTTAAGAAAACTAATGGCCAATCAGTAGCTACCTAAATAATTTTTCTGAAATAATTTCAACTGACTGACCTCTCCAGGAACTGATGCTTCTCTTGTAATAACCTATATGATAGATAGTATATGTTTCTCACAGAAACGAGTTATACTTGAGCACATAATGGTTATTGTTTATTCATATATTTATTGCATCTTGGTATCATCAGCCGTCTCCAATTGAACTACACAGCTTTTCCCTTCCATTACTAATTTTTCGATAGCCGTATGTTAGTTAGTTTAACGTGGAACAGGCCGAGGTATTACTGCATAGGCGGAAAGACGTGCCTTCCTTTCCGCTATCAGTTCATTTGTTACCTGTCAGAAGCAGCCCATTTAGGGGCGCCATTCCGTGCCGAGCTTCCATCTCAATACAATGAATATAAATCATGGAAACGCCATTCACTTCTTGTTACCCGATTCGGATACCTAATATTTAGCAATGTGCAGTCGATGCATCTACATCACGCCGCTACGGATACGTGCGGTGAGATATACTGGGTCCTCAGGATACAGGTAGCATATTGGTAAGCAATACAGAAAATGAGGAAATATAATATTATCCAAATAAGTATTTTTTTATATCATTGTAGTATCATCACATCTTCATTATTACGATCTATCCAGACATTACATACGCATCTTCATCTTGACTCGTTCGGAGCTCATGCGTGATGTTCCGTTTTTCTAAATCACGACTTGGGGTCATTATGAGCTCACCATGAAGTAATGCTCACACCCCATTTTTGACAAGTAAATTTCAACAAAATATGTTTTTTTTATTGACATTACGCTGTGCAAGACGTTTTTTAGTTAAATGAGTAGTAATATGAAATAAAATTTATTATGTCGCTTTTAGCACCTTATCTACCAGACTATACATAACGTTATATACCGGATTATGAAACACCTTATCTACTGCACTATGAATATTCTGAATCAGCTTACTTACGAACTATGAAACACCTCATCTAGCGGACTAAGAATCGGACGGAGTATGAAATAAACTGACATAGCCAGACTATGATTCACCTTATCCACCGGACTATGAACCAGCTGATTCACAGGACTATGAATCATCTTATCTTACTTACTGTAAAGCTCCTTATCCTCCGGAATATGAAACACCTCAGCTATTGGACTATGGAGCACCTGATCTACCAGAATATAAATAACATTATCCACCGGACTATTAATCAGCTCATCTACCTCACTAAGAAACACTTTAGCTACTTAGCTACCGGACTATCAATATCCTCATACACCAGACTATTAAGGACCTTCTCTACTGGACTATGATCGACATTATATTGATGATGGGTAGATGTTATAATTTTACCTCAATTTCAATGATGAGGATATCCGCAGAATTGAGAACTTATAAAAAGACCAACCAACCTACCAAGAATATTAATTTTCATATAGTTTGTCCATTTATATTTGCGAATGAGATCCCAATACATAGCGTTTTATTCATATTAAATTGAGTCTTATGAATTTGTTGCTTTTTTACATTGGTTGCACAGGTGACAATGAAAGTACTCTCGATGGTGGCGTTTCAAACTGGCTAGTAAAAAAAATATTCAATTTGATTTGTTGCTATAAAATTATGAACGTTTGTAAATACTTGATTACGGTTTCTGGTTTCACCAGAGATCACCTCGACTTTACTATTTTATCCCGCATAATTTGTCTTTTTAGATCCACTAAAGAACTATTGGTTGTTGTATAATATATTTCAGGTCTAAAATGAATACTTTTTGATGCAATACAAAACTACTAATTCCCATATACTCCTAGCCTAGGACAAAAATAATTATGAACGATTAGACAATCGTCATTCAAAGCGTCATTAATACAGAAAGTAAATTTTCTGGTAATTTAAAAATTGTGTATTTCGCGAAATAGAATTTAATTGAAATAGAATTCTGATCAAAAATGTTTCAACTTATAGGAGTGGAACCTCCATTGTCCAATCCAACTTATTCATCCTACATACACTTACGATAAATTCATTTTTCCATAAACACCTCTAAAATTTAAAATGTATTTATCGCTGATAAAATGTATTGATTTTGGATTAAGATGAGCCACAACACATTGAAAATGGGATATCCAATTCTACAGAGATCTATCCAAGTTGATTTTATCGTAGTTGAATTTGGAGGTTTTACTTCCGTGAGATAAACCATTTCCTACAGGGACTGATCAAAATTTGGCATATGGATGCGCGGAAAACAACTATTCTAATGACGAGACATTTTACTCAGGATATTTCATTGGTATCTATATACCAAGAACTATGGCTTGAGATAACTTTGGAAAGACTAATATAGATTGAGGTTAAGATTATTATGCATACTTAATATCAACACATACACAATACTATTGCCTCATGAGAACCGAAAAGGTGACCATCAACCTTAACAGTCCCGATGTTACTGCTCAGAAGCGGACCTCACCACGAGAGAGAATCATTAATATCGCCATCAACACCACCCTCAACCATAGCTTTTCTTTTGTTTTCCCTCTTATAATCAAGAAATCTCCCCCACACGTGTATATACGACGTCACCCTCCATCGCAGTTCTTATACATATTACTCCGACAAACAGATTACCCTTATACTCCCTTCCTTCCCGTTCCCCTTCAACCCCCTTGCCTTCAGATCCCTTCCATTAATTTCCTAAAGTTCAAATGGAAGAGCCGTCGCCCTCATAAATTATAATTACGGACCGGGCACTTCTTTTTTCTTAGCTCGCTTCCCCTGGAAGGAACCCTCCTCGACCCTTGTTCCTTCCCCCCGTCCACTACCGTCTCTGGCCGAAGGGGTTGAGGGGCAAGGAGTAAACTATAACAGCGGCGTTCTTGTAGCGGATTTCGTGTTCTGTTGGTTTGTGAACATTGGGGATGGATGAGATATGAGTCCAGGATAACAAGTTATTCAAAGTTTACATGATTATTGGATCACATTTATTTAACTTGTCCAAAATTAAGACACTACGGCACAGTAACAGCCACAATACACATACAGAACCTTTACTCAAAAATATAAAATCTTATGTTCACCTTGATCTGAGTTAAAAATATCAAACATCTAGGTTATCCACAAGTTTGAAACTAAAGCCTCCGAACTGAGAATTAATACTACTACGTTTCGAGCTATTTAAGTTCCATCTTTTCAAGAAATTCCTCCTGTTCTGTTGCTCAGTCAGTTTTCTTTGGTGTCTTCCACGTCGTCTCACATTTCCTGAAAAGATTGAAGCTATGCCGTAACTTCCTTGAATATCAGGTGTGGTTTTGAGAAAGCTCGTATTGATTGTTTGGTTCTGGAAGCCTCTAAAATATGGTGAATGTGCACAATTCTCAGAACATCATGCGACACATTACCAGCTAAATGAATATAGGCAGAGAAATCCTTAGAATTGTCAAAAGACGAGAGGCAAGTTACATGGGGCACATTTACAGGTGCGGAAGATACGAGTTCCTAAGGCATAACGAAGGTAGATATTGAGGGTAGAAGAGGATCAGGCAGGAGGGATTTCTCATGGCTATGAAATGTGTGAGAGTAAATTGGTCTAATGTCGTAGTCATAACTAAGAACAGCAGAAGACCGAGAACGATTTGTAGAGGTTTTGGCCAACCTTTCATGGGATGCCGGCACTTTAAGAAGAAGAGGATAATAATAATTAGTGTTTATTTTGACTGTACCCCAAAAGATTTTTCTTTTGAAACCTGATACCGACATTCAGGAACGAAAAAGAGAATGAACCGTATAACGTTAACAACTAACAAACGCCCCTCTTGCAAGCGTGCGCCTATGGTCCGCGTTTACGATCGTCCGACAGGCACTAAGACCGCAACCCTTTCCTACGACGCGACTACACCACCCTTAGAATTCCACCCCCGTTTTCGTCCACCCCAGTAGATCAATACAGCTCCAACTGCAAGAACTACAGCTTCACCGGCCCCGGTTTGCGAAACCACTCCTTAGAAGGAACCAAACGATTCTCGCCTCTATCGCCGCATAGCATAGCGACTTTTCTTTGTTCCCGCACCGTCGACTTTCAAAGTTCTTTTCAGCGCCTCGCGATTCTTTTTAGCGCTCGTCTCCCGCGAACCATCGGCGCCGAGAAAAAAGTTTGCCAGGAAGTTGGGGATTTTTCGCCGGCGAAGGGGATTCTTTCTTTTCGGCGTGGTTTTCCTTCTCTTTCGCGCATACTCTCTTTCTCTCGGGGACGCCCGGAATTCTGGGGTGCGGCTCTTCTAAGCTTTTCTAGCTACCCGAAGCTTGCTAGTAACGATTTTCAATTACTTTGTGTTGACGTACACAACGTTACATCCAATGACTGGGTCTTCGCGACTATAGAGATGTCCTTATATGTAATACTATTGAGTAACGTCAGCTTTCTTCCTGCAGTTGATCCTGTCACGTTTCTCGAACCAGTTATCAATTATTTCAAACGCATGTATCATCAATAGAATCAGTTCAGGATTAATCCTGACGTGTCTGATGGAACAGTGAATTTGAACTGTGTGATGATTTTCATCCGTAGAAAACCTAGAAAATGTGGGGGCGTTTGCTGTAACGATGACTTATGAGAAACGAGTTGTTTCAATATTGATAATCATTCCAGAATTTTATATGAACTGATATCAAATAAGTAGATATCTTGCTTTGAAAGAAATCCGATTAAGATATGTAATGATCTCGTCTGATGACGGCTGTTTTCTGTATTTGGTCCAATGATTGTCACATCATGGCAAAATTTGCTTGATATGCATCAGTCACTAGCCATTAGATGTCTGACTAAGATTGGGCTGTACAGGTTAAACAGTATTTGCTGTTTTGCTTGACGGTCTCGCCATAGTTGAACGGTAAAGCATCTGACTAGAATATAGGAGCTTGTGGGATTCCCACTGGCGACAAGTTTTTTCTTCGTAATTTTTGTAATTAGTAGTGGAATCCGATAAACATATGTCATAGAAGACAAAGGTTCGATAAGTACTTATAATGTTTTGCATTCGTCTCACTACTCCGCCACTAAAGCACCGAGTTGAGGAAATTTTCTTCCTGTCATTTCCATATATCTCACCAAAATTCATTAAAGTGGTCACGATGTTACAAGAAAGCAAAAGATAGGGAGACAAACAAAATAACGTTATCTGAACATCCAAAATACGTATTATACAAAATCCCAAAATCTTGACGATCACAGTTAATACAGCCCTCGAAGGTGCGCGGGAAGTAAAGTGTATGCTTGGTAACCCATGTACCGGTAACATCATGACAGTGTCTAATCCTCCGACTCATTCATGTATTCAACCACCGTCAGGATAACAAACAGGGGCAGACAAAGGAACAACCTGAAAAAGATTAACCACCGAGCACCGATACAAACACACATGATAAATTATCTCCTGTATACATGCGTGTACGATGAAAGACCGGTAGTCGACTTTCGATCTAGAACGTCGAGTCGCGTCGCGCTAATCAATTTGCCACGACGAAAAAATAATACAAAACCGATGCCCGCCGGGGTGCCCATTATCCCCAAATTAAAAAGGTACAAAACAGAAAAATGCCCGACAAAGAAAACAAAAAGCAACACAAAAAACAACCGTCCACCGAATGGAATAAAGTCAATGTTTTGGTTGGCGCGAAACAACGACGCTCTCGCACACGGCCAAACAAAAAAAATCGTATCTATATCAGTGGCACGCATGAAAACCGCGAGCCGCGGTAGAACGGAAAGCTGGAATGAAGACCAGAGAGCTGCGATGAATGCTGAAGCGAATTAGAGGGCATTCGGATGTAGATTCTTCAATATTTTTCATAGACACCCTCTCACAAAGGCAAAAACCTTATCGCGCTTTAAAAGCATCATAAAATGTCTATTCGTATATTGTTTTTCTACTGTGTCGATCGATACTGATTTTGGAAAGAGGTTTGAACAGCAAACCGAACTAAATGTCACAATAGTCCACTAATTATATTATTTAATTGAATCATTTTTAATAAGTTTAAGAATAAACTGGAACGCCTGTCGGATGAAATAGCTTCCCCAACTGTGTAAATGCAGAAATAAGAAATTGTTATCTTCTTTTCTGGAAAATAATATGAATGAAAAATAAATATTGCGTGCTTTTCACTATATTTCATATTATAAGGCCTACAAAATATTTATACCAGATGTATTCTATATTTTCGTTACAAAAGTAATTTATTAATTAATTACTATGTTCTTGTCTTAGGCATTCAAAATGAGTCAATTGTATTGATATAGCGGTTTTTCTTTCCATTCTGAACACAATATTAATGACTAGTTTTTCCATGTAGATTGTAGATGCTTTTAATTGATGAAACTCTTCCATCATGTAGGTAAAAAGTTGTGTAATTAACATACAGTTTCACAAATAAAACTTTTTTCTTTCAGTGACGCAGTTCGACAATGATTTGAATATAAATCGAAATGCGTCACTGAAAGTAAAAGAGTATTATATGTAAAACTGTGTGTAAATTACATAACTTTTTAGCTGCATGATAATTTTTTTATTTTTTAAATTATCATTAGCTTTTTGTTTTTCGGACAGTTCTTTTTTGAATTTTAAATGTTAATTCCGAAAATTAAATTTATCACTAAATGTTTCAAATGGTCTTTTAATTTTTGGATTATGATTCGGAAATTTGATTTGAATGTATTTTAAAATGTTATGTTCTGGATTTTACTGAATAGGACCAAAATTTAAAAAAAAATTAAAAAAGTGTCTCAAAAACAACTATGTTGTATGTGTTGTAAATATAGAAGACTAAATATCTTCAATTATATTTTTGCATATTTGTTGAATTCCTGAACACATTTGAATGTAGTCAAAAGATGTAGATGGGTCAAAATTATTTGGATCCCCCAAGAGTCAGATCAAGAAAACTCTAATTCCTCAATTCCATTTTTATATGTGTTATTGGGACATTACTAGGGCCTATCCAAAAGGCATTTGTGGTTCAAATTATTTTCCAAGCGGCTGATGGGGCAGATTCATGACGTTATAAAAATATTGCTGATCTAAATAGACATTATTGATGACGATTTGCATAGCTTCTGCAGGTAAGAAGAACAAAGTTGTCAGAAATTCTAAGACTACAAAAATGTGGGTCATTTTATTGTATTCCATTACAAGCTCATATGTACGTAACGTCTAAAGTCCATTGGTTCCAGACATGCCGGAAGTAAGAAAGGAGAATCTTGACTGGTTGTACGTTCTCGTTCTCGTTCCAGCCTGAATACCTTTTGCCATTTCGTCCCTCATCTAGGTCTGTTGTCAGTTTCTATAATCCAAACAACGCACATTGCTGTCAAAACAGAAGTTCCAATTCTCTAACAATAGACTCCACGAAGAATCACCACCTGTTCAGTCGGCCATGGAATAGAGAACGGAATTCTCAGTAATGGAAGTTATTTCCGAAGCTTCATCAATTATTACCACATCTTTATTGATTGCCACCTTCATTAATATTCACCAGATATATCGAGTTACCTAAGTAAATACATTAGAACATTGAATTATGGATTCGCATTGAAGGTGTTCATTCTAGGGGCGCCGTTCATTCAGTATGTGGACATTCTGGTACATCGTAGTGCCATATATAGTCCGGGCGACGAAAATATCTAACGGGGTGTAGGAAAATAATTGTACTTGAGAGAGAACTCTATCTAGAATGAAAGGCGTATTGCTGGGGTTTCCAGTATTTCGTTTCAGGCGCTCATTTCAAGATAGTGGAACTTTTTGCAAGTAATAGAGGAACGCCGGTTTCATGCTCATGGAAGGCCTTGTTTCAATTTTTCACCCAAAATTTTAGATATAGTCGCGAGGGCGCTCGTATCAGCGGTGAAAATATGCTCATGTACATGAAACAAATACATGTAACTATTAGAGATCTGAAAATATCTTCAAAACCCTGGCTATACTGTAGTAAATAACCAGACTGATCTTTTGTGACTCAATTTTTATCGAGATGCTATCTCGCAATATCCGAAATCGCCCACATACGTGAGTGTCACATTTCTATTGTTAATTTGTCAGAAATACACAATAAGTTGGAAAAATATACCTCTTATACATTTTGATAACCTACTAGATATTAATAGATTGGTGCTTTATAGCTTTAGTCATGAATACCGCGTTATTAGCTATCCATAGAAGCCATTATGGAATCATAATTAAAGAGATATATAATAAAAGATTCTCAGATTATCGCAAAAAACTGCATTCATCACTCTGCTGGAAGTACTTCATCGGCATATCTCTACAAATTATATACAGTTATTTACAATATCTTGCACTCATGTCCAGTCTATTCAAAACTTCACATAAAAGTCATTTAGGAGAATACATATTAATTTGTTCCTATACTTATAACATCCATATTATATAAGGTGCTGTTTGTAGAACGAACTTCAATTTATTTTCCATTTTACTACTGACGCTGCATAATTGATGTCATTTATAGTGGAGTGCAACTAGGATTCCTCAGGTTTGTATGAATATTTGTACCTACATATGCTTTTAGCAGTTTCCAGACTGAACAAAGCCTGCTAATTAAAAATGCCTTAGATGGTACCAGATACATTTGTATCTGACCGACTGTTAACGTTAATTACATCATTTCTTTTTAATTAGGAGAAAGATAATGTCCTACCCAGGAGAACTAGCCTACCGAATATAGATACTCAACATCCACTAGCCCTTTTCGCCTGAATTGGGAGCTCTCCATATGCGTTCTACCACGGTAGTAAACGATGCATTTCATCATGGTGGGTAGGATCCTAGGTATTTGTCTTTTCTTCTTACATTCCTATATACCTAGCAAAGGTTCTCTTTCGTATCATGCCGTCTTTTTTAACGGAAATTGGCGATCAAGTCTTTAAACCCTCCCGTATCATTTGCAACGTGAAATACTTGTTCTATACTAAGAAAATCCGTTCTCTGATGCTCTTCAGTTTTTGTCCTTCCTATGCATCTTCTTCCCTACATGATTACGTGTAAGAAATTGGTCATTACGACGTATGTGGCATAAATATGGTGTTTTTCTTACTGTAACGTCTTAATGCTTCTTCATGTATGAGTCTAGCATTCCAAATAATTCCAAGCATACATCTGAAGAACCAGATTTGAAATGCCCCTAATATTTTTTTACGGATTGTACTTTCAACATCAAAGTTTATACCCTATATACCAGCAGACGCCATACATATACACATAAAGTTCTTCTGTCTATTTTCTTGGTCATGTATATATCCTTCCATTACATGCGTTTAAAATTGGCTGAATTTTGTACGCTTAGCAAAGAGGATAGTACAAATTTATCCTGTAGATCATAGATCTCCTTACTTGGTGAAACTCTTCCATCACGCAGATAAAAACACTGTGTAATTAACAGCCAGTTTCTCAAATAAAACTCTTTTTCTTTCATTGACGCGTTTCGATTTATATTTAAATTTATTTACCTTTTCTCGTGAATTATTCCATCGTTCAGATGACCTTCAGACATGTAACTTAGAAGTCCTCAAAATAATTTACTCACGTAAAGTATTATGGTCTGTTTTTGAATTTATTGATTCCGTAATCTAGTTTCACTAGACTATCAAGTTTATTATTCAAATAAATAGAATAGCACTCAAGCACTGGAAAATAATTTACAGATTAAACTACAAGGGCTTATTTACATGTTTCGAACGAAAATAATAACGGTGGTTGAACAAAAAGTAATTAAGCATAGTTCTTTTGGATATATAAAATTTAAGAGGAAATCGATATGCATTTAATCACCAATGCCTATAGGTATACATATACATATTAATTAAAATTAGTCTTTGCCGGCTTTACTCGGTTCAACATTTCGCTTGATGATTTAACCATGATCCATGTAAGGTCGTCACGTGACTGGTGAAATTGTGCGAAATTCCAAGCGAAATTTATGAAACTAATGATTTGAGTATCTATAATGTTACTGTATTTTTTGTATTATGTTATAGAAGATGAGTAAGGAAAAATTTTCTGATCGAATTGCTTGTCAGCAACATCAGTACCCGAAAACAATCAATATAAACCATTCTGGGACATCTAAATACATACCGACAGGACAAACTCAGTCAATAGCTCAATATCGTTTTTTTATCGATGAAAAAAATTATTACATTAACCCCCAATGATACAAAATTCAAGGTACCTATTCTGGGAAAGTACACAGATCTCGTTATAGAAATTAAACGACTCTGGAAACAAGAAAAAGTCAATATCATCCGCCTCATTATGTCAGTTTCGGGTCTCACGCCAACCACATTCATACCACACATAGAAAAATTAGGACCAAACGAAAAGCTGCACAAGACCTTCCAAGAGTCTGTATTTCTCAAAACTTGTGGCATTGAAAGATCCTTCCTCAACGCAGAACAATATCTTTGGTATTGGCTTGGCGCAGCCCGTCAAAACCCGATCACCGCATTTTCCGAGAAGAGTTGAAATAACAGCAATAATATTATTAATAAATATGTTATGAGCAGCTGTATTTGTTTATGAGGATTCGCAAGGATTTTAGAGCTGCTATTCCACTTGAAGTAAGTTTTGAGAATATTGGAAGTCATGGAATTATGTACATTTTTTTAATATATAAAATTATGAGGAATATAAAGCTTTTCAATATATTTTAACTTCAATTTGAACGATAAACAGTTACAAAATGGGATCTAACCATATTTACGAGTATGTGTCATTCAGATATACTCGAACGTCAGCCAATCGGAACATGAAACACATCTCAGCCACTACCTAGCTTTGGAACCAAGAAGTCTAGACGTTATATTACGACCGAAATTGAATTTTCCCCGTCTGCACACAACACGACATCTAATATAACCCTGCCGCTGTTACGCTGAGTGTACTTTGGCTACGGAAGAAACTTCTCTGGCAGGCAAAGTAATAACTTTGCAGAGACTGTACACCTCTATGTATATGAAGCTTGGCGAGAAGGGCAGCCCTGAGGGGTACGGGGGTGTGGAGGAGCAGGGTGCGGGGGCCTCCAGAAACTTGTAAATGCAAACTAAGCAACGGGCGGAAAGGGAAGGGGGTAATGGCTACTAATGATCCGGAGGGAGCTCGGGAATATGGACCTTATATCACCGATAAGATGGATGGGAGTAGAACCGTGACAAATTTCGTAACTGGGAATTCGCGTGGAATGAGGAAGGAGTTTGGTAGATTATTTTCTATACGAGGGGTGGTATAGAGGAGAGAGACCTAGAGCAGGACTGTGTTTTCAAAAGCATTCCATATGATCAAAAATGTTTGATTTAATATACAACTTATTAACACAAATTATAAATATACTATAAGTATGTTAAACAATGTATACTAATTCCAATTATTTTAAATATAGTAAGAAACAGTGAAATTTTATGTTTTAAAGTTTGAGCGCATATATGTGATTTAATTTTCAATAGTGTAGGAGTTTTAGGTTTAGTCTTGGTTTAATTTGCAATATTAACAACTTTCTTTATAGATTCGGATCGCAACTTTATTAAGCAAAAACTATTCAACCGAAATTGATAGAATAAGGCGATGATTTCTCATACCAGAGGTTTTTCGAAAAAGTGTTAATAGCCTATCTATTACCTGAGTACTCAAAAACTTCATTTAATCACATATTCTTTATACTCTCAACTGTTTTGCACTATTAAAAATAGTTTTTCGATCTTAGGCCAGATGAGTCACAAAATTTATTAGTCCATGCAATGTTTACTTTAGGATGAATTAGTCTTTAGATATAACATCTGAAATAAAAAACATACTGGCATTTTTTTTGATAGTTTGTTTCCTAAGAATGTTAGTAGGCGTTTCTTAACCCATGCGTAGTGAAATTCTGATTTCTAGTTACCTTTTTGATCTCATTACAGCACAGATTTTTTATCATGTAGACAACATTATTCCTACCCCTTTTTTATAGATAGCCTCACACAAAGGCAGAAATCCTATCGCACTTCATAAGCGACGCGAATTAATCTATATTCGCATTGGCCTTAAAACGCTGTAGATTGTAACTGTCGGGGAACAAAAGTCCCCCAGTAGCTCATTCCTCAATGCCAAGGTTCCTCAGAGGAACGACTTGTGGAAGAGGCTCGTTCAAGCCATTGTAAGCTGGACCTAGTGGTGATCCTTTGAGGTCCTCTAGTATCAGCCGTATTGGCGACTCTTGGTAATGCGAGACGCTCGTTCAAACATCTGCCATGATAATATTCATAGAATAGAGACAGATCAACTACCCTCCTCCAAAGTTGAGGTCCTTTGTGAGGTCAGGGGCATCTACTAGACGTGTTGCTCGCTTCTGAATTGTGTACAGAAGCATCAGGGAGTGTTTAGTAGCGCGCCCCCACGGATGCGAGCAGTACTCTAGCGATGTCCTGACCTGAGCATTGTAGAGTAGCAGTATCTGTTCAGAAGAATACAATTTCCTGGAGCGGAAGAGGCCCTAGCAACGCCGGAAACATGATCGTGTCATGACAGTCTTGGGTGTCCCTTCATCTCCACGGCAAACAGATCAGCATGCGATTTCTTGGTCAGTTTAGTGTGGTTCTGCACATTAGACTGAGCTCCTTATCTATTCTAATGGCGATCTAGATAAGGAGCTCAGTCTAATGTGCAGAACCACACTAAACTGAGCTCCTTATCTAGATCGCCATTCAACAATTTTTTCAATGTCATCATTCATCTGAACTGGAGGTCCCAAGCAAACAGCCAAACCAGATACTGCCTGATCTTTAAGGCGTGTTCCGTAGAATACAAAGGTTACTTGGACTTTATTGTCACCAGGGTGAACTGTTTTGAGAGTAAATCAGACATATATCTATAGTCCATTACTGTTATTACTAGCGAATCAGTCTCATTTTGTATTATACAAAAAAATGTTGTGAGGCAGCTTGATGAAGTACTTCCTAGATATTGGCTTCGAAACAAATATTACGAACGCTCGTCATTTGGAACAAACCTAAAAACCATTGAATTGAAAAGCTTCACGTCTTATCACTAAAAGAATTGCAAATATGTCGGCGTTTTAGGATATTTATATGCTTAAAAGTTTTTAAAAATCGTGAAATACAGACGCCATTTATTAAGAGCCTTGATGACAGATTCAAAATTCAAAATACAGTAATCTGGAGTAATAATAGCTACAGCAGAAGCTTTCATGTTTTAAGATTCAAGGCACCCGAGTTCTGCAAACCTTCCCACGAATGAATGACAAGTGGATGAATTATGTTATACAGAGTAAAGCACATTTTGATGATGAATTTATGTTATGGAAAGAACATAACTCATAGTTGCTCTTAATAATTTTTTTTCGTAAAATGTGAATAGTATGTAATACACTCCACGATTTTGAACTTCCTTGATAGGTGTTTACGCCTCAACTACTAATTACACATACATGAAAAGCCAACGACATCAGGCCAAAGTAAAATGGCAGAAACTAATAATACCATACAATTGCTGAGTTTCTTATCCAGTTCACATACACGGTCTGATTCAATCAACCTTTTGCCACAAGTACTGGTCAAATGAGGCAAGATATACAGTTACGTAATAGGTGATCCCCTATATTTTGTTAATTCCTACACCATGTCTGTCTTTCTGTTTGTAATGTGTCTGCTAATACTTGACTTTGTAACCCGTTTTTTCAATCCTGTCCATATGATAACCGACACATTTTGAATGACATATATTTCCTCAATTCTCAGATTAGATGAATTTTTGTAATGTTTCTAGAGACTTCCATCTTTGATAATTGTGACACTGAGATATTATCTCTCATTTCGTTCTCAGACCAAAATAGTTCGCCACCAACCAGACAGCACATAACAGAAAGCAAAGCAATTTTAATGCCCTATTCAAAAATACATACACTTATCTGATAAATATCCAGTTTGAATTTTCTTATATTGTATTTACCTCTATTTATTTTATCTATTTTCTTATCTTCAAGTGTCTTCAGTGGAGTTTTTCGTAATACGCTTATTCGGTATTAAGTGTCACTATGAAATATAATCGAAATATAACTATTCCTATTTCCAATGTAATATTAATGGCTGAACGTAACATCGATGTAACTCTGCTCATCCAAGCCGCCCATATCGATTGGGCAAACCATGAACGTAGTAATACCTAAGTTTCTTTTCAACTTTCACACTCAATTGCTTTCGTTAACCACAGAGCTAAAGTATATTCCTCACTTTATGCTAACCATGTATTTTCCTATCCCCGAACAACACAAATCCACCCCTGCAAGTTCATAAAAATGCTGGTGTCTCCCGAGGCATTCTAAAATAATTATTCTGGGGTGCGATGAAAACCAACTGGGCTTCATTATATTTTTATTTTGCCCAGTCGGGGAGTTCATAAAGTCGCATATTAAAAATCCTTACTGCCTTCCCAAGAAATGTTTAATTTCGCGTTTTTATTTTAGCAGCTTATTTAGGGCGCTGAGTTCTCTCTCTGCCGTTCTCATACCGCTTTTTCTTATTTTTTGTCTTTTCAAGCGTGTGTCTACGTCTTTTTTTAGCCGGAATTTCTGCCGATTAAAAAAAATCGTCCATGCAGGCGTTACTTATTCCGTTGATCTTTCTGTGTTGGAATTTCTGCGTCCACTATAGTTGCGTACAAATATCAGACTTGAAATGTATATTTAACGCATATCACCCTATAAGGACTTTGGCCACACGTAACAATTTTTAGACACACAACTTTTTCTGGCAGTCTCATTCATTGTTTTATACAATGCGCAGTTTATTTTTAACATAAGTAAAAACCATTCATGCCTCGCAAAGTCCTCAATGTGAATGCAATTAAGAAATTCATGATAAGTACTGAGTTAGTACGTCACAATTTTACTTTCTCAGTCAATTGTAAGTCGGCGACAATTACATTGGAAGATTTCCTAACATAGATAGATACTGGTATCTGTCTGTCTGTGTGTACTCAGTCTGGTATTGCTTGGCCTCTCTATTAGTTTTGATTAAACCTTGATTAAACCTTAATACGAGATGACGATCTCTATCGATGAAAGTTTGACCCTGGTAGTATTTTGTAATTTTTGAGATACCGAACCAGTGGCAGTAGAGTAATGCTGACGCTACCATAATGCTACGTACCCATTTAACGACCATCGAAAAACTGAACATTCTGATTAAATTAATATAATACATAATATAGATGCTCCACCCACCAGGAATCGTGGTATTGTACGTCGGAGCATCTGGAACGTTCTATCATCGCTATAAAAACGTTCAATAATTGTTTTTTTGTACAATATGTATACGATAGTAGTAGTGCCATAGCAGCTAAATAAGCAATTAAAGGTAAAAATTAATACGAGCAGTTCAGCTACATTGTTGGATGTTTCACAACTCAAAGGCTCTTCTTGACAGGGCGAATTTGTTCTGTTATAGCGGCTTTTATTACAGATTACTGCCTTTCACCTGAACAGAAATCTCTTATAATCGGTTCTATTTAGTCTCTTGAATAATAGCGTCAAGTGATTTGACGTCACGTGTAATTGTATCACTTCGTCGAAGGTTGCGTTCGGATTCTAGAGTTACTGATCAACTTGAACCACTGTTTGGGAAATACTTTAAAAATTAATTTAAAAGTTCTATTTCTCCATAATCCTCATGAATTAATAGATTTTTTTTTATTATTTTTTAAATTAGGTTTTATCAAAGATTAGCTCTAAAATCCAAATTCTTGTTTCTGAACTGATAACGTTGCCTGATAAGTACGGCGTCAACCTACTTGACGCCATTTTTTTCTGTCAATTTAGAGGCCATTGAGCCTATTTTCTGAAAAGCTCTATAATTTTGTCACAGTTGTAGTTTAAGTCATCAAATGTCCATGCTGTTTAAATTCTCGTCAAGTTTGGCGTTAAATCAGTCCATCGTTGTATATTTATTCAACCGAGCTGGCCCATATAATTAAATTAGTGATGACAAAAAAGTATGACAAACAGGAAATCAGAATCAAGAGACAAACGCCTTTGATAAAAACCAAAAAAAGGGGTGGGTAATGAACTGTGCCGAGTAAAGGTCAGAGTTGACAATATTTGCTCTATAGCTTCTTTGATCATGCGAAATTCCCTGATGAGAACGAAACAAGTCATGCGTTCACCACGACGCAGATCCGCTTCAACCATCTTCCTTCTTCATTTAGTTCATCGTACATTATTCATTGCCGTTTTGAACAGTTCTGTTGATGTTGAGTCTGTCCATTTTCTGAGATTTGCAAACCAGGAAATGCGCCTGCAACCGGATGGTCCCTTGCTGTTGATTTTGTCTTCTAAGAGCAGCTGCAGAAATCGGTAATTCGCGTTGCGCATGATATATCCAAACTATGCCGCTTTCCTACATTTAATCGTGTGTAGGATTTCCCTATCGTTCCCCATTCTTTCTAGTATAGCGTTATTGATGATGAGGTGCACTTTTAGCACTCGCAGCAATCGCCGGTAGTACCACATTTTGAATGCATCGAATTGCTTACAGGCGTTTTCAGTAAGACTCCATCTTCTGCATATAAAAACACATCAGAGATCACATAGCATCAAAAAACTCAATTCGTATTGCACATGGATGTTGAACGAGAGATCACAAAGATCTTTTCACAGTATACAAGCATACTTCCAATAAGTATAAAGTAGGTGGTTAATGAAGTATAGGAAGCGATAGACTTTGATCAAACGTTGTAACGGGAATCGAACGAAACAATTCATTTAACGTTCTAATTGCAACTTTCTAACATTCTCGCCAGTCGCTTCAAATGTTATCTTAACCTTGATATTTGAAATTGTATGTTAGAAATTTTGCATTAGCTAGTTGTTCGTAAATCAGGACTTTTATATTTGATAAATATACTACTACTGTTCATTATTCCTGTATACATGCATTCTTCCAACAAAACGTATAAGAGGGGTGGATAATTAAGTGTGGGAAGCAAAGGACTTTGATCAAACGTGAAAGAGACCCTGATGGGAACCGAACAAGTCAGCTCATTAACCGTCTAATTACAACTTTCTAATCTCCTCGTCAATCGCCCCAAAAGTTATCTTCACCTTGATATTTGAAATTCTATGTTAGAAATTTTGCATTAGCTTGTAAATCTACGTTTCTTTTTAAATTGTTAATAATGCTACGAGTTGTTCGTAAATCAGGACTTTTATATTTAATACATATACTACTACTGTTCCTTATTCCTGTATACATGCATTCTTCCAACAAAACGTATAAGAGGGGTGGATAATTAAGTGTGGGAAGCAAAGGACTTTGATTAAACGTGAAAGAGACCATGACGGGAACCAAACAAGTCAGCTCATTAAACGTCTAATTACAACTTTCTTATCTCCTCGTCAATCGCTCCAAAAGTTATCTTCACCTTGATATAGCTTGTAGATCTACGTTTCTTTGTAAATTGTTGATAATGCTACGAGTTGTTTGTTAATCAGGATTTTTATATTTAATAAATATACTATTCCTGTATACATGCATTCTTCCAATAAACCGTAAAAGAGGGGTGGATAATTAAGTGTGGGAAGCAAAGGACTTTGATCAAATGTGAAAGAGACCGTGATGGGAATCGAACAAGTCAGCTCATTAACCCTCTAATTGCAACTTTCTAATCTTCTCGTCAGTCAGTCCCAAAATTATTGCGGAATAGTTGAATTTTCCGTACACGCACATTAATTTACGTCAAAAGTACACATATTTTCCAGTGACGCTTGGCTTTGAAAGATAGTTTTTATGCGGGCTTCACCCCTCATCTGCCCCGACCGTAGGGTCTATTTGAACAGAAAAACCCACGCGAGTGAACGGGCTCTGCAAAGGAAAATGCCCCTTGCGCATTTTCAGCGTAGCTGGTAATTTTTCGGCGCGGCGGTCGCCTCTAAAAACTGGTCGATAGGGTCGAGTTTTCAGCGGAAAACGGTGTGCGGCTGGTCCTTATAGATTTTCCAGTTGGGCAACGGGAGATCTGTAGCCATTTTGCTCGTGAGCAAATCGATGCAGGAAGGGAGGGTCTGGAGCGCGCGGCAGGCAGCCGGTGCCGCGCATGCCGTTTTATCCCTTTTTGTCTTACGCTCTCGCTTCTATAGCCGCCACCGCTGCCGCATAGAATCAACTTCACGACTCTTAGTTTGCCCCGGTGGCACAGGACCGGATCTGACAGATTTACTTCAAACCAGTTTGGAACGTTGGTAGCTTCTGTCATAAAGCAGAGGTCACCAATCAGTTTCATTTGGTGTCTGTTTCTACTGTTTACACTCAGTCCAGGGCAAGTTGAGCCACCCTTTCAGACATAACCCCCCCCTCTTACCTGAAAAACTTCTTTACATAAATCATTTTCCCAAAAAAAAGTTCGCTTCTCTGAAACCATCTCGCAGAAAATACATGAAGAGTGAATAACAATAAGAACAAACCTTCCTTCTGACATGTTCGCTCCAATCAACCCGGATTCACCCCCATGCGCATTGCGTCGAGGGCGAAACTGGTAAACCATGACATAATGTATTGTTGGTACTTCATATATATTGGAATTCTGAGTCAGTTGCTCTATATCAACACTCTTAGCGTTCAGACCATCACAGCCTCAAACTACAATTTGGCAGGTACTGTTGTTTTTACGGTATATTGCACAATTTCGAGAATCTTGGTTTCTTTGGAAGAGGTGCCGTCATATAGCGGACTAAAGGTTAGACAGCATTGTGTACTTTTTATAGCATTTTACGACACCAAAATGGTCCTAAATGCTTGGACTCCGCCTAATAGCAGTGACAGGTGACTCCTGCAACATCTGTCAACAAGAGTGAACTAATGTAAAGCGATAAACCGAGATCTTCGTGAGTAATGTTTCACAATCACATCAGAAGCTGAAGACTGATACCAAATGTACAATACTCTTCACTATATAATTATGTGACCTGATATAAACATGCATATGTTTCGTATTTAGCCTAGACTTCACTCTCTTCCTGGAACTTATATCTGGTGTATCCTATTATTTTATGGCAATTTGGATGTACCAAATATTAGATTCAGTTAGCTGCCTATGTCCTATTTTGTGGTGGTTGTCGAAGGTGCTTCCAATGTATTTACTATCAATGATGATAATCTTGACAATAACTGTCTTCACATTCGCCACAGATGGCAAGTGAAAAAATGGGGGGCAACTCTATGTCTTCAAGGCGGGTGGTCGTTTGAGAACCTATGAGGCAGTGAAACACCATTCTTCTTACATCGTCATACACCACTTAGTTGTCAATGATGTGATGTTTTGCTAAAAAATGCGTTAGTTAGAAACCGGTCCTGCATGGAATCCTTTCGTTCTGCATATCTCCGTCTCTGTCTATCGCACCAGCGGGAATTTTGCCGCCGCCACCGCACAGCGCGGCACCTACGGCATCGCCGCATCGTTGCGATCGTTATTTCCTATTTGGACCTTTTTTAAGTTTCACTTTTACAAAAAAATGTTTCTATGTCGGATTTTGAACTCTATACCCAATATCGAGAGTTTATCGATCTATACCTCTCTCTCGTTCCCCATACATGTTGTATCACCCCGATCCACTAGTGAAACATATACATATATAATATTCGACAGGCATTTAATTGGTCGTTGTTGGGTTTATTTGATTATACGTATGTTTAGGTGTTTACGGGTCAACGTCAGGTCGCCTTTCCAGGTTTTACAAACGACTAGTGGCTATGCTATTAGAACGTGACCTTTTGTTTCCATGAAATTTTACATTGCTTTTTTTCAAAGTCAGTACCGGTTTAGAAATTGATCAGATAGTTTTCTCACATAAATTGAAATCTTTCTCCGGTTTGAAAACATGTAAAATATTTAGTGAAGTCCTCGATAATATCAAGCTAATGCTTGCTGAAATTTCTTGTGGTATCATTTATCCTCAATGTATGATAACTATGACTGTCATAAAAAAAATCAAATAAATTCATAACTATACGAATTGCAGATCTACATATATCATGCTATAGCTAATTCACCTTTGCATAGAAATAAAATAAATGAATAATGTCTTTATTCATGCTTAATCGTTACTTATGTCTAACATCATCCTAAACATAATATTAGATATATGATGTGATATATCACCTTATATAGCACATGGTATTATTTTCAAATCCTTGTTTCAATCCCCTACCTGTTATTATATTTCTGAGATTTGAAATCAATGAATTAACTGAATTTATTAATATTATGCAGTTATAAACATGCTTGTTCGGTGTGGTGGCATTGTAACGTACATTGACACTATGATATCTACCTAGCTATTAATTTTGAAAGTAGGTATGTAAGAAAGTCAGTTATATTAATAGTATGATATAATACTTAAAATGATTATCAATCTTCACCTATTGCACTTTTTAGTAGAGGTCGTATTTTTAGATTATTAATGAACTTGCAATACGAGCTTTGAAGTTATCATTTTGTCACTTGATAAAGTCAAGGTTGGAGTACAATACTGGCATATTATGCCGTTTCTGAAATATCCATACTCATAGTTTTTTATACTGTATGTTAAAAAATATTTGTCCTTATATGAAAGTTTTACCTTTATCTAACCTAATTGATTTTATTTATTCACCAAATGGGAAATTTTTGCCAATATATTGGCTAAGAGTTTTTTCGATGACACGTGAGTAACTTCTACACAACTCACATATATATTTGTCACTGAATTAAGATATGGTTTCTTTTTATTTGAATAAAATAATAGTGTCATAGCTTTGGTAGGATTTAATTTAGGCAGTGACTTTCAGCAAATAAAGTAATTTTTCTATGTGGTTATTGATTCTAATAGCTGCTAACTCAGTTCCATTAGGATTAAAACCATAATAAATTTGAGTGACATTGGCATAAGCACTGTTCATTGAAATTTTGGATTATTTATTAAATCCAACGTATACAGTGAAAATAGTAAAGGCCCCAATACAGAACATTGAGGTACACCACAATATACAGTTCCACTACTTGAAACATTACTACCAATACGAATGAATTGTTTCGTATTACATAAGTATATTTCTGCAGTGAGGATGAAGTCTAAGTATTCACATTTAGGTAGACTTGTCTTTTGAACCACAAAGAGCTATTTTCATTTCAAAGCATGTAAAACATGTATTAAAATAATTCATAATTAATAACCTCAGGTACGCAGAAGTTCTGCTGGCAGATAGGGCAGAGGGACTACAGAGGGCAATAAACAGTGTGGTGGACGATTGCGACGAATATGGCCTAAAATAAAACCGCAAATAAACCAAAACTATGATTATAAGTTAGAATAGCAAAAAAATTACCTTTGGAATGAGTAAATTGATTTTGTTATTTATCTAGGATCCAACATATTTGACACATGCGTCCACTCATACGAAATAAGAACTCGTATCGAAAAAGCAAGAGATGCCTTCACCTACCTATGAAAAGTTCTCTCTAATGTCTCGTTAAAAATCAATCTACAAATCATAGTTATTTGATGACTTGGGATTTCTATCTTTCTATATGGTGCAGAGAGTTGGAGCGTCACTGAAGACACCCGTAACTGTCTGGAAGCATTCGAAACGTGACGCTATACTAGAAACACTGAGAAAAGACAGAGAAATCCTCAACACGATTAACTGTTAAAAGCAGCTCGAAACCATTCGCTGCAGGTGATCTTACAAGGCAAAATCAATAGCAAGAGAGAAGCCGAACGCAGAGGAATGTCTTGGCTGGTAAATATCAGAGAATGGGCAAGATTAACATCAGCAGAACTGTACAGAACAGCTGTAAATGAAGTACGATGGGCTTCTGTGATCGCCAATATCAATAGACAATAGGCATCTAAAGAAGTTGAAGAAGATCAGCAATAATAAAAGCTCATGATAGTTAAGTAGTAAGAATTTTAAGTGTAGGTTTAAAATATGAAGTTCAAGTTCATTGACCGATAATCAAGCATGATACACATATTTTTTTAAATGGCACTACGTACAAACGAAAAATAAACAAAGAGCAAGCGTGATGGAAGTGTGCATATTTCCAGATCAATAAAGTGCTGTTTCTGTAACAACAACAGCATGCACGCATCATCGCGCATAGTTCCATTTTCTGTGGACGCTAGGCTGGCGGGCTGGCAATTGGAATAGGAAGAGGGGTTGAAAAGATAACAGACACACATACACAGAGACAGAAGGGCGGCGGTAGAACCCGGCGCCACTGTGAAACACCCTCTTTGTCGGACGGTCATTAATGCAAAACCGTCTCTGCTCCCTACTCTCTACGTGTACTTTGCAGAAATGGTGTGCCCCCCACCACTATCTCACTCCTCGTGCCACCCTACCAGCGGCGTGGTTGCCATGTTTAAGTCGGGCATTTTATGGGCTAATTATTGTATGGAATTGTATTGTGAATTAACTTGAAAAACGTTTTTGCGTTAAATAGGTGCTTTCCAGGCATTTTTTTTTACTTTGGAAATAAGGATGTAGATTGAATTTTGAAACTGTATCGCTTTTGAGATTATTTGTTCATAGTATGATACTTTTACTACTGAAAACTTTGAATCTTATATAATTCCAGAATCTCCAGAATTTTCTGAGCATCCATTTGTCGCAAATGTCTTTACTTGGCTTTCTACATCTCGAGTAAAAAAATATTGGAGAAAGAATAAGTGGACTGTTGGATTTGACACTGTAGCCTTGTATCCGTGATAGTTGACAAGTAACCTGGGTATAGTTTGTAAATAATAAAATCTGAGAGTCCGACGTTGATTTAAATATCAATCGACACGTGTCACTGTTTTATTTGTGAAAATTTGCTTTTTTATCTGAATAATGGTAGAGTGTCACTGAGTAAGAGTAGCTACAATCTTCATAAAAAATATAAGTTTTTCGAGGAAGAGCGGTTTCAGTGTCATCAAAGTCGAACACTAAAAGGCGCAGCATTATAGCAAGAAATAAAGGGTTACATAGGCCCAGAACCTGCATTCGGTGTGGCGAAGGGTACAGTTAAGAACCAAGTTAGGAGCCTGATACAAGTTATATAGAAATTTGATGACTGGTTGCAGGTTCAAACAGGAATCAGCTTCTTATAGTTACTGAGCGCCTAACAGCTACAGTCGATGTGGAAGAGGAATGGAGTTGAACTATCAGATGCTGTGTGAGTATGAATGACCATAAAAGACAATCTTTGGCCAAGCCTAAGCTAGAACCAGTGGAGTCCAGCACAATACCAGCGCCAAAACTATACAAACTACTGCAAGGTCCAATTTGCTGGAGTGGGTGATATCAACAAACAGGAGTAAAGCTGCAGTACTAATGAGGAGATTCAGATGACTTCCTTCAAAAAATCGCGTTTAACTTGCAAGACTCTGAATTAGTGGTAATAATCCAAGAAAATTGATTATGGTATTTATTCAAAATGAATTTTGAAAACCAGGAATCTAAAATATACATCTCTTTTACAAGTATTTTTAGAAAGTGAATACCTGAGGTTTATGTACGTACGTAATATTTCGGAGGGTACTGATTTCGAATAACGAGAATTCTATTATGAAAAAAATTGACGAGGCCGATGAATAACAATATACAATACCTAAGAAGAAATAATGTTTTTGACATTTGACTGGTAACCCTTTCAGTTTTTTGCGTCGCAACGAACTCTAAACACTCATGATAGCTAATAGAAGCTTCATTAGGCTTTTTGCAAGATAAGTTTCTGAACAATAGAAACTATCAATTATAAACCATTATCCGCACATCTTCTGTATGCGAAAGCAAAATATCAAGAAGAACTGTACCATTTTTGTACACATAAGCAAATATAAATCTAATTTACTAAGGTTATGGTACCAAGTTATAGGAATTCGAGTGGTAGTAATACGCCACTGTACCTCCCACCCCTCTCGCTGCTTTCCAAGCCGCGTCACCCAACTTTTTATGCAAATACCCATAATCCTCTGTCTCTGTTACTTATCCCGCAGGCTTTGAACATACACACTGCCTCGTCTAACACATGTTTTTTCGTCTGCCGTCCTTTTCTAGGGAGCGCTCGATGGCGATCAGAGACGGTCGATTTGCAAACCAGATGTCTGATGGTCCGTTGTTCAATAATTTGCTTATCCTTACCATACCACGATACTGATAGCCTTATGCTTTATCCAGACTTTTCCCTTTCAGGTGAAGAAGCTTGCTGGAGAGATATATGTGCCAACCACGTCCGCCCGAAGTGTGAGACGCTACGGAAATTAGGCATACTGGCATTTTATCATGATCGAATTATGAATCATAACAAGAGGGATTCTCCTTTGCCTTATTTTCCTATACCTATGCAAGCTCTCTTTCTCTACATTTATCTTACCTTCCAATATATGTATAACGATCGGTAGTATCTCAATTATTCTTTCACCCTGCGACAATTCCAATTACCTCTTGTCAACTATCTATCTACTACATTGGAGTAGTGATTTAGAATACCCTCTTCGTTAGAATAACTCAAGCAAATTGTCGCCTTAGGTAGGCTTCACAGCATCGATGTTCTGTTGTAGGACTCCCAAGCAAATCTATTATGATGACAGCTTTGCTGATTTTGATATACCAGGTATCCATGGCAACATGACTGTCTATAGATAATGCATTCTCATACCCCTCTTAAAAAAGAGCTTACTCTATTTGCTTATCATTAAAAAATCATGCAGATTGAGTTAATAGCATATATTCCATAAATCCAGATGCTTGTAAGACAAACATCACTCCAAATTCTTCAAAGCGAGATAACTAAGTATTCATAAAAGCGATGAATAACTCACTAATTGCAGGAACAATTACGTCTAATCACCCATTTCTATTACTTCGTACCCCTGAAAGTACATGCTGCTTCGTCTGGTACGTGTGGTTTTCATTTGCCTTCCTGCTCTGGGTAAGGGTGTACGTATATCACAGACGTCATTCATGCCCAGACGGCTTTAACCCAAATAATAGAGCCACCGATTGAAAGCTGAACATTTTCCATGTCAGGATCTATGACACTGAGACAGATCAGCTTGCTTGTTTCAGTGTTCCAACTTTAGAGGTGCTTTATAATGTCAAGGGCGCCCATTAAACGCATTTGCCTATCCTGGATAAAAACCGCTTTAGGCGACGTTTGAAAGAGCATTCCCATATATACGAGGAGTATTGCAGTCTGATCCAAGCCTGGTGGAATAACGGTGATTTTTCGTCCATTCTACTGATGTGCTCGTTTCATTCTTGTTACTATTTAGTTCCCACTCACTAACGTTAACATTAATGAGAAATTTTCAAGGTTAACGTACAGATCTTTATTGGATATTGTTCCTGCTTCCAACTTCTCGAACCATCTTATGATTCCTTTGTCAGCGTGGCTGCCTAAATCTTATGCACGTCTAACTGAAGTCATTCAACATTTTTAGATGTCTTTTTGGTCTGGATAGCTCTTTACTGTCGCCAATCTTAAATCTCGGGATGGTAATGGTTTTCGTGGTTCCATGTATGGATACTGTCATCTGCGAAGCCGAAGATTGGATGTGCGGTAGTTCGTTAGTATAGGACATGGAGAGGGTTGAAGAAATTACAGATCCCTGGGGAGAGTCGGAAGCATATTGTTATTCTTCCTTTTATGGTGTCATCCTTCAAGTCGATTTTGACGGCCATCGTGGTCCATATTCCTTTGTCGACTAACGATTTGAATAATTTTGCCGAAGTAAAACCTGTTCATTGTCATAAGTTCTTCAGCCATAAAGTAGATTATCGATTTGGACTCCGTTTGCTTTTATTATAACTGTAAGGTTTCGTATATTTTGTCTCTAAGGATATGTTCAAATTAAGATACTTTTATGCAAACAATGTTTCGAAGGTAATCAAATTGCTAACTATGAACTATAGTTTATAAACCAGCTTAAGCCTTATGGCTGGTAGCTAGCTGCTAGAGCACTGAAACCCACTTCCCTGCAACAACAAAAAAAGTATGACATGAACCTAGTGTAATAATTAGCTGGAAAATCCAGGAGAAGGTAACTTCGTTTATGAATGTGTGGCGCCGTTGGTCGTCTCGACACAAAATCGAAAGCGCGTCGCCATGTCATATAAAAATAGAGAGCAGGCATCAGCAGCGGTCGGCAGGCAGCGTCCCAGCTCGAGTTCTTTGAACCTGCAATTGTGCGGATCAGAAAAAGCGACGTCGACGGCGTCTGGCGCCGCGACGCTGTTGGGATCGGAGTGCTGGTCGAACGACCATTCACTAAATACCAATCGAGGCATTCGACCTTGACATTTTGCGAATGGCATTGTTCCGTCATACATATGTGCTTCCAAATTTGCCAATCAGGGGTTTTAAGCGTACTTTTTGGGATGAAAATTGATGAATAAAGCCAGAGGTAATGTAATTTACAAAACTTATCCTATGGTTGTCTTCCAGAAATGTTATGTTTTCCGCGGGCTGAAACCACATACGTAAGAATACATCTCTATCAACGTCAATCCGGTACACCATATCTAAATATATTATCTAAATGACATAAATGTTGGTAACAACTTTTATTTCAGAACGGTTCTTAAGACAATGGATACGCTAAGATCCATTTTTTGTCACACAAAGCCAAAAAAGATCGTAGATCTATACGAAAAATTCAGACACATAAACCATATGGACTGTCTGTGTGGCAAACGTTATATTGGTGAGTTACCTAAATCTATGAAGTGCCGAATCAAATAGTACAAAAACTATTCAACATCCAAATCAGCACTCAGTGAACACATTTGAGGAACCATATATTAAAACGGGAGCCAGTGTCCATAATACACATAGAGGACAATAATTTCAAAATTAAGGTCAAAGAATCAACAATTCAAATGCATCATTTGTATTCTAGACTGGAAACAAATTTAATGTCATTATATTTTCAAAATACTTTTTTATTCCATTTTACATTTTGGTACCTTGATAATGGCTGCGGAATTAGCCGAAAGGTAAGTGAAAAATTAATTCGTTCGTATGTAACTTCAATTGGCGAACAGCGGAAAATACGATGAAGCTCTCAAATCCAGCGCTATATTTATCATGTCTAGCTAGTGTTCCATTAGATTCTTTAACTATCTTTGCGTCATATTTTTTAACAACTGCATTTATACTAGATTAGGGAAATCCCATGTTATAGCTCGACTCGTGGAATCAAAATTTCCATAGGATATTTCGTGACATGAAATATTTTAAGGACACTTTTAAACAAGTTTTTTTACATTACAACTGTAATGTAAAAAAAATCGACCAAGAAGAAGATTCGGTGAAATTGTTTAATAAAATAATGGCTAGACAGAATAAATATCATTCTGAATTACAGAAGTAGATTTTATATTCATGAAAGTACCTTACTAGCTGGTTGACAAGTTACTTGGGTAGACTTTTCAAAGGCCAAATTTGACAGTCTGCCGATGATTTGAAGATTAAATCAGTGTTACTAAAAAGTTTGATTGTCAAACCTTGTGCTAAAATCACATGATTTTTTCTTCTTAATGTCGGAAGCGTTTCACCAAATAAGACCATCTACAATCTACATGACTTATTTTTCACCTGTATACCTTCTTTTCATTAATCATGTTCATTTTTGATATTTCAAAAGTATGACACAAACAAAACTATTACGCTGGAATCAGTTAAAAATGTAAATGTCATGATAACTTCATGAACTTTGTTCCATATTTAGTACTTTGATGAAGGCTAACGAGGTAGCCGAAACGTTAGTGACAATACTCAGTAATTTGTATGTGGTTTTGCTTAGCGGCCAGTGGAAAATATGCAGATGAAACGGAGGGACAACCATAGGATGAGATTCAGAAGTTCCAATAAAAATTTAAGCTACATAACATCAAGGATATCCAACAATCATAACGAAGCTGATCAATTATCATCTTAGTTTCAGCATCTAACTAGACTTAGCTTGATTCATTCTGTCTTTTTGCTTTTCTCAATCGTTCAAATCAATTCGAATCAAAAGTTCAATTATGTTCTTATGGCAAGGATTATTGTCACTGATATCACGAAAATGTATTACAAGAAAAAAATTCTATCGGAAAATAATTGTACTGAAAGCAATGAAAAATGTCAATGTCATTATAATTTATGAACATTATTTTTTCATATCTCGTACTCTGATAAAGGCTGCCGAGGCTGTCAAAATATTGATACAACTATTTGATCAATGGCATGTGCTTTTAATTGAAAACCACAAGGACATATCTTTGCATATGAAAAACAGTTAGGAGCTAGTTCTGACCCTCTTATAGATGGTACATATTGTAAATGAACAAACGACTCTTAAATGTAGAGCAAACTTTGATCAATAATAATCCATCCATCTTAGAAGTCACTAAAAAAATATTTATTCAATTTTATTGAGTTTATTTCAGTTAATAGTCACAAAGCTGTATGTGATCAAAAGACAGTGACTGATCTCCATTTATCTAAATATATCCATAGAAAAATCACGTACCGTATTCGACCTTGACATTTTTTGGCGACCAGAACCGAGGCGATCACCCTTTACAGTCGGTCGGAGCGACCGTTCCGGAGTCTGGTATTGGTCGGTTTTGTTGTACGACGGATATATTTCCGGTTGTTGTTGGGTTTTTGTGGCGGCTCTACGTTCCGCCGCTACGCTGGCTGGCCGGGCGCCGGCGATTTTTTTTATTGGCTAAGTTATGAAAGTGTTAATAACCGGGTTTAATGCTTTCCACCTTTTTTCCCGATTCGATCCGGCTAGTGAATAAACCGCGGATCGGCGATTGTTGGTGATTGGACAAATTGGTTACGTAGCTGAAGACTCCGTTCACTGAATTAAAGGCAGTATGACAGTTGTACGAGGGCTGTTTCCTTTCTGGTGAGGCTAGTAGAGTAAATCATATTTTATTTGTATTAAATATTTAGTTATAATTTTAAAGAACGTTCTTCTCCACATGCAATGCATTTTTGGTACCGTTAATGCAAAACACATTTCTCAGTCCCAGTTTTGGGCCTAGTTTATTTATTTCACTTTTAAAGGCATCTATGGCTTCCTGTGACAATGCAAAACGTAAACCGGTAATTTATACTTTACTCATGGAAAGCCGTTAGAAAGAGTGCATTTTTTCAATAGTTGGGGAATTTTGTAACGGACCAAATGGACCCTGGTGAAGAAATTCGACATAGAATCAACCTTCATCAAAATGAAACCCGCCTTTTGTAATGACATCAATCTAAAGCTACCACAGATGGTAAAATTCTACATATAGTGAGCGCACTTGTATAGTACTGAAATTTTGAAATGAAAACATTCACTAAAAATGGGCTAGAACCCTTAGAGGAGTGCGGATATATAGAAGAATGCTACGTATCCCATGAGCTGCAAAATGATCAAATGTAGTAGTTCTATAACGAGCTATCACTATTCCACAAGTATTAACGACCATAGATGTCCAAAAAATCTCCTAGCTAGGCCACATTCTTCTAAGTAACCAGTATCGTATCTTGCAACTTATAACAAATGGCAAGATACGAAGAGGAGTTTGTGTAAGATTAGCATCATGGCTGAAGAACATTGGCGGCTGGACAGGTATACGCACTGTGTATCAATTGTTAACACTTGCGCAGGGAGACCAGACCAGGCACATAAAAACCCGTGCAAGATAACAGCAGCTATTACATGCTAGGTCTGGTCTATACGGCGAGCACTTCATTATTCCTATGTTTTAGACAGTCAAACGCTCACTTGATCGAGCAAGGCAAACAAATAAAAAATTCTTGATCTCTGTCCGTCTGTTATTCAATATAGCGACTTATGTATGATGTTGTACAGTGATTAAAGCTACAAGAGAGCCGAAATGTAGGTAAGGTTTTTCCTCATATAACTCATATTGTTATAACCGCTCCACTATTCCAAAATACTGACGCTGTGTCTCTAGATATACGGTCAACGCGCGTATTTTGAAATTTGGCAGAAAACAGATTTCCACGAGAGTGTAACCAGCATCTCCATTCGGACTGTTTGTCACAAGCACCTACGTAGCTCAATTTGTAGAGCGTCTGTTCCTTAATCACACAAGTTGTTTTTACCGAGTCTCTGGAGATGAATTTGCATACTGGAAAACAGTGTGTCAAGCCAGCTCTGTCGAACATCGACTATTTTTGAACCATAGAAAATGAAAAGACCGCAAAGATGTTTTTTAACATCATGCGCGTCCATATTGCTCTCTTTTAGAGTCCAGAACATTCAGGATGTCTGTGTCTTCCGTGTGTTGATCTAAATTCTGTTTGTAGTTCCTATCCCAACAAATTTTGGATGTCTTCGTTGACCTGGATGGCGTGTTGAGGACATTGCCAAGATTCTTTCCTTCAGTTGAATTCATGCTTTCTCATGACTATTCCATTAGGTTGGTTAGATAGTTTTCAGCTTTGTGCCAATAATGAACCTCTAGCCAGCAGGATACCGTATCGCTACGCGTTATAAAGAAACATGAATACGTGAGATTTGTAGAGTCCACCCACAAGACTCTATTTGTTTAAACACGCTTCTATTAGCAGGACTTGTATGTATGTATGTATATATTTATGTATGTGTGTATGTATGTATGTGTGTATCTATCTATGTGCATCCTGGAGTATTTCAATGTGATTCTTACCGACTTCAAGACGTCCGATTAATTTGAAAGCTTAAATATGAAATTTAGAGAAAAAGAATATATTAATTGAATATTTTTGGATGACATTTTGTGAAAAAATCTAAATTTGGCAAAAAATTTGAAAATATTCGCTTTTCAAAATTGAATCAGTGCTAATCAAACCATCGAGTTTTCTAGTTACTTGTCGTTCGTATTAAGATCGAAAAATTTATTAATTTTTTTATTGATAAAGAAAAAAATATCTTAATAAGTATAAAGTGATTTAAAAATTATATTTATGTAAAAATCGTGGGGCGCTTGATATCAACAAAACGGTGGAATGTTTGACTGATGGCTTTCCATAAAAGTAGTTAGTGTAAGAATATAGTAAAAAGCACCCTACCCAATAAGGTCATTTCAATTTAAATTCAATAAAAGTAATTTAGTTATGTAGAGCTAATGGACCCCCTCCCGTTGGTGAGCAAAATCTTAACAAGTAAAAGTTAATTTTGATTTTTTACTGCGGTCTGCAATCAAAGCAGTATTTTTTTTGTTTTTCCCACTATAACCCGTTATGTTGAGTTTTATACGTTGTGCCAAATAAGGAACAAATAATGTAAATGTATGTTCATTATTGATCAGCAGAAACGGCGAGAGCATAGCGTCTGGACTTGATTCGCCGCCTCCATGGTAGTGGTCGCGACGCCACACTTATCCTCTCCGCCGCGACGCTGGCGTCACGTTCTTCGGCCATCGGCGTCCGTTGTTGTCTCCCCCTCACACCTCGCCACCCACGACCCAAATGCGGTAGTCGTCCATTTTGTTAGACGAAGGGCGCATAGACCAGCATGGGGGAGGGTGGGATAGGGTACAATTGAACTAGATGTTAGTCGTTGCCTTCTTCTTTCATTTACCCTAGCAATGCATTATGGTGTCATGCCTTGAAAATGTCCTGATAATTAATCACCTTTTATTGACCAGCTAACAGAAAAACATATTTTTTAAGAATCGGTTTTACATGTTGTAGGTTAGACAGGTATAATTCATATTCTTCGGTTAGTCAAAATTGCTTTAATTCAAATTTAAATTCGTAATTTATCCAGTTATATCTACAGGTCTAGTCATCTGATACGTCGGAATCAAATGCAATTAATGGTATATCTGATAATATACATGGAGTTTCAACACTATAAAGGTATTAAAAAATAATAGCTAATTAGACTAGATAGTAGTAGTAGTGGTGTAGAACGTTTCTCGTCAATAATATGAACACAGTCCGAATAGAAAAAACGTTTATATTTCCGGCCATTAGAATGTGTGAAATTCGACTTCTGCAGTAGGCCGGGTATATTTGAGATTCTAAATGCTAGACTGTATGAGATAAAACCTCGTTCTAAAATTATACAGGATGAAGACCATTAAAAAATAAAGTATTTTAATAGCAAACATGCATAGAAGAGCAATGCTATGAAGGAAGATGGTCCACCTCCACCTAATAGAAAAGAAAACCTACTTTAACGCAAAAATATATGCGAAACAATCACTCACCTTCAATTCAGATAAACTTCCTAATATCATCAACGATGTTGGTAAGATGTTCACGAGTGTTTTCTAAATATTTCAGTGAAAAGAATCTATGTGGATTTAGCCTTCTTCAAGAGTGGATCCAAAGTCTCTCGTTGATTTCTGATAACATAAAATTGCACCACTAATTAAGTCAGGTCATACACTGCATCTGTAGTTAGTAATTTGAACCTCAATATAAACTGACCAACCAGCGGAAACTGAAGGGTTGTACAACTATTTAGAGCCATTATTGTTTCCTCAGCATTTTCCAATGTGTAACTATACATTTAACGTTTTTCCCAAAAATATTTCTACACCGTCAACATTCAAACTATGTACATCACTTTATTCAGAGTTGATTTAGTTCGTCTAATAATTCAATGTCAATAGTAAAAAAAATTAGATATACACTAAAATGGCAAAAAACTTAAAAAAAAATTTAAGCATGTTTATAATTTTGAACCATAAAAAAGTGATTCAGGACGGACAAGTAAATGGCAAACAAGCATAAGGGAAGTAATCAGAGCTATGAAATTTAAGCCATTTTCTGAAATTGAAGGCGTTAAAGAAAGGTCCAGTACGATGAGTGAGATTGTGAGTAGCAGTTAAAAATGATTGCTAGATTAAATATTTAATAAGGTTAGCATAACAAACAGGAAAAAACACAATTTGGAATGTTTTTGTGATAAGATTTTCTTCTATTATGCAAGAAAGTTAGATCATAAAATCTTACTTTCTTAGAATTCAAATTAATTATTATTATCTCCAACGATAAGTTCGACTGTTCTTGCATGAGGCAGGCAACATTGTTTTATGATATTGTGATTACAGATCAATATAACTGCATCACTCTAAGATATTCTATAATAACGCCAGGGCTTGCAATTTGAGAAGAAAACACTATTTTTCAGACGAACGAGGTTCAAATTAATTGCCAAGTGAACAGTGGTGAACCATTTACACAATGATAGACAAGTTGTCAGCAGTCACTTTTCTGTCAACGATCCCGAAACAACCGATACCGATTCCTACCTCACACAGGTAACTAGATTGACCACGGTGGTCACTTTCATACTAAATATCGATCAAAAAACATCTGAGGACCGCACCTCAGATATCCAAAGGAACCAGTTTTATCTCTGCCTGCACCGTTCTCTCTCGCACTCACAGCTGGCTATCGACGCATCATCCGTATGTCTCTCTTTATCCCGCAAGAAAAAGGTGCCCTGCGAAGGGGAAGTGCGTTTGATGGCATTTTTTTAATCTAGGGTGACCATCGGTCAGGCAGGAGCCGTGTGAAACGGAGGCAGGTTGATTTTTTATCCTTTTTATATGGAAATACGATCGGGGGCATTAAAGGGCACCGTTCAGAATTTTGATTATGGGAATGAATGTAACTCTTTCTATAAATATTTATAGAAGGTTACTTATGAGAAGATATTACGCATTCTTCATATATCAAGCAATAGTGGTGTCTAGCTCTGAGTTCTCTTCACACGACAATATAGGTGGATACGAAATATGTTTTCTTGATGTTTCGTGATGGTTTCATATGTATCATCTTTCCAAAAATTATTTGTTTTGAAGAAATTCAAGTGATGAAAATATAGAAGGTAAAAGATTTTGAGAGAAATTCCAGGACGTTACTAGGAAAGAACAAAAGCCTTGTAATGTTTGAAGTGGCAGCAGAATAAAAAAAGGCTTGAAAGTTTTTATACATATCTAAAGCTCCTTGATCGGAATTTCAATTGGAACAAGGGGTCAAGGGGTTATGAGGAGGGAGAGATATCAATTTTTTGGCGCTGGTGAAAAAACATCCTTCATAAACTTTTGACTCATTCGTACTTGTTAGACATAGATGATTGCTCATACATTTTAGTTCAAAATTCAATTTCAATAGCTGTGAAATTTAACTATACCCTAACTTATTAACTTTTCAATGCCTCTTGCATATTTCAGACAAGTTTGAATCATATGAATCATTTGTATATGCTCTACAACATTTTAGGACCATTTTCTAAAGAGGCCATCTTGTTTCACTTCTGTTTTAGGAATTACTACTACAGATAACTGCATTTTAACTGAACGAGGATGAAAGAAATGATAATCTCCAAAGTGTTGTTAAGCCTTTCGAAAAATGACGGCCTGAAGGTCAACTCTATATTCCACGTGCACACTACCAGTTTATTTAAAATCCCGAACGCGTATCAAATGGATGGTCCACTTGAAGCAGGTATTAAAATACTGAAGATCATGAATTTTTGAACAGTAGAAATCTTTTATCTAATTATTAAAGATTTTATGTTTTCAGATTCTAAATATTTTCTTTGTTCAATCCCGGAAAATCAAAGCTTCAAAAATCGATAGAAATTTTAATTTCTTTGTCAATTCATTTTTTTGGAAAGTACGTTGTCAACTCACTTGACTAACTTTTTTTATTGTATTCAACATATCATGATGCAACACTTCTTATTTTCCATTTGTCAAAATGTTGACTTTATGCAATATTGGCCAAACTGGACGAAGCTGCGATATAAGCATTGCAATTCGGTCATAACAGTAGATCTGGACCGCCGGCACCTCTCCCTATTAACACCTAATTATGCCTGATTATAGAATAATCACCTGATGGTATTGATAGGTATCGAGTTTGTACGACGTTTGGCGGTGAATTTGGCGCTACTTCGCCGTTTCATGCGTAAAGGAGGACATTGCATTGGGAAATCAGGAAGTAAATAGTATGGATGCCGAGTCTGGCAATCATTATGTCAATCAAACGTAGTATCTTTAGTCTTACTCTATTACGATAACTTATGTCTACTATAACCTCATATAGTTTGGGACCCCAAAAGGTGTACGTTAATGACGACAAAAAGATTTCTCAGGAAAATATTTTTTTGAAATTTACAACACACAGTTTCACAAATAAAACCCTTCGTTCAGTGACACGTTTAGATTTATATTTAATATAATATAAAACAAATCTGATAGTCAGACGATGATTTAAATATAAATCGAAACGCGTCATTGGAAGAAAAATAGCTTTATTGTGAACTGGGTGTTTAATACACAATCCTTTCATTTTGCAAAGTCGTTTACCTTTGGAATGAATTGGGTTCAATATTCATAGTCTTAAATTGAGTTTTACATTGGCTTTTACGAAATGAGTTGCAACAGATGAACATTTTTGAAGATTTTTCTAAATTGAATATTTATTTCTACCAAGTAAGAACTTTTTTTTAGTGTTAATTCCTAGTGTGGAGGGCGGACTTTTTTCAGAGAGGGGGATGAGCATCCCCAGCACTCATCCGGTCACGGTAAGTGTTAGGATACACAACATAATCAATAATACAGTAGGAAAACGATTCTAACAAATCTAGCGTATAAATTAAACTATTTCAAATTTGTCCTTGCATAAGGAAGATATTTCTGGGTCTACCCACATGGGCTTATCAACACATGTCTTGCCCTGAATTTATTATTATGTTTTATCCGTCTTCAACTGCTCTTAATGAGACAAATCCCAAAGCCCTAATACATATTCCTAGCCTCCATATTAATCGCAGATGTCCAAAATTCCTCTGACACCCTTTTAATTCAAAGGGATTTGTACTTTGTTCAGAACGAAATAGTCCAGTAGACTTACATTCATGTTGTATCCCTGATGATATGACCGGTACATGTTATATGATGGTAGAGGTGGAAAAAAATGTGTGAATACGTAGTGATACTCAGAAAATTAGTAATAAATTAAGCGAAAAAGGAATAAAATGATTATTCTTAACAATGAGACATTTCAAGATATTTAACTTCTCTGTAGTGCATGGTAATGGTTTCTAAATACATCCAGATGTGTCAACAACAACCGAGCAAAGTCCCGAAAACGAATGTAACGTTGACATACAGTGGACAGCTGTCTGCCGCTTCACAGACAGAAGAGGTAAGGGTGTAGCGGATACAGATTGGGTAGACAGAACTATACTGATCGTCCTATTTGCAAAGGCTGACCCGGTACAAGTTGTCTTTTACAAATGAATTTTCAAATGGTATGTAATGACAAAGAAAAACTTTCCGTGATTACAATACACCCGCGCCTATGGGCATAGGAAGTAAAAGGAACTCCGAAGCGGGATGACATCACGACATTTCATTTCACCAGCCTCCGACTGTACCATTGTATTCCCGGCCAAACGGGAATTAACAGGATTCCCAGACACTTCTTGTTTTAATGAAAACACTCGAGGAATACGAAATTCGTTAACTTAGCAATTCCGAGGGGAATGCGGACTTGGAATTGCCACTGTCCGGTCCCTTCAGAACATGGTCGAACCCTTCGCTGGAGTTTTTCTTCGCGTGGGTTGGAAAGGGTTGAAGGGATGTCTTTGTCTCCCCCTTGTTTAAATGTGATGAGGATCTCCTACCCCCTTTCTAATGGACGACTAAAACTAACGACTGGCTCAGGAAAACTGTCTGAATGGCGATGACCGCTACGGGGGTATTCTTTGCAGAAGGGTAAGAGATTGGCTATAATTATAGTGCAGTAATATGAGCATGAAAGATTTTCTCAAAATCTTTCAGCTAGCCTCAGAAAACGAGACACGAGATATCAAAGTCAATGGCCAATAACATAGAAGATCACCAAACAATCTTAAATATATTCAATGAATCCAGTGAATAGTTTGGGCTGCTAATTAACATTGCCTAGAAAGAAAACGATAGTTAGTAGACATCAATAGAATAGACTAGTCAGCATCAAAGAGAGTATAATTTCTTATCGCTTCTCGAAGTGTACGTGCATTAGTTATTGAGTGAAAAGTAAGAGCGTTATAACGAAGAGAATGGATGAAGAGGCTGATCTAAAACAGCATTTTCCAAAATCAAGAACCTCCTTTCACGAACTTACCATTAAATGGCGAAATACGTTTTCTGAATATCGCGTGTTGTTTATTCTATTATATAGCGTGGAGACATGGTCACTTAAAGTAAGGAACAAATGGGACCAAAGTCTTCAAACTATAGACATTTCTTCGACTGTTGCTTATCCCTTAGAATACTCCTCTCAAAAATGAAGAAGTCTTAAGGGTTGGCGTGGACAGACTACTGCTGGATACGGTAACTATACCTAACAGGTTTGCTATAGGCATCATTCTATATTCCAGCTTTTCTTGTCCATGTTGTTGAGATCTTTTTTAAAAACAATACTGTTCTCCATGTTACAGTCCATGTCATTATCATAATAATAACAAGATATATGTTTATTTATTTGCAAGTTGGTGAGCCTGCCGATACAGCAGAAACGTTGGTATAGTAATTGAATTAATCACAGGTTGTAATTGGCGGCCTGTACAAGTGTATAAGATGAATGAGAATGACAACCACAGGATAAGTTTCAGAAGTTCAATTATTCACACGTTTGATCCGGAGCCAATTTATTTTCACTAATATACAAAAAATGTAACTCAATATTATAACAAAACATTATGATTACATTATTATGGGTCTATTAAACCTGATGGTTGAAACCTGGCTACTGAAAAAACCGTATAACCAAGACCGGTTTTTTTTTGGAATTGATTGTTAAGGCTGCAAGACTTGTTTAGTTGTATGTAAGAAGAGGTGTCTTTATGGATAAGTGTAAGATTTCATTTCAGAAAACTTTTGAGAACATATGGTGATTGGCATTTGTTTACTCCATGTCAGGATCTCAACTTATAGGAATCTTCCAAATTCATCCAGCCTTCCTTCTACCAACCAATTCAATCAATACATGTTATACCATATCGCGACCTTGGTCTGTCCTTGTACACACGGAAAAGCATCAAGTCTGGCGAGCGTTAGTCCGCTGGTGGATTTTAAAATCGGAACACGCACAGGACGACCCAAAAGTCGATACGAAAACCGCCTGCGATTGGCCGGCCGCAGGTCCCGCTCACGTGACCATCACGGCCGTTCTCTTCGCACCATTCTACTTACGAGGAAAGCTCTGCGATCCACGGATAACCCATGCTACACAACTTCAACGCCTTTTGTTCTTTTTCAACGGAGTTTCCCGGCCACCTCAGTTTTTCCGATTGAATTATGAGTTTTTCTATGGCTTGACCTAGGTTACGGTTGGCCGTTGGCGGATGTACTCATTTTCTTTCTGTGGCGAGGCGCATTTGGATTCCGAGATCATTTCTTCCACATCTGTTTTCGTCACCTTAGTCTGTTAGGTGGATTTGATTAGTTAAAGAGTGTCTGAGCCTGAATTAATTATTATTTTATATACGAGGCCATCCGTAAGTTACATGACACAAATTTTATGGTTTTGTGAACCCTCCCCTCTCCTTGTCATAGGTGGTCACACTTGTGGACCCCATGGTGTGATATCAAACATTTTCAAATTTATATTCAGAAGCAATTAAATTAAAACAGCAGTTTTTTCATCGCTTTGTTCACAATAAAATGGTGATGGTAAAGTGGTATTACTGGATAGAACAGCGAGCGTTCACTCGACGATAAATTAAACCTACACAAACCTTATAAATATAGATCGAGTTTATAATATTTTTCTGTTTACATATAAATTTCGCTTTTTAATATTTTAGACTTTGACATGTAACGTCACAAAGCTTTTGACGCCACCGTGGCCTTTGTCACACAATGTCACATTCCGTTGAGCCCCTTCCTCACCTTTTAACGTGCGACGTAATTCATGGATGGCCCCCAACACAAATAGAGGGTCCACAATCTCAATATGATTTTTTATTATTTTTACTAAATTCTGAATGAGGTTAATAGGTTTTTGGTAGAGCGTGGATAGAAAGCACTCAAGCCTCAACTAGTCTGGATAATTCATTGGTAACTTTTATTAGAAGTGGTTAGTACAGGGATATAGTATAAAGCACCACGCGGTATTTTTATAATAATATAATTGAATTTTAAGCTTATTAAAAATCATCCAACTATATTTACTTAGTGGATGTTGTACCTTTGTTAAACAAGCCATTAACAATTAAACATTATTTTTTACTTTTTAGTTCAAGCCATTAAAGCGTGTATTTTGTTTTCGTTTTCAAAAATAAAATTAATTTTTCGATTTTCAGGCTTAAATTGGAAGTAAATGTTATAGTTGCCATCTTTATTGAATATTAGCATAAGTGAATGAAATATTTCAGGGTCGTCTTTAAAAAGTTGGAAGAAGTGGGAAAATCTAAGCTATTTAATTTGTTACGGAGCTGTAAAATAGAAAAAATGAGAAAAGTCAAATGTACTGAACCAACACTAACAGTGTGATGTGACATCATGACCACCTAGCTCATAAATGAGAGATGATTCGAAAATTTATTTAAGAAAAATATTGAATGACATGACAGATTCCAAGAGGCTTAGTGATATCCAGTATAGGGGTAGAATAATTATCCCCGAAATCCAAAGTGAAGGACCTATTCTCAGACCTAACTGAATCACCTACTATTATATCTGGTGTGAATGCTCGGAACCTGAAATAAACGATAATTTTTATAGCGTCAAAGGTAGGTTTAACCTCTCACAAACAATATTTCCAGAAATTATTCTTTACATTATGTTGTAAACATGCACATGTGTAAAAATAGTGTGGAAGGTGAAAGTGACATATCAGAAGAATGCTTATGCTTGAAAGAGTTGACGCTATCAAATACTTAGGGATTATGGTTGAGTGCGATTTGAAATGGCAATCCCATGCCGAGCTTTTAGGAACAAACCTGCGGAGGATTACTTATCAGTTCTTAATTCTCAGAAATATTTTGTGCAAAAAGAGTCTCCTGACAGTATATAACTCATTTTTGTGGCATCCGTTAATACCTATGGAATAAGTATACGGGGTGCGGCGTACACCAATATTTTAAAATTTTTGCAAACTATCCAAAATTTCATCTTGAGAACTATTTTTCGAGTTCCATGTTGGACAAGTTGTAAAGTCATATATATCGAAAATAACCTGTTAAATGTGAAAGGATTGTATATACTTGCTGCCTTAAAATATATTCATGCTAAAAATGATCATTTACCAACAAGTCACATGTATGATACAAGAACTAAAATAACCGTATGTTATATTTACAAAAGAGTGAAGAAATCTGTTTGCCAGAAATGCGTAAGATTTGATGGTATACGGTTGTATAATAACATACCAGTTACATATAAAAAAAATGCCTATATATACATTTGAAAGTAGAATTAAGAGATATATTCTGATTAATTTCAATAACCTTGTTTCGATTATTGCTTGTTCCATTGTTCCAATTGTATCAATTTGGAATATTATTTGTACGATTTACCTGATTTACAAATGTAAAAAATAAATAATATAGATAAATATAAATTATTCAGTATTTTGCCAGTCTTTTTTGTCAAGAAATATGTAAAATATGATCCCACATGTTGTGTAGAGGTGGGAGCAAATATTTATAACATGACTGCATTGAGTCTTATTGAACATGGGGTGTTTCTGTCTATTTTCGTATAAATTTTACAATGACCTTTGGTATGGGGTCGATTGTAACAATCGCATACTCTCATTAAAACGACTAATCATTAAAAACCGATTATTTGCTCTCACACATCTAAAATTATTTATTATTTCAGATGCGTTAATATTCGTTTGCTTACACAGTGGCAGTACTCCGGGTAACCAAAATGAAATTGTTACAAGCGAACCTTGTCTATCCCACGCATATTTCAGCGCACTCACGAAGTATGAGCAAAATTGCTATTTACAAAGCAGCAGCGTATGCCGGCATGTTAATAAATAATATTATTTGCCTGTACCAATATTCAATTCGGTATTTTGTACAGAACCGCAAATACTGACAGTGCACACAGGACATGTGGCCTCTGTTACACACTAACCATTACTTAGTATTTTACCTGTAGTTTTATCAAGTGATGCTGTAACTCATGTACCTCTGTGGTATTTCTATACCAAAATTAACTGTTTCATTTTGGTATTACGTAATATTTGGTTTTACGTGAAGTAATGGTAAAAAACACATCAAGAAGCAATGGTATCGTTTAAATTTTGTATGGCTCATGATAAGCATATTTGAGAGAACCCAAATGCAAAACATTACCGTTAATTAATAACTATTTGATAAATTTCTGGGTAATTTGATACTACTTGCAAATTTTGAACATAGAATTGCATTATGTTCTATTGTCCACGTACAAACAAAGAGTTTTGTCATCGCACATTTTCTTAACAACACCTAACGTATTTTTATCATTTTAGGGAGTAACGGGAGTAACTAGCAAAGCACGAAGAGTATCAAAGCATTTTACTAATCCATGTTTTAGCGAGTAGCAATTCCATTTGATCAAGACATCATCTCAAAATCATATATAATGAGTGTTAATACGCCGACCACGCCTTTTGCTGGAAGATCCAAATCTGCTGCCAAAGGGTTTAGTGACTTCCATTTTTCAGCAAATTCAACGGTGATGGAACATTAGTTACCTGACATCAGTATTTGAATGAGTAGCTGCACACCAGCAAGTACGGCCCAATCAGTATTCATAGTTATGAATCTTTTTTTGTGATGCTCGACAGTACTATACCAGACTGAACAAAAGATGTATACAAAACAACATTCAGGACTCTAGCGATAAGATCCTTCATTATAGATGAATAAATTATCATTGAGCCTTTATATTTTTATACTAAATGCACTGCTAAAGCTTCTTCTCTCCTTTTTTATCAAACTAGCTAGTCAAATAAGTATATTGAAGCACATACGCTTATGAAACAATATGGGAATTGTGTGTTCACTTATATGTATGTTTCTCTATTTTCTCTGATTTGGGAAATTAGCATAAGCATACTTAAACATGGTATCACAACCTACTATTCTCACTGCGTTTATTTTTTAACTATGTATTTTTGTTCGTTTCTAATCTAGATGCTTAACCAAACCCATAAGGTTTGATTAAGCATATATATCTTTTACCAAATGAAAAAATAATTGAATTGAGTAGCGTATAAAATTTTTAACCAAATCTTACAAGATAGGATAGATGGGAAAACTATTTTGTTCTACTTTCACTTTTTCGATAGTTATATCTTTCATACTAGAATATCTGATATATTCATAATTTTGAATCTGTTCACTAGGATACTAGTGAGATAAGGACAAAAAACCCTATAGTGTTTTCAGGCGCGTCGGTAGGCGGAGTTCAAACAACAAAAAAATAAAAACACTAAATCATCATTTTTGGACGTTTTCCGCTTGTGATTATTTTTTTTTTAAATTTGGAATATCAAAACTTTGGGTTGGTGGGTAGGGGGTGATCTAGTGGAGAATAGAAAAATGGGGTTGTTAGAAGGCGTTCTATTATCTATGAAATTCAGATCTCGGAGAATACTTCGTACTCATTTTTTAGTATTTAATTTCTAAGCCTATTAGAATATCTTCATTCTTCCGCTTTTACAAAATTAAATTCTTAACACCAATCGTCTAAGTTTTGGCAAATATGTTCATTAGGATCAAGCTTAACAACTTACATTAGATAAACCTTTGCTGCAATTAGCACGATATTCCCATCCTACAGAGCACATACGTGGGTTGGTGCAGCTAGGTGTTCAATTTCAAGTTGATATAAGTTGAACCACTCCTGTTACTGCATTTGTATAACAATATAAAAGAAATCGCATCAATATGCGTTATTTCTGAGAATTCCCGGTATAAGACATGTATTTGAACTCTTGAAGTTCCATAAAGCGGAATGTTGGACCACACACAGTTATGTATGTTATCTCCATAGCACTAAGAAGACAATCGATTTCATCGCTATCGTCGAACGCGTACGAGCGGGCTGACGGTGGACCAACAGCAACGTTGGCGCAATGCAATTTTGAAAACTGGCGGCACGTTAATAATGAAAAATAATGATGCATCAGTCTAGGCCGTTGTACGTCATTAAATTTGATGGAAGGCCGGTTAACGGCACAGGAACAAAGCGGAAGGGATGGAAAATTGTATATGTGAGGATCTATCACTATGTGTGCATGTAGATACATAATAATATTATGCTAGGATGTCGGTATCGGAGTATAGGAAGGTTGAAGTACACATTGCAAGATTTGGTCTCGTGAATACATATATTTTTTAACTGATCGATTGTACTCAGAGGAAGTTACGAATTTGTCTACACAGTAAGACAGGTACACACATTTTCTGGGACAGCAAGTATTGATTGAAGCCAACAAATGTTAAGAACGTTTTTGTCAGATTTTTTTTTAATTCTGTTCAAAAACGTAGCTCATTTTGATTCAAAACCAATTGGTTCTTGTGGGAGATTGCATTTTGCAGCTTTTGCAATGTTTTCAGTTATTTCCTGAAGATCAAGGTATTGCGGTTCTTGTAACATAAATTTTTATGAGAATATACAATTGTTCTCTAGCTGTGCCAAAACTTTGTAAAGAATATTATTTATTCTAACCTAAAATATGAAATGTAGCCCAGAAATCTTATAATGACCGGTATGTCAAGTTTTAATCACATTATACCGTTATGACCTCCTTTTCAAACCATTTACTTTTATATATAGTCGCTTGCAGAGGCGGAAGCTTGTCGTGCTCCGTAAGTGCTGCGCCAGGGAAAATGTCTATTCACATTGATCTTAAAATGCTGTAGATTGTAACCCTCGGTGAACAAAATCCCCGTCAGTCCATTCCATAACTCCGAGGTTGTCCAAAGTAATGACTTTGGGAAGGGACTTGCTCACGATATTGGAAGTTCAAACGGCTGAGGATGCGCCCTTTATTATTTGCCGTACTGATGAATTTTGGGGCTATTATGGGAGACAGCTCGGTCTGATATCTAGCCTAGTAAGCTTTATAGAACTCACGAATTGTATCCAATTATCGGCATAGACCGAGTGGTTGCCCATAGGCAGCAAGCTTGATTAGTTGTAGCTAAAGTAGTTGAAAAGATCATCCGTGAATCTATTCTTCCGGAAACTGTGCTGATGATCGCTGTTGATGTTTTTTTGTCGAGTAAATTCTGAAGATGCACGTTGATGACACTCTGCATAGCCCATGACATGTTGGAGCGCAGAGTCACAGGTTTATGGTTGCTGGGAACGTGTTTTCTGTCCTTCTTGAGGATAGATTGCACTCGTCCAACCTTCCGTCCAGTAGGGAAATCGTATTGCTGGTAGAAGAGCTCAAACAGTTTACAAAGCACTTCTAAGTAAGGTCTAAGGCGCAACGTTTCGGGATGATTGCTAGTATTTGTTCTGGCAGATTTCAGATTTAACTGAATTTTTTCATCATAATCTAGAGCTACACACTTAAAAAATTACCCAGGATAGAATTTTCATAGTTTATGTGTACTGCAGTACGATAAATCCCGAAGCTTCCAAATCATGTAAAACTAGATGGGCAAACTCCTAATCCACTATCGACTGTGCGAATTACCAAACTCCTCCCAGTTTCCATGGTGCTTTGTTCCCAACCAACGGTGCGCATATTCAACTTTATTATAGGAGTAGAACTTTAATTATTTCCCTAAGGATCCAATGTGCAGGCATTAGCTTCACCGCCACCGATGCGCTGCTTCGTTAATATTTCACGTTGCTGTGAAACTTTAGTTTCCCGGCTTCACGTTGTTTATGCATTAATTTCTACCCTTGTTCGGAGAATATTTGAGCAGTTTTATCTCGTTATTAGTTTCAGGTATTTATAGTTCTGAAACTACACAGATAAGAGTGCACTTATTAAAACGTAGAAAATTAATTCGTGAACGTGTAGCTTAGTTTTAGCTGCGAAGGATATTCACAGGGGATTAAGTGCATTCAGGGATTTGATTGTTTGCCAGCAATGGCTGCTTTGATGCCACAATTTAGACTCTAATTGTGCTACATGCAAACGCTTGCTTGGAAGAACCGATGATGTGCATTCAGAGTAAGAAGGTACTTCTTACCAGGCCCAATAGTGCGAGATTCTAGGGAAGCTTGATGCCTCTGAAGGGGACCTAAAAATAACCAGATTTTAAACTCATGTAGATAAAAAGTTGTGTAATTATCACACAGTTTTGCAAATAAAACACTTTCTTTCAGTGACCCGTTTCGGTTTTTCATTTTTACATGACGGAAGAGTTTCACCAAGTAAGAGCATCTACAATCTACAAGATTTTAAACTTTTTATACCGATACGTACCAATTTCTTTGAGGTCTCTAATAGGGTTTCCTTTTTTGCCCCCTGAGCCCGGATTTTCTCTCGATGTTATCCGCATCAAAATACATATTAGGATTCTTGTGTAAAGAGTAAGACGAGCAAATTATACTTATTTACAGTCTGAAAATTGTACAAAAAGATCTATAAAATCACAGCTGTAACAGTTTCATACACTGTCTGGCGTAATGGGAAAACATGTTTTCCTCTTTATAAATGAAAGATCATAAAGGCAAAAAACCTATCGTGCTACAAAGGAACTGCGAGAACACACAATCATGTTTATTTACATTGACTTTAGAAAATTGTAATCTGTAAAAATCCCTACAGCCTCTACCACAACATTGAAGTTCTCCAAAATAATGACTTATGACAAATGCTCATTCTAGGTATTGGAAGATTTGCCTATTGGCCTCTCGAATCTTCGTGACTCTTGGGGTTATTATGCGAAGTAGTTCAGTCACATTTCTTCTTTTGTTAAAGACCATGGCCTTTCTGAGTTATCTAATAGACGTATTGCTCTTCTCTGGATTGAGTCCAGGAGCTTCAAGGAGTCCATCCGCATACAAACTAGCCTAGCAGTATTGCGGAGATGGTATAATCTGAGTCTTGTCAGGTAGTAGCAGCTTCGGTAAATGCTGTCTAAGCAAGGCCAGCGACATGATCGTATCAGGACATGCAATTGTCAAGTCAACTCCGAGAAGCCTGGAAGATTTTAGTTTTGGTGTCAGGGCAGTTGTTTGAGTCTTTTGTGCTTTGAACAGAACTCCATTTGTAGACTACCATTCGACAATTTTTTTGGATGTCTATGTTGATCTGGATAACGTGCTACTTCCGCCGATGCAAGGTTTCTCTGGATTGCGGATTGCAGTAAGCTGGTTTCATGCAGGATATAAGGGTGCTATCATCTGCGAAGCTGTAGATTGGATTAGATGTAATTTGCAACAGTTTGTTGTAGGAGAGCGTTCGAGAAAACAGAGCCCTGTGGAATGCCGGCAAACCTGCTCATACTGATTGCGGGAGTTGAACTCCTACTCTACCAAAACCAGCGCCCTGTAATTTTTTGTCTAGTGACGGAACAATTGTAGTTCAATTAGTCACGGGACTATACACTTTGCCAGCATTGTATACTGCTCTTGATTATATGGCATAGCTTACATGATATATTTTGCAAGTTCTAATACAGCCTACGATGCAAAGTATACTCAGCAAGAGAGAGAAAGAGAAACCATGAGCACATGAGAAAGTAAACGTTAGAGCTTTAACAAATAGATCGCAAGTTAGATTAAACGCAGGATTCTGCTCGATAAAACGGGTCCTGAGGGGGGTGACTGGTCGACCCTTAGGAGCGTTAATATTCTCTCTCTTTATAGTTCAGTTACACTGCGAATTATTATCAGAGTTTGTCTGCATGTGTTACTGGTAGAATGTTTGAAGCGAAAGAACATCTGGGATGAGATTATTGGTGCCTGAATCAAAACAAAGTAACTGTCCTTATTTTATGAGTTCTATCTCGGTTCATATCCTGCTTCATATCAGTTGAATGTGCACTAGAAAAGCTTGTCGAACTAGATGTTTTAAAAACACTCCGTCGAATATTGTCTCGAGACTTTTACATCTCACGTTGTGTCGATTCATAAGATACTTTCGATCGTCTTCAGTTAGAGCTAAACAGGAACATCTGCACCAGGTCATGCCTCCAACATCTCGAAGAAGCCTCTTGTAATGTCATTATTTTGGAGAACCTCAGCGTTGTGTAAAATGCCCAAATAGCGAAAAAATGCACGCTGGAGCAATAACCATAAAGTTTTCCACTGACGCAGATTCAAGTACGCGACTGTCCTACTCCGATGTTGGTCGAAATAAAATACATGATATGTCATTTTTGCATGTTCGTATATGCGCCATATCACCAGGCAAAAATTGCAATCTTGACTAATTAGACCTGATGTGTCTTTGGATCTTGCTCACTCCAATTTGTGTTATTGCCACGCTTTCTGGACTGTGTTTCATCAAAAATTAAGTTTATGTCTTTGACCACCCTTTTGTATGTTTATACAGTTCCTTACTGATCACTTTTCTACCGGTTTTCAAGACAATACGCAGCAGGAAGTACAGAGCTGAAATGAGAATGATCTAAAAAGATGGACGGCATTAACGAGATGTACATTATAGGACGGTGTTAGCACGGGATGCTGCAGATGCAGTTACAAGTACCGTTTGCACCACTTTTGTTTATATTTTTGGCACTACTATTTCACTAACTCATATCCAAATGTCGCCCTCTATTGGGACGCCCAATGGTAACTTAGATGTCAAACGTCCTAACACCTGGACTTTCCAATAAAAGGCGACACAAGGAGATGAGTTGATGTTGCTATCACACCCTTCACTGGGTTACGTATATACCACCCAATTGCTCTCTATAGTTAGACCGCCAGTGGCGTCAGTCTATAGTGATGAGTCTAGGCTAAAGACAAAATATGCATGTTTATAGCAGGTCTTATGCATAAGTGGATCCACCATTTTCTATATGACAGAGTGATGGATGCTTATTCATCCACAGGCCGATGAGAGAGAGGGGATGAGCGTACGGAGGGGAGAGCTCCGGGCCCATGTTTCCTGAGCAAGCCCAGAAATGGAAGTCTCAACAACAGCTAACGTTTTATTTTTTTGCTCTTCAGGTCTTTACTGAACTGTCCTTTACCCTTGAATACAGATCTCTTTCTACCGGTCCGCTCATTTGCTGTAGACACGCTCCCACACATTCCGAAATTTTATTGCTCTCCAGAAGTGCTGCGAGAAAATAAATGTCTATTCACATTCACTTTAAAAGGATATAAATTGTGCTTATCGGAAAACCAATAAGTAAAGGAAGACGAATGAGTTTCGGAAATCCGGAAACTAGTGATACCCTGAATTTAAGGTGTTCGCAGTTCGACCTTAACTCTTGGTGTTTTCATGCAAGGCAGTTCAGTCGAACATTTACCAGAATAGAATCTGTACAATTGTTACCCGTCAGCCACTTTTCTTCGATGTTCCAGACTATGAGGGTTCTTTTTAAGGACAGGTGCATCCATTAGACGTATTGCTTTATCGCGAATTGTGTTGAGAAGATACAGGAAGTACATCAGATACCACCCCTCACTTATAAACAGCAGATTAGTTTCTTCCAAGGGTACACCTGGAATAACTATGCTGCTTGGACTAACACACGACCCGACGGTGGCGTCCGCCAACATTTGCACGGAACGAGAGAGCTCGAGATGAGTTCGATTAAAACAATGGAAAGCGGCGGTGGAAACGGCGGAGGGTATCTCCCTTCCCTCCCCCTCATCCACCCGCCACCCTTCCGGCGCCCACCGGCCACACCTAACACTAGTTCCGGATTAGCTAAAATGTGGTGGATTAGGGATGCCGCTTGCTTGATAATATTGCCATGCAGGAGAAAATAGACGTCCAGTGAAAAGTCGGAACGCGTTCTAATTACTTTTAATTAAAGTAAAGGGTTGGCGGGACGGCGAAGTGCGGGGGGTCAGTCACATATTTATCGCAATGGGGGATTTACTCGGAATTGTTTCCGGGAATGAAGTTGGCTAAATTGCATTCGGATAACGTTCAGAAGAAATTGCAGGTTGTGCGACTAGTTAAATATAGCCAAATGTTGTCGTCACAGAATTTCAATCGCAACCAGCTATTAAGAACACATATTTTTAGGTAATGATTATTAAACAAAGCATACATTTGTGCATGGATCATCAGATGTACTGATCGAAACTGTACATTAAATGGTATCTGCGTAACAGCAAAAAACAGGATAGTACATTCAGATAAAAAGATTGTGTAATTAACACACAGTTTCACAAATAAAACTCTTTTTCTTTCAGTGACACTTTTCATTTATATTTAAATCATTGTCACTGAAAGAAAAAGAGTTTTCTTTGTGAAATTGTGTGTTAATTACACAATCTTTTTATCTGCATAATGGAAGAGTTTCATCAAGTAAGAGCATCTACAAATTTACATGAGGAGAGTACATTGTGCATATACAGTGATTCTGTGACATTAACTGGAATCTATTCAACACAACGGAACGTGCTCTGACAGGTGCTCTAAAAAAGGTTATAGGTTGCTACCAGGTATTTCTTAAACCTAAAAGCTCCAATTTTGAAGTATTGGTTAACATACTCCAAGCTTTGGAATCAACAGTATGTCCTAAAATTATCATAAATCTGGAAAGCACAGGAAAGAAGCCTAAGACTTACTTTCTTGATATTTCCAAAACTGATCGATATATAATTAAAAACAAAATCTCTGTCACTTTTGTTATTTTTGTTTCTTGCTATTTACTCCTCCGCTGATGGTGTGATTTTTAAGGGTAAGTCAAAATGTTCAGAAACATTTCTATTCTATTAAGGCTATAAGTTCGTCGAACATTAAATACGGGTGACATAGATTTTTGTGATGCCATAAAACATTTAAAAACGTATTTTGCCTCAAATGCGCAAATATTTAAATCATACTTACCAAGCTGATGCGTAAAAAGTGGAATAATTTCTGTACAAGTTGGAATAAACTAATTATGACAATAATAATAACTATTTTTAACCAGTAGAAGCAAATCAAAACAATAAGAGGTAATCATGAGGATTGTAGAGGTTCATACTTGGTAAAACTCTTCCATCATGCAGATAAAAAGATTGTGTAAGTAACACACAGTCTCATAAATCAATGAAGCTCTCTTTTCTTTCAGTGACGCGTTTCGACTTATATTTGAATCATCGTCAAACTGTTAGATTTGACGACACTACTATAAGTTTCCATCTAGTTGTATTCTAGGTTAAGTTTATCACATGAAATATCTTGAGGAATTTTTGACGGCGATGGTTAAGGTTTTGTAAGGGTTTTCCTTAACATTAGTGCAAATGCACTCGCCAAAAAAATTTTTGACCTAGGACAGACACGAGAGAGGAAAAAATAATTTAATAGAAAAATATCTAGACAGTATAAATAGTATACTAGATTTCAGAGCTCCAGTTTTGTATGCATGATAAGATCTAGTTAGTTGGTAGGCAACTAATCTGAGTAGCCTTGTTAGCAATCAAATCTGACAGACAGACGATGATTCAAATATAAATCGAAACGCGTCACTGAAAGAAAAAAGTTTTATTTGTGAAACTGTCTGTTAATTACACAATATTTTTCATCAGTAGATTTACCTCTTATTCCGATAAGATTTCCTCTTGATATTATGTTACAAGTTACCGTTAGCACCGGTATGCTATTTAACTGATATTCCCTTTCTATATTTGTTTAAAGAAACGCTAACTCAATGAGCGTCTAACCCTTTATCGTCGTAACATGACACCAGTCGCATACAAGATTTTTACGATTCTAAATGGACGTATTACCATGTCAACCGATCCAGACTAATGAGATGTTCTGAGAAGCTTTTAGGGTGGTAATTAATAAAAATATTGTTTGATTTAGATGATGTGTGGTAATTAAGATCAAGAGGTCAATAAAGAAGCCTCTATTATATTTCTGTGGGCTCGAGTACAGTTTTAGGATTATTTTACTTTTCTAAGGGGGTTACATACGATCACAATGTAATTCTACATTTGTTGTCTAATATAAATAATTACGTGTGATATAGGAAACAATTTTATTCAAACGAGTAATCAGTGTTGGATTGGAAGATTTCTAAGATCTTGATGATAGAGTTTGTGGCAGATTCCCAAAGGTAGATTCCAAGGGAGAATGCGATTTTCATCATTATTTCATTTCTTTTAGTCTTGTAGCTGATCGATACACTGAAATAACGTCCTTGTCATCTGCAGGTGTGACTGCAGCAACCTGATAATTAGTAGGCATAACAACCTTGAAGAGAATATATCATAAAGACCCCATTGCTCTGTGGTCTCCAGGAAACATTCACACAGCCAAAGCATCTTTACATCCACAAAAATCCTATCTTCAAAATATTTTCTCAAATCTTCTGGCATAGTTATAAAGTTTCATTCGGATAATGTAGAACGTAACTCAGTATTTATCCTTTGTCCACAAGAATAAGAGGAGTTCATCTGTTAATCAAAGATCAAAGCACTGGAATGTGGACCTGCACCATATCAAATGGTCTTCCTTTTGAGCTGAAGTGAAGTTTTGGCAAATCCACTGAGAACAAAGCTTACAGACTTTTGAAAAATCTCATTTCAGGAAAGTTGGCCAGTCCGAAATCAATTGTACAACCACTTTACCTTAGCAAAGGAAATGAAATGACTCCAAGCACTTTCATAAAACTATTCTTTACTCTCTAGGCCACGCTTGAAATTGTAGATAATGATCAGACGATAATGCAATTCCGTTACTCAATGGCGAAAGGACGACTTTAGGCTCATGTAACTTACAAACGGTATACGTAACAAATGTCATCAACTAAACTTCTAAGCAACTAGACGTGTTGAGAACATATAATCACCTAATGCAATAACTCAAGAGAAATAGAATAGCTATCATATCCTCTACTCTGCAACATATGATTATTTGAATCCGCTTCTCTCCTATCGTTGCATTTTGTGGTCTTAAAACTTGTGAAGAGGTATTGAAAGACGTCCCACTAACACTGGCTGGCTTTTTGATAAAAACAGCATTAAGATTCGGGAATTAGTGGTAGTAGACTTAGAGGCCCGTAAGGGTCCAATGGTCTCACTAGTCATGGTTGAGGCATTGGGATATTTCTGGAAACCACCAGACGCCAGAATATAAAAAACATTCTGTAATGTATACTAAAAACTGGTCTGTCATCCTTTTTTCCAGGAAGCGTCAAAAATATCACTGGTGGTCGTCATTAATTAAACGCCAGTGCTTTGGCAGCAATTAGCTGGATGGAACCCTTTGTCGGGATAACGTAGATACTAGCGAATTTTAGGGTTTCGTTTGAGAGCAGAATATATCATTTGTGACTTGAAGATAATCATAATTTATTAAATACGAAATTACAATATTTATTGACAACTTATCTTAACAAAAAATGGGGAATTAATGTGGGACTCTTATGGTCCCGACCTAGCTTTCTACTAAACACAGCACACATGGTACCTATGAAGTGGAAGCCCGGTCTTAGAAGGCAATTTCATATGTAGAACATTGATTGATTGAAGCTGTGAACTCTCATCTATGGCTCTCCAACAATTCATGAAACCTTCTATTTAAAGACGGTGTTTGTTGTTTGCGTCCTTACTGAATGTTGGGCGTGTCAAATGAATAATACTCAGAATTAGAAACTAAAACTCCGGATATATATAATTAGTGTAAAGAGTTGAAAGTAGGTTATATATGTTACAATATTCCGGGTCTCGTATATTATGTAACAATATGACTAATAACTTTGGAACAAGTTGAATATCAGAGATAAACACACGATGAGTTTGAGACGTCGCATTGATAAGTGTAAAGAATGCATGTATTTTTCGACTCGCTATCAATGAGGAAAGGCGTGGTGTGAGGCAACGGAAATATGTAATTTTAGCTGTGCAAACTTGAATCTGCAGTTCTAACAGGGCTTATTGTGTTGTCTATTAATTTTTTGCATATTCTAGCACATCCATATTGTTACGGGGATCAAAAATATGTATTTAAAAGTATTTTCAATTTATTCGAGTTTCAGGTCATCTAGGTCGACATACATATATTTTTTCATTTTTTTGCCCACCAAATTCAATTTTGGAGATCAGATTATTATAAAATAACTTATAAATTGAAGCCATACACTTGAAAAAGAATATTCCCTACGTTTATGAGTATTACTCGTTTTTTCATTCAACTTGTTCTGTCGCGTTCCTTTTGTAAAAGGCACATATAGTCTTAACGTTGGAAAACAGATGCTCTCTTTTAAGTCAATTGAAAATTTAAATTATCATATAACTTACTCGCCTGACACTTCATAAAAAATTATCTTGATATTAGAATTGATATTAGAACATAGAAAGGAACCACATTATAAAACCGGGTATATTTTTTCGGGTTTTTCTGAACGCGTGCTGCCAAGAAGCCTGTTTTCTTTTCTTGCTAGGAGGGTCCCGTTTAGGGACAGGACAAGCATGCTTTGGACGTGCGGCCAAAGCATTAGTATAATAAAAGGGTAACAAGTAACCACAACCTTCTAGTAATCATCGATGCAAGGAACAGCGGAAGGTCAAATGAATCAAAATAGATAGTTTTAATTATTAAGGGTATTGTCTTAGGTTGAGATACATGGAGTGGTGATGATCACTTCGTTTGTCTTGTTTTTACACATAAACGACAAAGTAATTATTGTAATATTTAGTTCTCAAATTTGATGAGGTTATATTCGACTTGCTTTTACTTCCCATGCCAATGAATAGGGGAATTAATGAAATAACGAAATTTTTGACATCGGGATATTATGATTTTTCGCGTGGTGAGGTATAAGCTTGAATATTCTTAATGAATTTTAGAACACTTGATTCTCTTGATTTGAAAATGTTGGAAGTTAAAGTTTAAGTACCATAGTTTATTATAATTCGACATCAGCTCTTCACAGTTCAAAAATCAATCAACCTGTACTGTTACATCTTCATGTAGATTGTGGATTATCTTACTTGATGTAACTCTTCATCATGCAGATCAAAAGATTGTGTAATTAACACACAGTTTCACATATAAAACTATTTTTCTTTCAGTGACGCGTTCCGATTTATATTTAAATCTGACAGTCCGGCGACCTTTTTATCTGCAGGTCGCATCTTCGTTTAAAAAAAAAATACTTCATAAAGCTTGAAGCGTACGCACGCTGAGTGTATTGATCTACTTAAACCAGAATTTGACATGATAGGTAAAAGAATCTAGTTTCAATGGCGGTCGCAGTAAAAATTCCATTTGGACGTCCACGCGTAAAGGGCCAGTAGCGTCGGGCAAGCGTATAGCCCTTCAACGGGACTGCATTTGACGGGGCCAAGAGTGGCCGGCCACGAATAGAAGTGATTAATGAGCTGGACAATTGCCTATCAGAGAACGGCAGTCATAGCCTACTACTGCGCGAGGGTCCGGCATAAGAAGAAGGGTCGAGGGTTGAGCTAGTGTATAGATTGAGGACATTTTGGATCTGGCGTCTGATTAGATGGAGCACTGGTTGTTGCATAGAGAGCTTCAATTCTCAGTATTACTGCAGTCATAATACAATGTTAGGGTAATTACCTTGAGGATGAGGAGTAAACGTACGTAAAATAAAATATTTTCCGTCCACAGGCGGGATTGTTGTTGATATTGCTTTGTTTTGGAGTGTGGTTGAATACCCAAAGTTTTTTCACAAATTGATTCGCTGGACCCTATTTACCTTTTGTTACTAGGTTTGTCTTTTATATTAATTTATATAATATAATATGCTATGACGATGCCACATTTAGAGGTTTGCCTTACTAGTCCTGGCCACAAAGTAAAGCGACACGGGAATATCAAACTCGCTATACCAACCTTCCGGTTGTTTAGGCAGCCTATTTGTAGGTAGAGATAACAAATTAAATTGCTTTTTATTGTCATATTGTCGCAGTATGAAAAATACATTACGATTTACAGAAAAATGAAACACGTTATGAAAGGACAGGTTTTTACTAGGCACGTGCAGCCAGAAGTCTCCTTCCTTTCCTTACACGAAGGGCCCCGTTTAGAGATAGGGCAATCACGCTTCAGACTTGCGACTAAAGAATGAATATAATCAAAGGGTGACAACAAGCTTCCAAATTATCTAGCAAAGCAAGGGTTGATCCATATATCAGCTTAGTTAAAATAAATAAATATTAATTTGAAATTTTGATAATATACTTAGTAATGGTGATACAAGGAGATAAAATGGACTGGTAAATGTGAAAGACTGATAGTATGACAGGTTTCGTGACAGCCATGATACGCTGGCTCAATGAGAGACTTACAGATATCTATAATTAGTTGTAAGAAATATACCTCATACAAATATAGCATGACTGACGTTAAATTGAGTTTCTCCCATCAAATCAATGTGGCGAAACACTGGAAAATGACGTGAATATGTTGTAATTTATGTAATAGGTCCGCGTCCACTCAAAATGTATTGTGACGTAATATTACTGATAAGTACTTGAAGTACCTACTTTTAATTGGGTATATAGTATTGTCAAAACTTCTTCTTTGGAATATGTGTATAAAATGTATTCACTACTATCAATCTAAAAGATGAAGACAGTAAACAAATTTGCATTCAGAAATCGTAATGAACTGATCCAAAGCGGGATTCAATCTGGCAATTGCCGGATGCCGATTAAGCTACGTGGGCACGTCTTTCAATCAGTCCGGGTGAAGATAATAGGTAGCTGTTTAAATGACAGGCCTCTGTGTGGAACAGTCAAACTATCCTCTATGAAGTCAACATCAGTTAAGCAATTAATCTGAAGTATAATAAACACATCGCATTTTTTGCTTTTTTACTCTTCAACATCATACTGATACACAGGATGCTACGTGCCTTACGTACGAGTACATCTACTTGTAGTCAAAAAAACAATACCAGAATGTTCTGGAATATCTACAATAATTCATTAAAAATAAAACAATAAGAGGAATGAAAATTGATGCTCGAATGCAAAAGTAATCCAACTATAAGTCAAACGGGGTAAAATTTGATGAAAACAAGACATGACGTTATTGCTGCTACTAGTACAAATATTAATCGAACGTCACTACACCATACATATGTTGCAATGGATTCGACTTTTTTACTTCAGACAATGATTAGACATAATCGGAGTAATAAATAAATTCATTTAACTACTTTACATCTAGGTATCGACATGCTATATACTGAGTGGTACATGCTTTTAGGTAGTTTTGGTAGGTCTGGCGGAAATTACCACTTCTTTATATCCAAAAGCATTTCAAATCACCTGAATGAGTTCATTTCCGAAGCTTAGTCACAACATTAAAGCAAAAAGTCCACACCTACAACGTATTAAATTTAAAGCTAATTTGGTCTAAATTTAGTTTACATACAGCATGTATAAGTTTATTTGGAATTAGTCTTGTTTGTAATGGCCGTTAATTGAGATTACGTGTTTGGATAAATAAGATTACTAACGCTTCGGCTACCTCGGTAGCCACAGCAAGAAAAGTTTCAGAAGTAACATGTTTTCCTTTGGAACTGTTGAGCTCAACAAAGCAGAAAAGCTATCATGCAGTATTGAAGATGAAGACAAAAAATATCTCGCGCCGCGTGTTGCTATTTCTAAAGGTAATTAAGTACCTGAATTGCCCAGATTTATAGGGAGCACTGAAAATCGGTCAGTTTCATCATGCAATCTAATAAAAAAATCGCTACTTGGTCTGCTGAACAATCTTGGTACAATATACATGCTGCTGATCCGTCCACAAAAAATTTACACTGCGGTGTCAACCAACGTAAAGCATTATTTGGCCTGGCTAGCCACTACGGGGTCGATAAGTGCACATGATAAAACCACTGAAAATTCCTTCTTATTACCTTTACCTGTATGTATGTAGCTTTGTAACAGAATCTTCGAATGCTATCTTCACCCACTTTGAAACGTCAGATTAATTTTTAATTTTGCACACCTCTCAAGGTCCGAGGAAAATACAATAGTTTGATAAGTTTGTTCAATTATTTATAAAGCCATACCCTAAGAAATGATAATACGAATATGTTAATATTATAATAATTTTTTTACCAAATCTTGAAGAAACGACAAGGTTTGAAATGTGATAATATAAATAAAAATATTTCTTATTAGAACACTTTCATTAGGTTAACATATCTATAGAGACAGAATCTTTGAATTTAGTCATACAGGACTCATCAAGAGAGCAAGTCTAATTAGAAGGATAAGTTTATCAATGAATAAATTATAGTTTAAAAAAACAAAAACAAAGAAACACGATTTTATAGTAGATCGAACTCAAAAGTAAAACAGAAAATTAATGTCATTGTCATAAATGTGTGGGGTACTCGATATCAATTACTATAGGTTCTTACTAGTTTCAAAATGCAAAGTTAATGTAAAAATGTACTACAAAGTACCCCACGTTTCGTTAACAATGACATTAATGTTTTCGTTAATAATTTTATTCGTATATTATAAATTAATTTGTACATTTAAGTTCAATTAACTATAAAATCGTGTTTTTTACCTTTTTTAATATATAATTTATTTTTGAAGGTGTCTGGTTGATGTCAAGAACTATACCCTAACCTTTTTCAATGCATCCGCGCACGCGACAAAAAAACCAGCAATCAACCCCTTATCCTCGTACGGGCCAGTTGCCCTGTAGGTCGTGACCCCCTAGACAACAATAAACAGCCGCCACGCGTCGACAGATTACCACATCAGGTTGATATTCCTGAACGGGACACTGGATAATCCGGTCTACAGGTATGTGTGTAAAGGGAGCGTTACACACCACGCATCTTGCAGTACTTGTATGGTGGCACGTGCACATAGTAGTCAATTGACAGAATAAATGCGTTGATTTTTATCGGCTCCCAAAATTTTTATTCGCAGCATTAATTACGTACTTCGACAAATATACGGTTATTGTAAATTAAGAAATATATCCTAGCTTTTAGCAAATTCAGTCAATAAAGAATTTTGATTGTTCAAGCGTTATTGGCCGTGTCCTAGACATCATTCTTTTAATAACCTCACAGCCAGTAATCAACTGGGTTAAGATCAGCGGATCTTGGAGGCCATGGTTTACCAAAATATCTGCCTATAGTATAATTTTGAAAAACGGTAAACAGTTCTTTCAGTAGCATTGCATCTTCCATTGCCTATTTTTATTTATTCACCCATCATTTTGGATTTGAAGCAGCTGTTCCTTCACCTAAACACTTTTGAGGATACCACATCAATCGAAACATCCACATTATCTACAATTGTTTTACTGGTTGTTAAATATGCAGTGATGCTGCATCATGTTCCCAATTCCTTCGAGATTGTTTTGTATGCGTGAAAACATTGGCAGGTATTGTTTACCAGTAACAGTTACTGAACCGACATCTTTAATCAGCATCTCTCTAAAATAGTGTTGTACCAACGATGCAATAAGCTGTGAAACCGCACCAAACGATAGATATATTATCCAATTAATTAGATTCCATTTACTTTTTGCTACTCACTTGTTTTATAAAATATATATCAAAGTTTAAAGTATCACATGTTGACCCCATATATTAATATTGAATAATAATATTAATAGTCTTCAAGTTGCCTGTTACAGACATTAGGTTACTAATTTTGATGAAATTTTTGAAAAAATATACTGTAGTATAGTCATGTTTCTCAGTTTATGAAAATGGACAATGATAAATGCGATTGTATATACTGAGGTCTCAGTCATTTTTAACACTAAGATTACTCATATGCTCCTCAATTTGAATATCAGTCTGAAATGTAATGTAATATGTTAATGTTTTCAGGAAGCTGAATTAGTACAAAATACATAATATAGGTTATTGAGAGCTGAGACATTCGTAAGCTTCTGTTTGTCTTGAAGATAGACAGCTCTACTACTACCCTAATTGACGGTTTTCACAAATTATCCGTAGTCCTTCAACTGCGAACATTGTGGACAAAATTAACATACCCTACTTGGGGTGATATTAAAGATTCAACTGACCCCTTTAACTATCTATTCAAGATGCAGCGTATAACTACTTTTTTAATCAGAGAGAGCGAACGTAACGAAACCAGTTATGGAGATACCTTTTTTTCGTCAAAGGGTGATATTCGTGAGAAACGTATCTGCACTCACTTGACGTGTAGGCTGGTAAATGGGGGATTTTTTTTATTCAAATTAATTCGTCCTCTTGTAGCGTTCGTTAGGATGAATATTTAATTATTATTTGAGATCAGTGGACCTGTATACGTTAGATGACGCTATCTAGAACCTTACAAAAAATTACATGAAACTGTCTGACAGATAGAAGAATGTTATACCAATAAATGCAATTTGCTGTTCATAATCCATGAATTCATTTCTTTTTGAGAATATCAAGAATTATTAATTAGGCTGCTAAGGGACATGTTTTGCGATTCCGTGAATATAAGTCAACTCAAAAATTCTATCAACATGCTCTCTGGACCCTTTTATAGCGGTGACGCTGCTTTTCGCTTGAGTAAAATAGCTAATTATAATCTTAAGGAACCAAAAATATGCTTTTATAGCAAAACGGGATAATTGAATGACTTTCAATAATATTAAAATGGTAATAACAACACAAGACAAGACATTTTTACTTATTGTAAAAAACTGTGCAGGTTCCTCCTACAATATTTTCATACTAACTATAATCTCACAAGTAGCTACCAATGCCATTTCTACTATAGCTGATATCAAGTACTACAAGCCTTTTAACAAATAAAATATATAAAATGGTTAATTACTATAGTTACTTTAAGTTTATTAAACATTATTTGATTAGATCGACTCAATGAACTTTCTACGGCTGTTGAGCAGAATCTTAATAAAAAAAATAAAAAAATTGTTCACGTTGCAGTTCAGTTTGCTATATAAGCAAGTTTTTACTTTCCTTGAGGTATAACTTTTTATTGTTGAGTGCTGAAATGTACTAATAAGCAGAATAACTATTTTTCATTCAACTTTATTTTGTTATTTTTTCTTACAAACGTTTTTTGCCAGAACTTCTTTTAATTCGATATATTTCTAAATGTTAGATTCAGATAAAGTTGTATTATTTAAACTTAAGGTTTTTTAAAAAAAACGGGTTTTGGCAGTCTAACGGTTATTTAAGGATTAAATCAACACGTTGTGTGATCTTATGTGTAGAATACACAATTCTATCTTAACGATAAGCACTAGGTATAATTTTACTTAATTAATTGAAGTTCCAATAAGCGACATCAATTTTGTCGTATTAAACCATTTTCTATAAATGTCCCGAAAGTAAAATTTTTTAGTTTCGAAAAAAAACTACAATATTGATTGGAGAATAAAATACCCAAAATGCATAATAAGCTGTGCTCAGTAAAGCTGACAAAAGTAGTCAGAAGCGAAACGACAGTTTTTTATCTAGGAATTTTCCCTAGCTTTAGTTGAAATTGGACATTTTCACATCAATATGATTTTTAATGGTTCTACTTTGTGTTGTTCAACCACAATGCGAATTTATGCTATTTTGTAAGTTTGTGTAGATTTATTTGTTCAATTTTCGTTTTGGTTTGTTGAATTTTGCTTACTAATTACTACCTAATTTAACTTTTTTTTTAAGTGAATAATACTCGAGACACCAGTAAAATGCTTATTTTATTAACGAAAATTAAAAAACAAACAAACATCAAATATCAATTTATTTTCTTTCAGGCAGTCACAGGTCTTTTCTTAATAAATATTTTTGGATTTAGTGCGCTTTGCTTAAACAGGACTGAATTTAATGCACCTTGCTTCACTGAAAAATGGACCAAATGCGTTTTGGACAGTCGGTCTACATCAATTATATTGATTGTAGGTGTGCAACCTATAAAGTAGTTGATTCTGGCGATAACACTCAAGATATTAAAACAACATTTTCAAATTATTATACTCTAATACTCACAGCTCAAGCAAATATAAACCTGTTGAAATATATTATATTCTTGGAAACCATATACAATTTCTGCCTATGTAACTTTCAGACAATCCATCTTTTCATTATTATTATGCCATAAAAAGCTTCTCTAAAGAGAAACTTCACAGTCGCCCGCATAGTCGTAAATTGTATCTCCACCTCATTATCGAAACTTCAAATTGAAACATAATATAGAAGATAACTGCAACGGCCATCGCGAGTACCGTGGCCTTTGAAAACACTCTAACGGTAGCAGGTGCTGTTATAGTACGTTTAACAAAAACGTTACAAAGCATTCTCCTCTCGTCCCTCTTTGTCCGTCCTTTATCATCACCCTCAAGTCTTTTTGCGGACGGTATTTTCTTCCCTTTTATCATAACATCGCTGGAACTATTAACTTCACTTCTATCTACTTGGCTTGATGCCAGGGAAGTACGTAGTGTTGGTTTGCTGCGGGATACAAAGATGTGGTGAAAACACAATGGTGAAAGTTCGGAAATAGTGATACAGACCGGATTTTCGAATTATTGATAGCCTAGACGGCTTCCCTTAGTTTTCCGTCCATAAGCGACATTATTGCTGGAGTTGCTCCCATTTGGGGCGTAGTTGAACACCATAAGTTTGATCACTAATGGAGAATCCGCTTGATTTTGTGATTATCAATTATTGAAGTGTATTTTGTAGTATAATATAATATGGACTGGGAAAGTTGTTCGTTAGAAAGTTCTAAAAAAGATGAGTACTGATCGGGGTGGGTAGGTGCATTTGCTAACTCGCAAACAGCCTTGAAGGTTTTCAAATTTCATTTTTTCACTAGTAATTAGTGAACAAATTTTATTTTGATCTTCAATTAACAACAGTTGGGACCGTTGGCTTCATATGATGCTAATTGGCGTCCCCATAGAGGGCGACACTTAGGTGAGTTCATGTTGCTATCACACCCTTGACTGTGTTACGTATATACAACCCAAATGCTCTATACACTTAGACGGCTAGGCTATACTGACGAGTCTAGGCTAAAGACGAAACATGCATGTCTATAGCAGGTCTGAAGCATTGTGGAGAGCATACACCTAATAGTATCATTGTTGTTATTTTATAACTGAGAAAATAATTTAGACCATTCAAAAAATTATTAAGCAATGATATTCTGTTCAGATTTCCATAAAATCGCAATTTTATCCGATTTTCTTAAGCATTAAACGCAATCAAAAGTTACCCCTCTCCATGTCGTCCGATCCGATTGGTACTGGTAGCATGGTTGATTACGGTGACTAATGCTACCCGACGGATGTGCAAGCGCTGCTGAATCATCTCTGTTTAAATCCTCCCAAGCAGACGAATCGACGCCTTCTAGCTCTCTCACAGCGATTTTTAGTCCTTTTCAATCTAATCCTTTGTTTGAATCACAACCCAAACCATCATGGGTGCGCAACCTGGCACTCAGTGTCTATACAACAGGACTCAACGTATCCAAAGGAAGAAGTACCTACGATACTGGAAGACCACTACACGGCGGCGGCGTGTTAATAGGAACAAAGGCTGGCAAACAGGAGAGCAGGGATGCAAAACATAAACTTTCAGAAAGCCTCAAACATGCTCGAGGTGCATTATGTGTATGTACTATACGTAATTAGAAACTAGAATGAAGCTATCTCTCTGCTGAACAAGTTAAATATGAATTCTTAATTATAAGATAGTAAGTTAAACAGAATCTCACACGAGCTAACGATACACTTTCACAATATTTTTTTCTTGAAGGTTACATTTTTTGTGCTTGCTTAGTGCCCCCCCCCCCCCCCTAGGAACTAAATAATTTCAGCAATCAGGTATTTTCTATCTAGACTGACTTATGGAAAGCCAATTGGACTGACTGATGGATATATTATCTATAAAATTAGATCCAGTAGGTTATCATTGCTCCAAACCGAGGTTTGGATCAATGATATGGATGGATTTGGATACGATTATTAGTTGTCTTTTGCATATAAATACATATCGTCTTGTCAGGAACTGAAATACTAAAACAGATTTGTAGCTCTACGTATGCAATATTTTATAAATCATTTGAAACTATCCAGTTATATTGACATCCCGAACAGTAGCCAAGTGTCCGATTAATATAACTATAAAATATTACTAAGAAAGAAACATTAAAATTTGTATCCAACGATGATTGAAGAACAGGGCATAGATTAAGGTAGATTCTGTACTAGATAAAAATTTCAAGATGGAAGTGAAGGAATCTGTCTTTATAATAATCAAGTGTGTGCTCTAGAATATGCATCAGACTTGCTTTAGATATGCATGTTTCATCTTTAGCCTAGACTCGTCAGTATAGCCTGGCGGTCTAGCTGTAGAGAGCAATCGAATGGTATATACCTATCCCAGTCAAGGGTGTGATAGCAATATCAATACTCATCTCCAAGCATCGCGCACTATGGTGCTGCCCATTTGCAGCCTACAAAATCAAAATCAAAGTTCCTAACACCTGGACTGCCTTCAATAGGTAGCGCCATAGTGTGCGACGCTTTGAGGTGACTGCTTCTAATATTTGTTTTCCAAACTCACAAATGGCTGAGACGTTCTTTCTATGGATTTTCTTAAGGTTCTGGACAAGCAATTATACCGTGGTGTGTTGGGATTCTACTGAAGAGACGATCCATTCTAGGTATGTCACTCACTTTGATATTTGTTAATAATGCAATTTTTCCAATGCATCCGAGGATATAATAGTTCATACTGAATTCTAATATATTTCAGAATAATGATAATGATAAATATAATAAATTAAAATTCTAATATTCTGCAGATGAGGCCAAAACCTTAAATGAATATTCAGTGGTCATATATGAAGTTTCATTTAATGTCTAGTGGAAGCAATATGATGCCAATTATCAACTTTATTGCTCAAAAGCTGATTCAGGAAATTTTGGTTGAGAGACACAATTATTTGCTTTGAGGAAATCAGTAAATGTATGACAATAAGTAGATTAATCAGCATGACCGGTTCTTGAATGATCAATCAATCAACTAACACATGGCTGAAAAAAGATTCAACTAGTTCATTCACCATTTTTTTCAGAATAAGCACTGATACATCATTATTAAAACTTTATAGACTTGAGCATGTTTTGGCATTGAACGGAAATATCTAATCTAATGAGGTATGGATTTATGTAAGTCATCTTTCGTTCTGAGGCTCTTCAGGTTGATTTATTTCAATTATTCTACGTGGCAAACATTCACCTTAGATGACTGTTACCTATAATGATGCAGGTTCACCTCACCTGGAATAATGGTGAAAGTGCTTAGTTTAAATAATTCAATCATACGAGTACTTCCACCTTTTTTAATAATTGGATTCGCACTTGGATGTACTAACACTATCACATCAAAAGTGACTCATTTCGGGGATGACGTGAGAAGATAATTCTGTTTCATCCAACAATAACAAAAAAAACTCCTGTAGTGAAAGAAATCGAGTGTCTCAAAATACCCAGTTTGAAATTCAGCTTGCATATTCCTATCCCGTAATATTCTGAGCATAAATAAACTGAGCTGTAGTCTGGCTATACCAAAACTTTGTTTTCCATAATAACAGTAATATTTGTACGGGATCCAAAGTTGGATTTTATACGCTCTACTTTATATTTAATGTATGGCGTACTCACCGGGCACTAACCGGAGGCGTAAAAGTTAAATGTAGTAGTTTTAGCAATTAGGCAATAAATAAGATACGCCTTTTAACTGCATTCATAAGTATGTATGTATAAATTGTTAGCTTCGTTGTATGAGGTACATAATGGGGCGCACTATATAAAACGAAAATTATCCACAAATGTGTGTTATTATGGTTTTGCGTCTCAGTCGTCACTGATTGCAGCCTGAGTAGGATCATCTTTTGGGTCTAAATTTGAGGAAGTACCATAATAAATATCTAAATGCAAGAATGAAACTTACACTATCATCGATTATTATATTAAGCTTATACAGGGTGAATGATACTCCCATTCGAAGATACAATTTCAAAACAGACCGACAGACCGACAGACCGACAGACCGACAGACCGACAGACCGACAGACCGACAGACCGACAGACCGACAGACCGACAGACCGACAGACCGACAGACCGACAGACCGACAGACCGACAGATCGACACACCGATAGACCGACAGACCGACAGACCGACAGACCGACAGACCGACAGACCGACAGACCGACAGACCGACAGACCGACAGACCGACAGACCGACAGACCGACAGACCGACAGACCGACAGACCGACAGACCGACAGACCGACAGACCGACAGACCGACAGACCGACAGACCGACAGACCGACAGACCGACAGACCGACAGACCGACAGACCGACAGACCGACAGACCGACAGACCGACAGACCGACAGACCGACAGACCGACAGACCGACAGACCGACAGACCGACAGACCGATAGACCGACAGACCGATAGATGGTCAAACCGAAGGTGATTAGTTACATAACTTTGTGTCATCAATGCAACATAATATTTCAAAAAGATCGCAAATTTAAAGTTTTTTTTAGTATAAAAATATTGGTTTCTCTGATGCGTGAACAATAACAATTTTTTTGCTTACAAAAAGGCCTGTTTCTTATCGATGCCTCTCGTTATTTATCATAGATACTTAACATTACAAGAGCTATCTAGCTCGTAGGGCAAAAGTATTCCATGAGACCATCAAAACTTAAAACAATACTTACAGATTCTATATTAGACATTTGATCTTTAAATATACGTTTTCAAAGATCAACGATATGCCAATCTATCCGATAAGAAAATGAAAATGAAGGAAGAATTTTCATGTCCTATCCTCACCGAAAATAGAGATTCTATCATCAGTCCCCCGTATCTCGAGTGACTCACAGCGCTCCTCCAGCCACACCCAGCACCCTTACCATGCTCTTTCTTCTTCTCCTACTCCGACGTCGCTTGAGAAGCCCACCCCATCGTTTTCTTAGCTTCTGTTGCTTCGCCTTCCCCTACAAGGCGTCGCTAGTTCGGCCACTATCATGTAGATGGCGGTACATGCATTCGTGTGAAAATAGATGAGGGTTGAGGGGTGTTTAAGGATAACAGAATAGTCGAGGGGTTGGATAGTAGTGGAAATGAAGTTGGCGAGGGCTTATAAGCGCTTATAATTTAGTTATTTTCGCGAGGCGCTGGTATAAAGTGTACTCTACCGTATGTTTTGTTTTGCCCAGGTATTGCTGAATGAAAGTCTTAGGTTCTCTTAGAACTGTGAATTCGGTTCAAGATCACAAATACTTGAAACCCATTTGTTCGAAGAAGAGATGACTCTTCCAATTATTCGATGAATTTATTCTATCTAAATGAAAAATACATCACCTCAGTAATGCATCTTCTTATGTTGAGTTCCTTGTGATCCTTTATGATTCCCTATAGTTATTTCAAGGAGGTCATATTTTATTCTATTGTGGCTATATCCTGCTAATCATGATTATAGCTAGATATGTGACACTGACTTGAATAGTCAGCTTTTCTTCCCAAGTGGTGAAAAATTATTTTACGTTACGCAAAATAATGTCACTCATGCCTTTGGGTTTGTCTGTATGTCTGGTAATCCTTGGCACCTCCATGCGAAGCTGGAAAGTACCATTCAGATTTTGTTGATATTTGAACGTTTTTGAAGCATTCTTCAATGTCTTCCAAAAATTGGTGGCAGGGTTGAGAGGTATCTCAAAATTAATTTGGCATTCTTAAAGGATATCGTGTCCTAGATAAATGTTTGACTCCGGTAATCCTCCGCACTTGTTAGACGTACATGATTATTCACGCATTTGCCTTCGAAACAGATAGATAAACATAATTTTTTAGACTCATAAACATAGTAAACTTTCAATACATTTTGAACCCTTCAAACATTTAAACCATATGATCTTTTTCTTTTGTACGGTACCTTCAGGATGTACATTGTATGATGAGGGCTAATTCCTTTCTTTCTGCTTGTACTACAAATAACTGCACGTTAATATTTAACAAACGATTTCATCAATTTGTTGAAGACTGTGATTGGATTTTGGGGCAAGATAAATGTATGGGAAGTGGCTAGCCCATTTGAACTAAATTCTAGAAATATTTGCATTTGTGGAAATTTTTGGAAACCTTAACATTTTATGAATTCTAAGATTACAAGAAATTTGGTTTTCTCCTATTTCTATTTCTTAAATTCAATTCCATCTATCAATAATTCTAAAATCAGATCCAAATTCTTATCCCAAAGGTATTACCATTGCGTGGGTAGTACAGAGACAACCTACTTTTCAGACATGCTATGTGGTTTCTAAGTCCAATTATAAAGTGTATGTATGGATTAAGGCTGATCAGGAACTCACAAAAACCTTGATGATCTTTACAGCTTACGGCACAGTTAACTTTTTGATTATCAGATCACATTCGGTGATCCTGTATAGTCATAGAAATACAGGATCTGATGGAACTTGAATGATGTTTTGAGCAGCACCGACCCCAAATCACATACCAAAACCAATATATGTCTATACGTCTATCTTTTTTCAAAAGTATCGAAAAATATTTATTCAAGTACAATATGTCGAAAGCTACATTTTATAATAATTTTCGCTTCAACTTTAATCCTTAATGTTTAATTATTTATTTTACTGGAGGCACAATATGTACTTCAATTTTAAGCCAGCAATTCACTTTTGGCCTTATAAATTTCTAGTCCAGTTATTACATCGTACACTGTTAAAAGCTTCAACTGGTCTTGAGTAATGTTGAGCTCTATAAATCAGTCAATATTTTTCACAGTTGTATGAGCCAACACAAAAAAACATAAAAATTACCTTGGCCACAAAAATAAAATCAATTTCGTAGATATGTGATTCATCCGGATACAAAACATCTAAGACCACTTCAATGTTCCTCTCCATGTATTGTCGAGCATAAAATTTACTGCAGATCATATTATTCGTCACATAAATGAAGCGGAGGGTGTTTACGGCAAAGGAATAAACACTAGATCGTTTATAGAAAATCGATCGCACTAAAATAAACGTAGATCGCTTTGATATTTCCATGAACATTTTACACCCTTACACCATTACCGTAAAATGTTTATAGTTATTGTAAGAAAAAGATCTTGCTTCTGGTGACATGCCATTTTCATTTCAGATTATCATTGGACGATTTCTTGGGATTGCATTGTTCTGAACAACTCTTTTGTACTTTTATAGTTCAGTATTATGTTACAATTAACAGTAATGAATACTAGCAAGGAGTAGTCAGATGTATGGACAAAATGTCAAAATAAATTTGGTGTTCTGTCTTATATAAGATTTCGACCCTGATAATACTCCATACCTGTTAGACACATATTGTTGTCCATACATTCAAAGCACAAAGGTGATTCTACTGTACAACTGTGAACTTAGAGTCTTGTGGTGATACATAGGACTAATAAATGTTATATAGTTTCGATAAACTGAGATGTGGCAGACTCCAGTGGTGACCATCTTATTGTATTGCGCCATCAAGCCGCCACCCAAGAAACATTTATCTGACTTTCAAATCAATCTGGCGATAATGCGATGTCAGATTCAGTAAAAATTGAGGTCGTAACCTATTGACACGACTGACGACGTCGCTTTTATATCAAAATCGACGTTGTTAGTCCGTGTGTCCAACGAACCGCCGACGTCAGATGTTGTGACGTAGCTTGCTATTGATTTGCCGACGTCGCATGCACGACGTTGTCATAGAGTACGTCTAGGTAACGTTGTGTTCATCCACCCTATCTTACGCTCCTTTTCAGTTACCTAATTTAGGTTGCGGATTAATGAGGCATTATCGACGTCCGTTAATACGACCTACGATTTGTAATTTCCATACATGTACGATAGTAAACATAACCTATAAAATTGTTTTGTTTTAGATTCGTTTTGACTTTGCGTTGGATTTGTATACCATGCAAAAAAACAACCAAAAAAGCATTTCGGTGTTTTTTTTTTGCCTGGTATAGATGAAGAGTTACACTGATACGATTTGATATTCCTCTTCATCTTTGAGAACCAACAGGCACCACTCCCCCCCACATCTGAGGGATTGGCTCTATTTCCATTCCTTTGAGTGTTTTGATGTACACTATTTTAAAACAGGACTACAGGAGGGCTATAGAAATTCAGGAATACTAAAATATAGGTTATGTTATCTATCATCACAAAACATTTACATAGACTGACATTACCACCACGACGTCGTCCTATTCGATTTCGTACCTTAGACCTAGATTTTCGAACATTTGCAGGTCGTCGCTCTTGGTACTTCGGTTGCACCTAACGACTAAGCTTGGAGACCTGGTCGATCTTGGTTCATTGTAAGTTCATATAAGGTCAAAGAGTATATATATATATATATATATATATATATATATATATATATATATATATATATATATATATATATATATATATACTCCTATACACCTGGGTTGCCACATTGAGTCTAATTTGTCCCGCCACCACCTTTAAAAATTGCCACCACTAAAGACCACTGCATTTTTGCTTAATAACCGTAATTAATATTTATGAAATTGTCACTTGTCGCAAAACTAGACTTCTGGCCCCAAATCGTCCCTGGTTCCACATGGCAACCCAGTGTGCGATACAGGGGTTTCTAGTTTCAGTCTAATTCGTCCCGCTACAATTTTAGCTATTACTACTACTTCTGATTACTGTATTTTAGACAAATAACCATAAACAATATGTATAATGCTGCTAGTCCATGAAAATATGGATTCAAATAGGTGGACTCCATATTACACATGCAGTAGTATCCGCTTATTAAGGATTTTGATCGTATTTTAGAACTGTTGATCCACCTAAGCTCTCTGTTTTCATTTGAATCCAAAAGACCAATACTCAATCCAATTGATTATTTCTAAACTGATACCATTGCGTGTGGAGTACAGACTTCACCTACTTAACACCATTTTTTCATAAGAACACCCAGCATCCAACGTGATGTTTTAATTCCATCACGCGCTCTCATGAATGTACACAAACGCAGACACAGTGACAGACAGAAAGAGGGAGACGGAAAGTGCGATCACGGTGCATGTGCATGTTTTCAGTTCGCGCCCGACCGTTCTGTCATCCCAAAAAACAAAATTAAATGTAAAATGTAAGCCGTTATGCATCATAGATATTGTGGACGTACAGATAAAAACTAAAAAGTAGCGTACACATAAATCAAGGAGGCTTTGGATACACGTCCATATGGCGGCCGACGGCTACAGCGTTGCTCTGATGTTTTGTGTACTGTTGCCAAATCGAATGCGTACGCGATTTAGGCGGCGATATGACGCGGAAATATGGAGTATTCAGGCTTAGCTCTTATGATTGCTTATTTATCACTATAGTTGTTCAATGCAAGCATTTGGCATGCTGTTTGGCTATGACAAATTTCTCGTCAATGACTCATCCTTTTACTGGACCTCCTTGTATTCTTCTTCTCCTTCTTCTCTTCTCCTTCTTCTTTTTCTTCATCTTCTTTTTCTTCATCTTCTTCTTCTTCTTCGACATTTTTTCATCATGTGTTTGCCGTCTTAGCCCTTCATAAGCTTCCACCCACCTACTCTGAGCTCCCTATCTATGATTACATGCCCCAATGTATGTTTCCCTCTTAGAGCAGGTAGTTGGACCTGCTCTAAGAGGAGAGAAAGGGGTCTCTTCCTTTGCCCTGGTAATTCAATTCCACAAGTCCCTTCGGCCATCTGTGTTCTGGTATTCTTTGGGCAAGACCGTACCATTGTAGTGCTCTGTTTTCTAATTTTCTTGTTATTGAGCATTGTACTCCCATTCGATGCCATATTTCCTCAGTTCGCATTTTATCCCTTCTGGTGACCTTTTGGCAATTTTTCATAAAGCGTACTTTGACTGTTCTTATGGCGGACGCTTTGGCGAAGGCAGGATCAAAAGGAAATCTTTTGGGTCCGGAATCGGCTGTAGGGTTGACGGCAGGTAGAATTAGAAAAGCTACGGACGAGTGGATTCAAATTCAACACTCTTTGAGGTGGAATAGCATCTCAGGACATTTCCGTCAGGCACGGGAATTCATTACAGGGCATGTAGCCAAAGAGGGACGATTTTGCCTCTCTATTTACAGGAGTCATCTTAGGTTGCTGGTGGGACTGCTCTCTGGTCATAATACCTTTAGGCGGCACCTGCACCTAATGGGGATAGTTAGTGACCCAACGTGTGCCCACTGTGACAATGAGGAGGAGTCCTCGGCATACATACTATGTCGCTGTGAAGTCCTCGGGCACCACAGGCAGGCCATACTGGGGTCCATGATTCTGGAACCAGGGGATATAAGATGGTCAGGAACCAAGGCCATACTTAACTTTGCGAAAAGGGCTGGCCTTGTAAACTAGAGCTGATAGAGGCGCAAAAGAGCCCGGCAGTGGCCTATGACCGATGGTCCATATCGGAATACCTCTTCCATTCATTCGTTCATTGACTGTTCTTAGTTTAATTCGTATTGTTGTTATCATTGGTCACACTTACGCCTTGAAAGATTCATTGCTTACTTTCTTTAGTAACACTGTTTTTGCACACTAATCCATGAAGTTCCTTTGTAGCCTGCTTTCTCCGTGTCATTTTCATGCAGGTCTTATTGATCCCAAATGGTTAAAAGTTTGACAGCTTTCAATAGTTCCTTCTTATAAATTTAAATTCGGTCTTACGCATATTTATCATGGGTCCTCACAGCTTTTTTTTCTATAGATAACCACACGTAATGGCGTCTATTCACATTGACTTTAAAACGCTGTAGATTGTAACCATCTGAAAATAAACTCCCGGGTAGCTCAATCCAAAATGTTCTCGAAGAAACTAACTTTGGAAGAGCCTCATTCGACGCGGTGTAAGCTCGACGTGGTGAGCGTTGGGCTCCTCTGGTGTTCGTTGTACTAGCGACTTTGGGTGTTATTATGTAAGACAGCTCGGTCGAATGTTCACCATGTTAATATAAATACATAGTTGCAATAATTGACACATTATTTAAACAATACGTTTTCACAATACGAATACGCTAGGAGATCTTGTTAGGCTCCATGATGAACTGCACACACGTAATTGAAACAACTACAGTTATATGTTGATAACCCTGTATGAAAATATCCCATTATGTTCAACAAGCAATCACTCCCTGAAGTTTTTTGCATATCATCTGAAACATTCTGTACAGTGGACGATAACCCCTGTCTCTACCTGCTCTTTTATTGAGTCTGTAAGGTGGCCAATGCTTCAGCTCGTTCTTTATATTATAATCAGCTAAAGGCGAACTTCCTCTTTTTAGAATGCCGACGCTACTTCTACACGACAATTTCTTTGTAGTTTATCTGAAAGGGGTAGGAATTCAAATGCCAACCAACGCTTTAATACAACAAAGTCTGATAATACAGTGGCGTACCATATGTTCATATTTACGCTAAGGATATCGAGAAATTGATGTCCCATATTTATTACTGAAGATGAACATAAGTAATTGTAAACGTCTTGCTCTATTCATCAAAATATCAGACGTACGCTAAGAATAGCGTCAAAACCACTGCTTGTCAACCTCCCCTCCACTGGTATCAGCTTTGATTTGACGATCGTAATGATCTTAAAGATATTAGATCTTCAAAATAGACTAATTTAAAATTTTCACAGTCCTAAATATTTTATAAGCTTATTTTCATAGCTCCAATAATATACAAACAGCAGTTATTTCTATACTAGAAGCTCAAAAATTCAATTCAATCAAACCGCCGCGCTCAGAGTTAATCTACTTGATGAATTTTTTTGAATCGTGACTATTTATCTATTATAAATATGCAGTATCCTCAAAACTCCCTAAGCTTTTGTATTCTTGTACTTCAGACATTAACTGTGTCCAGTAAAAGGAAATTTTTTTTACAAGTCAGCTTATGTTCTCACGAGCTATGTATTTGCCACATACTTTAACATGTATTCATTTGAATTTGCATCGCAGTAGTTCTTTTACTGTTATTGTTGATCTATGTCGAACATTTCGCTTCTCTGGAATCTGAAGTTACGCCACTGTTATGCACTCGGACAATAGGAAACGAGCGTTTTTAAAGGGCCTTTTTTATTTCTAAGTATATATACGCCTTTGCATTATGGATTATAGCGAATCCATTTATATCGTTTTTGATAGTGTAATGGAAGGTCCGATAGAAGTTTTTAGTGTAGGAAATAACAACGGAACATATGGCAGGTGAAAGTAGTTTGTCATTTGGTCCATGATGTCAAGAAGGGTGAAAATACTGTTTGCTTATTCGTCAGGCTTTAGGTTGATGATCTGATTTTTATACTTGATTATACAAATAGATTCTTTTATGGATAAAGGCGAGTCCCTTGAGGTGTCGGAAGTTTGAACTGGTGAGGATGCTAGAATCTATAGAAGAGGGACAAATCAGCCAAATTTCTTCGGTGTTCTAAACTGAAGACGTCGATGTCCCTTGCAAGTAGCTTTTTCAGTTAGTATAAATTACCCTGCTTCTGGAACGTGAACTTAAGAATATAGGAAACATGATCATGCTATCGTGACATGTTATTGTTGATGCTGATTCCTAGGCAGAAGCTGCACAGATCGTTATTATATACCACTAAAAAAAACAAGACGCAATTATCATGATCCACGAGAACTTATGATAATAATTGTATACAAATAAAATATATTGTGAAGGTGTGACGTATTTCATTTTATGTTAGAAGCTCAGTTTGGATCAAAGTCAAACGCCTCAGTAATTCTTTATTCAGCCTAACACTTAAACAATTACAAGAGTTTTACTAAATAAGAGCATCTACAATCACAAAAGTAATTGATTACACAAAAAACCAATATATACTGAAAAACTTCTGTATATAATGTTTGTGTCAGCTCTAGATAATTGGGAGGAATACAAATTGGGTGAATTTATTCCGTGCTTGTTTTGACAACTTTCACGAAACATTAATGCGATTCTTAGCTGAATATTGGAATAATCATAAATCATTTAAAATTTGCCTCAGGCAGGTTTACTACGTCCTTCCCGTGCATTTGACATCGTTAAATCTAGTTCATATTGTATGGTTTTTGGGAGATGTTAAACAAAGCCGAATATGTGTCTGTCCTTTTATCTAAATTAGCTAATGAGGAGGTTTCATGAAATTTGAAACAAATTAATGAAAACAGAAACATATTCTCACTGGAGTCCATCTACTTGACTCCTTTTATTATTTACGTTAGACCAACGGAAAAAATTATTTGCTGGGATTCTGATTGAATTGTTCGCTTCTCTGTGGGAGGCATCAATCAACTTTATTGACGTTTTTGATCATTCCACCAATCAATATTATTGATTTTCCGATACAATAAAAAATTATAATATAAGAGAGCTAAGATGGCAAGACACCAAATTACAATCCATTTAAAACTATCAATCTGCAGCTGCAGGGTAATTGATTAAATTCTAACTTTAGTAGTAGACCGCGTCGAATGATTTGTCTTGGAGTTAAAATTAATGGTCAATCGCAACAGCATGGCAATTAAGGGTAGTGGACTGTAGATGGACAAGAATCAGGGCTAAGACCTCGGATAGTGCTAAATTTGATGGATTGAGATTAAATTGAAATTAACGTTCAGCTACCCTGAGCTCTTGAATCGCTTGAATTGCTGCAGACGTTTCTAATTTAAAGGCCAGCTAAGAGAAATGAAATAGGAAGGAAAAAGATTACATTCTACATTATATAAAAGCAAACCTTGTAATGGACGAAGAGTAGTGTAGTACGATCACACCACTTGCACTTTCTCCTCGGGAGTTGCTCAGAACTGAGTGTTCAACCTATCCAAACTGTGAAAGGAGATGGTAACACCACCCAACCGAACCTCCCTCATACCTGCTATAGAGGGTCAATGCTCCCCCAGACTGGATTCACACAGCAGATGCTTAGCTTTCTCGTTCTTCTGTTCACAACTCCTGCATAGTGTGGTTTTATCCATCGTCATATTGAAGAGATGTTCTCTCAGCTAACAGTGTTCTCTGGCAATGCCAGTGGACAAACTCAATTGTTGTCTGAAAACGGACAAGTAACAATTCGCAACTTCTTCACTAGGATATCCGAGGAATTCTTCAGCAAAAGGGCAGCCTATGGTGCTAGCCCACTTATTTTTTCATAGCACTAATGGACAGAATACAATATGGCTCAGTAACAAGCATTTTCGTCTCAGCTTCTCTCATTAGCCTTGAAAAGTGAATGTCCTTTTATACAACCAACTATTATGTTGTTTTTGGTAGAAGCATTTACAAGTGTATTTGTGAAGCTTCTCTGTTGTCTGTGCAGATTCTAGTATTCAACCAGTTCTACCTGTCCTCCACTGGCATGTCTTTTATGTGACATTTACTGTTTACGCACTGGTTTCTAGATTATCACAACTAGCCCCTTAATTTTTGTGATAAGTACGGTTAACTTTGAACTGTCGACCTCAGCCTCAGAAGTGGCAATTTTGCAACACTCTTGCTCCACATTCAATTTTTAGCTATTTTTATGATTTAAAGAATTCCCAGAATTTTAATGGCCCTTTCATTCCGTATGTAGCTCAATGATCGTTCTGCCTCTTAAATATATGTATCAGTCACTGGCTACTAGATGTCCAATCAAGATAGAACTGTACAGTTTAAGGAGTTTGAAAGAAGTTTTACACTTAAGGAGGTTGTCTTTCATCGCACATTCTCGGCTCTAATTGACAGTCTCGGCATATCTTAACGCTAATGCATCTGTCAAGAACATAGGAGGTTAGGGTTCGATTCCCACTGGCTCATAAGTTTTCTTCCTAATTGTTATGAAAACTAGTTGTTTTCCTCACGGATTGTAGGGAACTCCGATGAAAATCTGCACTTACAAAGTCATATTCTTAATCTGACAAGCTTTCTAGATTCTAGCGTTGCACATCCACCAAATTCTCCTGAAACTAAAACAACTATTATGCAAAAGCAGGATACAGATAGTGAGCCTTACCATTTAATGAAGACGACTTTCTTATCTGCCCAAGGCAAATGCCAGTCTCCAAACATTTACCGCCCTAATTGTACCACAACCGGTCCACAGACTAACACAGCGTTTCGGTTAGCTAATAGGTTTACCACGAGGAGAGTATCAATAGGATATATCTCTGTATGGCGCCGGTAATTCAACAATTATGTTGGGATTACTTTACACATATAGGGTGCGCAAATCTTCGCGTTGATATAATAAATCCAATAACTGTTACTTGTAGAGAATAGGGGTGAACTAAGAAGGCAGCATGTATTTTTGGACCACGACTGTCATATTGTTGATGGAAGTTCAACAAATTTCGAAATGTTGATCATAATCGAAGCATAAAATATGGTATACTAAAAATATTGGAATCTAAGTTGAGAAGAAAATTATATTTCTATTTACAGTATATTTTTTCGAATGAGTTTTGGTAAGGAAAATATACTTTTCTCATCAAGTGAATTGACTTAATGGGAGAATAGGTATTTTTGTCGTGAGTATGACTTTACAGGAATATCTCAATTATTGAATTGATAATGTCTTTTTATGTTTTGAATGGACCTATTTTGTATTAAGCTCTCCAATTAACACTGATGATGAGTGGTATCTACCCTTAGAGTAATTTTATTTTCATGAATTCCTGGCGAGAATGCGTAGTAAAGATAAACTGATATTATATAGTGCCCTTTAATATCCGACCTTTTGTATTGATCCTCCTCTGAGTGTATTGCCCTTGAAAATAAAAGCATTAGGGCAGTCCAAGATCGTATAGTTTCCTGTCGCAGTTTCCTTCGATGGACTTTTCCTGTTTTACGACAGCTCACGCTGTTAATCTTCCACTTTAACGTATTTTATTGGATTGCTCACCCTTGAGGTTTTAGAATAATGAAAAGAAAATGGGTCGTGGCCTTACTAGGATGTATTGAGGAAAAATAATATGTTTTGATCCATTTGTATCCAAAATAGCTAATCTGGATTTTAACTGAGTTTCATTATAAGCACTTTATTATATCTTAGAGACAAATAACAGACTGTTCGTTCATTCATCCAAGACCAATCGTGGATGATGTCGTTTTGTTCTACTTACCATGTCGACGTAGGATTGGGATAAATAAAATAAATCAAATGGTATTATATGTTTGGCAAACTCATAGTTCTATATGCAATTTCGACGATGATGCCAAAAAATATAGACTACTATAACTAATTCATAAATTAATTTCCACCTGGGTGACAGCATCGTCGGAAGCAGTGTTACAATCATGACGAATATAAGATATGTTGCAATCTAAACATCTCAACATTTCAAGTGAATCTTCACAAATGAATGACAATACAGTGAGACAGTGCAGACAATAAAAAATATTGGATGATGTTAAGTATATAATTCCAGCGCTGTCTTGCCTCAGTGTTGCCATCGAATTAAATTATCTGTATTTCTACCACTGACGATAGGTTCTATCGTCGTTGATTTCTACCATATTACAATGATTTGTGGAAGGAATGAAAAGAGTCATCGCAGTGTTGTCAGATTTTCAACAGTTAAATGAGCTTTGAGCGTTCCTAAGTATGGCCTGTCTTATGTGATGCCGAATATTTTGTTGGAATGTTTAGAAGAGCTAAAGTGAGGCAAATTTTAACCTTTATTCTTGAGATTTATATGGATGAGCTTCGAATACAAAAATACAACCTATATTGACAAATAACGTCAATGTTTGAGTGACTCATGATATTTCCGGCTGGCCGCTAATTGAAATCACATATTTATGAACTTATCTTTATCGACGTTTCGGCTCACTCGGCAGCCTTTACTAAGGTACAAAACAGAATAAAAAAATCTGATTTTGAAAATATGATGACATTAATATTCAAGATTGTTTCCAGGGCTACAGTTTTGTTTTGCACAAGACTTCAGTATGAAGTATTGTGAAAGGCTAAAATACAGAGTTATGCATTTGCATTGTTGATAAGTCCAAAATCGGAAATGATACACCACCACACAAGGAACATAAAGTAATAGGGATCCAAGAATAAACCATAAGAAAGCCAGGATAAAAACTTATGGCTTAAAAAGCACTGACTAGATCTTTCTGCGAGGCATACTCAACCAAACTGGGACACAGTGTCTTGAAGAATTAGAAATACACTCGTCGTTCAACTTTGCAGATTGGCAGATTCTTTGACATCTCTTTTAAAATATTACCCTATTTGTGCGAATGATGACCTGATAACTTTCAATTATTATTCTGACTGCTGGCTAGAAGATTCAATTCGAAAATCCACTAGTTCAGCTTCAATGTAAAATCTAATTTTTGATTGATGAATTGGTAGCTTTCAAGGAATATCATTAACCGTACATTCAGACACCAACCCTCAATGATTTACAGAGCTTTTTGCATATTTCGCGATTTTTATTTGTTTCCAGTATAAATCCTAAGTACAAACACTGTATCCTAGGAAATCATAGTATTACATTTAATCGTGGAAGCAAGGAAGCTTTACATTTGAGGCAAACCAAATGCAGGATTCATGCGAAATTGATGAGGATGACAATTTGAGGGAAAACGAAATCCTTCGAGAGAGTAGGTGAAGTGTAGTGTCTGAAACAAGCAAACCATATTAACGTAACGTCAAGTTCGGAGGATGTCCAGCTAACAGTTGTATAGCGCATCCGGTAATGCATGCAAGAAGCGATGTTGCCATAACTCAACCATTACGAGGGTCACGCTGAAAGTTTTTAGATACGGTAAAACTACTAGATTTTTTTTAAATTTTATTCTGTTCTTTCAACGTATGCTCCCCCTACATCAATACATTTTCGCATTCGGTAAAACCACTTGTCAAATTCTTGTGACCAACGTTCCTTTGAAATGTTGCTAATTTCCTCCTCAAATGCAGCGATTGCCTCTCCATTGGTGGAAAAATGAAAGAATAAGTCGCACGGAGCTAGGTCCGAGGAATAAGGTGGGTGAGGCAACAGTTTGACACCCTGTTCAGCAAAAAATCGAGTGTTCTTGCAGCGCTGTGGGCGGGTGCGTTGTCATGGTGCCATACCCCACAGATCAGTCTTTGGACCGCTCCTGCATAGTTCTTGGACGACTACAGGAATACATTTGGTTATACACCATTCAGAAGTAAATGTCTTTTGATTTTCCAAGGCTACTGTTGTGATGTATCCACTTTTAGAAAAAAAAGATGCGACTATTTTCTTTTCAACACTATTGGAACGACGAATTTTCGTTGGAAGCTGCTCACTTTCAAAGCACCAAACTAATTACTGCTGTTTTGTTTCGGGATCATAATGATGTAACCATGTTTCGTCTCCGGTTGTGATATTAAAAGTGTTTTTACTGTGCCCTTTATCATTTTTTTCAAGTATAAACTTAGCCCAATTAACTCGGATTGCTTTTTGCTCACTGGTCAACAAAGGTTTTCATGAACGATTGTTCTGACCGCTGTCGATCCAATCTTCAGAGAAGTCTCATCTCGGTGTCGGTTATATGTCGATCTTTCTTTACAATTTTTTGCACAGCTTCTACAGTTTCCGGAGTAACAGCGATCAAATGTCGACCTGTGCTAGGTTTATCATCAAGTGAGACCCGGCCCTTTTAAACTCAGCAAACCAATTAAAAACTGTAGCCCTAGAAGGGGCAGAGTTCTCAACGCAACTCACTAAACCTTCGTGACATTCCGCTTGTTTTTGTCCCATTTTATCGTCATACAAAGTCATGGTTCGAAAATCGCGACTACCCGGTTCCATTTTCACGTTAAAATTCGGCCAACACTTGAATGCATTCGAGACCGTGGCAAGGCAACTATTGAATGATTCAAATGCTGCCTTTGCGTGTAAACACTTACAAGTTTAGACAAAATAGCTGCGTGCTCAAAGTTGTTTGAACTTGTATTTATTAGGAATATCTAGACTTTCAGCCTGACCCTCGTAACTCGTATCAACAATTTCAAAGTATATTATTTACTTGATTTAATTATATGTGTTTTCTACGATTCGTAGATTTGCAACCTCACTGCATTGCATCATGATAGGCACATCCACCACTTCCATGGATGAATACTCAGATAGAAAGTCTGAAGATATCTGGTATCGGCAGAAACGGAATCCAAGCCACATCTATTTGGTTTCCGGTACTGACGCTTCTATTAATTAATCATTATCTTGACAAGTTGATATCATATCAGCTTAAGCCCCGTTTACTTCGTAAACCTGGTTCAGCAAAATATGGCTATTGCAAAACGTAGTTTAAGGTTAAACCATTAAACCACGTTTGAATACTTGATTGAACGCAGATTAGCTGAACGCTCAATTTTGGTTGCTTGTTGTTTGAACTCAGTCAAAGCTCAGATCCACTTTGTTTTGGAAACTATACTATACTGCACTTACTGAAAACTCATATTTTTAAGGTTCTTGTTTTGATATTTTTGGGTACAAGATAATCAATAATAAAATATTTAAGCTGATTGAAATCAATGCTTAATCCCGTCCATCCAGTTGATTTCTTTTTTATATTTTTGAATTCGGCGAGCAGGTGCTTTGATTAGGAAGTATCGGATTCAATACAAATCAAACGACTTGACAACACCGGCGCGTGGGTATTACCACGGAATCCCTACGCCTTCGCCAATTAATGCAAATGTGCATCGGGAGATTGCTAGAAACGCGTTCGACACGGCATGAGATTTCCTACTGACGCAAAAGACATTGGGCAGTAGCCACTTTGATTGCTTGAACTTGAGAAACTTTCTGTATTTTGCTCATGCAATTACGGGCAGTGAAACGAGGAAATCCCGAATGCGGAGCTGCATAGCTTACCCGAAATTGCTCAATTGAGCAAAGCTAGCCAAGTTACTTAATTAGATTGCAAAACTTTTTATCCGTCAAACTTGTGTCTTGAAGATCTTCACCTAATATAATCCACGCTTGTTATATGATACTTTTTGGTCGTTAGGGTTGAGGTTTAGTAGGTGGGTTGGGGTTGGTCTGCATACAATATCTTATGCAAACGATAAATAATGATATCATTGTTATGAATACTTTTGGTTCTAGATTCTGAATAAATTCAGATTTTCAAAGTGTTATAAATTAGCAATTACTGACGCAGCCAGTAGCCAGCAGTTATTATATCAAAAAGAAAAGGAATATAATTATTATGGAAATAAATATATAACATAAAGCCTGCTTTATGGTTTTTATCTTGCTTCCAAGGTTTTAATTTTGCTATTGCTAAGTTTATTTGATTATCTTTATGCCTATAAAGGGTATCTTAATAATGGTATCGTCGACGAAGCTATGAGTTTAATACAGTATTGGCGTCCAGTTCTCAGGTCATATGGATCGACGAAGCGAGATTACGTTTAAATTCCAGAATAGCTATTATTGAAAGATAATTTCAGCATTCACGGTGAAATTGCTTGACCACTGAAGAGAAAACTTTCAAACGTGGGGTGACAATATATAGTGCACGTCAGTAGAATCAAGTATAGATTTTCTCCCCCTCGGTACATAATGTGTGTCTGTTAACCCCTTTTGTCCAGCTGAGTTGACTTGGCTTGAGCGTCCCTAATTTAGGGCTAGTCGTTTGCGTAAGCTTTTCTAAGAGCTTTTGAGGGCAACTTCGCGAGGTAAATATAAAACTTATTGAAATACGGCTTTGTAAAGTAGGCATTATAATTGCAATTATTTAGAATGAAATAATGCTTATTTATCAATACACTGTATACATATCACCCATGTCCATCGGTCTATCGGACTTAATGTCACCGAGTAATCTCAGTAACTGCCGCATCGGTCCTCCGATACCGCAATGCGCCCATTGACCCCACTATATCTATTAGCGCGCTTGACTTTGCCTCGACGCATTCTATACAGACTATCCCCACTCCTTACATCGATACGTAGATGCGAGTACACAGTGAACTTGTGCAGGAAAATCAGCATACCGCTGTATATGTATTATGATTGTTTGTACTCTTATCAATGTTTTCGTGAAATAGATAACCTGAAAAATCTATTTGCGCTCGGAGAAAGCGACGCTTTTTCCTTATCACAACAGATGCTGGTTTAAGTGAATTAATTAATACCTGATCGAAAAACGTGCATTAAATCATATCTGAAGGCAATGAAATATATAGCAACCATTTTGCTGACATATGGTATGATAGTGTAGAGTAGTAATAGTGTGTACGGCTCTTGCGTTTGTCAGCACAAAGTAATCTATACTGCTTTGACTGAAATTACGTAATTAAGATTCTGCAAATACTTCATCAGTAGTCAATGCAGCTCAAAAGCAGTCAAGCTGAAATTCCACATTCCACGTTCGCGGAAAATTGCAGCAACTGACAACTCTTTCGTAAGAAAAAACCAAGACGGCACCTGCAAACGTTAAATTTACCTTATTGGTAAACAGACAACCATGCAAATAAAATTTTTTCTAACCTCAAAGCCAGTATTGCTGTTCTTCTAATATAAATGTGATCCTCACCATAAGGCATAATGGGGCAAATCATAATAATTAAAACAAATATTCACCTGATTTTAACATATTGAAAAATATCTGGGCAACACAGATGTGATATTCAGGAAAGTCAGAAAAGCTCATTATTACACCATAAGATAAACCATCTTGTCAACATACTAAGTCGAAGAATTCTTGTATAAAATACAACCCTAGTTCTATTCCTGAACCGCTTTCCTTTAAGGTACTTTTTCCACTGGCAATTCAAATAGAACGGTCTGTTCTTATTTTTAAACCAGCACAACGCTCTGTAGGGCTACAACACTTTCTATTGATACCTTTCTTGCTGTTTACTCACTCTTATACTCTTAGCGTTTTAACCAAACTAGCCTCAATCTCGCTTTGACTTTGCTGCTATTTGTCGTAAAGAACATTACACAATGTCGGAGATCATGCTGTTTAGGGTCGGTTTTGGATGAAATAGTTTGCGGAAGGTGCTCTAGATGCTATTCGATTATCAAGTGTCACAATTTCCTAGCGCCGCTCGAGGTCGGACCTACAATGGAGACAGTGTGGCCACATTCCGTGGTAATACACAAAAATTGTCTCCTTTTTTTTGGATATAAAAAGCTTTACTGTAATGTAGATAGACGTCACACTAACGCCTAAAATCGTTTTCCCGGAAGGACAACCTTATAATATATAAATTATATTTTTTATGTAACTGGAGTATATGTTAGATGATTCTTATTGAATTATGTTTTCAAACGAATTCATTTTATCTAAAGTATGAATCATCTCTTCCGAATCCTCTTTCTTGCAGGTCAACTCCGACATGTAAGCGAAAGAAGGGTGGACATAAAGGCTAGAAGGGTTAACGTCATCGGACAATCGCAATCGAACTAATAACCCTTTTTCTTTCATTAAAACCATCTTAAGTCCCCCTAATCATCTGCTTGCTTTTCTCTCCAAGAAGAAATACGAAAAGATTAAAAGTACAAGTATCGCGATTGCGACTCCATAAAAAGGGTTGCAAAGTAGCATTAATTAAAAAAGTATTTTCTCTGAACAAAAAACACGACCGTCAAGACTTAAAGTCTTTAAGTTGGATATTACCCGGTCGGAAAAATGCTATACTATGTACTTTTCAAGTTTTTTAATTGCCAAGGTTTTGCTTGACAAGTGAAAGGAAGGAACACGTATTTTGCTAATTAAGACTGGGATGTCTGCTGACAGAGTATTTACTTAGAAAGTATGCAATTTATGCAGACTTCATAGGGAAAAAGCAAGCGGTTTGAATGTGAACGGAATAAACAACTATTTTGTAGGCTTTTTAGCTTCCACGTACACGCATAAGCCAAGTATGTAAGAAATTTTTTTTTTATATAATAAAATATTATAGGAAGATTGCAAAGGAAAAAACCTTCATTATTTAATTTTACACTAGAACTGGCTGGTCCAAAATATAAAAAAATATTTTTACTGATGCAAAAATAGTAGGAATCATAGAAACTCTGTGAAATAGTCAAGTAGCTTTGCAATGTAATATGTAGGACTTTTATCTTTGCAGAAAAGGACCGTTCTGGTATGAGAAATTTTCACACAAAATATCTAAAAAAAAAAGATTCTAATTGCATATTGAACTAAGTGAAACTAAAGCCTCAGATTCTTGAAAGGTTAAACACAAATAAAAAAACGGCATTTTAAAATACAATTACAGAGTTTTATTGGATGACACTGCAATCCGTAAGTGGACAACTAATAATAATTAGAAAATTTAGAAAGAAAAGTTTGTCTCCGGTGGGGCTCGAACCCACAACCTACTGGATTCTCGTCAGGCGCCTTACCGTTGGGTCATGACGAACGGGTCAGACAGAACGGCAAATACGCTATGGAGGGTACATTCCCGCGCAATAGAATCGGTTGATTGTGCGAGCCATAGTAATTTTTTTAAGATTTTCTTGAATTCACATGTTTTCGTTTTTTTGCCAAATCGATCAATCTGACTATTACTCAAGTAACCAAGAAATAATTGCAAGCTAACCCGATTTTTCCACTTAGCTTTCCTTTTCACTATTTTTGTCACCAAAATTGTATTTTTCTGATTTTAGGCTAACCAGACCCTGTGTAAAATTGAATTATGTAGATTGTAGATGCTCTTACTTGGTGAAACTCTGTCATTATTCAGAAAAAAATGTGCGAAAGTTTTCTTACGCACACATCTCTTGAACTAAAATTGAATTGTGTAAGTTTTTTCCCTCTTTATGTATGAATCAGCAAATTCCAAATTGCCTTTACTGTTTCCTATATCCAGAACATCCAGAAACGGCAGCTCTCCGTTTGTTTCGAATTTCTAAGATAAATTCAATCGATTCATAATTCCTGAATCGTCCCGTATGTTATACGCTGGGAGACAATGAGGATACATAAAAAAAGACCAGGATCTAATTATTGTTCAGTTAAACATCTTTAGTTTTGTTCATAAACTGACTTAGGATTTCGTGATTCAATTTCTCTTGACACCTAATTTGAGGTTATCAAACTAATTCACCTAAATCTTGGTAATGTGATTTATCGAAGAATCTATAGTTATAACTATTATTTTTACAAATAAATGCAAATACAGATAGTTGTATCCAGTAATGAATTGTTACTGTCACTCACAAAACTGGATGGCAGTATGTATCGTCAAAACATGAAATTACATTCTCCGAATTTTTACTACAGTTAATACGCTTTGCGATATGAATGAAAAGGATAATCGCAGAGTCAGTCGTCAGATCATATTCTGTAAAAATAGTATAGAGCCGTTTTTTAGCGTTATTACTAGATACCATATATTGGGTTGATTCTATAACACAATAAATTAGTCGCCAGACAGTGCAAGAATAAGGGAGATATAGATTCTCTTTCGACAAATCAATTAAGTCAATATCGCAAAATTCGAAATTATTGTTTTCAGCAGGAAATAATGTAAATAGATTGATCCAATTCAGTAAATAGTCGACTTTATGTGGGTACTACAAGGTGCGAGTCCTTATTTCATATCATTTATGACTTCTGACAGACTAAATGCTAAGCAAGAAAACAGTGGATAAACGAAGAGTTCCGGTTTCATACGTTCAAACTATAAATCCAGAAATTATATACAATAATTTGTATCAAAACTTCAAAGGGCTGTGATAGCAAAGCTAACCATAAATTTATATAATCAACCTATTTTTTCTTACCACCATGTCACGGCACTATCTTTCAAATTATTGCAACTGTTTATATCCAAGTCTGCTAACCAATCGGTCAGGTTACAAAAGACTTGCCAGGATGCTTATCATCCACTTATATGCGCAACTAAAAGCACCAAAATTAGCAGATAATGGTATCTACAGCCTCCGAACAATTTATTGAGATTGAGCTCCCTAGTCCTACAAAACTTTAATAGTGCCCTCCGGCACTTCTTGAGAAGGTCCCGCTGTGGTAGCTCCTCGTATCCTTAGCATTTTTATATGTAATCAGAGCGGCGCGGCGGTCAAACCGTATAGAGGGGCAAGTGTTCTCTCTCGCTCCCACTTTATGCAAACACCGACGTTGCCCAGGGCGGTTATTAGTTCCAATAACAAGGGCCAGTCGGGAGACTCGCTACTATTCCTTCTATACAGGAATGTGCACTGCGTTATCAAAGATATGAAGTCAGCTGAATTTACCTTATATATATTTTCCTAACAGTAATGTCAATTTGTCTTCAATAACCATTATTTTTTCGACTCTTTTCATAAGGTTAGCAATGAATAAATTCTAATTTAGATGCTGCGACCTTAAACAACTGGTCATTGCCTTAAATTGAACAGGAAATGCGTCTTCTTCATCTGCTTCTCTTTCCCTGTATCTTGCCTTGGATAACTATCTGAAACGGAATGTATCTCTATCTTCTCATCACATAGACCAGATATTTCTGTCTTCATTGTGCTTAAAATTTTTATCATTTATTCCAATTTTGATACGTACTAACATCCGATATTCTGTCTTACCTTACCTTTAAAATTCCCCTGTCTGCCTACGCCTCAACTGAACAATTCTGAGAAATTGTTCAGTTGAATACGCAGAACTTTCTTCTACTCACCAAATCAATGAAAATGTTAACTCTGCGTTTAAAATAGTATACTAATTACTTATATCCAACTTACTATGTCCCTCACAGTCAAAGTTAGAATCTGGTGTCTGTGGTCTGTATAGTCACAAAAACTATTAATACCTTTTTTTGAATATCACATTTATCTTGGTTAAAATCCACACTTAGTGGAAATAACTAGTCCAAGCTTAGAAATTAAAAATAGATAATTCTGAACTTGATTATTTTTTGGGACGCATCATAAAACTGATTCATAGGAATGATAGGTTGAATGGTCAAATATGGGCTCGATCGACCAAACATACGTCGCTACTCAGCGTGACGAAATACATTGAACTGCTATAGTGGGACACTTAGTGGAAGTTCGGGAGGTTTTGGTGAGTCTCACACATCGATCACAATGTGATTGCTTTACCCAAAAATCAAAACAAAGGCTTTTTACTGAATAAAAGTCAATTATTGTAAAGACTCCACAAACATCTGAGCCCCAAATAAAGGGAACCAACTCCTCTAAACTGTTGGTTCAGTTTATTGTATGGCTAAATGAACCTAATGTTATCATACGTCAAAGATAGCATCTCCACATGAATCTTTCTGTATAAATCACTTGCTAAGTCGCCGCTTTCAGTTTAGTCCTCTAATCACCGCACTATTCACGATGTGTCTCGGTCGAACAGGCAGAAACTGCCCTACGGTCACTTCGGTCCTTCCTTGCCTTCACGGCATCGATTAAGAACAGATAATCCTTCCGAAAGTGCATTGACTGAGGGTCAAGAACAGACCCACTAGTTAGCGATTTTCGTAAACTGTCCTCAAAACTAGCAGTATCTTAATTTGATATCTTATCTCTCGATATGCATGATAAAAAGTCACTAGTATATGTGTGGATGCAAAAATTATTATATATAAGATTGGCACTACATTGGACTTGATTTGATTTGCATAGGAGACCGGCCCAAGAGCCATTCGTTGAGAGCATTCATAAATTCACAGCTCAATAATATGCTTGAGAAAGCAGACTGCTAGGCGAGGATGGAAGCAATGGGCACATGCATTGGCCTTGAACCCTTGCTGGGTATTGGCAAAGGCCAGATCAGTAATGCCCTAGATGATTGGGCATATAACGAACTGGCGAAGGTATGGTTAGAGAGAGATGACTGCAAATAGTTCTAGAGGTCCATAGGAGGCTCCAACTAACGTAAAGAGCTATGGCTACCGAAAAGGAAGAGGGATTCACTCCACTTGATGCCACTCATAGGGGTGGTCAAAGATCCAATCTTTCAGAAGTGCTGGGAGGAGGACGAGACCTTCTAGGGAAGGTTCTGAAGAAAATTCACTCAAGCATTTCCTATTGCATTTATAGTGATCAATTGGTAGATGGTATTGACCTTTCATTATGGTATTATGTGTGTGTATATGACAAGTAAATACCATAACGAACATTCCATCCAATAAGACCATAATAGATCAGAACAAATTTTCGAAGAGCCATGAAGATTAATGGTCAAGTGGAATAGATCTATGCTTTTTCATAATTATCTGCATGTACAATGTTGGTCATGCGACAGTGTAAAAAAGGGCCTTTATTTATACAGTCCAGCATACAATCAGACAGAAGACAATCACGTTAGTGCGTGTCATTTCTTTTCTATCCTGTCTGAACATGTGAGATTTCCGAGGGCGATATACCTGTAGAGCATACATGTGGTAAATACTATGTGCCTAGTTGATGTTATCATATCAAACTACCTCCAAGTTAATGCGTGAATGATTTGTAGGACAGCAGTAGAAAATCTCCATAGACAGCTACATGAGTTAAACTGAGGGATTTATACCTTCCGCAAACGAAAAATTTATTCAAGCAGATTGACCAAGGATACCGATAAAAAACTGACACTTAGAAACTGTAACGGTCTTCGAAACCCCAAACAGATTTTTCTATGACCCAAAATTCATAGAAAGAAGGACACGACATAACCTGGAAACCGTGATGGTGGTGGATTGGACAGTAATGATAATACGAACGAAAAATTTGAATGAATGAGAATGGTTCTTGTAGACAGATCTTTAGCCGAAGGGGGAGGGTTGTGGCTCCACAAGGATGTGAAAATTACAGAACGTGCTCTGGGAGCTACATTTCCTAGCCGAGACTTTGATAATAATAAATATAAGTTTAATGTGGTTTCTAGAAAAACATAATTTATTAAGCGCTAAGCAAAACGGCTTTCGTTGTAATAGGTCTGCAATAGATAATATAGTACTAGCAGAATCAGAAAGTTACAGCCATCTGTGAAGACATCTGTTCCTGAAAGCTTTGATAGATATGGGCATGAAAGTATCCCAGTTTTTATAAAGATTTTCTCATGTAGTCGATCATTAAGGGTGTGTGTTAACTTCAGGGCAGAAACTATTACAAAATACACTAGATAAAATCCAATACTGGGATTCCGGGACTGGATTTAAATTTTCCACTCAGGAAACCAAATATCTGATATTGTCAATGCTAAGATCGAACTTTAACTCCTATTTCACTAACCATGACCAATTTAACAATTGCAAAAGTTGACAGTATGCATTTTTGGGGAAAAAACCCTTGACTCTAGGTTGAGATGGAACCTACACAGTAAACAGCTTGTCAGTGTGGTTTGAACTTATTGAGGATTTTAGCCAACAAATCATGGGGAAGTAAAATTAATTGTTTGCTGAGAGTATACTATGTTACGATTCGAAGCAAGATAGATTACGGGAGTATTTGTTATGACAGAACAAATAAAAATCTTTTGAACAAGCAAGGTCCTTCAGAATACCGCCATCATAATTGCCCCAGGGGCATTTAGATCTAGTCCAACTAAAAGTTTAAATGCGTTGCTAAATGAACACACATTGCATTTACGAACGCAATTTCTACGTTGTGTTAATCAAGGAAGATGTCAAGCTTCAAAAATAATATGGTATCAATATGTGTCAGTTATTTCGAATAACACATCATATTTTTCAGGTTGTAATAAGTATATCCCATTTACTGAAAGGATTAGAAGCAGGGACATCAACATTTCTCAACTCGTAAACACGCGTCTACAGTGCTGCACAACCCTCCGTGGACTACGTCAATATAAACTTGATAAACTATTCGAAAGACAACAATTGTCATATACTTATTAGTAAGAAGTATTTACAAATTTGTAAGAGTACAGCAACCACAAATCTATATAAACAGAGGCATCCAAATCTCAACTAGGAGTAGAAGCAGCAGTAGTGAGCATACATTACCAAAGCGTAATAAAACTTCTGGATCATTGGGGCACTCACACTGATGATGGAACAGATCAAAAAGTTGCCACAGACTTGTTGATCGCCCGACAAGGATTACGGAAAATCTACCCATCGATTGAGATCCTTAGAGAAATTAGACAAAAATTAGAAGTGTTGTTCAGACATGGCATAACTATAAGGTTTATATAGGTTCCCTTCCATATAGGGCTAACAGGCAACGAAGAAGCAGATAAAGCAGCAGCGAAAGCGGTGACCGAACCTAGCGCACTGATCGAACAAACCCTACACATGGACCTAAAACCCTTAATCAGACATGTATATAGAAAATGGCACAACTGATGGGATAACAACAGTAAGATGTACTAAATGATCCCAGATGTTAGGAGACCTAATACACAAATACGTGCTTACAAGATCGGAACGTCGTCCTATCAGTAAAACACATCCTGATAGAATGTCCATAGTATTGCACCCAAAGGATCTCAACCAAAATATCCAGCGATATGAAAGAAACCCTAACCAAGAGATAGACTGGTGTCTTATCATTTTTCAAGGGAATTGAACTGTGCAACACCACATAAACTTATTGTAGAACCGCTAATAACCCTGCGCGGTTGATGCGGTCCTATTCTCTTTATTAAATGAATAAATAAATAAATAGTAAAGCATCATTAATTAAATATTGACTTTAAGATCCTTTGATTTTTTTGGATCCCTAAATAGATACTACACTGATAAGGTATGTTTACACTTCTTTGTGCACTTAAAGTCCCACTCTCCATCCTATGAACCTTTTTCCGCTAAATTTGATGGTGTGCTCAGCTATACGGAGGGGCTGGCAATTAACACCCCAAAATACATGTTCACCGAGTTTTGTCTACTGGTTCATGGCATCGTCCACTTGGTGGATTGTTTTATGGGTTTCGTTATGGTTTCGAGCGATAGTATCAAATAAACCATGTTCTGGATCCGAATAAGATTCTTAAAAAAGCGCAGCGGGTTAGGGTGCCCAATTAGAAGGGTCAAGCTGCCCTGGGAACACTTTAAGTCCGGAGTCGTGAATAGTATTCCCGAATGGCCTAGAAAATTAGTTTTTCGTCATATTTGAAAACATTTGGTTAACATTTTTTCACTATTGTTACTTTGATTTTAATCATTTGGTACTCTTCGCAGACATATGTGAATATTTGACGCTTCTTGTACACCTAATGTGTTTTATTAGTAAGTAAATAAACTCTACATCCTTTTCATGTGATCCTACAACTTTTTATCCAGTGCTATGGAGACGAATAGACGAGTTTCCCCCCATTTTTTAAAATCATTTCTTTAACTTTTAAAAATGGTGGAAAAATTATAGGCAAGTAGATTACACTCTATGCCTGAAGGAATGCAAGATAAATCATATACAACTCCATTCAATTGTATTGTCCTTAGCCGAGACTCGTCTGGCGGTCTGAATGAAGAGAGAAATTGTGTGGTATATACGTTACCCATACAAGTTTGTGATAGCAACATCAAAACCCATCTTCAGGCGTCGCGAGAGGCATGTAGCTGTAAATCAGTTCACCCTTGTTGAAGGACTTCGTAAGGGACATCTCTCGCCAATTCAAGTTTTAGGACCTTTGACTTCGTAAGTTGCAAATGGGCAGAGCCACCATGCGCAACTCTTGGAGATGATTATTGATGCTGCAACTCCATTTTAAACGACTTACCTTGTGTGATAGATGGCTTTGCAGGAATCCTGACGGTTAAATTTATTAACACGAAAGAATATCTAATAGTGCCTCCAGAATGTATAATTAGTACCCGCCACCAAATTAGTGGCGTACGCCTTTGATCGCCTAAATAAATTTCCAGCACGGACAGAAAATTATGAGTTTATTTATGATCTGATCACGTATGTCCATCTCCGATTCTTCGATTATTCGATTTGCCTGTCCCAGAACAAGGGCGAAAATCGTTCTCGCCTTTATTTATTGGCACGATCAATGCCCGGCAAAATCAACTGCCGCTGCGAACAATAAAAAAATATGGCGGCTGACGTCCGCAGACATCCACAATCATCGCAGTCAAGGGGGTGGATTGGCCTGTTTATTAAATTAAAGGGAACTTTAGGGGATGATTTTGTAATCATTTATGCTTACGCTCTATGTGAATTATAACAACCTAAAATCAATCTTCATTCATTCATTATAATGAAATATATGTCGGTACGTCCGCATGTCTGTCTGTATTTCGGTTTGTCTGAGTGGTGAAACTCAATGTTCAAAATTCACTGGATTTCTCCCTCGACATCTTCTTCAACGTTTTCCGTTAAAAATCATAATTTTAGCTACATTTAATGGAATAAGAACAATAATAAGAAATATTTTATTAGGCACTGCGTGATTCACTGAAGTAGTACTAATTAAAAAAGTAAAAAGGTGCCTCAGAAAGAAAAATTATGCATTTATTATACCTCATACTTCAAAAGAGATTTTTAGTCATGTAAATTGTAGATGCTCTTACCTGGTGAGAATGTTACATCATTCAGATGAAAAGATTGTGCAATTAACACAAAGTTTCGCGAATAAAACTTTTTTTCGTTTCGATTTATATTTAAATCGTCGTCAGGCTGTCAGTTTTTTTTATAAATCGAAACGCGTTACTGAAAGAAAAAGAGTTTTATTTTTGAAACTGTATGTTAACTACACAGTTTTTTTATCTACATTGCAAATAATGATTAAAGTAAATAAATGGATAGAGGAACATCATAGATCTCCGATACGTGGATAATTTTCTGCCTGAGGACAAATAAACAATTCGCCTGCATGTAGCCCCTATTCGACTCTTACAGACTTTTTATTCGGAAGATTAAAATATACCAAATTTCTGCTGTTTGATTCAAATATTGCTTAGAAGCCTTCCTTCAGCATGAAAGGTTCAAGGATTTTAGTTTTTATGAAACGATTTCTAGGTGCCTATATTTAAATGTTCTTCATAATTCTTGATAGTTTATCAATCTATGATTTTTTTTACGAAATTTATCAATATTTACAGCAATATTTTATATTTTTCTATAAAGGGTGGCACAGTATTCGTATTTAGGTACTATAATAAATGAACAGGAGCCCATTCACAAAAGGTCTATTTCGTATTGGAAAAGCCAGAGCGGTAACCAGAAACTTAAATCTTTTAAAGCATATCAGCAATTACATTATCTACAAAACCCGGGTCTCTCAGATGTTATTTTTTTCTCCCAAAGACATAAAATAGTTTTTTATATGTCTTTGTTTTCTCCGTTCTTATGTATGGTGTAAGATCGAGGACGTTGACTGTAGCCACTACCAAAAAAACTGAGGCGTTTGAGATCTGGTTGTATCGCAGAAACCTGTAAATTTTGTAGACCGACGATGTTACCAATAAGATCGTATGTACAAGGATTTATAAATGATTGACACCATTAAAACAAGACAACAACTATTTGGGAGAAACCCAAACTGAAAAAGGGTTCATGTAGATTGAAGATGCACTCACTTTGTGAAACTCTTCCATCATGTGGATAAAAGTTATGTGATTTACACTGAAAGAAAAAGAGTTTTATTTGTGAAACTGTGGGTTAATTACACAACTTTTCATCTACATGAAAAAGGGATGTTGGTGCGTCTGATTGCTGAAAAATCGGCTGACTCGATTCTCAACAACTAAAACGGTCTTTTCAGAGTTGCACTGAAGAAAATCACTGTATCCAATATGATGGTCGACATTCGGATTGAATAGGCACTATATTCATTCATAGAAGCCCACAGAAGTAGAGTAAGCACCGAAGTAGCTGAAAGAAAAATTGATAGAAACCGAAATCAGTCTAATAGTAGCTGAACACTCACACATAAGAGTAATCAGATCACTTTATAATAGATGCAGTAAATAGAGCACGAACTGCAACAGGCCCAAGTGTGGTAATGATAATGGCTCGTACCTAACGACACGACGCTTTGCGTCTTTGTCGTTTTAATTAACGAGCATTTTTCGCTCTTCTCTCTAACCAGTGCCGTAGGTATCGGGAAAAGCCTAAACAACGGAGGTTATTCTATTGTATCAGGACCACGCTGCATTATCTTCCTCATCTTAGATTTATCGTAATGAGTTCTCATTTGATATAATATTTTCTACTGGCTTCTAATTAACACAACTTATGATTTACTGAATATCATTCCTAATGTTTCAGCTACCCCAGCAGCTTTTGCCAAGGTACAAGATATAAAGTTTGCAATACTGACATTGACAATCTCCACTAATTCAACTTTGATGAAGACTTTCGGGGCTGCGAAAACGTAAGTGAAGACAATTGTTTGTGGTTTTGATTAGCGGATAGTAGAAAATTTGGATTGAACCAGAAAGACGACCACAAGATATTCTAGAACTTACTTCGAGCTTTAATTTGCAACCATAGGACGCCATTGAGAGCTGATCAATCAATGTCATTATGATTGTGATTTTCGGAATCAACATTAATGTCGTTTTGCTTTTTAGAAAATGTCGATGCAGCCGAAATGCTAATTCAATGTATTCAGCAGTCATAGTCAACGTTTAACTTGACGGTGCGGAAAAGTAACATGAATCAAAGACAAAGCTATAGGGATAAGATTCGTAGCTAACAATAAATATTCAAGGTAATTTTATTGTATGTAGTTTGCCTTGAGCCTATTTTTTCATAAACGAGAAGCCTTGGCCGGTAACCTTTTTTAGATAATCGCTCTCAATGGCAGGAACCCTATCGCGATCCAGACGCGCTGCGAGAATATAATTGCCTATTTACAGTGACCTTGGAGTGCTATAGATTCAAATCATCGAGGAACCTCCACGATAGCTCAGTCTACAGCACAGAGGTTCTTAAAGAAGGTGGCTTCTAGAAAAAGCTCATTCGGAGGGTTGGAGTTAGACCCCGTTCGACCTACGGTGCTCTTGAACTGACGAGTACTCTTGTGATTATGCAAGACTTGGTGCTTTCTCTACCGATATACTATCGAAATCTATTTTGGCTCTCAGAGCTGGCCGGTGTGTCACCCCTTCAGTCCTGTTGTGTCAATAATTTTCTAATGTATATCAACAGGTACCTTTTATGTCTTTTGTGGACATTTATCATTCCAAAAACTGGTATTAACAGGCACTCTCTAACTTCTCGACCGTAGCTTTGCCTTCGTGACTGCTTGCGTATGAATAACGCCTGTGATCCAACAGTATCATGATAGACAGTATTTAACAGTACACGAACAATTTATCATTATAATTGGTGCAATGTTGTAGAGCACTTAACTACCCATAATCCAAACCCAATCACGTAAACTAAACCATCAACAGGCATCAGCCAACTGACTTAATTTCAGTAAGCTTCACTAGGTAATGTATGAACGTCTTGAGATTTATCAATAATATATCATCACACTGTCTTGCTGCCGGACTTGCTACTGCAGCATCCCAGAAGCTGGGACAGCATCCCAGAGGCTGGGAGCTTCCTTCCATTCTAGAAAATAGTATTTACCAGAACAGCTGCTACTACTCTACAGAACTTAGATCATTGAGGATCCGCTCCGAAGCGGTGCTTCAAGTTTCTGGCCTTATTCCAGGAGAAGAGCAGTATGTAGTGAACGTGCCTGAATTCACAAAAGACCTCCACAATCTGGATCATGGAGGAAAAGGTCAGCCCTTTCCCTCCTAGTATATAAATTCACTAGTCATCACTACAACTAACAGTAAATGGGCACCCTCACCAAGTCGAACATCCAACAGTTTTCTTTTGAGACATTTATTCGCTTGCAGCGCCTTTAGAACACAAGAGGACTATTGTCTTTGGGAGAGGATAAAACAGGGTATAGTTTTTCGGTGAAATTCCTCTTATGCGCTCCTCCGCCGCAGGCTTTTCACCTGAGGATGATCGAATGTACTACAGCAATCGAAACCTTCTGAAACGCAAGATTCTCATGATGATGGAGGTGTGCAGCAGTGTTATTGAGGAATGATGGTGCCAAAATGTTGCTCCAGTTAAGATCTTCTCTGTGAGAGGGACAACGACCAGAGCAAATTTCTAAATTTAGGTAGTTTGGTCGATCTCGATAGTAATATCTTTTGTCTAGGTGTAATTCCCTCTTGGGGTATTTCTATCTGCGCTGCTGCCTTCATATAGCACGATTACTCTCATTTAGAAAGCTCCCGCATGTGGAGTTAGCCGGCTCATGAAATATTCTTAAAATTATTCCCGTTAATACTTTAAGCGATTGCCGCTTTTTAATTTTATTAGTCGCTGGGAGAATGAGCTGGCTTTTTTCTTTGTTACCGTATTTGCACTGCAAATTGGATGATATTATATCGCAGCCAGGTATACTCTCCTATATGATTTCTGTCTAGAAAAAAAAGTGGCATCTATTAGATAGACGTCGTGCTTCCTACGGAATTGTTTCTTCCCAAAAATGAAGTTTTGGTTCGGGTTCTGTTCTTTTTGTTGATCTTTTGGATTGATATTAAAAGGTATTTTTATTGAAAACCTTTGTTTGTCGTAATTTAAGAGCTCCCAATGTTTTCGAGTATTCCAAAATTTCCTTAATTTGCAATATTTCCGAAACTGCCGATTACGATGTACAATGTACTGGTACCACTGCATGCTATAAACTAAATCAACTTACTTGGAGTGAGCCTTGAAATTATTGTATACCTCTAGAATACATTCAACTATATTTTATTAAAGGTCAAACGTACGACAAATGTATGGATCAACTTGACAGAGGTAAGTAACTAATTATCCATTGCTCCAAACTATATCACCATCATTGCACCTCTTCCATGTAGTTATTCTTAAACAAACAAAGAATCTGGCACACTATGCCTCTAACTAATTAAGCTGATTTATATCACATGTTTAGTAAGCACTTATAATTGGAAAAAAATGTTACTTACCAGTTGGGATCCAATCCACAGCCTTCTGCGTTTTAAGCAGAGGCTTCACCATTCGCTATGGGAAATCAGCCTAGCAAATACGCTATGAGAGTTACTTTGTCCCGCGTAATTCTTCCTCTAAACTGTCTAACCTATACACAGCTTGATCTTGGTTAGACATCTAGCAAATATTGTATAATTCGTCATTATTAGTTGATGTAGCTAAACTGCGCTTTCCTACTTAATATAAATCAATTAATTACTACAACGGAATAATCTCTAGTCATTTAAAGAATTATTCACATATTTTTTCTAACGACGTAAGTGTTGTCGTATTAGTTTTCATTAATGTTTTGACTCCTGCATACAATTCTATAGTAATTAAGGGGAGAGTCAGGTGCACACTTTACAGGGGTGTACTGACCTAGCGAGCAACAAATATCGTGAATTATGGCTGCGACTGTTACCTGCACTACACCAATTTATTCAGATTTCCACTTGGTGAGTAGGTTACTTTCGAATTATGCACTGTTGGCTTGCCTCGGTTGTCGAAATACAACTTGCTGCATTACTTTTATACTGTCTAGCTACTAATTCTGTTGACATTGCAATTTATGAATTGAAGGTCTACAAAGGAGTTGTGTGGGGTTTGCGGATAGCGAATGGAAATACGGAAAGCAATCAAATTGTACTTTCCTAAATTACAACAAATAACAAAGATACACATGATTTGTTGCGTACTTTATCTACTCATTGACAGGTGCACTCTAATGTTTGAAGATTAATAATGATATTGATTGTTTCTGCTTTTCACTATGAAAGAATCAATATGAAAGATTTGATTGCTACGGCGTATCTGACTGATTGAATGACACTTGGCAGTCTGTATTGGAAATTTCTTCCGTTCATTTATCTCACAGTTGAGAAAGCAATCGTTATTTTTATACAAGTACCTGTTTTTAGGTTTGGAAAAAACGTAGCCTACTACGGGATTCGAACTAGACAACTCCCGTTAATAACCTCCGCGGTTGATGTGGCTTTGCTTCTGTGAATGAAAAATTAAAAAAATTGTGCAGGTTACTGCCTATGTCTAGGCTACTTGATTTTACAACTCAAACTGTTTGAAACTGAATCTGAAGGGATCTAGTTGTAAGTATAGTAACCTATGTCCAAAATTTGCCCATTCGCGACGGACTCTCAAAATACTGAAAACACCCGTTGAATGTTTGACCTCGAAAAACGCTCTTTTGACCAATTTTCAATGTTTTGCAAAAGTACATATAGAAAAACTATCAACACACGAAAAACCCACTTGAAAATGGTACGACTATACGTTCGTGATGCCGAAAAAGTGACATTGTTCAAATAGCACGAAACTGTCAGACTTTGCCTGTTTTGAATATCATAACCTACATTCAAGTACTTACTACCGAAGTTGATTATCCAAAACCAGCGTTCTAAGTAAGACCCTGTACGCTGATGCTGGTGAAACCTCGAGCTGACTCCGGTTCTGCCCCGGGTGGCGCATACCAGGAATTAAACAGGAGACAATGGGAGTAATGGGGGTGAATTATGAATCTTGCTTTTGGTCTTGTCACGCGTAGGCCAGTTGCCGGAGGTGATAGTCTTCGGAGTGTGCGGGTTCAGTAAAACACGCGATGCAACGTCACGGAACACGTAGCGATCACATCTTACGCCTATTCCAACATGCATATGCTATTAGGGACAGCAATGATGGGTAGAATGACTCTGGAGCGATTAGGGATAATACGGGGTTGCAATGTGGGACAATGAAAATGTCGCTAGCTTACGAAGAGTGAATTGGAACAAATAAGTACCGTCAAGTAGGGTGAAGCCGTACTTCCAACGCGATAGTATCAGATTACAAATAAGGATTTGAATTGGGTTTTCTTCACTATCATGATATATAATGCAAAAATATAACATGATAATCTAAAAAACTATGTCTGAAATAAACAATGACACAAATAGGAAGGAAGCAATACAGTACCAGTTGAAACACAACACAAATCAATAAGATCACTCAGATAAAGCATTGTTGAAAAAACTCATCTATGTTATAACACGCCTTTTCCGTTTGATGACTTTTAGCTTGCTTTTGTGGGCAGACAAACTTTGTGAAGTCTTTAGATCTTCACTTAAAGTGTGATAAAAGTTACTGTTGTAATAAAAGCTTTTGTGGTAATATTTTTATCAATATAAGAAGATTGGAACCACTGGAAGGCTCCAAATATTTTAGCATCTAAAACCTACTGAAACTGAAATACAATGTTCTAAAATCCGTTAACAATATTAATTATAACACAATAAACATATCAATGCGAGCGAAATACACTACCAATCCACTTGACACTATTTGTTGTATATTGATATGTGATACTGGATCTTTTGGCGTAGCAACCATAAACCCTACACAATTTTACCACTCACTACACCACTTTTTAAACTCCAGATGTGTTTCGCTGGTTTAAGTCTTTCTCTGAAGATACTAACATAATTAATGAACCACGTGTCAGGTTTAAAGCAGTGGTTTGACGGGGAGTAAAAACTGTGTATAGTTTGTTGTCGCAATAAGCGTGTTCTATCACCCTTAAGTTTTGCTTTTTCCAGAGTACAATCACCGGTCCAGCAGAAGATCTTCCAAAATTAGTAAATATTATTCAATTCAATATACTATATGTTCCTCAAAATAACTTTTTCCACAGCCATTATAGTAATTAATGCTTACCCTCCAAGCCTTATACGACTTTCATTAAAGTGGATGCTCTTATGTTGATCAAGGCAAATGAAATGTAAATGACACAGTCTTTCCGGTCACCGCAAAGATGTAGATAGGAATCTCAGTTCCGAAGGAAACAATGCGACTCTCCCTTTTAACCCTCCAGCATAATGTCTTTGCGTGGAATGACCCTTTCTCTGCTCACACGAATATATGCATTTATCTAGACAGGGAATATAGGGATTTAGTTTACATAGGTATGATATTGGAGGTGACAATACATTCTATTAATTCTTACGCCAGTAGAAACATTGTAATCATACATCTTTAGCAAAAAACAGACTCCATAAAAACTAACCTGAAATATTCACGAAAAAGTCAAAAATGATGACGTTACAGAAATATTATTACTTCGAGAGTCGGTGCCAGATGAGTGTAACAAAGCAGTAGATTTCAAAAATGTTTGTTCTGTTCTGCTTATTTTTTTTATTATTTTATTTTTTCAGAGTATATTCGCCTAGAACAGGTTTCTTTTTCATTTAAAAACAGTTCTAAATTGGTACTCCTACTATCGTATTAAGGTAACTCTAATTATATTCTGTTCATTTTTGGAAATCTCCCATTGCTTAAATGCTTGGCTAGCATCAACTCGAAAATAATAACTGTATAAAGCCACCGATTTTCACTCTAAGTGGATTCTATCAGTATTGATTTTTTTGTAGTTGGTTTTTATTTAATTTTTTTTATATTTTGGATTTCCGGTGCCTGCTTTCCGGCGTCATCACCATCTGATGATTAGCTCAAAAGGCAGTTCGCTGGTATCATTCTAATCATAAGCATTTGTAAGAATTTGCTCTACCGTCTTTGCTCACCTTTCTCAATAGAGATAGCTTATCATCATTCATGCAATAATTCTCATAAGAGGTGTGGCCATATGTGACCATCATCAGTTCCGCTACACCTGTTGATGTACTCCGAATGCCAATATTTGATATGTTATTGGAGATAGCGAAACCGCTATACGCGTGTCTATAAAATTTAAGGAGATCCCTCAATTCCTAATACATCCTCCCATCAGAACTGGATTTTGATAACCATAGGACTAATCAAATAAAATAGTTGTGCAGCCAAAACTTAGTTACACAATGAAAACTCTTTCTTCGGTGACGCGCTGAGTATTGAAGACATGTAGGATCACATCAGCATCCGAAACTGTGTAAACACAGATTGAAGACACAATTTTGGAGCGAGAAAAATCCAGATTTTTTTGTGTGGAGGCGGGACTCGAACCCGTGTCTCGAGCATTGTGTGCGGCTACGGCGACCTGTTGGTGTTTTGTAAGGTACGTTATGGCTCACGCCATTCATTTCTCTCGCGCTCCCTTCAATCCATGATGAGAGTCCTAAAACGATCATAAGAATCTGAATACATCATATGAAACAATACGTATACTTCCACTCCTAAAGGGTTTCCGTGCGGCATCTAATCCATCCCTTATCTTCTCACCGTATCTCCAAGGTTCGTAAATGCCACGGCAATAATTTTCATAACGATCGCTTTTAAAAATTTATAAAGACAGCCTTTACTATTCTTTTTTGCCGCTAAATGGCAACAAGGCTCCGAACACATTACGGACAGTGGCTTACAGTGTTCTTCTGAGAGGTGTTCGGGCAAACATTCTTGATGAAAGTTTTTTTGCCACATTCACTGATTTGTAGGTGCAATAGGACTGATTCGGACTTTCATTGTCTTGAGAATTTTATGTCTACCCAGAGTTTAGACTGATTTTCCATCACACTCAGATAAAATTTTCAAAACAGTGTTAATGCATCATTCATCATTGTCTACAAATTTCAGAGAGTTGATTTGAAGCTGTAGTTTGCTCTTGTTAAAAATTTTGAGCCATCAATACGTCGTACTTTCTGAGATATGAATCCAGTGGCAGCAGAGTAATACTAACGCCACGTATCCATATGACACTGTATATTCTTCTAGCCTGTAAATATGGGCGAACAAAAACCGTTTTTGAGACCTTTTTCGAACAACACAAAATTACATATACAAGAGTCGTTTATAATACTATGTCTTGGCTCTCAAGCGACATATTGGGCTTGTCAAGAAATGTTTCAAGTGTATGCTTTCTACTATACATGACACCTGTTATGGACATGCATATCTCGTCTTTATACTGATTTTTCAAGACAATTATAGTTTTACTACATGTTCTAAAACAATAAGTTTTAAGAAACTCATTTTAAAATAAAATTGTATGGAACTTGTTGCATCGTCTGAATGCGGCAATATCTTTTACGTCTCTAAGTCATAAGCATTACTCTATGATCAAGGTGACGGGAGGCGGAAGATATAAAAGGTTACCTGAAGACGATTGAAGATAGTACTTCAATCGAAACGTTGTGATGCTCGAAAAGTTTTATAGACAATGGAAGTCCGAAATCAAACTTTTGATAAAAGGTTATATTATAATATAACAGTGCCTGAAATTTCACCAACGAAGAACAGCGATATGTACGCCTATGGGTGTAAGACAATCATTATACTTATCTGCGAGTTAGATCGCTACGTAAAAATACTCCACGCAAAGGCAAGCGGCATACACACGGATTGATCCATTATTTATTAAGTCGTTTTTAATACTCTGTGTGTGACACAGATATTCCATTTAAACCAGAACGAATACGGTTCACCGCCGGAGTTGATTTATGAGCCTGTAAGCTGAGTGGTGCGTCTTAAAAATAAGCGCCACATTATAATGAAAATTGGAGAATTCTCAGACACAAGCGACATTTAACCTATTGTTACATAAGCGCAGTCTTTTACCAACGTGAAATCTCCCCCTTCCCCGGCCTTCCACTTACGATTAATGACTCCTAAATATTACCAAAATCGAAGTTCAATGGTTTTTTTATATCAACATTTATTTTCAAGTGGGGTGCAAAGTGGTACTTTTCAAAGGCAAATGGTTCTAACAACTTTATCTCTACCTAGTAAATGTTACTATCGTACCCTTGCCAGCATTAGGTATATACAACCCAACTACTCGCTACTGTCAGAACGCCGGGATACCCTGACGAGTCTAGGCTAAAGACGAAACATGTATGTCTGTAGGAAGTCAAATATACAAAGGAGAGCACTTGTTTAATTAGCACTATCCGAGCTAATGGGGTGGGCTAAGGTCGTTGACCCCAGAAATGGGTGACATCGTTTTTCATGAAGTATCTGTCATCAAACAAGAAAACATTCTTCTCCGATTTCAAAATTTTTCGTGTTTAGAAGTCAAAAGTTACATTGCGCTACTACTTAAGGGACAGGGGGTGGACTATCATCAAATCGCGATTAAGTTACATTGAAAAAGTATTAAATAAAATTCTATAGATTTGAAATTGGTGCTTATACTTATCACACAAACCTCAATATCCCCTCAAAACTTCATGTCCTTTATGCAATGGGTCTCAGACCAGTGCACTTTTTTCAATTTTTTTCATTGTGGCACCCATGTACGTAAGCACAACATACCATACGAGGGTCACGCTGAAAGTCTTTAGATATTCCTAATCTATACAAGAATAAACAAGTTTGAGCACGCAGCTATTTTGTCCAACACTGTTAGTGCATACATGCAAAGGCAGCGTGTAACAATCATTCATGATCACCTTCGCCTAAGGGAGCGCTGTTTCAGATGGGTGCCACATTTGTCGACCAGCTAGCAAAAAGCAAAAAGAGTTGATTGGTAATGGATTGGTAACCAAATGTGTTCCTGTAGTATTCCAAGAACTATGCAAGAGCCGTCCACAGACTGGTCTGCGGGGTATTCAATGGCACCATGACAACGCATCCGCCCACAGCGCCGCTAGAACACGATTTTTTTGTTGAACTGGGCGTCAAACTGTTGCCTCACCTACCTCATTCTCCGGACCTAGCTCTGTGCGAAAAGTTAGGAGGTCTCCATTTTCACACCAATGAAGAGGTATTGGTTGGTATTGAGGTAGGGAGAGAAGATGTTGAAAAAACGGGATAAGGTTTTTTTAAAAACCTCGTAGTTTTTCTGTATCTAAAAACTTTCCGCGTGACCCTCGTATTCCAGACATATCAACTGAAATCATGTCGGCAGTCACAGCATGTGTCTTAGGGGTTAAATTAAACCTATATCCATAAAAAATACAAAAACTTCTGGGACGTTTGTGAAGATCAACGCTTTAATAAAGGTTTAAGGCTCAATTTGCAGATATCCCGCTGAACGAATCTAACTGCCTGATGTAAATTCAACGAATATAATACTGTTATTATGTTGTTTCCATCATACAGTCAACCTTAAAGCGGGCGTATGATTATCTACGTTTCCGGTCTGAACCCCGTTATTTCCGGTTAGTTATACGTGTATTCCGCCACCATCTTCAGACGTTGCGAACTCCTTAGGTTATTTAGAATCATTAGGAGAAGACACTACGCATGTGAGGCATGCTATTAGTTGCCTTATTTTGTATATTTTCACTTTAATTTCCAACGGAGATTGTTGTGATATCAAAGACTTTGCGATATTAAGTTTTTTGGAAGTTCTGCTATGCCATTTGAAATAAATGACATATTCCGGCAACCTAAGAAAAATACATCACGCTGAAACATCTGACACTCATTTCTGTCGGTCTGTCTATTGATCTGATCGTTGGTGTTTTTGTCACAGAGTTTCCTCAGTAACTACTACACCGGATGAAGCTGCCCAATTTTGCTCGAATTAAGCTCTCATCTTCGAGAGGGACACTGACCAAATAATATCAGATTTACCAACTTGATAGCTTTGGATGGGATTTCTGATAAGGATGGCGCACCTGAATCTAACCTATATATCTAATAGCTTGTTGGCAAGGGACAATAATATGACGTTATAGCTGTAATTGGAATTCCACTGTTGATGGAATCATGAATACTCAGGTTCGAATCCCGCTGGCGGTTTTTTTTATTATCTTGACCTGTAGGTATGTATGTAATAGAATCTTATAACGTAATTTTTATCGATTTCAAAGAGTCTGACTAATTTGAACAAATGCGATTGAAAAAGTATACCTATAAAAAATGAATCAAAAATAGGAAATAATTGCTTAAAGATCCATTAATACAACTATTTTGAATAGAATTTGACTTTTTATAAATATTTGTGCAGAAAAATGTGGAAAACATTACTTTAAAATGGAATTTGCTGACCATATCGAGTCGTCTGGTTATTTTCACATTTGTTAGTTTTAAAACTTTCAAATTAAAAAAGCATGAGGTACGCGCTTAAATAGCAAATTACATGGTAAGCATGAATTGAATTTTGTTCAACAGCGATGTAAATTCCACTAACTCAATATAATCAAATCATTTTTAAATTTAAAATAGGAAAAGGTTGATTAACAAACGAAAAATAGTTATTACAAAAAGGCGTTGGTTGCTTGATATTACGATAATGAATATTTAATTGATAGCTATTTGTAAAACTTCGAGTTACTATAAAAATGTAGCAAGAAGTGCCTCACATTTAATAATTGTATTTCATTTTTTTCAGTGGATTTTGGGATTAAAGCGTGTTTTTTCAATTTTTTTATGTATACTTTATTTTAAAAATACCCATTGTACTGTATAATTTAGATTAATGGCAATTATCCCTCATTTGTACCTCATCATGATATCTAGGATATCCACCAAGCCCACACAAATTCAGTAGTGCAACAATCACAAGTGTGTGAGAAAATGGAATCCGGCAGTGACACTGACACCAATTCGTGATATGAAGTATTAAACGTAGGATAAAACAAAAAATCGCTCTCTCAGGATACCATCACGCCATACCTCCTGTATCCAAGTAGGCGTCTGGGAATTTCTTTGTAATAGTGTAGCGATGCCGCGCCCAACGTATCGAAAATGAAATGAGTCGAGTTCATTAGCGACTTTCTGGATCACGCTAAGGGACGGCGACCACTCCTAGAGACATCTCCTGGGGGCCTCGCCTTCCAAGGTACAAGCCATTCCTGTCCGCCTAATTTACTTACATGTCTGGTATCTCGGCACAGATCTCCATTTGCGGCGTATTAAAAACGCTAGCAGGTGGGCAGGGGGTGATTAATTGTTGGATTCGGTGTCTTGAAGGATAAGGGCCCGTTTTGCTAGCTGCCGAATATTTTATTTTATGCTGTGGTTTTTGGGCCGCGATATAAAAAGCGACAGACGAAGCCAAACATTCATAAATTGCATTGCGAGGAGAAGGACGATTGAAAATATGGTGGGGATCTAAAAGAGAATCCTTACCTGTGGATTTAAAATTTAAAAAAATAGACTCCGGATTAGAAAGCATAAAGAATAAGCGCTTAAAAGCATCCAATTGTATACAATAAGAGCATGGAATATGCATAAATAAGGCAAAAAAGTGAAACCAAAATTTATTGTTTATCTATAAAATACATAAGGAAATATACTCGTATAATAGACAAACATCAAAATAAACAAAGTCTCTAATGAACAACAAAACAAAACGAAAAATAATTTAGTTCTTGTAGAAACAAGAAATAACTAAATAGATTAGATGTTCCATAGTAAAGTTCTGTCATCTATCACTTAAAATATTTTTGTAGCCTTAAAAACTCCTTTCTACGTCAATACTTGTTATGGGCGCATATTTAAATTTCGCCAGCACATATGGGGACATTTGTAACTCTGAGTCAGTACTTCCTGCCAATACTAAAGGAATCCATAAATTGCATTGCGAGGAGAAGGACGATTAAAAATATGGTGGGGATCTAAAAGAGAATCCTTACCTGTAGATTTAAAATTTAAAAAATAGACTCCGGATTAGAAAGCATAAAGGATAAGCGCTTAAAAGCATCCAATTTTATACAATAAGAGCATGGAATATGCATAAATAAGGCAAAAAAGTGAAATCAAAATTTATTGTTTATCTATAAAATACATAAGGAAATATACTCGTATAATAGACAAACATTAAAATAAACAAAGTCTCTAATGAACAACAAAACAAAACGAAAAATAATTTAGTTCTTGTAGAAACAAGAAATAACTAAATACTGATTTAGATGTTCCATAGTAAAGTTCTGTCTTCTATCACTTAAAATATTTTTGTAGCCTCAAAAACTCCTTTCTACGTTAACACTTGTTATGGGCGCATATTTAAATTTCGCCAGCACATATGGGGACATTTGTAACTCAGTAGTCCCTGCCAATACTAAAGGAATCTCTTTAATTTCTGATAACCTTTGTTTTCAGACAGTGTATCTTTCAACTTTTTCATACTACTTGGGCAGTTGCTCCAGGAACATTGTCAATGGCTTTTTCAAAATGATTAATCATGGAGGTATCCAATGTCATTCCTTGTTTCTCCAAGGACTATATGGTGGAACTGAAAAAACTAAAATTAGCTTTTATATAAGCTAAATTGTTCATTAATTCATTATGATTTAGCACCATTTGACAATCTTTAATTGCTTCGCTAGCTGTTTGGGGTGGCTCGAATATAACTTTGTTGAAATTTTAAAAATTATCTGCATTATATAATGCGGCATCTAACCATGTGCCCTATCTTGTCAGAACTGGTTCAGGTAGTAATGGAATATTCGGTAGTCGTTCTTTAAAAGGTTGCACCCGCAAAGGCGCCTTGACAAAAACTTTTTTTCCATTTTTTATAAGTTCATTGAGAAGAGGAAATTGTTGCCTTATAGTTTCAGCAACTCTATTCAAGCCATGAGTCAAGCAACTGCAATGACATAAGTTTGGATAAAACACTTTTAAATGTGTCGCCGTTTTAACCATATTATCCATATATGCTGCTGCGTCAGAGGGCATGAGTAACACGTTGCTACAGGGAACTGGCTTCTGGCAAGTAAATGTTCCTCAGTGCCTCATTTACAAATCTTGACACTGTATTGCTGTTTGTGACTTCTAGCTCTTGGGGAACATACCCTGTGGGTATTTTTGGATTGGGTTTTCATGCGTATTATCAATTTAGTGGCCAAGACAAAGATTTGTTTAATTCTCTTCGCGCTGATATTAATACACTTTTGCCAAAGCTTTTGCAGTATGTACAAAAAATATGAAAAAGGCTGTAAATCAACACAAACCATAAAATATGCATAACATTTAAAAAAAGCAAAATAAGCATTTCTAGTTGTCTAATATTTGCTTCTTATTTACAAAAAGCATAATGCCTTAAAATCCGGTCTCTATCTATAAATCGTGTTAGTGATAATAATTGCAAGACAACAATCCCACCAGTTTCTTTGGAAATTACCCCCATTACCCCCCCCCCTCAGATACGCGCCTGGATGAATAAAGGATACTATTTTGACAGGGAGAACTAATTTTGCAATTCGAAGCATTCTTTATGTGTTCTTTCCTATGTTGCCAGACTTTTTCGCTCACTAATATGAGGAAGCCTCATGCTTCGAGCATATAAATCAGAACTCTTATCCGGTAAGATAGCTTTATTTAACTTAAGATGGGAACTGTAAATATGATTATCTGGTCATTGCAGTGGACGCAAAGACATATAACAAACGAATTCATATATTTTCTAGGAAAGAATAAAGATTTATTGAAGTGTAGTACCTTTTTCTAACAATAACATTAACGGTTAAGAGACGTTTTTCTTTTCATTCCCCGTTATTGGTCAATTCGACAGCTCAGCAGAAACAGCCACTGCCATAAACCCACTGAGTTCATTCGTTACTTTCGACACAGGAACAGTTACTGGTATGTTGTTTTTCGTAGTGCTCACACTGTAAAAAATGCGTGGTAGTGATGTAAGGAATATTCGTATACGAATATTTCTCCATATTCGCATTCGCACTCGCATTCAAAAACCTTATACGAATATTATACGAACAGCCATCAACATCCGAAAAACTAGACAAGATGTGAATAATATCGAAACAAGAACCTCAAGTGAATGGTCAAGGAATGCTACACAGCGTGTACCTCGGAAGCCGAGGCTAGAAACGTTTTTCTGTTTACATTTACGTTCTAATCCTCATAAAACATTCCCTCCTGCATAAGGGAGTACACAGAAATATAAAAACCGCAGTACATTTAGATCTACGTATCAGAAATTTACGTCTAAGTGAAAAGCGCTAATACTCTAGGTCATTAGGAATACTTGTGTGTACTGATGTTCATAGACATACATGTATAGGTATATTGTTCGTGTGATAAAGGTAATGATACTTTCTTTGTCTGTCAACTGATATATCCATAGATAGCAAGATCCATTTCTCTGTGTCAATACAATAGCCTTCCCCCAAGCCAATCCAACTTTCCTTATCAGATATAAACGTAAATAGTTGTGTGAATACGGGTAGGCGGAACGGGAGGGTCTGAAAGTTCCAGAATATACAGCGTTTATTAGATAGAACTATCATTTGTAAAATGGTAAGAAATATCGCAATGGATTTTTGTATACTTCTCGTAAACTTTTAAAGTTCAAGATCATGTTAGGTTGTTCTTAAAATATTTCAAGGAATATCTAGTTCCAGTTCAGTATGTTTTCAAGTTGTTGAAATGTTGTCAAGTATAGAAATATATATCTTAAAGTAAGTCAATATAATATTGATTCTAGTTTTGCCAGACATCTGCGTATTTCGGAGCGTAAAAAATACAGCGCAGCGATACATAACTCATAAAAGTTTTTGAACTTGAAGTTGTTTATTGAAACAATTGATTCAAGTGATCAAATCAGACTGGATACTCTTCGTGTATTCAACCATTTTTTTCTTCTTTTCTGCAGAAAATAACCTCTCACGACACGAAACACACACTAGGGTTTAACTGAAGGGTATACCTGCAGGTCAACCGATATCGGAAGTGCGTCCACACGCTCAGGCATATCCGTCAGTCGTCAGTATTTCGATTCCGGTATGGCATCAACTGATGATGCTTGGGATGTAATAGGTTTACTAATAGTTAAATAAAAACATTCTAAAAATAGGAAAATTAAACGGAACTTGTGGTGTAAGGCGTGGTTGAGAAAATGACAAACTTATTCGCACGTGAACTTGTTAAATGAATTCGAATTTTCTCCGAAAGATTTTCACAATTATCTACGCATGAATGAGAAAACGTATCTCACACTCTTCTATCATTAGTTGCACCACTGACCAAAGATTCTGTGATAAGGAATGCTATTTCAACACATGAAAGGTTAACTGCTACCTTAAGATTTCTTGCAAATGAAAGAAGTTATGAAGATATGAAATTTTCTGCCATGATATCACCCCAAGCTCTTAGCTATATTATACCAGAAACTCCGCCTGCGACCGCTACAGACATTCAGTTTTGCCTGCATCAGTTCAACTGTGCAGTTATACCCGAGAAAATACAAATTTTCGTATCCGTTCAGGTAACCTGCACAGGTATGAACATTTTTGTCATACACACGCTCAGTTTTACCTGCGCAGGTATACGCTTCAGTTATACCCTAACGTGTGTAGCGGCCATCAGGCAAATCCTTCAGTCGTCAGTATTTCGATTCTGGTATGGCATCTACTGATGATGCTTTGGCTGAAGACGACGACTGAAACTCCTCCTGCGACCGCTAGAGACGATCAGTTTTGCTTGCGTCAGTTGACCTGCGCAGTTATAATACACAAATTTTCGTATCCGTTCAGGTAACCTGCACAGGTCTGAAAAAATGCACATTTTTGTCATACACACGCTCAGTTTTACCTGCGCAGTTTAACTGTGCAGGTATACCCTTCAGTTATACCCTAACGTGTGTAGCGGCCAAAAGAGAGCAATTTTCTATTTACATCGAAATGCTATAAGCTGTTAATATTGGGACTAAACTTCCGATAGCTCATCCCACATCGCTGAGGTTCTCCAGAGGGATTTTTTGAATGGCTCCTGGGGTTAATATTGAAGATAGCTTAGTCGAATATTGGTAGAATCTATAAAATAATGACCTATCAGAAACTTTTTTTCAATATTCCAGACTGTGGAGATCCTTTGTACTATCAGGAGCGCCCACCATATGTATTGCTGTTTTCTGTATTGGCTCCAGAACCTTCAGGGACTGATTCTGAGCTGATCGTCCAGCGAGAGTTTTAAGCCATCCGAATAAAATTTCCCTGAAATCATAAAAACTTTAAAAAAATTGTATCGAGATTCTGGATTACCTCTGAACATCTATCACAATAAAAACAACAAAAAAAAAACTGGAATCAAATTTACATATCAGCATAAATTGAGTACCTTTTTATTCCAAATACTGTAACCATAATTTTTCAATAGCTTATTCAACCAAAAGAAATAATCAGGAGTGTGCTATCCACTATTCATCAGACGCATGTTTCGTCTTTAGCCTAGACTCGTCAGTAGACCCTGGCGGTCCAACTGTAGAGCGTTAGGGCTTCGTAAGTTGCCAATGGACACCGCCACCGTGCGCGACGTTTGGAGATGAATGTTAAAAGTACTAATCATTCCGTAGTCTCCGTCCTTAAACGGAATACTACTAATAAAACCTGTAAAACATTACGAATACATGAAAATACATTTCCGGCTCAATGGAACATCCAAGTACACGTGCCCTGTGGTAGCAATGGCCACCCAAGCATGTCCCTGGTGCCCTGGCGACCCCAAGTGTGGTGCCCATCGGAGCATGGTAAGGCACGAGCTGAGATCACTCAAGGAAATCCAACGGTCGCGTGGCTGCCCATCATATGTGCGGCGTTGGCATACTTTGCATACTTTCTATAGGCTGAGGAGTCCTGATTGGTTTGAACTCAAATCGTGGCATCTCTTGTAACCAACCCTCCCGAGGAATCTGAAAAAGAGGTTATATGCGTAAATGAAAACAATTTTTTATAAGAATTGTGATATATCAGTTGTTACCGGTTAACATATATATGTAGATCAATTGTGTCTCTATATAATGAACGTAATGAAGCATATGTTGTAGTAATCTTATTAAGCAAGGTATGTATTTTATTTGTACATAGTGTTTATTCTGATATTGGATAGAATCCTTCGTTTATCGGGGAAATATATATAGCTTTATAATTTTCGTTAATAGGATTAACAAAGGAGCTTAGAAAATATCCTGGAAATTGTTCAACTTCACCGTAAGAATGTTATCCCTAAATATTTTTTTGTATGATGAAATAAAAAAATTAACTGTTTCTAAAGTTTGTGTTTCGTATTGAATTTATTTCTTCGTTATTTATTCGTCTGTCTAAAGTTTGTGTTTCATGTTGGAACCAATCCTTCATCAATTATTCGTTATTTTAATTCAATTTAGATCATTGAAATCATCAAAAAACAATAGAATATTTCAAAAGTAAAAAATACCACTTCCTATTAGAAGTCAAATGTCATTGCAAATCAAATTAGTACAGACGAATTTCGATTCAGATACTTTCCATCAATATGAATGTATGTCACCTATTGGGTAGATGAGTTTGAAGAGGGCTTGCTACCACTCTGCTTACAAAAGAGAGACCGGTAGTAGAACTTATATTCCTTGAGGCAAATATATTACCTATCACATAAGATTGTTAGTGTATTCAACTATTTATAAAGGTGAAAGTATATTGTCTCCCTGCTGAACCTATCGCTGATCTCGCGCCACAATTTGGCAACACCGTAGTCATAATGTCCGTTTTTCTCCAGTGGTTCCAAGACCTAATGACATATGGCACACTTCACAGAATGACCGTTAAAAAGTGGGGGAACTGGTAAGATCTTGAGATGTTCCATTAAGAAAGAGGGGTAGTTCTTTTTTGGTTTGCTAGGAAAGAACTTTGCGTTCTTGTTAGTGGCTCAAAAAGGAATTCCAAGGTTATAATATTATCAACATTTCTTGGTAAAAAGTATAATAAAATCGTCTGAACGTGAAGTCTGATGTAGTGCAACAAATAATTAATTGTGATTTAACGTATATGCGGGGATCGCGGCAATACTAGGAATTAGGATATAAAGAAACTTCTATCGGGCTTCTGTTCTGGAAGCACTGGACAAGCCAACGACTGCAGTGGTAAGTTTTTAAGAATTTAATCATAATATCTTTTTGTGTATGTAAAGAGGGAAGGATGCCTTCTTCCTTCACGAAATTGAACTCAAGTCAACCATATCCAGTTATCTGATTTTTGCGATTATGGATTCCACCTACATCCTTTATTAATATCTGGTGGTAGAGATATTTGACACCTCGTCAAGTTTTATTATGTCCATCAGTTCTCTTATGCCATCAGTTCATTCGTATATAAGTTCTGATGATCACCTCCCACGCCAATGGGCAAGGAGGTATTGTAATCGTAAGACGTTTCGAATTCGAGATATTTTGTTTTCTTCATCTTGATGTCACTGATCTCGATCGGTCTTCCTGTCTGTATTGTGTCCAGTAATAATCATTAGTCATTTGAAACTAGATTACTACTAAGAACGAAAAAGCTTGGGAGTTGTGCAGTGGCGGCAAGGCATCGTCAAAAAGGGAAAACGAACAAACTTTTTTAGAACGTTTCTGATTATTTTAAGTCTTAAATTTGGACGGGGGATGGAGAGGGTTAACAAATTTGAAGTGGCAGTAGGTATAGAGAGGGACCTGAAAAAATAGTAGGTGTTGATAGGATACGTTTTATCAGATAACGAATTTTGACCCCGCTAAAGCCTTGTACCTGTTAGATATAGACTGTCGTTCAGACATTTGCATTCAGGTCACAAAAATTATATATCCTTTTAGAGAGCTGTGGAGCAATATATATGGCAAATGTTTTGAATGATTTTACGCTTTTCTTTTTTTATGGTTATATTGCATTTTACGTGGCAGTTATACTTTTTTTCCAAAAGGGAGTTGATTTGTTCCGTTTCTGTTTTAGCAACTTTTATTACAGATTACTTTATTTTAACTGGAGAGAAATCATAAATAAGAACTAAACTGCTGGCCTCTTACAAAGGTACGTCGCCTGTTGATCGGATAGTATGGCAACAACAAGACTAAAATTCAATCCAAATATTTATTTTGTAAACTGAAACAAGTGCGTGGAAAGTACAATGCTAACTTACTTTTATTTTTGTTATATAATACTGCTGTTAATGCGCACATTTTAAAGACACTTCAACACGTAATTGAGCAAACATCAAAATTTTTGCAGCGGTTACTGAGGTTACGCGGTGGCAAAAAACCAACAAACTGAGCGAAAAATTGGTAGCTAAACGAACCGCTGAGAATGAGTTTTCTGATTTGGTCAAACACTAGTTTGAAAAATCATTTTCACAAATTTTTGCAGGAGCAACTGCTTCCTCTGCTATGACGTAGTGAGTAAAGTAAACCATTCTTTATCGTTCAATGTCATGCTCTACTTGTTATACCCATTGAATAAAAATCTGTCACACATTTTATCAACTGCCATTTATATCAGTAAAGTCAATATCTTCCATTTTACAACCAGGTGTCGACCGGAATGAATAACAATTATATTAATAAAAAAAACAACCCCAATATAGGCATTTAAAACCACGAAAACACCCCCGATTTGACATACACGCATCTGAATGGTGATGGGCGACACCGGTCGGAATCGGTGTTTTATTGGTAATTAGCTATTACAACATCATACTAATGATGTGTGTTACTGGGCTAGTGTGATGATGCCGTCTTTTTATTGATTATTTGTACCCCAGATTTCTCCCCCTATATGACTTGTATGAAGGGTGTAAGAGGGTTTCGTGCTATATTTCCAGGTTATGCTTTTAAACTTTTCAAACCTAGACCGAGTAGTATTCGTTCTAAAATGCATGCAATTGGATATTGTCGCATAATCGGAAATGTCTTGTTTTAGTGCCATGTTCAAGAACGTTTCCTGAAATTTTTATCAACCAAATCATTAAATACTCATCAAAACTCATGCCTTTGAGCTATTCCATCTGGTATATTTAAAAGACTCTACCTTTGTCATAGTTTTTACGATTTTGCACTATTAAATCTGAAAGACTTAGTTTTAGTGATTTTTTTATTAGTTCCTTATTAAACGCTTCAGTACACGATTTTTTACTCGCCCATATGGAATTTATGATTTTTGGTAATATTTTGGACTCAAGTAAGCAAAAATGTTCGATCATATAGAAACCATCCAACCAAAAACAGATACCGACTGGCCTAACCAATTGGTGGACTGACATAGTTTTGACTTGTGCTGATGTGGCACAAAGCATTACAACTTACTTGTTAGGGAATCCGGAATGTGTTTTACTTTATTCAAAAGGTATCATCGCACTATTAATAATGGTTGATAAGATAAAATGATCTAATTGGATAAATATTACTATCATGTATAATATTATTTGAAATCAATCTTGGAATGTGTATTTGTCAGAGGAATATAGCAATTTTTGGACGTACTGTATAGATATTTATACATACTGTTACTGCTAATTATTCATCCTTTAACATTAAAGATTTATATCTATATATTTTATAGACCGACACACATATTGACAGGTAGACCTAAAGACGTACCGACATACAGACCTACAGACAGTCCTACATGCAGACTTATAGACAGACCTATAGACATACCTACAGACAAGTCTATAGACAGACCAAAGGTAGTGATTGCCAAGGATCCTAGTGATGTGGGCATCATAACAGTTCTAATCTTTTCGCGCTCACAATAATTCGAATTGGTAATTCTTGTGAAACCAATATTTTATTATAATTTGCCATTGAAAAGAAATCTAGTATCACGATGAATATATTTTTCGTTCTTGTATTCAAAACGTTCATCCGGAATTATCCAGGGAGGGCTGCATACCGAATGTCCAAGTCATGAATAAGAGATTGAAAACCTTTCCATAAATTACTCCGAAAGCATTTCAAATGACATCAACGTTCGTGTAATTGCTGTGAAGGAAAAACCAACGTGGTATAAGCCCATCACTACAACAAGCTCAATAAAATATATTTGTGTGTACATAATTAATAAAAAGTTAATTTTTTACTGTTGGTCGGTGGAATGAAGGGGAAACCGTAAAAAACGTATTAATAGGTGTCATTGAAAAAACGCGGAACTAAAAAATGTTGCGCTGTTTTTTCCGCTTTTTTCTATTTTTTTTCCAATACGAGTGGCGTTTGGCCACCTGTTGTTATTAGGGCTATTAATAGAAATCAATACCTCGCCATGCAGTTCAACGTAAGTGACAATGCCGCGGAGTGAGCTTCAGATGAGGTAATTGGAAGAAAACGAATGGGAGGCGTTGGGGATCGTTTACACTTGGTGGAAGGTACCTGTCATTAGTACACTTACCATTGTTTACTGTTTACACGTTTTCTAGTAAACTTGTTAATCTAGTATAAAGAAAATTACTCCGGGTGCTGGCTGGCGCCAATGACGTGCTTATTCCTATTGCATTAAATCTTATAACTTAGTTGAAATCTGAGACAGAACAAATACCGGTGATATATTGGATGAAGCGTTGGAGCACTGTGGGTATTTCTTTTCACAAAAGTGCCTCTTCAGTCCGGATATTGGTAAGACCAGTTGAACCAGGTGCGCAGATGACATGAGATTCGACTACCTCCCTCACCCCTTTCTCCTACGACCATTCCTTGAAGTATTTGCTGTAATAGTCCATATCGATTTGGTTTTATCATGATGTGTCCAAGATACTCCAGCTGTCGTGCTTTGATGGTTTTAATTATTTCCAAATCCTTGTTCGTACGATGCAAACAGGTTCGCTATACGAAATCCTCAGAATTCAAATGCCTAAAGGTTTTTGGTGGTAGCTTCAGTCAACGTCCATACCTCTACACCATACAGAATCACAGATGAAATGTAACATCTGTGAGACCTGATTTCTGTAGGTGATGTTATTGCAGCACCTTTGAAAATTGATGATATTTTAAGGAATGCCCCTCTGACTTTTTCGATACATATAATCTTTTATGGATAGTCTCACTATTCATTTATATTAGTACCTGAATACGAATACTGAGCCACTTTTTGTATTTGTTGGTTGTTAGTGGTAAAAGGTTAGCTAGAAATGGCTTGCGGATTACCATACTTTAAGTTTTGGCGATGATAAGCTCGAGACCATACAGATTATTGACTTATTGATTTATTTTTGTCATAAGTTATTGTAGACCTTTTCAGCTATCTGACAGAATTTATTTCTTCGTCGTTGCCATCACCTTTGACCCCGGTGGTACTTAGTTCTTTTGGAGACAACCATCCAGTGGCACCAGACTTGTACTGAAGGCATGCATCCGTATCACAACGACGCTGTATTGGTCAACATACGCGTTTAAGCAATGCTGATAAATACCAAGCGGTATTATATTATTCTAACACTCCAGTTTGTCCTCCATCTGTTTGAATACCAGATAATACTATACATTAGTGCATTCTAGATAATAATAGATAATCACAAAAGTGATGTTTAGCCTCCAAAATAATGGCGTCAAGTAGTTAGACTTCGTATTTCACGTGCAATGATGTCAGTTTACTAAATGTTCATATTGGTATTCAGAACTGACTTAGTCCAGTTGAAGTAATTCTTGGAAATCTTGGATATTTTGGGAGTTTTCTAAGATTTAACACTTCCAAAGTCTGATTCAAATATATATTTTCAAACAGATACCATGGGAAGTACTGTGTCAATCTAGTTGGCGTCGTTTCCTTTCAGGTTCATCTCGTAATTGAGAATTTGCATATCACCCTTTATCTTGCAGATTATCAAGTAAATAGTTACCGTAGTATGGGATAAACAAGGAGTATCAGCTATCCGCCGAAATTTGCAAAACTGATGATTATTAACTGTTTACACAGTTCGAGCAGCAACACCGAGCAAAACGTTCGGAAGTATTATTTTTTCATTATAACCCTTTCATTGGCATACACGCACCGTGATTATGGATTTCGCGTTTCGTGTGCACTCAACCGAGCGCGTTCTGTGAACATTTTCATATATATTTATAAATACATAATAAATCATTTTCAATTTTTGCCAACACACGGCAAATTGATGTAGGCACTACATATATACAATTGTTCAGGCTCATTAAACATCGGATTTTTTTTCACAAGCGATCACGTTGGTGTAATTGTTGAGATGATCTAAAGGTGAAGTTCTCCTTACGTTAGAAAAATATATTGACGTAGTTCTATTAATTTCTATATAACGTACCTAAAAAGATAATTAATATTAGGCTTGAAAAATGGTGCAGCCATAACTCCTTATTAAGGGGATTTTTGAATGAGTTGATTCGAAAAAAAAAGAACATAAATAAAATAAATCGGTCATAAATTTAGTATACTGAAACACAGCCTTGTAAATATAAAATACGTTTCAAAATATGAATCGTAGCCAAAAGCTTCAAAGCTTTGACTATAACTATAACATAAAAGCAAGGAACAAACAATAGAGACATACAATTAATATTAACGTTCTAATTTTAATGAAATATCAAGATGTCGTTAAAAACGACTTGTCTTGGCAGATAATACACGTTTTAATATTCCCCTAGATATGCTAATATACTTAGTGAAATACTTGTCGGGCTAAGAAAACGAATTTGACGAATAGTAACACTGTGTAGCATTTTTGATTATAATTAACAGTTTGTAAAGTGTTGAATAGATTTTGCTTGCACCTGAAGTCGAAATTATATTTTGCGGTGGTTTTTCCGTTTTATCTTATTAATAACTTCTACCATACTACCAGAATAATCTAGTTTATAAAATTAAAATGTTGGGTGGAACAGAAAACTTCTTTAATGTCCAATCTGCTATTATTGAAAATAATTAACACTTTCGCTCATTGTCCGCTGTAACGATTTTTTCTGCCAATATTAACATTTTGTTCAGTTGAAAATCTTCTAGGGCTGCATGTGTATCCGGACGGGGGTATCAGGGGGGTTGGAGCACACACGTATACAAAATAATTTTCTTTGGAAGCTTTCTGAATAAAACATCCAAAAATTTGAGGAACGTTCAAATTCTTACTAGCGAGAAGAATATCTGGTATATTTTTGATCAGTTTATATCAATTCTATTGTGAAGCTGTTTCAAACTGTAATAATTGAAGCCTAGCTCTGTCCTTTTGTTAAACACTTAAATGTTCGAGCTCTATATTTTCTCACCACCATCTGCCCAGTTATGGCGCTAACTGATTTGTTCGTTCGATAAAACCGTCCCCCAAGAAGAAATACAACCAGCAAATCCAATTAAATAGCCATCGCAGGAACACTTCTGGACGCAGTATTTCTTTCTTGACCAGACTGCGTAATATAAGAAAATGGCCATTTAGTGGCGCCATAAATTTCGATACGGTTAACCGAGACGGTCCTGCATTTTAATTCAGATTCAGTTTAATTAACAGAATGCACCCGAAGTAATGTTTTAATTGCGTTATGGATGAGGCTTTTCAGCCCAGGAAGGAAGAGGGCATTTATTGAAGCTGGTGAAGGCATCTATCGACAACAGCCTTCGGGAAATAAAACATTTTTGCTTGCCGAATTCAGCTTTGATAGAATGTTTTATTCTGCGTCAAAGCAAATGCAGTCAACGTATTATTATATTATAATTACTTCCTCCAAAAAAGTGTATCTAGTAAAAATAGTCATTATAGTTTCATTCAATTTTTTTCATTTTTGTTGTATGATAAAGGTAGGTTAGTAAAATTATTTGGTTAATCGCATGTTGTTTTTAGTCGTATCCAATAAAATTGTAAGATGAGATGCCAATTCATTTTTATTTGGCGCTTCGATAAATTCATGCATGATTGGCAGCGTTGCACTCCTAGACTGTATATTATTATATTATGCTTATTATTTTGGATTTATTAGAAATGCATTTGCATCAACCCATATTCAACATTTCATAATGGGTTATATTATATGACAGATTTTTAAAGTAAAATAATATTATCCTTAGGAAAGTCTTCAAGATTATGAAGACAAAAAATTGTGTGTTTAACATAGAAGTATTACAAATAAGACTCTCTTTCTCCCAGTGGCGTGTTTCGTTTATCATTCTGTCTCTCTTAGGAGCAATATTTTTTGGCCTCCCATGTGATAAAATATTTTAATTCTAGGGATATTACATGTTTTAAGGTACTCTTCTCCTTAAACTATTTTAATTTTTTTAATACATTCCATGACTTAAGACATTTCAAGGTTAAGATAACAAACAGCATACAAACAGATGGTGGTGTATCGATAAAAATTGAGTTTAAATTATCTGTCTGTTCATTCAATACAAGACTCCTAAGACGGACAAATGGAAAACAAAAGAAAGAACAATACATAGACAAAATAAATCTTGTGCTAGATATAAGAACTTCAGTTTTGTATTCATTATAGGATCTTAACTAGTTGACAAGTAACCTGTGTAGTTTCTGTAAGCCGTCAAATCCTAGTCCTATGATGATTTGAATATAAATCAAAATCTACCACTGAAACAGATTGAGCTTAATTTTGTGAAATCTTTTTATCTCAATGATGGAAGAGTTTCACCAAGTAAAATCGCTAGGCTTCAAGATTATATTCCTTCAGTTTTGCACTTCAAAAGGAGCTTCCGAGCCTTCAGGCAAAGTCTCAATTTTAGACGTATGTAGTTATATTATTCTATGGTGGCACGATGTATCTGAGAAATGAATCCATTTTTAATACTTTCCAAACATACTATACTATAAAAAAATGTTGAGCATGTTATCTCTCGACGTGACTGAGCTTTAGCGACATCTTAGGGACCCATAAATTTTAACGCTACCAAATAACATTTCTTCATTCACAATCTATTTTGAAAGCAAAGTCAATTGATTTATCAAGTCAACCAATTCGACTCATTTTCTGTTAATAAATATGTGTTCAATATCACATTGCAGCAATATCTACAAAAACTCTAAGCGCTGCACAATAGTTCTCCGCTGTTGCGCCAGTGGTAAAACCTGTGCAAAAGTATAGCACCCTCGCCTCGTCCGCTCACCCCATACACTCACGCCGGGCGAAACTTCCCACTGTTTCCGCCGATCCGTGCCGCGGCGCCACCTGCCGGCACCCGGCGTCGCGACGCTCGGCTCATGCGTCGCCACCCCGAACCCCGACCAGCGTCCCGACGCTCTTCGGCCCCGCAAGACGCAGACACCACGCATTCGGTGGCGATGTTTTCTAAGTGTCGCGGTTCAAGCGGTGTAGTGATGCCAGGACGCTGCTTCTGTCGGCCTCCGACTCGCCGCCGATTTTAAGGACCCTCCACACACGCGAACACTAGACGCCGCGCGATAAAAACGCTACGGAACAAGGTAAGGTACCAGCCGGTGCGACGGGGGTGTTTCTTGAGTTCGCGGACCCATCAAGGTCAAGTGCGCGAGGAGAACAGGTGCGATCGCGAGTGCTGTGGACTGTGAACGTTACCTTACGTCCTCCTAACTTGCTGTGGATTTCTTCAGCTCACTCTGAAACACATTGCTATAACTAAGTAAGCGGTGTAACGTACAAGACCTAGTGTATGACTTAATGTCAATCTCCTATCTAGTAAGTCCTAAATTAGCATTGGAACAATATTGAATAATAATAATCCTCACTTCACTTCAATGTAGCCTTGGTAAACATTCGCATCAACTTTAACTCTTGAACACGTTTAGCTTAGCGTTTGTAGTAGTCCATTTGTCACCTAGTTCATGGTTACTGTGTTGAGGTTAAGATCACACTCAATCAAGGAATGCAAGGAGACTGACACCTGTCCTTAAAAACCTTCCAAATCAAACCCAACAGCTCAAATTTTAAATTCACTGGCATTCTTTAGAGTTTGTTTAGGAATACCTTTGCAATGATTACCTTTCAATTCCAATAGCAGCTTGCACCCTATTTCTGTGGCTTCAAGCTATCCCCAACTGAAGACAGTCCAATTCAATCTTTACATCGGGTTTGACAAAAATCTCTTCCTTTCACTACTTATTTCATTGCTTTGGGTTCCCACCTATAACACATTAATAACTAGTTCAAAAAAATATGAAATATTGAACGTGAAGGATAGAGATTTAAAAAATATAATCGTGAATATCTCTTGTCTAATGGATGTTTCTGGTATGCAGACAATATGCCTATCCATCGAAACAGAGTGATTAAATTTAATTGAAGTTCACAGTTATTCTTTTGTGGTTGAGCTTTATTATTTATCTCAGTTCAGCACTGTGTTTCATTGAGTGACTGAAGTTTTGAGGAGCAAGTACGTTACAACGTGCCTTGTAATTGGCTTTGTGATGTGTACACTAAGTCGAAGTTCAAGTACAGAATTTGGATTGGCGTTGGAGAGTAAAAGCATGTACCATTACAGGATTATACAAACAATTTTCTGCTGAAAGCTCAGACATATACAATCAGTATCCATCAGCCTTTCTTTGGGTTCCAGAGTTCAATACAATGTGTACGAATGATTTGATCAAAAGTACTAGTATTAATAGAATGAATTGCAGTACTACTCATCTTCTAATGAAAAGCCTAGAATGTTTCCTATATTTGGAGAATAATCGTAAGTCACGATAGTAGATCCGGGAAAGCAATTAAGACTAATTCCAAATCAACAAAATCATTACTAATGATTCAATCGGGTTAATGAAGACTAGGCCATATTTAGAACAACTAGCATTCATTAAAAGGCAAAAAGTTGAACAGAACCTATCTTCTAAACGAGTATAAGATATACTTCAGTTTCTAAATTGATCAAGGATTATTTAAATATAAATATAAAATTGTAGCAGTGATCTCAACTAATGATGGTTGACTTTTAATACAGTATTGGAAGAACATTGCTCCAGCTATTAGGAAATCAATCTGTATATAAATGTATGGTATCTTATGTAGTGCATCAAAAGCTAGTGTAAGGGACATAGTAAGGCAAAACGTTATAAGCCTCATTGTTCCTTTAATATATGACCTAGAATATTTCAGCATAATGAAAATTGGTTTTGAACCGATAGGGTTGTACAAATCGAAAAATATGGTACAACAAAGCAGATGTTATACAGATTGAAAAGTATTCAGTAATTAGCAATAATTCTTATAAAAATCAATACGAAAAATCCCATTCGTCAACTGAAAGCATTTGAACATTACGTAAATGAAAAAAATCATAGAAAAACGGCGAAGGTAAGATCAGTATTGTCAAAATATAGAAAAGTGTGATTCATCAAAGAAGAACTGTGATAACATCGAGAGTGATTTTTCCATATGGCATGGAGTTTAAACATGTTGCATATGTCTACGACGACGTTATGCGGAAACGATAACTTATATGTCAATAGCACCACAATGTAGGAACTTCTTAGCCTCACAGAAACGTGGGACAACATTGTATTAATGACAATATTAAAAACAAGTTAAGCTCTAGAAATTCTGGTATGTTCAGTGGAATCGTAAAAGAAATAAAACAGTTTCCAGATTGAAATTGAACACCTCCAATAACTGTATAAGTGACAATTGAATGACGATGATGAGATTCATGATGAGGATGATGATGATGATGATGATGATGATGATAATTATAGTAATAATAATGATGATAATAACGATGTTGATGATGAGGATGATGGTGAAAATCCGACAATGAAGAACTGGGATTTGGTCACGTTTATATCTGATTGGTCTAAGACACGTGATGGTAGTGGTTCTGATATTGGAAGGACTGTGGACTTTCGTACCTGAACTTTCGCGTTTTGATATCAGACTATTACAGTGAAATGTGTGCGTCGCAACAGATGTCAAGAAACACCCCCGTCTCAACAATTTGCATGTGTGACGTTAATTGGATCGCATTTAATGGATTAAAAATTCAGTGAGAATTGGTATACCTGGCAGATATTAGTTAATTTATAATTTATTATCAAATGATACCTACCATAAAATACGATTTTCTTCCAGAATTCTACTATCCAACGTAACATTCTCCCTATTGCTGTTTGTACTGAATGTAGCATTTTCCCATGGACACTAAACACTAAACTTGAATTTAAGAAATTCCTATAGTTTGAAATAATCTACCTGCTTTAAAGCTAGATTCAAATTACCAATATACATTTCAGTTTACTAGTTCGCTTTCAAGAAACCTAAAAGTGTACTTTTTCTCAGTAAAGTATCGTAAAACTATAAGTTTATATACGAGCTTTCGTTATACAGAACTATATTATTTTGACGTCAAACATTTTGGCTACTAAGTTGCTTGATATATCAAATTAATCTGATTTTTTTCATAAATAAGTAAAATAAAAAGGTTAGGTCAAACATACTGTATTTTGAATTGCCACATCTGGAAAATAATCGTTTAAAAGCACAAAAGCTTGTTTCATCGTTTTCACATTAATAAGTCTGCTTTTGAACGTTACCGATCACACAACTACATATCCAATCCCTTCCAAAGTCTGAGACGTTGGAATTTTCCAAATCTTCTATGTTACGAGAAGCAAGAACTGAGTTTTGCTTAAATAGCATGTTTGCAAACTGTCCATATTCTGCGTAAATTTACTTTCAACTAATTGAAAATGCACCTTGCGATGCTTTATCAGTCGAAACGACGCACAAGCCCAACGAATTTCAGTGTTTTGCGAAAATACGAACTTATTGAACCGTATACAGAGCTGCCTGCGTTTATTGTCTATACCTGAGCAATTCTCTCGATCTGCCTTTTTATAAACTCTCCGTGCAGGTCAGATACAGGCTGCCATGAGCGTTGGCTAGGATTTGTTAGGGGGCAAAACTTAATCAGCTATAATAAACCCTTCTAAACATACATTATACACTTCTCGAATCCCGGTGACTGACTTGCTTCAAACGCAGACTTTTCTCAAGAAAGAAACTCACGTTATAACCAAAAATAAGGAAATGGATGTGCATGTGAATATTTTTTAACTATAATTCTAATAAGAGTAATCTGAACACAAGGTTTCACAAATAAAACTATTTTGTGAAACCAAATGTTCGATTTACACAATTTTATCTGCATGACGGAAGATTTTCACCAAGTGAAGCGTCTAGAACCTACATAAAAATAGCGCAACGCACAGAAAATTTCACAAAATCAGGGCACAGGCCAAAAAAGTTACAACTAGAATAAAATAATATATGTTCAGCAATATTACTCTTTATAATTAAATAAATCATCTGTAGCTAATAGATTTAAAAATATATCTAGGGCAATATGAAATAATATGAGAGAACTACATAAAAACAATGAAATTCTATTTCGTGCCTCACAATCTTTAGCAATCCATGAGCCTAAACATGTGAAGTATGACACACGTCGCTCCTTTTCAAAAAATTCTGTGTTTATAGAGGAATGTAAAAAAATTTAAAAAGCAACACAACAATAGCAGCACGAATAATGAAAGAGGGTAACGGAAACGCATGGCATATTTCCTAAAGTAAAAAAGTTGAACATACCTTACAAACTTTCACAGGGAGTGAGATAAGCTTTTACAATGGTTAATGCACTTTAAGAAAATTTAAAAGTGAAACAACCAACTAGGAATAGGATAATGCAGACATTTTGTCTCAAAATCTATACATATCTCAACTGATACCAGTTTAGCCAACCATTTCAGTAATTTAGTAATAGGCACATTAAATGACTATTTTCTTCCATGTGTCGATTTGTACAATATTCTTCCAACTCTCGGCACTTGAGAAACTACTACTCGGATTATAATTTAAATATTAGCACCGCTCTATTGACGTTGTCAGCAAATCGTTCTTCAGAATCGGTTCAGTAACGAGGGCATTATAATCGAACAATAATGCCCATACTTCAGCGATATGCATTTCTATAATCTATTATAAGCTTTCGGGTGATAATATGGGAAAGAAAAATATCTCAATTCGGTTTCAACCAAATCTAGATGATTTGTTATTCAGATTCAATTATCAGTGTAATATTGGGTACAAAAATACTTCCACACAATCCCCTATCAAACTTATGGTGACGCCACTGGAATCGGTCACAATGAAAAAATGAAAGGCTGCCGTGCATTTGAAGCTGCAAGGCGAACTCACTATCGGAGTTTTCTGATTGGAAGTTTGGCTTTATATGGAATCGAACGTTATTTTTATAGCGAACAGCTTCAGCAGCTACTTTTGCAGAGATGGATTTGAACTTAGCACTCGTTTTGAATTCATCCAGTATAACAATTTTATCATATAAATGGTTGAAAAATAAATAGTGAATCAAGCTGAAATCTATTACACGAAGCTTGACTAAATAAAACAATTTAATGTGAATTAATTTACTGAAATTGAAATAATTGAAATACGGGATTCAAAACTAAATGCCTGCTAATAGAAATATTTTAGATGTGTGAGTGAGTAGTGTATAAAAATAGGCCGTTTACAAAAAGAAAACGTTTAAAAAAGTAATAGAAGGCAAATATGATTATGAAACTCATCAATGTCCTTGATTAATTATTATAAGATATAGCCTTTTTTGAAGAGCATATTTTAGATAATTTGACGAAATATCATATAGCAAATAAGAGTACGTCCATCACTAACAACTTGATATGTTTATTTGAGCTGGACAGGGAGAATAAAGACTTTGCATTGCGTTGAATCAAAAAAAAAATGTTTCACAGCTACCTGTGCTGATTCATCGGAATCTTCCTTATCTGAGCTGGAATTAACTGAATTCACATGAAACAAAATACCACCTATATGCGGACCGATATATACTATTCGCTGTTGTAATTTGATGAACTATAATTCTATCGGATGACCCGGAAACGAACTCTTTATGTCAGGTACGCAGGCAAATCACCCTCCTTGGCTAAGGTTTCGCTTTCTGTTCCCGCGGTAAAAAGACGGCACAGTGGATATTGCGATAGAAATGAATATCTGAAGGGGGTCATTCTCTAAAGATGATGACTAATATGTATTTTTTACATCCCATATCATCTGATTTAAGTAAAGTTCACGTTCAGTGAATTCTGAAGCCAGTCAATTTGCAATATATACTGATTCCTCTTGTATGAATATTATCCGGATACAATTACGTTTTGTGAGACTGAATAACATGCGAGGGTAGCAAAAATCGAGGAACAAAAACATCATAGATTGATTTTTGAATTTCTGAAAGGAAATTGTATCCAGCGTCCCCTGATTCTGAGGTCCAGGAAAAATATTAATTATTTCTTATAGCTATTGGATGGGTATAGATCATCACCTCTAGTAAGCCAGACTGAGATATCAACTTTTCAGAGCGAAGTTAAAGTTGTGTTATGCACCCGGAAGTAGTAATTAATATATCGCTTGTCATTAAGGATCGGCGGAAACGGTGAGGTACTTAGCTGTTTGAAGTTTATTAAGCAGTCTATTATGTTGTTGGTGTTCTCACCTAGTGAAATTGTATTACATTTCTAACTGGAGTTATGCTCACCTAAGCGTCACATACTTGTCGCATTTTATTCGAGAAGCTTTGTGTCATAGCACAGTTTTGATATGTCATTAATTGCTTTGGTCAGCATTTCCTTATACTGTGAAATGCTATTCGTGGATGTAGAACATCTTGACGCACTACCTTGGTTATTGTGATGATACTTAGCCTATGAGCCCCCTGTAAAATAGCGGTGTATAAAAGTGACATATCAAGCCCTACCTATATTTAACCTAATCGAATGACCTAATATCCAAACAGCGACCGAAGCCCACAAAAAGACCAGGCAACCTTGAAACATGCTTTGACTGAAAAAAAATCCAAACACACACACATAGAGGCGAAACTGAAAGTGGGGCCTCCACCTCCTTGAAAAAAAATCTTCGCGGCTACTTAGATCCTCTCCTCCTCATCGTGCGCTCTCCCCTCCATGTCTGCCCGCTCCCCTCTCTGCCGCGTAGGCGTGTCCGGCAACGGGAGGGGAGGGGAAGCGTCGGCGGCGGCGTCGCGACGTTGCTCTCCCCTCCTTTGCCGCCCCTCCCTTCGCCCCGCGCCGTGGCGGCGTCTTCGCTAGTCGTGGAGCGGCGTCTTTCCTGCTAGGAGCGCCTTGGGCTCGGCCAGGAGCCTCCTTAAGGTTCACTCCTTCGGTAGACGCCGGGCCGACAGGACACATCCGATGTGCGCGAAGTCAGTAGTGATAGTACAGTGATTGCAACCAAGTTCCTCCTTTTAAGATATGGATTACTTTATACAGACTTGAAGGTAAACATCTTCAGCATGGACTTTCAAATATATGTATATTTTTCTGTTTGTTTTTTTTTGTTTTTGCCTTCTTTATTTTTAAAACCCTACTTTCACGGAAATGTACACAGACATAGAGATGATGCAAATCCATTACTTGTAGCTTGTATAAATATCAACCTTCTGAAACACTTCAAGCTATAACGTTACAACAATCGTCGAAAATTTCGTATTTAAGAGGAATCAATAGAAAACATATTAGGCGATACACTTTTATGTTACCACAACCCTCCAAAAAACAATGACATTTATTTTTCTCCCCTTACTTCTTTCTATCCCTGTCTGGTGTCGAGACAACAAAACTCGAATGATCGACTGATTGACAAAAAAAATAGCCATTGTTGCGTTTGGATATGAATTTAATGGAGATCGCTCCACTTATAATAATAATCTTTTAAAGCATACCAAAAGCTGTTTATTGCTCTTACATTGAAACCTACTTCGAATATTTTAAAATACAAAGATCTGGCCTTATATATAGCACCCAGTTAAGTTTCGGCATGGAACATGTAAATTGAGATCCATATCCAGTTCCTCATATTTCAATTTATTTTCTGGTGAGGATTCGTATTCACAAGGAAAGTTTAACATTCTGTAAGTTCTTTATCGCAAATTCGTCATGAGCCAATTTCCAAACGTTGGCACGGTACCTTTTTCAGCAGTACAATTTAAGATATCATCCACATCATAAAATATTCCTGCTTATGCCTCCTCCAATAAAAAAAAATGAATTAACTGATACAAATGTTTGCTTTACTGTGACGTAATTGAACAATCAACAGTAATAGAACATTCTAGTTCCGCATATGCTTCTAGCATACTCTCCGTATCACAATTTTGCAGCATAATTGGTACAAAGTAGACTATCATTAGATTCATTGATATAGAAGCATTTCAAAACAACTTGATGTATAGTTAGAATTGACGCATAGTTTAAAAAAACGAGCACGACAAACTACCGCCGTAAGTTTTCACCATCCAATATTTTGACTTTTCGTCAAGCCACTGTTCTATCTAGCCGTGTTCATGGTCTGTTTCAGTGTTTTATAAAGTAGGCAATCAAGATAATAAAAATTATTCCGTTCGTATATTATGCTATCCGTATCAAGATATAGTAACCGTGGACGAACAGACAGTGTCGCTTTGTTTATATTCATAATTAGTTGTTAATAATATGAGCTCAGCAATGGTAAAATGTGATTATATACCCAATAAGTCAAATCCAAATCTACTCACTCCTCCTAATATTGATTTCTGCCGAAAATAGTTGTAGAGGCTCTTTTTATCTAATCATCCGGTATGGACTTCTATCAACTCATTCGTAATTGAAAACCATTCAACTCGCTTAAAATAAGTTGGCGGGCAGGCAGATATGCTGAGTAGGATGCATACATATATTATCTGTACATTTTTATATATTGAAATATTTATGCTACCATAGTGGGGAATGTCAGGTGTCTTCATTTAAACATGCCTATTCTGGCAAGCAGAATGAAGTTGCATTATTTGTTAAGGTTGTTGTTTAAGTTATTGATATGTGCTTAATATCGCAAGAAAAATATGTTTGCTCTTTGTGACTAGAGTTGATAATATTGACCATTATTGGTCTTTCATAAAGAAAGCGAATTACTGCGTGCGTAAAGTTGACAGTTTGACACTGAAGCACCTCCTGACGTATAATTGAGACCGCATCTATTGATCATTAACTGTCAAATTGACACTTTATGCCACTCGCAAATCGTATTGCAGACAAAATCTATAACTTTATCCACGTAACTTGTCATTTCGTTCGTATTTTGTATCTCTTTACCTTGTGTTAACATTTTAGCATTAGAGTTCAACTCTATTGATCATGACAAATGATCTAGGGTTATGGTTCAACTTTCGAATATTATTCGAACAGTGATTTCTGGAAACTGTCTGAAAAAAATAATTGTTGTTATAGATTAGAGACTAAATCATACGCATCTTCTATTACTCATAAATTTCTTTTTTGTTACTTTAATGCTCCTACGCCTCTCAAATGAATTTTTGTGCATTTTATCGAGGTGGCGGCGGCATTCAAACCAATAGCCTGATTGTCTGCCCCACCACGTATCTTTCTACGTACTTCCTTTCCTACTGCTTTGCCAAGTTTCCTTAAGAAGCGCACAAGGAGCCGGGCCGCTCTATCGCAGTGCTCCTTGTGCGCTTCCTGCGCAGTAAAGCTAGCCGATTGGCTCCACGAAATAGTGGGGTGGTCCGAAAAAAATAAGACTGAATCCGAACCGTAATACTGGCAAATAATTGCTATTTGAGGAAGCTAAGAAGGAGCATTAACATTAAAAAAGTGTATATCTTCAGGAAGCATATTTGCTATAATTTATGTGGAACATTCAGATCTTTATGATAATGTGCAATATATATCAGTCATCTGCTTTCCAATTGTAATAAGATTAGTTATTATGTAATAGTACTGAAGAAAATATTATTTGAATATCCATCCATCTCCATCTTGCGGTTGCGTATGTTAGTCATAGTTAATGCAAACATTATAAATAAAGGTATGTAGAGTCATGACTCTAAGAAACTTATGTAGTGTAGTGTCCCCACACTATAACTTGAGAAAACGTTATAAATTATCTAACATGATTTGTACTAAAGCCTTTTAACCTGTATTCGATTAGGAATATCAGAAAGAAGATTTGGTTTCGAACAAATATGTCTCAAGCTCTTTCAATAATGAATTTTTTATAGGAAAGCGAGATATATTTTATTGGTTTGTGCTCTTATATAGTCCAGTTGACCAATCAACGGTCTTGGTCCGATTGCCATGCCTGCAATTGCACTTGCATTACACCTGGCAATAGTTACTTGTACAGCATTTATATATTACCAATAAATCCACTATCAATAAATATAATTACTGACGTTTCGGATTTGTGCTTTTTGTGTAGCTCTACGTTACATACCATGCTTTGGATTCGTTAACAATGGAAATTGCACAATTCGTTTCTAGCATTTCCTAATTGTTTGTGCTATGGTCTTATTTAAAAAAAGCAGTTACCCTAAAAACAGTCATAAAAATTAAGTTTTCAAAATTAAATTCTTTCATCTTGTTTTTTAACTTTATATGTGGTTTCAATTAGCGTCAATTGAAACTTATAATGAATTGTATTGAAATTTTGGAAAATATTTCGATATAACTGAATTTTGGATTACGAATGATACTTTGTACCGTATACCATTCTTCGGTGCAACTAAACATGAATGAAACTGCCCCACAGTGGCGGCTCGTGCCAATTGAGAGAGGTAATGCCACAATGAAAGTCGACATTTTTGACCGGTATAAAATTGGAAAAAATACTAATAAATTACTCTCAGTTATTATGATTACATGCCGTGATGCATAATAAGTCTTAAGGCTAACTCAAACGCTCCACAAAGTATACAATTGATAATTTTATTTAAAACATATTGCTATTTACGCATTTAATCATTAAGCTTGCCAGGTGTTACATTATGCTGCATTCAGTCGCTGAAGTGCGGTTGCCATTTGATATAAAAGAGAAATATAAAGTCAAAGGAAAAAGCTAAGAATGAAAAAAAGTTTGGAATATAAAAAATATGCTTTTGTGGAAAATTGAGATAGTGCCATGGCACTGTGGCACTACCACACAAGCCGCCATTATTACCACATAAAGATACTCCTGAATGCTGCTGAGCATAATATGATGTCCTGATTGTATGTGATGGGCAAGATCTAACGTTTCTTAAGATGAAAATAAGAAAATTCGATTTGTTTGTTAATTTTTTTATAACACCAGCTTAAAAAATGGAGGAGTTCTAACAAATCAGCGTAGCTGTAACCTATATAATTCAGTGAGCTTTAATCATGTAACGATTATTTGGGAAACAAATTAAGTACAGTCATTGGCATCATAAGCTTAGTAAAATTAGTAACTATAGGTTTACATGTTTGAATGTATGTTAGACAGAAATATTTCCTTATTTTACTCACAATAATAATATTTTTGTAATACAGTTTTTAAATACAAGCCTCTCGTTATTATTATTATTATTGCATAATATTCGGCGATAAATAAACGTTGACATAGATCATGTATCGTTGATTAAATTTAGTTAGCTGCCTTAATTGTTATATTAGCAAATACGGGAAATGTACATATACGTAACAATTTTAACGTGGATTGCTGTAAACTAATTTATTGCATTCTATATGTGCTTAATTGAAAAAAGCGTTATTTAATATAATAATGTAAACGATCAATGTAGATAAATTTGGAATCCAGTATAAGAAGATTCACAGCAGCGGTTTTTCTAGCTAAATAGTTTCAATACTTATCGAGATATTTTAGTCTTTTTTTCAAAATGGTTTGACAAACAATGAGATTCTTTATAATGTTTATGTATGAGAGATCGCCTTGAACATAAAATAATAAGAATTCTAAGAAGTATATGCACGAAGGAGAAGGATGGCGCTAGTAGAGTGGAAATCTCGGAAATGTGAATCCAGTCCTGTCCGATTTATATTCATTTCATACAGACTAAAATTCATACAGCCAACAGAGCCCGAAGCTTTCAACTTGCACGGTTCAATTTTAGAAATTCAGGAATTAATAAAGAGCAGATACACCTGTGTATTTTTCGATATATATGACTAAATGAGCGCGTTGTTCTGGAATAAACCGTTGATATTTCCGATTTTTTTCCGGAACATACCCAAACAGGGATCTTTGATTGATGTAACGTAATTATTCCCGGAAGTTGAATATACATTGTATCTCATGGTGCTATAGAAAGGTAAAATTTTATAGTTATCCGTAAGAGTGGGAATCTGAGAAATAGTTGGACTGCCTTACAATTCAATTGTAATCTGTTAGATTGGGGTTCTTGTGATTCGAAAGTTTTTCAAAATGCCTGATCGTAAATCATAATAATCGTGGCAATTAAATTTTATAAACTAATAATTCATGCAACACAAGTACATAAGAGCTGGAGGATTGAGCTCAAAGCCATGACAAAAAGTTATAAAAGATAGCAAGTCACAACGCGAGTACCTGCTATCACAATATACTCATACCCAGAATTCTGATTTCAGAATGTAAAATTAGTTATGAGTTGACACCGTGATATAAAATGACAATAATTATTGTAATAATTTATCATAAACAAATCATTTTTAATAATTGTTTGATGTTTGTTAGCAATGTAGTTGTTTCAATAACACTACTTCCGACTTCATAGTTTAGTTAGTTTCACTATGTTCCGACAGAAATGACCACATGCGTCAAAACGTTGTCAAACGAAAACTTTGCTTACAGGTAACAGTGATGTATTGCATTGGTTGTTATGAAGGTCGTCAGGCTTGCGACTAGCGCCAGTGATTGACTTTAAAAACGCTTTTATGAGACATTTTGAGACGCCGCGACAAAAAGCCTCTCCACAGTTTCTTATGTAGATGGTCATGTTAGCTAATTGGGCTGACGACGATGAGGAAATGTATAATTTTACATATAAAAATCTATAATTAAAAATACAGTAAAATATAGCCTAATACTTCCCAAATATCTATATAATTACCGTGGTACTACTTTTGACAAAATGTGTATATCTTAAGAAATATTTAGAAACGTATAGCCTTTGCAAAAAAGCTATCGAGAGCTAATGATGTGCAAATTTATAACATGAAGTTTCGTTACACGCAAATTAAGTTCATGCCAATTTAACCTCTATCTGCATTGTTACGTCAATGCCCCAATAGTAGTTGATGTAAATGTTGAAGATTCTAGTGAAACGGTGTAGTGTCATCAATTAAATTGAAAATTCAATGAAGCTTTACTGATATGAAAATGCCTGTTGATATTCCCGAAAAAATTAACAGCGATTTTTATTTTACAGAAGAGGGATATTTTTCTCATGTGTAGTGAAAATCTATATTCCAGTTTAATTCTCTGACGTAGGCGTATGCAGGGCAGGATCAAATTCAAAATGAGTGCTTCTAACAGGATTTAAATACAGATCGAAAACCGTCCCTCGAAAAAAGAGATTTCCGTATGCGAAACTTTGTGTTGTAATATCAAAGAAATTATCTGCTTGACTTCACAATCTAAAAATAATAATATTTAACAACGCTTATATTTTATAAATAAACACTTTATCCTCCAATTTTTGACTAGCAAGTTATTTTGCAAAATGATCAGGAAAATCCCTGAATAAATCTTAGTTGTTTTTGAAAACTCCGCTACTGAACCGTTTTTCAAGACCTACGAAACTTTATCGTCTTTTTCACAGTAGTAATCTAATTCCAAAGTTTCATCAAAATCCGAAAAGTACTTTTGGAAATATAGTGGAGCCAAGCTTTACTCGACAGGGTACAGAGAGACACAGACAGACAGACCGACGGAAGTCAATCAAATGATGTTTCGTGTGTGTCATGAAACATCAAGAAGATACAGTATGATGAAATCGTTTCAGCAAATTTTACTATATTCTATACCTTTGAGGGTGTACTGATCCTACACAGTCCCCAGTCTCGTTCTAAAGTCGAGAAACTTCTGTGTTAAAAGAGTGGTTACCTACTACTGCACAATGCCCGTTGCTAGCATCATCAAGAATAAATTTCAAAAAATATCAACCCAGGAGCACGCATCCCCAAGATATGAACAGAAATATACACACAACAACTTGAAATTCAACTTACCTTCGGTGAACGAAGCGATGTATACACTTGTCAGGATCTATGACAACTTAGCACTGAGAAAACGTTCGCTCCATCCCAGCGTAATCTTCCACCGTCATTGTACGAATGCCGTGGAACAATGCTCCAGGTAAAGGACTTCAACGTATGTGGTGTATAAGAGCTATTTTCTGCGGCCTCCGGTTCTCCCCCTTTATTAACCGGTATGCAGCCAACAACGACAAGATTTGACCGGTTTTTATTCATCTAGTGTGTTCATTCATAACCAATTCTAACGGGTGCTGGTATACCGAGTGGAATATTATAAATACACATACCAAAAACTTGAAATGATGTAATGAGTTGGAAACTTATTATAGGATATTGGTAGAAAGAGTATAATTTTGTTATCTTTCAGTCCAACCACAGATTAATTATGCTTCTAAGAATCCTTAACGATGTCTACAAAATATTTTATACAGGAGCTACAAGGAAAATGTGAATGTTTGTGAAACTTAAGCTTTGGAAGATATGTCGATAAAGTGTAAATCACTAAATCGATATCAGCTATTTTATTAGCCAAGCACGGCGAAAAGCAGACAAAAGAAAAAGGAAATTAATAATTTAATAAGAATAGTTAGACAGTATAAATAGTACGCTAGATTAGAGAGCCCCAGTTTTTTATCCAGGATAGGATCTGGTTAGCTAGTTGGAATGTAATCTGGGTAGCTTTTGTTAAAAGTAAAATCAGACAGTCCGATGATGATTTAAATATAAATCGAAATGCGTCACTGAATTAAAACTGAGAACAATTTTATTTGTGAATCTATATATTAAATACACCATCCTTTTATGTACAAAATCGACTTAACCCAAATTACGAATTAGTGTTACGTCACTTCGTGATATTTAGATATACATTTTTTTACATAAGTAATTTAATGAAAAGTAAATCTATAAGCCCTTCCATGATTATCCACTTCTACTGATTCCACGCATATCTGTCAGCCATATTGCCCAAGTTAAAAAAAAATTAAATCAAACCTCTTGCCCATGGAAATTAATTTTTCACACTGACGGTGATAGGTACAGTTCAAGATCATACACACGTAACAAGCAAATTCACATAGAAGGCGAGGCAGAAGCAATAAAATCCGTGTACAAAGATAGAACCTGAACCTGAAACTTATATGTTTAATATTGCTGGTATATTCCAGAAATGGTATTGGGCAGGGCTGTTTGTAAATACCTTAAAATAGATAATACTTCGAAACATGGTGAATGCGATACCTAAATATATCTAATAATCATAATCTCATGGACATTCACCATATTTTGAAGTATAAGCCCGCTTGAAGATTATTTTTTATGCTTCAAAGAAAATTGCCTCGTCTTGTTGAACATCGGTTATCTTTCCTTTAATAGCGGTTCTTGTGTTTTGTTTTGTTAAGATTAAGACCGAGTCCTCCAATGGTTACATTTACAATGTTCAAATGTCAATGTGATAAGGACTCAGATTACCATTGAAATCCTGCTCGCATGCATGGGAATGAGATCCCAAGCAGTACACAATCAATTTTTCTAGCTGAAATATTGTCAAAAAATAATACTCATTCATATCTGTGCTACTAACTTTTCATTTTTTCGATTGTTAGGATAAATATAAATCTAAATCCGATAGTTCAGTTATTACAGCACAATCATTTTTACATTTTACAACAATTGCGTATTACAATACGCAGCCCCGACCACCGATTTACTGAATGAAATTCTATAAGCCTCATGTTGAATACTGCGAGCCACACATATGGTATAGGTCAGTGTCAAATATGTGTGTGAGTGATAATTAATGTATAATTGAAACTAATATTAAACCGTTTAATTATTAACTGCATTGTAATCCAGATTAAAATTTTTAGGGCCGTTAAACGCCGAATGCATCGATTTGCGCGTGTCGATATGAATGATTTTTTGGCGAGTGATGTGGTTTTTATTCTACAGGGTGATTCAAACTAGCGATATTTCGGACAGAGTCAATGGAAAATCTTGAAAGACTTACTGTTTGTCACGATTACTTATAGACTCCGTAGACGCGAGCCAGGCTAAATAATGCTATACCGTAGATTCCAGTGTTTTACTAGTCGATTTTTTGTGGATGTGATCTGTCGTTCTACCGAAGTATTCTAACTCCGATTTCAACCAATGTCATTTCATCTACAATGATTCAAATTCGGCATACATAACTAAGGAACGTCAGTTGCAATATTTTCAGTCCAAAGATACATTGTCTATTATTTGAACTTGTTCTTCTCAACGTACCTTTACTCGTCTTCAGATGATCTGGCTAACATAATTCATAGCTAGGTACTTAGATTTCTTGCTGATGCGCGCCACTGTAGGTCTCGTTCTGATTGGTCTAACTGGCGTAGCAACCGAGCAGCGCTGTCTCTGAACAACGTTTTGTAGTGGGGTATTCTGTTTGCTAGGCTATTTATTTATACTTGATTCTTCTTTATTCTTTGCTGCTGAATCCTTATCTTTTAGTTAAAATATAGCTGAGAAACAAAAATAAACCATATCTGGGTTAAAAGACCTCATCACAACAGATCAATTGACGGCGCTGCTCGACATAAATGCTGATTAGACCAATCAAGACAGGTCAAATAGGAGGGTGACTTATATGCATAATGAAAGCATATGATTAATTTATGGTAACTTAGATTGTCAAACACGTCATCGAAAAAGCAGTGCTAGGTATGCAAAAAAAATTCTACGTTGATAGGCTACTGGACAGTTCAGAAAACCATCTCTTAATAATATCATGCCAATGTTCAGTCATTTCAGAATACTAGTAGTAGAATTTATTATCTACCCTAATCTTTATTGAGGTATTAAAGATAGTTCACCTTTCCCTGATGATCCTTATGATAATTTAAAATTCCTCATCATATAAAAATTCTGCTAAATTCCAATTTTGTTAAGGTATAACATATTTTTTTCTCAATTAGCAAAGTCAGCTGATATCGAGCCAGATTTACCCCATGCGTATTTTTATGCTGTGAAAAAGCATATAATATGATTGTTTATTAAGAATGTTGGAAATGAGGTGGCATTATTAACTGTAATTGAAAATTTTAACTAATTACCGATCGCTTAAAATAATAGCGTAATAAAAACATAGACCGCGTCATACAATTTAATTGTTTCCATGAACTTCTACGGATATTATTTATTTTTGCATTAACCGGTAGAAAAAGTTATCATATATGTGTATTTTAATTAATTACAATTGGATCACTGTGTTGGTCACACGGTTCAACGTATATATAAAATTGTTTGGTAAATTGGAAATGATTAAAACAGCTTTGCGCTTAAACGTTCCAACATTTACATATTCTAGGAATGGTAGGTGTGCAATGTGAATAATTGACATATATAGACTATAGAAATATGTACTTTACATTTCCTTTTCCAAAATGATAATTAGAGATATGTAAGACATTATTAACTATAGTAGGAAACGGTCTTCTACAGTGCGAAGTGCAGCTATAGCTATTCCGATACCGATTAATATAGGGATGTTCTCATAAATGAAATAAAATGAAACAATTTCAGTACAGTAAGAATGCAACTAAACATTTTATAGTATCGACGTTTAAAAATTTAAAAGAATGATTTGAAATTCATTACACATATGAACCGAGTATCTCGAAAATTAAGGTAACACACACACAAGAAACTTAGAGGTACTGCATTGTAAAGTACGATAGCCTTGAAAGTAAAACTTTAATGAAAGAATGAAGTGATGTAAAGATGCACTGTCAGAGTTTTTGTAAAATCGAGATTACCATAGTGGATATGCCTACCGAAAATTATGTCTTAAAAATAGAAATACAGATGTGATGAGAATTTTGCGAGCGTAAATTATATTTGAATAATATTTTCATAATATTTAACCAGTTATTATAATAATATACAATAAGTTTACTTCTTCAAAACATGAAGTGATATGATCATAATTCTAAGAATGAAAATAAATCTACATGGTTTTTGTACTTTTTGTAGTCACCTTATCGAACTCGTACCCAAAAAGCAATTCTAATGATTTTGTGCTTATCTACAAACAGACCAATAGGGTGATTTTGGAGGGAAGGATGAAAAATTGCTATTTTTATGAAGCTGTGGTTTGTTACACTTGAAATTGTTCTGACTAATCCGGTTCTTGCTGCATTTTGATAACTATTGTTCTGCCATGGAATCTTTAACATATTTGTTTATCCATTGTATTTATCATAAGCATTTTTTTGTTTCTTTTGAAGTTGTCCTATGAATGGTTTCCTTATAACTGTTTGGCAATAAAGGCTATTTATTTACTTATTCATTTACTTATCACCTATATGAACATTAACAACAAAACACAAAAAATTGTTTCAATTTTAAAATCAAGTATTTATTAGTCCCATGTCACTAAGGTAACCACTTGTTGCTCCTCAAACATTATGTCGGGCCTTGGGCGTAAACTTGTAGTGGCGCAACATTTCAAAGATAGAGAAATGAAGCAAGAGTATCAGGGGCCAGTAGGAAGGTTTTGTTTGCCCTTAAGTTTTTCAGTACGGCAGGTTACGTTTCCAAAGGGGGGCACAAATCACGGAACTTGCCCTCAGTGCCACAGTCTCTAGCTAAAACACTGAGGGCCGCAACATTTTAAAGAACTTTGGATGGTAATCTGGACTAAGTCGCCACTGATCTTAACTTACGTCTATATAATATTATACGTTTAAATATAATTATGGCAATACCTGTTTCAGATTCACGACTGACGTAGGTACAAAAATTCGTGGGCTCTAAGCAAAAAAAAAATACTCTCGAAGTGGGTGGTGGGCAAAACAAGATTGAAAACCAAAGGGTTACATTTATCGGAACAACTCATAATTTTCGCACCTCTGAAGGAAACGTCTTTCCGTATCAGTCGGTGGCATCGTCATCCACGTGGCGATCACGTGACAGTCGAGCCAAACGGCGGCAACGGAACGTTTAATGAGCAATTGTGCGGCTGGCCGCAATTAACCATAATGTGTAAACTAGTGACCAAATTATGTACAGAGAGGTGGGGGTGATGACGCCCGGCAGAGGGCCGGGGATCGAAGGTCGGGGTGGCGGGGAATGTACGGCGTGTCTCATTGATGTTCATTGTCGATTGATATCGTCCCGCGAACACACACACACCGACCGACCGACAGACCACTGCCAACTTGCATATGTGCCGCGTGTGGATATGTTTAGCAAAACACATTTACTCTATATATTATGTACGGAGGGATAGCTGATAGGTTAATTAATTAATGGAGTTTAACTTTGGGAAAGTCCAGAACTACTAGTAGGCCTTTCTGTCGTACTGAACTTTCTTACATATTTTTTACTACAGAGATACTCCTGTAACAGTTTAATAATCGGTTTCTAGAGGGAGGAATACAGTTCATCAAGCTACGTTAACCCTGAAGTGCTCGCTATTAAAATGAAAATTAATTGAACAGCAATTAATAATTAATTTAATTAATACCTTCAGTAAGCGCTATGCCGCTCTGTAAAATTTCTAAGGTACGCATACAATCCATATGGACATACAACTGTTTCCATATGAAGGTATGATAAATCCAGTATTAGCCAAACCCTATCAAGGGGCACATGCGTAGAGAACCCAGAACTTGTAACAAAATTTTCTAATTATCGCACTGTTATCTTGAGGTATTTAGTAGGGTTCGTTGTTTGTTGCTATCCAGCATTTTCAAGACGGCCCGAATTTCAGATTTTACCCCGAGGCACAAGAGGAAATATTACTAAATTCACTCTATCAGACCTTGTTTATTAAAACCTACACCTACAACTTTAAAATACCCTGCTTGTAATTATCCACTTTCCTGCGAATAAAGCAAAGAAAATGCTAAATTGCAGTTATGAGCTATTTCAGTCCTGGCGTCTGCATGTAATGGATAACTGAAAATCATTTGCAACACATTTATAATAATCCAGAGACATTTTACGCGTTGAACTATGAGTCTGAAGCTTAAGTGCGTATCCCGTTTCCAGCGACGAATCCATATTAAAAATAAAAAATAACATTCATTTTCTTTTTTTTGGTCAAGAAGGATCCTCCCATTTAGTGCGATTTTGATGGTAGAGAAAAATGAAAAGTTGAATGTCTTGATGTTGCAGACTTAAACGCAAAGCTTAGGCAAGAAAGGCGTAAACATTTGTTAGGCGTCGCATCACACCAAAATATGGAACTACCTACAAAGCTTAATGACAAAATATTTCCGTCGGGATGATTGCACGAAAATAAAGGCACCTCTAATGATATTATATCATTATATTATATCATTATATTATATATGTCTTATATTTATACAGGACCCTAAGTGAAACCCTATGAGCACCCTCTGTCTACTAAGATTTAGTGCAAATATAAGATGAAGTACCTACATAGTTTCCAGAAGTTGCAATATGGTAGCCAGACTTAAAGAGCCTACAAACGAACAGAGCTAATAGATAAATAATTTTTAAATACGGCCCTGTTCCTTAAACCCCCTGTTTCATTATTGCATCCGGTCTAACCCATATCATTTACATAAATTGTGATTGCCTGCCGACCTTCTTCATGACTGTGCATCAAAGCATAGTTGGTTGCATACCGATGGACATTGTATTATTGTCACACTAATAACGTTTGAAATTTCTTTTTTTGGTACTCATATTCGATTGTTTGCATGATTCTACCAACCAAGCGAGATTGAAAACCATGTTTCGGTTCATTTATTTTGAGCCATCTTAAACTGTATTGTCTTTAATGATCAAGTCTGTAGCCAGGATTTCCCTTTGGGGGTAATAGGGGATGGGTGAATCTCAAAAGTGATAATATTTATGAGATACAGATACGTATAATACCAAGATCACTTAGACTAGCGCTCGGGGAGGGGGGTGAGCTGATCTGAATGCGACACCATTGATGATCTTCCAATATAACGGGTCTCTCGGGCCTCCCTCCCCCATGGGTACGTGCCTGGACGTGAGCATCGACTCTCTCTCACCTTGATAGCTAAAGATATTCTAAAATCAAATTCAAAATGAAACTTAACAATTTGAAAACGTCAGCGTGATTTGAACCCACATCTCCGTGCTTCCCGCACAGCACGTTTTCAATTACTATTAGGCGTTGCTATACTTTCTTGCAAACTCGCTGTCAGACTGTGAGACACCTGATCGAGAGACACTTAACAGTTGAATCAGTTCAATCTCTGCTCGCTGTTTGCGCTTCTGTCTCTGATGGGGCATAAGGTCCTATGTTGTGTGAAACTGCAAAGTTTTATTGAAATTGGCAACCCGCTGTCACGGAATCAAGAGATGTGGGTTCGAGTCCCAGTATCGCATATTTTTCAGCATTGTGAAAAAACATTATTCGCTTCAAAAAGCTATTGCTATCAATAGCGATTATTCATGTTTTGTTCCAAATCTTTCCTCAAGTTCATGTCAGACGTTCCACAACTGGTATCAATTTTGTAATTGTGTCAATGGAAGTTAAATTATAAAAAAATTGAACCTCTGCTATGTTTATCTGATCAGACTGTTATTAACGATGGCCATAACTTATACAGCATCATGTTATCTTAATGAAAAACGTAAGTATTTAGTTACAACAAAGCAGAACAGTAACAGGAGTCAACATATCTTATGGGCGTCAGGCGACTAAATAAGAACAAATTGCTTGCCTCCTACAAGTATACATTTTCAAAACCAGGCATGTAATTGAAGATAAGATGTAATTCCAGACGTTCCATGTTTGATATAACACCATTAATTTTGAATTAAAACATGATATTACAATCAATGCGAATAAAATATGAGAAATATGGTCTGCAGCTAATATGACATGGCAACCAAACGTGCAAACACATAATAATGGTGATTTAGTCTTTCAATGAAGACCGGCTGCGATGAAACCATACTTTCGCCTTGCGACCTTGGGATATTTTTTGTATTTACTACATTCAATCTTCTGAAGCTTTTCCCCAAACTCAACTACTAAAACCTGTAAATTGTGGAATGTCGACACTGCACATAGAAATGGTGATATTTTATCTACTGAGTATTCTTAGAGTTTTGTGTATCTTTCAGAAAGGACAATTAAAAGAAATTTGGAAAATAGAGTCAGGCTTTAATACTGAATCTCATAAAACAATAATATTTTGAAAACTGACGATTAGAAAATCAGACTCATTTATATAATAATATACAATAGTAATATACTTATCATTATAGTAACATACATGATCAAATCGGTTTTAGGTAACCTCACTAGCACACCTGTTCAGTATCTCTCAAACACACTGTATTTTCTATCCTTCCATTCAAACCTGCTCCCAGATATGCGCAATCCATCACTTTCTTTTCCATGAACGATTTAATCTTCAGCCGCGGCATTAGAAATACACACGTGGTGAAGGTAAGTTTGCGCGCACGCATATACATTACGTGCAATTACGTGCCGCTAAATATTTCCGGTACGGAAATGTACATTTTGCCACCCCTGTGTGTACGCAAATACACGATCTGCAGGGCCCGATCCAGTTGTATGTGTCCAACGGCATCCAGAGATGGATTCACCCAATAGGCAGCAAGTCCGGTAGAATTTTTTTTCGCAATTAACGGTAAAAGGTGCATGAGCGAATGGAGTATTAAGATCAATGAATTATTCCAGTTTATGATCCCTTGATTTTTGGACGGCTTATGACGCCTACATCACAAGAATCCACGTTACTCAATTCCGTCGGGTTGTCAGTCCATTGGACTTCCGCTTATTGCATACTCTCAGTAAATGCTGATTTGAAATTAACGAGAAAATATCAGAATTCCTCTAATTTACAGCTTTCCCACAATTTAGCTCATTTTTCACGGAGTATAGACAGACAGACAGTTGGAAATGATTGACATGGTTCTTCGTGACGTACATGTCAAAGAACGTCAAGAAGGCACAATGGTTTGAATTGTACTGTACACGTTATGAGATGCCCAGACAGCTTGATATTACATTCCATAAATATTTGCAGTTAGTACTCCAGAAAATAAAATTCCAATAGGAATCTCATTTGTTAATCTCTTTCTCCTTTCCATTGGTGCATATATTTTTCAAACACCAGGTATGCTGTTATGTTGTAATACAGTGATTACCTAGTCTTCAATAATACTGTTATGCTTCTATACGTTTCCTGTTTCAGACTAAGCAAGTGGAATGTAACAGGCATCATCTCCTCCTTCAATCCAATGGTAAGTGTTTCTCTTCCTTGCATAGTTCGTATTTATCAATATTTTATGACGGTAACATAATATAATAAAATATGAGCTCAGATAAAACCGAAAGAACTGTTGTAAATAATTTAACCAATATACATAAAAAGTAGGTAGATTGTAGATGCTCTTACTTGGTGAAACTCTTCCATCATGTAGTTAAAAAGTTGTGTAATTATCTCACAGTTTCACAAATAAAACTCTTTCTTTTAGTGACGCGTTTCGATTTTTATTAAAATCATCGTCGGACTGTCACATTTGACTGCTAATAAGGCTACTCAGGTTACTTGCCAAATAACTAACTAGTCCTATCTTGTTTTGTATACATGATAGGACTAGTTAGTTATTTGGCAAGCAATCTGGGTAGCCTTGTTAGCAGTCAAATGTGACAGTCCGACGATGATTTTAATGAAAGCCGAAACGCGTCACTAAAAGAAAGTGTTTTATTTGTGAAGCTGTGTGATAATTACACAAAGTAGGTTCAATCAACTGACTTATCCTTTCGACTGTTGCATAAGAATTGGTTGTCAGATTTCCTCCATAACTTTTCAGTCTCCAGCTGTACGCTTCCAAAATCGCCCAGGATAATCAGGAAAATCTATAATTTGTGAACAACTTGTCTTCAGAAAAGTCTCATGTGCTTTACACGTAATTAACATTACTTTGTTGCTATATCACTTGACTGGTGGAAACGTTGTTATCTCGTGGATGCGAGCTAAGATGAGAGAAATAAACGATAATTTTGTTTAACTTGTGGGATGCTCTGATTACAATATATCTGCAAGAAACCGCGTGCTGGGAAAGATAAAAAAATGACAAATGTTAAAGGAAACGGATGGCAATATCTAATGTTTATTAATTGGCATGATCAACGTTTCAATTTTTTTATCTTAGGTGCCCCTCAGATGGTTAATATTACTGCAACAATAATTGTTATTTTCATGATAATTATCCTTAGTTGTATAAGATAAATAAAATACAAGCGGTCAAAGCATCATACAAAGCAAACTAACAGATAATTACCAGTATAAAATATATACACCTGAGATTCTTCGAATTATTTGACCTTTGTCTGCTCGTTTATGCCATTTGAGATACCTAACAACAGATTAGATTTATTCAGAATTAGAAAAACCGGAAAGAGGCTACAAACTTGGTAGTAGTAACTAATTTAAGAAATGCTAACCTTTTCTCGTCTCAAAATTATCGTACTTATAAAATCTCATACTATTTCTCTGCATGTGAGATTGATCATTTTTCTGGTTTTAATATTATATATTAATCATTATATTCTTGTTTAGTTAAATTTTGTTCAAGGGTGAGTACCTACCTTAATAATTCGTTTTGATATGAAACTTTCAAAACATGTATTGTCACCCATAAAATGTTTTCATTTTTGTTAATTTCAAAGAAAATGTCTCGGAATTTTTAATCATAAATATTACATGTATATGGTTTGGATTGAAGTTTTTCCTTTCTGCTTCACCAAAATACCACAAATTTTCAATTGTGTGGTGAATCGTGGTAAATTTTTAAGCATAGTCGAAAATATAAAGGTCACTTTTCTGATAATACAAGCATCCTGTAGATCTCTGTCAAAAATGACTGATACATGATACATACAAACAAACACCAACAGTTGTAAACGATTCTATTTACTAACCTCAGCAGACCCTCGACAATGTATAATTATCGAATCTTTGTCGCTCAGCTTACATAATAGGGCAAATATCTTTACGTGAAGTTCAAAAGGACCAAACAGCCTCTTTTTGCCCCCTAAACATCTTTTAATTCGAATCAATCATTCTCCTACGGTCCACCACATTTGACGCAAAAAGACTGCGTGAGAACCAGTGACGTCCAAGCGGAATTTTGAGAAAACTTTATACAAGCGGCAAGCTTATGAAAAAAATTAACTGGTGGAAATGGCACAAAGGAATGTGGAGCTAGTACACGAAACTGAGATTAAAAGGAGGATGAAGCTAACAAAGGCGCGGTGATGTGCTTAACAAGGATGTTTTAAATCAAAGAGCTCTTAAGCTAAAGTAAAGTGATTGTAACGCAAACCTCATTATTTTATATATTTTCTTCTAAATTCCGGGAATTACCATAGACAACCAGAAGGCTAATGATAGATCAAATGGTTCTAGTGCAATATTTAATTTCGTAATGATGATGTAGATTGTAGATGCTCTTACTTGGTGAAACTCGTCTATCATTTATGTAGATGAAAAGTTGTGCAATTATCACAGTTTAGCAAATAAAACTGAAAAGATAAAGTATGGCTTTATAACCTATGACTGTAGTGGTTGTTGGACATCAAACCCTTTGATAAATTTATTGGTACTGCTTCATTATTGATTCAAAGATTGTCTAGAATCAAGTCATTACAGTCAAGTTTAGATGATAAGATACAAGATGAACTATAGATATGACCACAGGTTCAGCTTCAAGAGTTACATTGATGGATCTTGCTAATTCACCTATTATGCAAACAAAACGGGATTAGAACCACTCACCTTACGCTGGCTGGACAGACAATCTTACAGTTGAGCTACGCAGGAACGTTGCTCAATGTATACATGAGTAAACTGTGCCGTGATTGAGCCAGATTTCATCATCTTATACTTGAATTGAAATAATATGTGCTTAAATTAATACTTCTACTAATGTTCCGCCTGCATCGGTAGCATTTACCAATTCGCAAAGTATAAAAAAGAAAAAATTCAAAATGAATATTTTTAATTATATATGATTAAAAAGATGCATCAGCAGGATGACCACGGGACAGCAGATATTTATTTTCTTATGTCGACCAAAAAAAACCCAGCTAGCACCGTGCAGAAAACTCTTCTGCCTCTACCCATGTCTCGCCCGCATCGTTCCTTGTGAGGCGTGACCCACTAAACCAAAGATCCGAAAACAGGCATCTTCATAATAGAATTAAAGATATCAGTGTCGGCTTTGATCGATCGGTCCTGCCCATCCGATATTCGGAAAGAGGGACCATAATTGGCCACCACCAGGAGGTACGCGCATCTGTATCGCGAATGTACGAAAACAAAACACTGTCTGCCAAATGCCGGCGTCTAGAGTTACGCATTATCAGAGGGAATTTGGCTGTGCGTATTATCACGGTCAACCGGGTGCATTGTTGGGTGATATGCCATGGCTGACATGCGGTCAGTATCGGTATCTCTGAAGAAACAGACGCCAGCTGCTGGTTAATATAAATCCCAACAAACATTCAGAGTTAGAATAACCTATCTTCTACTGTCAAGCTAGAAGCATATGATACTAGGACCAGGCAAATTTAATTCTTTTTAGCGTTGTTTGCGCTAGGAAACCACACGTCAGTTCTTCAGGCGGAGATATTTGCCACACTTATGCTGGCATATTCAGCAGAAGTACAATAGTGCACGGAGCAGGACATCTATATATGCTTTGATAGTCAGGCAGCTTTGAGAGCGGTAGCATCTCCTAGGATCAGATCACCACTGGTCCAGGAATGCAGCGCCGTCCACCAACGCTCAGTCCAATCCAAGAACATGACCCTTATGTGGGTCCCTAGTCACAGCGGGTGCCAGGTAATGAGAATGCAGAGTGCCTGACGCGAGGATGCGAGCAAGGGGCACATGCATTGGCCCCGAACCCTTGCTGGATATTAGCAGAGGCCAGGTTAGTAATGCCCTAGAAGCTTGAGCATATAATGAACTTGCAAAATCATGGTTGGAGAGAGATGACTGCAAGCAGTCCAAGAGGTTCATAGCAAGCCCCAACAAACATACGAAGCTATGGCTATTGAACCGGAGGAAGGATTCACTCCACTTGTTAGTAGGGATCCTCACAGGTCACTGTCATTCATTTTATATATCCAAAAACGTATGTTTCGAGTAAAAACACCTGCTGGAATTCATATATCAATATTTTTGGAAGTAATCCTCAGAAGTACAATTTACAACTAACTACATATAGAGCTCACTGTGGTGATTCGATATCTCGAAACAAAGGAAAAACCTAGTAACACGATATATATTAAATTTCTATTACACGGCAGTTATTTTCCTTGGAAATTACATCTACCTATCAACTACAAGCCAGTTCCGCAATGCACACATAAAGAACAAAATCGTTTGCATTCCTCCTCCACCTGTGTATAAAACAACAAGACACGTCCAGCACACCTTACTTCCGGCGAGACTCCATCTCTCATTGGCTGCGATGGTAAGATACAGTCCACAAATCAGGTCTTGCCGTGGCCGAGTGTCATTACGGCGAGCGCAAAACAAACAGAACAAAAGAAGGACGATGACGGCGGATATCAGAGATATCATTATAGTACAAGGCTGCTAGATGATAGAAATGACGATTTGCGGGTGAAATACTATTTATCATTCATTCGTTACCGTTTAAATCAATAGGAGCACCGCGACGCCTCCATCCTTGGTGCTATATTGACCATGGTTGATAATTATAATAAGGTTTTTGTCTTACTCTCTCAAATTACTGTTTGCAAACTGGAATCCAGCTCAATTCTTCTGAGCTCGCGTACTTTGGAAACCTAAACAGATTTCTTACTATTTAATACGTTTGTTTTGATTGTTAAGCTCACTAAGTTGTGCTGCTTAATATCTGTATAAACCTTCTTCCTTCCATTTTCTAACTGTATACCATTCTAATATTTGGTAAGAGCTATCATTCGGTTTATACTCTCCACTGTACATAAAGCTTCCTATAAGCATGGTTGATCTACTCCTGAGTTTATATTACTGAGAATAAAATAAATATTTTGTAAAACATAGCTTCCCTTTTTCAAAGGCAGAAGTTACAATATTCCTGGACTAAATAGAGCTGTCATTATGCCTCTTTGTGTACCGATTTAAAATGTTTTACTTCAAAATCTAATATACCATGAATGCTCGATGTCCATCTACGGCTATTATGGAATCGTTTTCAATTTGAGGACGCTAAAGTAGACATTGTTTCTTCATCTGGCATGCTTTATAATGATGGCTATATACTTTAATTCATCTACTAATTTGAGTCTGGAAGTATTATTACCTGTGCGATTCATGTGCCATCAGGGAAATATTGTACTAGTTGATAATTCATATCTTGGAATGGTGGCTATACTTCTAGATGTGTCAGATTTTCTCTTAGGGGTCTTTGCACGTTTCTAATCCAGTTCAAAAGGTGCAAGCGTTTCACTACTTGTACTGAACCTATAATGTTCAAGAACATTTTGATCCTAAGAGAAGAAAATTGTATTTTAGTTTTAGGTGCTCTTTACGACGGCACTACAGTTTTTCACTCTCAAGCTTGTTCTTATATCCCGTATATGTCAGATTCAATGACACACCTACTTATTGAAAAAGAGGGAGGTATTATTTGTGTATACCATAGCTGAAATATTTCAAATTTATAAAAAAGATAATTTATCCTGCTGAATATCATAAATTCTATCTGACGTAAAAGATAATTATTCTATAAAATGGCGACTTTCTAATTCTACACCGTTCTGCACAGAGATAATGGAGCGGCGTATGAATACAAAAGTATGGTGTGGGACAGGTTTATTAGAACATTAAGGTTATGGACCTGTTCTGGTCTTCAAAGCATAGTTCCTGTTTCATTATGGGAAATACATTAGACATTACCTGATAACAATCGCTGTTTTTTCTATGGATTATGTCTCTAATCATGCTTCATTATTTGTTATGGACTCTTACGTAAAACGATCCTTATACCAGGGAGAGTCGCTGTGACTATTACATAGGCTTCTAGTGTAGTCTGTTTCTGCATTTATTTCATCGTTTTGTTACAGATTTCACATACCGTATCTTTGTGCATAACCTTTAGATCAAGGGAGGCTAAATTGTCAAATAATGAAACAATATCATGAATCAACTAAATTCATGGGAAGAAAAAGCAAGTTAGTTGAGGCTTTTAACCATTTTACAAAGCAATTGGGTATCAATATGAGAAGGAAGTGGCAGCACCTTTCAGTACTTGTTAAATTCATCCGATTTATCCCAGGTTTGCCTCATGGGCAGAGGGCATTCTATTGTTATACTCTACATACGATGTGCTCAAGATACCAGAGACCAGTAAAAGCTCAGATGGTGAAAATATTTTTACAGGAAAGACTGCATTATGGTTACTATTCTATAATATTGCCATTCACCAAATTATAATACTTGGCTGTTGCAATTTTTTTTCACCTGAAGTAATCAGTTACTGTCAGACGTTCCGATTCGTTGTGATCATTATATGTTTTATATTTGTAATATTTAGAATCTATATATTCACATATAATGGAAAAAGTACCTAGTTGTATTGAAATATTAGTCGAAAGTTGATACATTGATATGTAGGAAAGAGATTTAGATTCTAAAATCATCAGCAAAAGTAGCAGACTTATCAAATAAACAAGTAATATCTATGTAGATTGTAGATCCTCTTACTTATGTTAATTACACAATCTTTTCATCTGTATGAAGTAATATCTAGGCAAAAAGCCTCTGACAGTTAAGAGCAGTTCATCTGATCTGTTGGTGACTATATGCATGCTTCGTCTTTAGCCTAGACTCGTCAGTATAGCCCGGCGGACCGACAGTAGAAAAACATTCGGTATACTTAACGTTGGTAAGGGTGAAATAGCAAAATTCAACTCCAAATGTCGCGTAGAGTGGCGCTGCCTATTCAAATGTGTATGAAGTCAAAGTCATGATAGTTTGGACTTTGCCTGATAGCGGTATCAGATGCCTCTGACAACATGTTTAACCTGTAGAGGTTTGATCATTCTTGGTGTCTCTATATATCACTTCAATTTGAGCTCAACATTGCTTCACACTCAATAACTTAGGTATTAGGTTTGGAAACTTATCATAGCGCCCCCATATATAAAAAAACTACCGGTGATTAGTAGACTGAATACTTATTTTCTGCACAGAAATTGATGACACACTTAATTCACGGTTGGTAGATTACGACCTGCCGTGTCCGCCATTATACGATCCCGATCTGAATCCATTGGTACAGAATTACATCTGAGGTAAGAGATGCAAATTTCCTGTTGTACCACACAGGAGATACGGTACGCTGACGCCATATTGTTATCGCCAACTAGGACTTAAAAATGTATTCTATTTTTTTGTTTGATGACGAACAAAAGAAAGAAATTGCGGGACATAGGAATCGTATGGTGATTTAGTACTAATTTTTTTCTGAGAGGATAAGTCATTAAACCCATGAAGTATCGCACACTACACATACATGGTTTGAGGAGTTCATGGTTCCTTTTTTTTAAGTTAGAATTCTTTGCTCAAACATGGTTTGCTAATATTTCGAACAGATATAGAAACAAGATGAAGTAGCTCAAAAATCTGATATCAATATCGCTTGTAAGATAAAAATTGTGTGATTTAGCAATAAAACTCGTTTTATGTGACGCATTAATTTGTGATTGATATTAAAACAATTAAAAATATTTATAGGTTATCATAGGATCTAATAGTTTTATGACATCATTTTTTACGCAGCCTCAAGGCCTTTAGATTTAAATAGGTTTTAATAGGATTGAAGAAACGAAAAAGCATGGATTCAATTTTATCATAGGCTAAAAAGTGAATCATTCTAGTACTGAAGGTTTTAAGCTTTGAAAGCTATAGGTCTTTTCGATGGGCCTTAACATGAAATGAATTATAGTTAAAAAAACATCTGTTTAGCATATCACACTGAAAAGTAAAACATAATTTTCAGTTATTAAGATTTTATTCAACAATGATAGAGACTCCAGCAGCTCAATATAATTCATTGATTTTCAATAATTTTGAAATAAGAGTAATTAATAATAAAATTGTAATGAAGTGATTAAAAGAACGTATTTAGTTATCTAAAGAGCGTTGAGTGTTTTATAATAGATATATTTTTATAGTAACTCTGAGCTCACAAACAATTACCACTGAATTACTTATACCAATTGATACGAATACCCCACTTTTTCACATTGAAATCATTTTTTTGTTAATCCTTTAATTCTGATGTTAAACAATATAAATTATTTAATTACGACGAGAATCATTTTTTGTGCGTTCCGCTGTTGAATTTATGTATTTTTTAGTCTTGATGCGCATTTTTCTGTAATATTAAACATTAGACTCGACTTTTAAGGTTAGTATACAGCTGAGAGCTCTTTCCATTACGAAAATGTTTTTACGTAATTTTTTAGTTCTTATTTTGAAAAAGTAAAAATTTTATCATAAATTATAGAATTTTAATTATTTTGAGAATTTTTTCAATACTTTTTTTTTATTCAAATTAAGAATCCAAATTTCTATTTTTTAAAATAATTTTTTTTCCTAAAAATATTATTTTTGGTGTGCAAATTGTTAAATTAATCAGACGTCTTAAAATGGCTAAAACAAGTTTCGGTCACATACATCAATGTAAAGCTACTAAAAGTCTGTTTAAAAAGTATGTGGTTTTAATAGACTTTAAGGGAGTCCTATTTAAGAACTTTGGGTTTAGAAACAAGTTTTAAAGGAAGCTCTCACAGTTATATTAAGAACAATATTTTAATAAAGTTGTTGAGGCAAACATGTTGTATATTGGAGCAAAAAATGGCAGTAAGCTCGTAGATGTGTAAATAAAACTAAAAATGTTAATTGGAAGTTACAAAATAGCTAATTGTCCTCTACACGTCTGATGGAGAGCCCATCATAACGCTAGTTATCGGTTAAATTGCTTGTATCACTACCACCTAAAGTTAAATGAAACGAATTACCGGCAGGGCATGTATCCAAAACAAAACTTTTTTGTAGCGTGTACAAGCTTATCAATCCGTCGGCGCGGGATCGATTCAGTAGATTTGGGGAAGGCGATTGATGCAGTCAGGGTTCACGTCGGTTTAAAATGAAAAGGGTTTTTCGCCCTTAGCGTTGCACCAGCCACCAGCATGACTGCGCCCGTTGCTATCTCGTGACTAAAATACCTTAGCTTAAAATCAATAAGAAGCAGAAAACGTTTGCGATGCAAGTTAGAGATACCGAAAGTAATTACAATTTCATGCACGTTGTCGTATATACCAGGCTGGATACATTACTTAGGGTGATTCACTATACGAGGCTGACATCTGTCTATGGATTTTTAAAGTCTAGTTCATTGAATATCTATAAAAATTGCGTCAAATAGCTGAACGTTGGGCTTTCCAGACAATGGTGCCGATCAGCCTCGTATCTATGACTTTTGCAAACCGGGACAGAAAGTTAATAGCGGCGCTTCCTCCTCCAGCCTTTAAAATAATTTGTTAAAAAGCTCACAGATATATCGTACGTCCAGTACCACAACTAGATAACTCAAAATAATATGGAATGGATTTGAAGGAATCGATAATCTCCCATATTTCCAAAAAATTATACCAAAATTTCCATTTCACTGATACAACAACACGAGAAATATGTATTCAAACTACTTAAGCATAAGAATTCTACATAGTAGATTTAACATGATTCAAACATATGTAAACAATTTGAATTTAATATTTTTGTAAGGTATTTCAGGGCGCAGTTACCTTTTTAAAGAGGCCCAATTTTTTCTGCTTCTTTTTTAGCGAATTTTATTATACAATACTCCATAGGGATCATTAGTCAAATGAGTCGACTCTGAATTTCACTTAAAACTCTATCAGTCCATTGGAAACTATGGAAATTTTTTAAGACTTTTTTGGAATTTTCGAAATTATGAAAGATTTGAACTTTTAGCAACTATTAATTCTAGTCCAACTATAAATAATCTGATGCAAATCTTTCTTTCCCAACTACTTGACGTATTTCTTTTCTCTTCAAAACATTCGCCGACAGTTGAATCACTGGATCACCCTGTAGAAGTCGACAGGATTATCACCGCGTACTTAGCAATATTAAGTTGCTATCTGTGGTCTTGATCAAGTGAGCCACGCCTTTTGTCACGGAAGACGGCGCTGGCCAATGGCAGAACAGGTGGATGGACTTGAGAAATGACGGACCGACTTTCTGTGAACATCAGGTATTGCCTGTTCCTGAAATGATTACCGCAATTCTTCTTTTCCACAGAAGATCAATTATTAAAATATGCAGAATGGAAATTTTACGTATGGCATATTGTATTGAATGGCATTGAAACATGGTCATTCAAGGTTAGGATTCGGATATGATCGGAATATGGACACTTTCGAGTATTGCGGATATGGTGAAGAAGCGTATAGTACCTTTTTTGAGACATATGTTGAGTACATTAATATTCTCGATCCCAAAGTTAATACTATAAGAAAAATTAGAGAGGATCAGGCAGAAAGTAACATTCTTAGCTACAAAATATAAGAGGCTGGTGAGAACCTAACAACTATTTAGACATAAGGAGAAGGAACCTATCGTTAGAACAACTGCAATGTGGAGGAAACGCATAAATGCTTCAAACTTATTAGATATAAGACTTTACAAGTTCTATTGACCTTTGGGCCAGGTTTCTGATATTTGTCGAATTTGACCAAAAGGTGGCCTATTTTACATTGTCTGTCATCAGAAGAATTATATTTTCAACAGGATTTTATTAGCTTGATCTCCATCTTCGTATCCATCAACGTAATTTTCACCAAGAAGTCATATTAATTTGAACATCTGAACACGTATTAAAATGGTGTAAAATAATTGACTAACAAAAGTAAAATAATTTGGAAATAATTGAAATTATTTAAATTTTTTTTATTTGTGAAACTTTTTGTTGAAATACAAAATTACTATCCAAATAATGGAAGACTGTTGCCAATAAGAGCATCTACAATCTCCATGAAAACTTTATTCGTGGACTTGTTTAATTATAATAACGTGGTGTATTTTCTATCACTGTTGCACAGTCCTAATAATTAATTTTGTTTACTCTTCAGTACGATTTGCCTTTGAAGCGTGCTTTTTCTTCTTCAAAATACATTTGTTTACCTAATTTAATATTTTATGACTCCACTCTTATTGATCTATTGATCCTTTTGGACCGCCTCCCCCTTTCGATAGAAGTAACGCTACCACAGCTCATAATTAAACTCATATTTCTTTCGAGGATCATTACTTAAAAAAAGTTTCATCTTCGCAGAGTACAAAAATACAGCTATTAATGAAAATCATTGCAGTATAACAATGAGAGAGCAAAAAATCTCTACTCATACGTGAAATGATGAAAAGCAACAGTCCCGCTAAATCTGCAATTTTAATCAGAAGATCCTGCGAAAGGCGGGTGGAGCAAGTAAACAGGACAAATTTCGTAGAAAACTGCTGGTATTTACATGAAAAAGGGCCACATAAAAGCCATGTGTGTGTGTATGTACCCGTCTAGCGTGTGTGTTGTGTGAGCTACTTGTGGCTATTATCGCTGACGAGCACTCTACCACTTTCCGCGTATGACGACGTGAGGGCGCTTCTGTTCCATCCATAAAAGAGCATTATTAGCGACACACACTGTGGACGTTTAGATATTTTCTTTCCAATTTTCCGCGACAACTACAATGTGGCCAAAATGACAAGTACTCACAAGTCCTTGCGATGTTGTTCCAAATCCTTTAGTTTTGGTAGAATTTTGCATTCGACACCATTACATTGTTGACAGAAACAGATATAGCTATTATTATTTTTGTACCAATAAATTACTAAGGTCCTTTTTGCCAATTTGATGGTCACTTAAACAGAAACAGACAATTTATTAAATTGCAGAAGCGCTGGGGTAGGACAAATATTTATCCACATTGACCTTGAATCGCTACAAGCTGCTACCACCAAGCCAAGGCAACTCATTCCTCAACACCGAGGCTTGTTCGCGGAGGTGGAAGCTCGACCTGGTGACCATGAGCACATTGGGTTTTTGTATTGTTCGTTTTAATGCTGGATTTTGTTGTAATTATCCAAGATAATCTGATAGAATCAACACAATAGGGATACTCAGTGTGTTACTTTGTAATGCCAGGCGCGTGCACCTAGATGTAGTTTTCTTTCCAGGATAGAGTACAGAAGCTTCAAGGAGTGTTTTAAAATGCATCATCACAGACATGAGCCTATGTGAGCTAGTAGCCGTTCCATTGAATACAATGTTTTGCAGCTGAAGCCAACCTTCAGGTTCTGGGACATCGACCTGGCAAGGCTGACATTATAGTCGATTCATATCATTGCCGATCTCAAGACACCAGTGGCATAATAGAGCTTAACTGAAATATTGGACGAATCTCCGTATAATCTTTCAGGGTTATTACTTGAGATATCGGTGCATTAAGCCGTACTACATTTGTACATTCCTATACAATAATTGTTCCAATGTCCTCTCCGATATAGCATGCTATCGCTGATACAAAATGCTAGGATAGAGCACTCTGGATAATATTGGTTTGACTTGTTACATGCAGGATATAAGCATCCTGTCGTCTGCGAAGCTGTGGATTGGATTGGATATTAATTCCAATATTCCGTTGAGGTTGAAGAAAAAACAAATCCTTGAGGATGCTGACATTGATGGTAGGTCCATTGAAGTCCCTGGAAAAGCTATCCAACCATTGTCATAAGCCCGGTGGCAGGCCCTAGCAAACAGCCTTGACCAAAAGCCCCTCATACCTATCGAATGCTTTCGACATATCAATTTTGACGACCCAGGATTCTGCTAGACGTAGACTAGAAGAATTTCCTTGGATATATGCTTGCGGTAGCAGTACTGGCCATCACTAATGATGCTTTTGTCCAGATAATTCAGAAGCCACAGATTAATGACCATTCTAGGGATGGGTAGCATGCCTAGCCAGTACAAAAATATCCATTCAAATTGTCTCCAAAGCCGCACAAACGCGCGCAACTTGTTCCACAAAAAGCCCAGCCTTGATAAAATTACCAACCATTCTGGTGGCTTTAGTTTCCAAATCCGAAGTTTTCACGTTCAATTAGCACTTTGGCATGTCGTGCATGAAATTTCTGCTATCTCCAGGATTAGCCCTGGAACCTGTCACTGTAACATCCAATTACCGTTGGAAGCTGCCTCTATTTTTGCTGTTCATCAATACTGCCTAATAGATGCAACTTATCTAGACATACGTTGGCTGATTGAATATTAAATTTGCTGAATTAAATTGTAATGAAAGCTATTTGATTTGACAAGTGGACTTATGGGGCCATTATAAAATAAGGCGTAGGTACTCCGTACTTCCGTAAAGAGGAGAGTTCGATGGTTCTTCAGGTTTTGATGCGTCTGGCATAAATTATAGCTCGCGGAATGTATCTGGCATTACTGAAAATGGGTTTCCAACTATATAACGTTGAACATATATGAAAATCAGCCAATTTTTGAATCACGTAGGTTAGCAAGGTATGCTATACCTTCCTTACCTTTCAACCTTACGATTACCTATGCGTTCTCAAGCACATATTATCAAACTATTTATGGTAAGAACAACATTTTGTTAAAATGCATCTCAAATCCCACTTCTGATTATATTTTTGCATATTGATGATGTTTTCTCAACTTTTGATTCGTCTCGCAGAAACTATGGCGCACAGAATGTGTCTGGTAATGATGAAAATGAGATTCAAACAGTATTATCTGAAACATATAAAACTTTCTGTCACCTTATATCTGAGCTTTCAATCTTGCGATTACTCGTACGTTTCTACGCACATTTTATAAGTGGCCAAGACATCAGCTTTGTGTTTCACAAGAACTCATAGATCCCACTTCTGATGATAACTTCCAAAACGAGTTGCTCGCTAGACGACAGACGCGCCATCAGCGAGGAATCGATCCAAGTCCGGCGATGCAGGAGGCGTGTAATCGGCAGTGCCGTGAAAAGAGAGGAAAAAAGAGAAGGCAATCAAAGCAGCCCATGTCCGGCCGTCGCCGGCTGTGGCTCCGGCCCCAAACACAAAACCAACTCGGACGTAAGGATATCCGCTGGTAACACGCTCCAAGGAGCACCAGATTCAGGATCTACGGTGTGAACAGCACCGTGTGAGATGCACAGACCCGCTACTCGGTTTTTTTTGTTCTTTTTGTGCTTCGAGATTCAACTTCCGCAAATAGATTTACGTCTATTATCATCCTGGCTTGCGCAGATTTATTTATTTCCTTTGAAGTATAATTTAAGGTAGGATATTGAAGTTGATACGTCTTTTGAACGGGTAGATTTACTTTTAATCAAGGATTTGTCATTCTTCCCATGCTCTTCTTGCTCTAGGTTATTGAACTGTTGGAAATAACGTCTTCAGTTTCGAACTGTACTATTGGTCATAACAGTAACAAGCAGACACCTTCATCAGCGAAACAATTACTACACTCTACAAGGTTCAGATCACGCCATCACTGGAATACTACTTGCATGTATGAGGATGCTCTCCTAAGCATTTGGAGCATTTGGACTCAATACTCAATCCAAAGAAAGGCACCCTCCTCATTAAGTCTAGTTTCAATTAGTTCCAATGAGTCTTCTTTAAAACAGATACAATTTACTGCGCTTCAAGGACAAAATTAATGGACTTTTCCGGCCAAATCATTTCGTCTCCACCAAGATCATGATCACCATGAAACGCATTTTGTTGTCATTTGAAATCAGGAATTACATAGAGACTGGTATTCAGTACCAAATGCAACAGAAAGCTGTAATTAGTAATTGCAGTATTCTATTCGACGTAAATACCTATGTGATGTTTTATTTATGACTTTATTAATTTGCAATCGCAACCGTAACAATAATTCAGTTTATATAATTTTTTGAAAGATTTTGTGGACTATGACGAAGATATGTTGTAGAATTGAATTTCAAAACAATATCAGATTATTCAACTAGATTCGGGGGTTGCTATTGACCTAACTATTTATGTTAACTTAAGCAAAAGGCATGATTTGATGAGGTATATAATTCTGCAACTAACTTTGATTTAACATTGATAAATCTGTTATGAATTTGATAAGCTGAAAACTATTAATTAGTAGTAGTAGTTAAAGTAAATACGCTAATGGACTTTATATATTAAATACCGCTAAATCAAAACTGGCATACGTTATCTAACCAGGAAAGCTGATCCAACTCATTTACTAGACTTCCACCATTCAAACTTAAATCGTACGTGAAAGTTCATTGCACCCAATTTCCTGACTGACAGCTGTATCATATTCGATTATTCATGGATCAACTAACCTATGCTTCTTAAATAATGAACTGATTCTGATACATCTTATAGCCGATATGCAAAATGAATTATGCATATACACAGAGTTGCTTCAAATCAGACAGTTGATACATGATTAATACTTTATTTGAATGTATGATTTGTAGTATCACACTAAGTGACTGGTTTTGTTATTATAAATTGAAGTTAATTCCTGGATAAGCCAAATGCCTCATCAAGGTTGAGCTGATTGCTCATGTCCATTCGATTGTGGATCAAATATTGAAATGGTCAGAAAGCATGCATGAGGTGAAGGAGATACCTCATTATTAAGTACCAACCTACTAGATGACAAAATTTCATTTTGTACTGCAAAAATATCTGTATAAAAGATTGACGAAGATACAAGTAGAACGTAACAAAAATAATCCCAAAATGATAATACTATCTTACAGATGAAAATATTTAATAAAAGAGGTGATGCATTCACTAACTTCTATCTAAATATAGATTGTAGATGCTCTTACTTGGTGAAACTCTTCCATCACAAATATTTGTGAAACTGTGTGATAATTTCACAACTTTTTATCTACATTCTATCTAAATATTTATTTGATCTTGTACTGTCCAATGCACTTAATTTTTGGCGTAACTGGATATGATATATGAAATTTTGCATGCGCTAAATGATCAAATATCAAAACGTCCCAACCTGGGTTTCCTTGTATGTTCCTGATTATTTCTTGGCGAAACAAAATCTATCGGGCACATATCAACCCGATCTGCTGGTTTCAGGATATAGAAAATTAGATTTGTTTGGTCAGTTTTTTATGAAAGCAGAAGGAAAATGTGTGCTTGTTGCTTTTAGAATCAAAAATTAATTTGCAAATAAGAAAACCTATTTTGATAAAAAAACAATAAAATGTAAATTTAACCTTTAAAATGAATTTAATCGTATTTCCTAGCTGCCCCTTACAATGGTGATGTCATTAGTTAGTCAGATTGAAACTATTTCGGAAATCTCATTTTCTGATAGAGGATTTTTACATATTTCTTACAGACACCTATAAATTTTGCAACTCGTACTGTTATCTGTAATATAATGAGAAGATATGCACTTCTGTACTATGAAAATCACCTTCAAGACCACTGGTTCCTACAAAAATTACAATTTTTTTTGGTAAAGATAAGAAGATAAAGACTCAATCGTACTTGGCCTTGATTAACAGCCAGCAGAACATACAAGATACATAAAATCTGATTGGAAATTATTATTTTTCAGTGTATACACGACACGCTGTGTTACGTGGGCGTACAAAATTTCATCCCCAACAAATGCAAATCTCGTTAAATTCACAAAAAAATCACTATATTTATCGTTCAGTGCGGATCTGCTGAATTTACGATAATCCTCGGGATGCGTATGACAGGGGTAGCGGCAATAAAAATGGGAATCTAGGAAATTTACGGTAGCGAGCCCTGGTGGAGTGCCGGAAACAACAGAGCGCAGCATAGCCTACTGCCTGTGCCGTGCCATCCACCGGTCTGTTGGCTACGGTTATTGTTATCTTAATTAATTGCATGGCACTCTAGGTGTGATGCAACTGTTGGCTTACGGTTAGTTTTGATACCTAGATGCTGATCCAATGGTTGTATGCATATTCCAAAGATCGTGCCGTGGTTTTGTGATGGAATATTTGGCGTTTTTGCTGCATTTTCAACGAAATTCGCCGGAGAGTCTTTAAAATATCAATTTTTCACTTGTTTTCCAGTACTCCGTAACATTTCGAGCTGTAATTGGGGAGGAGGTAGCTTTCATAGACTGCCACGTCCAAAGTGAGAGAGTCTTCGAAAATGTGTGTTCACTAATATGCCTTGGTCATTCTTTATAAGTGATGAATTTCATTGTAGGAAATAAGGTCTCCACATGTCTCATGCAAACAGTAATATGAATGTAGATTCAACAACAAAATTTCAAAAAAAAAATTTTTATTAATCACCCAAAGTCATTGCTCCTTATATAATGGAACTTTGGATGTTAGGCAGCAGAAGCAAGAGGCTTCTTGTGATTTTATAAATTTAAGATAAAAAAATATGTTAAGAATAATCCTTAATTATGCAGAGGAAAATGTTACTAAAGATTCAAATTGGAGTGAGGCAAATCAATTTTTTTTAGGAGTGGGTGCTACACAAATCCGCATCTATAGCATTCTGTGCGAATACCGCAGTCATTGTATTTAATATTTCTTGTAACGTACGCTATCGTTCACGCCATCCATACCCCTGTATTACTCTCATTCCAACAGCGCAGCGATCTACAGAGAACCTCCGCTTAGACCAGTAATCCTCCTTTCATTGAAGCCAGAAAATGTATATCCGCTGCTCGTTGTCACGTGGTATCATCACGTAGAGGAGACTGTTCGGATGAATCAGCATACATAATTTGAAGCGAGTTAATTTTGAAGGATCAATAAAATTCTAAATGCTGTTGTTGCCAACTTATTTTATTTTATATTTTGGGCGAGGACAAAAGTATTTAGGACGTTCTCAAATCTTAAAATTATTTTTGAATGCTTTCAAGCAGCGGCTGAATAAGATCGATAGCCTTTAAATATACCGAATTTCACAATTTATTATGTTACACAAGAGACATGATGACCTTCAACGTTATCTAGAATATCAGTCCCGTGAAAATATAAAACCCTCACTAGCGAAATCGCTTGGTGTAGAACTGTTCGAATATTTCTGTTGAAAATCACGTGAAAAAAATATACTTCTTGCTTTTTACTGAAAACGGTCTTACCCAGAAAGCTCAAAAGAGTGAAAATGTATGTACTTATTATATCATTGACAACTTCGTACGGGAAACTACAGATAACTATTTTCGAATGTAAAATGGCATTCTTAGAGTCAGGGAAATAACTAGTCAAACTACGTGACTCAATTTTATATATTGGTTACACATTGATAGAAAACAGAGTTCGCTTCCAGGATGTCTAATGTGAGTAACATGACAACTTGTACTGCCAGTAAGGTAGATAAATGATGAGGTTGTTATATTGTCATGATCCTTTATTTAACGTGTTTCCCGTACTTTAAAGATTCTGTAAGCGAACTTTATTTTTTCGCATTTGAACATAGTGCTGATAAGTATGTAACAGGTCTGAAGTATAATCAATGACCTATGGATTCGTGTTGTTAGCAACCAGTGGTCATTCAATATTTCAGTTGAAAAATTACTTGAATCGAAAGTACACTACTTACTGTTTGCAGAAGACGGCTTTGCAAAGAAAATTTAAAGGATCTCTGTGTGGGTGTGTACGTTTACATTCTCACTTATAGCAATTTACGAAGGTTGAGGCAAAATTGTGTCATGGAACACGAGGCTTTACAAATCAAACTCGTCTTAGGAGAAACATTCTTTTGGCAAATAGATTTGCACTAAGGTAACAGAAAAACCTCAACTAATGTCTTCAAAATATAACATATTTCATGTCATGAAAAATTCTATTCCTCAAGCTATTCCATCCTTTGAATATATTTCATTAATTTAGATATTTAAAGCGTAAGTCATTGCATGAATATAAGTAAATGTGATATTTCTGGAAACTTTTTCTGAACGCGCTTATACGTTCTCTGTATCTGATTGTAAATGATCTAGCTGCTTAACCCTGGTGTTTGAATTACCCAACTTTATATCGACAATAGAAGAGATCCATCAAGTAAGGCCATTTACAATCTACACGATTTAAGGACGGGTAGGTGTAACAGGCCTGAAGGGGAATCGATCAGCGATCAGTGATCATTTAGGTATATTATCATAACAACGGCAGTGCAACAGCGTTCGACGATGCAAACGCCTTCGATAATAATCTGACGCACCACCGCCGATGATTCGCCGCAACGTCGCTAGAATTTCACCCCGACCACTTGGTATGCAAACATTCGGCACCCAAGTGCCGTTTTGCTCACCTATACTGCAACACCTCCAATTGAGATAATAATAAACGCTTAGAGCATAGGTCTGAACCTTATTTTTCTTACCACCCACTTTGAGAATAATGTTTTACTACCATCTGTCGCGAATCTGAAACACGATTATATTTAAACGTATAATATTACATTAATTGAGAAGTTTTTTATTGACATTTAAAAAACATTGAATTCATAACTTAACTAATGAGGAGGTTGAATTTGAAGCATTTTATTTCGTTTATATCAGGATCGATTTTACTTAAAAAAACCAACCGTAACATGGAGTCAATTTATATTTTTTGTTACCGACGTTGCTTACTTACTAGTACGTGATCACATGTTCTTTGTCTTTTAGAGATTATATTTTTCAAATCGCCCACACCGTTTTATACTATTTTATAATGTGGTGGTACCACGCGACAATGCACAATGGTAACACCTATTCTCGCTTCATAACGAGCAGAGGTTAACTGGTCTGAGCGGTGGGCGATCGAGAGTCTTTGCGCAGTTTGAGTAGCAGTGATTCAGATAGATGGAAACGCACCTTACAAGACATCTAAGGTCGTTTGGTATGTGGTCCTGAGGCAACGGTGTCAATTTATCTCATCCTTCCCTTCACAGATTTTCTCGACGTCATTCACAGACTCTGACATACATGTTTAAAGATAGTAGCATTAATACATCTGGAACTCATTTTTAGGTATAGACATTCCGAACGAGTCAGACATAGTCAGTCCGTCGGGCCGCCATGTTCAAAAATTGATTCACAGTCTCTAAAATTATTTGTGTAAATTAATTATAGGTGTTAATGGACGGATGGTCGTTATCGCATATGGTCGCTAATAAATTGTTTAATAAACCTCGCTTTGCTATGAATGGGTGCATCCATTCATGTCTCTATAATGTTAATCAGGCATTTCATTGGGATGCGACTGTGAATGAAACAGTGGTTCATAGCTACACACACATATACTATATACTATATCCACTTTGACTCGTTACGTTTTGAGTTGTGATGCTGAAATGTCTTATCATTCCAAGCAAAGTAGCCTGGTTATGGAAGAGTTACTGCGAGTAGCGAGTAAAAAATCCAAATCAAGTCTCTCTTAATAAGCTACTCGAATGAAGTGGCAGGGAAGACGATCAGATGCAATTGGAGATGATGATGCTGAGAATTTTGCTCAGCTATGAGAATTTAGAGGAAAGACCACATAATTACCGCTGATATGAATGTTATTCTAACGTTATGCACCATGACGAAATGCAAGCTCTGCGAAGAGTCTCACAATTCGGGCAAGAAAATTCTATCGAGCAGTTTTGCCTGCTAAGTGACGTAAGAGCTTTTCACTATCTGGAATAACTTCGAAAGGAGGTGCGACCAAAACAAAGTACACCCTTTCCATATAATTATAATGAAGTTGCACAAAATAATAGTGTCAAGTAGTACTTTTCAAGCATAGCTTTTTATAGCCGTTAGGGATATTTTTGATAGATAGCCTCTTGCAAAGGCAGAAAGTCTATCGCGCTCCAGAAACGCTGTGAGACGATGAGTTTCTATTGACATTTACCTTAAAGTGGTGTGATGCTGATTGAAATACCTTGTCTGTTATAATCAAGTATAACATATATTTCATCTCTTTACCAGAAAGATATTTACTGTAGCAATTCCCAAATTTACTATCCTCTTGTTATATTAGTAGTAGGTTACATAACATCTTGTCACCAATGTTCTTTCCATGGTAACATAAATTGACACAAATAAAACTTTTGCTTTCATTAGCTTGCAATGCTACTAACTCTTGGATAGAAAGCAGTATTTCATCAAGTATCAAATAACTTCAATCCACTGGATTTACAGTAAAATAACCGTTTTACCCAGCAAGATGATTAATGTAGTACGTCACCCACGAAAAACGAAACGCCTCCTGATAAGAAGTCATGTGGCATATGCTTAAAAAGCAATTCAAACAAGAAACGGAACGGACAACACATCTGGCTTGAACCATAGGCGTGCCATAGGGGCGAAACGTCTTCAGGTGCTTACGAATCCCCAAATCAGTCAATCAGTCATATTTGTATCATTTCTCTGCTTTTGTTAGAAAGATGATCTTGGAAAAAATTGTACTGATACTTAAATGCTTACAAATATTTTCCTATTTTTTTTGTATTTCAAAAGGGTTCGGGGAAATACAGCAAACCGTGTCAGTCCTTCATGTATCGGAAATTCTTCCATCAAGCATTCATCTGTTTACAGGGAAACTTAGTTTCCTTGGCCTTCCAAAGATTCTGAATATAACTATCACTTTAATACGTCATTCGTGGTCCGGAAATGTTATGAGATTCAAAGAAAATTGCTCGAATACATCTTAGGCTGGGGCTGAAAATGGAGGATGAATTCGTGCTCATCATCCCCTAATTTCTTAAGAATCGAGTTTTTTTCTTGTTTGAAGAAAAACCTTCTGGAACTTCAGGGTTTGCAACTTCCTTGAAAATATTTTTGCCGGAAAACGGAAAGCCGGGCTATGGAGTAAATTTGTGAGATGATGAAATGAACTTCATCTATTCCCATTAACAAAATACTTTATTCCCTTCTCCATCTTTAAAGAAAGGAATACATTATATGCTATACCTGACATCAAAATGCTAATCACAGTTTGTAGCATAAGCTTTTTTTTTATTCGTTCCACCGTGATATTTAGTCTTCAAAGACGTACGTAAAAACCACCTTTCGAATATGTGTCTCCTACTTCACTGTGTTATCCGCGATAGCCCTTGTTTGCAGACCGTGGAAGTCGCCAGGTGGTAATATCTTTCAAGGGGAGGGTGCAACACGGGCAGATGTGAGCCGCCCTTATGGTTTTTACCCCTTGCCTTGCAAGTTTCCTCGATTGACACGACTATTTCTTATCGGACCATTACGGGTGTTATACGCGACGTTGCCATATCGTACATTAGTTATCATTCTTGGCTTATTGACACAATCCAAGAAAGGGCCATACATCTATTTGATACGGCCGATCTTTCAAAGTGGCTGATTTGTCCATATTATCCTTGAAAAAAGCTGCTCTCTTAAATCCAGAAGTAAAAGCAAATTGGCTTCAATTAGTATAATAAACGTATTGGACGGTATTACGGGAATTAAACTAAGGAGAAACTAAAATAATGTAAGAAGCCTAATTTCTATAAATACGAACAGTTTATTAATTTTATCAACACTCATTCAGCTCTAAGATAGGTGGATTTCCTTTATGTTATCGCTGAAGTATTTATTATTTAAGTGGTCAAATTAGTAAGATAAGTATTACAATTAAAAGTTAAGCTCCGATTAATGACGAAAAATAATAAATAAATATTCACCATACTTGAAAAAAGTCTCTGATCCAATCAAGAGTAGAAGAACACTATCATATTTAAACTAGATCTTCAAGCAATACTACACTGCAGCAATTTTTTACAGCAGTATATCAAATACTTCATATTCATACCAGTACCATAGGAATGCATAAAAATATATGTAAAAGAGGAAAAGAACACTGACTCACACCCAGCTTCTGGAACCAAAAATATCTGGAATAGTAGATCACATATAATTATATAGACAGGCAAGTACATGGTACTTTGGAATAACACAAAGGTGAGGTATGAAGCGTTACACAGGTGTCTCTGGGCCGCAACATCACGGTGAGGAGTGTTAAAGAGGCCAATAAGGTACGTTTCTCGTTCATGACTTCATCTCTCTGAATCACCCTCACCACAACGGCGTACCGATCTGGAGAACACGCTGTTCAGGCCAGTAAATTTTTCACCATTAAACTAAACATATGTATCTCCGCTGTTCGTTGTCGCATACTGATTGATTCAGAGAGATGAATCACCTTAGATCATTAGATCGTCTGCTCATCGTTGCTACTACGTTGGCACGGAATACTGGATACATGGGCTAGAACCCCATCTACACTAAAAGACAGTTCTGAGGCATCCAACTAGTTCCCGGAGTAGTTTAACCTCATATGACGTGTCACCAAGTACAAGTAGCCACGTGAAGGGCATGAAGAAGACAGAAGATACTATGAGTCAAAGTTCTGTAACATTGTAACTATGAAGAATTCACTCCTTTCTAAACATCTTGAGATATATCACAACATGTGGCAACGCACCAGCGTCTCCAATCCAACCTGAGTCTGTTCATGCCTCAAGGTATTTGTATAAGGATAAGAAATGTCCTTGTGACGTCAAGTTGTTTTGTTGTGCTCGACTGTGCACCTTAGACGAGGGATAAGGTGCGGCATTCAAAGGTTCCTTTCATTGTAGAGACCTTCGGCCGGATACGATATGCATCTGTAGTTTTTGATGGTTTGATTTTAGGTGAACAGGTCTAAATAGAAAAATTCGAAGGTATTGAGGGTACCACAAATATGAGCACACGATGCACTAAGAGATGTTGTTGACTATGCTTGATGCAGAGCTTGTTCCAATAAATGAAACATTCACTTTCAGTTTTTTGGTACTTTTTAACTTTGTTTTCGTATTTTCCACGATATTTTGATGACATCTCTGCCGCCATTGGCATTATTTTCAAAAGCTTTTTCATTCTTGCCAAATTAATTCTACCTAATTGAAGTCACACTTCCAGGAACTTAATAACACTTTGGTAATTATTTATTCCCTTTATTCAGTTGAAATGCAGTAGTCTGTGAAAGTAGAATTGCTAAATCAGAAGATGGACTAATAGAATAAACTAAGGAGCATTCATTTATATTCGTTGGATAAATTTTAACTGATTTTGAAAAAACTCAAAAGGTTTTAGTAACTACTACTCTTAATATTTCAATGATAGTAGACCAGTGCTTTTCGAGTTATAGACAGACCAAGGATTACCGGACAAGCATCACACGATACAGCGACGGAAATAAGTGAACCGCGGTTTAATACCCATACATCATAAAAGATCAAAAAGTTTCCCACTATTACAATACTTCTTAGCCTGATTTTCTGAAAGGTCATATTTAGAATCAGAAGTTCTTCGCGATGCAGTCTTCCATGCCTACTGATGCGGGAACTAAAAGTTGGTGTTTCTGATCTCTGCAACGAGCCGCCACTGACTTGCAGCGTCCAGACTTCAGGTCTTCTGGATACGTGAACATCCACATACACACACACACAGACAATGGCCGTTCGCTATCTCTCTCTAATGCAGATATTAAACAAAATACTTAGATGAGCGGCAAATTGAGCAAAAAGCATTTTCAAGCTTGATTTCTGATTAACTACACGTGTCCCTTTCATCTCTTGCATCATAAAGCTTTTGCGTGTGTAACGGGTGACTTTTTGAAAACTTTCACAAGTAATTACGTCCTTTAAAGACTGAAATTCTACGTCGGCCTTTGCAATGCGTGAAGCGTTTTGATAGTTTGTTGTTTTAACGAACAGATAAAAGATAACTGTTATTGTTTTCTGTTATTCTTTATATGTATGCAGTGTATTATGTTGTGTTGTAACCAATATAGTTCGTCTCAGCGTTATTTTCTTTATACCTGACCGGTAACAATGGCAAAGCCTGAGTACCGGGTTTTTTTATTAGCATGAATGTTAAGGATAGTTTTTTAAACTGATTCATTTAAACAGAATCGAGCATGGGGTTTCCAGGTAGATCATTAATTCTGAAGCGTTATCGATTAGTCCAATCGCTCTCCTTTGACCTTCGTTATGTATGGACAGCTCTCCAGCCTTAAAAGCAGTATTCCAGCTCAGTTCCTAACTGGGCTCTACACAATGAGAGATTGGATGGTGAAAGTACTTCTTGGAAGACATGTCCCCTAGCCTTTTCCTATGAATCGCACAAGCCTGAATCAATGACCATTTTGATTCAACTTAAACCATAGATTCTCGACGGGGTACCTACAACACTCCAGTCATCTCCCAACAAGCTTCTGGGGAATAACAAGAACAAGAACAGAAGCTGAGGATTATCTTCAGCTCCAGAAAATTGTATTTATCGAAACATCTCCTACAAGGCTCATATCAAACCATCTTTGGAGTACTGCGAATGAATCTGCCCTCAAAAAGGACCTCCACAGTCTGGGACATAGATTCCACCATAGTAAATATTCCACCAGTACGTCAAACACTAGAGAATTTCAATAGTCACATCTTCAGCAGGTCGAACTTCCCGCAGCTCGAACAAGCCTTGTCCAAAAGGCACTCTGCAGAACCTCAGCATTGTGGGATTGACTGAACACAAGAAGTAGATAAGGTCAGCTGATGACATATTAAAATACTTCATTGGACTTCCATAACATTTAAACTATGATGCATTTTGATAAGATAAAAGGCTTTCTTTGATACAACACGTCTTGATTGTAGCACATGTAATTTCGGAACAAGCCTCAATAAAGCTTCGACGGCCTTGGCAGCTTTTACAAATGCATTTGAATCGTCACCGAATTTGGTCCATAAAGATATGTCTTCAGTGAATATATTTGGTTTTAGTTACCAGCCAGCAAAAATGCGCAAATAGATGATACATCCTGGGGCTAATTCATTATCATTCTTTTCTAGGCTTGATCAAACTCTCAGCAAAGTGACCCATAAAAACATACTCATTACCTCCAAAAGGACTGAATCCAATTACCAAGGGGGACGATACAGTAAAAATCTTTAAACATCCTCAGTATCAAATTAAACGATGTCCGAGGAAGACAAATTACTTTATAAGTTCGGAAATTGTTGGATACAGCGCAATGGCTATTCACTAGAATTAATCAACCGAACACAATCAAGGAAGTTGAGAAAGGCATTTCAGTCTTAAACAAATTTAATTATCTGGATAAAGTTAATTATAGGAAGGTTCAAGATGGCTTAAGGAAAGTTTAGCGAAAGTCCAAAGTGGACCTCTGCTACCAGTAGCTCTAAAAGAATTGCTAGCTCACAGTTTACCCCGCAATTTGCAATGGCAGAAAACTAATCTGACTAAACTATTAGATAGTTTTTCCACCACATTCAAAGTTCAGTACAAAGCAAAACGCGAAATCCTTCAACTTTGAAGTTGATTTTCCAAAAACTTGACTTAGAAATCCTTGTATATCTTTTAGGAATGACAGAGGTTGCTGACCATCTATCCATTGTTCGACATCGAGGAACAAAAAGAGGTGTCTAAGCGATGAATTAAGAAAGTACTAAATATTATTTATGTAAAATGTTTCAAAAGTTGCGTTTGAAACTTTTTTCTATATAATGTTTCAGGGTCATGACGTTTCGATTGATTTATTATCCTCAGTCTTCTTCAGTTGATAGCTATTTGTACTTCTCTAGCCTGGCGTGCGTTGACGCGGTAAGTCTTGATTGGATAAGATGGCGTTCCGACTGATTATTACGTTTGTATTCAATTTTAGTTCTGTCGATCTGTAGTGAGTGGATGCAATATCTGTCATTTTTAATTTTCAATTATACAATCCATTCTCACTAGTTTTACTATTTTAAATTAGCGCAGTTCCTATTCATGCTGCATGAAGGTGTCAGACCGTCGAGAACAAAAACAAAATAAAAAAATTCTCTGCCCACAAATGGACGAGCCAGAGGCCGGTCAGGAATTGTAAAACGCCGGACTAAAAAATGAATGGTTTCTTGTCAGTAAAACGGGTTTGAATTTTTTAACTAGCCAGGCGAGCCGAATATATTTTTGCCGGGGCATATCGACTTTTTCGTAGACAGGACCGTACCTCGTAAATTTATAATGAGCCCCTTGATGAGTCGCCAGCTCTGACGCCAATGGCGACACATAAGGTAGAGATAAATAAAAATCAAAAAATACAAAATAAAACATCACTGTATTTAATATTTAGAACAAAGACTGTATTTGAAAAAACATGTATGTATTAGAGAGAAGTAACAGCTGTAATCGAAAAAGAACACCATACAAAAGCAATGACAGTTGTTTTGCACCTGAATCTACTTCTGGTCCTTGGACCTGAGGATGATGTTTGTGAAAAAACATACTAAAAATTGGATGTCTGTTATTATGCTACCATTATGTTCCTGTAAAGAAAATTTGCGAAAAGAGAAGTGCTTCAGATTATCAACTGTCAGAATTTCGTATGGCCATTCGCAGCCATACCTACAAAGGCGGGACAGCGTTGCCACATTTCGTAGTGATACTCAAATGTGGTCTATTTCTCTTTGAATAGAAAAAACGGTACAGCAAATCGACAGTTCACTCGCGCGTTTCATACACATTTGAATATCCGTAATGGGAAACGTTTTTCAATACACCTTTCATACTCAACAAAAATATCTAAGCACGCCACTGCCAGATGCTATGCAAAGAGCCATTCGGAAAGGTTTTTGCCATCTGATTCTGCCTACAATATGACAGATTTAATTCTGGTAGTGTGGACAGAGGGAAATTTTTTTACTTTCCGCAAATAATGGATAGCCAACTGTCCGGCTTAATGTAGATTTCAGATGGTGGTTAATGGATGCCGTCTCAGCAAATTTCATTTCCGACATTTAGAATTTTAGAGTTCCAGGCTAGTAAAAAATACTCGAGTGAAAATGAGGATTCATTATTAGCTATTAAAATTAATAACCAGGTATTCAATTATAAAGCGATGTGGTTTTCCTTCATACGGCCGGAGCATAATATATTTTTGGATTCCCTAGGATTTTCGTAAAATTAACTGTGACAGGCTATTATTCCTCTACGCTTGGGTATATTTATTTATTCATGAATATTAAAAATGCATTTTATCGTTGACTACTCCTACAAACAGGATTGCATACAAAAAATAAGAAACATCTACTCGCAATTATTGAAAGAGCGCTAACATTTCAACTACAACACTGTGCACAGTCTTATGACCCACCAAACCGATCAGCGGAAGACTAAAGCTGAGTTATGGAAGCAGGGACTACAGACAACTTATTTTGAGGCAAATAATGATAAAATAGATCAAGGTACATGAGAAAATAAGAGAAGATGTCAGGCGATCATTTATATAAAGAATCTTTGGTTCGAGATCCGATCAGAAAAGCAGAGATGTGAGAGAAAAAAAAAAGGTTAATCTCTTTATATGACCTATAATATAATCCTACCCACCATAATGAAAAGGTTTATCGTGCATGCCGAATTTCCGGAGAATCTTCAGGCAGATAGGTTCATGATCATAATATAATCTTCAAAATTATGCACCTGAAACTGGACTATACAAGTTACCATAATATTAAAATCATCACCTGAATTCCATTGCATGTGTTTTCGAAGAGTCTTACACTTCAGGCGGATAAAAGCTTGGATTGTCATACACATCCAACAAACTTATGTACCTGATCTGGGCTATGAAAGTTCCACAATACCAAGAAGCATACCTGAATTTCATTGCATGTCTTTAAGGAGAGTCTTACACGTCGGGCAAAAAAGCTGAGAGTTAGATATATGCAACAAAACTATGCACCTGAACTGGGATATAAATGTTGCCCAAAACTATCAGGAACACCTGAATTCCATTGCATGTGCTTCAAGGAAGTCTCACACTTCGGGCGAATAAGGCTGATGGATATACATATTAAATTAAATGTTTCACCTGAGGAGCTTCCAAATAACTAAAAGTGTATAATTCAGTTACATTGCATGTGAAAATCGACCCAACTAGTGCATGCCTATACAAACATCCATTTGTATAGACAAAGATGTCACACCAAACATTTTCTTTCCATCCTATAGCAATTACCAGCAAATTATAGTCCATTCCGCCTGGAAGAACGTTTTTTCTATTTCCCCGGATGGGCGATACCTATCGGTATATCTATGAATAATTGATTGCATTTCGTGACACTTTTTGCCTATTAACACAAAAAGCGTGACTTAATTTAATAGCCTTTATCGCTACCACGACCTACACCCTATACGCCTAGGATATAATGTGGATTATTTATTTATCTCGATTTTAATGTTTTTATAATTGTACAGTACAACAGGAGTTTATCACTGTAATGATTCCCTATGTACTCAAAAAAGTCGAATTTGATGTGTTGTTTGAACTGTACATTTTTTTAATTTTTTTAATCCGATAATTGCACCATAATATGTGTATTTCAATTTCATTGTGATCTTAATCTTAATGAAATTTGGCTTTGTCGGCTCAAATTAGGTAATGCTTTCAATCCAACTGCTTCCAACTTTTGAGGTTACACTTCGTTATGAGCCACTTGATAGTTTTTTTGCATAATTTCTTGTTTAAACCCATTATTATTACTGAATCTTGGCATTCAGCGGGCGGCCAAACTATAGCAGTCAATTTTTTCACTATGATTTGCTTAGTTTAGCTTCAAGCTTAACGTGTTCCTTTAGGTCTATGCAGACTCGCATTGCTGGATCAAAATCCGGCAATTTAAATAGACAGTTTCTGTATGAATAAAATCACACGTTACCGTTGCATGACCATCAAGGCGTTATGGTATTTTCACCACCATTCCCACGTATAGGGAATATCAGAGAGCTGTTAGCTAGACAGCAAATATGTATTATTGGAAAAAAGATATATAAAACGAGTGTTAAGATTGAGTCGAGCGTTAAGAATATTTAGAAACTAGACAGGACTTTGGGGAGATTTAGAATTTTTAATCAGTAGATTGTGAGTCAATAACTGATCCATTACTAAGTTATAAATATTGAGACATTGCCAATGTGAGTCCACCTACACACCTTCAATTTAACAACAGTTCCATAGTGAGAGCTTCAAAGTGCCCAGTTCTTGTTATTAAGCTGTTTCCTATTTCTCATGTGAAAGTGCGGGAAAGTATTGTATTCGCGAGTATGTATTTGCGAATTCGAAATATTGTGCCTTCTTGATGTTTCATACATCCCATAAACCATGTCATCCATTTTTGTCGGTCTGTCTGTATTCTGTCCGGTCATCCTCAGCCCTCCAAAAACTCGAAACGTACTTTTCAGGTTTTAACCGAAGAAAAACTTATTCTTGGACATTTTGGAGACCAAATAATCATTTTCTTTTTAGTTGTTGGTGGACAATGTTCAGTCCTCTACAATAATTTGATCCCGGTAATATTGCGAACTTGTAAGATACTTTATTATTGTTTACACATGTGCACTCAAATCACAGCTATGACAGATACTTCTCAATAACTGTAGACTTACGAGTAATAATTTTGACAAAAAATGCTATTTAGACTCTTAAACAATTTTGTCAAGTAGGTTGACTATGTATTTCACTTTATTGACTATTTATGACGCGTTCTAGAGGTGCTGATCCATTTTAAGCAAGTTTTGAAGTATTGGCAATATTAAAAAAAATCAATTTAAGCTATCCACAGTTTCAAATTCCGTATTTTGCTATCGCGTAAGAGGTATTCTCAATCTGATTGGCGCCATTTTCCTGACGCAATCTAGTTATTGAAGTATGTAGGTCTACCGGTCACCATCGCGGTGGTGTATGAGTGTACACACGAAACCGGAATCTGGCTCATTGTAGTCGCTACTTAGGCGTTTCCGTTGAGCCACCGCAGTATTTCCGCGGAACTACTTCCGCCGTTTCCTTACTTTCGTTCCCCCTCCCACCAATGTGACGACGGTATTCAGTCACGCAGGTACCCATGATTCCGTCGACGCCGCTTTTATCTTTCCATCACACTTGTTGTTACGTTATGAGTCATCCGGTGACTTACAATATCATATAGGAAAATTACAGATATTTTTCTCATGGAATTTCTTGGGATCGACAGACTGAGGGGAGAAATCGATCTGCTAGAATGCAGATAGGCATTCAACACAGTCTACCATTATCTCACCATTTAGCACGGATCACCATTACATTTAATTTACCATTGCCACTATTACCTTTTATATCCTTTCTAATTATACATCATTATAATAGCTTTGATCTGTCTTGTATTATCTTCATCTATCCATCACATATATTGTTACAGTATAGTTATTCGGCGATGTCTTATATCCAGAGATGCACATTTGTCACAGTGAAGTCGACAGACAAAGGAGAGAAATCTAAGAGTTAGCATTTATGGATCTGCTAGAATTCTGAAATGCATTCAGCACAGCAAGAGCATATTCGATCTACATGGTTGAATATGTTCCTCATAGTAAATACCTAGAAACTCATGGGAACCGGATGCTTCATGTTTGAAAAGCATTAAACTTAACCATATTTGCCCTCAGGTTCTGATCCTTTCAACATTTTGTTATACGCAAATGTATACAAGTCATGTGAGGACTGAAAAACACTTATCGCGTATCCCTTGATGGCGCCCATACCGTACAAAATGGCGGTGTATCGGCAAACATTTTTGCTGAATTGAATTTTCAGTAGTGTTTTCAGCGATACAAAACGAAAATAAAACATTTGGACGTTCCATAAATAAACATTTGAAAACGAGTTGGTGCGACGAGGTGATAAAAAATAAACCAATTTCTAAAGAAAACAACCACGGTATCCATACAATCAGCACGTGAATTTTAGCCGCAAGAAAAACAGATGAAGAGCGGCTGGTTTTGTCGGGTGTGGGTAATAGGTGGATTGCGCTGCAATTGTTTTTCGATTTGAGGACGGATCCTCGTAATTTGTGGATATCCGTTAATTTTTTTTAATCTCATTCCAAAATTGGACCGGCTCACCTCGACTAACGGAAGAAAATATTATATGTGGAAATTAAAGATGATAGGCGTTACTCGAAAAATTAAATTTGACACAAATCACAGACGCACTTACGTGTACTGTTCATTGTATTAGAAAAGCATATTTTAAGTATTCCCTCGAGTACGTATGGTGTGCGAGCTGATAGCATTTTTCGCGTCAAAAGGCGTCTGAAACTTATATGGGGCAAAGTGTTAATGTTGATACTTTCTCATCTGCAGTGACATGAATCAGGGCAAACAGAGAACCATGACTTACTGGTGTTATTTCCTTAGGCCATGGTATCCAATAAAACCAGCAGAGTTGCTTGACACGCGTTTACTGACCGTATAAGGTATTGTAAACTTAACAGAATTACTATAAAGTGTAACGACAAGCATCAGTGTGTCTCAACGTACAAAAAGAAAGGGAAATGAAAATTTTAATTTTGAAACTAAGACTTCCATTATAATAAAAAAAATTTCATCTACCCATTGATAAAGACTGCCGAGGTATCCTAAAGTTAGATGAGCTGGTTGGGCAGTTGCATGTGGTTTTAATTACAGCAATCAAAATCTGATATTTTGCCAGCATTTAAAAGTTGAGCCTTTCAGTAACGTGTTTATGGAATAAAAAATTTCTCAACTGAGAGATTTTCCGTTCAACAACCCCATTGCTACAATGATGTCTATAGCAGCCCTTCACACAAAAAGACACAATTCAACTTGAACACTCAAAAACCATAAAAAATATGTTGTAACTGCTGTATTGTTGATTCGACATCAAACTCGTGTAGAGATCACAGTTTCCCAGACTGCATATTCGACGACAAATTGTCCGACAATTGAAAAACCTGTATGGTGGCCAGCAAAAACCTGTCATGATTTAATGCACAGTCGTTGCACAACTCCCTTGCTGCATCTGCAATTAGGGTTTATTGTCAACCGCAATTTTATAAAACCGCGAATTCTCACCCCGTCTACGGGAACGGTTGTAGCGGTATGAACAATCATTAAGTTAAATCTGAAACATTTCGTGATATACAGGTCCTAATATTGACTTAATATAGTTTCGTTATATTTTCTACTGGCCGCTAATTATAACCGCATAGTTATGGATTAATCTTCACTGACGTTTCGGCTACCTTGGCAGACTGTTTCAAAGTACATCATTCGCAACAGAACTCAAGAAGTTCTTATGGATTAAGTCTTACAATATATTGTAGAATACTTGACGTAATACGATTAGTTAATTCCCATTACTGCTTAAGTTACGTTACAGGAACTCTAGGCCTCAACCTCACGACAGTTATATAATCGCTGGATTTGATAATCGGTGAGAAGTTTGTCAGTTTATAAATGGAAATTTAGATGAGATTTTTGGGTTGTTCGGTATTAATTTTGTAAAATGAATTTACTTTAAGTGTATACACGGATCTGAACTCTGATCAAAATCATGTGAAATACATCAGTGTACGTATTTATCGAATTTCTAAAAATGATAATTGTTACTTACGTAATTATGCATGATCTTTATTCAGATTTTTTTATAGAATACCTTTCACAAAGGCAAAAAGCCTATTGCGCTTAAAAAGCACTGCGACACGATAAATGTCTATTCATATTGACCTTGAAGCGCTGTAACTGTAGAATAGAGATAGATTGACCACCTTTCTCAGCAGTAGCTGTTTCATTAAATACAACCTTCTGGAATGGAACAGAACGCCCGGCCTTTGGGACGCCGACTCAGCAAGGCCGACAAAAAACCCAGTAATATGTATCAGTAGTTGGTAGGAGGAAGGCGAAACAAAAGAGAACTTGACTGGATTTATTTGTATCAAAGGCAGATGTGCGAACAGTCATCTATGTCTAGCAGGTATGGAGGATTATCAAGGTTGAAAGCTTATGCATGACAGAACTTGAGACAATTAGCTGCTGAAGGTTCGATAAATTTTTCTCTCTCTACGAATGTGGTTCCAATTATACAGCAATAAATCTGCGAGACAACAAGAGAGTAAACTTCATAAGTTTCTATCTATCGATCATCCACCGCTAATCGTCTTGCTATACACGCATCAGAACCCCACATAACTGTTCTCCGATTGCGCCCTTCGAAAGGTGGGTAAATGGGTCGTCAGACTCGTCGTGCACGTCACCGAAAAAAAGGACCCGTAGCTCATCAACCGGAGGGAAGCGGGGACCAAGAACTAAGGGGATCGGAAGGTTGCATGCAGCGCAAGGGGAAGAAGGGTGCCGTTCCTATTTAGTTGAAGGAGGGTCGGTTTGTCTTTGTTATGTGGACTGCTGCTGTTGCTGGAGAATAAGTAGAATAAGTCAGCTGGGCTGAAAAAGTAGCTCCCTCTCGATATAGGTGCAGCTGTCCGTTAGATTGTGTTTATATTGTATACAGTGCGGTGGTTGTCGGACTTTTACTATTGATTTTCTCTTTTGCATCGTGAAATCAAGGTAAGGGCGAAGGTGATTTACAAGACGGTGTTGAATTCAAACCTTAACCCTTAACTGGAGACCTGCCGTCTGAGACTGCAAGCAATATTGATTGCAACGCTACAACAAAACAGTGACCGGTTTTAGGTGAATTACCTAGTCCAATCTTTCTTTCATTGGTGTCTCAAGTTACTGGTAATAGTTGTGCAGTACGTTCAATACGCCTGCAGTATTCCAAGCCAAGTGCAACAGCTGTGTGGATAAATATTTAAATAACTAAACAGATCCTCATTACCAAAAACCGTCACTGGCCAGGTTTTATCTTTCGGACCACCATCAACTTCAACTTTGCTTATTGATGTATGCTTATTACGTTTTGGGCACTTTTTAATAGCATTTTTTGAAACCTTATCTTCCTTGAGTTTGAAAATCCGAAATATTAAAGTGGTATTATTTTTTTATTTTCAATCTGCCATGCGTTATATTGTTTTGATACCACGTGAATCAATGTATCCTTGAAAACAAAAACTAGCGTGTATATTCAATGTTTCTTTTATACGAATCTTTACATTGATTACACGATTCTCATAGTATTGATTATAATATTTTCCATTGGCAAGCTCCATTTTCAACTATATAGAGATATTCACAAGACTCCAATATCAAATTTCCACGTACATACTATGAAAGATAAGCCTTTCACTGGGTTGAATTATTATTAGAAATTGTATAGTTTTTCAGTTATACCATCATAGAAGTCATGGATTACCAAACGGACTTCTCAAATCAGTGATATGATCTTCTGTGAAGTTTATAGTAGGTGCTTCACTGGCTGTCTAAATAAGGTGAAATGAAAATTTAGAATTTTTCACAGTTGCAATACTCTCCACTATATAAGTGGTCTGCAACATAACACATGTTTGGGACTTAGCTTAGACGCTTGTCTGTGAAATTCGATGAGCAGAGAGGAAGTTTTTGTATACATGTCTAGTCAAACTGCACTACGGTGTTGTTATTTTTTTATGTGTCACCTCTGGCAGAGTCAAACAGCCTATCGGAATTCGACCTGGTGAGGAAGATATAGAGCTGGAATATGTAATCATAATGTTCACAAAGTGCAAATAAATGTCACCACATTGTAATTGATGAGGTAGAGGTCTTCACATTCACTTGCTACTATAAGTGGCGAGCGCCATCAGGTGATAACACACATGGGAACTATACGGAAAAGACTGACAAGTGTTTACGCTAAAACATCCTCAACAAAAAATCTAATCCACCTTCATCCACCTACCTGACACACGCTTTCTTGAATGGAAGCTCCATTCAAGCATACCTACGCCGCTGCATCCCCGCGTTTACAACTTTTATCACAGAACGGCGTCTCCCCCTCCTCTCGTGCCTCCTCACACATCTAGACGAACGCGTGCCAAGCACGGGACCGGCGTTTTTTGGCCCTCCGTCGCCAACAAAAGAAACTCGGTTCCCCTCGTTCACCGGTCCTCCTCTAGTCATCTTAATGCCCTTTGTCATGCAAATCGAAGAGTAGGCCTTGATCTAACATCTGCCTGTGACGTCACGACGCAGCGCGTGCCCATGTGGCGTCTCAAGGAGGCCGACGCGTGACGTCGTAAGACAACTGTCTCAAGGTTGAGTTGTGTCCGGTGACGTCACACGTCCGGCCACCGTGTTTGGTTTGACTGGTGTGTAACAGATAGCGGAAATAGGCGTAATGTAGTTGTAAGGGAAGGATACGATCGGTGTCTGAGATTTTCAAGGTTAGATATGGAAACAACTACGGTAAGTAAGCAGGTTGTCTTGATGGCTGTGTTATCGGCCAGTGAAGAGTTACTGCTTCTAGCGTTTCAGGGTCAATGTGAATAGGCATTTATCTTCTCACAGTGCTTCTACAGCCAATGCACAATTCGGAGAAAAAAACAAATTTTGTAAGAGCGAATTAGACTTCGTAGATCAACGGGCTGACTTTCTTTTTGTTAATAATGCGATAGGGACTCCCTTAGGTCAATATAATTAAATTATTCAAAATGAATTTAAAATAAGAAATGAATGATTACAAAAAACAATTGTAAAAATTTATAGGATGCTTGTTACTATATTCTTATACTAACTCTACTTTAATAAACAGTCAAAAATGATATATTTATCTAGCACCCCAACTTTGATATTAAACCATGTTTCTTAGTTTATCACACTATACTTTACTTCTGTGATATATGAGAGTAGTTTATACATCGATGCATTATTCGCATTAAAAAATAGACTACTAAGTGTTACCCATTTTTGTCATTATTATTGTTTATCTGTAACAATTCTGTCCACAAGAGACACCTGAAAAAATACCGAAATCTTCAGAAGGATAGAATTATGCTCCACCTCAGAAGAACTCCAAGACGATGTCAAATTGCGTGTAAACAAACGCCGTAGATGACACGAAGGAGATAGCGATGAGGGCGCGCCTTTAAGATTACGGCAATTCGCTTAAGGAGCCACCTGTTGCATTGTCTTAAAGGGGACGGGACCAGCAAACTTCTAATAAGAAACACACCTCCGCTTCCTTCCTTAGAAGCAACAGTTGGTTGTAGTCCAGGCAAACGGGCGGTCCGGTCCGCCTTCCGACGGAATTTCAAGTTTATCCACTCTTTCCTCTTGGTGGCACTTAGCCAGTACTGGATCTAGGTTTCTTTTATGGGAGTTGAGATATGATACCCCACCATTTACTCGAGAATGACACCACTAGAGCTATGGATAGGACATCCTAGTCCTGAGGCCCTTTGGGTCGCTCTAGTCTTTGTTGTTTAATTGATGCTTGACATTGACCATGATATAATCTAAAGAAGACATATCATTTTTCCTCGATGTGGAGGGCGTTGGAAAGATCAGGGGTATTCTCTAGACGTATTGCTCTTTTCAGAATTACACCCGCAACCTTCGGAGTGCATTAGTAGTAACCGTTTCGGTAGATACAATTTTTCTGGAGTGGAAAGACACCCCTAGGTTTTGCGATGTCGATCTAGCAAGGCTAGTAATATTATCCTATCATGACACACAATTGATTTTAATATAATAAAATAATGTTGTTACATCCTTTATGTGACAGAGAATGGCACAGAACCCACAGAACCATAATAACAATTTTAAGGCTTTTTCTTTTTGTTTTGGGCTGGCATGCCTGGAGGATGAGATGAAATTATTCTTGACCTCCTTCTCAAGCTGAATCTGGGCATCATACACACATAATTCCATGAATGAATATCTTTCTGCCTCCCAGCCTTTCCACCTCAGCTTTAGCCTCAGACCTTTAAAAGAACGTTCCAATTTTTGTTGGAATTTAATAATAATAACGTTCTTCATTGCACCACTTCAAAATATGATACAAAAGGCGGAGTTTAACCTCATGTCCACTCTACTCATCGAATAGATATTATAGACAAACTTAAGCTATATACAAAACTTAGTGTAAATATTACATGGTCTTAAAATGTTTATAATTTATTGCAAAATTGTTAAAATTTATTGTGTACTATCTATTAAATGTTGTTTTAAAACTGACTTAAGTTTTCAATGGTTTTTGATATCCCTATGGCATTTTCTAACTCATCTTAGCTCCCCTTTTTCCCATGAAATTTAGTTTATTATAAAGATGAAGTACTGAGCAAGTTGTTTTGATAATCCCTATAAAATTTAGAATGAAGTAAATGATCGTTGGTTTCAAGCCGACCAAAATTATAGATAGATGTTGGCAGGTAATATGTGATGAGGCCATACGAAATTTTCGGAACAATAAGAGACACATAACCTTTTTCTTTGTTTTGGAATTGAGAACTTATGAGTGCGGATGCTTAGGTAGTTGCATACTTTGACTTATGGACTTGATTTTAGAGCCGTTTTCGTTTGCTGAAAAAGAGGAGAGCTCGTGATTCATCCGGAATGAGATTCATATTGTTACTAGCTGCATAATCAATAATATTGTTGAGATCAATATTTATTTTGGTTTCAGCTATTTTCAGATCTTCTGGAACAAATCCTAATGAAAGCTGGGTGTCATGAGCATAACAAGTAGTACTACAGTTTTAGTTTTCCAAACCAAATCAAATGTATAATTGTATTGAAAATAGAAGCGGACCAAGTACCGAGCCTTGAGGATCCCCTGAAGGGACATTCTGTAAAGTAGACAATTGACTGCCTAAAAGTATTTGTTTCTGCCTATCTTTAAGGTACGGCTCTAGAAGTCGCAATGCTAGTTTGCAAATCCAAGATGTTTACATTTCGCAAGAAGTAGATTATGACTTAAAGTGCCAAATGCTTAACTAAAATCTAGATAAATAAGGACTGTCGCCAGGTGTTCGTTTAGATTTCTAAATATATCATCTAACAGGGTAGATAGTACAAGAGTATCTGGCATATTAGATGTCAAATATAATTTCATCGCATTAATTGAAGCATCACAAAAAAAAATTACATGATGTTTTATCATCTAGTTTTACAACAATGGTTACCAATGGTTGATCAAACTTAAAAATGGTGACTGCCTCTTGGAACGTTGCGTCCGTTATTTTACTAAATTCCTGGACTATTGCCTTGTCTTGCGTTACAAGCTGCTCGCTTGGCTCGTGACAAATTATCTTGTAATATCAATTTCGCCTCGTTTTACCAAGGCGTTTAGGGGTAATTTGTATCCTTTGCGGGAAAGAGCTTCCGGAATGTGTCCTTAGGTTGTTGATTGCTCTCTTCCTCTTTTTGTCAGTTTTCTGACGTCTAAATTATATGTCTCGTGTAGCCAGTATAAGCTTTTGGAGGTGTTTAACAATAGTTGCTTATGTAGCTAGTCTCTAATAAATAATTTTGTTTAATTGGTGTGTTTTTGTCGAATAAGCCTGAGTTCTGATTATTACCCCTTTATTTATGTATTTCATGGATATAATGATTGGATACTTTCCAGCCCGATATTATTGTCCTGCTCTTTTGATTACTTTCATCAAATTCATCAATGCAAATAAATATAAGCTATTAAATTAAAGAATATTTATAAAATGATTCATGTAAAATGAGCTTTTAAATGGCTATTGGAAGTATAGCTATATATTTTACTGCAAAGGCTTTGGACAAAATTTCAAATAAATATAGAGTGGGGATCAACCAAAAAATAAGGATTTTCATTATTCTTGTTTTACTAATCAACAGTTTCCCCAATGGTGCAACATCGCATGTATGCCGCTCACCTGAGTCTTGTGCTCTTTCGACAATGACAAAGCAGTGATAGTCATTTTGACACCTATAGTGATTCACTGAACATTTGTCAGACGAGTGGTCAACTGCACTGTGTTTATGCTGAAATGCAAAAAGCTTTTGCTGCCATACATGCTGATTGGCCATGGAACAGAGAAAGGAATATCTCATGTCACTCTTGATTTCAGTAATCGTGATAAAAATAGAGTTACAACATAAGAATGGAGCGTAAAATATTTCTGTGAATCAGGTTATGTATAATTATGTCATGGGTTTTGCCTGATATCATATGTTTGTTGAGTTATTGATAATAAAAAAAAGTTAAAATTACAGCACATTATTTTTGTAGGCAGTTCTCTTCAATATTGTATCTATGTTCTAACCAATTCTGTTATTGACAAGAATTGTTAGAGGAAGTTCACTTATATTATCATGATTTTATCAAAAGTTTGATTTCGAACTTCCATTGTCTATAAAATTTTTTAGTATCACGACGTTTCGATTGATATGCTATCTTCAATCGTCCTTAGGTGAACTGACGAACACGTTCCTTTCATGCGTATTTATACCCCGTCCGGTGACGTGTCGTTGTGCGCGGTCTGTTCTGATTGGTTTCCGATGCGTGATATTCCGGTCTGCTGACGTGGCTGTTTGTCAGTCATTGTTTGTTGTCTGGTCCAGTCGTAGTCTATTGATCTTCTTTATGAGTGGCTGCCAGATTGGTTTGATGTTAACGCTGGGTTTGCTGTAGACTTTGCTGTTGTTGGTGATGAATGCCGCCTCCTTGAATTTCCTTCCATACCAATGCGGTTCCTTGACAATAACCTTATCGTCCTCCCAAGCTATATATCAATCGAAACGTCGTGATACTCAAAAATTTTATAGACAATGGAAGTCCGAAATCAAGCTTCTGATAAATCCACCTTGTCTACAAGTTTCAAACAACAGTCATGATTTTATCTGTCATGAAAACTGTGCTTGTTTCAATAAACTATTGGAATAAAAAAAATTCCCCGTTACAGTATCTCAATCGCCTATGATGAACAACATTTTTTAGCCTTAGACCCGGCAATATCGCCACCCCTGCTCTATCGAGGCATAATAACCTAGAATAACAAAGGAACAATGTTATCTTACAAACCATGGCACACTTATCGCAGCCGAGCGAGCCGTTCAATTTACAGCAGGGGACGAATCTGAATCACGACTGATAATGAAATAATAGATGTATTTTTAATTCCCACCATCACAATTTTTATACGGACAGTAAAATCAGGTTATATTTTAATTAACCCCGACGATCAACAGGTTGCACGGCCGACGTGCTTTTTTAAATATTTTTTTCGAAGCAATTCATATTCATTTTCATTGGCAATTATTCTTGTCAATTTGAATAATTTAAAACATAAATTGATTTGTTATATTTATACATATGTGAAAGCGAAAGTTACGGTTTTTTATTGCCGAGCATATACGCTATCATTTTATTTGCGCAAAAAACATTTTTAATCTTTTAATCAACAATGATATGGAAATATGTGAACTCATATAACAATTTATATGAATATGTGTACTTAAAGCATATAAATAAATGAAATCAGCTGATGGTTTGCAAAGCGTGTAAATTTAATTGATTGAAAAAGTAGCGTGAAGCAGTTTCAATTTGAGTATGAATTATTTTAAATTTTATTACGATTGGTGTAGTTTACCACAAATGCGAGAGCGTCAATATGATTTTTATGAATGAAATTATCTACATTTGTCCTATACAGTGTTGCATGTGCTGCATAAATACTGTAAATGCAGCATTACACGTTGCCTTCCAGTTTATATATTTCTATGTTCAACAAAATCAAGGTATGTCTTATAATCCCAGAGTACGACTTGTGTTTCCTACCCCGATCCAATTTATATATAGGTCAGATCCAGAATTTAATTGTTTTATATATGCAACCATGGAACAGAAACCCTGCCTTGACTTTTTATAGATAACTCCTCAGAAAGGCAGAAACCCAATCGTGCTTCAGAAGCGTGGATAAATGATGATGTTCTTTTCTGGATTGATTCCAGAAGCATCAGAGAGTTCTTCAATGCACCTTCAATACCTTTCAGCAGTATTCCAGAGATGGTTTGATCCAAACCTTATCGAGCAGTAGTAGTAGCTGCTCCACATTTTCTGGAACGGTAGAGATCATGCCGAAAATGCCTTATAAGGTTTTGTTTTGCTGGATCCTATGTTACTCATGATTGAGTCGTTGTTTCTAATTATTTTAGTGTCAATTAGTCATAAACTTAGCATGGAGTGTAATTCCTTTAAAAGTATCTGAGCCTTTCAAAAAAATGCTGTACCGACGCCTTTGCAATATAAGGGTGGGTAGATCATTCAAGTGCGCAGATGTGATATATTGCTTCATTACAGTTACTTTTTTGCTGGTGCACTTCCTTAGTTTCTAATTGAGTGATCGAAATCAATAAGCCTTCAAACGTTTATAAAGCAGATGCTGAATGAAAAACAGCTGCAACTCAATTTCAGATAAATAATGGTTATTGCAGCATTAGCGGAATATGTTTTAGTTATACTCACCTAGAGCATAAGAATTATAACTTTGCTTGCTTTTTTAACATGCTTTTATTATTAGCTTCAATTGTCATCATAATTATTTCATGGGTTATTGGCAAAACACGTCTTCTGGTTACCATCATATTTAAGTTCATTTTAAGAGTAAAAGTTAAAGAAAATTACAATACAGTTCCAGCAGAGACATTTCTATTTCTCTGATCGTTTTGATCTATTGAGCTGATATTAGTTTTTTGCATCTACCGCCCATTTTCAGACGAAAAAGCTTATTGGATATCTACTTTTCATATCTATTACCCACCTTTGCCCAAAGTGTTAGAATCTCCAAGAGTTCGGCACCAAGGCCCTTTGGGTATTTGCTACATATCCCATCATGGTATCACTTGCTGCATTTTGTCACAATGAGTAGCGCCATACCAACGGCATTTGTATTTTTCCATTACCTGCCTTGATATGTATCTCCTTTTTATGTACATGTGCCCAAGAACAGAATTCATTTATCAAGTTGCTTGTATGATTTTCTCATTATTTAGTTCGCTCAGCTGATAAATGATTAGTATGCTCCTCATCAGTACAACCACATAACCGCAGTGCGATGGGTAGCAGTTACGGCATTAATGCGAAAAGCTAGAAACGCGGGTTCAACTCCCGGCCACCCAAAAAAACTGGATGTTTCTCACTCACAAATTGTGTCGATAGTCTATGATGGAGTACGTTACACCTGTAAGGATTCTATGTTTAATCAAAATCGATGCAGTGGGTACTGAAAATATGCGGTAACATTATATCCGACAGACAGGTTGACAGACAGATCAGCAACAAAAGCTGCGCGTGGAAGTAAAAGTACAGCTGTCGATGTGTGAGTGTAAATGCTTAGTAAAAAATATCTTGCAGATGGTACAATGTTTCTATTCGCCCACAAAAGCTTGATCACGCGTCTAATACCGCATTAATTTATTATTTTCCTTCCGAGATGACTGTATAACTGCAATAAAGCTTGGGTGTACTCAAAGAAACCTATATTAAACCGGCAATAAATTTAATAGCTATCATTTGTGTTTAAAAAGCTCGACGAGCTACCAGGAACATTAAACCTCCCGAAAGCAATAAATCTAGGGAATACCTCATAATAATAACGCTCACGTACAACCCAGGCTGTTTCTTTCAACATCAACCATAATGGCGAAGTCGCCCGTAAACGCTCAAAAGACAAAATATAACGCCTACCACCTGGGTTTTCGGGAATCTCTCATTTTGGAAAGTTATTTAGAAACTTTTGTTGGGTGCCTCAAGACGACCACCTGTCTTGACCGAATGCGTTTCGCGCTAGGAAGGGCCTTCCGCACTTTTACAACTTCCTGTGTATTATTGGGACTCGATCTCGCCCTAATTTGGTACTTAAGGTCTACTAAGGACCACTAGTGGTGCGTGTTGACAGTGGCGTGGACTTTTACATCCTTTGCGGGGAGGATTTTGAATTCGAGCTAGTAGATTTTCTTGATGTTTTATGACATATGCCGAATCAGTTTCATCGGCCTTTCTGTATGTTTGTGTTCTGTAATGTAATCCTCTATGACTCGAACAGCACCATTCGCATTTTGATGAAATTTTGACACTTGGTTATTAGTGAGAACGAAAAGAACGAAATAAGCTGCTGGAAGTCTGAGACGTGACAGATTTTCCGTCAAAAAACATAAAAATGAAAAATGCTCTAACATCAATTTGGGCGACTCTCAGACCTCTGACCATTTATATTTTTTTTTTTGATGAGTCAAACATTGTGGGTGGTGGTTGAATCCTCCGTACTTGTTAGATATAGATGATTACTCACACATTTGCCTCCAAAGTAGATAAACGATAGCTTTTCTAAAGAGCTATCCACCTAATATCTTACAATAACCTCCTCCTCCTAGATATTTGAGTCAAGTAGGTTTACTCTTAATATCATCTAACTTTGTAAATTCATTGAAAATCTTAACCAAGATTTTTAAGTGGCCTATCACCTCAAAATTTTGAAAATATCAGAAATTACGGAAGTTTTTAAATATTTTGGTGATTTTTGATATGATAATTGATAATTTTTAAATTCATTCCAGTTTCGAAAAGCCGATCCAAAAACTTATTTATGAGCGGTTGCCATTCCGTGAGTAATACAGCTTCAACATACTTAACGTCATTCATCTTCAGGTGTCCCCTAGAGTAGCGCTTTGCATTGGTATACACTTTCGGCGTAGAAAGTAAAACGAACAAATTCCAAGTTAAAACGTATCTTACCTTTAAGTCTCTAAAACAACTACCTTATACAAATAATCATTTTCTTTTCATCCCTCTCCTTAGCTTCTAAGCCTCTTGTTACACCCCTGATCATCTAAGTACTTTTTCTTCCTTTTCTCAGTGATTTATAGCTAAGGCTGTGAATTTCGAGCATTCCTGTTCTACAAGGCAAACAAGCGTCTTTTTCACCGACAAATTGTACCGATTTTGTAATTTATGGGGCGCAATGTCGGTGTTAAAAGTAAATTAGGATGTTGGCGACACTGTGCAGACCATTGAAAATGCGACAAAGGACTACGAAATGGTCCTGTTATCGGTAATTTTACAAAATGCGGACTGCATCAGGCTTTTGTAGGTTAACCGGCATTATTTTCCATGGGCCTCGTTTACGTTTTTATTACTATGCACTGCTCAATCCTTGTGAATTAGTGTAATGGAACATTTAATCGAGTAGATTGACTAGGCTGTTCCAGATAAAAAATTATTATTCGTCTAAGTCCTACGACTCGGTCTCTAAAAACGAGTTTGTAAAACGTGTACCTATTATAACGTCTCACTCACATGTAAAGTTTCACAAAATAGAGAAATAATTGAAGAATTGAATTGAAGAAGTGTAATATTTTAAATAACACTTAGTCTCAACAAAATAATTTTTGAATGCCCATAAAAGTTATTATGAATTTAGGAAACATGAAAAACCGAAATAATTTGGAGAAATGACCAGAAGCAAATTTTGAGCATTTTTATTTTTTTATGATTCCTTTACATCCTTTTGAGCGATTTTTAGAAACCATATTGCTTTTTTGTATTTTACGGGGTGTAATAAAATGTCCGAATATCATCAAAATTAAGGTAGTAGTTATACTGATAGGGTTATATACTTATAACACCGACCCAAAATGTTCAGAAAAATTTTTATTTTTCATAATTTACATCAATTAGGTCAGTCCTGAGCCCAACTAGTAACGCAGTGTGCGGATATCATTATGGTCAGATCAGTATTTTGCGGGTTATAAAGGATTCAAGTATTACGGGACAGATTTAAGACAGACAAATAGACAGTCAACAGATTGACAAACAATCAGTATTTAAAATAAAGGCAGTACGAATAAAAATCTTTGTGAGACGAGTTTTGATTTAATTTTTAAATCATCGTCGGATCGCCAAAACTGACCGATTACAAGGGCTACCTAGGTTACTTGTCAATTGGTTAACTTGGTCCAATCCTAAGCACAAAACCGTAGTTCACAGTTCTAGCATATTATTTATTGTGTAGCTATTGTTCTATGCAATGAAATAGCTTGAGGAATATCATATCTAAAGTTAGGAAATATTTTACTAAATTAAATATTTCATAATAAAATATCAATAGAGTTGCTTAAAGTTTACTAGGTTATTCTCTTAAAAACAGTGCAAATGCTAAAAAACACTTCTCCTGAGATAACCAAAAACAAAGATTTTAATAGAACAATAGAAGGCAGGACAAATAGAATGCTAGATTTGGGAACTGTTCAGTAATCATGATATTATCAACTATATAATTAACAAGTAACATGGATAGCCTTTGTAAACAGTCAACTTTGAAAGCCTTACGACGATTTGAGTATTGAATTGAAAGGAGTCACAAAAAAGTGGAATATTATTTGAGAAAACTTGTTCAAATTTCTTGTATTTATTGATTCGTGAAGTTGGTCTTTCAAATGGTTTCGAAAGGATTCATCAAAAATTCAAATGCTACCGACCTATCCAACTAGACCGTAATAAATCCTTAACGTTGTATTCATCTGCAGACACTTTATGGTGTAATTCCACCAAAAACCGGACGCACAGCAGCCAAATCATAATAAATTTTAGAATGCATTCAGAATATGAAAAAGTAGGGAGAAGAGTCCACTGGCATGATTCAATTAGTGCAGGGTGTGGCCACAGCTCGCTTTATAAAACATCGATCGAACTAGCGGTCATCGTTTCAAAAGTTCGCTCTTTGATTCCCTCATTGCCGCTTTAAATCCGCCGGCAGCGTCGGCGGCGGCCGAGCCTCGTGCGCGGGCGCCGCGACGTCCAACGCGCCGCGACGCCCGACGCCAACGTCGACTCTCTTTCCTCTGAACGCTAATTTGCAGCGGAGGCCGTGGAAAAACGCGCCGTGCATTAACGACCGACCAGCAGTGCCTCTCCCCCTGCCCGCCAATCCTCGTACCACCGCTCCGTCCCGTTTCGCAACGTCCAAAATTACCCCGTCCTTTTCCGTCCCGTCATCGACCTCACCTGTTTTCCCTGTTTCCGTCTCACTCTCTTTCCGATGTTGATTACGTTCCATTACGGATTTCTATCAAACCCTTTTCCCAATTTCACAAGCCGCTGCTCGCCACTATCAAAAAAATGGCGGCAAGTAGGTTTAAGCTGTAACGGTATCAGTTTAGAAATAGAGATTTGGGCGGGATTCTGAAACTGTCGATCCTCTGGGACTAGATTCAAAAAATAATATGTATATAGCTTAAAGAAGTTTTCAATAAATCTTGAAACTAATATTTCCAAACCTTACCCCAGGTTGATCAGCATTCTTAAAATCTTCAATATACTCCACTGCACCTCCTTGGCGTCATTGCTTAAGCGATTATTAGTACTTTTGCAATGATTTATTATCCTTATTCTGTATTAGCCCTTGCTGAAATAGAAGCAGAAAAAATATGCCACCTTTAAAAAAAAAGTTTACTACGCCCTAAACACCGTTCAACTTGAAAAATGGTTCCGCAAGTGTTGAAAATAAATTATTTTATCTGTTTCAAAGGCAACCGTGTAACAGTCATGCATGTCTGACCAGAACTGAGTATTACCGGGGGCAAAATTGAATTATATATTATATATTATATATTATATATTATATATTATATATTATATATTATATATTATATATTATATATTATATATTATATATTATATATTATATATTATATATTATATATTATATATTATATATTATATATTATATATTATATATTATATATTATATATTATATATTATATATTATATATTATATATTATATATTATATATTATATTTTATATACTATACATATGTAATATATTTTTTATAATTATTCCTTAGCCACTCCAACGACTTTCAGAAACTGTGAAGCATTTTGTCTTTGCTATATTTACCTACTATCAAAATATCATCAAGTTCACTTTCATAGCTACAGAGGTATTTCTACCAAGGATTATCGAAAACAGACAGTTAGACGGACACACAACAGAGAGGGCGACAGAATTGGGTAAGAACGAGCAAATTCAAAATTTTTGATAATTACGGTACGTTCCCGCCTATTGATATGAGAAGTAAATTCATTACGTACAACTCAATACGTCAGGGTAACATATCAATGGGTAGCCAGAAATAGCTTGGCTGTTGTCATCGTGTCCTTTCTGCAGAAAAACAATTAATATAATCAATAATTATTAGCTAGATATTCTAACTGGAGCGAGGAATCCAGAACTTATTGTAGCGTTTACATAATTATGATATATTAAAATTTTCAAAAAGGCACTTCTTATCCTAGTTCGAAATCAGCAAGTACCAAATAGACTAACAAGTTCAAGACTATGTTAACATCTTGAACCCAACAACGACACTTTTCTAATACATAAATCAAGCTCTATATCACGAACTATTAGCAATTTGTTACGAATTTCAAGTACAGCTGCCGCAAGGCCAAAGGAGCACCTTATATTCACCAGTTTCTTTGAACCCTTTCTGCGGCGTTTGCCTCCCGCTTTCAAAGATCCTTCTTTCAGAGATTTCTTGTATTCAGAAGAAGCAGGTAGCGGCTTCCGAAATTTGTTTTGGTAGAAAAAGGATTGAATTTATACTGCGGTTTTGCGAATCTGCATCTGCTTATACACACCTTCATGCCATCTGCGACTGTCTTTTGTTACACACTCAAAGGGTTCGGGATGCATGGCTATGTAAGATGTTGAGGATATGATTTATCATAATACTGTTTGGTCTGTGCCAGCTGGATATTGATGGACATCATATATGTTTACCACATTCTGATCGTTTTCTATGCTATGTGTGTTGTTCTATGGTATTTTTGATGTTACTAATAAAACCTGTAGTTGTCTCACTGATTCATCCTAATGCTTGTACTCGTCACTAATTGAAACCACGCGTGATGATTGAGTAGTAGATCGTAGAAAAAGAAAAAAAAATCCAAAATTTTCATAGACGTATGAATTTATCCTTTTCCAAAAAACAGCTTTGTTTTTAAAAAGACATGAGTACGGAAGGCTATGTAAAACACACATATTGCATTTGCATATTTGATATATTCTAAATGAACAACATAAGCAGAAACTAAACATAAAACAGTGTATTCCTAACGCAATAACGTAAAATCGCAGCATTTGGCATCCAAGAGCAAACCATAAGAAAACCGGGTTAAAAAACCTTGGCCCATCTGTACGTTTGGAGAACATTGATTTTGTCCGTTCCTAAAGCATACTTAACCACAGTGGGTCGTAGTTGAATGAGGAATTGGAGAGAGAATGATGACACACTTCATAAAGGTAGACTCTTTGAACTTCCTCCTGAAATCGTTATCTTCTTTGCGTAGTCTGGAAGCTTCCTTCATATGTCACTGGTTATTGTCAGCTATAAACTGTTCGTATTTTTGGATGGATCTAGGAGACGCTCCAATAAAATATTTGCCGCAGGCACAGACAGCCCATTTTATATATTAAATTTTTGTGAATTTTTCAGCTTTGTGTGACAAAGGATGGATCTTAATCTATTTGTTGTTTTGAAAACCGTTTTGATATGCAATTTTAAACGTTTCTATCTTTGTGACCATCCAATCACATATTGTACTTGAAGAGATAGTTTAGTAGCTATCTTTGAGGTCTTTGACATTGCGATTTGTACTTTGATCAAACCTGCAGAAGCAGCGAAAACGTCAGTAAATTTTTTAATCCAATCACATACGGTGCCAGTTAGCTGCCAGTGCAAATATAAAATAAAACTTATTAGGTTCTGTAACTTTCTTAAAGAATATCAGAGTTGTTTTGACAGAGGAGTGATTTTTGCGTGTTGCACTCCAGATTCGCATCATTTTAGCGAAAGAAGCTCCTTAATAGTTGAAAATTAAAAATTCATATTTTTGACATATGTATTTAATTGCGTCGAAAATAGTATCATAATATGTTTCAATCTTTCCTTATATATTCCTTATATGTTCTTACGCCAACTTGTTCTTTTGCTTGATACAAAGGTCTTGTTAACACGAAAGACCGGAGAATTCAGTTAAATTTTCAATCATAACTCATCTACCTTTTCGCACCGAAATTCTCATCAAGGCACCATCAAAACACCGTCTTTTTCTTTTAGATAACCCTTCACAAAGGCATAATGCCTATTGCGCCCCATTAACACTGAAAAAGGATAAATGACTATTCATATTGACCTTAAAACCCTGTGAATTGTTCCCTGCAGCCCATTCCACACAGCTCAGTTTCGCCAAAAGAAAGCAATTTGGAAGAGGCCCGTTTAGAATGTTGGACATCAGACCTGGTGGAGATGCACCCATTGGTTCTACTGCTGACTCTTGGTGTTAATGTACTGGTTAGTCAACGTTCTCCATGATTGAATCTATAGAGTGGACCTTTTCCGACATTCTAGACTGTGGTGGTCCTTTGGAAGATCAGTTGCGTCCCCTAGATGTATTATTCTTCTTTGGATTGAGTATAAATGCTTCAGGGAGAGCTTTTACACATGTAAGCAGTATTAGTAGCTCCTACCGTGAATACAGTTGTCTGAATCGCAAGAGAACCCGTATTTTTTGAGACACCGACCTAGCAAGTATGTCAAGATGATCGCAACAGGACATGTGATCATTGATGTTAAACCCCAGAAGTTTGACGTAAGATGCCTCTAGTTTTGCGCGTCCATACATATCAACAGCTGGCAGACCAGTATGTAATCTTTTTGTCAGTGTAGAGTCTACGCTATCGCTACAAAAAGTTCTGCGCAGTTCCTTTATTTCCCACAGACATATACTAACACCAACGCGCCGTCCCAACATAGCCTCATAATGTTAATAGAGTAGCGTCTATGTAATTAATATTCATAAAATTCCCCAGAAAAAACCTCTCACGTTGCGCGCCTTAATTCCCGGCCATCCTTCCTTTAATGACGACTTCCGGTACACTTTCCTAAAAATATTCAATTAGCTAATTACTTCAATGAACCGATGCGGTCAAAGTAGGCCAGTGGTATTAGTTGTACTATCACAAGTGTAAGGCATCTAATTGTTAAAGGTTTTATATGTGCTATCCATTTCTTTTTGCTGTACATTCTGCAATAACTATAATATCAAATTTTCGATACTTGGTGACTTACAGTCTGTTTATGAGCCACATAATAGGTAGAAAGATGACACATACAGACAGATGGCAGTTAATAGAATGTCTTATGATTTGATACCGGATGACAATGAAAGCACTTGTGGCATTCTAAAATGATTACAGATGAAAATATGCATTTAGGTTCGTTGCTACCACGGAAAATTGTGAAAATTTTGAGCATAAAACATTTTAATATTATTTCCAGTTGTATCGGAAATTACCTCGTCCGTGAGACGATTAACTTTACGTTGATTGACCACCTGTGATACATCAAAATCTTCAGCATTTTGGGGCACAATTGTTGCCGAAAAAGTTTTAGCGGTATACCGTTTTTCATAAATTTGAAAAATACCTTTTTATATTTGTCAATACAATCAATTATTTTGGAATGTCTTTTGGGATTATATTTTAAATTATATTCCAACCATTTTATGTGGCACTGGTTCGAAACAAAATCGCTCTAATTAAACACATTAGGCAGATAAATACCTGATAAATGTTGAATGCGGATGTCCTATGACCAGGTAACTAATGTAACAATCACCTCTGACACTATAATAGCTTTACTTCATAACAAAGGCAGAAAACCTATGACCCTTCATAAGCGTTGCGAGAAGATAAACTGTGTATTCACATTGACCTTAAAACGTTGAGCAGTTGTAAGCTCGACCTGATGAGGATGCACCTGTTGGGCTCTTCTAGTGTTTGGTGTGCTGGCATCTCTTGGTATTATAATGCAGTTCAGTCAAACATCCTTCTCCGACTCTCTAGATTATGGAGGCCCTTTAGTGTGGGAAAGTGCATCCAATAGACGTAGTTCTCGTTTCTGAATTATATCTAGAAGCTCTAGGGAGTGCTGCTGATCGTATCCCCACACGTGCGAACAGTACTCCAGCTATGATCTGATCTGGGCCTTGTAGAGTAGCAGTAGCTACTCCGGGGAGTACAATTTATTGGAAAGGAAAAGAACCGCCATCTTCTGGGACACATAGATAGAATATGTGATTGTTGATATTAGTTCCCAGAAGCTTGATGGAAGACGATTAAAGTACTGGGCGTCCCTCCATCTCCACGGATGACAGTTTTCTGCACATTTAACTGAATTCCATACGAAAATCTTGACATTGTTGATCTGCCCTGTATTATAGGTATTGTATAGTGACAGATTGGTCAATCAAAATACAAGCTGCATTTGATTCCTAGCTTTCGTGATGACAGTACTCTGAGCATGTACCGCAGACATTGATGAAGGTTTGGCGTTTCTAATCACGCATGTGGAAGTTTATAAACCAAGCTGAAGATATAGTTTACTGTCAAATATTATAATATTACGAGCTACTCTTATCCACTGTGACCAGCCCATGGAATCCTGTCACACATTCTCTTTTGCAGCCTTTTTTTCGCACCGAGCACCGCGACCGCCGCACGACACTTAAATGCTTCTTCCGTTTTCTTCTATCCGCTCAGCGGATAAACATAGTTAAGCGCAAGTGTGAATGTGTGTGACGCTAAGTCATTATTTTAACTCGGCCTCTAATTACGTAATTGTGCTAAGTGGCTGATGTGACTGGAAATGAATATGTTACTGATGCTGTATCACTAACTGCGATAAAGCCAAAACGGAGGTTCAGATCTTTGATACTTACGTGTCTTCGGATAGACATTTCAACCTTCTCCTGAAAGAGGCTAAAGGGACAAAAGAATATGTATCGATTTAAACATTTTCAGACATACAAATTGTAACAATATCCCCACAACAATTACTCCGATGATCTCTTAACTACGCTTTGAAATTATCAGGAACCTCACAACAGCACAAAAAGGGTTAAGGTTTTTTGAAATGTTTCAACCCATCTACAAAACCTTTTGTACTACACAAAAGTGTTGTAGGTAACTCCAAACACAAAAACGGGATTTCGAGATGTTTTGTTGTAGGTATATTTTTGGTCTTGTTTGCTAATATACAGATTTCAAAAAAATTTAACAGGGTCTTCTACTAAGACCCCTACAATTTATGGCTCATTGAAATCTCTGGAGCCGTAACCGAGATGATGAGACATACCGACAGCCTTCAAAGGAATTTGGTGAGAGAAACTTTCAAGATGTAGTGTTCATGATACGTTCAATATTACCTCAAATCCCAGCAACCTCGATTATGCCATGAAGTTTTCCAGTATCCATAGCTTCTTTATAGATGACCTCTCTCAAAGGCCAAAAGCCTAGCACGCTCTAGAGGATCCAGGTTCTATAAACGATTAAGGTTCTATAAGCGAATAACGTCTGGAAGAGGCTCGTTTGAACTGTGGAAGTAGGACCAGGTGAGGATGCGCCCTTTGATCCCCTCTAGTGTTTTCCTGTACTGAAACCTCTTGCTGTTATTATGCGAAATACCTCGATCAAAAACGTTATGTGGTAGTATATTTAACAGGGACGTATCGGCCACTTGTTTTCGATGTTTAGGACTATAAAGGGTCTTTGCAAGGTGAGGCACGATGACAAGGTCCATAGATTGAGCCCAGAAGTTTCAGGGCGTGTTTTGTAATATATTCCTCAACATGAGAATAGTATTCCAGGGATGGTTTAATTTGAACCATGTTGAGTTCCTGTTCCTGTAAATACAATTTTTTGTAGCGGAAGAGCACCCCCAGCAGTTGGACCCGTCCCTGTAGCACGCATCGGATGAACACTGCCATCATTGCGCCGAAAAATAATTAAACTATTCAAATTAGTCATTAATCTTCCTGTGGCATACCGACGATTAATAATTCCGGATTTTGCCATTGATGCGCGTCAATATTTAACGGACCTACCTTTAATTTTTTATTCCGGCCGTACCGGACCGCCGATCTCACCTCTTCTACCCCGGAACGGAAAAATCATTTGGCAATCATCAATCTTCCGGTAGACCATGATGGTGGAGCGGGTACCCAACCCAATGATTCACCTCGCGAATAATCGGAATAATGGCTTAATCGGCTGTAACTTTCATGCTAATCATCACTGCAGGGGATAACGGAGGATTTTTAAAGCAGACGATGAAATACTCATGGCGGACAATAAACTTGGGGTTCTTTCTGAGTCAATTGAAGTTCCTGAAGACCTTTTCTTTCCACACGTCCTTGTTTGACTGCAAAAGACACAACCTGAGTGATAAAACTAAAGATGTTGATAATAAGTCTGGTAAAAGACTATTTGTTTGATGTGTTGTAAAACTAGTTAGACTGAGCAATAAAACTTGTGTTCTATCACGATTTAGGTATGGCCGTTATCGATTCTTGAATACTCATTTGATTTTCAAAGGTGACAATCTTTGATGTCGAAAGTAACATTCTCCTGGTCACTGTTGTGCAACTTACATTATCCACACTGCTTCTACAAAACTCACATTACCAAAGCATATATCCTGACCTCTGGTCGGTCAAAGAGTTCCCTAATATCTGAGTTCAGATACTTTAAGATTACAACTTTTCCCAAAAATGCTTAAGAAGAATGGGAAGAATTACTCTTAAGCAAAGTTCACGCAAATTCTGTAAAAAACTGGTCTACATTGGGATTTGAACTACACGTCTTCTTCTTGCTTCCACCAACTGAGCTACAAGGGCACATCTCTTAATCAATACGAAACTCCAACGTTAGGAATATACTCCAATAAAAAAGCTATCTTCACAACTTCAAGCTGCATACGTTGTACGTATCTAGAGGTAAAGTATTAGGGTTGGGTCAGTAAAGAGCTCTGACCATCCTCATTGACTCATCAATGCATCCATCCATCATAACACAACTACATAGGCAACATTCAGGAGAATTATCAGTTTTCTATTCCCTCAAAATTATATAATAAAAATAATTTGAAAACTAAAATATATTTCATAGTCCTACCAGTAAATTCAAAAGGTTATGTTACCAGAGTAGCTTTTAATGCTCAAAATATGCACTGATATCAATTTTTAGTAACTACCCCCCTTTCTCTTTATGCACGTCCCTTCCCCCCTCTGGCCAATATCATCGAAGCCGACGTAATGTGATACATTCATCACGTCGAACTGTCAAAAATGCCGACAATATGTGGAGATGTGGTGCCGGATTGTATTTCGTCTGGAAATTACTGGCCCCCGGCATGTTTTATGATGCATATTTTTTTTGCTGTACAGCCGCCAACACGAAAAATAATTAAACTATTTTGAGCGCGACCTCCTATATATGCACTAAAAGCATGCGATTTGGCCATGGGAACAGACCAACTAAAAAATATTGTAGTGTATCCAAATGAAAAGAATAGAGTCAAGTATATTGACACAGTACTCCACAATGTTTGGAAATAATGATATCAGAATCTTTGGATGTACCCTTGTGTATTGTCAAGCTGGAATTGCTTGATTTTTGCACCGCTCTGCACACTTGTGGTTGAGGGTTGCCCAATTTTATAGTCCTAGTTTTGATATAAATTTCACTTAAACGGAATTGGGGATAAAAAATTGACAGTACCTAAGGCCCTAAATTGATAAACAACTTGTGAAACATGTAAAAATGAGATTTGGAACCATTTAAAAATTATTTAGTAGATTAAATACTCGATGAACACATAGAGGCGTTATTAAAATTTGAACATTTTTCTTCTCTTGCTTATCGATTTTCGACACATTTAAAAAAGAATTACACACTGCCTACTAAGTATCTTTATACTAACGCTATCAAAATCCAGCTGGAATCGATGTAGCGGTTACTAAGAAAAACGGTGTCAAATAGACCGACAGACTTTACCGCTGACATACCGATCGAAATGAATGAAGCGGATTTTCATGATAGCGGCAGTACAATAGGTGTTTAGTGAGTATGTGAATACTTTACAGCGAAAAAATATGTACAAATTCGCATCGAGAAACTGAGAAAAACCTGGCTTACAGCGGGATTCTAACGACATAGGTATCTACTGTTTGCCGGGCAGATGATCTTATTAATGGAACTATGGAGGCACGTCATGTCAGAAACACACCCGTGAAAGACATTTTTCTTCTTATTTCAAAGTGTGCGCATCATTAGTCAGTAAAAATCTCTGACCAACACGCGTAACAGCAATGACCATTCGATAGATGCCACTGCGAGATTTAGAGCCGATTACAGTTAGATATTTCGGAAGAAGAATGTTGAAGTCAATGAACCTTTGATAATGTAAACAGATCTATATTTTGCACGACTTATGGCGTAACTAGGCACTGAAATGGATTGCTCGATATGTAGGTTGGAGTCTCACCAATGCCAAATGGTTCTTTTATATTGAATTTTTTTTATCACGATCTCTGTACTTATTGATCTAAGCCATGCAAAATATTTCAGTACCTCTCGTGACTGACATGGTGTGCTCGATATATAGGTTCGAGTCTCACCTACGGCAGTTTTCTAGGACTTGTTTTTACTGTGAATGTGTCTCTTATTGCTAATTAGTCTCATTCAAAGGCAATACTCCACTAATATATACGCCAATCCAACTATTTGAAGAACCTGTTATTATTCATCAAAGCCATGCCAAATATTCAATACCCCTTGTAAGCAAATCTAGATATGGCTCCGGGTGTCCAACGCGAACGTGAATTTAATTTTTGCGATTGTGTTAAGGTGATATACATCTGTCACAAATTTTCGACTAGTATAATACCTCGCAATATATGACACTCATCTCTCGATACATCCCCTGTCGAATATGCGTCGACAATATGTGAATGTATGTGTGGAGACGAGCAGGACGCACCAATGGTCTGATTACATTTCATTGGCAAAATCATATCGTGAAAGACGGCGTCGGTATATTTCATTTCAACAAAAGGTCGTGGATGGTGTATGTTGTTGTCTTACTGTAGTCATTGTGGAAGACTAAGAAATTGTCGAGGCTCGTTTGAATGTGAACATTAATAATAGAATCCTTCCTCTTTCTGAGCATTTTACAAGAAACGTATATCTGTTTAAGGAACTTGTATGCCGACAAAAATTAGTGAGCTTTCAAAGTCATTTGTTAAGAATGCATAACTTAGTGGAAAATAATTTCCTAACATTTATAGATAAGTTGTAATAAATATCACCGAATCTCCAATCTATCTGCGTGAGAGACTGATTTTTAGATTCAACCTTCATCAAAGATCTGTATGACATACGTCATGATGGATAACAATGCCAAATATATGACCACGCAGTCTCTCTCATATTATTTTCCTAATAGATAATCTCACGCAAAGGCAGCCTATCGCGCTCCAAAAGCGCTAGAAGATGACAAATGTCTAGTTAGATTGACCTTGAAACGCTGTAGATTGAAGAAAGACTTTTAGAAGAGGTCCATTCAAGGTGTCAAAGATTGACCTGGTGCGGATGAGTACGTTCCGCCCCTCTAGTGTTTCTTGCACTGGCAACTCCTGGTGTTATGAAAACCTACTATTATTATAGTATCTTGAGACAAAATAAGATCGGCGACTCTTCTTCGACTGTGGAGGTATGGTGCGGCACATCCACCGGACGTATTGCTCGTCTTTGATACTGTCCAGAAGCTTCAGGAGGAGCTTCGGAGCACATCCCCACACAAGTGAGCAGTAGTCCAACGATCGGTGTGATCTGAGCCTTGCAGAGTAGCATTAACTGTTCTGGTGAATACATCCTTCTGGGACAGAAGAGACCGGCTAGCTTCTGGGAGGCTGACTTAGCAAGGCTGGAAACATTCTCGTGCCCTGATATGCTATTGATGATGATAATCCCCAGAATCTTGATGGAAAGTGACCCAAGGAGTCCCTTCATCTCCAAGGCTGGCAGACCAGCATGAGACCTTTTTGTCAGAGTTTGTTGTCGGAATGTTATGTGCCTTGAACTGGACTGATTAAGTCTCAGTGGTCTTTGGTGGAGCTAATCGTGTCTACCAGACATGGCATTTGAAGACAGGCCCAGTAAGAAATCTACCTAGCCTTAAGAGAAATCGAACCATACTTCTGCGGTTTGCCGGACCGACGGCCAATCGTTGATCTTGTTTCGTGGATTAGCAAGTCAATAGCCTCCACTATTGCTGGAGGTAGAGACAGAGCCTGGAGAAAAAAAGCCAGCTTGCTTTGATTTAGTATCATCAATTGAATGGCATTTTCATGTCAGTCGGTTCAGCATCTGTTACTAGATTGAATCGATTGGAACGCTGACGTCTTCGTCCAAATTTTTAAAGCGAATATGCGGAGAAAGGTGCAGAGGAGCAAGCCTAGCAGCCTGGTGCAGCCAGCTACACATCAAACGCAGCAGCGCTGAACTTTTTCCCGAGCCGTTGAATATATATATACTGACCCTTGGCTTGTTTTGTATAAAAAAGTACTGAACACTGTGAATGCTCTTTTCGCTGCCTGCCGGCTATACATCCTCTTTTTTCTAATTAGCATACACACACACACAGTGGCTCGACGAGCTGATGAAAATTAGTTTTGATCATCACCGCACCTTCTAATGAATTATTCCTATTCACTTCTCTCTTCGACCACCCCTCGCGTCTATACTTTTCTCCGATCGCGACATCGAATCCTTTTCCTTCCCGGAGCAATGGTGGATTGTTACTTGTCTCCATCCGAAAGGCTCCGTAAGAGACCGTTATAGTATTTCCTAGGAATTAGAGGGGTGGTGAATATCACGGTGATTTTTGGAGGGAGGGGGAGTTTCACGCAACGCAAAAGTTTTTAAAATTCGAAGCACCGCTTCTAAATACTTTGCATGTGCTTCCGATAGATGGCGCTGCAACCAGTGTCGTACCCAGTTGTGTGGCCATCAGTGCATGAATGCTTTTATGCCTCACACTTGGTGTTGATACTCATGCACGGACACCAGACGACCAGATGTATGATGAACAGGTCACTATACAACATGGCACCTGAAATTGGAATTTACTTATTCCAAATTTATGTCACACCCTAGGAATCAAAGTATGAATGAGATGGAATCGTTATAGTTTGGAATACTAAGATAAATAAGGATGTTCGAAATCATGAGAAATGTAGAAGCAAGGGTGATTAATAAAAAATATAACTTGTCAGTCCCTGCAAATCCAAAACGTAAGGAGCGTTCAAAAATCATTTTTTTACTTTCGTCCCTTATGTGGTTGCTAAAAGGATATTTCTTTGACTAAATTCTGATCATGTGGAAATTTAGTTCAGTCATCTAATTTCTATCTATATTTGAAACTTTGAGAGGCTAGCCTTAACATTCTTAAACCTTTTTCTGTAGTCGTTCAACTTAGACAATGAAGAAGCGATTAATCTGAGAGACAATCACAGAATATTATTCAACAGTTACATTAAAAAAGTATAAAGCTTTATGATATAATTCTATGGAAATCGATTTAGCAGGTACAGCTAGCAACAACAACGTATATGGCAGGACTAACGTGTAAATTAAATCGATATGGCGGCCAGTAATAAGAAATACAGACTCCATTTACGGCGAATAGATTCAGTGGCGCATATACATCAATCTGGTAGCGCGAGTCATCCCAACTGCAGTGCTATCATATATACACTATAATTGCACATTTCTATCTGAAAAAACGCGACGAGGAATGTTTTCAACACTTCACACAGCTGCTGAAGCCTTTAAAAATTATCTTTCTTATATGTCAATTAATTGGAATAGTTGATCTTTGATTCAAGCTCCATGGAAATGCCTTTAAATCTCAAACGATACTTGAAGCATCATGTTCAAAAATGCTTCTTTGTCATAATAGCTTGAAGGAAGTCTTCATAAATTCACAAATTGTACCTTTTTAACTATCTCTTTCTCTACATTCTTCACTAAGTAACCCTCAGACGGTCGGAAAAGGAAAACAAAAGATGCCATCTCCATTTTACCCATTCAATACGCTCATATATAGGAAGAGTATTGTGCTTATCAAAAGGAAAGAAACATCACATACATTGCACACGAATACGTAGTATTGTTGATCCAACCGATACTTGAGTGGACTCTAAATAGGTAATATCGCGTAGAATCGATAACTTGAGAGACTCCTCTGTAATCTGTGTGTGTAAGCAAATATCCAGGGCCCGCCGTTTTTCCATAGTTTCTGTTCCCTCATTGTGCAGGAATAAGCTGGCTTTTTGTCTTTTTCTTTATTAGGGAGGCAATGTGGAGACGAATATCAGCGAGAAAGAGGGAGGAAATTAACGGATTACGTTAGTTCGTACGCGTCAGCTAGTACGGATTATTAAAATTCTATAACTTGAGAGCGAATCTCCGGTATTTGTGTACACTAAAAGGAAGTATATTGGATTCAGACTGGATTTATTGTAATGAGGAAATCATGACATTGTCAGATTTCCAGGTTTTTTTTATGACCTGAGATTGTTATTCTTACAAGTGTTACAGCTCTGCCATGTAACAGATAGAGTGGAGATAAACACAATCGTGTATTGGGAACGTGCTATTTGATAACTGAAATACTAGTTCAGGTTATGGCGGTAGTTGTACTTAACATTTTCCATAAGATACCCAAAATAGTTAATACTATAGTAATGCAAAATGAAAATAACGAGAACAAACTACTAATTTATTAAATAAAAAACACGATAGCAAGGTTATATCAAAATGCGCTATCACAACTAGGCGATATCATATTCATCTACTACTAAGTGACCATCATGCTCCCTAGTTTGCTTTATTTCAGTCTATCTTGGCTGTGCATAGACTGTTAGTGGTTTTGATTTGCAGCAGTACTTGATTCGAATCCATAAATCCAAGTACTTCATCCAAAAGAAAGAAATCTCTCGAATTGTCAAGATCTTGACTTTGACTTAATGTAATGACACTGTCGAGAACACTGCCTTTTGTTTTTCAACGTTTCGATTAATGTGACATCTTCAGTCGTCTTGAGATGAAAACTGCACATCGATGGAAACGTTGTGGAACGTAACATTCTCAACACCATGGAAGTTAGAAGCAGTGCTATCAAAACATTCACATAGTCTAGAAATTCAAAATAACAAATGACACCAATATTCATGGCTAATTTCTTCATTAAATGAATGCGAATATAATGTAGAATATTGGAATAATTAATTCAATAATTTCCTCTTCTTATTATCCCTATTATATATCATTTTAACATGTCTCCTAATTTGCAGAGAAAAGTGCACATCTGTTATAAAAGGTTTGAAATCTTCTACAAGCTGATAAAACAAAAGCCTCATGACTCCATCTGTTCAGGTATTGCTTGATGTAATGTGCATACCACGTTGAAAATCGCCCATTACAGATCCTTCTGTAACCATAACAATTCTTAATGATAAACCAGTCCATTCACCATTGATTTGATGAGCCATTGCTTCAATATAAACATAAGAGACGTTTATTATGTCTTACCTGTATACCTCGCATAGTTATGTCTGATTCATATCTATTATTGCGCTATTTATATTATATAAATATCTCTTCAACTTAAAACAATACTGTTAAGAATGATAGTCTGACACTCCAAAGGAATGCATAACATTAGATAATACACAAAAGGAAACTGTTATCACTTTCGGTGTTGAGCTAGAACGTATAAGATATATTTATAATTTAGGCACAGCATGCAGAGTAAACTCGGTATGCTGTGATTTAGGTCTCCTGATATACAATAAGAGAAATGGATATAAGCCGTTTCTTGTATTGTAGTTTGAGATGGTTTGTCACATTGACTTCTTGTCCAATATATGATTGCTTTCTTATAAGCCAATAAAGCTCAACAAATTTTATTCATGAAAAACATATATTTAAAAGATAATTATTATTTATAATTTCTCACAGTCAATGCATTTTTGCTTCCGCGAGAACCAATTTTAAAAAAATGTTCTCCAATATTTTGACCGTAGTCTGTTAATTTCATTTTTAAAGGCATCAGTTGCTACTTCGGCGGGTGAGAAATCCAAGTAATTTATCCTTTGGAATGATAAATAAAAGGAAAAAAGGTGATGCAAAGTCTGGACCAAATGGCGAATCACTCATTATTTCCATGTTATGGGCATTACAATTCAAAACAAGCCTGAACGTTATTTTGATGCAACATGATCCTTCCTTCTGTAAGTTTTCCTGAACCTTTCGAAGGATCTGAGGCAAACAAACTGCCATTTTGTTGTAATTAACAGGACTTCTGTGTTCCAATGCTATAGTTGATACATAAACAATTATTCCAAAAGAGGTAGCGACGATCTTTTTGTTTTCAAGACCAACTTTTGTTGGCGCCGGGTCACTATCAAAGGCCAAACACATGATTGTTGCTTTTTTCGAAAATTATAACAGTATAGCCATGTGTCTTCACCTATGACGATTATATACACCAAATTGAAGGATCCACTGTAAACTGAGCTAGTGTAGATCTGCAATATCTCACAAGATCTTATGTCTTGGATCAAGTTGTGGGGAAACCACCGGGAACGAAGCCTACAAACGTTCAAATTTTTGTGTTAAATAGTGTTAATTGCTTTTACACCAGTATCTGAAGTTGCTTGAATGCTTCTGATAGTAACGTGTCAGTCCTCTTCAAACTTTTTTTTAATAAGCTCTCAATGAAGATAAAGCTTTTACATCACGTAAGTCTACTCAACTCCATTTCTTTTTTCCATCTAATGTCTGCATATGTGTGACAAAATGTTTGACTATATAATACGACTGTCAAGTAGGCTACTTGGATTATTCTGGGTACCTCAAAACGGCCAAAAAGTAATTTCAATTTTAATACGAACTCTGTTCTTCAAGAAACTCACAGGATATCGTCGCGATGAAGAAGCGCATTCAGAATAAACCAATTATCTTCTGCTTCATTGGCGAATGCATTAGCGAAGATGCCTAGTCACCTTTTTTTGTTTCTTTCGATGAGTTCAGGGTGACTTGCCGGATCGAACCAACCCCGCAGCTCGTTTCCTTTCTGTGACATCTGTGCTAATACTGTAGTAAGTGGTCGGGTTCTTGGTGTTTGATCGAGTGTATTGAGTTACGACAGTTTTTTAGTCACGGACACGTGCGGGGCTTTTCTGAGTTGTCTTAAGACGAACAGCTGTTCTATTTTTTCTCTTATTTTGAGGTACCCTGTACACTAGGGATGCTTGAACTGCATATCGCAAGAGTCTTAGAGGTATCATAGGTCTCTATTCCTGAACGTAGGTTATAATTGGAATTGGAATTGCAACATGTGTTTCAATATTAAATACAATATCATCTTCAGTGGAGGCTTGAAAAATATATTTAAAACTAGTACAATAAAATAAAACTATATCTTATACCCTAGGAATTATGCTTCAGGATAAATAACACAATTGAGCTTAGAAAATACAAATACTGATTGAGAAATTGCTCCCAAAGTGACTCAGAGAATTAATTCATGAGATACTTCGACACCTGAGTAGAAAATAGGTTGCTTATAAAAAGTAGTTGTGCAGAAAAAATGAGGGTTTTCCTAGAAATGCCACAGGAATGGAAGCAGATGTTTTTATGAAGATGCAAAATAATGTACTTTATGAGTTCATTGTTTATGTTTCCCAATCCATCAATATCTAATTTGCAATGTAAGCTATTGGGACAATTTTTTATTTGGAAATGTCCATTGTGTTTTTTCCTGAAATTACTTTTCTAACCAATATATTTTAATTCCATAAATCTAAATGTCTATATCTGATTTCATTTCTTCTTCTTTCATAAAAACACATTACCTATTATAATGCCCAGGCTAGCTATCATATTATAGTGATCAAAGATAATTCTGCAATCTTTTGATAAATTTATTTGTGGAATGCAGACAATGATTAAGAAAAACAAATGAATCCTGTCCTTAAATGTCAGAGTATCTGGTTGAACCAGTAAGTGGTTAACGTAGAAGAATCATAATTATGTTGAAGCGGAGCTAACCTATTTTCATTAATGTTCGTTTCCCAAAACAGTCGTCACATGTATTTCTTTGTCTTGTTTCCACATCGTTTAAAAATTGCCAACCCTCATCAAAGAAACAATTCTGCCACCCATATGTCATTCGTTTTTTATAGTCGGTTATGAAAGTGTTTATAGGCTGGTAGAGTGAGACCTAAAATTATTATATCTGTTCTATCTGAGGAGTAGAAACTATATCACTGATGATATCAATATCAAGTAAAAATGAAAAATATGAATGAGCTAACAATTTGGGCTATTAAGAAAATTTCAAGCTGGTAGAATATTTTGGGAATTGAGAAAGATATTTATTTAATAAAAGAAAAGAAGAAGAAAAATCCTATTAGGTGAATTTTTCTTATGGAACAATATTTCTTATTTAGTATACAATCTATCACCGGTCAGAAGTTATCACCAAATAGAAGTCTGAAGCTTCAGCGGATGAATGCTGCATAAGAGACAACGCATCAACTATTGCCACTAGAGCCTAATAAAACCAGGTCATATATGGGCGTATAATAAGAACATATGTATTTTATGTTGAGCATTCCTTTTTATTAGGAGTATAGTGAAACTGCTATTTTTGCATGATATTTATAAAATATGTTTATTGAAATGCAAACCGTTACCATTAAACTCTGCTTAAAAAATCACCTATTTCATATGATGAGCCTCTGTCAAATGCTTGTCATCCTTCCAATCTGATTGGTTCCATTAGGTCAGATAGAATTGATTTTGATTGATATTTATGATTTGTACCAAATTGCAGTGAACCCTAGGTCTCAAAAACATGGTGTAAGAGCTAGAGCACACTCTCTATCTCTCTAATAAATAAGTTCCTATTTACAATTTTGATGTAACCATCGACCGAAATTTGTGGTTTTCAGACATGTTTACACTAGAATGTTCAACGGTATTTCACTAAAAGCCTATCTGGAACAATTATTAACTTGCTAATCCACAAGATGGGAGATTGTATACAAATTTGCATTTAGATCGAGTGAATGGAGTGACTGATTAGCTCAGTTGGCTAGAGCGTCTCACCGGTAATCAGAAGCTCAGGTTTAATCGGAGTTTCTAAATGGGAATTTTTATATAAGCTTATGTGGGAGGTCGAAAACGAACCTTCCTTACACATTCATGAAACAACGTACTAATATGACTGGTCTATAATAACGGAACGTTTAGTATGATCATAACTCATCTATCCGCTCCTCAAGTCGCTACCTAATAAGCGAAACGATCATTCTTGGACATATGACAGACAGACGATCGTTTTGGGTAGTCTTCTTCAGCCCATCACAGACATGCAATTCTATTTGTAGGAATCAGACTTTAATAAGCCGAGTGGAACAGAAATAACTTCGGCATAATAATTGCTTTAATTACTCACTGCGTTGAGTTGTAAATAGGTTGGAGTTAGGGTAGGTGAGCTTCACCATTTATCAATGTTTCATGGGTAGTGGGAAGTATCATTATTTGATCAACTTTTCTGCCTTTGACGTTTCCATTTAATGGATTTGTTGAATTGTATATTGTATTGCAGACCACGACTCAGAAGTTATTTATATTATACAAGATGATCAAGTTTCCACATTAGCTGCGTGGTGTGATTGAACAATTTGTCAATTTCTGTCGGTCTTCCAAACTATCTTATGCTTCCTTTAAGAGCTCCTTATCACAGCGAATACGGTTTTAATTCCGATGAAACTTAAAAAGGATATTATATATTATTTTTTTTTATTCTCCTCTTTGGTAAAAATGCTGAAAGTTACAGAAATATTAAGTACTTAACCATTCTAAATCCATTGACCCATAAAATGTGTTTTGTGGGTATGGCGAGGTACGCAGGACATATGAAAAACAGAGAGTAATGACAATTTTATATTTTTAGTTAATGAAAACAACTCAGCTACCAGTAATTAAACAACAAAAAATCAAATATCACTACCTTCCATGGGACCATCGAGTGCAATTTCCAAATTTGACCGAAATCGGTCAAGTGGTATCAAAGCTTATCAAAAATCATGCATACATACAAATTAACGGGTAAACCAACCTAGTTTATAAACTTATGCACGTGCGGGGCAAGTAAAAATATTACATACGTTATGTTTTTATCTGTTCTAGACCACTTGATAACTCTTGGCTAACTAAAACATTAGGTGAGCTTAAATTCAAATTTCACACATGTAGATTGAACTTGGTGAAATCGACGTTTTATAGTCCAACGATGATTTGAATATAAATCTAAACTCATCAGTTTTATTTGTGCGACTCTGCGTTAAATACACAGTTATTTTATCTGCAGAAAATTACCATTTTTACTATCTCTTGAGCCTTGTCTATTTTTATGCTTTATGGACAATAAGATTTATCATCCTTTATCAGTAATACGAGATATAAAACTTTAGGTTAAAAGATATTCTCAAAATGCTTTTGCAAATGCGCTGAGATCACTGAATTGATTTACTTAATGGCATATTTCCTACTATTGCACCGAGTACGCCTACCTTTCTACTCGTATATACGCCATTGTGTGCACATCACCAGTGTACTCAGTGTTTTGTCTGAAAAGCCCTTAAGGAAATCTTTTCTCAAGAGAACCTCTCTCCATAACTTTTTCCACCTATTAATAATGATTTCCTTCCTTTTGCAGGTAAGTCTGGTTGCAGCTCTCCAAACCATCAACAACTATGGTATGGGTAAGGATTTCACGCGTCACTTGAAGCTATTTGTAGATTGGACAAAGTCTATCTCTCATTTACTAACGTTGATTGATTTCAAATGCTTTATAAAAACATTCCATATACCGGATCGGAATTGAAAAATATCGAAAACAATGGATGTTAAAAGTTATGATTAAAAGAAGCAGCAAAATTAATGCTCAGCAATAAGGATATAAAGAACCTAGAAGGGACAACAAAATAAATAAAATCTAGAAAGGCTTTCGCTGTATCAAGCAGAACCTCAGTATTGTCATTTAAACTCTATAGTTCACTATGGTATGAATTCTGGAATCATAAGGATGCGGAAAAATTGTTCTCTTGGCGCCACAGGAACATGATTTTTATTGCACTGTCACCATATAGATGTTAGAGGGTTTCAGATTCTTTAATCTCAAAATATACCTTGCATAAATCACAGTTACACTCCTACGCAGATCGAGTCTCAATGTATTGAAATAGCAGTCCTTGTAAAAAATTATAAACACCAGCACTTCAATAAACACAAATCAATGATCTGTAAGCAGCAAACCCCAAATATATGCACCGAAAATACAAAATAATTAGCCTAAAATACCCAGCGCTGATTATCATAATGACAACAGGACTAGTTAATAAAATATTTACAACAAATAAATTTTTGGTAACAAATGCAGTTTAAATATTTGAAGCCGGGTAATTGAATTTTCTGTTGTGTGCACGTTTTTGTGGTTTGCTTCCTTGCGTCGGCCACCCCCAGTCCGCAAATTCTGAATAATTTCCCTAATAAACGCTAATTCGTTTGACCGCAATATATTTTGAACCGTAATTCGGAGTGATTGATATATTAATCATAGCGGAGCAATATAATTGTTAATATTACATTTTATGGGACTGGCCGTTAATAGTTGGTAAGGAGTTACGAGCCATACGTGGGAAGTTGTTTGTATTTCATTATAATGAATAATTCGCCGGCAGTGGCGTTAAAAACTGCAAGCAGGCTTGGCTTATGCAGAAATTCAGAACTGGAGGATTCTGGGGTTCTGAGAGAAGTTTTGTTTCCAGTTTATCAAAGATAAAACACAAAAACCAAGAAAATGTCATTTTGGCGTTGCAGATGTATGATAAAAATTTCTTTCTCACACTTGTTAAACTACTTGCTATAACAGCAACTTTTTCCGTTTAGTCATGTTCCTGTAAAGGATCGTTTTTTTCTCTCAAGTATCTAAAAAATGATTTCCCCATGCATCTAAAGGGGGTCAGAAAATATAAGTATATATGAAAATGTAATTTTTTATCTTCTTTTTTACTCTTGTGGACCTTAGCGGGCATTTTTTTATTGTCCAAAATTTCTGTACGCCCAGGTTCCAGATTCCTTCCTGCATAAATTTTGAAACTATCCATTTTGGTTAGAAAAAGCTAGTTTATATGATCGTTCTTTTCCTGAAATCAAAAGAAAACCCTGTATATGATAAGCAAACCATGTAGCTCCGGAGATGCTTATCTTCTCTATAACTCAAGAACTAGTCATTTTCAGCTTCTCATCTCATCAGTGTTTCCATTCTTATGTTCAAATAGTTTTGGTCAGGTGGAAGGGTTGGAGCATATCATCCTTTTTCTAAAACAGCATTATTAGATATAGATTTTTTCAATAAATCCAGCTTATAATTCCTTCACCTGTGATTGTCAATTGTATTAGATTTCTTCAGATCAGTAGATAGTTTTTTGTGCAATGCTTGAGTCATCACAAACTCAACAAGCGATCGAATCCTAGGTCAAGAAGTCGATCTATTCCAGAAACACGTAATGCTGATTGAAATGTTTTGATAGGTAACACGAAAACAACTAATACAACAGACTGCTTTGGCAACCAGTGCATCGAAAAACATCCTGATTTATTCATCAGTCACTTACTACACACACATCCCTCCCATTGGAAGGTAACAGGGTGATACTAGTCCATATTAATTTGTGTATGCTGGTATAGATTTTAGAGCAGATAGCAGCGAATTCCTCACCCCTCTGAGGAAGGATCCAGTGTAGTCTGGCTAAAGCTTGTGAAGTTCTCTAAGGGACATCAGATACTTGCTCTGTGTTTCCTCCTCTTTAAAGACGTTGTTACCAACGCAAGATTCGAAACCTCAATAACGAACATCTTTTTCTGTTGGTGATCAAGAAGGACTCGACTATTTTAGACTGATTAGCTTTATGCAAATTCGAGCGTAAGAACCGAGTAGTTCCAGTAAATCCGGGATCTCTCATTCTGCAGAATAGACTCAATATTATTAATAGTATTGTTATCATAATTGAGTATGGATGATGCAAACTACCTTCAAAACTAGGTATCTTAGCAATTAATAATTATAGAGATTTCATACGCAATAACTTTGTCGAATCAACTATCTTAAAGCTGATCCTAGACTGTAGCATCTTTCAGCTTTTATCATACATATACTATGTAATTGCAATTTTTATGTATCTTCCCAATAATAACACAACTGGCTATTGTCGGCAGAAAGGAATTTTTTTCGTCAAAATCAAGATCAAAACCACAACCTTTTGCACCCTAGATAGACGCTAGTAGAACGGCCAATACGCTATGAAAGCTACCTTTCCGTTCCAAAATTCTACTTTTTCCCAATATTCTAACTTATATACACCTCGACCTTGAGTAGACATCAAGTGGCTAGTGACCGAGACATATCTTTAATCGAACTATGTCGTCATTTGTGATGATATTTCCTAATTATTACTTATTTCCTTGTGTGAAAGGTCGCGCACACATTTAACGGTACCCTTTACACAGCGAGACCAATCGATTGACTGGAACGTTGCATACACCCTGTATATGGTCGCCGTCCTCCTGGTGCTCTATGCAATTAGAATCCGAAATGAATTTTAATGGTAATGGGTCTCGCGCTACACGTAACTTTATCTGTGTAAACAATGGTGTGTCGAGTTTCTTGAAAGATTTATCTCTGGCTCTCCACGTAAGTGACATGTCGGCGGCTGAGGCTGTGTGAAGCATTATCGTGAACGCCAGACACTTAGGAAGGAAATGAATCCTTAACAGAATTCGATATGACACTAGTAATAGTCCGTACAATTTGGATGCTTTTGGAATTTGTTTATACATGATTCAGGTTGGGCTTTGAAAGCAGATTTATGATCCAATTTTTTTTAAATATGCACCTGACGTCTTCAAATATTGCATCAAATAGTTTTGTGAGGTGAGGTTGTAGAGCATTAGATAAAAACTATATATCGTCACTTAGGGGTTTTCGCTCAGTTTCTCCGGAAAATTAAAAATTTTGTACTTGAATCGTTACAACGAAACGAGCATTTTCGTTTGAACAGATAGGTTTATGCTTCTAAGCGAAAAGTATTCATTACATTGCTGCCAGGTGTGCATTCAAGGAAGCAGTTCTCTCAATTCCCCGACTAACTCGATTCCCCTAGGCAACGAAGATCCACTAAATCATCCCCTGGTTCAAGAAATAGTTGGGCGAATGTATTATTTGTTCTTCACAAGACCATTAAGATAAAATTTAATGATTTAAATATCAGGTTTCACAAATAAATCTTATTTTTGTGTCACTTTTTGGTTTAATACTGTCAGACTGTCAAAATTGGGTAATATTTTCAGCATCTTAGGGCAAATGCATTTTGGCGCCTTCATTTACACTGGGGCTGTGGAAAGTGCCTGAAAATATTATCTCTAAATCATCGCCTTGAAAATGACCTTCAAGTCAAGAAATATCCATTTCTAAAAACATTTCATGCCTTAATGTATTCCACTTCTTGATCCTTTATTGCTTTTGTATCTATTTTTTATGTGAAGGTATTTCGTGAGTTAAGTTAACATATAGAAGAACATATAAATATGTAAACTTATAGAAGAGTGCAATAAAAATTCAGTTCAAAAGACCAATCCGTTTTTACTACAGTAAAGTCAAGGATTCGCATATATTTTTTGCATCTCTAACGTTATCACGAAGAATCTTTTCCTTACGTGTTGCAGTGGTAGAGTAGCAACGTTGTCAGCACGGAATGTTAAAGACGCCGGTTCGAGTGCTGGCTAATAATATTTTTTGCTAGATCAAATGATATAAAAACCGGTTTTCTAATTTGAATGCAACATGTGCAATCTAGTCGTTATCTACTGGCATTTAAAATATGATGCTATTGTTCGACATGAAAATGTCTCAATTCTTGCCTGATTTGTACGGACTATAAGTAAAGAAACGGGGAAGGAAATGAATTCTTAACAGAATTCGATATGACACCAGTTAATCTGGATGTAAGTTTATCGTCTCTGTCTCTGAGGCGTCTTTATTCTATTTACCAGATCGTCTGTTTGTGTTCTGTAAATTATATATACCCTGACGTTGTTGTTACCAAACCTAGACGATGTAAACATGTAAATGAAGTACAAATTCATCAACTGCATGACACTAGCAACCTGAACTTATCCGTTGAATATCGATACCTATACCTGGTAATACGTGTTTGAATGTATTGGCCTGTGATATAAAAATTAATAACTTAAAGTCTCAATTTTCGAGTGATAAAAATCCAGAAAAGTTAACGGCGAGGATGGGACTCGAACCCATGTCTCCAGCATTCCGTTCTGAGTTCGTAACCGTTCGACACCGCTCGAATTTGATATGTTTGATATTTCAGGACATATACTCGTACATCACTCATCTGTTCGTCTGTTTCTATCATTTCTCTGTCCAAAAATCTTTGTTCCCATAACTTTTAATACAGTTGTTGTAATAACTTAAAGTCTCAATTTTCGAGTGAGAAAAATCCAGAAAAATTAACGGCGAGGATGGGACTTGAACCCATGTCTCCAGCATTCCGTTTTGAGGTCGTAACCGTTCAACACCGCTCGAATTTGATATGTTTGATATTTCAGGACATATACTCGTACATCACTCATCTGTTCGTCTGTTTCTATCATTTCTCTGTCCAAAAATCTTTGTTCCCATAACTTTTAATACAGTTGGTGTACCTAAGTTTTGGAAAATTGCACATTGAAAAAAGCTCGTAAATTTACTATATTCAGTAGTTTCAAATTGATATTCAAAAAATCTACAGATTCAAAATCTGGTTCAGAACTTCCTACTTAATCAGGGGACTTGGCGCCTCTTTTATATGAATCGGGGTGATTCAGTGTATGCACTAAACTACTTTGATTCAAGCTGCATAGCAAACACGGTCCCCGCCTATCCCGCCTATTCTAATGCATTCCGACCACCATGCAAACTGAATTCCACAAACACAAAGGAGATAACTTCGTTACACTCGCCCCATCTATCATCGACTGTTGCGTACTGTCGCGTGTGGATCGCGATTTTCAATCTGGCATTTTTTTTTTTCGAATATAGCCGCCGGACAACGCCGAACGGTCTGAATAATTTTATTAAAAATCCCTAATTTGGACGTCGAACATGTTCGTTTGTACACGTATACACTCCGTGATGTGCACAGATAGCAAACAAATGGACGCTGAAATTGTGGTATTCCAAACTGCGTTAGCGATTTTTATGATCGGATCAAATAATTGTGCAAATACTAAGATAATTTTGCAATTTATACACAAGGCTCCACAAATCATAGTCGGTTTTACTTTTCAGGGCAATCCGAGATTTTGTGTTTTCTTGATATTTCATGAAATATACATAACGAAAAGCAATCACAGATTACCGTCCGTCTGTCGGTCTGTTCTCTACCCGTAAGGTATTCTTTGGAATGTGATGAAACTCTGAAGCTAAGTTGCTACTGGCAAGAACGAGAAAGCTTTGTGGTTTTCGTAAATCCCAGGAATGTCGGTGTAATTATGGTGAAAAAACAAAAATAGACGAAAATCCTAAAGCTTCGTTTTTGGAAGTTTTAAGAATAAATGTGCAGGAAGGTCAAAAACTGAGATTAGGATGGCGAAAAGGAGATTCCAAAAATGATAGTTGTTGGCAGAAGACGCTGTATCAGCTGTAAATTTTTGACCCCGGTATTACTTCGTGCTATTGCGATGTCGATAAATGGTAGCAGAGTAATACTGACGCTACGTATCCATATAACAACGCGCAATACACCATTGGAGTGATATTGATGAACCAAAGGGTGGTTATGAATTAATAGTAATTAGTAGTAATACACATAGATGCTTCTGCCTCTAGGAATCGCGCTTGCTTTGAATCAGGTCATCGAGAATTTCTGTCAGCACAGCGTTGCCAGGTTTTTTTTTCGTACGACATACGATAACACTAACATGACTGACTGACATAACAGCTAAATTACAATAATTTTCAGAAGAACAAACCGCACAAAATATTTTTTCTTAAGGGTTGTGTTCCATGAATAATGACGTAATGTGAGTTGATTCCGTATTGTAGCTGTATCATTTTACTCATTGAAGATTATGACCGAATTTCACAGATGCTGATCCACTTGACCTATATTTTGAAAATATTGGAAGAAACGGAGATTTCAAAAAAGAGCTTTTTTCAAATCAATCCTAATACTGCAGCTGAGAGATTTCAAAAAAAGAGCTTTTTCAAATCAATCCTAATACGATCCACAATTATTTGCAAAGACCGATTCAAATTGTTATTTCTGAGCTGATATTGCTTGTAAGCTGTTGCTTTGTGCAGTTATTGTTTATTCTCTGTTTTTTAGGGGAATATAGTTTCTTGGTGACATCATTTGTACTAGGGTTAAAGGAAACTGTTAGGAATCTGAACCATCGCATCGCTTTGAATATAAGATATATCATGTCCTAAGACATTCTATTTCTTAAGCGATTTCTCCAGGGTCCCTTTTAGGCCAGTGTCGTAAACGGAGGGCGTATTTATGATCAGTTGAGTACTTAGACATTTAGTACTTGTCTCCCTAGCCTACTAGCGAAAGACAGAACATGACCTCGAATTGGGAAGGTTTTAAGTGTCCTAGCTGTAAGCTTATGATTAGTACGATGGGCGGGTTTTATTGTGGCATCACAACAGCTTTCGGAAACTATGGCAATTACATTTTTTGCCGCGAATACCGAAAATAAACAATAGTTCATGGACATTTTTGTTTGCTCAATGTGCAATCGCTTTTTTTGTCGGCAAGTACTTTAATTTATATGAGGTCCGCTCTTTCAACTTGTATGTACTGGAATTGCAGCGGTTCTGCTGCTTGCATGAAATACTTTGCTATAAATTCATGTTTTCATAACAGCGAATAATGAGGGTGGTTTGAGTTGGTAGAATTCGATGGTGAACATCAACATCCAATTAAAGTTATTTAAAAGATATTTGTTGGATTGTTGGCAAGAATACATTTACTGTTAATTCTTCAATGAGTGTTGCATCACTACCGATTACAGAAACGGTGTTTAGTTTAGTGTCTAGAAAATTGCCTTCCAACTTCCTACGCTAGTAGGATTCCATTTTTCTTGGCTAGTGTAAGTCGTTTTATTGTCTAATAATTTTTTTTGAAAATATTTTCAATAAAATAATTTCAGATTTTGACGTTTTTTTGAAATTTGAACTTAAGTTTGCTAGTCAAAAATTGAGTGTTCTGGTAACTATGTCACTTAAGTTAGTATCAAGACCTAAGAACAAAAATATATACTAAACTATAACTAAAATAAACATGCTCATTCAAAACATTTAACTATACAAAATAAGTGGATTTACTATCGAGGTTTGATAAAATCCTAATTATTAAAAACTATTTTTTACTCTTTAGCTGGATTTGCTGTTAAAGTATGTTTCCTTTTCAGCAACCTTAGTTCCTGCCGATAATAAAAGGAAACTTGGCTTTCGCCAACAGCTCTTCTATATATATTTATTTGTACGCTTCAAAGCACATTCTCTGGAGTCCTGAACCTACTTTTTCATTCCTCCACTAAACCCATCTATTTTCTTAGAATATAGCCACTGCAATCTCATCTCCTGCATTATACGACACGCAGTAAAGGAAGAACAAATGTCAAGCAGGTAATATATCTACGAAACGATATTTTTTATTGTATATGAAGGTGACTCTTTTATTAGGCGTTTTATAATCTGACACGGGGGACGAGAATGACTTTTAAAAAGAAACCTCCCTAAACATTTTCATGTTTATTATATTCTTGCGGTTATAGCGAGACAGCACACGACCGTTCCTGGCGGATTTACGTCTATTTTGGCGATGAAGATTTTTATAGTTAATTCGGTACGTAAGGGAAAAGTGTGCTTTTATTGCCGCTATCCTAATTTATTGGATGTTTTATTTATGGCAATGTACAATGTTCTGTATACGTTTGCCCTGTATATTTCGAATTCGAGATATTGTGTTTCATGGCACATTATACATCACGAAATAACATTTCCGTCGGTCTGTTTGTCCATCTGTCTGTCTATCTGTACTATTTCGGGTAGTCATTCGCCCCTCTATAAATCAGAAAGTACATTTTGGATTTCGATGGAATTTTAATACTAGGTTATCAGTGCGACAAGGACAAAAGAATTTGTAACAACAGTTCTCTATTTCGATAGAAATTTATAGTGAACCAACGCACGTGAAACACAGAGTTAACCTACTTGACTTAAATTTCACATATTTGTAGCAGTTGCTAAAACAGAGCGGACCAAATTAGCGCCCTTTAGGAAACAGTTCACTACGCCCTAATATTCCACTGAAGTTGGAGAAAAATAAAAAATCGTACAAATTTGTATAGAACATTCGTAACGTGTCAGAATTTCTATAAATTGGTTGCATTGGAAAAATATCAAAAAACGTCCTGAACATTAAATTCGCGCCTATTGGCAGTAACAGCATATATAAAAATGGCGGATAATAGGTATTTTGAGAAAAAAAATAGGCATATGGTTCAACAAAATAACTTAATTATTAATAAATTACTCTGCAATTGACATAACATGACATCTGTTGTAGTAGATGATGCATTACCCACATATACAATAAAATAAATCTTCCAGATCTAAGATTAGACACTACATACGAGCAAAATCATTAGTCTTGATCGAAGGACCTTTCCTTTTTAAGTTTGAGAGATTGAGCAATTATATACTGGCGAACAAAAAGATCAATTAACCAATCCTAAAAGGTAATTATCTAATATCCTGGGTCTGCGCGCGTATGAGAAAGGAACAAATCAAAGTAAACCCTTGCTGAGAAAAATCCGTATAAAGGAAGTGCTGGTAATGAGGAAGCAGCATCCAGCAGCCAATAGTACAGTCAAGTAAGCAACAAGCAGCTTGGAACGACTTGTTAGATGAGTCAGCATTTGTAACTATGTAAAAGGAAATTAAAAGCGCATTTTCTTCAATGAGGAAATTCCAGAAAAGCTTTTGATGTCGACAGAATTCAAACCCGCGTGTCCAGTAATCCTCGCTGACGACCTTAGGTGCGTTGTCGATCACGCCATCTGTGACTCTGAATTGCTCCCACTCCTACCGCGCACCAATCTGGAGAATATGCTACTCAGATCGGGAACCTTCGCTGTGCGTTTCCGCATGGTACCAAATTAGGTTTGGCGATTATGATCACCAGATTCCTTTCAGTACGTCCCAAAATGATCAGCAGTTTGAAAATTGCCATGAAACTCCAACGCCAATTAATTTATTTTTTTAATTATTTCAAGTAAATATGACTTCTAATACATTAAAAAATAAAGTTGGTAGAACTCAAATTCAGATACATAATTTTATAAGAGGGAATCTCTTTTCCAGTGACGCGTTGCGATTTACTCGTATATTCAAAACTGATGATGTGAGAATGATTCAAAGATTAATCGTAAAGCGTCACTTATATACCTTAATTATAAAACTTTGCCTTTAACACACAATAATTTTGCATCTCTATGAGAGAAGAGTTTCACCAAGCAAGAGGATCTACACTCTACATAAACTGTAAAATATTTAAGCTCACTAAAGAATACATCTATTACCCCTAAAACGATCAAGAAGTCTAATGAATTATTATATCTTGAAGTCCCGACAGAAACAGTGGTTGACACCTTTTCAAATTAATTCATTTGTAAAACTTCTTGTTTTTATATCCTAATAACACATTTTTTGTCTAAAGACTATACTAACGTCCATAATTTGAAAGAAATTTAGAAAAATGCGTATTTATTACCCTATTATGCTATATGAGCTCTGATGTTATAACGTACAGTTTAAGAGCCTGGAAATATGTTATGTAATATTGCTTATTCTAGCAGATCAACCTCTTTAGACCAGACTATATGCAGCACGCAGGGAGAGAGTTAAGGCGATAATGGAATTGGAGGTGAGCATGACGAAGACAGGATGCAGTACAAGATTATTAACTACAGGCTATAATAAGAGGGGGTACGGTATTGCTAATTGCCAGTTAAATTGCAGACATTGACGGTGTCCCGCACTGCCAGGCAGCAGCACGCCAACTATCACGGGACGTTGTGATGCTGTGAGCATATCAACACCCAGGTTGATATCCATGTGTATAAAATTAGTGACACATTGACCTTGAAGCGTTGTAAACCCATACAAACTTCCCAACAGCCCACAACGCTGGGGTTCTCTACAAGGATGACTTTTGGAAAAGGCTGGTTCGAGGTGTTACTCAGCCCCTCGAGTTATACGAGACAGCTGGGTTGAACCTTGTCTCAAAATTCCAGACTCTGGAGGTCCTTTTTAAGCTCAGGCGCATTCATTAGACATATTGTTATTTTCTGGATTGTATCCAGAAGCTACAGTATTCGATAAAATCAAAATACCATTGAAAACAGTTGAGGTTAATGTGTGTTTATGAGGTGATTCATCAAGATCAATCAGCCTGGTTTGGAATCCTCTAGAGGAATCATCTGGTGGTGGCTGTGCTCCCATCGAAAGGGCAGATGCGTTATGCACAGTCTGAAGGGGCTGCTATTTTTAAGGTGACAAATAATGGACGTTAACGAACCATGGAACTTGCACTAGAATTACTCACCTGATCCAAAACATTACAAAATGAATTGAAGAAGGAGCAATCCGAATTAACCACTACAGTTTAATGAATATGTCTACCTTGAATGATATCCAAAGCAGATAAGAAGGATACGCACTTAGGACGAGGTATCTAGTTGATTCTTGAATATATGGAGACAACTTAAATTTACTATTGGTCAGAGACAATTTTGCCAATCCTGTTAAGGGAAGGTAGATTGAGAGAAATTCAACCGATATGGAGGCATATAATGCTTAAACAGTTTTTCCAAATATATTATGTTTTATACTGGAACATTGTTATATAAGTTTAAAAAAACTATGTGTATAAGTAGAGATAAGGGAAAATATCAAATCCCTCTGGTATAAATTTTAACACTGCTATCCACTATAATAAAATTCAGTAGGAACTACTCTGGTGAGATAAATAGCGGATAGCTAAAAAGCTTGAATAGGGATATGTTGTATTATAGATTCTGTAAAGGATTTACCCTTTCTAAAAAGTGACTTGTGATAAGCGCCTAGCTTTGGCCCACGATTACACGAGACATCCTCATCCGTAGAACGGTTTCAGCAAGCAAAAGTCTGTAAGAATATAAACGTAGATGTTGAGAGTAAAATCAGATTAATCTCTCATTCTGAAAAATTCCGTATGTGATCGTCATGCATCAGGTATTACGCAAAGTCAAGATAACTACCTACACATATTACACTGAAGTGTGTACCCCAGTTTCTGTAGCACAAACGCGGTGAAAGAATAGAACCTCCGACACTGTTGAATCATTAATCGTAGCTCCATTCTCCTGTTAGCTGAAATTATATGCTACACCTGCTCCTTAAATGGATAAAATCTACCAAACCAGAATCGCTACTTCCGTGACCGTTTGCGTCTGCCTTTCAGTGATGTCACACACTGTAGTTGTGAGAGGGCTATAAAATTCATCTCTGAAATAAGTCTGAGGAACAGCCTCGCTATTCTACGACTGACAACAGTTTTCAGTCGGCAATACGGAAAAGATGATCCTTTGCTTACTCCTCAAAAATATTAATCGAGCTAGTGGCGAGTAGGATCCTGGGGAGGAGAAGGGAGGCTTTTGGAAAGGGACTTCCGTTGAAATTTGGTACCCCACCCTAAAGGCATGAAGAGGAAAAAAGTCCTAAAAATACCTGAAATAAGAAGTAATGGCAAGTAACACTAAAGGTTAAAAGATTTTATATATTTATATATTATCCTGTTATTTTCGGGTTACTTTCAGATGGTCAGGAACCCTTCTAAAGACTCTCTCTCTTGAAGGAGCTAGTGGTACAGCAGCCCATGCCTCAGGCTTCTCAGATAGATTAACTGTCAGAATTTCTCGGTGATACAGCTTTTTCGTGATACAATGACAGTAAAACAATGCTCCAACTGTCCCAAAACCATAGCATTGCTACCACTGAATATTGAGTTATTATAAATATTGCGTTGTATCTTTCTATATGTCATTTTATCATACCTTTATCAGAATTTGACATTAGTTGGTACGTTGGTCGACCAATTCTCAAATCAACCAGCACCCGAAATGGGAAAAATTGGCTAATAGCTCTCTGTTATACTGAATCAAGTGCAGCAATTCCATTATTTGTTCGTTATAAGAATCCCAAGAAACCATCTTGAAGCAATTCTTTGCTCAAAGTTTTCATAGCCTCTATACAAATTATGACTACCTACGCCTTTGGTCTCAATTCACTTAGACCAACTTATATACGGATATCTAGAAATTGCCGCTCAGCTTTCTTTAAAGTATGTAATCCGGTGAACAGTGTCCTTCATCTTGAATATTTAAAGAAGAAAAATGACATATTTTTTAGGACTACTGCATGGTAGGTAATGAATATTTGATAACGAGCTGACGACGCAACCGATTAAGCAATGCAATGGCTGGATTTTTATTATAGTGTGCAAACAGTTAATCGATTTGAATGATACACGATCCATCGTAAGGTGGAGAAAAGATAAACGTATTTGATTGAGGGTTCTCCGTATGCAAAGTATAGAGCAATACGTTATCCGAAGGCGGGCTTCCGATGCGGGTGTGCTATCATTCTTACTAGGGGCAGAGTTATATACCAAATTATGCAAATTGGTCAAGATGCATTACTATATTACATTGGATATCTAGATACAACCTAGTTTCGGAAGCAATTTATTTTGCTGCAATTTGACTTTGCTAAGCTAGCATCATATTTTGTATGTGCAATTGATAGTTTTGCTTCAGTCTCTAGCATTGCTGTTCTAAGTGAAGCAAAGCGACTGTCAAGTCGATAGCAATTTTATTTGTGAAGGTTTTTGTAAGATGAGCACCATTCAATCTTATACCTGTGCTCTACGTTTCCGATCCACATATCAACGCTGTTTGTTATTCTGAGCTTTTATCCATGTTTCCGCCACTTTCTGAGCCGAACAGGTAGACATCCAATTCACAGGTGTGTATGTTTTTTGTTCCAAGAGCATCCTTTCAGTGAGCGTAAGCAAATTCAAAGTACTTGTTGGTCTCGGTGTAGTTCCTTCATAGTAGTTTAGCTACATACATAAGGCACATCGTTTTCCTTACTTCTGTCCTTCCTTATTTCTTCCTACTCTGTTCACTGACGATATGTTGGCCCCTAGTTCTTCGAATCATGATGATTTGTAAGCAACTTCCTCCATATTTTTATAATCACATGACCAATGTAAGTCTATGAAAAAACAACATGCCAAATTTTGGCTTAATAGGTGATTTTTGTTTGGCATCAATTATTGTCACACGTGTTCAGGGCGTCTGGATAAAATGCAAATAAACGTTATAAATCTGTAATCCGCTTTCCATTTTTGGATGGAAAAATGTACGTAAATTTCAAAGCGAAGTTGGATGCTGTCAGACAGAAGCATACTTTTGGTCTGGAAAATTTTATTTTTTAGAGGGATTAATAAATGGTGAAAAAGTTGGGAAAATCATTGTGAAAAATTATTCGGCCCTAATATACTTCTTGTTCATAGCAAGGCTAGTTTTTGGGTATATACATTCTACCTCTATATCGATTTAAAATATATGTCAAATAAAATTTGCTACTGAAGCAGAATTTACGTATTTACGGGACCCTCCTAGAACATTTAATCGATGCCTTCCGTTATTTTTCTGAAGTACATCAAAAGTTAAATTCATATTTACCTGCAGCCGGAGCCAGAGACAGCACTTGAGCACTAGAGAAGGTCTCGCTTTGGCGCTGCCATCTCCACATTTATAAGATTTTCTGTTTAAAATGCAGCTTGCATATTATGAATAAATTTCTCATAAGAATCCCGAGCATTTTCCTTGCGCCAGAACTCCGTCACCTAAAAAGAGCTTGGAGGTGAGAGCGCTGTGTTATTCGTGTGTCATGGTACAGTCAATTTGGTCTGGACATTCAGTGCTCCAATGACAGATGAAATGTATGATTTACATTAAGTGACGAACTTTCCCATGGACATTAAGATGACTGAACACACCTTCTTGAGATCCAAAAATATATTCAATTAGTGCAACTAATGCACTATAACTCAGTCATCTATATATAACAGATTTTTGCTTTCTGGTGACATAAATTCACAAATAAAATAATTTTGTATCTATAATGGGACTCTTATGAAGGCAAAAAGCCTATTGTGCTCCAGAAGCGCTGTGATAGAACAGATCTTTGTTGACATTGAGTTTCAGAGGATTTAAACTGGAACTACTAGAGAATAAACTCCCTTTTTTGATCAGGGTAGGTGCTTGAGCCCTCAGAAAACGATTCTATACCTTACATAATCTAAATATCTTATCTTATTATAATCTCAAGGCCACATACCATTTCTTGCTCAGCTAACCGGCCTATTAAAACCTCCTAACCACCTGAAAGAAGTGAGAGCGCAATGCATCTCCTTGCATCATGCAGTTAAGACTATGTGTAAGGGTTGTGAGTGGTCTAAAGGGGTGCGGGTGTACCGGGGAGGTAGAAAGGGGGTGGAAAGAAGGCATCTCGAGTGGAAAATGTGATTTCTTCATCTCCCGCTCCGTCGCAGAAAAAAAATTAATGGCATCACATAAGCGTACTAGAAGCTTTTAGCTAGGATCATTTTTCAAATTTTTGGACAAAGATTATACGTAATAATAATAATAACAATAATAGCATGTCTTTTTTGCATTACTGAAGAATATTATACCAAAGGCGGAGTCTAACCGCATGATCACCCTACTCAACCAATAGCTATATACAAAACTGAGTGTAAATATTACATGGTCTTGAAATGTTTGTAATTGATAGCTAAATTGTTAAAATTTATTGTGTACTACATAACAAATGTTGTTTTAAAAATGACTTGAATTTTCGATGGTTTCTGATATCCTGAATGCCATTGTATAGCTGATTATAATAGTTAACTGCGTTATATGAGTAAGAGCGGTGAAATATGTGATGTTTTGGTACAATAACATATTAGTAAATCTTAAGTTTCTTTTATGTACATTTTTCCTGAAATTTATTTTATTATAAAAGTGAGGTGGTGAACAAGTTCTTATGATCATCCCTATAAAATTCAGAACAATGTAAATAAATAGACCATTAATTTCAAGTCAATAGTCTATTGCTTACTCTAAAGCAAAAAAGTAAATGAGTTTGAAAAACTATCTTATATAATGTATATAATATAATTTTGTTATTCCTATAAACTTTCCACCAAAATATATATTTTTCAATAAACTCAAAATAACGAAAAACTCGACTTGTAGATCAATTTTAGACAATACTTAATTTTGAAGCGTACAATCTCGTGCTGGGACGCATTGTTCAGTGGACTCCGTGGCGGTATGAACGATAAAAGTAACCACGCGGATCGCATCGTGAGTAAGACGGAGACAGATGGTATGCCTTCAAGATTACCAGCGTTATAGAAAATAATGTTGGAATCTGAAGCAATTGCTTTAAAACTTGACTATCTATCTTTGTTAAAGTATGATAACAGTGGTACAGAACAGGCCAAGTGAGCCTCTAAGTATTATACGAAATGGAGCTAAGCGGCGTATCTGTATGTGTAAGCAAACATCTCATGCGCATCAGACAAGGCAGGTATCAAACTGGACCTAGAAATGCCCCTTAAGTCACTTCTATATGCACAAGATTATCTGTAATCTGGTTATGAATGTACATTGATGGACATTACATAAAGCTTGCCATCCGACGTTTTCGATCTTGTTCCACGTGATGTCACAGGGGATAAAAGCACAAGCGACCAATAAAATTATGTATGCCCCCGATGCCAAAATGCACCCACTATTTCTATTAGCGCGCTTAAGTTTGCCTCGACGCCTGTCATAGCAGATCATACTAACTCCTTCGATCGTGACGTAGATGCTCGGCCAGAGCGAATTTGTGCGAACAAATCATCATACCGGTGGATATATATCGTGATCGATAGCCTAGATTTTTCCAGCAATTTCAATAGATTTTCCTCCACTGTGTAAATTGAGGATAACCCTTTGCTACAGCTACGCTCATGCACCTATCATCTTCTGGGGCTTTTAATCACATCTCCTCGAATAATTCAGCGAATGCAGAATGAATAGTTACAAGGTTTTTAGTAAAGAGTATCTTTAACAAGACGCGGAGCGTACACCGCGCTCACGGGAAGGATTGATTCTCGTCTTTTTCAATCCCTCGGAAAGATTTTTTTATTTCTGGAACTGCTCGGCATCTTTCGCTTCTTTATATCCGGAACCGGGATCATTTGCGTATTGTACAGGAAACGCTGCTGAAATATGAGGCTGGTCTTACAGTTACCGGGAATAATCGAGCAAGTAGATGGATTGGGTACTTCCTGTGCCGTAGTCTCACACTGTTTTCTGCAATCCGTGAGCTAGATATAGATAATAATTAGGAAAAAATTATAATTTCATATATTTAAAATTATATATTATTATGAGTCCGATCCGATACAAATATGTCATGGTACTTTCTGAGTCCTGGATTATTCCGCATTTCAAACCAAGCGACTGCGGTCTCACCATAGCTGAACGCTGAAGGGTTGGAAGTTTGATCCCCACATCCCTTTTAGCGGCTCTCTTGGATATTATATAATAAGTGTCAAATGGTATTTACTATTAACGGATCTGCAATAATGCCCCTGAAAACGGTCTTAGCTCATTATATTTTCTGCAAGTTGATAGATGAATCCACATACCTTTGAATGAATATCTTTACTGACGTTGTTTTGCCTCAGCAGCCTTTACATGATGAAACAGACTGATTCGGAAATATAATGACATTAATATTCACGATCCCTTCCAGAGTAACAGTTTTGTCTTCAACAAGACCTTACTACCTTTACTATTATGGGAAGCTAGAATACAGCGTACCCATTTTCAATGTTGATACATCCAAAAAAGAAAATAATGCATTGCCGCACAGGAACCATAAAACGAGATAAAATGAATCAGGAGATTCCAAAGAAGCAATGCAATACTCGCCATTTTGTGCTCCAAGAACAAATCATAAGGAAATCTTGATAAAAACTTTGGAGAACATTGACTAGATCTTTCCACGAAGCATACTGAACCAAACCGGGTTGCAGCCCGACCAAAAGGCACTGAATAATCTCCCTTCATTCTTCTGGAAGATTGAGGACTCTGACTGACTGTCTCTAGGGTCCTAAATTCCTGGATACACCACTGAATTTTCGTCTTCACCCAAGAAAAAGAATAACTAACAGTAAGCTTCAAAATGATCGGGGAATCAAAGACTACAAAATAGACTACAAAATAGAATATAGGACTGGCCTTGATGTATAACAGTTAACATCAGGCATGTAAGAACAGCTTAATGCTATTTTTAGTGACTAGAAACATCACAAAAAACGTTATTTTCAAAACACCTGAACATCTATGACCGATACACTCGCACATATAAATGCTGAGGTTAATGATAACGCTGAGCTCGCTTGGATTTTTCTTCCTTTTCACTCCTTTTATGCGAGTAAAAGGACTCTTAATGATTTTCCTGTAAGAATCTTTAATGAAAATGTCCCTAGAAGCGTGAAATAATGGTAAGATCCTAGAGTTGAGTTGATTTCTTGGGTTCAAACGATTCGTCGTCACAGCTGGTTATGGATGGGTTGCACCTATAGGGTGATACTGATATGAGTCAATGAAGAGAGAAGAGTTATATTTTTCAATTCCAACGTTTTGAAAATATGTATTAGATATAGATTTTTCACATTTTTTCTTATATCGCAAAAATCTGGATTACCATAAAGAGGCATACGAGCTTTGCATTGGTTTTACAAATATTTTTTTTACATATTATTTTCTTTCTACTATGTCTCATTTGCTCTATTTTCCAATACAAATTCTGCAATATATGCATTTTAGGATGTCGTTATACATATGATTTGATATGCTTCGATACTAATGACCTATACGTTTTTCCACAAATATATTCTCGAACAGAAAAGAGGTACAGAAATTGGTTCTGTGTGATAAATAATGAATAAATCGGAAAAGCATTCTTGATTCTTTGTGGCATTGAAAGAAAAAATCATGTGATATCTTATTTATACACTAGACCAAAATCAATCAATAAATAGTTATAGGCACCTACTTTTTTGACATGCATCTGAAAATTGCTGAATTAGAAACGTTGTCAGGAGTGTTTTGGTGCGTTTCTCAAATTCCTGATCATTATAGCGCGTAGCCAGAAATGTATATGTGGAGCTCAGGAATTTTGAAACTTAAAAAAATTATTTAGTCTCCCAAGAGTCTCACAGTATTTAAATATTAAGTAAAATTGCAGATAAAAAATTAGGGTATTTGATTTTCCTTTACAGGGTCGATTTTATTGTTTCTCTTTGATAACAAGAGGAGACCTAATTATTTCAAAGTTACTGTATCATAACTTGTGACTCGATCTATGTGAGTCCATTTCAAATTTCTTTATGTATTCACACTGTATATCCGATTCCCCCCATCCAAGAAATCTCCGTAATGAACGTCGCGGCGTGCTGACTTGAGACTGAGGAGGCAAGGAAGAGAGAAGCGAAAGGGGAGATCAATACCTACAAAGAGAGAATGTGGTGGCTCGCGTCCGGATTCGGAATGGAGTGAGGCAGGTTAGGAAGTCTACCAGCTCCGGTTGTCGGCCGCCTGTAGGCACGACATGCCCTTCTTACGACGCTATGCACTCCATCCCCTCCCATTCAACGCTGCAGTTTTCGTTTCCTTCGGTCCCTCTTTTTTTTGGCAGGGACGTCGGAATTCTGGGTTAAGATTCCGGGGCTGGTTTTCCACTGTTCAGATAATTACGTATTCTCAAATCATGTTAGAATTAGTATGTCTAAAAGTTTCTTCTATTTTATAACGTTTTTTCTTCTCCTTCTTCTTTGACCTTCGACGTTTCCTCATTTGGTTCGCTTTTTATATTGAGTCGATTTGCAAGTACCATTATGTAGTGGTACTTTTATATAAATTATGCACCTTGTTTTAGTTTTATTCTTATTTTTTGTCCATATATTAAGCTTCAGGCAGATAGTTTTATCAGTTTGTTATAATGATTAATTTTTCATAGCAGTACTCTTAAGCTTATGAGCGATTTCTCTCCTTTCCACTATGCAGACGTTCCACAAGGATCAGTCTGAAGCCCAACAGTCTTTATCCGCTCCATTAATGAATAATAGTTATTTGTGTAATATAGAATGCCTGCAGTGGATTTGTGTCGGTCAAGCGATAATATACTCTTGTAATAAAAGTTCTAATAACCCGTGATGAAAAAAGAGAAGAACGTCCTTGGGTTTTGGCCGAAGGCGTAGATGGATAGCGGGGTCGCAGGTTAAGGAGAGAGCGGATATCGAGATGGGGGACGGAAAGTGGAAAAATGAAAGACTCTAGAGCGTTGGGGGTGCAATTTCGTAAATTAATGATTTTGGTCCAGAGAAAAAAGAAACCAAAGGCAGTTTTCATTAATTAAGCATTTCTATCAGTAGAGCAACCCATAGACGTTACTGAGTATAATATTTTCATGGATTGGAGTAAATACCTAGCTATCATCCATTAAAATACACTGTAATGTACGCTCTCGTTAACGCCATCTATTTTTCTGAATCGCCCTTACACGAACCGCGCATTAATCTGCAGTGCCATTTGTACCAGTTTCGAAGTGATATACCTGAAGCGTGTTTTTGAAATTATCGAAGTTATGTACCACTCTTAAATAATAAAATTATTAGTTATACAGTATCTTTTAAATTCAAGTCCAAAATATTGATAATTCCAAAATCAGATTCGAATCTTTATTTCTGGATTTATACCGTGGATGTACAGCATCAACCTAATTTGTGCAATTCTCGTTATTGATCTTTAACAATCATGCAAATACACCATATGATAAAATGTTAGGCAGGTTGTTTAGCTCCGGGCATTCTTTTGTTATTCATTAGCAAACATACCAATCATCGGCAAGCATGATTATACGTCAAATCTTGAATCTTTTCGAATGCAGTAATCCTTCGTTTATAGGTGACAATCAAAAGTAATCAACTGTACACCGTAGTATCCAAACTTACTTTGTGTTCTAATAACAAAAGACAAAGGAGGGCCACTCAAGGATGCTCCTTCTTCACAATACACTTACACAGGTACTCCTAGTATGTGAGAAAGAGTGATCGCCGTGAGATATCCATGTTCCCAAACCACCATGTCTCCCGCTGTAGAGACAGATAGGGTTTCCTTCCTTCCTATCCCCAGCGTTTATTGTTAGACAACGCTACTCATTTGCATATCTTTGTGGATATACGTGGAACAATTTCTATCGTCATTTGACTGTACTGGCGTATTTGTGTTACATATATTTCATATATTTTAGACCTGCACTAGGCGGATTTATCCTTACACGTAGGGTATTTTCAATGTACCGACTTGATATGACTTGAGTTACATATTTTGTATTAAAATAACTGAAAAAAATGCTAAATACGACGAAAGAACGGTCGCGATGCAATCTGGCCCTCATTTATTATAAACCATCAATCAATGGTCCGACTTCAAATAATTACTTTTATTGGATGTTGATACAAAATGCTAAATTTTAAACACATATATAACCGCATCTGAAAGTAAATTGCAATGCTAAGGAATAGAGATCTTGCGAATAATACATCGACCATCCGCTGTGTACTAACATGATATTTATGAATTGCCTTATGTTGCATAGCTTCGTATCATAGGTCACATGACACAGTATTAACTTTGTGGGCAACGTATCTTTTTCAGTTAGGGGAAAGTTTTATCTGCGAAGAAGCTTCCTGGATACAGACTCTCAATATCTGGCAGCCCCTTCGCTCTAAGTGTGAGACTCTCCCAAAATTCGGCATGCTCAGAAAATCTCCTTGGTAGTCCACATGTTACCTACTATGGCAATGATCAATACATTTCATCATGATGGGTAGCATCATGCTTTTGGGTCACTCCTAGCCTATCCACCAACAAGTCGATTGCCGAAACTCCAAGAACCACCGATAAAGTCTCCGTCAATAATGTATAATTGTTACCTACCTACCACTTCTATATATGCACCCATCTCATTCCCTATACCTTATATATCTCATAATTCAAGAAAATTTGAGCTTAGATGTAAGAGAGGCACTAGATGGTTTAGTTCAGAAAAAGCTGTCGTGCTAGGAATCTTCTTCTAAACCAGGTGCAAAGAATAGTTCACCTTTGTCATTATGTTAGAAAGGATTTAATAGAAAAAACCGCATCCTTCCTGTCGCACCCCAAGCGCGTGCTACAAATTAGACTTCTCCAAGCATAACACCCAAATTAACTAGAAAAAACCTATGCTAACACATCAAAAACCACCGATTGCCGAGTCACTTCCGAAATCGACGTGTGTCAACCCTACTTAAGGTGACACAAAGAGCGAAAAAAAGTAACAGTAGGCTCTGGCCGCAACCACCGGAAGACACCGTGACGTCACGAGGTGTGATTCTCTACCGGAGATGAGCCCGTCGATTGTTTTATTTCCTGTTCCGTTTTAGTATTACGCTACCTTTATAGCTTTCAGTGGTTCAGCTTTTAAACCCGGCAATATTATTCTGGGAGCATTAAATTACGCAACAGCGATAGTGATCTCATAGAGTAATAGCTTAAGCAACCTAAAGACATTCTTCTCTCCAAAATTGCTCACAAAACTTCCTGTGGCAGACGAAGAAACAGTCTTACCAGTGTATTTCGAGCCAAACCTGACATTTACTAAGAAAAAACAATTTCAGGACTGTATAAGTATTCTTGAAAACTCCCTCATTTGTCTCTGGTGGCATTCGACAGTAATCAAAGCATTGAACAATATTAGACATTGTATTTTTGAGGTTTGAAACAACAAAAAGAATCTTCGGGCTCTTTTGGTTTTTCTAACAAATTAATGGGAGTCATATTTTTTCCTTTCATCTCATCAATATTGAAAGAAAACTTGTCACATTCATTTGAGGGAAGCTAAAGCTTAAGTGAATTCTAAACACTATAAATTTAAAAAACTGCATTTGTAGAGTACTAATACAATTTGAACAGTCATAACTGAATTAGATACTTCTCAAGAGCATAGTGCATTCATGGTGTTGGAGTAAAACATAATGAGTGGATCACTCGGTCAAAGTTGAAATTCGGGCTTTGTAGCGGCAAGTGATCGCTTTATAAAAAATTAAAGAAATACATTTTCATTCCATATACCCACATACATACATACATACAGCAAAGGTCCTAACACCTGGACTGCCTGGAAGCGACAACAGATGTCCCTTAAGACATGAGTTGATGTTGCTATCACACCCTTCACTGGGTTACGTATAACCATCCGATTGCTCTTTACAGTTAGACCGCCAGGCTCTATCGACGAGTCTAGGCTAAAGATGAAACATGCATGTCTATAGCAGGTCTGATGTGTAGTGGAGAGCATATACTTGAACTCCTTTTGTAGATCCCCATTTCACAATTTTCCCAATGCTTTTTTGATCTGAACAGCCTATTGCTCTCGCCAAAATGAGTTCTGTCAGAATGGTAGTGGTTTTCCTGGTTTCGTGCAGGAAATAAAGTAGCTGTCATCTGCGGAACTGTAGATAGGATTTGATGTTATTTTGATATGTTGTTCAGACAGACAGACCGATGGAAATGAGTGTCATTTTTTTTCGTGATGGAACGTCAAGAAAACCCAATATTTGGAATTCGAAATTTGGCAGTAGGAAGTCAAACATGAATGCGTGGATGATACTGGAACTTTTTTACACTACATACAAGCCAAAACAAAAAAAAAATCGTTCTCAATTCTTCCACATTCATTGATCCACTGACGGAACCTGAAATGTGAAGTCATTCACAGCTATAAACTTCACCTGATATCAATTATTAATCTATATTTATCCAATACGTTGTTTTCGCACGTAAACGCCTAAGCGATCAATTCGCCTGAATAAACAGCTCACATATACAAGTACTACGCATAGTCGATTTCTAGATAAGACACATTACTGCGACAGATGGCAGAATATTGTGAGAAATACAGTAAAGTGCGCGTTCTAACGCCATATGGCATATCGTGGTTCGCCATGAAGGAGTGGAGGACGACGACGACGAGGACAAAAATAACAATAACGGGCGCACCATAGGGTGTCCTTTGCCGATAATCGCCCTGTAAACGTTCGAACGTCGTTACCTTTAAGTTAATTGTCATTTCGCTAAATACATATACCTTAACAATCCTTTCTGTAATGATTCTGTTACTAGGGCGGTTAGTTCAGGGAAAACTGACAGTGAAGTGTCATTAGACAGAAAGGTCATTCAGACACTTCCCACGCCAGGCTATGGTAGTTTTGAGAGGAGTGCAATGCTTGAATTATTAGAAAATGAGAAAATGGCGTCAGGTAGGTTGACTCTGTACTTGATTGAATTTAAAAAATGATGGAAAATGAAACCTTTTCAAAATAACGTAAAATCCAGAGTAAACCTACTTGAGGCAAGTGTTTAAGAAATTGAATAGTGCTTTCATCATGATTTATATTTATTTATTCAATACGCTGCAATCTTTATTAAAAATCACTAATAGCGAATCAATAAGCTCCTTTGGAAAAAGTTAAAATATCGCACAATATAAAAAAAAAATAAAAATTTAATCCGTTTAACCTGTTTGACATTTTAAATAAAATCTACTATGTTCATAAGCCGAAGGTATTTTCAAATTCCATAGATATTGAAAAAATATATCGTTTTTTGTTTTCTGATGTTAACTACGCCACCACACCACCGATTTGTAATAGTTTGTTCGTCCTAGTCATAGTAACAGTGCAGCGTCAATATTTCATCAGCATCCCAATGAATGTTAAGAATCCTCACAATTTTTTTCAAACTACTTTCCGGGAAGTTTAAAATCAACATACTTATGGCTATTTTTGAAAATCGATGAGGTTAATAATTGGTTGAATAATCAGCAAAAAGCACAAAGCACCCGAGTTTCATAAAACCTAATTTTTTATGAATTACGGTCCTTGATAGTTCACAGGCATGATCAATGACAATCGCAAAAGTTTCAAAAATCTCATATTTCCATTTCTGTCAAATTTTGCACCGTTTTCAGCCGGATATAAATTTTCAGAGTCAAAGACCATGTTAGGTAGTGTAAAGCTCAAAAACACAACAAGTTTTCTAGATATGGGGATAAGAAATATGAACTAACAATAAAGAAAAAGAAGAAGGAGCTAATGGAGTTAAACAATCCATGGATCTAGTATGGGTAGGACAGACAGAATTAATATCTTCCATAGAAAAAAATGTCAACGAAAACAGACGTTTTCGACAAATGGTTTAAACGGTACTTTGAATCATGTAAATAATATTACAACTGCTGAAAAACCTCAAACCTTGAGGACTTAAGGATTATTCAAAATATCAATTTTTCTAAATTTCCAAGACCTACGAAATTTACTAACTAATCCGATGTGAAATCGCATACGAATATTTACTAAACTGACACTACTGCAATTGAAACATGTAGTCAGCCTACATGACGTTAGTTTTTTGAAGGTTAAATATCACTTTTGTAATTATTTGATACCCTTATTCAGGCAGAATGCAATAGGATGTAATATTAACAGTGGTTGAAACAGAAGAACGATAAACTAGTGCGCAGTAAGCAAAGCAACTTGGCAAAAGCTGGGAACGCCTACCTATATATTATATTCAGCATCAGTATCGCTCGAACGATAAACCGGATGCATTGCGCGTTGTTACATGGATAAGTAGCTCCAGTATTACTCTGCTGCCACTAGATACCTTTTGTACCAACACGTAATTTTTGATGCAAATAGTCATGGGAAATGGAACGCTTATTATTTTCAGTAGTGTTTTATGCATCTAAATTCCTCATAATATTGTCATGGCATAGGTCATTCGTAGCATGCAAAGGGTATAGCAACAGTTCACCCACATCCCACAGGTGTTCCCTTATGCAGTCGCCTATCTGAAAGTCGCGCTCTTCGGAAGTTAATCTACAGCCCGATCTAGCGTGCCATATGGGTCGGGCGAGATGCACTTCCGGCCAGGCAAATCGCGAGGACGTGGAACTATTTCCGGCGTCCGTCCGTCGGTCACGCATAGGTGACCACCACCCAGTAGGAATACGCATTGTTTCCCAGTGTAAGAAAAACACACATCAGGTGGTGGCTTATGGGGGCCGAGAACAATATAGTGCAGATGTCCCGGTGTAATTAGGATAATTCCACTTTTGATGCATGACGAATACCTATGGGAAAATGATGGGTATCTTATGTGGCTTCTGTAATAGGCGGTTCATTTGGAAAAAATATATTACCAGAAAAAATAATGATATGACGTTGTTTCAGTTAAATATCATACAAGGTAGCATTTTATATAGGCTGGTTTCGTCGGTACTATTGCGTGGCGTCGGTCTTTCAGTATGTTGTGGAGGATGGATTTTTCTCTCCTTACCACATCAATGCCAATATTCTACGGGGGTCGGTTTCTAACCAAAATTAATAGTCATATAATGATTATGTGTATTTAATTCGGGCTCTTCTAGTTCCCATGCCTAAGGGAGGGAAGAAATATAATAAGGAAAATCGAAATCAAGATATTGTGTATGTGTCAACAAATGAGCATAACGTAAAACCAAGTCACTCCTTTCCGTCCTTTCGTCTGTGTGTCCGGTCATTCTTGGCCCCTGTATACCTCGAAAAATGCTCTTCAACTTTCTATGAAAAGATTGACATATGGTTACTGCTGTGACTGGGATAAATAAGCTTATACTTATCCCAAATGTGTTCAGTGGTGGCAAAATAATTATCAGAAACGAAGAAAAAACGTTTTTGGTCTTGGTTTGGTTCGGTTGGAAGACGTTTTATCAGCCATAAAATGTTGGCCCTTTCGAAACTTCGTACTTATTAGATACATATTATTGTTCGTACGTTTCCACTCAACTCATAAAAATAATTAATTTTTCTCAATAGCTGTTGAGAATTTTATGAAGATAGCGTTTAAGGCGTGGTTAGCATCTTTCCCAGAATGGATCTAATTTGTATCTGACGCATCAAAATATTACGAATGCGAGAAGAGTGAGTGAGTAGGAAATACAGTGTCAACCCACTTGACGTCACTATTCCATATTTTCTTGTTGTTGTTCTTATCGCCAATACTATCTTGTTTCTAGCCTTCTAGACTAGACAGGTGGATATAGCTTTATTGGGAGAGGCATACTTTAGATGCTGTGATAGCCCACTTGCATATGTGGTGGTGTAATCGGCAATGACCAATGTACAGCCCCAATAGAGCTTTAATTCAGCCTTAACAGGAGCAGTGTATCATAGAGACCAACTAGGAGATCAGCTGCTTATTTTCCTTTATGAGCAATATATTCTGGTATCTATATTAGGTGGATTTCATTAAATTTCCAGAAGCGCCCAAGAGGATTCAATCACGTCCATTCGCATTAATCTAAAAATTCTGTGAGCTGTAACCATCTGGAAACAAACTCACTTTCAGCCCATCCCACTAGCTGACTTTCTGCGAAGAAAGTCATTTAAAAAGGGCTCGTTCTTTGATGAGTCGTGGCCTGACAAATTCGACAAACTAACCGGCATTAAGAATTATAATGGATGGAATTTTCATATTTTGAATGACTCCTACGTCACTAAGCTTTGGGACATTTATTTAGTGACATAGTGGAACTCTCAAATTAATCGGTTTGGGGTGAGGTTAATGACTATCAAAATGGTCAAAGAAGTTCAAATCTCATTACAATTTATCGGCACATGTTAGTTTGAGCTTTCTGAGCGAGTGGACAGTTACCTCCTATATGCTGGCACACTGTAGACGTTTTGATGGAATCTTAACCTTAAAGCCTCCATCGCGTGAAAAAGATCCCAACGATACAGTCACAGAAAGAAGAAAAGCCAAGAGAATAGTAGTGGAAACCGACACATCCCTTTTAACTATTAATAAGCTAAGTAGCCTCCCCAGAGTAAACCCGCATTAATTAAAAAAGGAAATAATGAACGCTGTGAAGTAAGTGCACACACACGAAGCCGAGCTCAGCTCACGTATTCGTATTCTTACGAATAGAAACTGGCAGGGAGTTTTGCGCTCGCGACGGAAATCTCCTCTTCTATTGAAGGCATCGCATCTTAGAGGGCAAAGACAAAAGGCCAGACTGCTCAAGTGCTACGCTCTTTAAAAAAAGCCTTCTGTAGTTCCCCCCTTATTAATATCTGAATATATGTCATTACTTTCTTGCCGCGTGTGCATGTGGGGAAGAAAGACAGAAAAATAGAAATGGAAGAAATATGAACCAGTGCAGTTTTTTGAGTAACAAAAATTTGTGAGTATGAAACTCAGTTTTTGAGCTTACATTTGCACTTATAGAGGAGCCAATGGTTACTGGACAAAGTGCAGACAGACAGACTGAACGACAGAGATACCGACGTGAATGAGTGACATCTAGAAAGTATTATATCGTTTCCTAATGAATTGAGGTTAGGTTCAAAGGAACGTGGAATACAGCTAAAAGATTGCGGTATAACCAGAAGTAATAATCAAGGTATTAACGATCGAATTGAATAAAAAAGTTCTACCCTTTATTATTGCTATATACCTGCAATTATTTCCACTCATTTATGTATATCCTTTTTACTATAGCAAGTCTTATTCCTCAGGTTAAACAGCAATTTAAATGTAACTATTATATATACAAATAAATATCTTAAAATCAAACACAATGGAAGCAAACACTGGTTCCTTATTCCCTTCCCTGCTTTCGTTATAGATGCAAGGAGACCTGCAAACCCACTCGGTATTGTGCTTGTTTCTTTGAACCACCCTGGGAACTTAATACCTTGAGTCAACATTAGATTTCAGTTGGTGTTCATACTACCTGCTAGTTGAACTTGAAAGAGATTAGTGAAATCTCACACTGGCGTATCTTGTAGGTAGACAGCTTGAAGTTAACTGGAAGATATCGATATTCTCGTGAGAACTATTTGGAGATTTTTGGGAAATCCGTCTGTTGAATTAACGGAAATATCTGACCACAACGTAAGTGTGTAACTTGATTCATCATTCTGTCATATCATATCAGGATGAAGCATAAAACTATATGTTTGGAGAAGCTAAATAAATTCGATGCGTCATTGGAATTGAGGATATGGTGTATGTGAATTGTATACGTTTATGTTCAAGATAGATTGCCGACAAATGACCAAATATGATAACTTTAAGTGATATGGAATTCCTACGTCTGAAATCATGATTTCATAAGTTGATTGTCACAATCCAAACCCTTAAAAAGTTATTCAGCCTATATATCGCTATCTACGTTATAAAATAACAGGTTATGCAGTTAAATTAAAGTTCCTTCAAGAATGTTCTTTCTTAATTTTCAAGCTTTCGGAAAATATCATCAGGACAGTCAGAGTTAGATTAAAATTAAAATTGCAAAAATATATAAAACATAACCATAGAATGAGTTCATTGACTTCAAGACGTCTGTTAGTTTGAAGTTTGCATACCGAAAAATCGTGTAACCTAGTAGTATATTTTACCTTCAAATTTGTTTCAAGAAACAAAAATATTTAAAAAACAATAATTATTAGAGTGGAGTATTTAATACCACCTGGTGGAAATATTCTATTAATAGATATTGTAGATTTTATAAAAAAAAATATAGTAATAAGTACCCCACACTTTTTACACTAATATCACCATGTTCTGAAAAATTAAAGACTAAAATTTAGTTTCAGGCTCGGTTTGCTCTAAATGGGTATTTATTTTGTTTTATAAGGTATTTAGTAACGTCCATTATCAAAGCTCCACGTTTCAACTTAAATCAAAATTCTTCAACAATTATTATTATTATTATATTTAGTAGAATAATTAAGTCTATACAAAATGACGTTCTTTCATGTTGTGCAATATGAAATGGAGATTGCTGTTTAAAACAAAAATCGATGACTACGTATATTAAACGGTGATGAGGGTAGGAGAGTGTAAAAGTAATGTCAAAAAACCGTGATAAAAATCATTTTTATCCTACGCAAGCACTTTTGCCTTGTTTCCTGGAATGAAATTTTATTGAATGTATTCGAACCACTGCATGTAAGACGTGAAGCACACACATAAAAAATCTATTTTAATAGTTAACCACACAAAAGTAAGTACTTTATAAGTACATGAGCTTTGTAATGAAGTGGAAATAGGTACACACATACATACATAACGGAGAAAAAGAAAACTCCTTTCTTTGAACTCGTTTAAGAATGCATGATGAATATAGTGAAAATATTTCAGCAACTGTAAGAGGATGTTCTTTATACTTTGATAACTATATTATTATCATTAATATCACGGTATCTATTTATTTCGGTATATTTCATTTATTTTGAGTACAGTAGAAGCTAGCTATAATTTCTTTGGTTGAATTGTTAACTTTCTAACTGCACCATCATTTAATATCAAAATGTACAAGGAGAAATTCGGTCTTCGTCAATAACTCCTGATATAACAACAAATATAATGATCCCACTTGGGACTCATACTTATGGTCTCAATTTTCTGTGGTCAGATTCCAATACCTTTTGCCAGTCGGCATTTGTATCGCTCAATGAAACATTAAGATTCTAGTATCTAAACGAACGCGACAAGATTGAAGTGAAGTATTTCAAGTGTGGACGAGTATTTGGAAAATGAACAGAAACACAAGGAAAAGTATGTGCGAGATGTACGACGATAGACTTCGTTAGGCATATTAAAAAATACATGAATTTATCTCATTTACTGCTCATAATATCATACATTTCAAACTAAAAACGTGAAACTTGCCAAAACTGCGCCAAAAGCGTCACCTTGCTGTAGTATCAAAAAATCGCGTTCTTATGACTGTCGTTATAACCGGGTTCTATGTTAAAATTTGTATATGTATATAGTAGCTTATTTTAATTGAAGATAATGCAAGCTTGTAGATATCGATAAACATTCATGCAAATTAATTTTAAACATCTGACGATTGTGCGCAGTTAATATGCAGAAACGTATAGTAAATCCAAAACTCAGGTTTGGAATGTTTTTATACCTGCGTATATAGCACGCGCTGGGTAGGTAAGAGCGCCTACGTCGCGTCGACTTCTACTCGTATACCTCGTCGTACGAGGCAATCAACAGTTGTGCGACGTGCGTCCCGACGATGCATCCATCGCAGGTGCCGTCGGTGGCGTCGACCCAGTCGGCCCCCTCGCCACTCGGCACTAACCCGCCTTCCTCCGTTCCAGGTATTGACATGGGCCGCAATCCTTGAAGTGGGGACCACGCTCTAGAGAGGGGGACCAATAATATGTCATCGGAAGACGAGAGCGAGTTCGGCTTGTACGCAGATAAACTCCTGAAGAAAACGAAAAGAACCAGACAGCGCGTGGACGCCGGCGAGCCGCGCAATTCCTACTCCTCGATCCCGAACTTCAGCTCGCGTCCCGCGTTCCTTGGTGGTACCGGTCCCAACCTGTACGGCGCCATTTTCAGCCAACAGCAGCAGTTCGGCCTGTTCGGGCCGGGCTTCGCCCCCAAGATGCTCAACGAGCTGCTGGCCCGCCAGAAGCCAGACAACCTCTCCGCTGAGGAGGACGCCAAGTTCGACCAGGTGATGAACGGGAGTGTCGGCAGCCCGCCTGCGGGGGATCAGCTCGCGCATCACATGCTCAGGGACATCCTGCAAGGTAGGACGAACGGTTTTTTTCGCGGAGACCAGTGGATTAGTGTCAGTGATGTGGTGGACGTGCGTAATCTGGACATTGGAGATACAGGTAATGTTTAGCTGGCGGAAATCCGACAGATTTGGATTGTGAGAAAGTATCAATGCGTCACCCTGTACTTTTACTGGTCGTTAACTGAAACCACACGTGATTCAATAAATAACTTCACTAACGTTTCGTTTATTCCGATAGCCTTTTTCAAATTCCAAATATGAAAGTCCTTGATTCTGCTGTTACTAGATGATAGACACTTCTTGTCTCCCAGTAAACTTACTCCGGTTTTGCTTATTTGTTGCTTCGGACGGTTTCTTGAAAAAATAGGGACCGTAACTTCAAATATAAATAATAGTTCAACTTCAATCACGTCCGACTTTTTTGTAGATGTTTCAAAGTCGGGATTTGATTATTTGAGATAGCAAACATTTACTTGGTTGAAATTATAAAATAGGTGAATGCGTCTTATATCTTATAGGGTCCAGACAAATTTGGAAAATGCACAATAAAATTTTTGCCTAAAACAAAAAATATCTCGCACAGGTAAACAAAATTCGTCAACTTAATTATGAAAATAAGATTAATTAAACCTAATTTCCATGGATGGATTTTGTCTCATAATGGTTTCTACTTCTACTGACCGCCAACTGAACCTACATATGACTGAGTAAATAAATTAGAATCATTTCGAACGTCTCAGCAACTTTTATTAAATTAAACGATGATTTTTTTTCTGATATCACAACGACATTGATAATACGTTTTTCTTCTTTAAAACAGGCAGCCGTGCTTCAGTTTTTATGATATACAACGTGTATCACATTTGGGTTATATCAATAATTCAAATGATCTGTATTCTAGCCTTCCATAATATATGATACTGAGCCGTTAACTAATTATTTTCTACGAAAAATTTAATGTCAATGTGTCATGAATTGAAAATTCAATTTTTCTCACTCTTGTGTTACTTTTTCAGTAACATGTGTTTTTATTTATTGGCCATTAAAATCATATGTATAAATCAGCTAGACAATTATATGAAGTTTCAGAAGCCATATTATTAGTATTAATAGTAACAGCAAGGCCAGCAAACTATTATTTAGCTAAAGCTGGAATAATAGTAGCTGAAATACACTGATTCAGGTTTTGCTTTGTAAGATCTCAAAATCAGATGTATGGATGAAACCCCGATTAAACCTAATTTTTACTGCAAATTGCCTGGCATTAAAGTCATCAATCTTTTCATACACGTGTCTTAGGGAGAATACTTACCAATTAAAAAATCTGTCCAAAGCCTTTTTCTACATTAGGTATAACTATTACAGTTCTACTATATGTTACTCGTTTGATCCTGCGTAGCTTTTCCTAAACTCATTTGTGCTCTTCTCTTTATGATATATGTCATACCCTCTCCACATCCTTAGTGAAATCCAAGTTACTTAGCAACTTTCACCTTGCCCATGTCTCCGATATCTAAAAGCCTTCAATATTATAATACGTAATTCAGTTGTAGTAACAGTAGCTACTACTTCTATTAATAGGGAGGGGGAGATATTTAATGTCTAGCTTCATATCTAAAAACCCTTGAAGCAACAGAAATTCATACAGTCGTGGCTAAAATAAAATAAATGTAAGTCTGTGTGTCGAATCATAAATGATCCTACATGGCAAAATAATTATAGTGGATACCCAACATGTACATTCTAATTGACTCACACTACAGGTCTAGCAAATACCAAACGAAATTGAGTAAACTAATCGAGAGATATCTTGAACTACAAGTTCAAACTCAAGTAATTAAAAAAATGTGTTTTTCCTTAATAGTAAACAGTATAACAGACATGTTGTAAACCATAGAACGCTAGATCCATATAAAATACTATGACTTTAAACGCGATGATTCCCGAGAAACCTAACTTTTAAAAATATCAAAGAACGAACTACGGATATAGAAAGTCCTGAAGGCATTTATTAGACAAACACCTATTTTCAGCAACAAACGAACAGAATGTTGTAGGCCTAGGATCGGTTAGAAAGCTATTAGCAAAGTTGTTCAACCTTTCTCTATACTTTGGTGTATCTATATTGAAGTGACGCGAGAAGCAATCTGTCAGATTGTTAGGTCACGATTTAGTGAAAACAAGGTTGTGATGTCCAGATTACGGTCTACTTCAGACAATGTATGGAAATGCGGTACCTAGGTACTCTTGTTATTTTTGTGTATAGCGCATTTTAGCTAAGTTACTGTCTCACTGTTAAATGCATTATAATGGTTACGTCTGATCTGAACTATTTAAACGATATTCGATTAGTCATATTAATATATCAAAGTTTGTCTATTTAGGTAATAAAAGCCACATATTGTTGGTACATATACTTGTACGTGACTGACACAAAATGCTTACCTCTGGTACTATTTAACAAACGAGGTGATCGAGATTAATATATCACATCTGGTATAGTAATAGAATCCTCGGGTGTTACACAACAACCAGGTACATCAAAATCATATTATATGAATCAAGGATTATGCATAATCACAATATTATTTCAAAATTAGGATCAGCAATTATAGTTACATATCTGCAAGTTGATTTGTTTTCATAGTATTCAATAAACACAGCAATTTGCAGGCTATCTCAATTTGACGTTTCTGTATGATAGCAATGATAAGTAATAGATTCTGACTCTACTGAACTCCATATGCTTCGACATTAGATCTCGCACTATCAAATTCATGAAGAGCAGTAGATAAATTATCTCAGTAAGCATCTTTACACAGGCACAATTATCAGTATTTTTGGTAGGTGAAATATATTCTAAGGATCAATGGTTTTAATATATTTTTTTTTTGGAACTCGTGGTATTGGAGTTGTAAATCTTGCTTTTGTACTGTACCTGTGTTGATTTTGAACCAAGTAGGTAATATTTGTTTTAGAGATACGTTGACAAAGAATCACACGAATATAGAGATTTTATGAATATAGGGAAGTAGAAATAACTGAAATATAGAAACGTACGAATAAACGAGTTTTGGAATGTTGCAATTTATAAATGTAGGAATCTAGGAATGTAGGGATATATGATTATAGGAATACAGGAATATTTAACGGTATGAATATAGATCTATAGGAAATCAATTATTTTTTTTTCAGGTCGCAAACACGAGCTCCTGGCACTGGAGCAAGACATGCGCAATGGCCAGGACCACATAAACAATAACAACAACGAAACAAAGTCCAGCCCGGAGCGCAACGACGCGGACTCTGTGAAGGACTGCCTCGCTGAGGCGGGGCAGCAATCCGAACTGATGGAAGAAACCCTGAACGGCATGGAAACTGAGTCGCTGCCCTCGCCCAAGGTGGAGCCTTCCAGTCCCGCCAAGCCCGAGGACGCTAAGAAAGCACGCGTCGAAAACATCGTGTCCAATATGCGGTCTAGTCCCGCACCTCCGCAAGTGAATGGCTGCAAGAAACGGAAACTCTACCAGCCTCAACAGCACGATATCAAAGCGGAAAGGTATAATAAAGAACAATAATTTTACAATTATTTCATACTATTGCAGCAGTCAGTTGTTCCTTACCTATCAAATTAATGTGCGGAACTTTTATCATGTAGATTGTAGATGCGCTTAGTTGGTGAAACGCTCCCCATCATGCAGATAAAAAGATTTTGTAATTAACACACAGTTTCACAAATAAAACTCTTTTTCTTTCTCGTTCCGATTTATAATTGAATCATCGTCGGACTGTTTGGATGAATTTAAAAGGAACTTACTGCTATTATAACTTTGAATTGAATACATTAATTGAACATACTAGTATAATCAAATGTTGAAATTAAAAAAAAAATAGACAAAACCGTAACTTTGTTTCAGGTATATGGACGACGAAGAAGAAGAAATCGAACCAATCCGGCAGAAACGAGTGGAGAAATCCATGCTAAAATCCCAACTCAGGTCGATGCAAGAGCAACTAGCCGAAATGCAACAAAAATACATGCAACTGTGCACGCGGGTGGAACAAGGCTCCGAAGAGAGCCAAGAGGTGGAAGAGATCCCCAGCGATAGCGAACAGAGCACCAAAAGATCCGCACCACCTTCACCGATGGCCACCAGCACACCAACTCCAGTACCCCAGACACCGACAATATCCCAGGAAGTGAGTAAACTGAAAGCGAGTCCTCCGGGTCCTCCTTTCCACAACGGGTTCCTCCACAACCCCCACCAACACATGAGCAACGCGGCCGCAATGTACCTGGGCGTCAGCCACAAACTGCTCATGGAGCAGGAAGCGAGGATGGCCAAGGAAGCGGCGGCGGCGGCTGCTTCGGAACAACAGCAACAGCAGCAGCAGCAGCAGCAACAGCAACAACAACAGCAACCTTTACCTCCAAAGCCAGACCAAATCACCGAACGACTGAACATGATGCGTAGCATCAATCCTACGGGTAGCGATTTAGAGGGTCTCGCGGATGCCCTGAAGAGCGAGATCACGGCGAGCTTATCGAACCTCATAGACTCCATCCTCCACAGGTTCGTCCATCAGAAAAGGTTGGTATCAGTACCTACCTTCGCTCTAATATACTTAACTTTAAGATTTTATTATATCAGCATCCGTTACTGTATAAGCACTTGGTGAAACCACGCGACATCGCACAATGGAGATACATAATGCATGCCTTAATGGCCGTCAGCACTGAATGCTGGAGATACGGGTTCGAGTGCCGGCACCATATTTTTTCTGGATTTATCTCACTCCAAAAATTGTTTCTTTAATCTGCATTTGCACAGTGACGAACGCTGACTCATCATAATTGCCTTCTTGATCGATTCATAGCTCAATTTCTGAGTATAAAAAAATGCTTTGTTACAGATGCAAGCAGCAGGACGCGGCTACGGCAGCAGAACAGCTGAACAAGGACCTCCTGATGGCCTCGCAACTTCTGGATAGGAAGTCCCCCAGGACAAAGGTCGCTGAGCGTCCGCAAGGGCCCCAGCCCATGCACAATCACCAGAACCAAATGGTAAATGGCAACGCGCCGATGATGGCTGTTCACAACATGCAGAAACCATCTGACCTACACATCAGACCTCCGATGTTTCAGACACCAAAACCGCCTGGGATCAGCGCGCCGCTGTATGGGATGAACCATCCGTTCTGCGTATCCAAGCAGGACGCGCCTGAGCAGAACGAGGCACTGAGCTTGGTTGTGGCACCAAAAAAGAAAAGGCACAAGGTGACAGATACCAGGATCACCCCTAGAACGGTGAGAATCTTTTTTCAGGCTTATTGGTTAGAACAAGGTGTCTCAGTATGTGACCCCTAGGGCCCGCGAATGGTTACAGCTCTGTTCAAAATCCAAGGAAGTGACATGAATCGAGACTAGATGATATGCAGTAAAAGCACTATACGTAGATCGCGCTGAGTCGAACTTTTGATATATAATAGTAGTTTTTTAGACCTTGGATAGCACTATACAAAGACAAAATCTAGTAGTGCGAAAAAATAATATCGTTCATATAATAGGTTGCCCTTAGGGTCATGGAGCTCCAACTAGTTCTAGTTGCACTTAGTCGTGGAAATACTATATTCGATATGCATCTCAGCATAGGAATTCTCTCATTCACTGGCTGATCTGTATGGAGCAAAACATCTTTTCTATACATCTGTTCATTTGTCCGTTTGCAGGTGAGCCGAATCTTGGGCCAAGAAGGCATGGGAATGTCTCCAGCACAAGCTGCGGCGGCTGCCCAGATGGAACAGCAATCGAACTGCCCATCACCACGGCCACCTCCTTACCACCAGCCGCCCCCCATGATGCCCGTCTCGCTGCCCACCTCGGTCGCCATCCCGAACCCGGGGTTGCATGAGTCCCAGGTGTTCAGCCCCTACAGCCCCTTCTTTCACGGTGCGGGACATGGACACCACATGGCTATGCAGGTAGGTCATGATAGGAGGTACATTACGATTACGATGGATGCTACAAAAGTTTTGGTTTTTGCCTGAATTACTGAAACCCCTCTCGTTAGTATTGGTTTAGAGGAAAAACGATTACAGATGCAGTAAACCTGAAACACGTTGACCAAGTCGGAAATAATAGCTTTTGTTTCTGCTAATCACTCAGCCACCAATGCATCTACTTTCAAAGATCAAGTGCAGAATTACACATACAGAGGTACGTTACTCTCAAACACTATAGAAATCCGAACAGCAGTTGCCGATGTCAGGAAAGAAATAGTGGCTAAATAACCCGCAATGTATTTTTTTCGGCTCACCTATATGAGTAACTAAACAGATCTTACACTTTGACAAATCAAAGATGTAGGAGAAATTTGCGGTTTATGAAGCAAACCTTCAAACCGTGATGACTGCTGCAATCCGAGCTGTCATTTTTGCATATATAAACGCAGACTACGTTTAAATGAAAAATATCATTATTATTTAAAAACAATAAATCTATTCACTAGGCGTGTTGTATTTACCGATAAATCCCAAGACGATGACGTGTTTTAAATGAATTTCCTATGAGCCTAATAACTACCTGTGTCTTACGGCTGCATAAAATATGAAATAATCTGATTAGAGATGCTTATTCATCCATATTTTAGTTTTCGATGCAGTATTAATATGCAGATGCACGGATTGTCTGTTATTGATTTCGTGTTCATATCTCATTGCACAAATCTGATGTAAACAGGTGGTGATTGAAGGTGAAATCTAATAGGAAGGTACTGGACTTCCACAGTTTAAGCTGTATATAACTACAGTATGGAAGATAAGTCAGATAAATCAGCATCGATAACTGTGTCAACACAGATTAATGACACATTTCTGGAGTGAGACGAATCCTGAGCATTTTTAAATCTTTCGTAACCCGAACTCTTCTCTCTGAGTACCTCCCATTCCAAGCCGCTCACCACTGGAGAACTTTACAAGACGATTTATATATACTGACCACAGCAGTGCAAAATTCACACGGAATTCTGGAGACACAGGTTCGAGTTGCTTTGACGGCATTGCCAATGTAAATTTGTAAAATTACTCAGCAAGCAGCTTAAATTAACTGCCTTTATATACAGGCCTATGGTGAATCCTGAACTGCACTCTCCGTGGAAATATTTGAAAAGAAAAATGAATCCTCTTCTGCCTCTTAACAGAATTATCTAATTCAAAATTTCACACTTTTAGATTACAGGATAGCATTCAATTATACACAAAGCGCGTAATTACACACAAACCGGCAACACTGCGCTGCGTTCTAACCTCAAATTTTCTTGTTCCAGGCGTCGTCTTCGCCGCCCCGCATGCACAAAATGGAGCGTGAATCGCCTCCCATTCACCACCCGCCCACGTTGCTCCACCCCGCGCTGCTTGCGGCCGCCCAGCACGGCGGGTCGCCCGATTACGGCGCCGCCCACATGCGCGCGCCCTCTGGGCCTGGAGCGGCGGCAGCAGCAGCGGCGGCCGCAGCAGCCGCGGCGGCCGGAATGGGACTCAGCGATCAGGATCGGAGTTCGGACTGCAACTCCGGGGACATCGGATACGATGGCATGCAGCCTACTATATCCTTTTCATGCAGAAGGCAGATGCACTCGTCTATGCGAGATTATATCGATAGCGTAAGTCGGGGACGGTTGCGGGCGTTGACGTCTTTGATAGGCTGAAAATCATACATAATATTATTTTACTTTATTTTCCTACTGCACGGAAAACGGTGAAAATATATCTAAAATAAGTATATTTTTACTTTTTCTCTGACTGTCACTTACGCAACTGAGGAAATATATTTATTAACGTTTCTCTTCCTCGGTAGCAAAGTGCAAAACGTAGGTACATTTTGAAATTTTTTCAATCAAATGTGGTTTCAATTAACAGTCAATACAAACGTAATATGCATGTTGGAGTGTCAAAAGTTGCAGGGAAGCAACCTTACATGAATTCAGCTTGATAAGACATCAATGCTTGAAGTATTGCTGAGAGGTGGATGATGTGATTTGATACAGGGTTAAAAGCCTCACCACCATTTCCTCACCTATTGATAAAATTGTCAGATGTGCTTGGAGTGATTGAAACTATTTTCCAAATCCTTATAATTTTGAGTTGATTTTGGCTCTTATAAACGATGCAATTTATTATTTTAATTCATGTTGAAACACTTCGACGCAAGTTTCAAACACATCTATTCAACCTTAGGTCAAGTTTGACAAATTAGCTTCCAAGCCACCTCATTTCTTCATCTTCATACATATTATACAGTCTAAGGTGCTTTCTTTTATCGCATCGTTCATTTTACATTGTAAGCATACCTTTAGGGGGATGTTTGAAAGATTCATGGGATTAAGGTTTCTGATCAGACTATTCACTCCTTTGAGCGTAAGTCGGAAATATTTTTTTTGTTCTATAACATCTAAGTATCAAAATGAATTACGTCGCAAAAAAAATTGTTACTCCAGATAAAAAACGTTTGGCGACACTGTTGTGACATATTTTGTATCACGATACCTCACCACCGTGTATAAATTTATACCAGAAAAGTAAACCTCCTGGATGAAAAAGACAGGCGTAATGCCAATCCAATCTTAAATAATGTAATTACTTGTAAGTCTTCCACAGTAAAACCTTTGACTCGGGGTTAAGTTTTTGATATAAGGTATCGTATGTGTGTATCAATTCGTCGTAATAAAATCTAAATAAAACCCCGCGGAATCCATAGCAGTGTCACACGCAGACAATCAACTTCTAGACTTACTTATTCATAGGGAAAAGTTATTTCCTTAGTTTTTTCGATGGAAAAAAGTACAAACAACTTCAGCCTTTCAGCGTCATGTCAGTTATCAAAGTAGCGGTATACATCTTAATATGCCTGTGATGACTATGAGAACAAAGGGAAGTGGAGCATATGGTTGAGAAATGGAATATGTAATAGCTACCAATTACCTACTGACGTTGACCCGATACTCATCAATAATGTTAGGCACAGCTTCAATCCCTTGAATTGTTTGAAACAACATATTCGGCGTTATCGATGACTGATCCATATACAAAGTTTCCTTGCTTGAAAGTGTGACTAGTAAAAGATTCTGAATAGGAATATTTTTTCATGTTATTTGTATCTTTTAGTCCTGCGATAAGTACAGATAATATTTATTTTTCGGAATTAAATTTACTCTTTTCGGAAATTGATCAGGTATATTTAACCGAAAATTATCCTAGCGTTTTCATTCATATTGAGATCCTACCATCCTATGTTTTCGTTTTTGTTGTACTTCAAATAAATGGCAAAAATAATGATTCTATCTATGTAACTATTTTCATACGGATATCAAGGAGGAGGACAAAATATCATGAAAAGTTATCTGTTTGCGGTACTGTATAAGTGAATTGTATTGTTTATCACGATATCTCACTTCCATCTTAAAATTTTGAACTCTATAACCCACATGCCTTCACTATCTATAAAGGTGATACCTACAATACAAAAAATACCTTCTAACTTTCCTGAAAAATCAGATTGGCTGCTCATATCATTGATGAGTAATATAAATGTGAAAGGAAGTAGTTTCAAAGATGCCATTAACCAAACGAATAGTCTGATCATGGCCTAAGCCTTGCTAATTGAACAGCATCCCTCTAAACTCCGTCTCCTTTTGCAAACTTATAGCAAGATATGTCCTTAACTCCTGTGAACTCGTCAACATTGACGCCGATGCACCTGAGGAAAGCGAAGCTGATGTTCTTCTGGGTGCGATACCCCAGTTCGGCCGTGCTGAAGATGTACTTCCCGGACATCAAGTTCAATAAAAACAACACTGCCCAGCTAGTCAAGTGGTTCTCGAACTTCAGGTAAGCCCAGTTCAAAATGTCTCTAGTATTTTACGGAAACCATTTTTTTAGATCAATCAATGCATGCTAATGCTTGCAATTTCTTGCAGTGGTTCATAATGATCTGATAATAATATTTTATTGCTTTCCTCGTTTAGCCTATACTATTCTTCTAATAAGCTTAATAGCTATCTAGAGCTCGAGAAACATAGCAAGTTGAATGAGGGGGTTCTATATCTTTAGCCTCACGAAAACAGTAAGCTACATATATCGTGAGGGTATGCATGAATAAAGATTAAACTCTTTGAAAACAGCGTTTCTCAATCTTCTAGTATTCGTAACTACTCGTACAGTTTTCTGCATCGAGCCTCGAAGCTCCAGGAGGTGCTGCTATCAAATGTCTATACCTATTTGGTATATTTAAACGCCAAACCTAAACCTAAACCCTCAAACCGTTAACGAAACCTCATCAAGATTCATGAAACAACAGTATGATCCATGAGCCTCCATAACTTGAGTAATTGCTTTCCGATTTCAAGAACACTTCATAAAATCTTGAAGTATAAATCTAATCGAAGACGACCACCTTCCTTTGAGAGCAGCAGTTGTCCAAACAACCGAAAACCGTTAAAACATCTTAAGAAATCGTTCGGCGGGAAAGACGGTTGTAAAGTGGGGTAGCTAAGACGTTAAACGCGTGCCTTACGCCTTGTAAGACGCCGAGGGAACTCTTTCAGCGACGGTAAGGCACGAGAAAGGGAGGGTAGATCAAAAGCCAGCTGTTAAAATCTTTTGTGAGGCGTAACCGTCTTTGTGGCTTCAAGAAATCGCTCGCAGTCACTTACCTGATGGGAAAGGTAAAGACGTTTGGTCCCATAGTCGTGCGGGGTAAAATTTTCAAGGCAACGCACAGTGGCCAAAAATTGGGAAAAAGTCAATATATCAATAAATTTGCAAAAATGTGGGTTTTCGATGTCGCTGATTACGAATCCAATGACAAATTTGTCGAAAACTATATATCAGATACCATATAGCGTCAAAATATGCAGAGAAATATTTTATTTCCATAATGATCGTAACGTCTGGAATTCTTCTGGTGTTTTATGCTGCTGTTTTTGACTAAAAACTAAAAATGATATGATACAGATATCTAATGCGATATTAAAAGTAATTCAAAGAATATTTTGAAAATAGTCCCCGAAATAAATGTGGAAAATACATTAGATAGTAACAATAATTGTTATAAACGTTAAGGAAACACGACAAAATACGTTTTAGTTTCTCACTGTTTCATTAGATTATATATTAAATCTGATCAACAACCATTTTTCCTGACAAAATTCTGTGGAAAATTAATCCCACGTATCTTCAAGTAAAAATCAACATAGAATTCGAATTCGCATCTATTCTCAGCTGATGTTTTGATATGCTTTAGTGAAAAGCCTGGCCTTTATGAGAAACTAAGTAATCTTGCGCTACTCGGTGGAACATTTTTTAAAGCCATTCAAATGTATGCATTTGAGAAACCTAGAAAGATAAATCGCAAAATAATATTGAGCCGGTTTTAGGCACTAATCATAAATTCATATTAATTAACAATGAACTACATGAACATAAAAGAATAGCATGAAATTGCAGCTATTTTCTGTTTCACAATTTCACAAACTCAAGGGTTCGTAACGTTAAATATATTCTTCTGCTTCCATTTTTTTTCGTTGATAGTATTTTGAGGCCTTGAGGTGGGTAACCACGCCCCTCAAACCTTCCCGCCCCAAGGCCCTTGCAACATCTAGAAGGAAATGTTGGAGCAGTAATCAGAATTGGGATGAATCCTTCCAATAACAAGCTCAATCTGTGAAATAGGTGCAAAGGTAGCTTTAGGAAAAATCTAGGCTAGATAAATCAAATATATTTTCTATCTGGGCAAAAATACCGTCAAGAGTAATTGTGTTTCTGTACACTTCTCTGTACACACATGTAGGTAGTTTTCTACAAAAAGTATCAGGCACAAGTGAATAAGGTATTGATCGCCTCCAGGTTAAAAATGATTCCATATCTGATAAAAACAGTACACAAGGTAACTTTTATATTCTTTTATTAGGAAATTGGTTAGATAAAACCCTACGATATTGAATTTCTTATCTAATCTAGAGAAGGCCATCTGCCTAAATATGTACTGATAGTATGGAAGTAATTTCACTTAATGCTTGAAAGCTTTACTACTTCGGATATCAGGTTGAAATGCTTTGTTTGCAATTATTGTTATTGACTACAACTACTTCTTGGATCGTTTTTTGTAACGCTTTATTTCCAGTTTTTTCTCAGAACTAGTGAAGGCTTTTTGACTGGATCAAAATTCTCAATAAATATGCCTTTCAGTCTGTATATCTGTGAATATCAACACATAATTTCACAAATATTTTTGAAACTTTGTGTTAAGTACAAAATGCTTTTATCTGCATGTCAATGACGTCCAATAAAAGATTTCATATTTCGATTATGTAAACATTTTTCCTAGCTTTATATTTTGAAGCATAGGAGAGATCGTAACCTAAAATTCCATTTTTCTAATTCAAAGACTATTTGCTCACTTACTTTTTTATCCCCTATTTGTACTCCAAATAATCTGTACATATTTTTCGTATTTGCTGTTTTATTTATGCGTTGAATAGGCCATGCTTGTGAAACGTCAAAAACGGTCTGGAAATAGTACTAAGCTAATATTTGAGACACTTCTATCCCAGACCATATAAAGGTTTGAAAAATATGTTTAATTTATCAACAAACTACTCATCCACCAAAGTAAAAGCTCCGCTAAGAAAAGTGAACCATTTCATATTTAACATTCTGCAGACAAATAGGCACTTAAAGGACCCACGCCAGTTTTCTTTGAACCCTTCCCCAGGCGATTCTCCGGTGGAAGAAAAACAGTGCTTGGATCGATGCTCAAAAAAATACATAGCATAATTAGCAGCTTATTATGTACACAGTGCACAGTTTTCAGTTACCTTAATGACACGAAATTCTCAACTACTTAATTAAAAAATTACTTAATTAAGGTCTTGAGACTAATTAGCGCGGGAAGGGCGTTTTCTTTCATTGCGGTGGTGCGCCATCCCCCCACCTCCCATCTCCCACCTCGACGCGTCTTTTTCCGCGTTTTAGGTAAGGTTAGCTCGTTAGCATCTCGTATATATGTAATTAGTAAATTAGTCATTTAAGCATCGAACAATTGCCGGTTCAGGTGTGGGAAATTAATGTCGGACAATCTGGGGAGAACTTTTTGCTCTGGCTTGGCACTTTGCTAAAGGTGTGAATATATTATGAATCCTGGGACTCGGGAAAATTTAATTGCTATGCTCAGGCATAGATGTTTTAATAAACATGTTCACTCTGGTGATCTTGCCTTTAACTTTTTAGTAGTATTCAAATTTCTGACAGCGAGTAATTACTCTTCTATTACTCCTCTAACTGACTCTGGTCCTGCTTTAGTTAAATAAAGTTGTACACTGCATAGATGACATTTGTATGAGATCACTGGTCGTCTCATTAGAACATCGTAGGTTCTTCCTTATGTCATAGAGTCATAGACAATATAAAATGTAGCTCAAATATTATTATTTATTAATTCATGCATGTATGCATCCAATCACAGACAAGATCACAGTTTCTCTAATTGTGTAATATGCCTATCCTGGAAATATATCTGCAAAGACCTGCAAACTAAGCCTTTCATAAGAAACCTAGTATCAAAATAACTTATTCGTGAATATGAAGTCATACCCCCTTTGGTGGAAATAATATCAAAATGACGTCAATTTGTCTGGTTCCAGCAGGTTATGTGTCTAGCTTGTAAATAACAAAAATATAATGCCAATTACGATAATGTTTCATGGGCAGTGTCTCCTCTCTTCCACTCCTCAAAATCCATCACATTGTTACCAAAAAAGCGAACTGACTCAACTTGTCCCAACATTGGAAATACTCACTCATTGTTTTGTCGCATCCTTCCCTCGTTTTTTAATTAAAGTTAACAAACTTTAAAAAACAGCTTATTTTTTCCACACCTCCGTACCCTGAACAATGCATCTACAAATTAAAATTCTAACTTTCTTTCTGAATAGAGGCAAGATTGTCATACTCCGAAGAGCTTGACGTGAAACAATAGGGCACAATTCGTATTGTAAGTTCGTTTTTCAGAATTGTAACTTGAAGTTGGTTTATACGCTAATTAGTCAATGCTAATTAAAAAAGGCACAGTATTGAACAAGTTAACAGAAGTTACTTGCAAAGAACTGCTCGCTGAATGGAACAAAAACCAACAAATTATTTTATGCTTGGTTAGCTTCGACTGCACAGGGGTGAATTCAGGAATAGACCTTCTTTATTCCAGGTGTCGATGGTAAATAAAATTGGACAGATTTATGCAACTGGGTTGTTAAACTTTCAATCACTTTATCCTGGATCCTACTAGCCTATATGGAATCTTGGCACTAGCACTAGCATCGTCTGACGATAAAAGGCATCATGGATTTGAAAATACCTGGAACTTGACGTAATAATAATTATTTAGAATGATAATACAAGATGTTAAAACACAGGGGTGAAGATGAGATACTAGTGGAATTTTAGCTTTCAGGTATCACATAAAACACGAAATCGTAGTACATTAGCTCTGATGTAACGTAATAATATGGAAAAAGCTTTGTGTTCTGAAAACAATATCAAATACGAAGCTTGAACAAAGCCATTCAATACAGAATTAAATAAATCATAATCCTACTAGTGTTGTGCTATGGCTTTTCATGAAAAGTAATTAGCTATATTGCTTGGCCCAATCTGCCATGTTCTTGTCCATATGGTGGAGTACTTCTGCCCAATGCAGGCCTGGCAGAGGAGGTGTGCTTCTAAAATGTAATCGAAAATATAGATGTGATCTAATATCTCAATGTTTCACGTAATAGATATTTTGAGGTCTCCTGTAGGGTACGTTTCTTTCTTCAAGCTTTTCAAGGGGGGAAGGACGAATCTTAGATCTTTCCTCGCATTGAATTTCCTATCCACGGGTCTGACCCAATAGGCAGTGCACCGATTCATTACAGCTACCAAATTGTCGCTGTTTTTTTTGTATGAATAGTTAGGTTTTATTAATTAATCCGTGGTTTCCTTTCTAACCTGAATATGACTCTGCGTGATATCGAAATATGGCCTACCCAACAATTTGAGGCGAAAAATAAGTGCTGTACGCGATTCCGCATCTCAGGGCTTTCGTAATTATAGACCAGCCTCCTTTAGAATCTATTATACAGGACAAAATGCATTAGCAGCATCCCTTTTAGTATTTGGCTATTGTTTCGCAGGACGTACTGGGTATTTTTCTACGTCTTTGTTGGATACCTTTCAAACAGAATGCCTTGCATCTGACAACAACAAAATGGGAAGTTTGTCATATGCCTTAGATTACAAACCAATTTTGTTACAAAAACTGTGTTGCGAGAGCAATTGAAATATATATAAATATAAATCTTATTGGTCATTTCTTTAACTATCATAAAAGTGGAGAACACGCCCACGAACTGCCATTGAATCCCTCCCTAAGAAACTGATGAGCAAAAATGGCAAATAACTAATTTTTATGTTTTTCAATTCGCTCACAGAACCACATTTTACATGGTTTCAGATTTAATTATCTGTATATACATGAAAAAATGTACCAAGTAAATTACCTCAGCACTTAGTACGCGTTCATATTGTTCAAATTTAAATGACACCGGCGCATGACAATGCTGGTCACAATAAGTTATAGGGCATTTTAGGGCACTAGAACTTTAAACTTGAATCATTTGCTGTTTCGGCGATGATGGAGAAAAAAATTTGTTCATAAGGGGCGCACAGTGCCTGCTTAACGCAGCTGGCCAGAACGTCTAACCAGCAATCAGGAGATGTGTGATTCGAAATCCTTGGTAGGCCACAGTTTTTCTAGGCGCGCATTTGTGCAATACACGCATTCCACGTAAGCGAAGCAACAGTTGTCCTACGTTAATATTTCACCCCGGCTAATACGGCCATATTAATTATGGATGCCCAATTGGTCTATAATTGGCGTTTGAATTCAATGACATGACACTACCATGGTTAGGTAATATTAATACAGTTCCAACGCAAACATTTGTATTATTATAAGCTTCTCCATTTAAGGGAGTGATTTAAAGGACTATTGAAGGCATCACTGGATTGGCTGTGAATGAAAGCATTTGCTGTTCATCGCAGTGCTGGGTCCTGGGGATTTATATACAGGGTCAGAGTTCAGCTGATAAATGTCAAGCTATGCTTTGATGTTGAGATAACGTGTGTATTGGATATCACATGTTTTTGTAGACTGTGTGATTCATCACAGAGTACTATACCTCAAAAGGCTTAAAGTCCTATTTATAAGCTTCGCACTTGACAGTTCGATGGAGCCATTGATAGACCTTAGTTTTCAAGCAAATACAGCACTCTAAACTAACTCCAAAACATCATCTGATATCGCTCATTTTTGAAATAGTACTCGGTGTTTTTGAGCAGCGAAGCATATTCCTACTTTGTGGTGACTTTCATTTTGTCTCACAGAGAAATATTTTATGGAAAACCGTTCCGAAACTCTTTCTCATAGACCGTTTTTTACTTGCAGTGTTGTTAATTTATTACATTCTTGTATCCCGATTACGTTTATTTTTATCGTAGAAAGTACATACTCGCATTAAGGAGCATTTAGAGATTCAAATTTTGCTTTGACATCAGGTTATCACAATTTACATGCATTCTCAATCGAGAGCTTAAGGTTATTCTTGCCAACTAGATCATATACGAGTATGTATAGAGGAGAATGAAGTTTTTTATATGTAACTTCTCGCAAAGGCAGAATGCGCAGAGGTTCTCCAAAGGAATATAACAACAATGACTCTGGATACACTATAAGATCTCCTGCTGTTGCAGTGCATTAGAATTTCTTTGAGGATTCGTCAAAATCTTTAATCTTTATCAGTATCGAACAAAGAGAATTGTATTTTTGAAACTGTAAACTACACAATTATATTATCAACAATGCGCGAGTGAATCTTTAGAAATAACGTTTATTTATTGCTCGCCCTTCTCATAAAATATCAATAAATATTAATATAACATCAATATTACCAAGAATCTAATTGACGTGTGTTGACTTGTAGTTGATAAGTCTAAAAAATTTGAAAACAAATGCTGGTAATAAAGAAACTTATTCTAAGCTACCCTTGTGTTCGCAACTGTCAGTATAATTACAGCAATGGGCATTTCAGCAATAACTAGGTAAAGCTCCGTATTATGTCCCCGATGGAAACCGACATCCATCATTTTATGGGACAGTAGTTTTTTGTCGCACTAGCATTATTTGCTGACTCACCCTCCCGAGAATTACATTAGGGAAGGTAAGGATATCAAGGATATCAGAAAGAGGGGCGATTTCACCCAACTGTACAACGCTGATCCTTTCTTCTGTCTCTTTGCTATTTGTAGGGTGATAAAAGTGTGGATGCTTTATTTTTAAATATTTTTCTAGTCTTCCTCAAATTTTTGTGTATATCATAGAAAAATTCTTGAGGGTCGAGAAAAATGATTTGATTAATTTTGAAATAAAACAGATAAAAATATACCTACTTGTGATACGAATATGGTAGGAAGAAGCATAACGAGATAATTTTTTCAATTTTATGTATTTTCTTAGTTTATGGTTTAGTAGGCTAGAGTGAACAAATGAATGTATCTTTCAGTATCAACACTACAATTATAGTTTAATTTGTTGGGAGAAGCCTATCATCTTGTGATAGTTCATCGGCAGTAAAAGTCTAAGCACGCCCGGTAAACATCGACATTTCTAATTGATTCTTATACCAGTGGGTGTGTATTTATACAGCGTATCTAAGCAAACTTGATCTACCCATCCCAGCTGGTTTGTATGTGGCTCCAAGGTGTGTCCATGTTAATTAAAAATTAACCCAAGTCCATATCGAAGAGGGCCGTGACTGACCGGAAGTAATTTACTGTCCATCCGCCTCCCCCTTCCTCCTTTTCCTCCCCTTCCTCTGCCTCCACCCCGCAAAATCATAGTAGGCGCAATCTTGCCGCAACCTACCAATAATTAATTAGCTTAATTGGTGATTATTGATCAAATCTAGTTGCTGGTTAATTATTTATGCTTACATTAACAGCTATTATCTGGATCGGAATCTTTATGGCAAGAATCTCGATGGGTAGAATATATAATTTGATCAATAGTTCTGCATCATTTTGACATAATTTGTTCCTCAGAATTCTCAGTCTATTACTGAATACACTTCTGCACTGAAACACTTCCATTAAGAATATTTACAGTATGGACTGTTAGTGATAAGATTTCCAAGAGTATATAATGGATAGATATCTTGTTGCCTTTCATAAGTTTGAACTAACAATTAGCAGTGACAATATGTGCTAATGAATGAAAAATATTCAGCTATTAAGCATTCGATACAACATTATGCTTATCAGTATGATACTAGCAAAACAAATCTGCATTATAACATTATCATCTTATAAAATACCCGAAACTTGTAGTTAAGCTTTTTTGGAATCTCCAACTGCTCCAAATTCGATATAAATCTTTATTTATAAAGTCATACCAATGTATATAAAATATACCGTGGACCAAGTTGTGCCTGTCTTGAGTATTTTTGAGTTCTCTTATCGTGATATGTATACATCTAATTAATTACTACCATCGAGACGTTATCCGAAAAAATAAACAGAAAAACAAGATGACCCATAAAAAACTACTTATACAGTATAACAAGCTAGTCGAAGTTTTTACTAGCTCATCAGGGGTGCGCATACCTTATCCCAAAATGCACCAGGTCTACTTCCGTAACGGTTTTCCCATCGAACATCTGCCTCTCACTTTCGGCCGGTATTGTTCCTACGTCTCAACGATTTGGGGTGACGACGATGTGGTATAGGGGGTTGAACGTCCTTTATGACTTGTCTCTAAAAAGTTTTCGATCAGAGTACACACTATTATTGTCCATGTACCGGGTGCGCAAAAATAATCAATAAAATTATTATTTTTCAATTTTATACTTCAACCTACATATGTCAGAAATACTTAGGTATAGGTGTATAATTTGAGAGGGAATGCATTATTCTCATGCAATAAAACCTTACATCCAGATATATTATACCAAACTCAGATTATACAACAAATAAAACACATATGGAATCAGTATAGTGCTTTAAAACATTATATTCAAAACATATTCAACTATTACGTTACATATTAAACCTTAGAACATCCGCGTTACAATATTCCAAAATCAAATATTTTAGAAGAAAAAGATCTTCGTACAATCACAAATGAATTGAAAATAGGAATGCTGCACGTTAAAATTTCAAATATCATAGCATGCTTGTGAAATTCGATTATCAGGAATTTTACGAATATGCAACTTCTAACTGCAGACAATCCTCAATATTTTATTTTATGTATGTAACTACGAAGAATAAAATGTTGCATCAACTTAAAACCACAGTTCTTGTTGACCTGATAAAGGTTCAAGCCCGCATTTTCAGTTTAAGATCACGTAGGAATAAACCACCTGTGTAGATAGTGTACTTGAATGTTAAGGAGGTCTTACTGATTTCTCCATATGTCGAAACTAGGTTTATGCTGGCACCCAGGTATAACTTTTCATTCGTAATAAGGAAGCATGGTCGATATTTCACTGGTTGTTATACTTACATGATTGACTTGATTACTTCAAGTGTAGTTCAAACAGAATTTGATGTAATGTCAGCTGTTGAACAGAAGTAATCCACATTACTGTACTAACAGTCAGATGAAGCTGAAACGTATGCAACAGAATAAATTTGGAATAATGAAGTCTGGTATATCGTTCAAATTTTATAATTTAAGATCAATTTCTGAAAAATTCAAATTGGTGCCTTATTTATTGTATCATGTAACGTAAGCTTTAACATAAGATTTTTGTTTCGTGATTATCATCAAACATCTATTGTATTCCATTTTTAGACACCATAAGCGTACACTCAAACAAGATAAACTTGATGATTGACATTTCTGCTGTTATAAAAATGCGACTGTAGATGGCGCACAATCACTGCTGATTTTCTTTCCAGCTCAAATACATAGACATGACTATACGCTCTGTCTTTCTTAGACTCATGGGACCGTGCTGTGTGTAAAGACAATGTATATGTTCTATGGGAATTACTCACTAATATATATTTAAATCCACAACTGACAGTTACATTTTGTTCTAGGGAATTCTACTACATCCAGATGGAAAAATACGCAAGGCAAGCAGTGTCCGAGGGTGTGAAGAATGCTGATGACCTCCACGTGGGAGGCGACTCAGAACTATACAGGGTGCTCAACTTGCACTACAACCGAAACAATCACATCGAGGTATGCGGCCCTCAGGTTCGTGGAAACCGAGACATCCCGACACAAGTTCATTTTCTGCTTCAATCATCCTGATTTCATATTCAAGTTGATGGGATCCACTTCAAAGTCAGATATTATTTTGATAACTATTCATGATTGACTCGTTACTAAATATAAAGAATCAAATGTTGTTGGAACTATAATGACGTCGACATTTTCTACTTGAATTTGTATTAGCATCGGTCATATTTATCAAGCTGCTTTCTTCACAGCAAACTCACTTCAATCTTGAATATACACAAAGTCTTATCTTCCGTTTTCCTTATTTCCCACGACTATTTTAATTCAAAGGACACCCCGTGGATATTTCAATTCAATAAATTTACGAAATGTGAATTAAATTTATATATTATGGTTTAGTACCATACTAATTGGAAAGGAATGTTCATGGATATGATGAATTAGATCGCCAAAATAAAAATTTAGGTTATAACGTGATGAAGGAGTAAAAGTTTTTCTGATGTCCTCTACAGGAGAGCCGGTCTTGGATCCAGTATTCTTTTACTGCGCTATGTAGTCCCAGCAATTTGAAAATGAACAGTTGTGATTATTTTTGCTTCTTCTGCATTTCAGCTTATTAATTTAACATGATACTCTTTATTTTATTTGGCTTTGTATAGTGATGATCTCGATTTTTGCGTACTATATTGTATGTTTTTGTATTACTTAGTGCTATTTCAGTTGCATTTTACATATATGATTTCACGGACACAAAACACACCTTTTGCAAAACAAGAGGATTGCATGGTTAGTTATAGCGATTTGGAAAATAATCAATATATTACATAATTGTTTTCTCGGCCGCAAACTGATTTTGAGCAAAAGCTGTACATATTCGGCTAGATATTTGATAAGTAGCGAAAATACATATCAGACTTCACCCTGCAATGGATTTCAATTAAGGTTGCAAGCGGTGAAGCGAAAATTGAACACTTTTTTCATGTTTCTGAGTTTCCAGGCATTTTTGGAAAAAAATCATATAGTCTTTAAGCGTAACTCGAATTCGTTTTTTATCATTAAACTTTTTGATAACTCCTAGTCATGGTGATAACATTATTTAGCTCTTTTATTATATGCTACTCAAAGCTCATGGAAATAGAAGAACATAGTATCAGAATTCTCACACCTAGTATTCTATTTATATTGGCCAGCTATTTATGCTATTAAATTATCTTCTATTCTCTTGGGAGACACGTTTTTTCGGGGATTATTGTTGAAGGAAACTGCTAGAAAACTTCGTCCATCAAAATGCCCCTAAGATAGTTCATGTCATAAGATATTCTATTTCTTGAGGTGTTTCATGCCCTAAAACATCCTTTTTCTCGAATTTTCTCGTTATTTTGATGTGTTTCATGACTGTAGATGTTTCAAGTTAACATATACAGGGTGGCGCAATTTAAATGTACCGCAAGCATAACTTATAGAGAAAGAACTTCTCCAAAACAGCTAGAAACACATAAAGATTGAATTTAGGGGGCACAATTTTAACCCGAAAATCATTGCAAATCCTTCAACCCCTGGGAGGAGGTGCCCTCCCCTAAACTTTTTGAAATGTTTTTTCGATGCAGTTATGCTTTGCGGTCTGTATTCATTCTCAACTTTTACACACTTGATATATAAAAATGCATAGTGTGTATCCATAAAAATATTTAGTTCAAATAAATAATAAATAAATAATACATAAATAATAAATAAATAATAAATAAATAACAAATAAATAATAAATAAATAAAATGAATGAATTTGTTCATTTACTATACAATTTCGTCTTTATGATGGAAGAGTTTCACCAAGTTGGAGCATCCACAGATACAATTTTCATAATCAATCAATACCTCCAATGCCAACCAGCCAGTTAATGTACTAAACTCCGCCTTTTTTTCAGGTTCCTTCAAACTTCCGATTCGTCGTAGAACAGACGCTACGCGAGTTCTTCAAGGCGATTCAAGAAGGCAGGGACGCCGAACAGTCATGGAAGAAGTCTATCTATAAGATCATCTCGAGGCTGGACGACCCAGTCCCCGAGTACTTCAAATCCCCCAATTTCCTGGAGCAACTTGAGTGACCTGTGGACAGGCCAAAACAGCCCACCCCAGGCAAGCTACCAGTGCCCCAGGAGCCCATGGCCCCTCACCGCCCCCAGTGGGGGCCGCGATGGATGGGCGCGACATGTTAACCCTTCGCAAGGACGATTGTTGATAGATGTGTTATAGATTGACAGACTTTCGAACAAAGCATACTTGCCTCAGGCTTCGCGGTCCGTATGGGGCCCTCCGTATACCAGAGGACGTCCATCAAGATGCCTGTTGCCCAAGATATGAGGTCTTTTGGAGGGTAGGGTCTGGTAGGGGCGTCAGCTCCCTTTTTGCCATACATGGACTGATTGAAACACTGCATACCAGAAAATGAGTTTTACTTAGATTGATCTAAACATCTACGTTGCGAGATTAACAACGTTTGTAATTAGCAGAGGACAAACCGGTATAAGGCACTGTCAAGTTTACTGCTCTTGTCTTAAAATCAATTATGACCTAATCACTCAACTGAAGGGATGCACAGAAACGTAAACAATGGGCGTCGCAAGGATAGCTACTAAGGGTGGAAGTAAGTTTTATGACTAAATATGGGAATCGCTTCAAAATTTTCTGACGATGTTTCACAAATAATTCAAGGAATTTTATTGAGGTACATAATTTTCGGAATTATTGCTAATTGAATCATTTATCGATTGATTGATTGGTTAATTCAGAGATTGATTGACTGTTCGATTCATTGATTCATTGATTGATTGATTTATTGGTATGTTGAATAATCACGTTAGTTAGACAGATTCAAACTAAAAAAATTGAAAACTTCTCAACCCGGAAAAAGCTGTAAAAAGAACTGGGAAAATCTCACAGCCAAATCCTACTTCTTGACATTGCGACCTGTCTAAGTATTATGCATAACAAAACTATTTGATTTTGATCTCACAATCTATCATAGATCTTACTTCCGACTATACGTGGAATATCAAAATAGAATAAAATAAAAAAAATCATAATTCAATCTAGGAATAGCTTTCAAATCAATTCATTCTTTCATGGGTGTCAAACCATATGTTTCTACTTGAGTATCAGATATCCTTCCAAAGAATCGTGTACTTGAATTAAAAAAATGATGCCTACAGTCTCTACTATCCTGTTGCATTACCAGTGATTATCATAGATTGTGAATAGAGCAAACATGTACCTTCTAGATTTCAATACCAGTACGAAAACATAACTGCAAGAATCTGAGTAAACTTCACGTCCTGAAGTGCAGTGTTTCATCTTATACATGTGGAATAAGGAGAGATGGAAGTCCACTTAGAGGCTTTGTGCTTACAAAGTCCTTTATATCTCACGGTAGACATGCATCGATGGTATATCTCATTATTTGACGAAATTGTCAGCCAAAATGTCTTCTCGTGTATAGGCAGGACCACAGCGGACTTCAATATATTTAAGAATCAATCAATTTATAAGAAATAAACAGTGATCTACCTGAAATAGACCGCCGTCAAGTCCTCATTTTTTCTGACCAGCAGTTAGCAAGTTCAAAATCTGCACTTTTATTTCAAATATAGTCCGATTTTCCCCACACTGTAAACTGTGCTGTGTAAAAAGAAACTGATTTTGTATATATCGTATGTATATAAACGTAATTTATGCATTCCTAACCAAAGTTATCTATTTTTTATCGCCCTCCTAGTCGTTTTCGGTGAGGACAAGTGTCCTCAACTGATTCTTTTGACATTTTACTTTGAGGAATACTTGTAAAATTTTTATATTAGCACCTCATAGTACAATGTTTGATGCCGTCTAGCTGCACTTTCTTCTCTATCAAATAGAGTAGAAGCGCAGCTATAAAGTTTTGTATTGAGTAGATATGCCTGTAATCCCTGTGCTAGATCAAAGAATGAACCATTCAGCTTGCAACATAAAATTTATCTGCTAGTTTGCCGAAATCTAAGTTGAGCTGCAGTTGATGCTGATCAACTAAGTTACAAACTGGAAAACTTAATTGGTAAATTTGACGATAAGAGTTTACTTTGATAAAACTATTTCATTATTTGAAGGAATCTTCTTCAAGTAAATTCATTTATCATTGTTTTGATAGAGCTAAGGTATATCTTAAAAAAACGTTTTTTTAATATCTATATTACATATTCACATTTCGTTTTTAAAGCAACAGTTTGCTTTTTGATCTAGCAATTATTTCACCTTTATATTTCTTTGTAGGCTAGTTGCTGTTTTATTTTCGATTTTGTTTTGTAAGCATATCTGCTGAATATTATTTTTTATTTTATGTAGGATGGCCAATAAATCTGAACTCTGACTCCAAATTGAAATTAAAAAAAAATTACCAAGAATATACATTTCATTATATGGAAGGTCTCAACTAAGCCAAATAAACAGTCCAAAGGAATTTAGTATTTTCGACCTTATCGATCGCTAAACTCAAAAATATAGTATTTTATGAATTTATTCATGATACATTATTGGTCCTCTGAAAAGTTGAAGCATATGCAGTTGCTTACCAGTCCAGTGCTGTATCACATGAAGTTTTAGATACTTAATTGACATTTAACAGTATTTCATGTCCATCCTATATTAAATATAATTTATTTTTTATTATTTTTAAGTTATCACGTGCACATTCTAGTATATTAGTTATATACACGATCTCCTGATCACAGTGTGAGGCAACTAGTCATTTAATAAAATATATTATGATTTTAATTTTATTTTGTTGTTTTTTTTTTGTTTACCGCATTATTTTGCTTGTTGAATTTCTGACCTTTATGCACCCTTTCCTAGACTCCCCTCGTAGTGCAATACAAACAGCATTAAGCTGTGAGTTATATAATAGATTTGCAACTGACTCAAAAACACTGACTTAGCATGCATAATGCTAAAAAAAGGAATTCGCAGTGAAAATAGTTTTCTTGAGAAAAAAGCATTGCTACGCTTAAGATGTTCTTTAAATCGTTAAATAACTTGAAACCATTTATTGTTAGCATGGTTGCTTATTGTTATATAACACACCAGCTCAATGTATCAACCAAATTCAAAGGCATTGTCAGCAAGCGACTTTTTAAACTTTGACAGCAATTGTGTTATTCTTTTTCTAAAAAACTCGACTTCACTGAGCTCTGTACTTTTGAAAAAAAACAGTATAAGACAGAATTTTAAGAAATATACTCAGTAAATTATTTCGATAAAAGTTTACATAACTACTACTACCATGTATTTTGTAAATTTTGATTCTATCAAATGTGGATGACAAAAAATCAGTTGGTCTTCATAACACATCGATACTATGAAATTTCAATAAAACAGAAAGCCAATACACTCAAAATTTGGAATAAAGCAATATAAACCTCAATTAGAGAACTATAGTTTATGGAAACGAAAGAAGGGGCAGTTGCTGTCAAAAATTTAATTTATTATCTACCTTTTTGACTTGTATTTTTTGCTTTGCAAAAACGACTGACCACTAGCAGAGACAGTTTGCAGTTGGGGCAAAATCTCCGAAAGTTTTAATAGTTTGGCAACGTAGCCAAATCGAAAAAAGCCGCGTGTGTACATAAAAATTCTTCAAGCCCAAGCAGTATTCCTTCACATCCCACAATAGATGAAAGAAATTAAAGCAGTCCCGAGCAAACATTTATGCTTCCCGTCTACATCTAGACTGGGAATTTGTGATTTTGCTGTTCCTACGAAAAAAAAGAGAAAAAGAAAAATGTACATTTTACTGCCGAAAAATTTTGGAAAGACTGCCGTTCATTTATGGTTCAGTTATATTTTTAATTTAACGTTGAATTCTTTCGTTCGTTTTCAAAATTGATGTTTGGGTGATTGTTGAGAATTTTATGTTCGATTTTCAGTTTCACGCTCGGGACTTGCAGTCAGGTAATAAAATAACACGAAAATGCAGTTTTTTTAAAATTTAAATATTAATATAGTTATGTATTAGAGTATTTAAAGTTGTAGATGACCGTCTGTTCCCAAACCCCAAAATGCTCGGTTCTTCAGAAATCAAAAACTGTAATTATAATGGTCAAATTATTTGTGTGACTACCCTCTAAGGTATCTTTCGCAGGATAAAAATCACTTTAGACTATACATAAATGCTTACGTGAAGTGCTGTAGCTCTAACTATGGAAAATTTTCAAAAAATCACTGACTGATAAGCATATAAACTTCAAAAAGTCATGTTGCCTCTCCGAAGTAAGTATTCTAAATGAATTATATGCTGAATTGTAGATAAGAGAGCCTCTAGATAAAGCTAAGCGACTTCGCGCTTCGATTTGATTTACAAAGCGTCATCAGACTTGCTAATGTTATAAAAAATAAATTACAACAAAACGCATCACAAATTTAGGACTTTTTTCATCACACAGCTTCACCTCAATGATGGAGGAGACAGAGTATCTACAATCTGCTCCCGATGGTATCAAAATAACATATTTGAAAATAACTCCATCCCTACATTTTGAATTGAATGTGAATAGAACAGCTTTAAAACATATTTGAGATTATGAACTTTCTAGAAGAATTTCGAACAAGACCTTTGGACGGTATACATTATGAGAGTTGAATGCAACATGATTTAAACATTATAGATTCTTAGTTATCAGATTTGAAACATCCCATTTTCACAGATCCATAAGACCTTCCAATAGAGATATATGTCTGCGGCTTCACAGAAAGTAAAAATTTGAACATAATGCAGAAACCTTTATTAAAAAAGGTACAATTTCTGTCGATCGGTTCGTATGTTGAATTATTAAACAATTTTTAAGGTTCTTCAATACCCAAAAAGCCTAGTTTGCCACCCCTTCATTCAATTTGAGACAGTTGGTTACCTATCACAATAATATTCCTCGTTGAAGTCATGGCATAACAGTAGCTGAACGGAGAATCCAGGATTGGAATGTGGGAGGGCTGAAGGCTTGGGCTCTTCATTGTGGGGGGTGATGTAATCATCGGGTTTTCAAGCAAAAATATACATTCTAATGTAAATTAATCAAATAAACTATCAGCATCTGAATTTAGTAAATGTAGGTATATGTCATTGTAACCACAACTTTATTATATTCTACCAATGTTGAGTGTCATTTGGTTGGCGGGTTTCTTGTATTTCTAAGACCAGGCACGACAGGAGGGGTGGTGCGGAGGAAAACACATAAGGCTCGGTGACTAGGGGAGGGGTTGGCTTCTAAGGGTGGCCTAGAAGTAATCGAGTGATTCAACTTTTTACTTTTTGCTGTTTTGGAATCTGTTAGATATTTGGAAACCCATACTTTGAAAATCCATAATTAAGACATTCTTTAACCCAACTGATTCCAATGAACAACAAAAATGCTTCAATTATCATTATTCAGTTCGTTTACGAAAACAGAACTCTTCCAATATAGAGTAGAAACACATTAATTTTTGTGTGTGACTGATTAAGCTGATGTCGCTGCAGCACTGAGCGTTGAAAGTATAATTATCAAATAACTTGTACATAATGTAAATTATCACTATAACGTACCAAACTTATTTAGCTACGTCAAAACTAAATGGACATAGACTACGAATTAATTAGTGTCATAATTTATCAACCAAATTATTTCATTGTATAACGGGATACTGCACTAACTATCTATGCCAATATCCAGGTATTTCTATTGCTTTAACTCAATACACCGATTACAGAAGTTACGAACAGTCAATCGGCAATTGACATATATTCACCTAAAACAAGCACTTATTATGCTCTCAATCATTTATAGCATAAAATAATTTTACATTACAATAGTCATCTTTTCCATCCACAACCTCAGGAGTGAATAAAGAGCGATCAAGCTAGGATTCAAAACATTTAAAACTCACAAAACTTGAGATTGTTTTGATCAGCATTTGCAGCCATTTTGAAAACCAGTCAAGTTTTTTAGAAGGATCACGTTAGAAATTCCAATAGATGGAAAATGTGCAATTTTATTAGAATGCTAAACCTGACTAATCCAAAGGGCTGAGGTCAAATTCTGATAGAGCATTCAATATATTTTTCGATCTAACAGTGAGTAAGATATGTCAAAAGGTACAGAATAAGAGTGGATGGAACGAAAATTAATATCTATACAATTATCAATGTTATTGGGCATAATAACGAAACAAATTCATTTATTGCGAACTCAGGTAACTTCTGTTGTCCTGGGTCTGTCATGCCACTTGAAAATAAAATAAAACTGAAAGGTACTACTTGGATCTGATTATCGGCGTTATCTGCAGAAACGTCAGCCACACAAAGCCCGATCAGTGAATTAATCAAAATTCAGACTAGATACATATTTCTGATTCTCAAAATAATGATATTCCGCTTAATGGCGATCTCTGAGCTATACAATAACATATCATATGCGGCAAACTACATCATACCTTTGAAGTACACAACAATGCATTCAATTTGCATCTAATGAGCATAGATAGTAATGGCACGTCCTTGAGCCTTAGAGGGCGGTCTGCCGAACTATAAATATGTAAATAGCTTTCCTCCATTCAATAGACATAAAACGGGTAGATAAATTGCACATATTCGGTGTTTATTTGAAAATAACTGGAAAATAGTCGAATCGGGTACAAACCTGAGTACAAAAGTTTGGGAACCGCGCGGTCTGGGTACAAAATGAAAAAAATAGGGATGAAGAGAATACCTAAGTGCTTTATTTTTGAATGTTGTTTAGATACCTGCAGATTTTTACTTGGCTATGGACTGATGTTTTCATAAATGAGAAGCTGCTTATGGGCCACTTACTTTTACTGTACCTATTATGTTCAATTTGTTCATAAAAAGCATTATGATGGAGCTCCCAGAAGAAAATAGATTTTACGCAAAATAACACATGTGTTTTACATGTTTTACTCAAGAACTGCATAAACCTGATGATCTCTGATGTTTTACATCAAAAACATGCCTCTTATTGAAAAAATAAGATGTTGGAACTTGCAGTATATTCAAAAAATGCACGGCTTTCGGTTGTAGCCTTGAAAAAGGTGACACAAATTCAAACAGTTTAAAGTTGCGTAAAATACTTTTTCTTCATTTTCGGGAACATCATCAAGCTTATATTTAAGGTTGCCCTAATTTTGCCCGCGCGAATGGAGTGAGATCATACTATCACTAAGTATGTACACAACAAAACGCTATCACTGGTGTGCCAGGAATTTTCATCTTCATCTTTATGCCATGGAGGTGCTGGTGTCTAGATCTTCAATTTTATTGTTTGATTCTGGATACATTCCATATGTCAAAATGTTTCCTGTAATACAGCTGGATTTCAGAAATACTGTATCTTTATAGTATTTCTGAAATTCAGTCAAAATGGCCACCTTTGCTATAGATCAAACATTCCAAATAGTCTCCATTCCATTTCCAGATATCAAAACTAACCAAAAATGCCTTTCACGATTTTTACAGGCAAAGTCGTTTACATTTTGTGTTGAAGCTCGTTGCACAAAGGGTCCAAATCGTTTCGCGATCTTGTTATGTGAAGGTTTCACTCTATTCTAGCGTGCCTTTAGTAAAACCACATTTTTTATTATCATTTTCGAGCATATATTTATCTCTTAGTATGACTTATGCAATATAATCATTGTATGAAACAAATAACCACATAACATCTGGTGGACATGAACTTCACAGTGATCTATGCGAGATGCTGCATATCACGTGGATTTCATTCCACTATTGCATCTGTTCCATGGGGGATATCTCCTATAAATGATTTATTTTGATGAAACAACGGTCCTAAAAGAACACTATAACGATACATTTTAGTTAAGTACAAAAATTAACTATGAAAATCGGCCTGATTCGGTCAAAGTTCTTTATCGTTCGAGCGCGTTCGGTCCCTTGAAACCAACACAAAGACAGTGCTTCTTGTTTATAAATATTTCGGTCCGTGAAACTTGACAGTTAAGACCTCAAAAAGTTACTGTTGGTTTTAACAATTCAATCCAACTTTAACTTAACAGATTCACCGACAATTGACACTTCAAAGCGAGTTTTTGAAGGTTCCCTTTGAACCAAATTGATGCAAAATCCGTCATCTGGGTCTAGATGTATTACAGCAAAACATGAAGGATGACTCAAATGACTGAAATGCTCAATTTGGTGCTAAATGATATTTCTGTCTTGAATATAATTTAATGAACATGTTCTGAGAGTGCTTAACAAATACCTGATTGAATGAGTCTCCTGTTGCTTGGATTAAGCAAACCGTACGCCTTCGAAAGATTTGAAACAGGAAATATCTTCAGAAGAAAAGATTAATTCATGATATTACTGGCCAGCAAATACATGTTCCCTAATACCTTCATTTTGTTTTACATTCATAGTCATAAACGAGAGAGATTCAGATTCTTTTCGTTCTGTCCATTAATGAATTTATTTGTCATGATACTATTCCAAAGCTTGCAAAATATATGCCAAACACAAAAGAAGAATATTCATGGTTCGGAAAAACTTCCTAGATATATAATGTCTTATCTTAATAACACTGACTTTAACTCTACAAAAGTACTTTACTTTGAGCAAGTTCGTATACTTAATTTAGAGTATTTCAGAACACCCAAGCTGTGTCCTTTTCAATCAAAGACAACAAAACTAGCTACATGGTTTTACACTTTCATTTCTGATAAAGAACAATCCATTTTCTGTCTAATTTAAGTTACTGTTAAACTTGTTCTGTCAATTGCTAGCATCATTCACTGTATTTGATAATAACAGTTCTTTGATAATTTATTTAAACGAATTAATCTTAGGCAATTCATTGTAGGTACCTCGATTATTTAAAATGACGTTTTGGAATATCTTTGAACCCTTCTTGCATTTATCAGTATCTAAAACTGAATAGCAACAGGCAAAACATTATAAATTAAAACGAAGGTGTCAGTTTCTGAATATCACACGATAATGCAATATACAATAAAAGCTTTATATTTCTTTACAGCCCATAACGACGATATAATCAATACTAATACAATAAAAGGCATATAGCTCTCCAAAATCAAAGACTGCTTGTTGGTAATGATACGTTCAATATTTTTCCCGGTAATATTATGAAATAAATATCACCCGTCATTTAATAGGTGTTGCAATGTTTTTTGAAAGTATGGATAGTGACAGGAGACTTATTTATGCAGTCAAAAACCTTGGCACATATATATTGATTTTGTCTGTTCAACAGAGAAGTGAGAAAATGAAAAACTTCCAAAATTTGCCTACCATAGACGAGCTTTTCTCCTTTGACAGAAAAAGCAATGAGATACAAAGGAAATTGCTTTAATTTTTTTCTATATGATTGCGAGTATTATTGCTCAAATGAAGCGTGAGGCTTTATATATTTGCTATTTTAAGAGAAAAGCAGTTTTTGTTAACTGGTCACTCAGGGTATATGGATTACTTAAGAACCGAGTTCAAATCCAGTAACAGCACTGCCCACTGTCAGATTGTTCATGCTCATAATATTTAATAGCAAAAGTAAGACAATGAAAATATGATCTGTTATCAGAATTTGCTCTGATATTTCAATCAAGCCACTTCTATACAAGGGAAGTAAAATTCGATTCATGCACGAGGGAACTACGCAAAAAACTCGCATCAATTCGTACTTGGTCGTACCGAAGGCGACCACAGTTCCGGATTGTTAAAGACAAATCTAACAGATAAATTCAGAAAAGGCCTGAACAAGGTCACGGAGAAATTACATTGCTTTCTGGATTAGACTGTCTAAGTAATTTTTGAGGTCGATCCAAATGCACCCGTGTTTCAGCGGGTGTTCCGTAGTGTAGTTTGCCCTTTATTAGGTAGGATCCCAGCATTAATCTACAGTCACACCGAGCGACTTGTCGCGTTGGACGGAGAACCAGACGAACCACTTTTTGTATCCAATGTACACTATGCTTTATACATAGATATAATGTTACAAAGGTTTATTTTTACAGGCCATAGTACAATATACCAAGTAATATTCGCTATAATTTTAAAATATAAATGTTAATACAATACACATATACATAACAGAAAGTCTGGTTGTCTGTGGCAGCGCCCTATGTCCATCGGTTGGCCCGGTAACCTCTCGCGTTTATTATGATATATTTTTTTGATTTCTTGCAGGACCAAAGTACTACAAAAACTTCATTTTAATTTTCGAAAAATTTTGCGTTGGTATCCGCATCCCCTTGTTAGTGAGACTAGAATCAAATTATTTAGAATGGCATTAGTGTTAAAGAATTGATATACAGCAGACTAACTGGTAAAGCCTAAGGTGAAATTTTTCAAAACTCAGATGACATTTTTCGTAGTCGATGGGTCCTAATTATAATGTTCCGTTGAATTTGTAAATAGTTTCCTTGTGACCTGCTGTTGATTTTACATTTAAACTGGTCGTCAAAACTTTTGCAACTCTCACTAGATCGGAACCAATCAGAGCAGCAGTATGTTTTTTCAGCACAATTGTACTAAAGAGAACTGAAAAACCTCATCTCATCAAGTTACAACATTTGGAGTATATTGTTCTTTACTGTTTCTATGTTGGATCGCCTTCCATATATTCTCAAAATCTATTACTAATCGCATCGTTATTTCCTTCCTCTCTCTATCATAACTGTGTTACAGTCTACTTGAGATTAGTTTGCCTATTTAAATGAATATTGATTTAATATTTGTCATCTATACTTTTATTACCTTTGACTGTTTGCCCTTAGCTTCAATCGTTCTAGAGCTAGCAGTTGAAGCTTTACGCAGTTGTGAGGAAAACTAAGCTGCTGTTGGAAACAGTTTTGGATTTGCGGGAGTTTCAAAACCTGTAGCTATAGTTTTGAGGATCAGTAGTAATTTATTCCATTTTCTAACAATAGTCACACCATAATCGTCAACGTTTTGGTACCCATATTCTTTTCAATGGAAAATCAATAAGGTAGGCACAAAAATTATCATTTTTTGTAAACCATCCAGTTTACAATGTTTGGGCTAAACTTCTGGCATCCATACTTTTCATTTGGTTTGATTTACCAAAATGTTTCGCATCTTTGCAGCTTACCAGCGTTTTCCCTGAAAATTATTTTCAATAGCGACTCCATACACACCTAAATACCCCACGTTACTCAAAATATTCATTTTTAAAAAAGATGCTGGTAAGTTAGCAATTGCTGCAACAATAAATGCTCACACTGTTTGGAAAAAATTTGGTCTCCGGCTCTAAAGTTATCACGGAAAAAGTACAAGACCTCTCTGCGCCTTAAAATATTTTCGTTTTTCGACAAACAAAAATCACGTTTTTAAAACCAAAATCTGCCTTATTATATTTTCTGAAGACATGAAAAAAATGCAAAAATTCATATAGATCCCGTTTGGTTAAGTTTTATGTGCGGGGGATGTAATCGAATGCCAGTAAGATTACGTAAAATTTTTGTAATAGGGCAGTGCCAATAACGCTCGGGATCCATCTTTGATAGACGTCAAAAGGCTTTACCATTTTTTTTTAATTCATCTTGCAACATAAGCCTAATGCAAGATTTTTACATAATTGTACTGTGGTATTTGAATGGTTCAGGTTGATTATTACTTCTATGCTTATCTCTTGTTTATTGGCCACTTAAGATACGCAGTTGACCATGAATTAAAAACTTGAGGAATAACAAAATTAATAAATGGAAACGTAATTATTGAAATCAAATTATTTCATATGTAGGATGGCGCATGTACTCGACTGTACCGTGAAATATCTTTGCCAACAGTCCCTAAATAAGGCTAAAATGAATAATCACTGATTTAGGGAATCAGAAAGTCACATTCATCTAAAGTGTGACTCAATTATTGTAATACAGGGATTTTCTAAAATGTGCGATGTTTCATATCTTGTAGTATACGTGCACAAATCGTTGATATTCGTAAATACGTGAACACATATTCACCTAAGGTGAGGACTTTGAAATCTGGATAAAATAAGTTAAGATTCAAGATACCGTTTAAACTTTTGCATAAGTTTCTGTTTAGTTTTCTAAATTTCACTCGGAATAACCACAAAGTTTTGAAGTTAACATCAGATGCGAATTTCGCCTGAACAACAAAAATGTGCAACGTTTTCATTCGACTAAGTAGTACATTTATATCTAATTTACAATGGTTAAAAAACTCACACTGTGCACAACAAACAACACGCTACTCAATAGAGAAAAAAGTTACATAGCCTACAAAGTATCCAGTCACTTAAGTAGAAATCAATCTGAACCAATTGGTCATACCGAGAATAGAGATTACTATCTTTTCCGCACCTTACCGTTATAGTTTATATCGTTCTTTACCACTGATACTGACGATTTTTAACCATTTCCTCCATAAATTATCCACTAATTCTAGTCCAAATATGTAATACATAGATTTTTCGTGTGGGTTGTAGTTATTATACATGTACAATTGTTGGTAAAAAGCTAACCGGGTGTCTCCATTAAGTTCCGATTAGGTTCCACCCGTTCCGTTACGACACTATACGTTCCGTTTATCAGTTTTTCCTCGTTCCGTTACAGCGTAGCTACTAGGATGACAATTCAGTTGATCGATAGGTTTCTTCTTTGGAATGGACTGGGAAAGTGTGAATATCTACCTTGTTCTACGAATAGACAATTGCAGTGAACTGCTTAGACATTGATTTTGATAACGAGTTGACCTTGAGAGCTGCAGTTCTTAAGTGTATTGAAGACCTTGAGCTGAAGCTATCCTTAATTTGGCGACTAAGTTAAGTAAACGACGAATTCAAGGTTATTCCGCGTCAAGGACATCAACCATATGACTTTCTTCTACAAATAAACAACTGCCGTGATCTGCATGGAAAGCTGCAGTTCTTACGTGTATTGATGACCTTGAGTTGGAGTAACATTGATTGTGGCGATTACGTTAAATGAAGGATTCATTCAAAGCCATCACGCGCCTCATCATCAACAACTTTCAAGGTCGAACCATCAAGGTGATTTAATTGAGTCCTTTCAAGGTCATCTTGATTTGTAGTCAATCATTTTGAAGGTATCGAAACTCTTTCAAGGTCAAGCTTTTCACGTTAAGAGGGTTCTGCAGAGGATTGCAATTTCGACTCTTCATATTTTATGCTGATCTATCTGAGCATATATTTCATTATTCTTCAACTCTTATGAGCTTACTATTAGGATCACTATGGATCGAGTAGATAGATCCTCAACCAACTATAATTGGAAAACTATTTTTTTCTGTCATCTGTATGAAAATATGTTTCATTGTTTCGTTTTTAACTTTAACCGAAGCAAGTACGTTGCCTGCAAGTCGTAGCTGGAAAATCAATGAGCAGTCATGTTTTGATCTGAACTGAATGTAAATAGAAATGTATCCTCTCGCAATACTTCTGGTGCGCGATAGACTTTCTGCCTTTGCAGAGGTTATCTATAAAAAAATATACATTCAACAATAGTCTTTCTTACACATGACTTCGTCCAATTATACTGAAAATAATCCAGAACTATGTATACAAACCAACTCACCTAGCCTACTGTAGCACAGAACCTCATATCTGCATAACTTTTTGCAAACTCCAGAGTGTGGGTAAGCAAAATGAACTCAACTTAGTTATTGATCGGTTATGGAAATATGATTCAAAGCATTGCAAACGTTTCCACGTTTTGGTAACAGCGATTTCAACTCATTGGTGGTATTCAAAACTTTCCTTGGCCATTTCCAAGATGAACCTCTTAAGTACTATCAACTGAAGTGCTTATACTTATTTTTGCGTAGAAAATAATATATATGTTTATAATCATACATCGTCATATGAGCGCGTTACCTCGTCACCGTATCTCCCAGAATTTAATCCAAAATGTTAGCAGGGGAGAGCGGGGACAGTAACCTTAAAACAGCATAACAGTAACAGTTTATTTAGTAGAGGTCGCAAAAGGTCTAGGCAGCCTTCCTAGCGTTCGGTCTATGAGTTTTATATTTGGGCTAACAACAAGAGGTTGAGTAATCAAGTTGAATAGCTATAGGATATTTTTTAAGATAATTATTAGTTTTGCTGCTTGACGTAACAAAGTTCCAGTTAGGCACTCTTGATTCATAGAAAATTAACACAATAGCCCAGAATATGATTTTTAGTTCAACCTCAACAACTACGCGACCATTAATATCATTTTCCTTATATTTTTATTTAGAATAGAAAATTGAGAAGATATCATTGATAGTCATATTATTACCTGTCCGTCAGTGGGAGGATTTAAAACTATACTTATAACTCGCTGTCCAACTTCATCTAAACTCTGTAGTAACCATATCTGTTCTTAATTCAAAGTTATATAATTGAAACCTAGTGATTGAAGATGGATTCAGAGCTACCTATGATTTTCAAAGAATGAAATATGCATACTCGTAAGATTATGATAATGAAAACAAAAGACGATAGTGACGTAACCAAATATCCGAAGGCTAGGTCATAGTGATTACTCAACATCCTTGTGAAATGCCCCAAATGAAAGTTCATAGCAGTCTTTCAGCATTGCATTCTAGTAAATGTCATTAACTGCTACCGTTCAACTAACCATTTGGTATACCAAACACTCCTGTCGAAAATTGAAATAGTGCACTGCAATATCAAATTTTTACTTTTCTGTAACTGTGGTAGTAGGTTTTCTGCACATTTTCTATAAAGCTTTGGGTTGGGAATACTGCTTCTTCGCACTTTTGCGACCCATCGACAAACATTATTTTTGACGGAGCTGCAGTTCAACAGGGTTCTCAAAACTGAAATAGCCACAAAAAGTCACACTAATTCTGATGCAATAGTTAATGAAGGCAACCAAAACAAATAAAAGCTACAGACTTATAATAGTAGGCCAGTCATTTGTCGTTTTTTTCACAAGAAAGCACAGAACTTTTTCGGCAGATAAACAGCGTCTGATGTCAAAGACTATGTATGGTATTTCTTGCAAAAAATTCATCTTGATATATATTTTAGTGGTGTTCACCAGGGATCATCATCTGATTTTAAGGTTTTTCGAGGGGACGACGAATAAAAATGATCCCGAATGGTTTAGTATCGTTTAGATTGCATCTTATGTATGTACAAGAAACGATTTGGAAGTCTAATAATTGATAAAAAAAATATTAATCTCAAGACCCATATTGAGACATTATAGTAAAAAATGAAGAGCAAGTAGGAACTAGAACCAAATGACGTTGTTAGGTTGTACTTGGAGCAAAGGTATTCATGGTTTCAAAATGCTGGAACTTCACTTTTAAAATATTTGTGAATGGAAATACTGCAAACACCGTTCGACTCCAATATTTTTGAATTTCTTCATATATCAATGCTATTTCAGTTTTGGCATTTAAGTTACCTTCAATTTGACGTCTGACCTTTTAACCTAAATCCTAGTTTTTGACAAAGATGCTTCTTATTGGCCGTAAAGGTAGTACAATATCCACAGAGTCGATTTCACCTGCCAAATTGCGTTGAACACCCCAATGACTGGTCTATCCAAAATTTTTGGATTCACCGGCAATAATTTCTCACACCAAATTACCACTTGGGGCCAGTTCGTCCGTCAAAAAGTGCCTTCAAGTTGTTTTTACGAAAAAAAAATTACAAAATAAGGGCCCTTAATAGACTTGACACTAAACCAAAACGCTGCTGGACTGCCGCCGCGTCGACAGTCAATTCTGATGATTTCCACAGATAGACACTCGGTCACATAAACTTAAGATTATTTCATAAAATATATTGTTATGCTAAGAATGGCCGCACTTGGCTATACTATTTGTGGTATATAGTACTTTAGTAGTAGATAATACAGATTCAATGGTTTCATTTACCCAATGTTATTATAACACAGTTTTTGTTGTTATTGTTATTTGTTAAGCGTCAAGCGACAGCGACGGTCTTCTCTGCCCTGTAGAGACTTGGAAGCTATACAGTCCAGACATGATTCAGCAACCAATACAGGAATGATCAGATCTGAAGCGCTACTGGTTTGAAGTCGGTCGGATCTCATTTTAAAACATACGTAATACTATAATTCAAAGAATGGTATGGAAGTTCTGATACAAAATATTGATTGAAGACTGAGTAATTACCTCAAGCTCCCCCAGTAATCCATTATACGTACCATCACAGCACTGCTTGCCGCATTTTGTCGTGGTGGGTAGCGTCGTGGCATTCACGTTGTTAAGGAAAATGTAGGGTTTTCGTGTGTCTTGAGAGAAGACGACGCATAAGGAGGCATCCAGACAAAACATATCTGCTCCATCCGAAGAGCAAAATAAGATTAATTATGATCATGCAAAGGCTACGTTTACTGGAATGTATAAGTTTCTTCTGCGGACTGCTATATATTGACGTGCGCTTATTGAAATTCGATTCTTTTGGCGAGAAGGTGGAAGAGGTTTAGAGCATAATTTACTCTGGTGGCCTGAAAAATATTGATTGATTTCAAAGTATCATCATTTCCAAGTTATAATCTACACACATCAACTAACAAATAATCCTTGTTTAAATGCAATAGCTCCAGTACATTTTTTGCAGAATTATCCATATTTTTGTTGAATCTTAATACAACTCATCAAAATATATCAAAATACTTTCACAAGACTTTGATTGGATGTTCCTACCAGGAAAATTGGAGATTTCTGTAACTTCAAAATTCACTGGTATATTAACACATTAATCTTATCTGATCCTCCATAATATTCCATTATAATTTCCATACAATAGCCCATCACAATCTTTGCTGAATAATCCACAATTTGTTCGAGAAAGAAGACTACTCAAAACTATACATTATAACCACTACACGTTCCAACTCAACTAGCCTAAATAAATGTTTAACACTATACTATATAAGACCATAAAGGCTAAAATTTGGAAATATATTTAAGCCTTTTACATGGTTATGTGGCATTTTGGTCTAGGAAAGCATTATTTCTCGCGGGAAATGTACAAAAAATATCGTTGTGCAGACTGAAACTTCACTGGAACCAATATAGCAAAGTTATTTAATATTGAGAAAATTCATTTCAGAACAATAGCCCAAATATACATACCTTTTAAAGTATGAATCTAGGAGCAATAACTTTCTTCATCAATGTTTATTTCCAGCAATTTATAGTTAGTAGAGAAATATTATACCTAGAAGCAAAACATATTTCATTTTACACTTTTAATGTCCAACGATTCATCAGTAATTCTGGAGCAAACGAACAATAATAAAATGCAATCTCAGCAGAACTTTGCTAAATAACTCCTTATATATAAAAGAACGTGTTATGTATAAGACCGTGGTTGTAGTGTATAACTAATAATGGGATTATTCAGGTTTGACAGAAACCATAAATATAATTTCAATGCAATAGCCCAGATACAAATATACTTAGTTGAAACCAAACACTATATTTTATTGAGAAATCTTGGTGCAACACCGATTCAATCTGATAATTAAAACAATATATAAAAGCAACGTTATAGTAATCAACGTTAAGCCAAATGCGGAAAACTGTCACCACCAGAAAATACCATGACATATTCAGTTATTGTTGGTTACCCGATAAAAATATGCCACAACGTTCTATGCCTCGCATACTCATCAGTTCGTCAGTAATGCTAAAGAATTGAACAAAGATGACACGAAGTATCAGCTTTCTGCTCCTTTGAAGTACATGTCGATATATAAAAGTTGGCCTTTCAAACTTCAAACCAAGATAGCGCTCCATATACTACGGATCAGACCTGTACATACACTGTATATAATATACACACAATCGCACAACTTTTGTACATTATTGCATATAACCACTTACATAGTTCTAAATTCGAAATTCTCACCGTTTTCACCCGAAATAGTTTCCACAACGTGTGCAATATTTCAGAAGACCGCCACCGTTGCAGACGCGCTATTAAGTTTTCATTTTTCGTCACCAGATGACTCTTTGGTCTTCCTTATAAGAAAAAGTGTATTCGAACTCGACAACGATTCGGAATGACGAGCGGTCATTCCGAAGCCAAACAAGAGCCACTTGTATGTCAATTTTCGGCATCTAAATTTCTGGAAATGCAACTGCGAAATATGTTGCATGGATACTATGTAAATTTTAAATGTACCACCCATTTGGATATTGTTCACAAATACTTTTAGGTTAAAATTTCGTATAACTCAACTAGGTTTAGAATTCTTTGCCTCACTGTCCACTTATACCCTTTGTTTGGGTTTCAAAGTGTCGCCAAGCATCACCTGAAATAATTTAATTATCTATTTTGGATGATCTATTCCAGGTGCACTATATAAAGCTGACCTCTGTTGTTTGTGAACGTTTTATAAAGATATAGAGACTCTCTAATAATAATTAATTGTTAAAGGTTCCACTGTGCTCACGTTGTTCGGAAGGGTTTGAAAAAACCATACATAAATAGGAGAAAATATTAATTTCACAGTGATTGCAAATTTAACTCTCCACCCAATCAGCATATTAAAAACATCAGCATTGATTCAAGTAGTCCGTTAATCGATTTCGAGATAACATGAAGTCATATCTCGTTTTCTTGTCAGTCTCCTCAATATAAGTATCTAATAAATTTGACTTTCAAAACTAATCTTTGTACGCTTGCCACATAAAGCCAAAATGTCCAAGTTCCATGCGAACAAATATATTATCAATTCCTTTAAAATGTCAAAATCAATTAAATGAAGATTTGCTAGATTTTTTGCAACAGAGGTCGGTCAAAACTTCAACGGTGGTCACAGGCTGAGGCTTGGAAAGCCATTTTGGGATCCAACGTTTTTCTATGTACCCACGCTGTGAAAAACTCATCATAAGATGTACTTTGAAATGCTTATTCCACTGTGAATAAGATGTAAGTTGGAAGGTATTTTAGCTCAGTGTTTTCACTTTGCTGGAATGTCTCTGAATATGTACAGTGTGTCCACAACGTCTTGAAGGATCTTGGTTGTCATTATTTATAAATATTAGTTGCAACGAGATTATCTAGCTTTTGCTCCTAGTTAAATCTACGACTATACGAAGGAGATTTTGAAAGTCCAACATTTTCTTAAACACATCATACATTTTAGATATCGGCACACATGATGAAAATTCACAATAGCTCTATGAACGAAATCGAAAGTCCTCGAAACTATTTTCATAGATAAAACTAGGAAGGAAGGTTGAATCAATCAGTAACAGAAGTTGTGGACACATGTTACAATTACAATAAATTATTTACCTAAACAATGAGAGGTGTTAACAATATAAAACTTGTATCCACTTTTCGCTAGAATCTCAGATTCGTTTAAAATTTATGATACAGGTGAAATATGTAATAACCAACTCTAGTTTTGAAAGTAATTGTGTAGTCTACGTTTTGAGTTTACTACCCTGTTTGTAAAATGGACCGCAATTCCAACACATTGCGCCACGATGATTTATGTCTTGGAGTATTTCTGTTCAAGACAATATGCAACTTTTCAATTGATCAAAGTGTGTTTAAGTGACAGAATTTCAATTTTCCAACAAACTAATATTGATGGGTCAATATGTACATACACAAAGAGGCGATGAATGAGGCCTCTATTGATATTGACACTGTTCTATCTGGGAAGTGATGGTAACTTTGCTAATTTATATCTAGCTCTTGGAAAATCATCACATAATTCCAGATAATTCTAGTGAATCAATCAGGCACTCAGAAGACAAGTTTATAGCAAGTGCACGTTTAATTCAAACTAAAATGCATCTAATGATTCATATCCAAATACAATTTGAGAAGGAATAGAGATTGATTAATGTTGATAATTATATCAAATCTTATGCAATTTTGCACAATACCGCTGGTTTGAAAATGTATTTATAAAAAGTAGTAAACACTGTACCTTACCATTGATAAGCGTTAATCAAATTACAACCACAATATTGATATCATCAACATTTTTGAGTCTCAAAAAAGTTTCATTTTGGTGTTAGAGTTTTGAGTCATGATTTAACTTTTGACGTGATATCAGAGTCAAACCTTAAATATAATAAAATTGTAAAAGATAAATTATACATTCTATCTGTTAATGTCATGAAGACTATGCTAACCTGAATCCCTGATACAATTTTAGAATATCGGTCGAAACGTTGAGTTAATCCATTACTGTCTAATTAAACAAAGAGTTCGTTAGATGTCAATTACAGCCATGATCCACAAGGAGCTGACCTAACCGTCATAGCATGTTAGCTAGCCGAAAGCACAGTGATTATTTTGTTGGACAATGTATGAAGATATAAATAAAATCAAGTCGGTATATTGGCGAGTGCTGTTGGTTCGCGGTCCATTGAGATCTTGGGGCAAATTACCAAAAGTTGAGTTATCTAACCAGGTTCAAGCGAAGTGGCCAAACTTGTCGAGATGTAGGGTCATTGTCACTGGTGTGAACGCCACGAGGCCCCCACTACGCGAATAATAATATTTAAGGTTAGAAACTGCATCGATAGAATCGAATAAGAAAATGTATATTTAGTACAAAAAAGAAAAAATCGAGATAGCTCAAAATTTATTAAAAAAAAGCTGAGCGACTCGAGTCTGCCTTCCCGCCTCTCAAAAGTTTATATGTGTAAAAATTTAAGAGTATTTTTATATTTATATTGGTGTAAATCAAAATTTGGTATCGACAAAATTATTGTAGAAATTTTAGGTTGATAAATTTAATATTGAGGAAAAGTAAGCTTTAGGAATTTTTAAATAAATTTGTAAATAAAAATTTATATAATATATATAGAACGGGGCGAGGAGGAAGACGCATGTGAGTCGATGGAGAAGATTTGTTGCCAAGGTGGCGTGGCGTGATTGTATACTATAACACTATATTCGTACAAGGTACTCATATAGTTGTGCTGCAAGACAGCACCATTCCTACGTTATATTCGCTTCTTTCAGTTTTTATTTTTAGCGTGTGCCGTATTCCATGTTACATTAGACAATTTTACTATTTGGTGTACAGCAATTGTTTCGGCTGTCAGACTTGACAGGATGTCGTCATCGTCTGACCGTCCGAGATGTTGTGACTGTGTTTTCATTGAGCAGTATAATAAATATATACATTTATTTGGAATTCTATTTCATTTCGTAGTCACAGTTAAACCCTTTCAATTTGTAATTCAGATAATAAATACACTCCTAGAAACGGATTCTAGGTATTCAAATGAAATACCAGACATAAATTGCTGCGAGAAAATTTCCGGCAGCCACTGCTGGTGTTTCTGTCGAAATTTCATTCCTTCTTACAGGTATTGAGACTCATCTACCGATTTTCAGATTTGAAAATGAATCTACCGAAATATGCAAGTACTATTTTCAATAATAAGCAATAATATTCAGTTGTAGTCTGTACAAAGTCCTTTGTATGTTACGTTCTCGTTCACGCCATTGATTTTCATGAATCACTCATGCTCCGACCGCGCATTGATCTGAACGACACGCTGCTCAGACCAGTGATAATCTGATCATTGAAGCAAGCATATGTTGTATGAAATAGTGGGAAAGTTAGTTAGATAAGTCAGAATCTATAGCTGTGTGAACACAATAGTCGATCAGAATAAGAAAATTCCAGAAAAATTGATGGTATAGCTGGGAGTCGAACCAGTGTCTCCAAGGTTCCATGTTAAATACGTCCATTAAAAAAAGGCCTTGCACGTCATCGGGTGCGCAATTGGGGTGAGGTAAGCACCAAAATGGATCCCACCCCTTCTGTTTATTTGACATAGGTTCATGCTTCATGTTTTAGCTCGGAAACGAAATTTTTTGTTGCTGTAACGAAACAAAGAAGAAGCCGTCAAATCAGACAATACCAGTGTCATTAGTATCTTAACTGTCTTATAATCAGAGAAAAAGTAAATAAAGCATCCACAGAAACAAAAATGAAACAACTACGTATTTGGATATCCAAAAGCGTTTCATTACGAATGTGGTAGCAGGCCTACCAATTTTTTATATTTTTTTGTAGCTAATGTGACGGGTAACAACAACCAATAATGTTACAATCTGCTATTATCTTTTTAATATCTGCATTGAATAAAATACATTACTGTTATCGACAATAAGCTGTACTTTCATTTATAAATGGATTAATATTGCATACAAATTTCAATCTTTTCAGAATTGAATATATCATCACTCTATGAGAAGTAATCCAAACTAAGGAAGTTATTTTACCAAGAAAAAGCTACCCTATAGGAATTTGCTGACAGATGCTTTTATATACCTTACCTCGGCGACTTAAAAATAGAGGACGCGCATATCTCCACTATAAGCCGCCATCTAGTATTGAACACGGGAACATGAAGTTGTGTATTCGTTGGGAGGGCTGTAGTTTTCTTCGTTTTACTGCTGTCGTCATCTGTCGGCACAGCTTGTAATATTGTAACGTAGATGGTTCCATTGTAAAGTAACCTAAAGAGTGATCAATACCTTATTCTTATAGGTAGACTGTTTGTCTCCAGGTAGCGATAAGACTTGTTACATAAAAAAGTGTACTCCTCCTTCCCTATTTAAAATCTAGAATCTGACTCTTTGACACTAGCGGCACTATCATGTTTATAAATAAAGATGTTATCTCTACAGCAGGGTGGTCTTCAAGAATGAAAAGTTGAACAGATGAAAATGAATCTTTCACATGCTAGCCGCTGAAAACAAAATAGTTAAATCCCTTTTTATACTGAATCATACACTAACCGCTGCGAACTGAAAAAAAAAATAAAAAAAGCTGTAGTAAAGGCTGGAAATTTGGAACTTGTAGATCTTTGGTTGCCTGTATAGAAATTATTATGTATGAAGCATAATATAAATGCATTTTCGACTTAGTTTAGAGCATAATGAAAGAAACCAACCAAAACCTCAATTTTAATCCAAAGAACTTTACGTTTCAATCAAAATACTTATTATGATGAGTACCTACTGCTCCATTCAAAAATATTCGAATAGTTATAATATATATATATATATATATATATATATATATATATATATATATATATATATATATATAAAGTATGTCAGTCCGTTTGCATATGTGTTGCTTGAATGCCAATGAATTAAAAGCACAATAAATATGAAGGGAGATTAATGGCTGCCTGCATGAAAACAATTTAGGCAGTAAGGACTATAAAAATGTAATCAACTTACGAAGGCGAACTTTCAAATCGATAGTTTGTATTTTTGCCAATTATACGCCATTGATGATTTACTAAAGGCTATTTCTACTATGCAAAAAATGTCAAACAAAATATTTATTAGAATTACCATTACGAAAAGTGGTAACCCGGAAACAAAATAATGAGCCGATACATAGAGTCAGTGATAAGAGTTTACTTTTGGCAGATTTTTTGTTAAGATGGTAAGGTCTTTTCAAATTATTTGAAGATAATCTGTCACGCAAATCATTTTGTATGAAGACTGGGGTTGAAAGTAGACGTTCAGAAGAAAGTAACTGAGAAGAGTTCATAAGACAAATAGTTTTGCGCAAGCTTTTCTTCTTGCGCCAATAGTTCTTTGGATCATATTTAATCGGAATCACAAGCAGATACCCGTGAAACACGTCAGTTTTTCCGGCGAAGATATTTGCCATCCTGATGGTGGCATATTCAGCGGAAGTACAGCAATGCACGGAGCAGGACATCTAGCTATAGGTATATGCTCCAATAGTCAGGCAGCTTTGAGAGCGGAAGTATATCCTAGGATCAGATCACCACTGGTCCAGGAATGTCCAATGTTTAGCCCAACCCAAGAACGTGACACTCATGTGGGTCCCTGGTCACTGCGGGGTGTCCGGTAACGAGAAAGCAGACTACCAGGCGAGGATAGGAGCAAGGGACGCATGCATTGTCCCCGAACCCTTGCTGGGCATTATTAGAGGCCAGATTAGTATTGCTCTAGATGCTTGGGCATATAATGAACTTGCGAAAGCATGGTTGGAGAGAGACGACTGCAGGCAGTCCAAGAGGTTCATAGTAGGCCCCAACAAACGTAGGGAGCTATGGATACTGAACCGGAAGAGGGATTCACTCCACTTGTTAGTGGGGATCCTCACAGGTCACTGCAGATTGAACAGGCACATGATACTCATTGGAGTGGTCAAAGATCCAATCTTTCAGAAGTGCTGGGAGGAGGAAGAACCTCCTTCCACTTCCTGGGCGAGTGTGCCGTATACAGTGGCCTTAGGGCTGAGGTGTTCGGCACGGCAGAGTTTGACAGGGAAGAGTGCTACTTAGCGGAATGTTCGGACATCATGACCTTTATTCAAAGGTCTGGTAGGTTCGAAACTAGAGAGTTACCAGGTCTGCCATAGTTTTAGTGATGGTCTTCAAGGTCGGCAAAAAGTGTCAAAGCTGGCATACTTGCCAGGCCTTGCCTTCCCATTACTACTACTACTACTACTACTACCACTACATAGAGTGAACATATGCAATTTATAGCGCGAATCGAGTGTTGTTGATGAAACAATCGTATCCTAATCGTATATGGCAAAATCTGCCATTGATTCTGACAATCAAGTATCTCACAAAAGCTGAATTTTATAGATTATAATTGTAGTCACCATCTTGCGCCATCGGTTCGATCTTGTTCCTAAACTTTTAGCAAACTTTTGATCAGAAGAGCAAACAGACTCTTCACTTGTAGGTGTAGCTTCTTCTAAATAACTCATCGTCGAGACAACTTATTCCAGCAACGCTCACTCTTCTGTAGCAACATTCAGTGCCTGTTCTACATTTACCATGAGCCACAGAAGCTTGAGTTACAACTAGTTGCTATTGCAGGGGAGAATCCGAGCTAGTACTGACATCCTGCAAAGAACGTTATGGATTTTTTCATTTCTGTGAAGATTTTTCGAGCTGATGTTGAGTGAATGAAGTGGCCAATAATAGATCTTGCATTTTTGATCATATCTTCTGTTTTCTCTTTCCCCGATAAGGCATCCTTCAGAACTTATTTTATCAAATATTGGTCCTCAGTGTCTACGTGTGTAAATTTTCAGATTAGTCCCTTAACGATTGATACATTCATCCATATATACATACATACAGTTTGAGCTGATAAAAGCGTATTGAAAGCATTCTGCTGTCGAAAGAGGTATGCAATTATTGTTCTTCCCTTGTATAATTCTTATGTTCCAGACACGGGCGAGTAATAAAACAGAACGTAAAGATACCGAACCTTTCCCAAGATGTCTTCCAACTTCCACAGGCCTCGTCTTTATGCGCCCGTATCGATTTAAAATAAAATGTTTCCTACTTCCTACTGCACCATAAATAAGGTAGGTTTTACGACTTTCAGGATAGATTTCCTCAGTCTCCAGGTTAATGGCCGTTATTTCACACTGTTTTACTTGGACGTTACAAATAAAGTTTTAATATATATTAGAACGATACAAGTTGCTTGCATGGCGCTAAAGACGACGAGGTACTTTATTGGTTGTTAGGAACTTGAAGTTTTATGTCGGGAGATTTTTCCCGATGCTCTCTCTACATTATGGGTTGGAATAATGACGTAGTGATCGAAATCTTCAATGTCAGTAACAAATTAGTTATTATATATCTTGATTTTATATCAAATTTTTGCTGGCCGTGGACTGAAACGACATACTCAAACAAATCAACAACAACTGCAATTCCCATTTATTTGTAGGAAATTACCTTATATGGTAATAAATTACTTAATTCTGACCTGATGTATGCTTTTGTATGCTAGAAAAATATTTTTTAACAGCTCTAGTAAAACTTTACTTCATAGTAATTAAAAGCCCTTCAATTGGAAAATCGTAGGCTTGAAAGTAAAAAAAAATATATGTGAGGTCAAACTTCTTCATCAATTTGTTGATAGTCAGCCCTATTGCAACTAACATATTCATGAATGATTCATATTTACCCTGATATCATTCATGATGGTTCATAATCACCTTATGTGAACATCGCGTCGAAGAGATGTAAATTTGCCTGGTCCGAACCAGATCTGTGTCTAGCTTGAAAGTAAGAAGTAGGTAATCATGTAGATTTTAGATCCTGTTACCTGGTGAAACTCTTCCATCATGTAGATAAAAGGATTTTGTATTTCACACACAGCTTCACAAATAAAACACTTTTTCTTTCAGATTGATGATGATATAAATATTAATCGAAAGGAAAACGGTTGCCTCAGCATCCGGAACGCTAGTGAAGTTTGTTTAGGTTTTAATTATCACCTTCCAGGAGAAGTGAGATATTAAGGTAAAAAGAGGATAAGAGATAGGTAGCAGATCAATTAAAACAGGGGAACATAATGGTATCGACATCCAACCACAATAATTTCTTATTCGAATATTTTAAATATACCTCTGACCTATAATTTGAATCTTCCATAAAATTATTTTGATGATAAAAGATTAATCTTTATAATTATTCATCCAGTTTGAACTATAATACTTTATTACTTTTCTCAAAGAAGCGCGAAGAGATAGGAAGACAGAGAAGGTGTGAGATTTGTTTCGCCAATGACAATTCTAATGTTTTACCTCAAAACGGTATAAATTGTAATCATCATTAACCAAAAGCACACATTCTAGAGGAGTATCATACGAGGCTTTGGAAGTTCAACCTGGTGCCCATCTCTCATGCTCCTCCACTGCTTGCTGTACTGGTGACACTTCACTCTATTTTCCATGATACTATTTATAGAGTAGAGACAGATCACCTACCTTTCTTCGATGTTCCAGACTGTGGAGCTCCTTTGAGAGGTCAGGAGCATCCCCTAGACATATAGTTCGATTGTGTTGAGAAGCTTGTCTCCTTCCTTGTAGAGTAGCTGTAGAAACCTCCAGTTTCTGGGATGCTGACCCAGCACGGCTGACAACATGATTATGCCAGAACATGTTCAAAGGCTGTGTTCAAAACTAAAAGCTATCTTTAAACGATTCTAATTTGTTCCGTTCAACTATTAACTTTTATATCTCCCATAGTTCCTAAGATAATGTACGTTGAAGTTTCGAATACTCAAATGGAGGTCGCTTTTGTATAATATGTTTATATAAAGTCTCATTTATGAGACCTCCGTGCTGCAAACGGAGTCCTGATTCGTGATTCTCGCTCTCGAATTACCCAGGAGACCAGTTGACATCTTGTTTGAAGAATGAATATTTTTCCGTAGAAAATCCTTAAGGCATATAATACATTGATTCTCAAAATTCGGCACAAAAAAGACATTTTCTTTGTGTGTATCACTCTATCCGATGTAAAAAATTCTTCTGAATCCACTGGTGTATTCAGATTTAAACTACGACTATCCCTTCCCCGAAAATTAATCTCTTCCGGGGGGTTGCTTTGAGGACTCTCAGTTGAAAAGTTTTGCTTTTCGTCTTGCATATCGTTTGCTCTCTTTTCTAAACAAAAGCGATTTTTTGGAAAGTGCGTTACAAATATCCCCTCTTAGACAACATCGTAGTGTGAAAATAAATACAGTGCTGTTAAGAGTAACTTTTGTGAGTTCAAGTGGTCTGGGATATTAAAGTGAGTCTATTTCACGGAGTAATCTATGTTAATTGTTGAGTTATTTTCTTTTTGAACGATAATACTTACATGTCTAGATATTGATTAGCTTTCAGGCCTTATGTTGAATAATGATATGTCGCGAGTTGATCATTCATATCCAGCTAGTTCTAAGGCTGTGGACTTCGCGAGTTGACCCTTAGTACCTTAGTGAGTGCACACACTGGTATACAATTGTAAATATTATGGAATGACGCGTTCAACTTTATCCCCCACGCCGGAGGTTTTCGTAAGTTTGATCCCTTAAACCGATGGCAGCAAATTAGTTTTTAAGTGAGTTGTCACTGCTCATTAATAATCTTGGGCTTTGACCATTTTATACCTGTTCTATTTGATTTTATGGTCGTGATGGTTGAAGATGAACACTACAATCATTATATTCGACACGGTAATGAAGTATTTGGTTGCTCAGATATTTTTTTACATCTTGCCAGATCTGACATCTCACATCTTTGATCTCTATGTAAGTTTCTCTTATTTTATATAGTTTTTCTTTTATTCCTCGTCAGCCCATTAAAAGTTTATTGACAGTAGGTCATTGCTGGTAATTTTTTTAATTTTATTCCCCGAAATTTATGTTTGTACTTTTAATAAGCACTTTGGCGGCCAAGACATCAGTAAACATCGTTTAATAATCATAATTGTAGTTATAATTATCGGATGGGACATATGCGATAATTCTATCCCCTTGAAGGTATGAAGCATTCATACCATGCTACTAAAGACGTCCATATATGATATAATGTGAGTCAGTTTCCTCCGTATCAGACATCGCTCAGTAAGCAGCGACCGTGGAGAGTAACAAGTTGAGCAATAAAAATTTCATTCTCATGATAGACTAAGCAAAACATGATACCGTGCTCAGCTATAAAGCACGGATTGATTTTAAAATACAAATTGTGTATTATAAACGGGTCGGATAATGTCTGTTCCCACAGCAGGAACACGTTTGTGGGTACGCAGCCACCTTATCTTTATATATACAATATTATACATGTTTTGACTTCCAAGATCGCAAATCGAATGACGAATGTGTCAACAATTTGGCGAAATGTGCATGCGTGGGGAATGTGTTACAGACTCTTGTACCTTTTCTCACAGGCTGTAGTTATGTCTGCTCTGCATTTCTTTTATATGTAATGAATTATACTATTACATCACAGGTGTCAGGTGTTTAAAATCACAAAAATGACAAGCAATGACGTACTGTCGATGAACTTCTAATGGGCTTACGAAGAACAAAAGAAAAAATTAATAAAAAAAGAAACTTACGTAGAGATCAGAGATGCGAGATGTCAGATCCGAAAAGATGTAGAAAATTATCTGAGCAAACAAGTACTTCATTACCGTGTCGAATATAAAGATTGTAGTGTTCATCTTCAATCATCACGACCATAAAATCAAATAGAACAAAGATATAAAATGGTCAAAACCCAAGATTATTAATGAGCAGTGAAAACCTACTCAAAAACATATTTTGTGTCATGGGTTTTACGGTCAACTCGCGAAAACCTCAACGGAATATTGATTTTCAAGTTAGTAGGATTTACTAAGACCTAAAATGACGTTATCGAAGAATGCTGAGGATCTCTTGGACTGATAGGGTATCAAATGTGGAAATACGACAGAGAATACAAAAGCAGGAATAAATAATTAACACCCTCAAAGAAAAAAATTAGTGTACCTTGGTCATGTTATAAGGGGGACCAAATATGTACTGCTACAAAACATCATGGAAGGGAAAATCAAGTACAAGAGAAGCCAAGGAAGACGAAGAACCTCTTGTCTGGAAAACTTGTGGGATTGGTTTGGAATGACGTCAAATCAATTGTTTAGAACAGTTGCAAACGAAGTAAGGATGCCATGATAATATCCGACCTCCGCTAGGAAATTGAACTTGAAGGAGGAGAAGGCTAAAATGTTAGGGGTAAACTCGTAAAACATCCCGCCATGGGCAACTAAGCTGAACGCGCTATTCCAGAATACCAAATATGTACTGCTACAAAATATCATGGAAGGGAAAATGAAGTACAAGAGAAGCCAAGGAAGACGAAGAACCTCTTGTCTGAAAAACTTGTGGGATTGGTTTGGAATGACGTCAAATCAATTGCTTAGAACAGTTGCAAACGAAGTAAGTATTGCCATGATAATATCCAACCTCCGCTAGGAAATGGAACTTGAAGAAGGAGAAGGCTAAAATGTTAGGGGTGAACTCGTAAAACATCCCGCCATGGGTAATTAAGTTGAACGCGCTATTCCAGAATATATACCAGTGTGTGCAATCACTAAGGTACTAAGGGATAAGCGCGAAGTACCCAGTCCTAGAACTAGCTAGATATGAAGGGCAAACTCGCGACATATCATTGTTCAACATACGGCCTCAAAGCTACAAGCTTAAGACTTATTGTTCATAAATAACTCACTTCTTACAATAAATAGATAATTCAAAAGGTAACAGACTGCTCTGTGAGATAAACTCACGTTAATATCCACTTTAACTCACAAAAGTTACTCTTCACAGCACTGTATTTATTTTCATTCTACGACTTTGTCTAAAAGCTGGATTTTCGCAACGCACTTTTCAATAAGTACATCTCTGTATAGAATAGACTGGACCATAACGTCCCATAAATTAATTAATGAACGTGCCTTTTTGAAGTAGGTTTCGGCAAGGTGAATAGGTACGTGAGAAAATGAATCATGATTTTACGCATCAAGTGGATGGTATGAAAATACTCATTTCTTGCACAGGGTACATGTGTTTCCTAAAACCCTAATAGGGTATTTTCTCACACTTAACATGCGGTAGCTTCTTTGACTCTGCTTCATTTTTGACTAGCAAAACTAGTCAAAGAAACATTTGTCGCCAGTGGGGATCGAACCCACAACGTCCAGCATTCTAGGCAGACGGCTTATCGTTCGTCCATTAAGAACTTGTCAGACAGAACGGCGGCTATGGAGGGCACTTCCCCGCGCGAAATTTTTCCTCGCAATATTCAAAGCACACAGCTTGATTTTTAGTTGCACGTCTAATGCCAGTGGCCGATCTATCTTCAGCCAAAACTGAAATGATTCCTCCATGTTGAGCCGAATAAGGAAATCTGCTGAGCTGCGTAAAAGCGTCAACTGATTATAATCAGGAATATGAGAAATGAGAAAGAAAAATTTAGAATTAGAGTGAAAACGCATCATACAAGAAAGGAGTAAGAGAATACAAGAAAATTGTGAGAAAAAACGCGACGCTTGATCTATAGGCTTAGAGAGTAGTGATAACATCTTTCTTTGAACCATACCCAACCAAGCTGGGTCACAGACTTCTGAAGATTCGGAAAGATGATTCAACATGATCACTGGCTTCCAATTTTGACACGTCCTCTTCGCCTTATACAAGTTTTATCTGTTTTAACTGAAAGCATTATATATAACGACATATAAGCCGACCTACCAACAAACCTACAAACTGACAAACCGACAGAGGTGTCTTTATTTTCTACCGCCACTATACTACCACTTGGACTATACATGTATTTGAATGAGGTAGTTTTATTTCACTACCCACTTCAAGGCCAATTCTCTGTTTTCCAAACGGAAAGCAGCATTGTGTATGCTACAGCCTTCTTTTTCTAATAATTTGCATTGCGGACCAGAAGTTACGAGAATCAAGAGGCTCCAAATATAGAGACAAACAAATCTGCAAACAAACTGGGCAAAATGAGTATTTTTTAAATTATTATGCATGAGTTGTGAAATGTGTAACCCACATTCTTTTAAAAGTTATAACCTTAATTTTTCGGACCGTTTGGAAGGTCACGTGCGAGCATTCATTTTAATCACACCCATTTGAAGCGTGCGACGTCACGAAATAATACAAGCTTATTTCTAAATCTGTCCCACCACTAAATGTGCTTATTTTACACACCAAGTGTATAATATCGGTATCCGCACCAAATGTATAGGTATGCATAAACACTGCACCATTGAAGTGCAAATGAAATGTTTATTGCATGGAATGCCACTTACTGCGACTGTAAGAAAACAAACTAAAGTTATCATTCATCGTCCGCTTGAGATTCGAGAGTCATAAGACTTTTAATTTGTGTTTATATTTAGACGATATTAGCACAGAAGTGTGTGAAAGACCTGATAAGGAAATTTGACGATCATATCCGGTCTGGGAATGGGACGAAATGATTCAACCAACTGCGTTGCTGTTTGTAGATTGTTGTAAGGTGATGAAAAAAATTAAAGTATCAAATATCTCGGAATTATACATATTATACAGGGTGCTCCCTAAGTACCTGTTGTAAGTATATTCCAAAATTAAGGGTTTTGAAGAATTCAAATAAATCTATATTTTTGCCAGTAAACCTATAATGGTGAGTGCCACCTTCTGTGCTGTTTGACCTACATGTATAAATAGCATTACAAAAGGTATATGATACCTGCAAGTTAGATATCTATAATATTTCATGTGCCTTTTGAATATATTTATATACGTCAAACAGCTAAGAGCATTTACAAACCAATTCCTACAAGTGTGTTCAAGGACCATCATACAGAAAGATCAAATTTTGATTAATTATATTCTGTTAATTTACACTTTAAATATCATAAATCATTAAATGTATCAAAAAGAATGAAATAGCTTAAGGAATTGAATATCTTAAATCATTAAAATATCTTAAGAAATGAAATGTTTTATCAGATGAAGTATCTTAAGAACAATTTGACGGCGATGACTAAAGTTTTCTAGGGATTTTACCATAACGCTGGTGCAAATGACAAAAAAACAATTATTCAAGCAATTGAATGTCTTTAACATGTCCTTTACTTTATAATAACCTTATATTTTACTTAGAACTATATAATTATTGACCGAAGACTATGTTTTCCTTGCTGGCCTGACAAACTGCGGTTTGTGATAGGTTTTAATATATGCACACGGTAGCAATTTTCTGAGATATAGGAATGGGGAATGTCTGCAATGCTCTACTTTATGGAGCATACTATTCTGTACCATTTGTTATATTATGTTGTTCATGAGATCATTACGGCGCTGAAGCGTCGTATAGCGCTGGTGCACTCTCCCGCATTAAATTTTCTATAGTCTTATTTAGATATTAAATTTTCGGAATTTAATGTGCACGCGGCGATGTCCACCCATACTATCCAACTATATGAGCAGTGGCTGTAAACATTCCTTGATGGGCCAGTTTTAGCGTTCATTAATTTTACGAGAGGGCGGCTAGCAATTCTACACTGCGCGACACAGTTCAATGAACGATAAAGGCAGTTTGATAGAATTCATTCAGAGCTGTTTGCAATACCTTAGCTAAGAGCTAACAGTCACTGATGAAGTCAGGGACGTAGCGACGCGGGAGTGTAGGGGGAGCTTCGCCCCCCGTTAACTGATCGAGTGTAAGAAGTGAGTATTTTAATCTAATTGATACGTAAGACCACGCCCGATCCTCATAATTCTTTTTCTCACGTATTCATCTTGCCAAATTCTACTTCAATCAGGTTCGTTCATTATTGGATTTATGGGACGTTTTAGTCCAGAATCGTCTGCTGTCTAATCTCAACAAAAAATTTATTGAAAAGTGCGTTTCAAAAATTCATGTCTGAGACTGTTAAGAGTAACTTTTGTGAGTTCAAGTGCTTTGGGATGTTAAAGTGAGTCTATCTCACGGGGCAATCTATGTTACCTGTGGAATTATTTTATTTATGAACGATAAGCCTTAAATGTCTAGATATTAATTAGCTTTATGTTGAATAATGTTGAACATTGATATGTCGCGAGTTGATCCTACATATCTAGGTAGTTCTAAGAGTCAGAAGGTCGCGAGTTGACCCTTAGTACCTTAGTGAGTGCACACACTGGTTTACCTTGATAAATACTCTAGAATAGCGCGTTCAACTTATTGCCCCAGGCCGGAATGTTTTTTATAATTTATTGTAACCATTTATTTTATCATTGAATTATTAATACCTGGATAATATAAATGTGATTTCATGAATCGGCTTTGATGGAAAAAATATCAACCCTACACTACGCGGCGGAAAACAGTCTCGCCACCTCCATGCATAAAGTTTATCTCAATCGAATGATATATATTTTCTTGAAGTTGAATACTTTCAATTAGCGGATATACAAGGGTCACGCTGAAAGTCTTTAGATATTCCTAATCTATACAAGTCTAAGCAAGTTTGAGCTCGCCGCTATTGTCTAAAGTTGTAAGTGCTTACACGCAAAGGCAGCATTTGGATCGTTCAGTAGTTGCCTTGCTATGTGTTGGCCGAACCGGGTAGTCGCGATTTTCGAGTCATCATTTTGTATGACTATAAAAAGGACTAAAACAAGCGAAATGTCACGAAAGTTTAGTGAGTTGCTTTGGGGACTGTGCCCCTTCTTGGGCTATAGTTCTTGATTGGTCTGCTGATTCTAAAAGGGGCCGGGTCTCACTCGATGATGAACCTCGCACAGGTACACCACCCACTGCTGTTACTTCGGAAACTGTAGAAGCTGTGCAAGATATGGTGAAAAAATATCGACATATAACCTAGACCGGGATTGAGGCTTCACTGGGAATTATATCGGCTGCGGCCCAAAACAATTGTTCATGATGACCTTCGTCTAAGGAAGCGGTGTTCCAGATGGGTGCCACATTTGTTGACCAGTGAGCAAAAAGAAAGTGTCGATTGGGCTAAGTTTATGCCTGAAAAATTTGATAATGGGCACAGTAAAAGTACTTTTAATATCGTAACCGGAGACGAAACATGGTTTTTTATTATCCTGAAACTAAGCGACACTAGCGACAGTCATTACTTTGGTGCTTCGAATGTAAGCAGCCTTCAACGAAAATTCGTTATTCCAAGAGTGTTGGAAATAAATGGTCGCATCTTTTTTTAATAAAAATGGATACATCACAACACTAGCCTTGGAAAATCAAGGGACAATTACTTCTGAATGGTATATAACCAAATGTGTTCCTGTCTTCCAAGAACTATGCAAAAGCCGTCCAAAGACTGGTCTGCGGGGTATTCAATGGCACCATGACAACGCACCCGAACACAGCGCCGCTAGAACATTCGATTTTTTTGTTGAACAGGGTTGCCTTGCCCACCTGAATCTCCGGACCTAGCTCCGTGCGACTTCTTCTTATTCCCTAAGATCAAAGAAAAGTTACGAGGTCGCCATTTTTCCACCGATGAAGAGGCAATTGCTGCATTTGAGGAGTAAATTAGCAACCTTTCAAAAGAATGTTGGTCGCAAGAATTTGACAAGTCATTTTACCGAATGCGTAAATATGTTGGTCGTAGTTTTTCTGTATCTTAAAACTTTCAGCCTGGCCCTTGTAGGAACTGAAGCTCTGGACGTGTAGTCAAAACGATGACTGAAAGGTATTAGTACAGAACAAAAAATTGAACACTCAAAAATTGATGTTTTATAGCAATGTTGGTAGTGTTTGGTATGAATTTCTGCCTGTGGGATTAGTTTTTGAATAACTTATAAAACGTTGGAGACGTGGGAGACTGATGTATTTAATGCAGATCACGAATAAATTAATGCATTTTTTGAATACGGTCCGAATTGATGAACGGTTGGACAGGTTTCAAAAGTGGGACGAGGAAGACGTTTGGATGCGTTCTCGGCTGAGGAACCGTTTTATACATTTTACCGTTAATCGAGATTGGTACTGCAACTGTAATATAAAGGTATGAAGGAATTTAATTGAATATTACATGAACATCTACTGTAGAAAACTTCAAGATAGAGCGAAATTCTCATAGCTAGGCTTCCATGAAACATCAATATTCATTAAATAGAAATTTTTACAGCTTAGTTCCATTGTTTTGATTACGTTCAACAATCGGAATAATCGGATTCACGGAAATAATACAGTTAAGTAAGTGACAGTTAATAAATAAACAGTAAGGGATGGGAAAAATTTAGCTCGCAGTTGCTGATTAGTAGAGGTTGACTAACTGATAGTTCGGAGTAGTGTCGTAGGTATCGATATTCCTCAAGACTTCATTGAACCATAAAGAAGCCTAATCGGTGGAACGGAATCTATAGTCAGCTGAAGCTTCCTTAAAACATCCTATGGATGAGATAGCTTAGTTGTTACTTTAAGATACCTTCCACGTTAATTCATTTATCAACTGATCAATTCTTAGCTCTGGTTCAGTCGAATCTTTTTCGGCGCTTCTGTTTTTATATAATAGTATTTTGTAGCAAATTTTTTATATTTTGGATGTGCATTTCAAAATCATTTCTCATAAGTACGAATGAGGTGGATAAATGCTTTAGAAAAATCACAAAACATAAAAATAAATTCTCAGACGAACAATATGTGCAAGTAATCAATCTTCCTGTACGTGCAAAGTAATAATGATCAGTATCATTTTCAATAATATACAGCTTACTTAAGTGAATATTTTCAACTCAAATCTGGAAAGGTCTTGGAAGCAAGAACACCAATAATCTTGGCACAAAACAGAGACAATTAACCTTTAAAAATACTATGATGTTGATGTTGTTACTTAATACAGAGAATATACATACACCAATGGTAATAGAACCTATTTGCAACTTCTATATAACACATCAGCTCCTGTACACCGTGAGTTCCTCCCAACAGTCACAACCCTAACTTTTTACCAGTTCATCCATCCTGAAAAGAGGTCGATAGATAAGTATAAAAACCAATGGAAAGTAATAGGCGCGGAAAAAGACAGACGCGTACCGCTCAAATGACAAGTATGGCGATGCGAAATACATGAATGTTCTTGATCGACGTGAATGGAGCTCAGTTGGAAAATAAGATAGCCTTGCTAAAAAAAAACATGAAATACTTGATAGGAAAGTATTGAATTCTGAATTGTGAAGAGAATTATATTTTTCTTTAGAGTATATTTCTTTAGAATCAGTATTGAATTCGAAAATATATTAGAGCTGGTTCTTGTCGTAAGTCTTTACAAGAAAATCGCTGTTCTTGAATACAGATTTTTTTATTTGCTTGGGTATAGGTGCAGTGTCTTCTTCTCGTGGCTGAACCACCATCGGTGAGATTTCGAGAGTTAGTCTTATCTCAATAGTCAGCTAACCTTGTTCTGTCCTACTCCGAGACGCTACGCACGTCTACATTCTACCATTGTAATGGTATGATGATTTGGGCGATGAAGAAGTAGTACGGACCCAACGGTAGCAATAAATAATCTCCCTCGCTCCGCCTCTGTTCCCGCCCCAGTCGCCGTCAGTGTCCCACCTCGAGAGCCGCGAAATGCACTTCCCCCACCATCCGTCATCGCGCTGCACCGCCGCTGCATCAGAATGCACCGCGGGAACGGCGCTCAGTCTTCCCGCGCAGCCATCCCGTCCAGACATTGTCCGCGTCACGCGACACGCCGAAAACACCTGTTGCGCGCTTTCTGCACAGGCCAGTGACAGCGCGCCCCCGACATGTCCGACAATCAGGAGTACGACGCGAAGATGGACATCGCCAACGCCAGCAGCACCTCGGCGACCCCTCGTACGCCCCCGAACTGCGCCCGATGCAGGAACCACCGCAAGAAGATCGCCCTCAAGGGCCACAAGAGGTACTGTATGTACCGGAGCTGCAAATGCGAAAAGTGCCGCCTGACCTCGGAGAGGCAGAGGGTAATGGCAATGCAGACAGCCCTACGTAGAGCTCAGGCTCAAGACGAAGCAATGCTCAGAAATGGAGCAATCAATCACGAAGAGTTGCCCCTGCTGCCGGTGTCTCAGAAAAGCCCTCCGTTGATCGGGTCTCTCGATAGGAGTTTGGACTGTGATTCTTCCGCTTCCTCTCAGTGTTCTAACCCTCCTAATGTTCCAAGGAAGATGACACCTACCTTGGCGATTCCTTCTACAACCACTGGAAATGTTGGACTTATTGGGGAGTGTACACCGTATCCAGAATTCAAAGGTTAGTGGATAGATTTGAAGAAGCATTTACATGCATATTGTATTTGTACATGAGTTTTAGTGAATTCCAGTCAGTACTGCGCATGATCTCCTAGATTTTTAGAGTATGCAAAATTGGATGATTGGTCACTTGACGTATTGGTTTGTCTAAATGGATGCTTTGGCATCAAATACACCAGAACTCGACTTCCTCCAAAATAAATACCTTTGAGAATGTCATCGCTTAGTTGGCATAGTTTGACTCTCCATGAATTTCTCCTGAGGACTTTGCTTCTATCCTTCATTTCACACTCAAAGTCGTTGGGTGTTTGTGGATTAAGATAGTTGAAAATATTATTGGTTTTCGTATGTGACTTCAAGATCTTCAAAATAGTCTTTTAGTCCCTGGCTTTATTAAACCGTCTTTTTATCTGTGGTTAAGCTGGAAGTACATGCTTCGTTTAATTCTTTGATCAATTTTATTATTGATCTATGCATTTTCTGCTGTACAAGGATCTCCTATTACTATCATTGGTTAATACAACCCTTACCATGTCTTCAAGCACGTAGCCAAAAAATTGATTCGGGTTGAGGGGGGGGTCCAGACTTTTGAAACAGTCAAAGCATTTTCTGCTTACATGAATAAATAATATAAAATCGTTTCTTTTGGAATTGTTCAGTATTTTATGTGAGTGCAGCTTTGAATAGGAAATACCTAGTAATCTTCATAAAAATTTTTGCATAATTTTGCTGAAAAAAATCTGAGAATTTCGGGGGGGGGACCCCCTGGACTCCTCCTCTAGCATGTCTTACGGATGCTTTACGGTATTGTGAAAAAAATGTTATTTCATAACGTATTTCGCAGAATATTCTATCAACGGCAACTTTTGTCATTCGTTTTTATGCTTTTCATGTAAAACAATACCTCGTTTTCGATATTTAAAAACAATTCAGAAGGCTATGGAGGCTTGAAGACCTTCCAGCGTCGCTATAAATCAAATAAATTGCAAAAAGTCCTGCGTATGTAGAATATATGTTGTAAGAGTAGATTGCTGTTTATTTTCTTATTCATATCAATAGATTTATAAAAAATTATACATTGGCAATTTTATTAATATGTCAACTTTATTCCACATACTCCATTTTTTCGTAACTTTTAGTGAAAGAAACTTTTCCTGACTAGCTGTGTAAGATAATACATGTTACAACTAGTTACAGAAACATATATATTTTCACATATCAAAATCAAAAATCAACATTCATATAGGCTCGACGAGAGAAAATCCAGAGCCGTGAGAAATTAGTACTCCTTTAAAAACTTGAAGAGCAAGTACAACAGTTCGCCAAGGGCCTGAAAAAAGAGTATGAAACGTAGCAGTGAGAAAACTTGAAGATTTTCATATTGTACATAGATTCCGGGCCTCACTCTAAATCCTGACCCAAGGGGGAACCACCCTTTCCTCCTCTAAGACGTACATCAAAGTGGGGCTTTTATTGTTGACCTTGACATGTCGACAATATGACGACTATGAAGATCAGAATCAGTGCTTATTGTTCATTTTGTTTTAGGCGCATGCTCTCCACTTTGCATCAGTATATACGTAACCCAGTCAAGGGTGTGATAGCAACATCAACTCATCTCTAAATGTCGTCCTCTATGGATATTTGATTTCGTAAGTTGCCAATGGGCGTCCCCCATAGAGGGCGACACTCGGAGATGAGTTCATTTTGTTTTAGCTATATTATATCGATGCAATCATTATAGTACATTGAAGCATTACAAAATGAGTGGTAGAAAGTTGGAATAGTCCTAGATCTTTTGCGCAAGTTGAGTAATTATTCCCAAACTGAAAAAAAAACGTTCCCCTACCTCTTCGCATGATACTATCATTCGAAATTGTTGGTCCACTTATACTTTACCCCACAAAGTGAGAATATTGAAAAGAATGTTGATCCTTATTCAAAGATCAATTTACATAGAAGACTAAAGTACATTTTATTATATCTTATACTTAGCTGAAAGTGCTTATTACATGGGTTTAATTAAATACTTTAACTGTTTGATGGTTTTATCAGTACAGCGTTTAACTTTAACTTTAACTTTAGCTGTAGCTATAGTTTTTGTACCAAATACCATTTTCGACGTCAAGTCGCCCAACCCTGGCCTGCCTTTATATGGGAACTAAAGTAACCACGAATATATAAAGAAACCCTCGTAGTTTGTTCGCTTGCCGTATCGTCAACATCACCGCAATTCCGGAAGCTCCGACTAGAAAGTTGTTTGATAAATGTCTGTTTTCCATTTGACATTGCGAAAGCATGATGGCGAACGACTTCGTGTTCATTGGACGACGAAGGAGGTTCCACAACGTTGTTACAATGGATGATTATCCTCTTGCTACTTTGCTCGACTTGAAACTGCTTCTATGTAAACACGATATATTTCCGGCTTTTTATGGTTAAATGGTGAATTCTTCTGTAGAATATAGTCTAATTTACTTCACTTTCCACGCTAATTTGCCATATATGCCAAGAAACAACATATAAATTATTTCCATCGGTCTGTCTGTATGTCTATACTCTGTCCGATAATCCTAGGCTCTCCAGAACTTGGATTGGACTTTTCGGATCTTGATGAAACTTTGACACTAGGTTACTATTGTGACAAGGACGGAAATTTTTTGCCGTTTTAAAAAATCGATAGAGTATCATATTTAAAAAACCAACAGAAATAAAAAACCCTCAAACTCCTTTTTACTTGGGAGGGGCTCAAAAATTGAAGGGTATGGGTTTGGGAAGCGATGATCTCAGAAACATACTAAGTACTGGTAGAATATATTCTATCATCTATAGAATTTCAACTGTAGCGCTCCTACCGTTTTCAGCCTCATATTTGTGATATGAGAATTGCAGCAGATTAATATGTATCCATATAACAACTGGTCATGTATTGGCTAACATTCTCTACTGTTCATGCGATACTGAGTCCTTAGGAACGGTCGTATTGAATAAATGTGGTATACGTAGACACAGCCGGCTTTATCATGTTGCCCCGTTGGTTCTTTCGCGTTCATTTGCTCTGAGTCTGTTTTAGTGGCTTTCGCTAAGGATTATTGGACTACTAAATAGGTAGATATATCAACAAATCAGGAATTTGCTATTTATAGTCAAGTATGTTGGTTGTTTTACGTGCAGTTGTCTCATTTTATTGAAGAATGTGAATTCCTAATTTGATACAATTATGTGGGAATTATAGCATCAAGCAGCTTGACATTATTGTTTTCTACTCCATTGGCATGCAAGAAAGACAAAATATGTGAGCAATTTTTTTATAATATCTTTTTATTCTTTTCTGCAGCTATTTATTTATCTATAGATAATGAAATGGCAACAGAACTACTGGAATGATTGATTACAATATAGTTATTCGCAAAGTTTCTAGGGATGTCATAGATGGATGCAGTATTTCTTTAAAACGAAAAAGTATATAATTTATATTCATTATATTTATATTTATTTATATATATATATATATATATATATATATATATATATATATATATATATATATATATATATATATATATATATATATATATATATATATATATATATATATATATATATATATATATATATATATATATATATATATATATATATATATATATATATATATATATATATATATATATATATATATATATATATATATATATATATATATATATATATATATATATATATATATATATATATAAGCGGTATGAAGTATTCCATATTGACAGTTCAAACCTACCAATCTGATGAAATTGATATATAAAATATAAAACACAGTAGCCCTAGATCACAAGTATAGGTGATATGAATACTGATATGCCTCCCAGAAGGCAATCTCAATTTTTGCAATACCTATAACTGACAACTGCAACAAGTATTGCATACACATTTATACGCTCATAAGCATAATGCTTCTACAGCGTACTTTTGATGTTATTGCCTGTTTTCACGATAGAAACCGGTTGCCTTTCAATTTGCACAGCATTCTATTACACAGTGTGGGTGTTCGAATGCCATCAACTCTTAGATTTTATCGTTCGGTCGCGCTATATTTCGGGAAAGTTTTGTTTGAATATTTGGCGTGCTAGAACCTTAGCCACGTGCTCCGTCCAATACAATTTAATGAACTTCTATTTCTGAAATACGCCGCCGTGGTGGGACTATAAACCGGCATGTTATGTTTATGTGCCATTGACGTCTGCGTCCAGTTCTTCCAAAGAAGCAAAACCAGTGAAGCTGGTGCACTTTAAGTAAATGACAGTGATGTCACACATTCAATGCACAATAAACTCAGCACCGACAAAAGATTGATAAGAACTCGGGCGAATTTTCACGGAGATTGGCTTGAGAGGTAACCCCTCCCAGAATAAAAGGAGTTTTGCATGGGCTCCCAATATTTCGTTTTAAGTGTTAATGTTTCAAGACAACGGAACATTTTTTTTCAAAATGATAGAGAAAGGTCGGTTCTATGCTTGTGCTGGGTATAACTTTTGATACAAAATTTTAGGTATTGTCGCAAGAGCGCTCGTATCAGCGATAAAAATATACTCATATACGATGCCGCTGTATTTCGTTTGAAACGCTTGATATTTAGAATATTTTTCATGCAAACTATAGGGGATGGATCGCTCTATCGCGTCCAATGTAAGACGAAAAATGTCAATATACATGTGAGAATATAAATTTTTTCATCAAAAATTGAAAAAAGGTCTTTGCTCTAACAGAGCGCCAACCTTCCTCTATCATTTCCAAAAAGATTCTTTTCTTCATCTTGAAAATTGAGCGCTGGAAATGAAATATTGTAAACCTATGCAAAACGCCTTTTATTCTAGATAGAGTTCCCTCTCTTAGTTGTATATTTTCTCGATTGCTGATTTGATCAGCATATGGTTGTAGAACATACAAACTGAGTTTTTGTTACACCGTAAGAAGCTCCAACTAATATACTTTTCTTTGGTTGTGAGCAGAAGACCGATGAGTTTATACCTTCATAGTGTCTTCGTGGACGTTAATGGTGACTTCGGTGTATGGGTATAAACACGAATCAATTACTCAATTAACAAGTATTTTAAGGTAGGTACCTTCGGCAGGCCATGTGATTGACAGTTGGATAGACGGAAAAGGATGGCCTGGTTATGTTTGTGATGTATATTTTATCAAACATTCGAAAAACCCAATACTGCAGATTTGAGCAACTGACAACTGGTAGTGGAATTTTGAGCGTAGAATAAATGTACCATCAACCAGCTATTTATATTTATATTTAGTTCCAAAATATTTCTGTTGACATTTTAGTAATTTGATAGTAACAGTCACCGGATAAGAATGTGATTATATTGTGGTGGGTGCATTGTCAAAAAAAATGACAGTGAAAAGAAAAAAGGCGCTTTTGGATTTATCTGGGCATTGATATAATAAATATGCAACATAGTGCTGCTATTCTTGCTGGCGAGCTGCAACAGCACCCTCAGAAACACGATGAGCTCACAAGATGAACCTGGAAAGCTATTACAGTAGGTTGATACTGGACTTTCCAAACAATGGTATCACTTGAGGAATAAATAGTTGGACATTCACAAGTAAATCAGCTACTCTAAAATTTGATCACAATATTCAACCATCTGATACAACTGTACATGAAATACAGTCAGTTTACTTGATTCCATTGGTCAGAAATATCCACTAAAATTATTCTGGTAGAAAAAAAGGCGAATAGAATACAGCATCATCCTGTACTATACCATAACTTCTACATTTTACAATGCACTTTAGGTCGATTGTCAAAGCAACAATGCTTACGCTATTAATGCCAATATATCCACGTCTGCGAAACATAAATCGCAGACATATGTTCATGCAGAATTCATAGAAACCCCATAAAGCGATTCCTGCTACTAATGAGATACTTTTTTTTCTAATTCATGCCTCAGTTGTTGTTATTTACAGCGTGTTGTTTTCTGTTTTAAAAACAAAGCGGCTGCATGATAGTTGCCTTAGCTTGGTTTATAAAATTTGAGAGGATTTGTCACAAACATTTCGTAAGGAGGCGAATAGATCGCAGCTTCAGGTGTTAGCTCTGTACTGCCACATTTCAAGACGATAGATGGTCTGGAACAGTACCTTTTCTAGAGTCCAATTTTCCAGCAAAGCATTTTAAATAAGGGTATTTGAATGTCACTTCTGACTTGTCGATCTCACGCAGATAGTACTGGATGGAATACCTCGTAGAATTGGCAGCAAAAACCTGAAAATCTGTCCCAAGGTGTCTGCTCCTTCTTTAGAGGTGGACCTGATGGATCTATTGCGTCTATTTAGTGATTGCAAATATAGACGAATAACAAAAGATATTCTGTAGACCAGAATGATCTTGGCTAAATTAAGACATATGATGAGTTTGCTCTTAGTTTTCTTCTTGCTGTTATCAATGCACAATTACAAGTGCATCGAGGTGTTTTTTTTTTGACATAAAGAGGCAGTTTGCACATAGACACCGAATAATCAACCACTGTTACTGGATAAAGACTATTTTGTACAATAACAATAAATTAATTTTTATTTAGTTATCTCTAGGTATATGAGTGTTTACAATCAATCCAACAAATATTGAATGCTATACAAGCATGCCAAGTGCATACAGTTCACTTTCCGAAGATTAGCTCTTTTGATGGCATCGATCTATCCGCGGTTATTTTCTGTGTTAGATTTGTTCTCTATTCCGCATAACGTCGATTTTAACGTAACTGGGTCTGTTCAACTCCGGTTAAACGAAGGTTTGTCTTGGTAGCGCGTTTGAGAACATAAATTTTTGAACACATGCTTATCGTTCCACGGACATAACTGGTAATAATCCCGGTACTCATCTCCTTTCATTCATGTATGGGTGGTGCCAGGCTCTAAATGACTGAAGTCAATGGTTCATGAATTATAGAACGTGTTTTATAAGTTCAATAAAAACTGACAAGTCCGCCTAACGACACACCCCGACGTTTACCACCCTCTCGTCAAATTATTTTGGAAAATGAATACGGGCGTCGAAAACGTCTGAACACGGTTTAGGTTTGTTTTGGTAGTTAAATTTCATGAAAATAACTGTGAGGACACTGCACAGATTTCGAAAAACAACAAAGCTTTTCTGTCCTTGCATAACAAAAAAATCAATACATCGAATTAGAAATTGTCTCACGTTGATTCATTAAATTGACAAATATATTAACCCAAAGAAGAGCTAATCTAAATTACAATAAACAATAAAAATCGTATTTGGGAGCTGTCATTCATAGTTATATAAATTACTAACATATTAATTTACATGGGAAAAATGATTAGCTTTTTTATGAAATAGTAACGCTCAATTTTTTGTTCAATTTTGCCAATATTTCGATTTCTTCATTGTTCTTCAATAATACTAGAAACATTTAATTTCTCGAAAAGGGTATTATTTTTATTTGTTTATAAAATATATCATGTAGCGATGTTTTAATAATTAATTAAATATCACCAGTAGAAAATCAAATCGTTCCAAAGTTTATTTTGTTTATCATTTATCCTAATACCTCGTTTGACGTAATGTGCTTTTGGGACGTTCAAAGTCGAAACGATCAAACGCGGATCTGTAAATCGCAAATTCCATACCATCGGAATCGATTTCTTTGATTCCAACTGTATCGTTCCTATGAAACGATTTCTTCAGAACCGGCTCAGGAATATTGATCATCCTTGTGTTGTTAACTTACGTAGTGACTGTGAAAATAAACCAAAATGTCTGGTTAGCAAAAAATATGAATGCATAAATGGGGGCATGTAGTAATTGACTTCCAGATATATATTTCTAACAACCTGACTGTAATGAAAAACCACTACTTGTACGATTCATATACTCAGCTAGATATAGACTGCTGATCAAGACAGGTTCGTAAAACGTGAAGAACCACTTTGCATTCACGTTTCACTACTAAATGATGTCTTATCTATGATACAGGAAATCTTACGGAAGAACTTCAATCCGTCATTAAATACAGAATATAGTTACTATATTTTTGTTTAATATGGATTTGTGATCAAGTAAGGGTGACATTTACTTCACATAAAACTTAGTAATGCAGTCACATCAATTAACCCGAGGACCAATTAGTCTTCTAAGCTAACCTTTATATTACACATCTTGTGTGATGGTCATTTTTAATATTGTATTATAGCAAAAAATGGCTCCAAGTAGTCGGACTTTTAACCTTCCAGGCAACCGCCCGGGTGCCGTATATTTGGGTTAAAATTTCGCTAAGAACAGAATTTTTCTCTGATAATTTATTTGAGAGTCGATATTCGCCAGTTGTCTTCAGTAAGATCTGAGATCTGTGAGATGTAAACAGTCTGAGCGACACTTACACCTTTTGCACTTGGTTCAATAAGGAACCATCACTGTAGACTCTGCAGGTAGTAATGTCAAACTTCCCACTAGATGTCGGACCTTATAGTTGCAAATTCGGAAAAATGATTGCGCGATGGAAGTGAAACATGACTCTGTTGACTCCATGGTGTCGTCTAATGTCTGGAAAGCTGTATGTGTAGGTTCCCACCCCACCTCCACCAAATTTTTGCTCTGATTATCTCATGTACAGGATATCGTTTAAAGGTGCAGTTACCAAACCTGTTTACAAGTAACCTTTTGTTAATGATTATCAACCACCAATTTGACAATCTGAAATTTGTCCTGCGGTTGTTTTCCTGATTTATCCTATAACTGAACTGCCGGCCAATTGAAGACACATGTGATTGATAAAATAATATTTCGCCTGCCGTGGCAGCCTTTATCAAAGTACAAATGGCAAAAAAATGCATTTTGAATTTATAATGACATGCAATCAGCCTTGTTTTTAAATGAGACCTCAGCATGAACTATTATGCAATTTGCATTGTTGATTAATTCAACACCGAGACGTACGACACTGTAATCCCAAGGCCATAACACAAATGCCTCCATTTGGGATAAAAACAGATGTGTGGATTATTTTTATATTTGCAGATTTGGAAAATATCGTTGACCATTCCCTGATACATACTCTAAAAAACACGGCCACACTCTACTCAAAACTGAAAGGCCAATAATTTAGCATTATAAAAGCCCCTGTCTTTGTGTAGCGTAAAAATTCAATCCCATTTCAATCTGTGTCCTGTTACCTTAAAGTATTCACTGAGTGCTGATTTTGACGTTTTCCCTTAGTAATGCGAGTAAAAGTGAATAGGTTCTATTTCATTAGACACCCGAATACGTCTATAAAACTCACCAATATCATGTTTGTCGCACACCATTTCAATAACAAATTGATATTTTGGCTTTGTGAGACATAGGAGCAGTGTATATGCTGTCTCAAAAAAAACTTCTCTCATAGCAATGTCTACAAATAGTCCCAGTTTTTTTCAGATACTCAGCTATATAAGTGGGTTACGGTGGTGGACACGAGTTCGATTCTCACTCACTCTCATTCTCTTCCTATCCTGTATGTAAACATCTGCGGATGTTAATTCACCCAACCAGTCTTCCAGACATGTCTATGTAGCCTCTTCCTGAAGTCATTCTTTTGGAGAACCTCGGCGTTGTGGAATGGGGTACCGGGACAATGTTCCTTGATGGTTACCATCTACAGCGATTTAAGGTCAACGTGAATAGACATTCATCTTCGCGCAGTGCTTATGAAGCGCGAAAGGTTATTTGCCTTTGCGATAGGTTATCTACAAAAAAATAGTATCTGCCCAGAAAGCGGAAGGTGTGCGGTTCGATACCCGCTGTAGGCCAGATTATTAATTTCTAAATATTGTCTCCATCTTGCTCATTACAAAGTCAATGGTTGTCAATGATAAAATGATTCAGTGGGGACAGACTTTCTTGTCTACATTGGAAACCATAATTTTACATACCTGTCCGAAATTTATTTGAAACAGCTTGAAATTATTTTGTCTCATACGAGTATAATTTTTGTTCCAGATGATGTAAATTTACATAGGTATTATGGTACTTATGGAAGAAGAGTTATTTTCATGATTGTATTTATATTATTCGGCGTCTGTGCTTATCGAGGTGCTTATACAAGTTGCTGACCTTTTTAAGTCACAATCCTCAATGCCAGTTGCACATTTTATGTATATTCATTCGTATATTTCATCCTCAAGCTGTGTCGCACATTTTTGGATGTAGGTTATGAAAGTAGATGTCAAATATGGATATTATCAAAGAATCTCCTCCAATCTGAAGCTCAATAACATAATGATATGACTCAGGGACTGACTTGTATGCCTGTCAACAAGTAATATCCTATGGCAATATCGGTAGCTATAAATTGAGTCAAGTAGTTCGACTCCCAATATACCAGGTTTCAATGAAACAATGGATAAATTAGCTGCAGCAGAAGAGCGGAGAATTTTATTTAAATTCTGGAACTCCCTACTGTTTACCGACTCACCCAATTAGCATCGCGACGGCCAAGCATAGCGACCAAGTATCCTTTACAGAGGCTGAATCTCCATCATGGCATCATATACCTCCGCACGCCAAAGTAGCCTCTAAAATTGAACTTATTATATCCGCCAAATTGATGACATAATAAAATGACTTCACTAACGTTTCAGCTGCTTGATCTTCAATCAATACAAGTATAAGATAAAAATTCGAGAGACAGCGACAGGATACTTTCCATCTCTGTCCATGATCTCTCTTGCAAGGATGCTCAGCAGCATGATGCTTAACCATGGCGGCCAAGTATCCATTACAACGGCATCATTGCCATCACAGCAGAATTTTCCGGCTATCGTGTTAGAGTAATTTTAGTGATACCACTGGTTATCTCTCCTATGTCAAATGTCTAGATAAGGTATTTACATACATAAATCCGTTTGCACATAGTTACAACTTTTTAGTACAATCTTTAGATACTTCTGATAAGGCTCGACTACACACATATTCCGCTATTCATTTCATAAACCTAGAAAGGATCAGTAAATATTGATTAACAAAATACATGAGGACTTACAAGTGTTATAGAGATAAACGCCCGGATAAACGTAATGGCACATCTATGAGATAATTGGAAATCTCAGATGTATTAATTCGCTATATTTTGTGTTTTGCGATTCAAAACTGCTAAAATGCATGATTAGATTCCTATCGTACAAACGCACTTGTATCTATGATTTTTCATGTGGTTTTAATTCCAACGCCATAGACAAGCGAAGGCGTCTGATTCCTAAAATTTCCGAATTTGCCGTACTATGCTTCTCTAACGTGTTTGTGGAATATATAGAACGTGAAAAATAGGAGTTCATGATATAAACAAATAGGGACGGAAATATGGATAATACCATACTCTGTACAAGATTTACATTTAAGAAAATATCTGAATACACCAGAATAAGTGACAGCACTTTGTACTACTGTTCGACCAGCCATAAAATAACACAGACGAAAAGAGGAAATGTGGTGAAAAAGCTGTATGCATTACGAGGGCCACGCTGAAAGTCTTTAGATATTCCTAATCTATACAAGTCTAAAGAAGTTTGAGCATGCAGCTATTTTGACTAAAGTTGTAAGTGCTTACACGCAAAGGCAGCGTTTGAATGGTTCAGTATTTGCGTTGGCACGGTCTCGGATACACCGAAGTGTTGGCCGAATTTGAAAGTGAAAATGATGATCAAAATGATTTTGTATGACTACAAAAAGGGACTAAAACAAGCGAAATGTCACCAAAGCTTAGTCAGTTACTTTGGGGACTCTGCCTCTTCTAGGGCTACAGTTTTTAATCGGTTTGCTGAGTTTAAAAGGGGCCGGTCTCACTCGATGATGAACTTCGCACAGGTCGACCGCCCACTGCTGGTACTTCGGAAACTGTAGAAGCTGTGCAAAATATTGTAAAAAACGATCGACATATAACCTAGACAGAGATTGAGGTTTCTCTGGGAATTGGATCGGCAGCGGTCCGAACAATCATTCATGATCACCTTCGCCTAAGGAAGCGTTGTTCCAGATGGGTGCCACATTTGTTGACTAGTGAGCAAAAAGCAACAAGTGTCGATTGGGCTATTTATGCTTGAAAAATTTGATAATGGGCACAGTAAAAGGACTTTTAATATCGTTATCGGAGGCGAAACATGATTATATCATTATGATCCTGAAACTAAGTGACAGTCATAACTTTGGTGCTTTGAATGTGAGCAGCCTCCAACGAAAATTCGTCACTCCAAGAGTGTTGGAAAGAAATGGTCGCATTTTTTTTTATAAAACTTGATCCATCACAACGGTAGCCTTGGAAGATCAAAGGATAGTCACTTGAATAGTGTATAATCAAATGTGTTCCTGCAGTCTTCCAAGAACTATGCAAGAGCCGTCCAAAGACTGGTGTGCGGGGTGTTCAATGGCACCATGACAACGCACCCACCCATAGCGTCGCTAGAACACTCGATATTTTTGCTGAACAGGGTGTCAAACTGTTGGCTCAGCCACCTTATTCTCCGGACCTAGCTCCATGCGACTCATTCTTATTCCCTAAGGTCAAAGAGAAGTTACGAGGTCGCCATTTTTCCACCAATGAATAGGCAATCGCTGCATTTGAGGAGGAGACGTTTCAAAAGAACGTTGGTCACAAGACTTTGACAAGCGGTTTTACCGGTAGGGGGAGAATATGTTGACAAAACAGAATGAAGATATTTAATAAAATCTTGTACTTTTTCTGTATCTGAAAACTTTCAGCGTGACCCTCGTACGTAACAATATAAAATACTGCTCTAGCATCAGATCAGTGAGAGCACAACCTCAAGTCTCTGTATTATAGCCCTTCATAACACATGCTAAGACTTCCCTTGCCTGGCTACCGATAACTTTTCTCTGTTTAGATTGCATTGCACCACTGCTCATATTCCTGTGAGATGTTAAGAACCGCCCACGACAAAGGACGAGTTTGGATGAGTTGAGGCAGGACTTTCAAAGGTGCCTGACAGTGTTGCCCATTTTATTTCCTTTCTTGGGAACCATTCGACGTAATATGTGCGTTACCACTGTAGCCTTCTGGATTATTGTGCTTTTATTGCCATTCATCACAACATCTATTAAAGCAGCCTTGAATCGTGTACTAGTTAGTTTGTACAGTTTCCCTGATGGATCCGTACCGACTTCTATCGGGTCTAGTCTAGGCTTCGCAAAGAGCTGGTTTCTCTTATGATCTAGCACAAAGGGACAGAAAGGCTGACTCTGTATGTTCTCCACATTGTTTTCGATAGAGATCTCCATTGTTGAGTCCTAGTTTGTACAAGTGCTCATGCAGTACACAGAGTGTCCTGTGAGGAGTCTCATAAATATACGGAGTTAATTCCTGCTTAAAAAAGTTAGTCTCCTAGCACCTTTTGAGCATGGTAGTCTTTAACGAATTTCCCATGCCTGCTTCCAGTCCAGTCAAGTTCCAGTATTTATTACGCTAGAGTCTCACCTATTCCCTGACTTGGGCACTAGCTATATTTTTCTGAACCCCCAAGACTTGTTCTGGGCTGATGAGTAACGAAGATGATCCCTTTTTGCAAGTTAATCCGCCTTTTCATTGCCAATAATTCCTTAGTGTCCTAGGGCCCTCTCCAAGATTACCATGTTGTGTACAGCCAGTTTACGCTATTCCTGTTGATATTTACAATCAAGTGCAGACGTCAACCTGGGGCTACCCAGTGAAAATGACGTTCCTTTAGATTTTATACGATCATTGCTTATAATTGGTACAGTCCAAGATGGCATACACCTCTGCCTGAATACAGATGTATATTTTCCAGCCAGTGCACTGTAACTGGAGTTGTGCTCTCTTCCGTAGATTCCCGCTCATGTTCCCTATTTGCACACGTCTAAGTACCCGGATGTGTTGCCTTGCAGGTTTTGTTTTCTAAATTCCACTCGATCTCTAATTATGATGTCGAACTCATTTTTGAAAAAATATCTCTGAATTATATGGTCCTCAGTGTTGCCCACAGATTCAGCATTATTTATCTCATTAGATAATTTTAGCCCGTTCGTGGTAGTCTGCTGTTTCTCAGGGATATTGCTGTCAGTGTTGTTCTAATTTGTGACATAAAACAAAATATTAGCAGTGATGGTGTTGGTTAATTACTTTTTCTTACATTTAGTAAAATTGAATAAACATACGTAAAACAACAGGATTGGTGAAACGGCTGAAATGTCTCGTTTTTTGCCTCTCATTCTTCCGCTAGTCAGAAATTACGTACTCTGAATTGCACCTAAGAACGTTTCTACGTTCATCTTCCTTAAGCGTTCCAGCGAAAAGCCAAATAAATTTGCTTTGGATGCTGGCACTTGCAGCAATGTGTTCAAGCGCCACAGGTGCAGCATTTTTTTTTCAAAAACTTCTGTATTTATTCTCATTGGATCGTTTCCAATTTGGGCAACTTTGACGTATTATTGTATATTTCATTTTGAGGCTCTCGGTAAGGATAACTTGTTCTTTGATAATCGCTCCGCCGCCAATGGATCGATTTTCAGGAACTGTAAATCTGTTCTATCCTTGATATGGACATAGTAGTGTCAACAATTCATCAAACTCCACATTGTACTTTCTGATCTAAAGAAAAAGAGTTACCAGGAGTAACGAGCAAACAGACAACTGACGGAAATGAGTGACATAGAGTAACATCTGAAACTTATCCTGTGAGTATCTTTCTGGTTGTGGAAGCAGCCGAAATGTTAAGTCAATCATATGCGACTAGGTGCGGCCAGTAGAAAATATAAGATGAACAAGTGACATACTCTTTCGCTATGTTCTCATTAAGCTCAAGAAAAGATAATATCCTAAATTTTAAATATTTCGCGATTATAATACTTTTCCCGCCTATTGGTAGTATTGGAATTAAAAATTTTGTGCACATAAACAAAACTAAAATGTGCTACCAAACTTTTATCATTTACCTTTCTATCATGATGGAGTACGCCACAGTAATTTTACATACCCTTGTCAACTCCGTGAATTATCGACGCACAATACAGTGAAGATTGAAAATATTCGTTTGTCGGTATCTTCACATCTCAAATCTCCCGTACCTACATCAGACGGGGTCATGAAACTCGCTGCTAATTCACCTCGATTTGCTAAAGCCTACCTGAGTTTTCTGCGTTTATTGACTTGTTCTGCCTCTACCACCATAGGCGTAGAGCGCGAGCTCTCTTACATACAAGACAGCTACAGGCTGGTTTAACAGCCGTAGATATGAAGACACTATCAATACTCGAGTCATATATCAAGCTTCTAGGAGTTACCATCAACAATAACATCTCCCTCAAGGTGGGGTTTCTCTCCTCTCCAAAAAGGCAGGTTCTCCTCAACAGCTGCTTCTACTCTACGAAGCTTTATTAGACCATCTTTGGAATACTGCTCGCATGTGTGGGATGCTATCCAAAGCACTCCTGGAAGCATCTGGACTCAATCCAGAAGATATGAATACATCAAGCAGACGCGTCATGCATCAAAAGTGGTCATCCATTGTCTGGATCATGAAAGGAAAATGGATAATCTGACTATATTCTAACGTTCATAAACACTAATTTATTTCCACTGGTAACAACAACAACTTATACACTAATTTATATCAACGATTTCAAGTTCTTTACTATTTGACGTCTTATCACTGACTGCCTGCTGTCACTCTACAATGCTTGTATATATACAGAAAACGCCCATCTCGAATGTTCCATAACCAAATCTAGAACGATCTGACAAATTCGAGATGCCTATTGACAGCTGCATGCACACATGTTCTGGATAATTTGCATACAGGGTGATCTTTTCTTGGCTGTTGGCCGCTGATCTCGTTGCAATATATTTTTTGCACTTACCTGGAGACCGTCCGACGCGACGTAATGTCTCCAATAGTACTACAGCCTTAAGGCTTATTGTCATTTGGTATCCATAAGAAAACCTGGAGAAATACACATGGTTTAACTGTCGGTTTCGAGAAAATTCATTAGATACATTCCTGAAGCATATTCAGCCAAACAGGTCACCGTATACCTAGGAATAGACTTGTTTAGTGACGTCATATGCAAGATCAGGCAACAGGGGCAACTGTCATAAGAAAATCAGGAATTGAAGAGCTATTTGTTGACTTTATGCATAAGGTGATTACGGTCTATAAAATGACTAGAATTACATACTTTGAAATTTTATGTTCTCCTTGCCTTTAGGCGCAAATTTAAGACCTCAAACCGCTGAATCTGTATAGTTGAATTGTTAAGTATGCATACAGGCAAACAATATTATGTCAAAAAAAGATATATTATTTAGGGCATATATTTGAATTGAATGACGCATGCGCAGAATAAAATAAACTTCAAATTTGTGCAGACATTCATAGAAAATCTAACCGCCCTATAGGGAGAGAGCGCATGGCGATCAGTGAGACAGAGACAGAGCGACAAAAAGAGAAAGATGTGCGCCAAATCTATAGATATTGCATGTTGCATGTAGTTTAACTAGGAAAATCTGTAAAAGATCAGCTTCAAGTAGTTATACAACATAAAGACGCTAAACTCAACTCAACCTTGTACGTTCAAGTTTTCATGTTAGCTCTGCACTTCTCCTCAGACCACAGAAAGATCATTATCGTACAGCATTTTGTTGACAAATCCAGATGATACTGTATAAGATTACTTCCTCCGAAAAAACGGAAATATTGCACTCACGCTAACTACAGAGCTACCAGCGATTTTAATTTTAAATATTTCAATGTTCAAAAGTCCTACTACAAGTAGGTAATTTTCAATAATAATTAATTAAAAACGTTTTGCCAGCAACGGACATTTTATGCATATAAATAATTCATATGGCTTGTTTATATGGTTTAATAATTTTTTTTGTTAAATAACTCAAATAACAGAGAAAAAAATTAAATTTTGAGGCAAATTTTAAACCAATATTTTTTATTCTAATGGGCACATTACATAAAGTTCAAAATAGAACAAACAGACGGTCACCAAAGTCTTTATGACAGTGCGTAGTGTTGTCATATGTTTTTTGTGACAGTCTCCAACTAATCGGATCCTTTGGAAATAATATCATCGTTCGTGTAGATTGCAGAAGCTCTAACTTGGAGAAACACTTCCATCATTCAGATAATGTCGTCTAAACACAAGATTTCGCAAATAAAAATGTTTGTCTTACACATTTAAATTCAATATTTAGGTGAATGATCGTCTGATGTCATGTCTGAATTACACAATCTTATCTATATCATCGTTCAACTTCATAAGCAGATTTTTGACTTTCGGTTTGAAATTGTTATCTTCTTGTAGTAATTTTACCATTTCATTCTATGTCCCGTTTCCGGAACGTTTTCACTGAGAGCTGATTTTGACATTTTCCCTCTAGTTATACAATTTTTGTGTATTTGATTCCACACATTGTCATGATATTTCTAGAAGACTCACCTTTTTGTGACTCAGTGTCACGCCTCTGTTTGGACTTACCGTGCAATATTCAGCTTGCTGCAAGCTGTATTAAATTCTAATATATATTTGCATATACGCACCAGACACTTCACGTAGAAATACTTTGTAAACACGTGTGCTGGAAGTGAATGGGAGTGCTTTCCGTTGTTTGATTGCTTGCAGACAGTGAAATGATCAATTTAAAATTTCCATCGAACCATCAATCATTCGCAACGTCTGGGTCAACGATAACTGCGACAGTAGATTTAGGTTTTCACCAGATTTTTCTTTGATACTTTGAATATCAGACTCATGGGTGCCTATTTGATGTTCCTTCATAACACGCTTATAATAGCTTCACCTCTATCTAACTGAGCAACAGAATATTTCAATGAAGTTTTCACGAACTTCGGTCTGATTAGTTTAAAAATTTGTACACATATTAAAGACCGATGACAATGCAAAAATATTTATTTCTTTCTCTCAACAAATCAAAAAAATACTCAGAAGACTAAGAAAATTGCGTTAAAATGTAAAATAGGTTCTAATTTTAATTTTATCATTTTAATTTCGTTTGGTGTTGATTTCATTGAATTGCATTAAATTTAGAAATTTAAATTGTTTCTAAATTTGATCTTATTTGGGAAAACATCAATTTACAAAATGTTCTCGGCTGCTTGCAGGTCAAGGTTGCCAGTCTTCAAGTTACAACTCTTTACATTTAAGTATGTTTTAAGACAAAATACTATAGTTTAATATACTAAAAAAAGCAAGCTTTAAGACCAAACTATATTAAAGAGTAATCAACTATCTTCAATTTCCAGATTTTGTTGCCGATTTTATTGTAAGAACGCGTGATAAGCTTGATAACACCTGTTGTAAATATTCCAACAGTAGCTATATGTAAAAGTAGACTTTAAAATGCAGTAATAAGGACCTCACACGCCTTTTTACAAGAAAATCAACATCAGAATCTGAGTAATTGAATATTATTTCTATCATGTAAATTATAATATTTTACTTGTAGAGCTCAGATATGCCAATAAACGTAAGCAGTAGCAGCGAACACCTGGCAAGCTGACAAGAGATGCATAGGCATATCTGGCGTGCTCTATACTATGTATCGGCTACTCCCCATGAGCCTACTGCAAGTCATTTTGGAGCCCCCATTCTCTGTCTTCTACCCACTAGAACAGGGGTCACCAATCTGGAGTCCGTTTTGTATTCTCTACTTCACTCTCGCGGTCATAGCAATTATCCAGGAGAAAAACCTGAGTGGGTTAAAACCTTTACAGAAGTATTTCCCACATCATCGCACATTCCTACAATGTAACAAATGTTTGCAGCAAGACGAACCTCCTGTCTAATAGAATTTAAGTGCAAAAAAGCTCCTACCGTACCCATGTACAAAAAAAATCAAAACTACTGTTCGCTAAACCCAGGTTACAAGACGTCCGCGGTTCCCACATTCTGGGTCGACAGTCTGCCGTTTGGTGACCCCTGCACTAGACCTTGGGAAATACAAAATCAACAGTTTAGACAAGTTATGCTAGTCTAGATGTTTGTAGAAGGCTCCGTGCATGGGCTCGTCTTTGAAAATTAGCTTTAGCAGTTTTCATAGTTAAATGGGAGCACTACACAGCCCTGCTGATTCTCTGTATGAAGTCAGATGTGTAGCTGAGTACTTCGGCTGATCTGCATGAATGGTAGTTCCCTGCTTTGAAAATACAGAAGTGGCAGCACATTTGGAATGCTCCAAACTATTTTTTGAAGCTGCGTACCGATATTAAATTGGGTGCGATGATAACACTAAATGCCGTCGAGCCGCCAGTTTGGCTCGTTTATCTTATAATCTCAAAGGTCTTACTTCCGTTTCAGCAACTGCTGATAATGTGTATGGTAAGTACATTTTCAAAAGTTGGAAGGTGAGCGCCAATCTACTTCTTTGTGAGTATATTATTTAGAATGCATAGTTGTACTATGAGTGCCCCATTCAGAGGCCATCAGATATTTTTATTGTCCTAAAACACTGATGTTTCGCCTCTAGGTATGAACCACGCATGCAACTTGAAATTTGGTTAAAAATAGTTTTCAGGTCGAATGTACCCAACATTAGCGTTTGGATCGGTTGAGGAACGTGCCTGTGTAGCTCACTTGATACTGCGTCTGTCCGGTAAACAGAACGTGTGAGGTTCGAATCCCACCCTAGGCGAGAGTTTCTAAATGCCGGTTTGTATATATCGTCCTTTCTTGTGGATTAGCAAATAAATAACTTTATTCAGAAGTCTCAGCAGCGAAACTGTAGATCAACATGGGCAATAAAAACACTACCTCAACCGTGACTAATGAGACTCCATGCATGAATATTTTGTGAATGGCGACACTGACGTGTTTGTTTTTCCATATCAAAATGATGCTGTCGTCTCTAAGGCGTATGCTTAGCATTCAAGTACCTATTAAAATCGATAACGAATGATGAGAACTTCCAGAAAAGTGAATATATACGACGGTCGTTATAAACGACTTTTTAAATGGTGTAACTTCAACCAAGTGATGGTATGTATGAGCTATAATAAGAATATAGTTATTTATGAACGAGGGTAACACTAGGGCTTTCAGTTTTAAGTGAGAGAACACGCGAGTAAACTTTTCGCGTTAGTGCAAAGTCAGTTGACAGCACAGCACAATTTTTTTATCCTGAGCAAGTAGACTAATTTTGGGTCTCACCAGGAACTCCGGCAACGCCGTCCTCCCTCTGTAGATCCGACCATGAACGGCGATACGAGATTATGATACTTAACAACTCCGCAGTCTCCCTTTCCCGGACCAGTCTCATAAACCGCACAATTTCTGAGGTTCTGTAATATTCTTTAGGAAAAACAATAAAAGCTGTCAAAGCGAGATTGAGGCTGAGTTGTCCTCAACGCTGGTAGTATAGGAATGACTGGAACAGGAGAAGAAGTAAGAGCAAGCTACTAACGTGACCAGTGGAAGAACTACCTTAAGTGGTGAGCTGACAGATTGGCACAGCTTAGCAATTCAAGTTTTAATTTTTGTAAATATCACCCTGTACAAGGTTGTACAATTTTCCTGCTGGTATTGTACTGAACTCTTGACTAAGCTCTAGTGCATGGTACTGAAAGGCTCATTCTATTCTCTCCCCACATTGTTTGCAGTTAAGGACTCCGTTATAAAGTCCAAGTTAATTCAGGTGATCCTTCAGGTGACAGTCCCCTGTGAGAAGTCTAGAAACTATACAGAACTGTTGCCTATTCAAAGAATTTAGTCCTCAAGGTGTTTTGGAACATGCGGCTTCAATAAATTGGTGCCCATGCCTGCATCTATCTACCAGGCTCTAGTATTCTTTGTGCTGAAGTCTCACCCATTCCTTGACTTGATTCATTACAGTATTTCTAGCGACTATCAAGGCTAACTCTGGGCTGATGAATGAGGAAGATGTTTTTTGCAAGGTTCTGGGTGCCCTGATTCTCACTCAAAACTTATTTTTTTTATGTTCAGCCAGTTTACTCAGTCTTGTTTACATTCCTAAACAAGTACAGACATCACCCTAGGACCTCATTTTATTAGCAAAAATAATATTGACAACGGTAACAGATTATCCGTTTAGTAAAAATTAATAAAAAAATGTTGGTCATATAAAATTAACCCAATAGTGTCACTAGCTAATCTACCCTTCTACATCAGATTGTGAACAAGATTGGAGAAAATGGTATAGCAATGTGATTATCAAGGAATGACGTCTGGCTTATCCGGAATCTTAATTCGCAATCAGCAGAACTGTTGATCAACCGTTGATTAACTGTTTGCGCTTCTCTACTACTAAACATGTTAAGTAGTACTGTCATTTGGCTGAGCGTAAAACAATCTAAGCTCTCATTCTGTCTTGCTGTCAAAAATGTCTACTGCATCCAGAAGATGGAAGTGAGAGTTCTACTACCATTACAGGTTTTGGTACTCTAAGCCTCTTCATCTACTTACTCAATATGGACTTTGAGCTGGGTTTGCGGTCATACTAAAAACGCTAGTTTGTTTTGTGATTATAACGTTTGCGAACCCATGATCTGTCACAATGACATACAACATAGGTAGTTAGTCACTCAGTTTGAAATTTTCCCAAACATCTTGATGCTAACATTCTAAAATGTGAATGTATACTTAATTACTTAAATACCTGACCCGCAAGTAATCAAAGCGTGCCTTATCACATCACCAAATATAAAAAATGTGATGTGAACGAACTTTGGTAAACATATATACTCTGAAATATGTGTCAGTAGTGCAAATTCCAGCTAGATTATAGCAGCATCATGCTATCAGAAGTTACTGATTGATGGTTCCATTGTATTGCACTAAGCGTGGGATCTTCCTGTGTCTTGAATATATGCAAGGTGTTTCCTAACATATATTACACAATAATGGTGATAATAAACGTCAGTTATACTGGCGGGATGTTTGACAAAAACTTATTAATCACAACCAGTTGAAAATTACAAAAACTACAAAAATATATCACGTTGAATAAAAATAAAATTCAGCTAAAAACACACCAAATATAAAAACATGCTACTTACAGCTCCAAGACTAGAATGAATAGTTTAATAAAACATTAATCCACTACATAAATAGAATGGAAGCACGCATGGATTTGGAATATTTTTGAATTCAAATGATGCTGAAATGTCAGTTTACAATGGAAACAATCCATATATTTCTTATTTTTTCTACAGATCCAAGTTTGTAGCTATTCAGATATAAATTTTTTGGAAATCAATGAAGAGGATTTTGACATAATTTTGTATCGACCGTTGGATAGCCACAGCTTCTCATTATAATAGAATTGGGATCATCTTATGCATAGCTCTATAAATTCTCGTTATTCTTGTGGAGGGGATACAATTTTGGAGGAGTGGTGTGTAGAGGCAAGTTGATACATTAAAATACAAGCTCATTCCCCATTCACTAATTGTTAATTATTTGCAAAAAAATCCTAAATTTTATAAACTAAATTAAAATTTTATAAATTTTATAACTAGTTAGTTCCAGACTGTTGAACTTTATCTAGATGAACTTGACACTGCTTTTTTCTAGACTGTTTTATCAGTTTGTTTTGTTTAGATGTACTCCTGACATTATAATTTTATTATACTTTAGTGCAATGGCGTGTAGTTTTTGGTTAATTTGTAAAATTATCTACCAGTATTATCGTACAGAGTTGATTTCCGAAATATTTCAGCGCGAGTTGGAAGAAAATAAATTTACTATTAATGATAATAATTATATTGAACTGGCACAAAGGACCTACAAGTGGTTTGCAAATGACGAATTTAAAAAAAAAGTAATATCTCTGAACCAGACTTTGACAACCTGTTTTGTTTAATAATGGCCATGGGCACATTTCAGTTTTTTTGAAATTCATGTTAAAAGTGAAATTTTTTCTGCAAAGTGGAACTTTTATTAATATAAATGTATATACATCAGTTAGCCTTTATTTAGTTACGTGAGGTCGAAATCAGTACGGAGGGGTTTTTAAATTACATCACGGTTGATGATGATGACGGAGGAGGAGGTTGTCGTTACGTGTTTATTTTTATCTCATTCTGTGATTTATGACATCATTTAAGTAACCTGCGATGGACGTCATCGATCTTAATCAGATTTATAACCGTATTCCACAGCAAATATGTTTTTAATGGTATTTTGATCAAAATAAACGTTTTTTGCTACTATCAAATTTGATAAGCACGTGTCTCATGATAAGAGCGCGGTGCGTGTCATATTTTTCTAAAAAACTTAGTCTTACCTTCTCATGGGTGAAACCGTAATTCAATGTATTTCCTATGGAAATGTTGTTGTAGTTATAAAGCTACACGTCATATCACATCAGGGGAGCGAGGGTGTAAAAAGATGGACTAAGAGCCACACGTGATTAATGGACAATTCTTAAGAGGTCTTTGAGCTTTGAGTATCGATATTCAGCAGATGTCCACGTTTTTACAGAGTTTATTTTGCAGCCAACAAATTGAGAAAAATTTCCAAACGTCTTATAGAGTTACTCATGATTCAGGCCAGTTCGAGGGTTGTATAGGGTAAAATTCAGTAAGAATATATAAGTATACATGAACAATATTTTTTTTTTGCTCATAAAAGTATTCTGAAATGAAACATATGCAACTGAACGAAATTATTCAAATTTTATTTTCAGCCGAAAGACCAATCAACACAATTTATTTCTTACACTTCACATGATACATCCTGAAAGCCCAATATTCAATCGAGCATTACGATTGAAACATAACCTATATCCTGAAACTTCGTTTATCCCTGAAGAAAATAATCCAAGTGTGTGACATCACACGATCTTGAAGGCTAATTTCGAAAATTGACAAAAGCTGCTCATTAAAATGGATTCTCAATAAGTCTATTGCTCCATCCGCTGTATGGCTTGTAGTGTTGTAGTGTAGTTTGTTGAAACCAGATATCACCATAAAAAGCTTGAATTTTTGGTATCTCAGTAGCGATTAGCGGTTAGGGCTAACATACCGGACTTCGTCATTTTTCATGATATAAGGACAAATGATTCCACCGGCTCATAAACCACACCAAACTGTGCATTTCTTTAGATGTGGTGGTAGCTTGGTAGCTCTTGATAATCCCCGGCTATCTTAATACCCCGAATATGGTAATTTTATGAAGCAACGGATCTCGATTGAGATGTTGCAGAGCTCATTTGCTGTAAACAAAGTGCAAATGAAGGTCTGGTAGCTTTAGTTCTTGCAGAAGTTGGATTTTGGATGACGTCAAACGAACATATTTGAGTAAAATGCATTGAACAAACCAAGCTAGTAAGAACGACGACGAAATTGATCAAGGTTATCACTTACACTTTCGGATACCGCATCAATATTCACTCCGCTACTTGCTGGATGAAGTGTCTTTGGGTGCTGGTTGTTCAATACGGAAATTTAGATATGATACTGTGCAGGAATGTCGATTATTTTAACTATAAGTTGCTCAAAGTGTATGAAAAACATTTACACCCTTCTCCAAGCGTCGCGGTCTATGGCGACACTGCCCATTGGCATCTTACGAAGTTAGAGGTCCTAGCACTCTCTACAGGTAGACCGCCAGGCTACACTGACGAGTCTAGGCTAAAGACGCAATATGCATGTCTATAGCAGGTCTGATGCATAGACGAGAGCATACACTTGAAAAACGTCTGTCACTGATGTCGGATATCTGCAATACAGTTTGAATATTTATAGACCCGGTTCGGGTGAAAGTATTTCCATGATTTAATAGTATACAATAATCTATCAAACCATAATGACAGCTTAGAATGAATAATACCTCAAGGTTTGATTCGAAAATACACCAAGGTCCGTCGAGAGTAAATTCGGGCCCAGAGGGAATTGGAAGAAACGGAACTGAATCCAAAAACCTTGAGAGTTCAAAAACTAACCCTACTGGTGTCCTTAAAATAATTTCTTCATAATGTAACGTCTTATACGCAATTTCAGTTGGGTATCCACTGTATTTTAATATCACCACATGTCTATCATCGGTAATACTGGATTGCAAGGATTAACGCTAAGAAAAACATTGTCTGAATAATCTCAGTAATTCAAGTAATTCAAGTGATCATGAAACAGCTCCTTTTCGATAATTACGCAATATTTCTATGTATGTGAAAGATTAAATATTTCCGGTAATTACAGTTGAGCCGAAACGTGAATTTATTTCATCAATGGCATGGGGTTTTAATTAGAGGCCAAGACAATAAATTATAAGATAAATCAGTGAATTTATAAATTAATAAAAGCATTTAAATATGGTCCGCAATAAAAATCATTGGAATTTACCATTTCGCTAACATTTACCATTTGCTTTCTCGTCAACGACAAAGTGATTACCAAGTATTTTTGAATGCTACAGTGTTAAACAAGAATGATAAGTTATCGTACTTTCATTTCAAATATCTTGAATGCAATACAGAGGATACCAATCTGAGCAGTTTATTTCAAGTTCATGTTACACAATTAAATATGATAGGTCATCGGCGGTCAACCCTAAACTAGTTAACTCCAACTTTATGCATATAATTTAGATTAAAATTATAAAAATATGAAATGTATAGTTTACGTCCTGCTAAAATTTTCATAATGAGGTGCTTTGAAACTTTGGAGGTTCTTGATTTTAACTGCACATTTATCTGTTTAAAGAAACGGTACCAAATCAAAGTCCCCACTCATTAGGATGAGGAAATTTCAAAATGCAAACATAAAAATTGTAAACTTTTTCTTGAGTATTTCCGATAAGGAAAAATATATCTCTTCATAACATTCGATCTTTGATAAAGAGCAACAATTCCTAGACAACTTTTTTGCAGAAATGGTTACCCCAAGGATTTTTCAAAACACAATTACGAAGACTTGAATTTCAAACTATGAGTCAAGGAATTACCGAAGTCTACCGCCAACATCTGTACACCATAAATGGCATAAATGACAGGAGGATCTGAAAGACTGATATATAATAATCATAATAATTATAATAATAGAATTCTTTATTGATCTTACGTTAATATTGTAACAAAGTTAACGTTGCTACTCTTACACTTAACCATATAGAACAGAAGCAAAACATTTAACAATGTTGACAAAACATTTACATAAGCAAATTTTAAGACAAGGAATACACTAAAATACCTCCCTTGCCAAAAGAGGCCAAAAAGTCAGAACATAGACATAAAAAATTCAATATGTAAAGTAGACTGTACGTGTGGCAAATGTTATATTCGTCTTCTAGACCTACAAAGTATCGAATCAGAGATCACACAAATTATGTAATTAATGAATAAACCTCCAAATCAGCACTCAGTGAACATTTGGGAAACTAGAATAGTGTCAAATGAGAGCAAGTTTCTATATTACACAAAAAGGATTATAATTTTAAAAGGAAAGTTGGAAAATCTGGAGGTTGACTAATGATGTATGTATTTCTAGTTTAATCAATGTCCTCCAAACCTACAATTCTCTTGCTTTATGTTTCGTCTTATCTCACAGGGAAGGCAGCTGTGTGTTTCTTGTGTAACGGTGCGTTATGTTGCTTGTTTTGGATTAATCAAGAATGTGAATAAATCATCCCAAATTTGAAAACCAAACTGATCTTGGAAACAGTTATAATATTAGTGCCATAATAATTTTGAAATTTAAATCTTCATTCTGTTTCATACTTTGAAGAAGCCTGCCGAGACAGTTTGCATTCTTCCTGATATATTTTGGTTTCTGATGATTTCATGGCCTCCAACCTATCATTCATCGATATGTTAGCTTCTGGGCTTGGAAGTAGATAGGCAATCAGATCCATAATCAAGCAGTGTGAAAATCTGCACCCAGCTTCAGAATAGTTCTCAAATGTCTTGAAACTTATGAAACATTGAAGAATTATATGTTGTTAAATTTCAATATTTTTCAGCTACTGGAGCAATTTACATTAAGTGACGCTTAGAAATGACTTGATCCTCATAAGTACATACCCGCAAAAATATATACTGATTAATTAAGTTAAGCTTTGTTTAAACAAAATATCTGAATACCAACAGCTAACTTTCTGGTTCAAACCTACTTAACACTATGTTTTAGCAGTGACTCTTTTTACTGAGAACATGTATATATGTTTTTTTCTCACACACAAGGCCCTTCTTCATCTCCTCTCATCGACAGCGTAATTTGGATATAAGAAGGAAGTATATTATTTTAAGCAGAGGATTTCCCTTCTGATTGTTTTGACCACTCAGTTGAAGAATCACCTCTTATCTGCCCGAATGAATACTTAAGAACTCCTTGAGGTTTACATCTTTCCGATATTACTTAGAAATAAATTTCACTTGAGCTGTTTGCAGCTTATTTTAGTTGCTGCGTATGCCGAGACTGTAGCGTCTCATTATTCAGAGCCCCTTCATTGATGCTGTTACTGAACGCCACTGCCGCACGTGCAACAGATTTTTCGCGGTACTATCTATGACGTTTATGATATAGATACTCATAATTGTATGTATTTTTGTTTAAATATTAACTAGTACTCTACGTTTTAAGATAATCTTTAAACATTTTGTATATAAATATGGTGCGTAAAAATGTTGATAGGACTAGACATGATAACAGTTCTTTTCGTAACTATGTAGAATTATAATTATCGAGGTCTCACATTGATACATGATAATTAACCAGAGTACACAATCAAGTAGAGTGTACACAACGTTTTGATAGGTATAATATTGTTTATATCATCGTCTACAGGTAAACGTATAAACCGAGGTGGATGGAATAATCTAAATTAATAAAGTACGGTCTCCTAAATGGCAGATTATATTTCCACACACGAGTGTGTAATTTTTGGACCAGTTGAAGGAAAAGAGTCTAGACGAGATTAATTCCTGTAATAAAAGCTCTTTGACATCTCGCAAACGCCGAGACTCATTGCACTCTAGAAGCGCTGTGAGAGCATACATATTTATTTAGGTTGACCATAAAAAGCTATGAACTGAAACTATCGGGTAATAAATTCCCAGTTCATACAAAAGGCTAAGGTATCCAAAAGAATGTCATTTTGAATAGGCTCGTTTGGGGAGCTGGAAGTGCAACCTGGTGAAGATCGGCACAACCGAACATTTAGCATGGTAGAATCTATAGAATAGAATTGAATTTGTGCTGCTATTGGTGTACAATATGAAGACCTTTGGAGAACATCACAAACAAAATGATGCTTTTTTAGTAAGGCATTTGTCTCCATACCTGTATTTTGGGTCGGTCACTACTATGGTATTCATTTTACAGGTTTCTGTGTAAATACAAAGGTATCAGTGAGACGCATAACAAACTGGCGATTTCCACAGATACTCTTTATTATTATTATTATTAATACTTTATGAGCAAGTGAAATAGCTAGCATAAGAATAAGTAAATCATCCAGCTATGTATATACTGAGATAAGCACGTCAACACCTTTGCTGAGAACTTAATGAGCTATTCCAAGCGATTCATTGAGGTTATGTACTGTAAATTCTGAGCACTTCATCTATAAAACATCACACTTTCAAAACTCACGCCAGACAGTGTCACATAAAATGAAGTTTAATTAAGGGTATAAAGTTCGTTGTTTTTGGATTATTTTCTATTCAGAAGCCTTTGTTTATGGCACTGAGGTGTCTTTACTCTTAAGAATGCAAGCGCTTTTATATTTGCAAAGTAGGAAATTCGGGAAATCATAAAAATAGATACGGTATGAAGAAAATGATTTCCGGAATATACAGCCAAGTGAGTTGGTCAAGAAATACTGGATTTAACGTAGACAAAATGAATAATCTATTCAACTATTATAGACTTTAGTCGTAGCCTGCTATCTGTGTTGAAAAACAATATTCACTACGTGTTAATAATGTGTAACATAAGAAAAATGTCATTTTATAAGACGTTTTCATCACTATTATGAGTAAATCATAAATATTGAAACTTTGAACTTTAGAAATTATAATGAAATTGACAAATTTGATTAGGTAACTGTCTCCAGGGTGGGCCTCAGTCCTCTTCATATGAAAGACAAAGCATAGGGACATTTTACTGCCAGATAGAAAAATATCACCGCGTATATTTTCTCATGAGCATTTACCTTCATACATATAATACTTAACGACTTTTTGTGCTACAGGGCTTTATTTATATTTTGAGAGATATTTTTTGCCAAACAAATACCTGTCCCTGTTCTACAGTAATGGTTCTTAGACGGATCCTGTCAAACTCCCACAGTGACCTTAATGTGACTTCGTTCTTACCTTTATCTGCATTTTACCTAATTCAAGTTTGAAAGGTGTTGTACAGACAAACAGACTATAACAATATGTACCTGCAGGTAGGCCAAAAGATATCCGGCCACCATTTGTAATAAAACTCACATACCATTCATATCACATCAACACCTGTACACTTGTATGAGATCCTCACAATAGTCACAACCTCAACTTTTTATTTTTTGATCACATTCATCCTGAGAGATGGTTGGTAAAAAGTAAATCCAATAATGACTAATAGGATGGACACGCGAACCGCTGAATTGCCTTTAACGAATATGGCGATGCCAAACAAGTAAATGAATTACTTGGAGAGAATCGCAAAATGTTCGTATTTTTTATTGGAGTAAACGGGAGGGGTTGGAAATTATGATAACTTTACAAAAAAATATGGAAAAGCATTGAAATCTTACCTTGTGAAGAAAATTATATGTTTCTTTAGAATGAGTATTGAATTTGAAAATATACTTTTCTTTGTTCAATTCGATAATAATTTCTCTTATTGAGTAAGATGTCTTCGAAGTATTTGAATTGATAATAATTTCTTTTTATGTGACTCCATACATCCATGAGAATCGATCTGTCATTTCAAGTGATTCATCTTGAGAATTGCAGCTGTGCACTACGAATACTTCCCTCTATAGTTAGGTGAACATTTGCTGGATTTCTCAAACAGATCACAATAAAAATTTTCCTTATATTAGCCTCTGTATATCTCCTATAGTCTCCGCCAGAATTACTGTTTCGTTCGCATCATTTTTTTAAGTTGTTTAATCGTGCTCCACGAAACGCCCCATTCCCCATTTTCCAAAGCTTTCTAATTATTGCTTCAGGATATACATTGAAAAGTGTAAGCGACACAACGCATCCCTGTTCCACCTCATTTTGTAATTTCATAGTTTGAATATAAGGTGCATAAATTGTCATCGTCTTTCAATCTCCCTTCTAGCATTCAAGAAAATCGTCTTGTATGTGCTGAGCTCCATATACCAATAAATAATTGTTAGTCTTCTTCCTAGCTTATTTGTCGTAGAATTTAATAAGGTTTGATAGCATAGCTACTGTCTATGCTGTATTAGGATAAAGGCTAGCTTCATGAGTTCACTGACACCATCTCCATGGCTATGTTTTCACATGCTCCATCAAAGGCAATCCGAAGTATTGGCGACATAACTACGGGGCACTTAGACTAAAACTAATATAATATCTACAAGATGGCATCAGAAGCACCACTGCAAAAACTAGTGCAGCGTTGCAGTTAATTAATAAACATGGGGAGGTTTATTTTATATAATAATTCCATATAAATGCATAAACATATTCATTAGGCAGACACGTATCCTGGTAAACGTCTAAATTACGCGCCAGGAAGTATGAAATGTTTAGTTCGTAATTATATTTCCACGCGTCCGAATCGAGAATTATTATTAATTATCAAATTAATTTTACCTGATCTTGTACTTCTTGTTATATAGGAATTTCAAGTGTGACCAGCAATTTGTAATTTTATTTTTTCGAGTAGTTGGACTTTGCCGATGTCGTTGAATGGTGCTTCCTAAGACTTCACTTCCTGATTCAATATCGTGAAAGTATGAAGGTCATGGTTTTTAGGTTATGTACACAATGCAAACAGGAAGATCATTTGTTGCTATGTAGCGAAAGATAGATAAGTCCAATCTTTTATGTCATATGATGATTAATATATTATGGAATGAGATTATCAGACTATTGTAGGAATGTAGCTAATCAAAAAAAATAGCTTCAGGTTGCCCACGTAATTTTAAAAGTTTAGAAATTTTGGAATTTTTGATCGGTTGGGATCAAATTAGAAATATAATACGAATATTTCGTACATAAATGCTTATAAATTTAAAAATCTTACTCTTTTTAGAAAATTTCCGTAATTACAAAAAAACAGAGTCACTTCACTCCAATTTTACGAAGCTAAAACACAAGCTCAATAATTTATGATTCTTATTCAACTGAACTGCAGCAATCTTGGACCCAGACCTAAAATGACTGCACTGTTGAAACTTTGTTTATGTGATGTTCACGTCGAGTTGGACAAATTTTGATCGTAGCGAACTATTATGGTCGATAATTTTAGGGTGTACCTCATCGCCCAACTACCCACCACCAATTATTGACCACTCCAAAAAAATATTGTAAACGCCTGAAAACGAGGTTTGAGTATTTTTTGAGTTTTTTACTATAACTTTGCTGCCATTAAACCAATTTTTAACCCCCTTATATACGCTTATGAGCTTAAATATGAAAAATATTGATTTACGTAAATGTTGCTGAATGTTTATACTGTGGATTTAGAACAGATTATTTAGCTTGTGAATATTGGCATATATTATAATAATTATCTAAGCTGAAGACCAACAACTTAAAATGGTCTGTTAGGTACATTACACATATTTATTTGTACTCCATATGACTATTGACATAAATGAGGAAATAGTAAAATTAACAGTTTATCCATAATCGAACAATGCCTTACGATATATCACATTATCTGTAATACCTTTCAAGTTATGTTAACTAATGTTAATTTACTGTTACACATATAGTAATATGTAACAAGCTATGATGTCAGTGTTGCAACTATATTGCATGTGTAGGAGTTGATTAATATTTTTATAATTCTAATGCTACTCTGCATAATCTGACATGAATTCAATCAAATAATTTAGCTACTACTAGACAACCGTATATTAGATATCTTTGATTATATCTCGGAATAACTCCATAAAATAGATATCTAGCTCTTTTATCAACCTAGCAAGGTTGAGGTTCTTTCCTCATGTATCAAACGTTTGTAATTTTTGTAGCTAATTTCACTTCACGAACACCATAATATTCATAATTATGGCTTTTGGCAACAAATTATCATAAACCTTTAAGTCTAGCCCATGGCCATTAGTAAGCATTTCAGTCGCTTGCAAGCTGACACTTTATGTGTTGCGCCCTATTTATTTGGATCCTCGCACTTTTATGCATGTGGGTATCCCCATGATACTCACCCACTAAAAAGGCGATGAAGGGGTGAAGGAACTTTAAAAAATCTGGTTTGGTTTCTGCTATTTATTCGATTTGAGCAGGAGCATGGCATAATTATGTTACTTAAAAAGAACTTATCTTGTATTATTGTGTTGGATGCAGGCACCTGCCCCGAGGAAGGAAATTATTTTTTCATAGTCCAGTAGACGATGGCTTACCTGACAAGATGACTAGAATTGCTGATTTGAGCTTGTTCTAAATATTTGACTGCTGAGTTTTTAACAATTTTGAAAGTTTTATTTTTGTCTAACTGCTTACAAGATCATTCTACATAGATATATGACTGATATGACTGCCCTACTGCTCTGGCAGTATTTATGGGCATACTACATGTAGTTGTACCTTGCTATCACATGCTTTAGTTCAAACTAGTACATAATACGGCTGGTGCGTTATTAAGACAGCTCTTCACATTGGATTTCCGCGTTTCTACTTAAAGCACGTTTCTGTATATGTATATCCTATATAAAGCCAAGAAGCTCCATTTATAGTTCTAGGGACTCACCATCGCCAGAAACCATACTTTAGGATTTCCTGTTCGTTATCCATGAAATGAAAACATAGCAACGAGTGGGGTATTTTCCAGTGACAGTGCGATGTGTGCTGTAAACTATCAGCCTAACTCATCCTCGTTTTGAACGCAAAAAAGTGCGTAGAAATCTCGAGTTCGTCAAGGTGAAACCATCAGCCACCCTGTGTGTACAGACATGAGGCAAGCAGGTCGTAATTCAAAGCAAATGGGTCAGTGCAACAGCGGTGATAAGTTTCAACGAACCGGTGAACGAGCGCATACGAAAAATCTTATTGTTTCGCTAGTGAGAGATCGATTAGCCATATGGGATTTTCATAACAAAGTCACGTTCAAAGTTGTGCTGATAGCCTGAAACCGGAGGATTATTATTTACGTCTGCTTAGCTACGGTGTGTTGTGGCAGGAATTTATCGTGCGAGTAATGATGTTTGTTGACCCAAGTCCTGATATCGCAGTGTGATACAGAAATGCAGTTTGTATGGTTACAGCCCCACACTATTATTGGGGCAATATGTTATATTCGTGAGACGAAGTCATGTTGAACAAGGTCATCTTTGTTTGGATCCTGTTGACAGGTCTTAACAGGGAGATATATGAAATGCTAATCGGACATATCATGTGTTAATACTGGGACTAAATATTGAAGGGACTCGAACTTGTAACCCTGGCAGTCCGTATTGACGAAAAGAGAATAAGGAACTATTTAATCATTTTTGTCAGTTTTATGTTCATTGTCCAGAAAGGACCAGTTCCATTCCAGAAAATAGTATTATTCACAAATAAAATCCGAGATAAAGCAACAACAGATATTTTAAGCTGTAATGACATAAAATGCCATAAGGCTCTGATCGGTTGTTGTTTGTAGGTTTTCTTCGAAAGGCACAGCACACTAGTGCTTTGTTACATATTAATGTAGAGCCAAGAGCCTTTTTTTAGTAGTGTCTGTTAAAATAGGAGAATAGGGCACAAGTGTTTTACCTGATTTTTAATGATTTAACGGTATCATGTGGTGACGACATGTTCACCTGTATCTCATGAAAATTCTGATCAACAAATGAACGTCTCTCTACCGGACTATATACCCTCATCAACGACTGCACATTGAAGGATGGCTGTTTATATTAAGCACAAACTCGATCGAAGCATAAAAAACGATCCACAATGTAGCATATAGCATGCCAATAGTCTGGGAATTCGTTATTGGTAGGTGTCCCAATTATACATCTCAAACGGAAACATGTGTTTGTATTGTTTTACGAATATGGAACGGTATATGCCTCTCACTTTCTGGTCACTTCAAATCTTCAGAACTATCAAGCTATCGCATATCAGATGAGCTATAAAAGAATAAATATTCTCACATTCACTTTGAAAACAGTCTCACATTGACTTTGAAACCCTTTAAATTGTAATAATCGAAAAAACAGCTCATTCCATGACGCTCTGAGCAATGACATTTGGAAGAAGGTAGTTCGAGGAAGCTGGAGCTAGTGCAAATGGCCCTATAACCAACTGGTATTCTTCACTATTTTGCTGTACTGATTTGTCATGTGAATAACCTAACCATATCTCGTCATGTTTACGGAGATGAGCTTCATAAGCCACTTATAGGCACTATAACTGGTGGTTTCCGATATTATCATGCATCAATCGATAATCATAAAGGGTAGCTAACTTGTAATATCTGCAAATAGGACGCCTTCAAGTCCTATGGGGTGTTATGACCAGCAGCAAGTTGTGAATTTGAATTTCTACAGGAGAATGCAGTTATATCCATGGTACATGAAATGCTCTCCTGAGCAATAGTTAAACTCAGCGTACCTGTCCATATACACCAGAACATTTTATAACACTTGGGTGTTGGTGCGGACCTTTCAGAAGTATGGTGAGGTACACTAATTTGGAAGTTCTGTACCACTTTGGAGGCAGATGAATGCTACCCTTTCTGTCCGCGAAGACAATTGGCCGGAACTTGGGAGGTAACATTATCTCTGCTCCAAAACATTTCGTGAGCTATACGAGAATTCATGTGGACAAAATGTAGATAGCAGCTTGGACCCAATGGACACATGGATCCAGTCTGAGGCGAGGCAACAGAATATGTAGTTTGTGTGCATTTCCGTTGTAGGGTGCACTCTTTAGTGAAATCATGATGCACTTTTTGCTGTCCGCGTGCCACCTTTAGGCTGCGTCCTCCTCTGGTGTGTACAGATGCGGATGAGCGCCATGCAGAGGTGCTAAGAGATTGCGCCTGATATCTTTCGGATAGAATACTGAGATCACCTCCAAGCTATGATTGTTGTCATTGACCACATGCTGCACATTACTGCATTAGTTGGATGATATCAGTATCTTTGCAGCTAAGCTTAATGATAATAGAATAATAGAGTTGTGTATGTGATGTATCATTTGAATATGGAAGGTACTCTTACCTTTTCCAAATGCAGGCTTGACTTCGACAGTTCGTTACAAAGAGGAGGCTATCAGTCACCAAGTATCCTCATCTCTCTTGTTTCTATTTCTATAATTGCCATTTTTATTGAACTGGGCAGTTTAGTTGGGGTAAAATATTCATAATAATGAACAAGCGCGCCATGTGTTCCACACAGTTATATCGAATAGCAGAATGCTTCCAACCTCTCCGAGTACGCATCACGGCATGGTCTGTGCAATATTTCGCTACCTATTCAGAATATGAACAGATTCCCAGATCTTGAGATGCATTACAAAGAGGCCATTCACTCTGTCGATAAGATAATTTTAAACAAAATCGCTGGTACCAGCCCGCATCCATCAAATCTCGAGCATCGGGTCGGGTGAATCCAGTCACATTGAAATCCCAGCAGTAGTTCCAGTTCTCGTTGCTATGCTGTACAAGTACGTTGACAAACATAAACGCAGCATTTTAAGAACACATTAATAATAATTGTTATTTATGACCCTCTTGGTCTGCTTCCACTCACCCATTGGGTAAATATTTATAGCAACTAGGTATCAATTTGCATTAATCCGTCGTCTCTCGATACGTTGCCGCACGGTCTCGGTTATTAGCCGTGATTAACTTAGAGCCAGTCAGCGTTTATTCAAGAAATACAACGTAAATACTTTGTGAGATTACGGACTATGACGAATCACTTACAGCTGCGAGCCTTATGATTTCCATACGGGGTGTTCTCTAAGCGCAGTATGACCCTTTTTTTATAGATAGCCTCACGCAAAGACAGAACCTGTTGTGCTCCATAAGCGCTGCGAGGGGATACATGTCTTATGACATTTACCTTGAAACGTTATAGGCTTCCTAATAGTACGTTGGAGATTATCCCGATACCGTGAACCTTCAACGATCAATTGTGAAGTGGCATCGAAACTTCCGAAACCCCGTCATAATATTTTGTGTCACCTCTAGCATCCAAGAGCGTGACCCTCAGGTGGGTCCCTGGTCAAAGCGGGGTGACAGGTAACGAGAAAGCAAACTGCCTGGCGAAGATGGGAGCAAGGGGCACATGCATTGGCCCCGAAACTTTGCTGAGTATTAGCAGAGGTCAGGTCAGTAATGCCCTAGATGCTTGGGCGTATAACGAACATGCGAAAGCATGACTGGAGAGAGATGACTGCAGGCAGTCCAAGAGGTTCACAAAACGCCCCAACAAACGTAGGGCGCTATGGCTATTGAACCGGAGGAGGGCGTCACTCCACCTGTTAGTAGGGATCCTCACAGGTCATTGGAGATTAAACAGGCACTTGACGCTCATAAGAGTGGTCAGACACCCACTCTGTCAGAGATGCTGGGAGGAGCACGAGACCTCCTTTCACTTCCTGAGTGAGGGTGTCGCATACAGCGGCCTTAGGGCTGAGGTGTTCGGCACAACAGGGTTTGACAGGGAAAAGGGCTACTCAGCGGAATGGTCGAACATCATGACCTTTACTAAAAGGTTTGGAAGGTTCGACACTAAGGAACTACCATGTCTGCCATAGTTCTAGTAATGGTCTACGGATATTGACAATTAATAATGACGCCAAATGTATGATAGATTATATAAGTTGTACGTTTAGCAAATGACTGAATGCCTCTTTCAAAATCTACCCTACTAGTGCTAAGACCAGCTGCACCATGAAGCGTAGTACTTGAGATAACAAACATCTAACTACAAATCTACATCATCTCGTGTAATAGCACAAAAAGTCATCCATAGCCAAAGATGCCCAATTGGCGCATCCTCATCGAGCCGAGCTTCCATCTCCTCTTCAAAGAGTTCACACTTCAGGAGAATCTCGGCGTTGTGAAGTGAGCTGCCGGGAATTTTGTTCTCCGTTGGTTATGCATTACAATTTTGAGGTCAGTGTAAATAGGCACAATTTGTTCTCTCGCAACGCGTATGTCGCGATTGGCAGGAAGCTATCTATAAAAATAAAAAAAGTTACAATAAAACCTATTTATTGAGACAGTTAGATTTCTATAAGTGTTTTCTTCTATTTATTGTTATTAAGATTATATGACCTTTAACTATATGCCTTACGTTACGATGACCTCATGCATTGATGAAGCTTTATTACTATTGGAATAGTATTTGCCCAGTCAATGTTTTCTCGATCAATATTGACCGCCAGGGTTGTACCTTAGGATCGTAAAAGTATCTCCGATTTGTCACTTTTATTGACAATAAAATTTAAGCACTTCCTCAATTCTTTTTTACCACCCATCTTGACTTGAATAAATATATAACATTGTATATCATATCAACTTATTCATACATAATTTTGTTTGTTCTGCTTAATTGATATGCCATTCATTAGAGCAGATATCTAAACTGCTTTATTTGTTTTAGAAAGTAACAAGAGATACCCTTTGCTCTCTTCAACTCCAACGCATAGCAGTGACTAGTTTCATCTTACTTGTCTTGTGCTGTAATTAAATTAATCAATGAATAAACAATCGTTTATGACGTTTCGGCTACTTTACTGCCATTTTAGATAACATGACATTGAAAGTTTGAAAAAACATAAGTAATACTGATGAAAAACACAACAAAAATTTGAAACCGAGATATCAATTTAAATTATGAAGGTTATCCTGTGGTTGCCTCTCAGACTCAATATATTTTTTACTCGGAGAAACTGTTCCTGGAAAGCGTTCTTTACAAATAATTGTCATATTTAGGAATTTGTCAAAACACAAGCATACACACTTGAATCTCCACCTGTGTGTATAATCAAAGAATCTGTCCTTTTCAGTATTTCTAATTGATTAGCAGACTGTGACTTCCTTTTCCGAAGCCGCATTTTCTCCGACATTGTGTATTATTCTTCACGAAGAACAAAAGGAGCTGTCAAAGCTCGATTGACACTACGTTGGCCTGAACGCTAACAGTATAGGAGTGAGTGAGGCAGCAAGTAAGATAGAAAGATCAAGACAACGCGGTGTTTTCGATTTGTGCTAGTCTAAAGGTAACGATGGCCTACTAAAATGACCAATGTAACAACTAGCTTAAAGAGTTGTAGTTGGGTATTTTGATTCTTTGGTACAAGCAGTCGCATTACAACAGTAACTTGAATAAAAATTTGTTTGTCGACCTGTGTTAGCAGCCAGTAGAAAATGATATGGAATAGATTGTATTGGTAACTGAGTCCTGTAAAGGGCCCTGTATGTTTTATAGCCCTCCCCCTTCAAAACGCGTGCTAAGTGAACCGCAAAAGCAACGTCATCGATTAGAGAAAAAACGCAGTCATTTGTAAATTATGCCTTTTACCACCACAGTCACAATAAACTTTTAATGGGCAGTAAAATAGGACTTAGGAAAAGACTATTTACAGTCATAAGAATGTTGTAAATCCCAATAACTTTAACGCGCGCTATAAATTGTGGAAATACTTACCACTTCTGATCTGATGAATTTATTAAGACGTATAGTTGATGACGGTCGTAAAAAGACAAAATAATGGCACAAAAAGCCGAAGACTGAGATGTTTGTGCTATGATACGTAAATATGCAGAAAATCCGCATTGCAGCTGGGAGATGTTTCAAATTGAAGGCTAAATGGAAGAAATAGTCACAAAAACCATCACTTGCTCAAACGTGTTTTGATTACAATTATGATTAACTCTTGTTTATTAAATTGTATACTGGAAGCTAATTAAAAACCGCACACGATTGACTTAATTCTTGATTTATACATTTCGGCTGCCTTAAAACTATTTCATATATTATACTTTTATAATGACTGCCGAGGCAGCTTAAACTTTGGTAAAGATATCGTCAGTCTTACGGGATTTATATTAGCAGCTCGTAGACGATATAGTATACCAGAAACATAATACGTTTTAAAAATTGTACACTAATAAATAATTAATGTCCATTTCGGCCGAATAATGAAGACAATATTCGCAGAATTTTGTAGTCGATACATTTCGTTGGGATTGGTTCGTGAATGCAAATTAAAATATACGGTTTAACTAGACCCGACTAGATTGTCAGTGACATTTATCGTGAAATTCTTAGATCATAGCTATTTGAAGTATAACTCATTTTGGAAGTCCAAGGGCTAAAAAGTTCGGAGAATTACTGGGGTCTAAAGTTTCTAGATGATCGAAAGATGTACGCCAACACCAAAAAGATTTGAGATGCCCTCTTTCCCTAACCCCAATTTTTGATTCCGTCATGGATTTTTGAAAAATGGTAAAAAATGTTCATCGATGAAGTTTGAGCTTTTTTTACTTTTCACGCTTTTTGGCGATAGCTCCGTCGAGCCTGAACCGATTTTCAAAAATTGCTAATCTTTTTTATCCTAACCATTTGGACTGAATGGATTAAATTTAGTGGCCAACTTGTACATGGAATGGTTTGAGTCAACTGCCATCGAAAGTTCAAGAATTAAACCGAAGTTATGGCTTCGCTATGTGAATGACAAATTCATCATCTGGAACCATGGAGAGAGCCAACTAAAAACATTCTTCAGTCATTTGAACAACATGCAACCTTCGATAAAATTCACGAAAGAAGAAGAGAGCAACAACTGCCTTCCATCTTTAGATGTCTTAGTAACGAGAAGAAACACCAAAATAGAAACAACAGTACACAGAAAACCAACTCACACAGGTCAATACTTACATTACACTACAAACCACCCAAAAGCCACGAAGAAAGGCGTCATCCGGACTTTAGTCGACCGAGCTAGGAGTATTTGTAACACACAAGAGGGACTACAAAGAGAGCTCAATATCATTAAACAAGATCTATTGAATAACGGATACCCAAAGAAGCTAGTGGAAGTAACAATACAGGAAAACACCGACAGTAGACGAATTAAACACGAAGGATCTCAGGACCTACTCATTCTGCCTTACGTCAAAGGAATATCAGATGGAATCAAAAGAATAGGTCAGCGATACAAGATCCAAACAAGATTCTCTAGGAATACCACCCTCAGAAATATCCTAACAAAAACTAAGCCCAGGAATGAATCTCAAGAGACAAAGGACTGCATCTACCAGATACCATGTCAATGTGGTAAAATCTATGTTGGAGAAACAAAAAGGCCACTGGAAGTAAGAATCAAAGAACATCGTCTCAACACCCAGCGTGCAGAGACAGGAAAATCTGGAATAGCTGACCACGCATGGACGGAGCACCATAAAATAGCTTGGGGCGACGCTACGGTTATTGCCAAGGAACCGCATTGGTGTCGAAGGAAATTCAAGGAGGCGGCATTCATCACCAACAACAGCAAAGTGTACAGCAAACCCAGCGTAGACATTAAACCAATCTGACAGCCACTCATAAAGAAGATCAATAAACTACGACTGGACCAAACAACAAACAATGACCGAAAAGCAGCCACGTCAGCAGAACGGAATACCGCGCATCGGGAACCAATCAGAACAGACCGCGCACAACGACACGTCACCGGACGGGGTATAAATAGGCGTGAAAGGAACGTGTTCGCCAGTTCACCTGAAGACGATTGAAGATAGCATATCGTCGTGATACTCAAAATTTTATAGACAATGGAAGTCCGAAGTCAAACTTCTGATAAATACACCTTGTCTACAAGTTTCAAACAACACGTAAATCATTGACATGGTTTTCATGACGTAGAACATTAAGAAACCACAATATCTCAAATTCAAAATCTTTCGCGACAAGTTTATTTGACCGCCCATTTGCCTGGGAAGCAAAAATAGAGGCGACTCCCACAAATATTATGAAGGCATAAACCCATTGCATAACTCATGGATGAACAGATATGAACGGAAGACAATAAACATAATTCACTATATTGTTTACTGCATACTTCAAAATAATAACGTGCTCATCTTGAACTGACTTACGACGTTTGTTATATTAACCATAGAATTATTTATTGTTGCTATTCCATATAAAAATAAACAAACGAGCAGTGTTATTATAATAGGAAATCATGTACAAAGCCGTCTCTGTGCATTTAAATTTATTGGTCGTCCATCAAGGAAAGTTTTATGGCTATATACATTTTTTCCTACTTATTGAACGGTTGCAAAATAAAATTTATAGGTAATTAGTCGTGATAAAGAAGCTGCATTTCACCTGGAATAAGGACTTTATATTATATAGGCATATAAATGGATGCTGTCGCTCCGTAAAGGATTTCACGCATTGCAGCAGCATATACAAGCTTCAAAGACGTACGCAACGATGGTTTACTTTGCACAACGATTGAAGAAGAAGTATTATGATCGCGCAAAGTTCCGAATCCGAGATAAATGTTCTCTTGATGTTTCATAACGTAACATGACAAGGACGTAAAAGCTTAGTAGTTTGATGACGTTTAATGACCGTATTGCCAGCATGAAATATAGGATAGGTTTGATTGATACAATTAATATATAGAGAGCAAGAGATAAATGGGGAATAGCAGAACCCAGCAGGTTATATTATATATATATATATATATATATATATATATATATAATATAACCTGCTGGGTTCTGCTATTCCAATAGGTTTTCTATTCTATAACTTTCAATCCTATTTTTGCCACCTTGAAAATGGAATCATCTGCATGAGTCTTACTATAAGGAGTTTTACCCGATCAGATAGGAATTTTACTATTTATTTCATCTATAAGAAATAACAATAGCACATCTTACGTTCCCTCTGTATAGCAGGGATTTAAAGTATCACAATAAAAGTTGGAATTAGAAATTTTATGAGGTCTGCATATATACCGCCCCGTCTTTCTAAAGTCCTATGTGGCTGATTTCCTAGACGCGATCCAATTCTGAAGGTTTGGCTCGTAAAAAATCCATAAAAGCCGATCTACTAGAACGCATACTAAATGACTAAGTTATATTGCCGGCATTGCCAGTGATCGTATAAGCCTGAAATATTTTCATGGGCCATAATGCACTTTGTGAAAATCTATTCTCTAAATGGAGTACGAGGTTGTTTCAAAGTGTAGCCACACAGTCGGAAATTAATAACAATAATAAGACACAATTTGGAGATATTCTTACCTAGTATTCCCCATAATGCCTTCCAATTTAGAAAATACTTACTTTTGACGTGTTAAGTGACAATTGGTCACTTAATTATGGGAGATCATTTCATTGAAACATATAGAAAGATAAAGGAAGAGATAATCTTCATGAATATTTTTTTTTGGAATTACTTTGAATGTAAAAAATGGTTTGATGGTGACAGGAATCGAACTCACGTCACTAGCATTCCATGGTGAGGTCGTAGCTACTGATGTACCATACTGCGGTTTTCGGACGCTCTAAGATGCTTTATTGGGGCTGGGAGGGGGGATGAGGAGTTCGTGAGAAGTCATTAGTGGGAGGTGGTAACGCAATGTGAGAATCATGAACATGCTATAATTATGTATAACAATTCTGGTCATAGCTGCTGTAAGACGGAAGCCCTAGACAAGAAATCAGTTCAATTTTATTACATTATGCTTTATGGCTTCGGCTGGTTTCTGCTTGCTCTTCCATTTATCTCAATCAAGCCTATGCTGTGTTTCATTTATGCTGCTACTACGGTCATTAAACTGCATGATTTGTATTGAGTATATTTCACGTAAGCAACTAAAGAGTTTACAGGTGCTCCACTTTTACATTTTAGAGATATTTTGCATAGAATAAATGACAAGAAAATCACCTATAACAAGGCGCAAAAGAAGTTGAGGTATCCTGCATCTTCAATTCAATTCAATTAAAACTATGATTTTCTAATTCTCTTACGAGGCGCGCCACTTTGAACACTAAAGGACATCAGGTTGAGGAGCAGCATTATTGACTTCATCTCTCTTCCCCTTTTTCCAGCTCGCCTACAAGCATTGTTTTCAACAAAGACATAAAAAACGATTCACTTTTTACAACAACAAGCCAACATTAAAATTCGTGGTAGATGCTGCCATACTTACCTAAAAAACTACTCAAGTCAGTTTAGACCCAAAGTTTGTATATAAATTGGATTGAATCTTACCAATCGCGTCCTTATGAGCTTTATGAAACTTATTCATTGTAACATCTCATTTTTTCTAACAGCGTCCGATGTAAAATCACTTGGCATTTCGATTGCAATACACCACAAATGCTGGTCATATACTAATTATGCGGCTACTTTTTTAGTTAATAATGAAACAGCTGAAGGGCCAGTAACATTTTTGAGTTAAATTCCTATAATTCTATAAGTTTGTTTTAACTAATGAATAAAATTCGGAGGCCAATTACAACCTTTCATTCGGATTTGTTGTCGTTGTTAATAGGGTTCAAAACAAACTGGCTTAATCAGCTGTTGCTGTCAAAAAAGTCAAAAGCATTCGCGAAAATGGTTCATCTCCTGTTTTAAGTATTCTTGTGTACACGTATTCCGCGTAAAAGGAAATGAGGTTATAAACTGACATAACATCGCCTTTGTGACCATTCACGTCATGTTTTATCTCCGAATTTTACGAGCGCTAATAGGGGGAGCTAGTGCTCGCTCGCACGTGAAAAAGTCCGCCATTAACGGCCGTAATTCATATTTTCGGTCAGTAATTCCTGATTCATTCCCGAACTTTTACGACTGTCTCGGCCGGGTTTTTCGGCGGCGGCTCTGGACTGCACACGTGACGTCACTTTACGAGTTTTCGGGAGGGCGAAGAAAGTCGTAAAATCCGTCCGTCGTCGGCGTCTGGGAGCACAAAAGAATAGGGCGTATCTATCGAGGGGGAGAGGGTCTGTATAAAGATTTCGTTGAAATAGAGAAAGCCATCATCGGAAAACTAAACTAAAAAGTAAAATATATTTTTTATTAGATAATATTTTTTTCAACAAATCCAATAAATATAATAAAATTACACTAACAAACATTAAAATAATAATAATATCGTGATTAGAAATAGGAATATTGTAATTAAGCGTGGGGTGACTTTTAATATATTTTACTCTACTTTTCAAAATAGCTATCAACATAATTATACGTCCGTATTAAACATCTGTTGCATTTGAAAAATACATTTTTTTAATCACCTCATACTCATATTAAAAATTATTCGAATATATTAAATTAGCGGACATTCCATTACAGTTGAACAAAACATTTATAACTAAAAAATATTCTTTATTTTGGCATGCAATGAAAGATTTTTTAAATTTCTTAAACTTTAGCTTATTGTTTAGTTTTTAGGTGTACTTAAGTGTAATAGTAACCAGAAGACTCGAATTTTCTAGAACCTAAATTTGCTTGATGCTTTACCTCCTAACACAATGCAGCGTTAACTATGAATGTTAACTATGAATCCAAAATATATATTTCAAACACTATCCTGATAAATAAGTTGCATCTGCTTGAGCAAAGTAGATCAGAAGAATTAAGAATGACAAGAATCAGATATCAAAGTCAAGCTTAGTAGTAGTAATTTGTCCCGACAAATCTGCAAAATATGAAAGGTGGAAAAATTAACAGAACATTTTAGTTATTTTTTAATCAACCTATAGGCAAACAACTACAGCTATTTTGCAGTGTGTTCACCTTCTCTCATACTTCTTTCAAACTACATACCTTCTGACCATTCTTGAATCGGCACATTTTCATAGTTGTTTCAAATTTATAAACAACGTACAGGATCTTCAAAGGTTGCGTGCATATAATTCTTAGTACCACGACGTTTCATCTTCAATCCTCTGCAGCTGAATTGAATAGTCAAAATGGAGATCCGGAAATTAAACTTTGAGGCATATTGTAATATTTCTTTACCTACCATGGTACGGTATGATCTCAGTGAAAGTCATCTTTGGTTCAGGAAGCATCCCTTTCCAACCTCAATCTTCCTGGACGAAGAGCTACCTGGCTAGTTCAACTTTCTATTGGGCAAATCAGTATACAAATTTGCATTTAAAAAACATGGAACCAGAACATAACCTAATGCAAGATTGAGCTTCGGAGATCTCTACTGAAACCACGCCTAGTTTGAGATCAGGTAAAGAAATGATTTTCAAGGAAATGCACTAAACATCACCGGCGGTCTAGATCGAGTGGACAGAGTGCCTGCTTAGCTCAGTTGTCTGACAAGCAATCAGGAAGTTCGGACTTGCAGATCGGCTTTCGTCTTGCGGAGTAGCAAGTGAATAATTATCATGGGTAAATCAAGTAATCAAGTTCCAGTCTTGTTATCCGGAAGATATTTTTGATACGCCACTGATCTGGACTGTACAAGGGCGCGTCAATTTCACGTTTTATGTGTTCGCGGGGTGCAGAATGCCGCTAGAGTTACGATGACCTACTACCCATGTTTCAGGGATCGATGGCTTGTCAAGAGGTTGATGAGATGGAAGTAACCAGGTCAATATGACGGATCCTGAATTGGAATTGAGTCAGTACGTAACATGATGCTATTTACACAACATGTACACATCCTATTGTCCTACCTTCAGGAACAAAATTTTGGTATGATAAAACGAGTGCCAAAAGTTCCAATTTCAATAAATTCTGGAAAAACTGCTGAATACACGCTCTAGAATTAATTGTTGGATGAGCCATTAGCTCCATTTCTGTTAACACCATAGAAGCCATATCAACCTCTCTGTTAAAAAAAAACAAAAATAGGGTATGTGCCACAAAACAGTTTATTGGGAATAATTCGTTAGGGAATGTTCTTTTGATGTGGATTCAAATAATACTATTCAAGCTTTCAAAATTGCGCGTCAAGTTAGTATAAAGTCCTGGCTCAATTCCAGAAGTTACTTCTTAAGGAATGGCATCAGGCAGGTTGACACTGTACTTTAACACGCAAATGTGTCATTTAGAAATCAAAATTATAATTAGATTTTGGAACTGTCGATCTTTTGCAATTAATCCTGAAGGTATTAAAAAAATTCAAAAAGATTTATTATTCGAAAAAGCGTCGACGTCCAGCTACACCTGGTACCACTTATCACAAATGCGAGTATAGAAGGAGGAGGTTATCTCATTTTTTGGCACTGGTAAAAGCTTGGTATACTCTCAAAACGTTTGAATTTTCAATGATTGATTATTGTTCAACCATTCGCCTTCTGAAAATGTTTGCCACATGCCAGCCTATATCCTACGCAACAAACGTGCTGTCAGCCGGGGACGCATCGAAATGCGTAATCTTCACGGGTTTTTTCGACAGCGGCATGCAGATTATAATGCTCAGGAACATGCTTCTGCGGGATATCAAAAAACTTGTTTCTCCAAATGTCTCTTCCTCTAACCCCCATACCCTCTCCTTTCGATCATGTGGATAAAATGTACCACAATTTTTTCTGAATACTATGTATGCCAAAGCGAAACAGATAAGGTTGTATTTTAACACTAGTCCATGCATAATCGTCTCCTTACAGCTTAAACGGAAGTCCAGAATATCCAACCCAAATTCAGATTTAGTTACTTCGCCACCCCTTAATAGTTTTTTCTCTTTCTTGCAGTATTTCGTCTATAGCTTGACTACTCCACTGTATTTATGTCTTCATCTGGAACCATCAGATTATTTATGCGCTATGGAAAAACCACCAATTCTAACCAAAATCTTCAAGAACTCATTTATCTCGCGTTTCATAATTTTATGGCTGCGGACGAAGAAACAGTCAGACAAGAGCTAATATTGTTATTTTATCCAGTTCAAAGCCAGTTTCAGAAGTCTAGCTCATCAGTGAGGGACCTTAAAATTGATTGCAAAATATAAAAAGGGCTGGAAAGGAAACCTTTCTAATTATTGTAGAGCAAAGGCGGAATGATTCACAGATTATTATTTTTCGTAATACTGTGGACCTCATCATGGAATACTAAAATAAACACCTGGCGTGTGTAGGTAACTGCATGCCCTGAACAAGGATAATCTGACAACGGTATAAACAAATCGATGATTGAACAGGGTTGTTGTATACCAACCTAAACATTGACACCCTCACTGATATGCATTTCAAAGGGAGCAACGAATTTGAAACATTAGATGCCACTTGGCCGTCTACACCGTTATTCTAGATGATAGGTACATATCATTGTTGCTGATGTAGTTTAACTGATCTATGCAAATGCTTGGACCTGCATTTTCCATTTTGTGCGTTGCAATATAGTGTTAGAAAACAAATTATCAGGCATTCATAAATAGGGTAGCAAATTTAACATAATTTCGTTACTACAGTAGTTTAATTTTATTTCATATAAAATCTGTTACGATTATACAGTTAATTTTATCACGGGATCACAGTTTTTTGAGAAAATGCAGAATGGAGGTGCCGTATCCATAACTATAAAAGATAGCTGCAGATATTTCGAGGTTTTATCGATCCATTGATGAAAAACGAGCACAGAGGAAAAGTAGACATGATTTTTGTGTAAGTGGGAGTCTTCTTACTCTTTCGGTGTCAATGTTGAGTTGGAAATCATCATGGCTATTCGTATTTTCTAGGCAGGTCCTCTGAACAGACACATTGTTTTTGTAAGGAATCCTGTTCTAAAGTTCCTCAAGCAAGATATTCTTCTTATTCCCCGATTTTACCTTGGTGAATAAACTGCAAAAGCTCATATACGAGTATATGGTCAAATCTTATGAGACGTCTAAAACACATACCTTTCATGACTGAAGAAACTCTATCGTCTAAGGAATATATTTTCTTTTATATTATGTTGCTAATTTGTTAATAAAGTAAACTGAACTGATCATCTACCTAATAGTTGTATTAAAAATTCGATTGATATTACTTTATCAGTGGTGTAACATGTGGGTAGAAGCATTTTTGAATAATTTGCTTCAAAAGAGTTGATCTGCTCAAAAAATGTTAATCATGTAGATTGTATACGCCATGAACTATTGGAACTCTTCAATCGTTCAGATAGCATTGTGTAATTTGAACACAGGATTTCACAAATAAAATTCTTAATTTGTGAGGCGTCAAATTTAGTATCTATTATTTCTTCTTCTTCTTCTGTCTGGTGTTGTTCTATTGTATTATTTTAAATTTTATAGTGTCTTTCGGTAAATATTCGGATATTAAATCGAAACGCCTCAAAAAAACAGTTTTGTTTGTAAAACGTTGTGATCAAATTACACAATTCTATACGAACGACTTAGGCATCTATTTAATGTATTATATAGTAAAGAATTTATTGTATTAGCATTCAGAAATATTGGAGGATTAATATCAAAGCCCTATGTATTGAATTAGTAGTGTAGAATGGAGGATCAAGAGGGTGCAGGCATTTTACTAATTTTTAGTAACGTATGTAAGCACTGTTATATTGAATCTTGATCTTCATCATTAACAGGAGAATATATTAGAGCTATCGAAAGGAGTTGAGGTCCAAACAACGCGCGGTCGCTAAATTTATCTGCAGACAAAGTTGATATACTTAAAAAAATGTCTATTTAAGCTGCAATTAATGTAGCATTGCATTAAAAATTATTATAATGAAACTCTGCTTATATGAAAACATACACTACAGATGCTTGTAGGTAGATAGTTTTTGGAAGTGTGTTAATCCCATTACTGTAACTTTATTGGAGGATTATAATAACTCTTGATCCAATTATTATATGTCAGCAACGTGACAGATATAAATGTTTTTCACTTTGACCGGAAGCCATCAGTCATGCGAAAAATGTTTATTTAACGTTCACTAAATGAATCACCAAAAATGATTTGTCAGTCGAAACAAAATATTAAAATGCATATAATAAGTATCATATAGTACACGTGTAACATGACACTTCACAAACAAAGAGTAGACATAATTATATTAGGATACATTATATCCACTCAGGTTTTCTTGCTCCGGTATTGTATGATGAATAATGCAAGCAGACGTATGCAGATATCGTTATAACAATCAATAAATGAATATTTTTTGTCTAAGATATTCTGTCGTATAAAATACATGAATCACAAGCTTTGAGGTGAAATAGTTAATTCGAACGTGAAACGTGTGTCCATTATGGGAGAATTTTGAGATTTCTCTAATCCATTCCCTTATAAAACGATCTCAGGAACTGCCAGAAAATAAAAATGAGATTATTTATGATTCCTTCGTCACCACTGCGGTTTTTTTGTCATAGCAGTAGAATTATTTTCAAATATGGATAGAACTTTCCGTATTATACAAGCGCAAGTAACACCAGAAAGAGGGGCAGAACGACGGAAATGAGTGAAATAAATGATAAAACGTCATCATGAGACATGTATTTCAATTCTAAATTTTTCCCAATTAAAATACTCCCTCGTCTTTGGGCGTGGGAACTCTGAAAATAGACCGTTTTCATTGGTACCTGTACCAATAAAAATATATTTTAATAACCCGCATACATTTACATCTATAGCTACTTTATTATGAAATTCAGAATACAATCGTACTCTTACAAGCCTGAGTATTCACTGTATGAAATTTATAATAACGATGTTCACGTAAGAGAATCGTCTTTCGTGAACCAGGGAAAATATCTGGAGCGTATAATTACTAACGGTTTAATTTCATTTAAACTGTGATTCACACAAGAATGAACAAATAATTGTTAGTATTTAGCATTATCATTGTTTTTTCGCTTGTTTTGAAATATTAATAAATAGAACATGTATCTATATATTAATGTAACACAATATTGTGGCGCTATTGTTAACAACAGTATTTATTACGTTTGTATTTTTCACAGGCTGTTGGCAAACGAAACTATATAATTGTAGTTACTTACATCTGATTTCCCATGCATGCATATTGCGAAAATTTGCTAATCTGTGATATGATCACTTCATAATTGTCAGACTTTTCAAAGGGGGGGGGACTTCAGATTTCGACCGGACTCTGATTCTTTTCCCGATTGGCCTGCAACTATAATTTAAAAATATGACAAATTCCGGAAATATTTGCCTACAAATAAAATTTATAATTAAACATTAACTTACCATGTGAGCACTTCTGACGCAAATCAAATTACCATGCGGCATCGGAGAGACTACTAACTACAAATATTTCAAAAACAATACGTTTTCTAAGTAATGTTTTTTAAAAGTATGCACACATGAAAAGTGTGAAAAAATCTTGATCCATTTTCACACCGGCAATTAAGTTAAGGCATTGATTGATAATGATAAACAATTCATGCCCTGCTTCAACCGATTTAGAAAAAAATATGAAGTTGAAATTTTCAGGTGTATCAATGAATATAATATGAATATGTAACAGATTGTCCACAGATAACTCCTAAATCTCGAGCCAGTCTTCTTACTACTGGAACTTTTGTCACCAAGTTGTGATTACTTGTACGATGAAAGAACGACTTCTGTAGAGAACCTAAAGGGCTTCTCCCAAGAAAATATTTATTTTCACTTTGATGGGTACATTCCTTGTTACGTTCATGGTCGCGCTTGTCGTCTGACTGGTTTCCAAGAGGATAAGTTCCGGAAGTTACACTAAAGCATCGGTATAATAATGCGCTATGTAAATCTACCTCAATCAAACAGTAGTAGAATTATTTCTGAATCAATTCTAGTACAGTGAAATCAATTTTCGGTTCTAAGTGAGAATTATAAGCGACTATCGTTTGCCATGTATTTCAGGTTAGGTTGTTTTACAGTCAAACCACTTCTACCAAAATATTTTTATTGCAGTGTTTCGTGTAGAGTCCTGTTGAGCTGAAATGGATCATTTTGATTTTGAAGTTGACGATGACTATTTAGCAACCGAGTCTAGTAATGAGGGTATTGAACATTTGAATAAACCAAGAATCAATAATTGAGATCGTTTGGTGGATACTATTAGCTTGTAGCAAAATGATGAAATGTCTTGGGCCAAACATGATCTCGGCTCTTAGTTTCATTACCCATACTCAGTTTGTCTGCGAAGGAGTGAGACAGATATTTGGGCCAGCGCTCATAAGGTCTTGCCATGCCTTTTGCCGGACTACTTAGAACATTGTAAGCAATATTTAGGTATAAAAATCGTGACCCAGGAAACGATTATGTGCTGTTCCATCCTATACCTCATTAATCCTGAACTAGTACTTTTCTGATACATGCACTTAAGATAAACCATAATTGGTGCAAGATCTGTGATAGGATCACCTGTTGGAACAAAGCTACTACTACTACCACATATGAATACATTTTAAATGAATAAATAGTTACGATAGTGCTATTTAGAGAAGATCTTGATCGAAGTTTGGAATCTGCTTGGGGAAAGGGTCTGGAAATACTAAACATTTTGGTAAATTCATACATATTTATAATATATGAAATTATAAAAGAATTAATATTTTCCAAAATTTTCATTACATTTTTAATACAAATCGAAAAGATGAACAGTCCCGTAATAAGCTCGAAATCTTTATATGTCCAAGCCAATACCATTGCGTTGGAAGTATTTACTTGATTTCCATCACTCTACTACTGGATGATATAATATTCTAACCTACTTCGTTTTACCAAAGATTAATATCTTTAGACGGCACCTCTACAGCATGGGCTATACTAAGTCAATCTCATTGAACCAATTTTTTTAATGAGGCGTTCAGAAACGACCGACTCCCAAGTCTTTCGTAACGACGTCTGAAAGTTCCGTCAAGGCTCTAGGAAAAAACGCAAATCCTACCGAAAACCTAAAAAACAGCTAAAAATTTTGACTATTTCTGGGCCCCATCCACAGCTCACCCCTCGACCCCGGGCATGGTTGGGTTTGCTACCGCCTGTCCCTCCTCTTGAGGACATGACATGTAATAGCAACTTCAAAGATACATGAAAAAGAAGAATATATCTTTATACCTAGCTACAGGCTAAAACTGGATTTCACGCCGTCATACTTACCTGAAAAAGCTCAGTTTAAGTAATTTTCGGGGTAATTTTAATTCAATCTTACCAATCGCTCCTCATGAGCATCCAATATTTATTCTAGGGACAAAAAAATTGTTTATTGTGGTATATTATATTTTTTTATAATAATAAGAGATGGGTCGCAATTCTACCTAGAATAAAGGGCCTTTCGCATGGGTTTCCAATATTTCGTCTCATTCTCTCATTTTTCAAGATAATGGAATGATTATTTATGCAAATGATGGAGAAGGGTTGACTTTATGCTAGTGAAACACTTTTTGAAATTATTTATACATTTTTAGATATTTTCACATGAATATTGACATTTGTTGTCTCATTTCGGGTGTTTGTTTAACCTTTTGTCCACCATAGCAACCAAAAGATCAATAAAAGAGACGTACTCTCTCTATAATTTGCATAAAAGGTATTTTCGACATGATTAAAATCAAGCGCTTGAAACAAAATATTAGGGGACCATGCATGAACTTACTTTTACCACTGATACGAGCGCCCTTCCGACAATGCCTAAAATGTTGTACTAAAAATTGGAAAAAGGGCTTCGCACAAGTATAGAACCTACCTTTCTCTATCATGTTAAAAAAATCGTTCCATTATCTTCAAAAATCAGCACTGGGAATGAAATATTGGAAACCCATGCAAAACGCCTTGTATTCTAGGTCCCCGCCTTAGACATTTCCTTTTAATGTCATAAAGGGAAATTCATAGCCTACTATGAGCGAATGCAGTTACGATTTTTCCGGTCCAAGAAGCAAAGCTACTCCTCAAGATCTGTAATTTTTATGTGGTGAACAAACTGCATGACAGTGGCAACCGCGCCTATAAACTAACCGTCTTCTTTACTCAATTTCAGATAACTGCTGCGATGGCAATCAAATAAAAATTTTACGAGGACTGCATCGCCGAAAGGGAAAAATTTAAAACAATTTTATGCCGCCCACATTACGTTTCATATCCTTTTCATTATTCCTCCTAAATCTAAATTGTTTCATTTCCAGAGCAGAGTAAAAGTTTCAGTGCAAATATTATGGACTTCTCTTTCTCTCCCTCTGGAAGGTACGAGGTACACCTTAGAGGGATCAGAATTCCTTGTTTCTGCTCGTGGCAGGTTTAATAGTATCATAATTACTGCTCAATTTGAGCATGGTAAGGAAGCCCATTAAAGAGAAAATAAAAAAAGAGATGCGGCGTAGCACGGTACTTCTCATCTCGAGAGCATTATCATCGAATTTGAAGACGGCTCGAGACATCTCGAAATATTTTCTTCTAACGCTTTAATCGAATGACAGTAGTAAGGTTATATTTTTATGATTGGCTTCCGAATTTTCGGTTGGTCTAGATGTGTAGGGAATCTCTACTTCTATGGTATTTAGTCAAAAAACAGTTGAGCAATGACGTCACAGGAAATTCAACGACCAATCAAAATGCGAATTTATATGTGGTTGCTGTAACTACCGTAAAAAGGTACCTTTGTTAATCTCATCCATTGCCTTATTGCGCCTCTGATCTAAATCCCACAGAATGCCACTGTTGTTTTTTTGTATTACTTACTGACTGAGCATATTATTATCCGTATTTTATGAATATTTTGAATTGTATAGAACACGTTCACAAAGCAGGTTAGTAAAAAAAACCTGCGGTATAATTTTAGTTAAGGAAACAAAAAAATATCTAACAATTTTAGGTTTTATGAATATTTATTTCTTATGTCAAAATATGTTGTTTTTCAAATTGGTTACCCTATATAGTTGAGTCTATAAAGCTTTTTTTCTGAATTAAAACATATTATGGATATCTGGTTCTACCAATAGTGTTTTCTAAAGTAATTATTATAGAAAAAGCTGGATTGGTACATATAATGAAGTTTCACACGAACGAAAATTTTTGACTTTCGCCACATTTTTTGAGCAACTCAGAAAAGCAGAATACGGAGTTTGAGGATTTTTTCCCAATATCCTTGATTTTTCCGAGAGCATCTCTTCCAGGAGATCGACTAACAGAGATGGAAAAGCGATGCCAAATGTAGCATATCCATCTTCAAATTTAATGGGAGTCGATGCAGCAGTTACTGATAATATATGTGAATGATGTACAGACTTACAGACAAACCAGCAGACGGAAGGAAACCACTGGTAGGCGATTTCGTGCTATGGGCATATAACATTAGCTAAAACTTTTACACGGACGAAAATTCCTTCAGGCCACAATAACTTCCTCGTAGACGTTGTCTGGTTTCTGGGTTACCAGACCTGACAGAGTTACGAACAGATACTATGACTCATGAGCTAATGTCCCACGGACCACTCTGACAGCCAACGATGACTTGATGATCTCTTAAACGGAATTTGTGATACCACTCCATCTAATGAGGTTCTTGAAAATATTGTAAAATAAAATATATTATTTGAACGTGGACTATTCTAAAAGCCTCAATTTTCAACCACTTTTTCAAGCACGTTTGATACTTCACGTAGCACACGATTTTGGTATCAAATTTACTAGTCCCTAACGAGACTCATTAAAATGGTTCTCAATGTGTCTATTGCTTCTTGTGCCGTGTGGCTCGTAGCGCCGTTTTGCTGAAACCAGTCATCGGTGACATCACGTGCTTGAATTTTAGGTAACAAAATGTTAGTAATCATGGTGCCGATTGTCATTAACAATAACATTGCTGCTATTGTAATCTTCAAAATAATAAGCACCAATTACAGACCAAATGTGGACACCGGATCTTCATTCTCTACATGTTGGATGAGATATATTCGGTTTCTTGTTCATCGGTACTACCGAACATAAACAGAGCGTTTATATTCGGTGTCAGTACTGAAATTTTTCTAATGGTATTGGTAGAGTGCCTTCAGGGGGTTGATTATTTCGACCTTAAGTTGCTTAGAGTGCACGGAAAAGGTTTTCGGCAGAAAGCCATTCTTGCAATAACGTTCCACAATTTGTAGACTCTGTTAAGGTGAACTTTCTATGATTAACTGGTATGGATAGAATTGAGCAAAACTATACTGACAGCTTGACATGACTCGCGTGCGATCTGTCAAAATAGACTTATTGAAAAAACCGACGTCGCGTTGAGTCATCCGTTACAAGACCCAGAAATTGGTGGTTGTCCAAAGTTATGGTTATTTCTTTCCCGTAGGAGATATTTGTTCCAATTTCCTTTAACAGTCTACATCTATGCTCTCATAAAGAGCAACCCTATAGCCCACTCTGCGAATATCAGCACAGCGTTGTCTCTGGCAGTCGTAAAGAGATACGACGCTTTAATAGCCCCCATTTCCACCTGAACTTACATTTGAGACGTATTGTGTAGACTCAGGGAATTGCACTGGAATTACACCGTTATAACTGCCACTATAACTGCACTGTTGAAGTTTCCCTGCTTCCCTTATATTAGCTGTCTGTCTTTTTTCTATACAAATTTAAATGCCTTTAAAGGTGGAGTATCTTCCATAAAATCCATTATCTGTAAATTTGCACCAAATTTGTTATTATGACAATAAAATGAGGTTAAACAGATTTTAGTGGTGCATTTGTCTTTTTTTTCAAAATAGCTAGGCAATGAACCATATATTTGCATCATAAATGATTTAACGCGCTTATATTAGTTTCACATGTATGTATGTATGTATGTATGTATGCATGTATGTATGTATGTATGTATGTATCTATGTATGTATGTGTCTATGTATGTATGTATGTATCTACGTATGTATGTATGTATCTACGTATGTATGTATGTATCTTCGTATGTATGTATGTAGGTATGAATGTATGCATATTTGTAAGGAAATCTTCAAAAGCTATTTTTACTCTCATAAAGACGTCAGATTAATTTTAAAGTTCGCACACTTGTCAAGGACCGACATTTCGACATTTTTTCTGATAAATATTATATTGGAAGTTTAAATAAACGGATATACCTAAGTTAAAGTTTATGAGGTGATGGCCATGCCGCTCTGAAAACGTCGGCTCTCGGCTAATCGTCGAAGCTAAGCAGCCTAGGATGTGGTTAGTACTTGGATGGGTGCCCGCTTGCTGGAACACTGCGTGTCGTTAACTTTTCAATACGCTTTTTTTCTAACAAGCATTTATCTGCTTCACCTGTATGTATGTATATTTGTTACGATATATTCTAACGGTATTTTCAGCTACTTCAAAACGTCAGAGTAATACCAGATTTTGCACACTTATCAAGGACCGTTGACAATAGAATAGTCCAATAAGTTTGTCCTATTATTTATTATATTTGCAATATAATGATGCGTGCTGATCCGAGACCCCGTAAACGGAGAGAATACCTTTCAGACCCGTACATTCATTAACGAGCAATTCTGATTCCAGCAGCCGCGTACTTGCAGCTCCAAATATCAAAGTACTTGAATTTATCAACGAATAAATGATCATGATCATAGTGGATCGAACTAAAAAAATTTAAAATAAATTGTAGTTTAATAGCATGAAAAACACGCTTTTGTAGTTAGTCGGACTAAAAAGTAAAAAATAATTCAGAAGAATAAAATGATTAGCCAGAAATTTATTGTCATCGTCATAAAAGGTCCGATTTGAAGAGGCAGTGACACTTTTGAGTTAATTTGATGCAGGCCTACATATTTGTATTAACTAATGAACTCAAAATTCAATAGCTTACTGAACGAACAACCTTTTTTGGATTTTTCATTGTTTTTAATGGTACTTTTGATATAAAATTAATTCAAAATAAATTAAATTAAATTATCTTTTCTATTAACAACTTTTATCAGATGCACTAAAAAGAACAAAATAAACTTTTCCTTCAAGACTTTCACTACAATTTATAACGTCATTACACAATTTGTATGATATAAAAGCTTGGCGCAAGATTTGAGTACCTACTCGTATTTACTTAATTTAAAAACCTCAAAAATTCAAATCATTCAGATCAAGTTATTTAATTTACTTGTTTATCTACATACGTGAATCTCGCGACAAGCTTTTATATCATATAAATCGTGTAATGACGTTATAAGTTGATAGTAAAAGTTTTAAACAAAACGTTTATTTTATTCTTTTGAGCGTATTTAAGTAAACTTGTTTTTTTTTAAGTTTTGTACTTCAATTTATTCTTTATTGTTTAATAATAGCTGGATCGCTGGGCAGAAGAGCTATCATCATCTCATCTCAAGCCTTTTCGTTTGATACCCATATCGTAGGGGTTACTGTAAAAATGAGAAATCGCCATTTTGTGACGTCCGACATGTTGTATAAAAAATGGGGGCATGTAAGTAATCATGCATTGTCATGTGAACCAAACGTGTGTACCAAATTTCAGCCCGATAGCTTCAGTGGAAGTGGTTGAAATATTGATTGCAAATTTATAGGACATACATACATACAAGTGAAGTTAAATAAAGCTTTTAATATCGATTTCTTGCTGTCGAATAGGTTACCGGTCTGCGAAAATCGTATAACTCATTCAACGGGTCGGCATTTCCAGATATTATGCTGCTTTTGTGGAAGCGTAAAACTGTCCTGTAGATTCGGAGAAGGAAGTTGGTCTGCATCGGCCTTTAGACAGCAATTAATCACGCCGTTCCATTCTGGTTCCGCAGCGCCGACTGCCGCCTATGCCCAATAGAAATGTAGATAGAAGAGAGGGGAGGGGCGTCCGTACTAGCGACCGCGCGATTGGTTACGCATTACGCTGCAGCAAGAAGGAAAAAAAATATTTCCCTTCCATAGGCGGATAATGGGATGAGGCAGAAGCAATGATCGAATGGGCATACCACAAACAATCTACCTACAACCGAGGAGAAAATATGACACTGCCCGTCACCTTATCTAGTCCAGAGCGGTAGCTGAAACTTTAGCATTAGCATTAGTTTTGAAGCTGAAACTAGAATAAACAATGCAGTCGTTCACGAGACAGTTTTCGATTTAACTTTTGCATTACGACGGTCAGGCTGAAAGTTTTTAGATACAGAAAAACTACAAGGCTTTTTTAAAAAACTTTATTCTGTTTTTTCAACATATTCTCCCCCTACCTCAATACATTTACGCATGCGGTAAAACCACTTGTCAAATTCTTGCGACCAACGTTCTTTTGAAAGGTAGCTAATTTCCTTCTCAAATGCAGCGATTGCTGCTTTATCGGTGGAAAAATGGCGACCTCGTAACATTTATTTGATCTTAGGGAATAAGAAGAACTCGCACGGAGCTAGATCCGGAGAATAAGGTGGGTGAAGCAATAGTTTGACACCTATTCAGCAAAAAAATCGAGTGTTCTAGCGGTGCTGTGGGCGGGTGCGTTGTCATGGTGCCATTGAATACCCCGCAGACCAGTCTTTGGACGGCTCTTGCATAGTTATCGGAAGACTACTTGAACACATTTGGTTATATACCATTCAGGAGTTACTGTCATTTGATTTTCCAAGGCTACTGTTGTGATGTATCCACTTTTAGAAAAAAAAGCTGCGATCATTTTCTTTCCAACACTCTTGGAACGACGAATTTTTGTTGGAGGCCAACACTTAGATGCATTCGAGACCGTGGCAAGGCAACTACTGAACGATTCAAACGCTGCCTTTGCGTGTAAGCACTTACAACTTTAGACAAAATAGCTGCGTGCTCAAACTTATTTAAACTTGTAAGGATTAGATATATCTAGAGACTTTCAGCGTGACCCTCGTAGTTGTAAGAACCGACCTCGCAACGTTGGTCAACGTTGATTTTTTCTTGATAGAAAACGCTGACGCTAAGGTTTCGTTGTATTTGGACATGTCTAAGATTTCAAAACTGTCAAGTGCCCTGTATTATTTATGTACTTTGATTACGAGCGCCATAAGAGAGATATGTCGGTCAGGACTTCATTGTCAGGTTGTGTACTCGTAGAAAATTTGATTATTTGGTGACTCGTAAACTTCTAAATCTCGACCGTCAACACGGATAGCGTCAAACTGTCGGGAGTCGAACCTACATTTTAAAAAACGCCTTTGAAAACCTCACAACTACACTTCCTGTGCAGCTCAGCCGACAACTAATACTAGCGACCAAATGAAACAGTGAGATGAAGCAAAATAAAATATTTCGCCGTGCTGGTTTCCACATATTTGTAATTGATCCAATACAAAATGACAATACTTCATCGTTAAAATATGACTGCATGAGATTCTCTCAGAAAATATGACCATTTCCAAGAGCATGAAACCTGACATCACTGAAGGTCACCGAATCAACTGCCTGCCCTGAAACGTTGTCAGAAGATTCAATTACTCCTGCCTCTCGATGCAGACACGGCAGACGATTTTTGCGTACGATACTCGCATAGATGTTCATCTACTTACAGGGCGAATGTATGACAAGTACCTGCTGACAACTACTGGGGTGAAATGTTTGCAGAAGATAGAATATATTTTACCAACCTCACAGCACATCATCCAGCGCCCTGGTCAAGCGTATAACAACTAAGTAATCGCAGTTTTTAGTTGGACGTTCTGGGTTCCGTTCCAGCAAGTTAACGACTGGGCATTAAAATTTCGCAATCGTAACGATTCGACGGACATAAAACTTTCCGTTCTATTTTATTTCTCACGTTCGGTGCAATGCAGAACCGATGCTGAAGCTGTTTCCACGGGGATTCTAGCACTGCGAAGGTGCTTTTCGGATGAGGAAATCTACAGAGAGAAGATTTGAAAATTTAAGGAGAAACTTGACATTGCCTTAAGCGTACAACAATTTGACCAGAACGTTCAATCACGAGTATGAATAACTTTAACAGCTAGATGTTTCCTACATGGGAAGTATTTCTATGATTCGAAAAGATTACCAGTAATAGTTTCGCCATGAGCGGGTTCAAAAGCATATGATCAATATTTTATTCAACAACTTATTAAAAAATTATCAAATTGATTGTAATATATTTAAAATACCATTTCATGAAAAAATTGCAAATACCTAAATCTAGCACAATTAAACTGAACTGTACTATTTTTTTACTAGACGGTAAATCACTTGAAAAATAAAAATTGTAGATTATAGTGCAAAAATGAATAAAAAATATAAAAAACTATGTGATTTCGAGTACTTAGATACGGCCAAATAACATCTTTTTAGTAATAGGAATCAAACCAAGTTTCGTTAAAATGGATTGAACAGTCTGGCATCATTGAAATGAAAATAAAATTTCACAATCCTTGAGATAGCTCACAATTAATTCCATATTACTTTTGTGATTTTCAAAATCCTATAGCGTGACTGTAACTAAAAGTCGGCTTTTGTACGTATCGTAGAGACGGGATGAATGATGCCCTCTTCAAATGAGCTAAAACACATCGTCTTTATTTGCTTTATATAATTCGAGCGAACATCATGGTGGTTTAAATGTGGCGGCTCAATATAAATGCGAGCTTACCTTTAGAATTCCAAAGACTCCACTGTTTCACTCATTATTGATCTTCATTATAATATTAATATAAGCCTTTTCGTTACCTCAACTGTCATGACGAAGGCATTACAAACATGGTGAAAGCGCACACAAACTTCATGCCCTGCTACCCCCCTAAGACTGAGGTCTAGGTATCTGAAGCAGAATAAATTATTCCGTCTTGTTTGTTTCTCATCTATGTAATTCCAGCACCATAAAAGGATAACATATGCGGGACATCACTATATGTCACCAGCCTGTCCGCCCTGAAAGGTTACGTCTCTCCATATACATCCACAAGGTTTTTTGCGACCGGAATCTCTTTAGAAGGCGAATGTGAGAACAATAGATCTACGTGTATGTTTGAAAAGTACTAACCCAATTACCTGTCTAAAATACTTGAAAACGATAGATTGTCTTGTAACAATGACAAAGAAGTGAGCCTTCTTTCCTTCTCCCCTACCTCCAATCTTACCCCCTTAATTTTTTTTAAATGATCAGAGATTTCGGAAACGTTCAAAAAGTTTGAGCGCTTTTGATGATGAATCTGCTGCCACATGACGTATTTTTGGATGCACACCTACAAAGTTTTTTCGACCTTGTCACATTACTAGCATTTGTCAGAGATCTATTGAATTCTGGAATGAAATTTCCCTGTTATAGAATGGCCAAGGGTTACCGAACGGAATACAGACCGACAAACAGACAGTCCGATCGGATTGACTGACATGGTTTTCTGTGATGTATGTGAGATCTAACGTCAAAAAAAGACAATAAACAGTACACCAACTTTTATTGATCTTAATCTAATCTTTGGAGACTAATAAAGAAGTTGTATGCGAGCGTTATTCCCTTCTAAATGAGTAATTTTATAGCGCTACAGATAAGAGATCTTGGGACTCTTTCAAACACCTCGTGTTTTCCCACTTTCAACTCACCAGCTTCTCTTGCACACATTGGCCCGTTTTCTCTAGTAAAATAGTTAGTAGTAAACAGGGAAACGGGGATAATTTTGCACGTAACTGAGATAAGATTCTAATTTAACCGTCGAGTAAGCTCTAAGACAACGGCTATTGTTTCAGAACTATAAAAGGAGATAAGTTTCTCCTGGAGGAAACTTTAACACCCACTGAGAATTTACAGGACGGTGCGACACTAGATGGAAGACATTCTCACATTTACGTCGATTCTGTTCTAGACTAGGAACCTCGTTAACGGCTCAACAATTACGGTAATTAAACGGAAGGTGGGGTTCGTTTCTGATATAGGTAATTGTATTCACCGGAACAGTCTAGACTACTCTATTAGGCCCAGATCGTAGAATCTCTACAATAGTGATCGCATATGTGGGGATGCATTTCAAACCATCAGTTTAAGCCTCAGGACCAGTCCAGAAAATAACAATACGTCTAGTGGAACACACATTTTTTTATAGATCACTTCACGCAAAGGCGCTTCATAAGCACTGCGCAAGGACAGTTTTTAATTCTCATTGTTAATTACACAATCTTTCTAACAACATTAGAAGGCCTAACAGCTGAAATGTTGGAATATAGACAGCAACATGGTATTGGTGGTATTTGTTGTCCTTGCGTTTGAGCCCTAAAAATGGGACCCGCACGACGACGACTAATGACAGTTATATGCGGCATGATTTTTCGTACTCAGTTGAAATTTATTACCGTACGTCGCGCTGTTTTAACTGAAAAGTTATGGTAGCGTGTTTACGAGCAGTTGTGCAAGAAGAAATTTCTTAGGTCTCCCATTTGCGTACTCTGGAATCCATCACTGGCGGGTACCAGGGGTTTGGAACATTTCTAATGGGAGGTCTTGTATTTTAATGGTGTCTCTTGGCATTTACATCAGAAGAAACAATGTGTCTCATATCTGTTGTTCTGTCTGTTTGTCTGACCAAAACTTTGACACTACAGTACTACTGTGACAAGGTCGAAGAAGCTTAATGATTTTTGATAATACGCTCAGTGGTGGTGGGGTTAATAACATATAAATTAAATAGCAGGTCTCCTTCGGGGTTCCTAATTGCTATCAACCATTTTTAGAAGGGATATAAATTGGTCGAAAGTTTGATTTCGGACCTCCATTGTCTATGAATTTTTTTTAGTATCACAACGTTTCGATTGATATACCGCGAACATGTTCCTTTCATGCCTATTTATACCCCGTCTGGTGACATGTCGTTGCGTGCGGTCTGTTCTGACTGGTTCCAGATGAGTGGTGTTCCGGTCTGCAGATGTGGCTGTTCGTCGGCCATTGTTTGTTGTATGGTCCAGTCGTAGTCTATTGATCTTCTTTATGAGTGGCTGCCATATTGGCTTAATATCTACGCTGGGTTTGCTGTACACGTTGCTGTTGTTGGTGATGACCATAGCGTCGTCCCAAGCTATTTTATGGTGCTCCGTCCATGCGTGGTCTGCTATCCCAGATTTTCCTGTCTTTGTGCGCTGGGTGTTGAGACGATGTTCTTTGATTATTAGTTCCAGTGGCCTTTTTGTTTCTCCGATATAGATTTTACCACAGTGACATGGTATTTGGTAGATGCAGTCCTTTGTCTCTTGACATTCATTCCTGGGCTTAGTTTTTGTTAGGATACTTCTGAGGGTGGCATTCCTAGAGAACCTTGTTTGAATCTTGTATCGCTGACCTATTCTTCTGATTTCATCTGATATTCCTTTGACGTAAGGCAGAATGAGTAAGTGCTGATAATATTCGAGTTTAATTCTTCTACTAATGGTATTCTCCTGTATTGTTACTTTCACTAGCTCCTTTGGATATACTCCGCCCTTGTTAGACTTGCTCGTACATTACAAATCACAAAATTATAGATTCCTGTTAACAGCTGTCGTCTGCTTATAATAATATTAATATAATGTTCGATTCGTTTCGAACGTATGACACACCTGTAAACCATACATCTTTCTTTAACACGTTATGACCCAAATCTCAGTCTTTTTCTGTTGATGACGGTGCCACAGAGGCAACGATATTGAAAAATTAAGCATCAGCATTTCCTATGAAGCCTTCAATCTCAATTCCTATTTCAAAACTTATTACTTGCTCCCAGTTTTTGCATTGTGGAATTGGCTGCAGATACCGGGAGTTTGTTCCCCGATGGTTACAAGTCAAGCAAACTCAGCATTTTAAGGTCATTACGTAGAACCCTTTCAAAATAGTTTCAAAACCCAACAAATCCATTTTTGGCCAAAAATAAGTTTGACACGTAATGACCTCTCAGTTTTATCCTTTTACGATTTAGCATATCGTTTCTCAGGCAAAGTTATCAAAGTAAATGTCAACTTAATGTATGTTTGTTGAAAATGCGGATAAATCTGTACTTTGATGTCAACGCCCGAAATATCCAATTTATTTCCTCACATTATGATATTGTCCATGATAACTATACTTTCCTTAGCTGTAAAACTAAAATAGATAATCCTACGCAATATTTTGTTAATTCACCTGTAATAACCTATCAGAATAGTTGTTTGTAATTTTCCAAAACCTGACCTGAACGTATTTGCCGGTTTTTGAAGCTAGAGAACTCATTGTATCCTCTTGCAGCACTTCTCTAACACTATCGCCTTTTTGCGTTGGCTATGAAAAAGCAATCGATCGAAAAAAATCATAGCATAAGTCTGAAAGAATACGCTTTCAGTAGTTACACAATAAGTTCTATTCTTAGAAACTCTGTGAACCCAATTATTTCTACGCTGCTGCGTTAACCACTACATAACTTCTACATTGGAAGATTCATGTGCTTTGTAATTAATACTGACGCATATGTTTGCCTCTTACCTCTTTGTTCCGCGTATTATGGGTAATAAAGTATATTGGCAGAAAAGAAAACGTACTGTATATGATGTGCCCATATTTATGGCAGCTACAAACGTGTAAATGCGCTTCACGGTGGTCAACATTTTTATTTCTTGTAAACAAGCTTCATCTCAGCATACACGGCTTTTTGTTCGATTTCATAGTTCTAAAACTAAGGACGTGGTTTCTAACTTGGCATATTTCAGTGGCGTCCAGGGCATTTCGTGTATTGGAGTCAAATAGTATGGTAAAATACCGGTTTTGAGCAGCATTAATAATATATAATAATAATAAGAGGTGTCAAGTGTCATTCATTGTAACCTATAGCTGTGTTAGATAAAATGCGTTATCTATACAGTACCGGCTGACTTTTCTTTAGCATGTAGATGTGTAACAAAAAAAAGATGGAACACAAATATTATTATTGAGTGAGTGAGTCTCTCAACGCGTGGCAAGGTTGTCCTTTTGCGGGCTCGCGTTATAGTCTAGTAAAATTAGCATTCAAATCACCAACCATCATAGTGGATTTACGGAGACTCCCTACATTTATGAAATGAATGCATAGGAAGCATTCAAGTATTAATGTAGTTATAGGTACACAATAAGCTACCAAGTCATCATGTTTTCACTGTATGTATCTACTTGTCACTTTGACACTTCATTGTAACATCATATCGTCCTGAACATTTGTATTTTTAATGATATTTAAAATATTATAGGACTGGTTGTTTAAAATGAACTAATTATCTTTGTCTCCAATTTTGAAAACTGAAATAATAAGAACAGCATTCTGAATCACATATACTATAAACAAATATATTTGACAGCTATTAAGTGTATGCTCTCCACTATGTATCAGACCTGCTATAGACATGCATGTTTCGTCTATGTCCTGGACTCGTCAGGAAATCCTAACGGTCTAACTGTGGAGAGCAATGGAGTGGTATATACGTAACCCAGTCAATGGTGTTAGGATTTTTGACTTCGTAAGTTGCCAAAAGGTTTCCCCATAGAGGGCGACACTTGGAGATGAGTTTATATTTAACAGCTTTTTAGATATATTCACAAACCAACATTCTTTATCCAATGCTGTCAAATAAAAAAGGAATCAAAGCTCTTTGACATCCCACAAATTGATCACAAATGTTGCACATACTTCACAGATAGCATTTGAGGGTCAGAGCCTAACACAGCAGCGCAAAGGTCACATCTGTATACTTGTAGCATGTTATAAAACAGTTCCGCTCTCCGCATGTTTGATTACAAAATAATCAGTTTATTCCGAATGAAGTCAGTTAATTATTAAAAAAAATCGTCTTTGTTCACACCAGAATTCGTTGCGACATCTTGCGTACAAATGTTGATAATCTGAAATGCTAATTTTACTGGACTATAACGCGAGCCTGCAGAAGGGCATGGTTGCCACGCGTTGGGAGATTCGCGCAGTCATCCTATCATTTGTGTTCCATGTACTGTCCTTTTCCCAAAAATCCACAACCCTGCATGTGGCAAACCATCAAGTTTCCCTAATATTGTAATTTTTATGGTAATATTTTGTATGTTTGCCGATCAAAATTATTATTGTTGTTATTTACTCTAGTGGGGCTGTCATAAAGTACACACGAGATAAAAATGGATTGCTCATAAACCAGAACGATGTTCACTTCACATGTGATACTTTTGATGATACTGATAGCAGTGTTTGTTTCAGCACACCAAAGCACAGACCTCTTAGAAGACTGCCAAAAGCTCCTGGAAAGGTTTAAATATCCCTGGGAGATGATGCCCTTAATGTACGCAATCCTGAAGGACGCCCGAGCTGACTTAGAAGAGGCATCTAGAAGGATTGACGAAGGTCAGTGTGATATTCACCATAACGCCATCACGTACAAAATTCATGTAGTTTATTATATTATATATTTTATATAATTGGTATTACGACGAGCGTCCGTTGGCGCTCCACTTAATGATGCAGGTAATTATATTTTATGCACAGATTTTTTTCAACCAGAGAAACTAGAGCAAAACAGGACGGCGGATATTTTTTCAGCTTGTGCTGCTCAAATTGAGACTTTAACACGACTTACTCACTGCAGCTTCTCATTACGTATCTTGATCGCGTGTCTTTGCTGCATTTCACCATGGGTGGTGGCGTCGCAATAGTAACAAAGTTACAGAGTTCTCATAATCTGGCATCATATTTTTCTTCGGTGGCATTCAATACACTTAAGCTCTGCAAGAATCTAATTCGAACTTACTCAAATTCATGTTTTAGAGGTTTATAGAAACCAAATCTCTCCGAGTATTTGTGTTATGTTGTCTTCGCAGATCTAAAATCCCTCCGAATTACAAGTTGCGCACGTTGCTCACCTCTGTATTATGGAACAGTAAAGATCTCTGATCACGTTTCACTAACAAGTTACTGCATGGAATTATTATAGAATCCCCTATATAGACAATATAATGTTATATAATAGAAAAAACGGAAAGCCTTAATCAAGAGGTAATGTTTTTTTTGTGTAACTACTTTCAACTACTGAAATGATGACTGAAAAGCCCTGTACTCGAAATAAATACTATTTTAATTATCACTTATACAGTTTTTTATTCAATTATCAAATTACTGAATTAAATGAAATTCATGTTCTTATTAGTATTCCTTATAAATGTCTCATTAAGTCGTCTCTGGGTAGTTATAATTGCGATTCATTAATCGCATTAAATTAAATATAGTGTGATCACAAAAAAGGTGAAGTTTAATAGCAAACATTGACAGATGCGTCTCCTCAACGAGACAGATGCTTCCAATAAAAATATTATGCTATCAAAGTGAAATGTTACTTAACGGAGCTCGTCTAAATACCATGTTGTAGTCTAAAATACGAATGGGGAACGACCTTCAACCTTACGTTTGATGGATGCAAAGTATGAATATGTTATAGGAAGTTACCGGTTGTGGGTTGTCTATAAAAATCGCTGGCCAGACTAATAAAAAATTCAAAAACAATTCGTTTAAGAAAAAGTTATACCGATCAATATTATAAGGCACATATTAGCCTCGTCCGCTTAATGAATAAACCTTATATTATCAAAATAAATATAATTTCATTGCGAATACGATGATTAAAGGTCTTAAACAACGGAAGATTATTGCATATGGTAATGTACGATAGCGAAAAAAAAGCTTACGTATGACGGAGATTTAAAACTTATAGGTACAAATTACTGAAAAAAATATATTTTATCTCGTTCAAACAAATGAAAAAAATCTGCAATTGCCACAACCTTAGTGTGATTATTTCATTATAACGCATTAGTTACCTCAAACACATTGCATTTAAAGTTAAAAGTTGCTATCAACCAGTCTTTGTTTCCATTTGCGCCTAGTATCAAATATATTGAACGTATTTTTTTGTCCATAAACATTAACGTTACGCAGTAGCACGTCTTCCTATTCCAAAATTTAGGCTTGCTACTCCAAAATGATGCTTATGAATGTAAATTAATGGGATATCTGCCAACCCGGTAGTTAAGATGAGAACAAAAGTAGACAAACTAACGTTTGCATGTTCTATAGTCTTCATACTTTCGATTGGCGTATAATTTGATTCTCAAACGAATGAATGCGATATTGAATGGTAACTATTCTTTTTTGTGATAAATCATATCCTCGCCATGAATTTTCTAGCCAATCCGCTCGACAAATGTTTTATAACATATTAAATTTGATCAAACGGATGAGCGAAGGTCGTTTCCGATTCGTTCCCTGTACTATTAGGAATAAGTTTATGTAGAATAAGTGTTTGCGAATATTTGTAAGTTGATAGAAAATGTAATCATGGCTTTGAACAATTACAGGAATTCTGATCTGTCTGAGGAGAAATGTAAAAGTATGTCGACACTCATCTCCAAGCGTCGCGCACTATGAGGCTGCCCATTGGCAACTATGTCAAAGATCCTAAAACGCTTGGAAATAAGTGTTGACATTCACGAGTCTAGACTAAAGACGAAACATGCATGTCTATAGCATGTCTGATGCAAAGTGGTGATTAAGGATTAAGGGAATGTATCTTACTGTGTTTGTTTATTTTATATAATTTTCAAACACCTATAAGTATGTTTGTCCCAAGCAACGTGAAATCAAATCTATAGTAAATATATTGTAATAAATTTTGTATTTTTTGCTTTTAGTCCTCAATTCCAATCAGATCCAAAAAAACTCACTGGTCTTTGTAAGAGAATTAAACAAATAAAAGTCAATCTAGGTATTAATTTATTGTTATTATGTACATAGCAGAATTTGACTGGTTTTTCAGACACCAGGAAGTATTCAATATTTAAATGTTTTCTATATTGCGACTGCAACAGTGGTACGAACCAAAATGAGACAATGATGAACAATTGTTTCTTAATTGAATATTATTTGTGTGCTTGTTAAACACTTGCACAGATTTCCCGTAGGTATACGCTTTCGAAAGCCGTAGTGGTGATCACTGTTGTTTTTGTCCAGGTGATTCAAAAAGCTATACGTTGATAGCGCAGTACGTACTGCAAAGTCATGAACTGTATAAGATAATACAATCGAAATTGGGTGAAATGGATGTTTATATTCAAACCGAATCATAACAAGTATTCAGTTGTATCTAAGCTCTGTACCCAGGGACTCTGCAAGAACAGACTTTGGGCCGCAAAGTGAAACCTGGCTCTAGTAGTAGTAACTAAACCCATTTTGGTTTTGATCCCAGTACTGTCTTAATCAATGGTTTAGAATAAGCCTTTTTGCATTCGAAAATTCATTTCACAATGACCCTAAACTTCAGTGCTATGGACAAATCAATAAATCCATTTTAACTAAATTCTGAAACTTATTCTGCGGTTGTCACGTTGCCACTGGTTCATTGAAGCCTCTACTGGCCTACAATTGAAGCCACGCACGATTGGCAGGAGTAGCACCAATAGAAAACAATTAAATCCATATCAGTGTAAGCAAACGGTGTAAATATGATGGTTACCTACCTCAATCTGTGCCACGGTTGCAGTTAATCAGCAATTTGTAGAATTGTGATTTTAAGAATACACATTTAGAACGTTAAGAACTGGACGTATAGTCGATGGTATTTTTTTAACAATTTGTTGTTATTCTATAGGAAAACGAGTGGTGAACGAATACAGTCGAATGCACAATCTGAACATGTACGATGGAGTCGAGCTTCGGAATTCTACCCGTCAGTATGGATGATTAAAAAATTAATCGTCACCCAAAATTGTAACTAGCTTTTTACTATTTTTAAATTTGTATCCGTTCTTTGCTTTCATTGATTTTTCTAATTTTGTTTGCTATGGTGTGGTTAGTGGTGAATCTATTGAAAGTGAATAAATTTGATCAGTTGTAATTCTGCTAGAAAAAATTGGACGCTAATCATTGTTTTTCCAGAAGTTTTAGTGCCTTGTCTTTCAATTATATGAATGGACCAACTACCATATATAAGTGGGAGTTTTGCCTTGACCTTGACCCCCAGAGTTTGTAGACTGACTCGATATGTTCAACGTATTGGAATCTCAAATTATAAATATTTCCGAAATGCAAAAAATTCTGCTGGATCCAAGAAACAACAGAAAATAAGTATTTCATAAAAAAATTACTCCAAAATTGTTCAAGTCCGATATATACACAGTTGGGTGATATTCAAAAATGATGCTTAGCGAGTTTCAAAATTGATATTACCACGTTCTAAATTGACCAGGAAGTTGAGCAACATAGGAAAGCGATGTTTGTAGTCTAAAAACATGCTTTGATAAAATTATATAAAAAAAATAATAAAAAGGAACACCCTTTAGTAGCAAACTGCGTTAAAACTTTGAAATTAAATTTGAACATCAACAGTTTTCTCCAGGCAGATTTTATTGAACTTAAGATATAAAAGCATAGGGCATTTTTTACTTTATTTTTATACTAACTTTCTATTCACTATTCACCCTATTCTTACAATAATGTATTTAATTTATTTTTTATTTATTAACGAACAAAAACGAATTTAATGGTTGAACTAGAAACTTTTGTCAGCAATCATACGAAGTCTGATTTTGAAATTAGAATTTTACCACTTTTCAGTTCAAATGAAAAAATACATATATTTTTTTCGATTAAGTGTATTCGTCATCGGTTCTTAATACGTATTTGTATGTTGCATAGATACATACAGGTGAAGCTAATAAAAACGTGTCAAAAATGGATATATTCCACTAACACGCTTAGCTAAAGATTTGTATAATGTTGTTATTAATAAATTATGATAAAATAGAGATTGGCATATCCAAAGTGAGCTGAATCAAATTTTGTCTACTATAGTATACTATACGCTTTGACCTTGGAATAAATGCACCACTAGCAACGACCAATATTAAAAAATTTTGGGTGTCTACTTTTGAAAGTATTATCAATACCTACCTCAAGTGAGCATAGAATAACTCTTGCCATTTCTCCTATACGTAGATAAGAACCACCAAGATCGAAGGGCGTACAACAATTCAGCGTTCAAATCAGTTAACCTGCAGTTCAAGTGCAATGTCCTCATCTAAACGTGTCATACTAGTACCATACGTAGTTTTAGGTGTATAGTCATTACCAAATATTTATTTTTGTTCCATTTTTGCAACATTTTAAGTATAAGGTACAAAAGAAGAACAGAAAATTCTGAAGAGAAGAATGAAGAAAGAAGACCATCTCACCCTTGAGAAGAGAGAAGTCTATCGCAGCATGTAATGAAATCCTTCCTGATATAACATAAAGTTCCTTTCTATTTAGAGTTTAAGTACTTTCACGAGTTTAGTGGTAGACTAAATATATATTCTAAAATTGAGATGTACTATGTACATAAATATTGTAAATTTATATGCATTTTTCCAATTTACTTGGAGTTATATTTCGACTTATCGTTATTCTACATGGAAGAAGATGATATGACGGATTAATTTCCGTGTGGGTAAGTTTATATTTTGCTAAAGTCCAGGCTGTTGGGCACATTAAAATATTATTGATTTTTTCGTTTTTGACAGTCTTCACTACAATGGTTTTTCTTGACCAATTTCGAAATCGAAATTGTTCGCGATTGTGTACTTCTGGCGCCTATTGTCATGAGAAATAAAAATCTATCACTTGCTGACCGCTCCAAACCAATGTTGAACCACGCCATATTGTGATGAAACACGTATAAAATACGAAGATTGGGAAGACCGTGTTCGGTTAGTTGCGAAATTACCTAGTGAGGGCACACGTCATGATTCGCTTTTTGAATTTCATCATGGGTCAGACAAATCAAAATCATGACAGAGAGACAGACCGATTATCGGTCATCCTGCAAACATCATAACATCTTGAATAAATTCCTATTTCTCACATTAATTTAATTTTATATTGTATAACTATGTAGGGCCATGAAAATCTAATAAGTTGTCAGGTAAATTATGAGCATCATTTTTCGCAAAACCTTTGATGCCCTGGTCAGGAGTCATTCAGACATCTTAAGTCTGAGAAATGTGTGGGCCAATGAAATGGCAATAAGAGAAACAATAACAATAATGATATCATCTTTACAGCGCACCGCCCTTGTATAATATACTCTGCTTACGGGGGCAATGCAATAATATCTCGATCTGAGCGTTACTGTCAGGATGTGTTGGAAATTCACTTACTTGGTGACTGATAGATCTCTGAGTCTCCCCCTCGATAGCTGTACGGTCGAATTGTCGGAGTCAAGCCTGCGTTTGGAAAAACGTCTTTGAGTACCCTCCACACTCAACCGCTACATGACATGCACAACTCTACTGTACTGTTATTATATAGCTTAGCTGCTATGATACTGGTATTATCACCAACCAATGCAGTAATGCCCAGGATGTCTTCGAATTACATCAAGAGCCACGAACATAGTCTGGGGATGATCTCAGTATTTCCTCTGAAAGATATCGGGCGCAATCTCTTAGCACCGCCACATGGTGCTCATCCGCACCTGCGCACACCAGAGGAGAGCGCAAACCCTAAGGTGCCACGCGGACTGCAAAAGGTGCTCTTGGCTTCACTTAAGACACACCCGCCAACAGAAGCTACCTAGCTTCATCAGTCGACTCGCCACCAGGCTGTTCGATAGATCTATCTAGGTACGTACCTCCACAACCTTTGTGAAGACTTTGTCGTGGCGACACTGCCCTAAATAATGACACAGGTAGAGGGGGGGTGCAATCTACCTCCCATATCGAGTCGAACGGTAGCCTCCTACCGCATGGTAGCCTGGCTCGATATGGATCCACACTAGCAATGGACGATGCAGGCCATTCTGCATTCTGTCCCCGTGGATTGTCGAATCACTCATGTGTGTCCCACGACGTGTTTTGGAGCGAAGGTAATGGTAGTGCAAGATACCTCCCAAGATTCCGCCATGTCCGTATCACACAGTAGGGGGAGCGGTCTCTTGCCTCCAGAGTGCAATAGTTAGGGCTTCACAAGAGCGCACAGCTACCAGCTACTCGCCGTTCCTTCTGGAGGGTCCTGCACTTCTGATCAAGTGCTAATCCTATGGGCTGGTGTATAGACAGGCAGCTAAGATCAACTTTTACTACGGGCAACAGTTCAGGGACTTTTAAGTATAACTGAGCCCTCCTGCAGTAATCTAAGTAATCTGAATGCATACCCAAGATCGACTTTTACTACGGGGAACAGTACAAATAACTGCGTCCTCCTGCAGTAATCTAAGTAATCTGAATGCATACTCAAGATCAACTTTTACTATGGGGGACAGTTCAGGGACTTGTAGTATGACTGGGCCCTTCTGTAGTAATCTAAGTTATCTGAATGCATGCCTTGCTGCTCCTCACAGCAACCTCTACCTCTAGAGGCGTCCCACCTGCAGAGATTACAAGTTGGCTACCCTTCATCTTCATAGATTCATGAATGATAATATCGAAAACTATCAGTCAATAAATACTAAAATGTAGTAGTTTACTATCTTTAGCTTAGGAAGCTTATCTCCATAGACATATGGAACTACAATTAGATTAATCTCATGCCATGCAGTACAGTTGAATAATAGAAAGCACTCAGTAAGTACACTTACTACTTGGTAGAACCACACCCAAAGATCACACCCACACACACACAAAGCTCACTGCTCAAGGTTCAACGTTTGACAACGAAATGCAAGCTGCCCTCAGACCCTGTATCTTCACAGTTCATATAAGATAAACACCGGGTCAAGTGGCTTCGCTCCGTAACAGATCAGGTAAACAACACTTGTGCATGGGGCGACTCTTTACAGGGTGACATTCTATCAGAAATATGCTTAAAATATTTCGTATGCTTACATTCGGCCATCCGACATTCACCTCGCCCCGAGGTGGTCAATTGCTATCCGGGGACTCCGGGAGTGGAACCCCATCGTCACCACTCTCACTATCAGTTTCATCAGAAACACCTCCTGGAGAGCACCAAGGTTTCATCTTGTCCACCGCGACAGTTCTCTCATAATTCGTTCCCCGTTCGGTTCGGTGCGATCCCGTCATGTCGGTTACGATATACCTATCATTTGGCAAAACTGCTTTTACCACCAATGGTCCGCTATAGGGAGGTTGTAATTTTCGACTCACCCCGGTAGATGGTTGCTGTTTTTCTACTAGGACTAAGTCGCCTGTTTTATATTTTCGCGGAGGCTTTCGCCTCTTGTCAAAGTTAAGCTTTTGCTTTTGCTGGGCTGCCCCTATCTTAGCAGCTGCGGCTTCCCTTGTGGAAACCAGATCCTCTAGAAGTATGGGAATTTGGCTCACCTCATCCTTTAGTGCCATGTCGACTCCCCTTCGGGGCCCAAACCCGAAAAGGAGTTGACTGGGTGTTTTCCCAGTAGATTTATTTGGGACGTTGTTTATTGCGAACTGTATATTTGGGAGTTCCTGGTCCCACATATCTTCTTCTAATGTTGTGGTAAGTAGAGCATTCAACAGTGTGCGGTTTAACCGTTCTACTTGACCATTCGCCCTGGGTGTCGCTACAGCATTCAGAACATGTTTTATGTTGTTCTGGCGACAGAAATCCTTGAATTTCTTTGCCGTGAACGAACTTCCTTGGTCAGTGATGAGTACTCTAGGTACTCCGTAGGTCACTGACAGTGATCTAATGTGGTCTATCACGAAGTTAGTCTTTGTCGACCTCACGGCCTTCAGCGCGACAAACTTCGTGAAGCCATCAATTAGTGCCAACACATACAAATTTCCCTTCCTACTTTTTGGGAATGGTCCCAAGTGATCTACATGTACCGTGAAAAAGGGGGTTGGAGTCTTCGGTATGGGGTGCAAGTAGCCCTCTTTCTTACCGGTTGGTTTCTTGTTGTATAGACATGGGATACAACAAGAAATATAATTCTCCACGTATTGCCTCATTCTTGGAAACCAGTAATGTTCCGTCAAACGATACAACGTCTTGTCCACAGCAAAGTGACCAAAGTCATCATGTGCAGCCTTGACGACATGATGACGCATCCCGCGAGGTACAACCCACTGTATTCCTCGAACAGTAATTCGATACACTCGACCATCCTGTAAAGCATAATTCTTATAAACTTGCCTCTCATCATCTGTCGATCGCTCCCTGGATAACACCTCGCGAATATGTCTAATTTTATCCTCGGTAAGTTGACCAGATAATACCCAATCGGCTTGTTCGATTCTAAACATACTTTCAGGTTCTGTGTTCCCTTCGACACCTTCGATTGGGTTTCTGCTCAGACAATCTACATGTGCCATTCGAGCACCAGGCCTGTACTTTACTTTGGAAGTGAACTCTTGAAGTTGCAACCACCATTTAGCAATTCTGGGAATTCTTTGTTTTTTTTTTACCAGCAGCTTTCAAAGCATTACAGTCTGTCACCACTGTAATATTAATTGCCAGAAACTATAGCCGACATATTCTCAAACTTTCACTACCGCTAGAGTGATATTTTTGTTCACCATCAGTAGTTTGCCCGTTGTAGTACGCCACTGGACACTGGACGTAGCCGTCTATCAAGCTGAACTTGCAATAGTATGCTACCCAATCCTAACATCCTTGCATCAGTGTGTACTTTTAGTCACAACAATTGAAATGTACAATGCCAAAGCTGGTCGACTCACCCAGTCTTGCAGCTTGTTGGACCAGTCCTCCACTTTTCCACCTCACCTCCAAGATACACTTTTCTTAAGGAGGTTTGTGAGAGGCTTAGCTATCAAGGCATAATCCTTCACAACGTGCCTAAAGCAATCTATGAGGCCAAGATTTTTTTTTTGACTTACTCAACCGTGCTTGGGCAACGAGAGTTAACCAGAGCTTTGGTTTTCTCTTCGCCTGATTTCACCTTTCATTGCCTTATCTGAAATCCGAGATATGTGACTAAGCTCATCGAAAAAACACATTTCTTCAGATTCAAGGCGTGACACTTCCTTCTAAAGAACTCCAAAACTATTTTGGTTGCCTTCCGATAATTCTATCATTTTAGCGTGCAGCAATACAACTTCAAGATATACCATAGTAATGCAAGCTCAGGTCATGGTGAACCGTGAGCCAATACGCGGGCATCTGTCAACGATATGACATTATCAGATAAGTTGAAAAATGATAATCGAGAAATAGTTTCTCGCTGCACTTGCATTATATACCTTGGAAAGCAAGATACTTGACCTTCCGCAGTTCTGCGGTTGGTCCTTGCATGTGTCTGTTACCTTCGTATTCGGTTAGAGACACTTTGAATTTCTCGAAATGATAACTGTGTGTTTTTTTTTGTAGTGAAGATGGCATTTTTCGGTGCGAAGTTCCCCATCTGGACAACTATCTCCGTAAGCGACCTATAAAATGTCCCTATTTGGGGTACTGCCATCATTACCAAGTCATGCCAGCCGCTGACTTTTATTGATTTTTTTTTTTTTCGTAGCCTCGATGCGTGTGTCTTCGGTGGTGATATAAATCACACCAAATGGCACTCCTCTGCCAATGCAATACATGTTCCTATTTGACGTATTTATAACAACTTCGACCCTTACCAACATCTGTTTTATTTCTTGGGCGTCTGGTACGACCTAGTCATGTACCTGCTCGGTCAGATTTGGCGGCCCTTTTTCCTTGAATGTTTATTTTTATTTTGCAGTCGTTTTAGATGCAACAACGTAACAATACTTCAGATGTACGATAATCGCCTGTAGTTTATGATTCAGTACTACGACCAACGAAAGAAACCATGAAACTCATCTATTCCATGACACCGCGTTATAGAAAACTGCTTAGGGTTTCCGGGTTAGCGACTATATCAATATTATCCTCTGTTGACGCTGACGGTTTTCCCTCAACTATGACCAAGTTTTCCTTTGCTATTACCATGTTCATTAACATACATCAATTTTATTATCAAGAGTTGTAAATGATAGGATCGCATTCTACGTAAAGTCCGAAGAAGTAGAACTTTCAACACATAATATCCAGACAGTTCAGACATTATAAGTCTTTTTTTTGTCGCTTGTGATAGAAAATGTATCTTAAAACATTTGGCCTGGCACATAAGTGTCAGATCCCACTTCTGAGAAAAATTGTAGGGCCATGAAAATCTAATAAGTTGTCAGGTAAATTATGAGCATCATTTTTCGCAAAACCTTTGATGCCCTGGTCAGGAGTCATTCAGACATCTTAAGTCTGAGAAATGTGTGGGCCAATGAAATGGCAATAAGAGAAACAATAACAATAATGATATCATCTTTACAGCGCACCGCCCTTGTATAATATACTCTGCTTACGGGGGCAATGCAATAATATCTCGATCTGAGCGTTACTGTCAGGATGTGTTGGAAATTCACTTACTTGGTGACTGATAGATCTCTGAGTCTCCCCCTCGATAGCTGTACGGTCGAATTGTCGGAGTCAAGCCTGCGTTTGGAAAAACGTCTTTGAGTACCCTCCACACTCAACCGCTACATGACATGCACAACTCTACTGTACTGTTATTATATAGCTTAGCTGCTATGATACTGGTATTATCACCAACCAATGCAGTAATGCCCAGGATGTCTTCGAATTACATCAAGAGCCACGAACATAGTCTGGGGATGATCTCAGTATTTCCTCTGAAAGATATCGGGCGCAATCTCTTAGCACCGCCACATGGTGCTCATCCGCACCTGCGCACACCAGAGGAGAGCGCAAACCCTAAGGTGCCACGCGGACTGCAAAAGGTGCTCTTGGCTTCACTTAAGACACACCCGCCAACAGAAGCTACCTAGCTTCATCAGTCGACTCGCCACCAGGCTGTTCGATAGATCTATCTAGGTACGTACCTCCACAACCTTTGTGAAGACTTTGTCGTGGCGACACTGCCCTAAATAATGACACAGGTAGAGGGGGGGTGCAATCTACCTCCCATATCGAGTCGAACGGTAGCCTCCTACCGCATGGTAGCCTGGCTCGATATGGATCCACACTAGCAATGGACGATGCAGGCCATTCTGCATTCTGTCCCCGTGGATTGTCGAATCACTCATGTGTGTCCCACGACGTGTTTTGGAGCGAAGGTAATGGTAGTGCAAGATACCTCCCAAGATTCCGCCATGTCCGTATCACACAGTAGGGGGAGCGGTCTCTTGCCTCCAGAGTGCAATAGTTAGGGCTTCACAAGAGCGCACAGCTACCAGCTACTCGCCGTTCCTTCTGGAGGGTCCTGCACTTCTGATCAAGTGCTAATCCTATGGGCTGGTGTATAGACAGGCAGCTAAGATCAACTTTTACTACGGGCAACAGTTCAGGGACTTTTAAGTATAACTGAGCCCTCCTGCAGTAATCTAAGTAATCTGAATGCATACCCAAGATCGACTTTTACTACGGGGAACAGTACAAATAACTGCGTCCTCCTGCAGTAATCTAAGTAATCTGAATGCATACTCAAGATCAACTTTTACTATGGGGGACAGTTCAGGGACTTGTAGTATGACTGGGCCCTTCTGTAGTAATCTAAGTTATCTGAATGCATGCCTTGCTGCTCCTCACAGCAACCTCTACCTCTAGAGGCGTCCCACCTGCAGAGATTACAAGTTGGCTACCCTTCATCTTCATAGATTCATGAATGATAATATCGAAAACTATCAGTCAATAAATACTAAAATGTAGTAGTTTACTATCTTTAGCTTAGGAAGCTTATCTCCATAGACATATGGAACTACAATTAGATTAATCTCATGCCATGCAGTACAGTTGAATAATAGAAAGCACTCAGTAAGTACACTTACTACTTGGTAGAACCACACCCAAAGATCACACCCACACACACACAAAGCTCACTGCTCAAGGTTCAACGTTTGACAACGAAATGCAAGCTGCCCTCAGACCCTGTATCTTCACAGTTCATATAAGATAAACACCGGGTCAAGTGGCTTCGCTCCGTAACAGATCAGGTAAACAACACTTGTGCATGGGGCGACTCTTTACAGGGTGACATTCTATCAGAAATATGCTTAAAATATTTCGTATGCTTACAACTATATATTACAGGTATATAATTATATGTTTGGAAATAAATATTTGAATCGAGTAAAACGAAACTCTTCCATCATGCAGATGAAATAATTGTGTATCTAACACACACATAAAATCTTTTACCTCCGGTAACCCGTTTCGATTTATATTTGCCTTTAATAACAGTCAAATCTGACTGTCCCAAGATGATTGGAATATAAATCGAAACGCGTCACTGAAAGAAAAAGTTTTTATTGGTGAAACTGTGTGTAAGTGTACAATTATTTAATCTGTATTTGAATCAAATTTAAAAATGTTTGATCGTTTGGAACCATATTTGACAGATATTGGAAAATATACATTTTTAATTTTAGAAATTCATATTATTTTCATATTCGATAAAATTCCTATAACTCCTCATATTCCAAAAACATGGTGTATCTGGATCAGCGGTTCTGAAATCCGTTCACCAATATTCTCAAAAAACTAGGTCAACCGTCTGGACTCCATATTCTTAAATAATAAAATACTAAAATACATTTTCGTATTAATTTATGATTCTTATTCAATTAACAAGCTGTAATGAGCAGTAGAAGGTCAAAAAACAAACAAATGTTTCTTCCTGTGTTTATTCATTTGGTAACTTCCCGCTTTTACGCACGAGATCTGGAGCACAGAACATAGCCCTCTACAGATACCGTATGATCCCTGCCAGCGTAGGTCAGCCTAGACGTCAAATGTGGTGTAGTGACCTGCACCATAATTTATGCTTTTTCACGATTCGATTTATATACTGAAGTAGATATTCTGTAGATGATAGGCCTCCTTTCACCAATGCCAAAAAATTTTGAGGTGTCCATTTCTCCCAAATGTTTAACGCACACACAGACAGACAGATAGAGACCGACTTCTCAAAGCAGTCCCAGTGTTAGGACCTTAACCTAAGTTGCCAATGGACAACGCCATCAAGTACGACACTTGGAGATGCACGTTGATGTTGCTATCACACCCTTGACTGAGCTACGCATATATCACCCAAATGCTCTCTACAGTTAGAGCGCTAGGGTCTAGGCAAAAGACGAAACATGCAAGACTATTGCAGGGCTTATGCATAGTGCAGAGCATACACTTCATGAGTCACATGGTTTTTCTTATGGATATATCAAAAACAATAAGAAACCACAATAACTCGAATTCGAAATTTTCCGCGATTACCATACTTTCCGCCCATTCTTGTGGGAAACAGGAAGGTTTCACGACTCGCAGGCAGTCTCCAAGATTGTTAATCACTGACTAAATCAAAGTGCTGTTTTGTGGTTATTCATAGAAATGACAGTTGACACGTTTGTAGGCTGTTGTAGTACTAGATGTAGATAGTGTATCTAAAAATAATCGGTAACCTTGTTAATTTGAAAGGATTTTCAGCTGGTCATTATGCAAATAGATTAGAGTGATTATATTGTATGGGTAACCAATAAGGATACACATTACATATGCATTTAGTTATACTTGTAAAACATACCACAGACCCGAATTAAGGTTTATAAGCAGCGTAAAGCATATTGAATATCCTCATTTCTTATACAGCGTATAATACGATTTTAATACGCTAGTGGTAATCGACACATGATAATGCTACACAATAATTATTTAAAACAGTGACCAAGATAATCTCAAGCAAACCCGTGGAGTAACAGTTGATAAATTTATAGGCGGCTTCAAAAATTGTTCATAAATGATAATTTTCAGTTAAGATGCATCGCAGGTACTTACACCATCAATATTATTTATTTTGTACCTGATGCAGTTCAAAATCCAATGTCATTGAAAGGAACATAATTGCAATTTACAAATAGCCAAGGATAGTTGAGGATGATTAGTCAGATATATTCAACCCATGCAAAAATATCAACGACAGAACTTGATGGGTGGAGAGACCGCGGAAAGATTGAGAGAGTGAGGGGAAATAAATTTCCACATCTATCTAGCAACTTCTTTATCGTGAATTGAGCAAAAATCATTATCATTGGCATTCATATTTTCCTCTCGGTGAGTTGCCTGAACCCGGTCCTGCGCAAGTGCTAATAATAATTGCAACAAGTTCATTAACTTTATACGAACTGATAAAACACTCCACATGCAATATTCGTTTGAACTGGAAGTAAAGTTCGTCTATGGCTCGTGGCAAAGATAAATTACTTATGCGAATAGTGTGTGTGTGTGTGTGAATGTTCATGGTTGTTTGGGTGGTATTCCGATAAACATCACACACGCCGAAAATCCTTGGAGGACTGACATATTTGGCCTTGCTTATATTTCATGAAATAAGTATGTCAGTTTTTCAGAAAACTTCTCTTCCCTTCCACCCCCTCCCCAACACCCCCTTATTGAACTGACTCAGTACTTCGTACACTGTAGTTGATCAGGCGATGTACAGACACATTTTCGGAACAAAAACAAGCAGTATTTTTTGTCACTTAGTCAAGAACATCTTTTAATATTGAACTAGCGTAGTCGTAGCATCGCGTAACGCTATGCTCTTTCAGTTAGTTGAGTATTACATAAAATCAGCTTTCGAATGATAGGAGTACCGTTTTTCTAGTCCATGTAGTTCTCGGGATGTTTGTTAAAACTTCTGAATGAGAATTTTCAGTAAAATTAATTTCAGATACACCCTGTATATGCTAATCACTTTAACACAATTTCCATTTCTGTATGTCATATAGGTAGTTTTCGAGATATCTATGAAACCGTTACAGCGTGAATTTAATAAGACAAAAAATTGTTTGACTATCCCTTCTATTAATTAGCAGAAACTCTCGATAGTGACGTTTAGGGACCATTTGTTTATGTTTTATTCAATACTACAACACTGATGATAGATGTATCACCTACTACGACTCATATCATATAATGATTCATTAAAATCGATGCAGCGGTTACCGAAATTATGAGACCAATGCGCTAACAGCCGGATAGACAACATTAGTGAACCCTGGCTCTCCTAAAAATGCATTTCCTCCAATTCGAATATGACTCTCAATTTGTCATTACTAATTCGGCTATATTATCGTTTACAATATTCTCATTCATGCTCATGAAGTACTCGTAGAAGAAAAAAGTGTCTTTTTTAATTTTTTATGGATTCATGTGATATTATTCGCCACACCCTAACTTTCTATGCATATTTAACTATTATGTATACTTATGCATATAGTAAATACGCATTTTACGTAATCGTCTGACTGGGAATCGTCGTTTTTCAACCTATATCAGACATCAAAACTTATTTCCGTTCGCGAATTCGACCTTGCACTTGGCACTATATTTCTACACGTGCCGAATTTGTTACTATGTTGAAAATCAGCTGCCTGTCGATAATACAGACAAATTAGGAACTTTTGCTGGACTAAATTTATCATTAACCTCTCCTTGGGTATTATTATATTAATATAATACATCAATACCTACTGAAGCTGATCACCCCCACCATTTATAGATCTGTTTTAAAAAAGCATGCAACTCATTTTTCTTGCTTTAATAAGTTCGAAATATTGCCAGAGATTATACTTTTATACATGCGGGTTCAAAAACGCGTCCTCAAATGTTTATCAAGCAAACGGAACAGAAATGCACTCGTCGACGCCTCACGCTAGAAGCTTCGTCCAATCAACATCACCTGGCCGACGCCGACTGGCGTGCCAGAACCGTTTTGGCTCAAGGCCCATAATATTACGCCATAGGCCCTACTGCTGTTTTGCCCCTCCTTGCCTCGCATTCCTCCTTTCCTAAAATAATTTTGCTGATTCGAGCTGATACCACCGCTCCAGCCTAATTTGTAGCCAATTTGGTTCCTTGAATGAAGATAACTTACAGGTTATTCGATTTGTTTGGTAGAGCGGTGAGTCCATGCAGTCCATGATCTACAATTTTAAAGGGGGTGGGGGCAATTTGCCGCTCACAAGGCAAAAATTGCTCAAATTTTATAGTGTACTGTACTGATTGGCGACTGACTGACCGCCCTCTAGCCTTTGCCGCCCGGGGCAACTACTCCTTCTCGAACCCTCCCCACTAGATCTGAGCCTCACTTCATGGCCCGGAATAACGAACCATCCCTGACGACTGTACCTACTTCTATGTGCTATCTACTTTTAGTACCTATGTCACAAATTGCTCACCCAAATGAATATTGCGACTTTCGTATCTTTATGGTGTTTAACATTTTTTATATTTTTTCCACGTCTGTCAAGTAATTCAGAGTTCTATATTCTATATGTCCGCTTTATCCTTAAAATTATCCTATATGCTCGCATTCCAAATGCCCTCAGGCGGTTACTGATCTCTTGCTCCACAATCTAATGTTCCATCCAAAAAAGCAGCACTGGAATACCGTTTCATCTTACTCAGCTTGAGATGTGAGCTAAGATCTTTAGCACAAAGTATCTTGCTCATTTTGTTGAACATATTTCTAGCTTAGCCAATTCTCGATTGAATCTCTTCTGCCTATTTATTTTTTCATCAACACATGTTCCTAAATATTTATATTTTTTTTAATTTTTTGTATTTTCTGTTATTTGAACGACTCTTATGTTGGTATGATTCTGTTATGGTCATAAATCAAATCTTTTTGACGTTCAGTGTGAGTCCACTTTTCTCACTCCCTTCTACCATTAGATCCAGTATTCTGCTATTGATTTTGCGGTAAGAATCTGCATATCTGACGTTACTGATAAGTCATCTGATAACTTTTATTATAATTGTTGTTGTTCCATCAAATGCTTTCTGTATGATGTTCTCAAAGTACAAATTAAATTGTTCTGGCGAAAATGCACCTATTCATACATTGCGTTTTATGCGTATTTCTTCCGAAGTCATGTCACCTATACTTACCAGATTTCTAATCCAAAATCTGAAAGGCGTCCCACTAGATGTGGAGAACGGACTTCTACACAGCAATACCGTCGTGTCGTCGTAATCGTAATGAACATTTGATAATGCTACTAATATCCTTGCGCTATAATGTGATATCAGAATGTTTAGAAAGCGGTAAAAATGAGATTCATATTTATTACAATGCGTGTCGACATTGAACTCGACTGGTGATAATTACATACAGTTTATAGAATTTCAATGTGTAATCATTGATGCGAACCAGCCAGAGTGCAATTCAATTTTATTGCACGCGCAACAGCAAAGGTTATACGTTTCTTCCCAATGTTTGGAAGCGGAAGGCGGTATCAAGCGGGCAGCAAACATTAGTTTTTGATTTAAAGAAGGCAATTAAAGGCACATACGCAGGAGTGTAAATTTGATGTATATATATATATATATATATATATATATATAAACCTGTAATCCATAATTCTCCTCTCTGGAGACCATGGTTTGTTCTTAACCTCTTTCATGCCCTTCCAAAGAAAAAGAAAATGCAGAATAGTTCAAATTGCAGAACTTTGGAGCAGTTATTTACTAATAAACGATTAGTGGTTTTAGACTGTCAATAGAAGGATTAATCACTTTTATATGGTGTTCTGAATATTGCTGAAAGCACTGATGACTCCTCTTCCTATAGGTAGTACCACGGATGCTCTGCTGGATCTCTGTCATAGGATCAAGTTGAAATTCCAGCTGCCTTGGAAGATGGTATCGCTAGTGAATGTTATCTTCAAATATGCCAAAGGAAACCCCGAAGAAGCTTGGAGACAAATAGAAGAAGGTAGGTAAGAATTATAACCAGCATAATCTCAAGAAATACAGAAGGTCCAGTTGATAGTAGAATATGAATTATTTTGTCAGAAAATTGCCTATAAACGTCACATCCGTCGATGATTTATTACTTTGTTGATTGTATTAAATGACTTGATATCTGCCATATCACAAGTTTGAAGGAGATATTTCTCAAAAACTTCCATGTTCACCTTCAGTTCTGTATGTACTCCAGGATTCTCTTGATTGACATCAAATATATTTTGCTTAATGTTGCGGAAAAGCTCTTCACACCATAACTAATCAAGACAGATGAATTCGTTCTGTGTTGTAATGTGCTCACGTGAGAAGCCATCCCATTTTTTGGAAGTGAGACTGCGGCATAGACATATGATGTTCGGAAGTGTACTGTCATGTTACACTAAATATAAATATGAACTTCAGCGGAGGATGCGAAGTTTTTGGTTGCAAATTAATACCACAAAAAATGATCTTGACCTTGAACAGAAGGATCCAGAATTCTCAGCATTCATTCTTTGTCAACTGCTAGGCTGTGACGTGTCTTTTGCCTGTGAGTGACATTTTGGCCAGTCAAGGTAAGAAGAACTTTCTTTACTGGAGCAGCTGTCAAAATTGTCACTACGTATTCATGTCAAATTAAATGTATAATAACTACTGTCGACAAAGGTTTTGCAGGTGTGTGTACAAGCTGCTTCAACATAATTTGCCCTCATACGTTGATATATCTTGGAACAATACAACAAATCTCATGGTGTGTAATAATGCTCTTACTTCATGCCAAAATACCTACTGGTTCAATTCATATTACAGTAGCGATTACATGACTGAGAAACAATAGTACTATATACTTTGGGTCCACAAATAAACGACGAAGTGTTTGCGGGCATACACTGTATAATTTTTTCCAGAGAGCCCGCTGCAAAATGTTTCCAAACAACTGAACGACGATCGTTAAAGTATAATTTACGTTCGGCAGTAAATGCAGAGGTTATAATGATTTTAGTATGTGCATATGCGTACTTTTAGTATATTGATGTATTATACAACTTCAGGAGCCATGTATAGCCTTACAGTAGCGTACTTTAAGGGCTGCCATTCGAAATAGGAATCTGGATAACAACATACAATGCCTTATCACATCAGATGAGTTTTTACGCTCTCGGCCATACGTAGTCGAGACCCTTGATCCGTTAATGTTTGCCCTTTTTCTACTGTGGCCTTATCCTTAACTCAAAGAGGCGCATATGCAGATATTTTCTAAACACATACCTACATTTAAGAAACTGAATTTCTCATGGTAGCATATTTCTTCAATCCAGAGTTTTGTGGATCACAGTGATCTTCAGATGGGTATTTAGAATTACAAAGATAGATTCTATCACTTCCGGTGGACATAAAATATGGCCCAATGCAACGCTACTAAGGGTCAGTAGGTACTATCAGCGCACCATCTCATTTTTCATCGGCAGAGCGGTCATTGATATATGTATCTATATTAGGTGTCCTGAGCTCTCATCTATGCTTACATCGCTCTGCGAGTCTAATTGAAGGGCCTTTTTGACCACCGTTCCTCATTTCAATGCAGCTGTTCTCCATACTTCCAGAACGGACCATTTAGTGTTTCTAACAGAGTTCAACCTTTTCGTTTTTTCCATTCCGTTTCTTCCATCGTCCTTTGATAGTTCTTATTTTTCTTATCTGCTTGTATCTCAGAAGTGGGATATAGCAGAGCTGGGGATACAATGTTTTCCCAATGGATTCCCCTATGTACTTTTAAAGTAGGCTCTTCTTTCACCTGTTTTTTGCCTCCGTTGTCCATTGTTTACTGTTGCTATTGTTTTCTACTTGAATGTTCTATATATCAGAAGTGGGATGAAGCCATCGAAAGCTTATTGCGAAAATATCTGTTTATAACGACGTTGGTGGTACATGATGTTTCGAATAGTTTGCACACGTTCTGTCAGTGTTTCGGTTAAATAAATAGGAAGATGGCATTGGATAGAAAAAACAATGTCTCGTTGCCATATTTCAATCTATCTTTAAATTTCCATACCGTCCGGTACTTTCTAGTAATAGTATTTCATTTTGACGCATAAAGCCTGAAATATTTTTAGCTATGCGAGTACGCCATTAATAAAATGCACCGTAAAATAAATCATGGAAAAGGCATTAACAATAAACTGGCACGTGATTTATTTTATGTTTACTTTGTTCGGTTTACAGCTGCTGCCCTTATTGGAGAATTTAATTTCCGCGCCTTTTGCCATTATTAAGATTGCATTCTCTCTTCAACTCCTGAATAAAATGATTAACGGTGGAACAGTAGGAGATTTAATGTTACTGGAACGTTTTTGCTCTTTAACTTCCACAGGTCACTACACAATTTATCCATTATAAACGGAAACTATAGTAAATAAATTGAAAGTAAAAACAAGCTTTTATTTAAATGCGGTAAAAATAATAAAATACACTTTTCCTTTAAGACTTTTACTATCAACTTCTAACGTCATTACAAAATTTATATAAAAGCTCGTCGCGAGATTTAAGTACCTACTCGTATTTACCCAATTTGAAAATTTTAAAAAATAAAATCATTCTGATCAAGTTATTTAATTTACTTGTTTATCTACACAGGTAAGTTTTGCGACAAGGTTTTATATCGTTCAAATTGTGTAATGACGTTATAAGTTGACAGTAAAACTTTTAAACGAAAAGTTTATTCTATTTTTTAGCGCATTAAAACAGAAGCTTGTTTTTAAAAAATGTTTTTTACGTTTAATTTCTTTTTTACTCTTTAGTTATCGCTGGACAGGTCTGGAAATACCCCAGTTCACCAAAATTTCAGACGGATTGGAGCAGCGGAGTTCATACTCACCATTTTTTTTTACTTTCATTCGTATTCTTAGCAAGTCCTTTTATTTGATACCCATATTGTAGGAGTGCATTAAAAATAACTAATTCACCATCTTGGGTGTTCTCCTATGTTGGATTTAGAATGACGTCACATAGCTAACCATGCATTGTCATCTAAACTAAACGTGAATATGGAATTTCAGTTCAATCGGTTGAAGATATCTGCTTCAAAATTAAGTTGCAGCATTCCACCGAACAAACAGTCACATACATACATACCTATATACATACATTGCAAGGTAAACAGAAGCTTGTGAAAAGCTTGTAAAAGGAGGAGGCAGTTGGCAAAAAATTGAATATACAGCAATGCAAGTCTTGAGCATGCCTGCATAGACTATAATGGTAGAGGGGCTGAAGAAATTGTGACCCGAGCAAATCATACAACCACAATTGGACCGATTGGCTCATGTTGGTGGCATATAGAATTTTTTTTTCTTTCCACCCTTGCCATCTCAGGTTACACACATATTCAAAGATATGGGTAGGTGTTCTCCCACCAAAGGGTGCATATAATGCACCTTCATGTGTGCCTGATAAAGCTAGTAGCAGAAACACAGTATCCCTTGTGTCACAAATGTTTTTCTGAAGACAGAAGTAACTCCGATTCGCATTTGCAGCATAATGATTGAAGGCTAATAAAGTGCCCAATCGAGAATTAAATAAGAAAATTGCGTGTTCTGCTAACGTAAATAAGGTTCTAACCTTTAAAAAGCATTGTATGCTCTAGCATATAATGCTTTTTAAAAAGTGGGGCACTTGAATTCTAGATGTGGCACTTAATTAGTCTTCAATTAGTTCATTTAGTTTTCTTCATGTCTGTCAGCTCCTTTTAGAAGGTAGGCACAGCTAAGTTTATATTCGGACACAACAGAATTGCATCTGTAACACTTAAACTGCTCAACCAGGAAATCGAAGGGAGGGCAAGTCGTCTTCTTTCTCTGCTTACCCTTCTTATATTTTTCCTTGGAATATTATCTGTAACTAGGCTTATTTCTCGTATACTTTTTATATATATATATATATATATATATATATATATATATATATATATATATAAGCTTCGATCGACCAGTGTCAAAACCAGGAATCACACAGCATTTTAGCTTCCTGACCTTGAGATGCAACCTAAGATCTTTTCACAAAGTATCATCAAACTTTATTGAGTATATAAATATGTACATTTCTTGACATTTTCCATCATCTGTTCTTCAATCACTAAACTTCCCTGTTCTTTCTTGTTCTTAGTATGATTTCGTTATGGTCATAGACAATGTGAGGCCACTTTCTTCACTGCTTTCTACTAACTCAATCAGTATTCTCTGAAGGTCTGCTTAATTAGCCTTTTACCTTGATCACAAGGAATTTTGAATAAATTTAGGGAACCTATGGCGCTGATGGGAATTGCTCGTGTCTCCGAAATATAAGGTACGAGTATTTAGTGAGGTACCTTCTTTACACGCTATCAATATCTCTGTCGCAGTAACGCGAAAACTGTGCCTTCTAATTCCGCTTTGCCATTACCTCAAATTTCTTTGAAGCTCATGAAGCTCAATGTCACAGCAAACGATACGATTTGCGTATACAGCTACCATTTCCTCGCAAATGACCCACTACATCGTCTCGTTGTCGCAGTTTGTCGGCGAGATTATTGTAGCTTTCCAAGTGCTTGTAGTTAGAATGACGTCCATAATTCCCGAGATTTACGATTCCACTTTGAAAGAGCCCGTACTTACTAAATATATAACATGTTTTTACTGACTCCTATGGACGTTGTGTGGCGCTGTAGTGTCGTAACTGAGAGATGGACAAATCCCAGGTGAGAGATTCTACTCTTGATGTGCCAGACAGGGTAGTTCATCCACATTGAGGTATGACTGCACTGTTCTTAATGTGTTTTATGAAACGTACCCTGTGGTTCATCTTATATTTATACTCACTCAATATTTTGCTAACGTTTCGGCTACTTCGGCAGTGTTTCTAAAGGTAGGTATAGAATATGAATAATAATTTCCAAAATTATGACGACGCCAAGTTGGAATTTTTGAAAGCATTGCTAGTAAATCCAAAATAAGGGACTAGGTTTTCAGATAGACAATCTCTCTCAAATTTAGAAATCCTTTCGCGTCAAAAATGCTGCGGGAAGACAAATTAAAATTAACCGGCCCGTTGTTTCATATAAGATATGTACAATGCTGGAGCTATTCTCCAGATCCTGTGATCACAGAGGAAATAGTAAATCTGCGATTTATAAAAGAATGGTTTCTTCGATAGATGATTATCATCAAACATTGATTTTATCCGTACAAATTCTTATTTTCCAAATCAAATTTGTTAGGTAATAAAGTTCATGATGTGCTTATTAGGAAGGAGAACAGTTTCATATATGTCGCAGGATCAGGGACCTTTTAAACAGGGCATTTCCAGACTACGGAAAATCATCAATTATTTGGATTTTCGGAAAAGTAGATACAGATAAATAAAGTCTTCTTAGGAGTCACACCTTACTGAAAACATAAATGGCTATAGTTCAAAATTTGCAATGTTGTTTCCAATGTTGATATTTCAACAACCACTCTTCGAACTTGCTGTGTTGTTTGTTCACAATATTCATATTGACAGTGTTTCTATCATTTGCTGCAGGCCAGTTGGTATTGTGGTGCTCCGACTGCATCTCCGCCAAAAGCCTTGTCGGCATTGATCACAGAATGCTTTCCTTTTAGATTCTCTTTTTTTGAAATTTGTAAAAATCTAGTTTTTTTGACTTAATGAATTGTATACTTGTAAACTATGAGGTTTATGTATGTATGATGAGGGTAACTGTTAACTGCATAATGAAGCCCCGTAAAATTTCAGCTGAATACTGTAGTTTAGTAGTTTCTTGTAATTTTCTGAATGTTTTCCCAGTTATTTAGTAGTTTAACAGTTAATGGCATATTGTTAATTTATCCTAAAAAAAGTTGATGGCTAATTACTTAAAATCTGACAAACCGATTTTGCTGGAATTTTTTATAAATTTTCAAAATGACAGAGACACCATCTTCAATGATTTTACACGTAGAGACCTCAATCAGTACCCAATTTTATAGATAATTTCACTACGAACCGACATATTCAAGGAAAAGAAATACTAGTTTCTCCACAAATTACTAATTCTTGAATCAAGCGGATTATTAGCAAACTTGGGGTATTTGAATATTCCTCAAAAACCTATGAACAAGGAATTTTATCAACTTCCCTCCTTCCAGGTTCCCAAGGCACATACTGGGCTTAATTTTGTCCGCAATCCTGTTTAGCTGAAATGATTTTCCGAATGTCCCCTATATTCTTTCCTCCTGGCGACAGCGCCACGTACCGCCCCTGACCAGAATGGAACCAATTATATCCAAATATTATTTCATTTTGACCCAAAACTAATTCGAGGCAATCGAGCTATTACTCCAATTCGGAAGGTGGGACCATCGGAAATTGTGGTTATTTTACGACTTCTAATTTAAAAAGGCAAGCAACTGTGCGGACTGACGTAGCGCATAAACTTTATGGCGGTAGTATAAGATTGCAACTGGATCTATCCCCGTGCAGCGAGGCCCTAAAATGGCGCTCTTATCTATATAATGATTTTATCATGTATCGATTCCACATAAACCTGCTTAACCCTCTCTGGTACGTTTTACAGTGCAGGAGGGAAACATGGAGCTTTCTGATTGACGTCTATCAATGCATGTGTAGGCCTGCTCTGGGTTGGATTCAGATGCGTATACAGATAATGATTTTCTACCAAACAGTTGATTCAATTTTGTTTTTTCCCTAGGAATGAATGGTTCATATCTAAATTTGAGTAAAATAATATTTATAAGGACGTATTGCTCATTCCGTATCTATTCCTATACATTGCGTTTCAAATAAAAATAGCAGACCATCACATGGTTTTTATGCGTATTTTGTGCACTGATATCTGTTTACTTCGTATTTTAAAACAACTCCGATTTTCGAAATAAATAGTCTGGTGTCATTGACACCAAAATAAAATGTCGTAAACTTTGCGATAACTCAAAATTAATTGTATATTACCTGTGTGAATCCCGAAATCTCATAGCGTGACTGGAACTTAATAAGCGCTTATTGTACATATCGGAGATAAGGGACGTACTAAAATGATTCTTTGCGCTCTTTCAAATGAAACTCATCCTATTTATTAGCTTGATCTCATTTGAGAAACATCACGATACTTCCATTGTGGCGGTTCAGTACAAATGCAAGTTTACCTTCAGCCCTTGGTTTTCAAGAAAATTTATTGGTAGAGCAATCGATATTTTAAGTAATACTGTTTCAGAATTTCCTTGTCTTGAGATCTTTGCGTTTTACAATGCTTCGATTGATGTGGTATCCTCAATCGTCTTCAAGTGAATGATACCATATCAATCGAAATGTGAAACGCAAAAATCTCAAGACGTCCACATTGTCTACAAATTTTAAACACCAGTCAATGTTTTACTTCGTCTTCCTAAAATTCCAAATCCCTCAGTGCCTCACTTACTGTTATTTCTGTTGCTTTTAAACATATTGCTTTATAAATATATACATATAATGGGACAAACCTATGAAACTATTGTATTATCATGGGTCTTCCTAAAACAGCGTGTTAAAAAGCCAGCGTCATGCGATGTTCCCATCCAAGTACTAACCGCGTTCGACGCTGCTTAGTTTCTGAGATTGAAGACGAGAGCCGGCGTTCTCAGGGTAGTACGGCGGTTACCTATACAATTTATCGTGTATCTGGGTATTTAAACTTCAAATATAACTTTTATGGAAATGAAAAGCAATAATGGGACAAACTTATTAAACTATTGTATTGACTACGGCTCCTGATGAACCTATTAATATGAATCGCGTTAAAACGGGGTATTTTAATGTACAACTTTCAAGAAGTGGTTTCCCCCTCCGAACTAGCGCCAGATTTGAGTTCAGCACATGAAACTTATGCCAAACCAGCTAAACATACTCCGGCACCACAACCACTGTAGACCAATAGTGTAATGTGTGTTGCAGCTTTCCTGGAAGTCCGGACCCTAGCAGCCGTGGAGGCCGCCCGGTACACCTACCAGCACATCCCGGCGGCAGCGTACCCGGGTCTCTACTCCGCCCTGTATCAGCCCGTCTACCTGCCTTCCGTCTCTTTCTACCAACCTACAGCCGTCCTGCCGCCTTCGCCGCCCACCGCCCCGCATGCCGCCCACTCACCGCTCGCGCTTTCGATGCCCAGGAACACGTGATCTTAAGTGGTGAGTAAACACGTTCAATACTTTAATTTACGTGGTCGCTGTCGTCGTCGTAGTGAAGAAGTGTACGGTGAAGCTGCCCATATTTTGTACCCTCTTCCAGGTGTCTAAGTGTCTAATTAGTCCGGTATTTTTCGGGTTTTTTGTTGTTCATGTCCAGCCAGTATGGAAAAATGGTGCCAAGTAGGTAGTAGGTATCACTTTGGAGATTGCATCGGATTTTACAGCTGCTGACATTGAACTACAAAAAAACTTATCGGCACTACCAAAAACCTTACATCTTTTATGATATAGACGTAAAAAACATATTATTTTTAATGCTTGAATCACTTGCTCCAAATGGATTAACAGTTCGTACATCCGATAAGAATAGATAGAAGCAAACTGATAACACGCTATTTTTCTGCAGACTAATTATAATTTTGTATTTAATCATTCAGGTAGAATGCAGTAATCTCTAATATTCGCAGTTGCTGAAACAGAAGCAGATCAAGACAGAGTTTTATAGTAACGTGGCAACCTGACCATCCGGGAGCGCTTATTTATAGACTTCTCATACAACCAGTATCCATTGAATGGTGGACTGGGTGAGTTCATCAGATAATCGCGCGTTGTTATATGGATACAAACCTTCACTGTTACTCTGCTGCCACTGGATCGATGTCTCAAAAGGTACTATCCGGGTCAGAATGATACAGATGACAGAAAGTCTTCCACCAACAACTATTTTTTTTAGATTCCCCACAACATCCCCAATCTCAATTCATGACCCACCAACAATTTCTTTGTCACATGCTCAGAGCCATTGTAAACGACTAAAAAAAGGTTCAAGCTTTTTTACTTTGTCGTTTTTGACTATAATTCCGCCGAGACTGAACCCTTGAAGTTTCATCAAAATCCATAAAGTACTTCCCGAGGTATAGAGGGTAGAAAACTATAAAGAATACTGAGAGAGTATAGACAGACAGACAGACAGACATACAGATGAAAATTAGTGACATGATATATGTCACGGAACATCCAGTTGTTTTGGCGCCTTAAATGACAACACTGCCCTGGAAATAATTTCCAAAATACGATCCAAATCTTCGTCTCGTGACTGCGTGCGAAGCACATCTTGAATTTACCTGATACCATGTTTGTCTGATAGCTATTTTCTCTGTCTAATCTAAATATAAATAGATTACCGGAAAGCTCACTACTTGACACTTCCCTGTTTTCCTCAATGATAATAGTATAATATCAAAGTATCAAAAATATGTATTAGCCAGACGACAAGTATAAAATGCGATGTTTCCAAAGGCGAGAGCAATTTCGGCAGCCATTAAAGAGACCTTTAAGAGCTTAATATCAGGATTTAAGGGTGGTGATAATATAAGATGCTGCTGTTGGATTTCGATCGCTCTTCACGTCTGCGGTGATACTCGATGCCAGAGAAGTTTGATGTCAACCTAGATTTGTGGATGTAAATTATCATAAAACATTGCTGATCGAATATTAATTAATACAAAAATTATATTATATATCATGTAATTGCTCAGAACAACTTCAAAGAACCAACATCATCAATTACCTTGGTTGTAATCTAAGTTGGAACTGGGACATAGCGAAAAAACAAAATACGGATTTAGAAAACCAGAGCTGCATTTTTCGAGTCTTATGTAGAAATACCATCACTCTGAAAATAAAAAGAGATAGATTAGTAAAATAAGAAAAATATATTTTATATCTACTCATTCATATGGTATCCAAGGATGGACGTTGACGGATAAATTCCCCAGAAAGCTTGAAGGCTTTGCAATTTGGGTGTAGTCTTACTGAGAATAAGAACAATTACTGTAGTAACCAGAGCAATAAAAATCCTTAAATAATGCAAGTTAAGATTATTGTAAAATTAGGGCCATATTGAAGAAGAACATTAAACCTGGGGGATTCGTTTAGTGCATCCGTACCGTTTCCGAGCAGCCTCCAACAAACTGTCAATTGCCAATATGAGGCAACGGACGATAATCAGGCATGGCGCAAAAGAAAAAAGAATGCTTATTTATATAGACCCAATAAAACATATCACTATTTTCGCAGGACCAAATTTGCTGAGGATTGAGGCTGGATACATCGAGTTGTTCCTAAATTCAATTTGCTGAACTGTATTCAAAACTGATAGAGTGATAAAAGACACAGCTTGAGGCGGAATAAATCCACAAATTATTTTATGCCAACGGGACTCCAATGTGTGTCCCTAGCATTCCGTGCTGATGCCGTAGCCGCTGGTCTACCGCTCCTCGGTGACCAGAAGATATTGTTCACAGCATTCACAACACCTGGGAAACAGTGGGATAAATAGTCGGTGGCTGAATACAAACACTGGAGGGAGAAAATGATTTTCAGTGGGGGCAACCGAAACGTCAACATTTTTTGACCGGCAACATGTTAATTTGCCAGGTTTAATGCTATCGATAATTTACATTTTTTGTTAGGATTTAGACCTGATACTTCCTAGGAGTAAACAAGGAAGCAGTAAGATTCCAATTCGGGATGATACGTTTTTTTTTCATTCATTCCGGACTGTCAGATGATTTAAAGGTAAATCGCAAGGCGTCACTGGAAGAAAGAAAGTTTTATTTGTGAGAATTTGTGTTGTACACACAAGATTTGTTATCTGAATGATAGAAGAGTCTCACCAAATAAGAGCACCAACAATATACGTTTTATGATGTCTGATGATTTTTACGTCAGGAAAATTCATATCACTCAGTCACATCGCTCGGTCTATTGTCGTTTTCCTTACCAGATGACCTCAGTAACCGCTGCACCGATTTTGGTGAAATTTATGTCTTGTACAGTCATAGTAGGCGATATTAGAATCCTTTAGGAACTGGCTACATTGGCCAGCTCTTCTTTGCATTTTGTGTTTTTCTGAAATGTCATCATGTCATTATATAGTAAAAACACCAAAAGGTATAATCATTTTCAAATATAACCAACTTTTCAAATATATTTATATACTTTTCTAAGTCGCTCACTAAATACGCCCAATACTAGAATAACATTCTATCAAACTTCTGAGGTTAAACATCAACAACAACATGCCTTGATGCGATCATGTTGTCGGCCTCGCTGGTTGGCGTTCCGGAACATGGGGTTTTTCTTCCGGACCTGATAATTGTATCTATCGGAACACCTGCAACTACTCTACAAGACTCAACTCGGACCATCCTTCAGACCATCTTTGAAATAGTGGTCGCATCTGTGGGTATGGTCTCCGGCAATATGTCTATTAGACGCTCCTGGAATTAAGCTCCACAGTGTAGAACAGGGGACACGAATTAGTTTCATTTGGGGTCTGTTTCTTAAAATAATATAACTTTTGCGGTCTGGCGTCCTGGGCGAGTTTTGCAATTTCTCGATATAAGCCTCGTCCTTTCCCGAAATGGGCATTCATCAGCTGCAAAAAACTTGGAGTGCAAAAAATAACCTCTGCTTTGGAACCATTTCAAACAAGACGCAAGAGCAACAACAAAAGAAACCTCCCTACTTGGCGTTTTCCGACCATTCAACTCGATTTTGCACCGGTCGGTTTCAGATCTGTTCCTATTATATAAATTCTTCTGATGCAGTGCTGTGTTTGATCGAGTCAATCGGCTAACATCACCAAGAAGCACCAAGCCAAGCAATAGATTCCGATTAGGATTTTGTCAAGCTAGCTCTCCACGTTCAATCCATGGTATCAGTCTAGCTTATTTATAACCGTCTGTGAATTGCATACATTACAGCCGTAGATGCAATATTTTACAAAATGCCATAAAAAGGGATATAAAGTGCGTTTTACGACCTGGGTTAATGTTGCGGTACGTGGAATACGACCATGCGGAATTATTCCCTTTCGGTCAGTTAAAATTTATTATTTTTGCATCCGGTTTGGAACTAATTAAAAGCCGAAACCGATTTGGAAGCTTGTTAATTTTGTTACTTTTTTCGCACAGTACTACAATACCTTCTTAAAATACTATTCAATTAGGAAATTGTAACTGAATGTCGTAAAGAAGTGGAGCGAGATCAGTGGTGTCCATGCCGAGCCCGCGGTAACACGAAGACATCGTTCGATTGGTGAAGACTTTATTTTCATTTTATATACGGGTATCTGGTTGAAACCGCATGTAATTGAAATATCTTCATAAAATGGAGGCATACTTTTTTCTGTTTTCTCACACAGATGCAATCCTAGGTAAGAAAATAAGAACCTTAAAGGTGCAGTGCTCCAAATACAACCACTTAGAGCCAATTTCCCTATTAAAATGGAGTCCTTTTCACCGTAAATGTCATTTTCCACCATTGTGAATCGAGTCTCAACAACCGTCAACTATTTTCTGTAGTTGACATGTTGCATATATTTTTTATAGATAAATTTTTGTGCGTATTCACTTTGGAGCTCTGTAAATAAACTGTTGATACCAGGCAATAAACTCCCCAGTAGCCCATTCTACAATGCTGTGGACGTTCAAAGGAATAACTTTTTTGAGAGACTGGTTTGCGGTTCTGGAAGTTGGACTTGGTAAGGATACGTTCCCTAATGTTTGTTGTACTCCAGAAATTAGATGTTATGTGAGAGCTCTGCGGCATATTTTCTTTGATGATAGACTAGAAGTTTTGGTCTGTTCTTGATTGGGTTCAGAAGACTCAAAAAATGTGTTGGAATGCGTTACAGATATGCTTTAATCTGTGGCTACTCCAGTGAATACAAATTTGTGGAGTGGAACAGAACCCTGAACTTCTGGGACGCCACCCTAACAAGGTGTCAGAGCTCGAGTTTTGGGAATTTCTTCATCTCCACGGCTGGCAGTATATGATTTTGTAATTAATGGTTCAACTTCAGATAGGCAGATTTTTTTGACCTTCCTTGTGTTACCTTATCTCATTTCACTTTGTGCTCGATTACCAAATATGCCTAATGGGTACAACAACATGATCCTGCTAGGCCATGGTTTATGTTAATCTCCAGAGATCTAAGATGCCTTGAGTCTTGGGCTGAGGTGGTTCAATTCAGTTTATATCCGATCTAAGGATTTTATAGTGCCATAACGTGGTTACTGATCTGAACTGAACTAGGATGTTCTACTCATGTACTTACAGATGTATAGTAAACAGCCAGAAGGTTAATTTCATGTGAGGCCAAAATTAGAACTTTTTATAGTAGCCTGCAAAATATATAGATATCAAACAATGCAACCAATCACATATGGTGAAGTTGACACAATCATAAAACAAAGAGTTTTATGAACTATAATTTTCAATCTTTTTGCAACACCCTAGTCGCGCAATCCTCTCAATATATACCCGGCGAGCATGTACGGAGTATAAAATAAACAATTAAAATTTTATTTACGATGCCGTAAATGCAGTATAAAATTGACAATTTATACTATTTACCCGCGCGTAGACTTGTGCCCACGTTTGTTGTCAAATACAGTGTCGTACTTAGTCAAGCTTAAACATCAGAAGTTTGAGGAATGTGTCAGGAGGATTGAACATACAGTGAATCCATCATTATTTTTAAAGTGAGGACTAGGTAAATTCAGAAAAAGTCCATATTTTTAACAATATTGTTTGCCGATTCGCAAAATTGTTTTGTTCGGTTCGAATTCTGTCAGTTGGGAATAGGTGTTTATCTGTTTCTGTTGTGATGGGCTCTATTTTGTGCATCTGCACTTGTGTGATTTTAGGATTGCTATGTTCTAGTACTTTGTTGTTAGATATGCTCTAGTTAATAATTGTTCTTTAAGACTGGGTTGTGTAAATGTTACACAGTTTCATCGATAAATTACCTATAAATGAGTGAGGCGTTTGCTATTGTGCGTGACGTTATTGCATTTTCCACATACCTTAATGAATTTAATAAATAAATAAATGAATTTTAGGATTTCAATTATCGTTAAGCATTGAGATAGCAGATGATGTAAGGTTGACTTTTACTGTTGTATGACTCATGACAGCGGTTAAATATTGGATAACAGTGGTGTAAAAAATGGTACAAAATCGTTAATTTTTCACCATCACCGTAGAATTTTCATTAGTGACATTAGTATTTCTGTGCTTCTACACTTCTACTTGACAATTACTACGATTTTATTTAATAGTATTTGCAGATCCTTTACGGTTTAACAACAATTACAATATACAAATAGCTATATATTGCGTCTTTCAATAAAAGCAATTAAATGTCATATTTTTGTCATTAAATTTAAAGCTCAGACACTCATTTTGCGTTCCTTAGCCTGCCTTTTGGCAGCCGCCTCTAGGTAATCTCTTGTAATAGCGTTGTAGTAGTTGGCTAACATCTCTCAGTATTGTTTGCACTGATATCTTCTTGCCATGTTTAGAACATCTTGGTGAAACCTATCACCATGGTTGCCATTTTCCGGAAGTAATCCAGATCAGAATCCAGGTAACGCACCTTCAGCGACATATAACACCCTTTTTTTTCGTAACACAAGAGAAATTAGACAACCAGGTCCTTATGTTTTTCTGCTTTTATATTTGCAAAAAAAGATTGTTTTCCATCAAGATTTGGTCAGTCTCTTTTCCCTTGCCTTCAGATATAGAATCAATGTGCATATCTGAGAGACCCACAACTTTTTCCTCCTTTAATTTTAATGATACTGATTCTTGGAAAATTTTCTTTCAAATAACTAAAACTACAGTTGTCTGTTCATGATATTTACAAAATTTTTCAATTGTTGACATTATTGTATGGGACGGCAGTAGTAAAATCTTTCCTGGGGAACTAAAGGCGCGCTGCTTAACATTTTCTTCCTCAGCTCAAAATACTGTCTCGCTGGCTCGATTGTCCCATTCGCAGAGGTCTAATATATAATGCTATAAACTAGCTAAATTTCAAGCAAAATAGCCACAATTTTCGAATCATTCAATCATAGCCCGGTTAAAAATGCGGAGCGCATTAGTTTGGCTTTGGCCAACCACGTGTAGGTTGCGTGATTAATAATTTAATATATAAGCAGATCTGGAATGACAGATCCAAGTACTTCCCGTCTAATTAGTCAAATGTTTTTATAATTTAATGAATACAGGTAGGTAAATTTCATAATAGTTATCATTCAAATTGCAAAAATGGTTATTAATCAGTATGATAAAATTTAGATTTTTGTAGTCTGGCCTCGCCAACTGTTTTGCTCCTCATTGTTACGACTCGAAATTTTTATAAAAGTTCACCGGAAATTTATCAACCCGTCCATGTGAGCAATGCAGATTTCATCTATGAACAAAATGAATATTTATTGTGGTACATATAATCTTTTTTACCAACAACAACAGATACGTAGGATAAAATAAATGTTCCTTTTTATCACGACTTATTGCACAATCCGGCAGCACAGTAAGCATTGGCACTGCGCTAGCCCCATGAAGTTTATCTACTTGTAACACGGGAATGCTTAGTTTGCTGATGCTTTGTCGCGGTGCTTACGCTGTAGTATTTTGGTGGTGTAATTAATATAACAATAATAATTTACTAATTCTTAAATTTATGAATGGTTGGCACCGTCTAACGTTTTTTATGTCTTTGTTTATAATAAAATAACCGGAAACCTAGTTCGATCCCCCAATAACCGTTCTATATGAACCATCACCTGAACTGAGCTACCATATACCTATACGCAAGACTCTGCCTAATACAAAAATGAAAGCCGTATTTGTTTAAAAGCCATTTTGAAACGCCGTAAAACATTAATTCATGGTACTTCAACATAGATTTATGTTGTCAATAAACGTTTGCTTTAAAGTCTCCGTACGAACAATGAGATATACCGGGTGTTTCACTCGGATGCTTTCTATAAGCGCAGCTCGTCTTGTGGATGTTATTATCTTATATTGTGAAGCTTTAATGGCCCATCGTAAATAATGCTTTGTTTATTCTTCAGTAGAGTTTTACGATTAAATGTAAGTGGGGTGATATTCACTTTAAGGGGTTGAAGGGGAACGATTAGAAATACAGCAGGATTCCTGTTCACTTGAAGAATTACATGTTTGATCAACATGACGTGGGCTACAAGGCTTCAATACAACTTTTGAAATTTTGGAAACGAGTTATTATTTCTTTTCACGATATTATGTTGATGAAACAAAGCTTTCATCCTCAGGACATTAGATAATTCAGTCCCAATATACCTATAATTCCAAGCTTCTAATTTATTGATTTTGAACTTTAATAAGCTCTACCCTGGCATCCGAAATGTTAATGAAGCTTTTTCGTCACTCATATGTGGTTTCAGTTAGCTGCTAGTACAAGTTAAATTAACTGAAAGCACATCATCATCTATAACTGTAATAATGATTTCTTTGATTTAATTAAATATGTAGGAAGGATCATTGAGTAGTACTATTATATAAAGTAACAAAAAGATCTCAAATAAGTTATAACCTACAGACAAATTGTAAACTTGATTTCTAATGGATCAGGATAAAGAGGAAAATATTTGACTAAAAGTAATTTCATATTTTAGGATTAATAATAAGCAAAAAATGCATGTATGAAAGAATGCTTACTCTTATTGCAATTCACAGCAAGTCCTGAACTTAAGTCTTATCCGCACAACTGGGCTTAAAATACTGTATTTCGTTTACACCGATTTACAGATAATCGTGTGATAGGTGGGGCAACATTACAGGAAATATTAAATTAGGTCATTCACCTAGGAACGAACACTGTTACTAGTTGAGGGTTAATACGAAGAATAGAAACGTCCAAATATAGTGACATTTAAAGTTGCATGTAGAAACCTGCAAACTTCCCGTCTCCTTGACATTTTATTCAGATAAAGTGAACTGGTGACGTATAAAACTTATACTGCATATCCTATAATAACTCCTGGGATATCGTAAACAATCTGCAATAAAATGGAATATTTCAGTTAAAAACTGATCAAGTTTCATAAAGAAAATCCTTGGAATAGTCTCCTTCTGATTTTACGACGCCGTAACAAAAATTGACTCCGCTCCAGTCGGAAGGAAGTTTTCTGCTTCGTTTGCGATTCGGTAGGTATCCAAGTCATGCCTCTAGATACACTGTTTGGTGTATTTCTAAGATTGTCTTTGAATTGGTTTCACAAGGCTTTTTTTCATAAGAGGCTTAATTTAAAATTAATAACAAAACGCAGTATCTTGCATAAAGTAGGGATATTTAAATTCAAATCACAAGGACACACTCTGAATAATGAAACACAATATCTGCCAAATGTCATCCCAACCTTTGTTAGGGCCGGTCATTGCTTTGATGACACTATCCGCAGCACATGGCATTATTTCGCGAACAGTAGTTCTTCTATTGTCTTTGAGGGCTTGAATCATTGCTAGACCATCAGCCTAGACCTTATCTGTTTCCATTTCTAGAATCTACAGTCCAAAATATTTTTCACATAATACAGTAATCGTTTCAGGAGCAAGGTGGCATGTTGCGACATCCTGCTGAAACTAAATGTTCTCTATATCCATTCATCCATCCAGGCATCGATTTCAGGCCAACAACAATTAGCAATCACCGTTCGGTGAAGCAATCCATTAACTATAACAGTCGAATCATCATAATTTTAGAAGAAATTCGTGAGGTCAAATCAAGAACCTTACCAAACTGTCATTCGGTGATGATGTGGTTGTTCGACATCTGATTTGGGTTTTCGAGCCCAAGATCTGACAATTCTGCTTGTTCAGATAACCAGGCAGATGAAAGTGGGAGTCATCATGTTTTCCAAAAATCGTGATCTTGATAACTCTTCTGTTAGCTGGACACATCAAAACTTTTCCGGCATTTTCAAATTTCCTGACTATATTACAGCAGGGCGAGCAGGTAGTTGATGATGACCAAAGGCAGTACGAACATGCCGATCTCCGATAGCGAACTTTTTCATTGCATTTTGCTAGTGTGTATCCATGCATTTCTCATAATCTCATAGTTTTCAATTGTCAAAGATCATGATAAATTGTTTTTAGAGAACTCAAAAGTTGATGTAAAATTTAAAATGATAACTCTAATTAGAAGACCCTAGTTGACATATTTCTGTGACCGCTTCTTTGGGTCACTTCTGAGGACATTTTTCTTTCGCTTCATTTCTATTCTTCTTTCTTCTTGCTCTTATATTGTTTCCATCACAATCCTTTTTGTATAATTAACTTTAAATGCTTCAACCAACGTAGCCTCACGAATTTGAGGACTTAGCTACTACCTGTATATTTTATTCATAAATAATTTATATATATATTTTATATATATATATATATATATATATATATATATATATATATATTGTTACTTGATCTTTCCACTTAGCCTTCTCCTATCTGGAGATCTCCAAATAGCATTATGAGTGTCTCAAATCAAAATATTACGCGTTTAATAAGCTTTATGCTTGGACATTCACATAAAACTACATATGTAGATAGTATCTACAGTGTTTAGGTGAACAAATATGTAGACAGATAGAGATGACGATGTGATGTTACTTAAAGTTCTCCAATTCAAACTAAAATTTGTGTCTAATATTATCAACATTACAACGTGGCCGGATACCAAGGTGAGGTATTTACAGTACACGTGTTCATTAAGTCGTAGTAAAGTACTAGACATTACTATAGACATTGCTAATTAGCAACAGTGTGTCTGTTTTTATCCACTGCCGATTTAAAGTTGAACATAAAAAATGATAATGGAATGGAGGACGTTCATATTCTAATTAGAATATCGTACTTAACTAATATAAACACAATTAACCTTTCAACAAAGTTTTTGTATCATTACCTACATGTTAGTATAACATGAACGGAGCACTGTTTACATAGAATGAAATGATAGCTATAAATTGGTAATGTATGAAGCTTCGTCGTTCTAAACTAATAGTTATTCCATGCTACGTTACAAAAAAATCCAGCTTGTTAACCGAAGAATGGTGTCAATTAGATTGAGGTAGTACTAACCACGTAGTGGTATCAGCCTATAATTAGGGATTCAGAAATAATTTTAGAACTGTTGATGGATTAGATTAAGGGTAAGCATTTTTCATACCCTCAATGATCCCCAAAGTTTTCATGCAAATATTTCGTCTGAAATTAATTTCCAGTGGATCAGCATCTCTAAAGTCTGAACAGGATCTACAATAAGCTTATACAACTTAACATAAAATACAGAGTCTACTTAATAAATGCGATTTTTTAAGAGACTAGATGGTGCCGTGTCGACTAGTTGAAAATTTCAGTCAAGGTACCCCCCACAAACCCATATCTATTTCGCTATCTTGCTGTAGTCTACCCCATTAGAAAGAAGCTTTTGGCAACCCTGACCGTGCATCAGTACCTTTCGAAACATAGGTTTGATATATCATGCTTTGTTGTTTGGATAAGTTGACTGCCCTCAAGTTAAACGAAATACAGTGCATCAGTCTCCTTATACCAGAACCAACGGAAATTCCCTCTTTTATTAGCTGGGAAACTTTGGTTTAGGTATTTGACACCTTCTTATTTCTTCATCGCCATCGTAAATTGTTCCATCGTCCGCAATTTTTGTTAATGTAATGGTCTGAATCAGGTTAGTTGCCGTTTACTGTATCTATGTACTTTATGTTATAGAATAAAATTGAATATATAAAAATAAATTACCCTCAATAATGAGCTCGTTAGAAGATATCCTCAAAATTCACCTTTTTCGAAAAATAGAGGTATATATTACTTACTTAATTGGGTTACATAAAACAAACCATTAATGATAATGTGTTGGTAGAGGCTATTTGCTATTATGTAACCTTTATTTATTAATTAACAAATAGATAAAAATGGATCGACTTGGTAATTATGGTGGAACAATTTAATACCTAAAACCTAATACAAACAAATTCTGGCGTGTCTGGTCCTCCCATAACATGTCCGAAGTATTATATTTTTTAGTATTTAACGGTAGTCAATTGCTCTTTCTTCTCCAAAGAACTTCCACGATTGTGCCCATTAGATGCGCAAAATTCGACAAACACCATCATTCAAATGCTGCAAACTTATCCACTTCTACTCCTTCAGACGACCAGGATTCTGCTCCAAACAATAGAGTTAGAATGAAACGTAGTGCAAAAGCATCCTTACTCTAAGATGTGGAAAGTTTGAGAAAGGTGGCTTTGGCAATGTTTATACCGGCCCTTACCTGACGCCCACATGGACCTTCTTCTAGGTCATCAATGAACCTCTGGGGTCGGTATAGACATCTTTGGGTATAAGCGATTTGAACAGTCGGATCCACTCCAAATTTAATTCTTAATTTGAGGTATATTCCTTACTTTAGCATAATCTTGTATAGATAGATAGACCTTTATTGTCCAATAGACCAAGTGGTATAGGACTAGTCACAAAACAAGACTTACATATGAACATGATTGTAAAAAAAACATATAATACATTTTCAGACGTGTTGCGAGTCTAAATATTCACTTCACACAGAATAAGATGGATTTTCCATTAAATAGGATTTCAAAGTTTTTTAAGGCATTTATGCAACGAATTTCCTTCAAGTGCGAAGACATTTTATTATATAGCCTTGTGCCCATGAGCAGAGGACTCTTTTCAAAATTTAAAAGGCTGTGGGAAGACACAACGAGATCACTACTACTCCTCCTATCATACGAATGGTTGAATTGTTCGGTTGAAACTTCCATAAATTTAAGTATTTACGAAAAACAAGAGATGACGCTGTAAATCAGTTCACTCTTGTTGACAGATGTCTTAATGGACATCTGTTGCCGCTTCAAGGCAGTCCAGGTGTTAGGACCGTTGGTTTCGTAAGATGTCAATGGGCGTCCTCATAGAGGGCGACCCTTGGGTGAGTGCATGTTGCTTCCATAAGCTTGTTTCACAGTATAATAGTATTTGATGAATATAACAAAATGGAACTGTCAGTATTTTCGAGATTTTAAACACATTTTCGCATGAATCTCTATACTTCAGCAATACTGTATACCTTACAGCCTTTTTTGCTATACAAATACCTTTTCCAAGTGAGGAGATGAGCCCCAAACAATCAAACCATAACTTACTTCAGAGAAGAAGTTTGCGTAATAGAGAGACAGTAAAGTTGTTTGATTTGCAATTTTGGACAATCTATTCAGTGCATCGCAAGCAGAGGAAAATGTCAATGTGAGGTCTCCAACTGAGTGCATTATCAATAAAGATACCAAGAAACTTTGCATGCGACACTTGAGCAATACTCTCACCCAGAATTTTCAGCAAATAATTTTCATTATACGCTGCAATCCTGAGCGTAAAGTTAACAAACACTGTTTTTGATTTATTCAAAAACAATTTGTTAGCCGCACAGTAATTACTACATGTATCCAGACTCATCGCTGCTTTGTCTTTTAGGCCTGGTTTGTTATTCTCACAAAACAGGAGGGATATGTTTTCAGCATACATAACTGTAGTGTTTTGAGTTATTGACGATGCTTCATTTATTAAAAATGAGAATAAAAGGGACCCTAACACTGCGCCTTGTGGGCTCCCTTGGTGATGGGTAGACTATACGGCCGAGTACCACTTATTTAAACAATTTGTTGTCTATTTGCTAAATAAGATTTTATTCAAACATATATATATTACCTCTAAATCCATATTTGTATAGCTTACCTAGCAAGTATCTGACTGTGCACCACAGATCTGCAAATGTATATTTAACATCACCTGTAAGAGGAAGAATACAAATTTCTAGTTTTAGTAGCTATCTTACGTTGCTGAATAGTCTTCAAGACGAAAAGCCCCACCAGTGTACAATAATTTCAGAACTCAAAGTAGATCATTCGAAAAGACATTTGCATTCAAAGAAATTAACGAGCAATATAACTGGCAGTCAAGCGGAAAATTTCACGGAAATATTGCGGACATCTTCATAATAGTAGAGTAAAGCCATCGTAAACTCAAATAGCGTACCGCTCTTATGAAAATATATTAAAATGTTTACTAACTTAATAATAATTTAATTTCTTCGTTTGATAGGTGAAATACCGACCTCAAATGCATGGATCTTTAAAAATTGTTAGTCTACCACATAGGTTCTCAACGTGGGATACAAACCTCCTTCTGGGCGTTTGGGAATTTCAAAGGTAGTAGAATAGAACAAAGGACGCTGATATCGTTATGAAATTCCATAGCAAAGCACCTGCTATTCAATGGTAACCAATATACGAAACAAAACCAAGAAATTCTGCAGGTTCAAGCTGTACTTTCCACGCAATGGGGATTCGTTTAAAAATAGGGGTTTGTATAGAATCGCAGTTCTTTTGATAGTGGGGATTGAATATAAAAAGTATTGAGAAACCAAATCCTTTATCATCTCAAAAAAATCCAACATTTTCAGGTTTAAAAAATCTCGATATTTGCAAAATATAGTTCATGTGGAACGGCTGCTCTTAAATAGGATCACAATCCTCAGAAAACTGATACAACTGCACGTGAAATCCAGAATCAACTATTTTGCTAAGTGCGTGTATACTGCGGCATTTATCTTAATAATTTTGCATGTACGTACAGAAAATATATTCCACATAGTATAACAAACGTACTTTCATTTTTGAGAAAAGATTTGAAATATATCGAATATGTAAGTACTATGTGTCATGCAACTCAAAGTCTACAGCTATTCAACTCTTATTTCAATTTTGAAGGTTGTTCGGTGAACTTTTTTCTATGTCTAGCAAGTACGGTTGTAAGTAAGATCTATGATTTATAGATGAACGGCTTTTACTAAATTCTGAGGTATACAACATCCTCCACTCCTAATTCTTAACCCCTCCAAAGACAAATTGAAAAATCAGGGTATTCTGAGATACAAAGCTAAAAGGTTTATTCCATTATTTTAAGATCCACTCCACCACCACCACCGATTTTTTTAAAACATTGAGCATCTTTGTCCTTGCCATGTAATAAGTTGCCAATGTTTCATCTAAATTTGAAAAGCACTTTCCGAGTTAGTGAGGAACCAATGATTACCAGCCAGACATATAGACAGACCGACGGAATTCACTGACCTGTTTTTTTCCTGATAAATACGTCATGAAACAGCAAGATTACTTAACCTCCTCGCCGAATGACATGGCAAGTAAAATGTTTTATTTTGCTAGATGCATGTTTTTCACATATGCCCCACTATAGATATGGACGGTTCGTCTTTATCCCAAGTAATATGACTCTGTCTCTCACGCATCAGTTTTGAGAACCTGGAAGATTTGGGAATTCATATATAAATATTAGTTTTTAAGTATTTTTGATATTCCATACTTCTAATAGCTAAGACTGCTGAAATCCTTGTCTTTATCCCTTATTTTTAAACTGATATTATTTTCTGGGAAGTAGAACGTCAGCCTACTTGATGCCATAATTCTTTTCGCAATATCAAAAAATATACAGATATAAAATTGTGTATTTACAAATATAATATTTTTTATCTTAGCGACAGTTTCACAAATAAGAGCATTTAAGTGTACCTTCTCTACTATGCATCAGACCTGCTCTAGACATGCATGTTTCGTCTTTAGCCTAGACGCGCCAGTATAGCCTGGCGATCTAACTTAGAGAGCAATTGGGCTATAATATGGGACGCCCCGTGGCAACTTATGAGGAGGACTGCCTCGAAACGGCAACAGATATTCCTTACGACATCTGTCAACAAGAGTGAACTGATTCACAACGACATCCCTTGTTCTTCGTAAACACTTCTACGATGTAACGTTATCTCGGCTTATTAATACCCGAAACTGACGACTGATATTTATGCTCCCCACTATGCATCAGATCTGCTATAGACATGCATGTTTCGTTCTTAGCCTAGATTCGTCAATATAGCCTGTCGGTCTAACTGTTGCCGCTTCTATTGCTCTTTACAGTTAGACCGCCAGGCTATACTGACGAGTCTAGGCTAAAGACGAAACATGCTTGTCTATAGCAGGTCTGATGCATAGTAGGGAGCAAACACTTAATATGAGTTGTCAGCTTCTGATGCGAATGAGCCGAGATAATGGCAAATCGTAAAGGTATTTACGTAGAACAAGGGATGTCGCAGTAAAGCAGTCACCCTTGTTGGCAGGTGTCGTAAGGAACATCTGTTGCCGCATCAAGGCACTCCAGGTGTTAAGACACATGTAGGTTGTCAATGGGCGTCGTCCCTATAGAGGGCGCCACTTGGAGATGGGTTGATCATCTACAATCTACAAATCTGGCTTGTTCTATAAAAATACATGGTTTCAATTATATCAACCAGCTAATGCTTTGCGAATTGGAGAAATAACTACAGGATAAAGTTCAAAAGCTCCATCGATAGAATGGATCCTATTTGATCGTATATTGATGATAAATTCGAATCCGGGAACAGTATAAACGTGATCGTGACATTCTCGGGTGTTTTCGACAAAGCGCTACCGGGAGGAACGACGCCGCTCAGACATTTTATAACTCCATGCCTTATTCATACCCCGGAGTTATACCGTACTTGACGAAATTGTAAAATATATTTACGGTCGGTTTTATGTATTATGTAATACCTAGAGCTGGCGTTCCTGGATCACCGGCTGTGCGCGATGCTCCTCTGATGGAATATTTATCCGTCGAGGTGGCAAAATTGAATTTATTATCGACGGCCAAGGTGCCTACAGAATTATACCCTACAATGAGCAAGACATAACTTTATGTGTTTACTAGCTTTGTTCCACCAGGTGATCCTATGAGTGTTCTCGTATCAGTTATGAATTCTATGCTCATGTGAATCCGACATTGAATATTTGCCTGCGCAAAAGCGTGATGCCATACATTGCTAGAAATCGACTGTCCTTTCTAGTTGTTAGTCAGAACCAAGCACTGAATTCATAGGTCTTATAATAGGTTCCAAACTAACTCTGTTTCTGTAGGAAAGGTTCTAAAATTGACTTAGAACTAATTCTACTTAAATTGAAATGACGGATTCGGACAAACTCCGAACTCTTTCCGAGCTGATTCCAGCTTTGCTGACTTCTTCCAGCAGTTAGCCTGATTCTCGATTTCTTTTCTTCAGTCGGTAAACGCTCACGTAGTTGGAAAGCCATCCTAAGACCGAGGCAAACGAATCAGACTCCGTATCTTAAAAAAGCGTAGTTGGTCTGAGGTCCTATTTCAATAGGGGCAAGTCTCCGATGCCCCTGCGACCTACTCCCTCCCTTAGGGCCGAGCTAGGATCAGAGGCTGGATTCTTATTCAGGACTGCCGAGTTATTTGATTAACAATTTTCAGTTTATTTGAATATACACCTCACTGTGTAAAGTGTTTCGCTGAATCAAATGGTGTGTTCATATTTTTGCCTTATCATCTGGAAAAATCATTCCACAGAAGATGCAAATGCTGGTGCTTGAAACATGCTTTTCTTTAGACAGGAATAAATCTGGCTTTCGGTGTAACTCGGACTTATTTTGGCCCAGAACTAAGATGAGCTCAGGAGCGGATCCCCGGTGGCTCATTTTTAGGTCTGCTCTTCTCCATCCTCCCAAAATTCATTAATATTTGAAGATTATCTTAAGGCATATCGTTCTTTGGGTGTCATTTTCTTTCAGAAGGTGCTATCATCTCAGCTAATTTTACCTTCGATGTTGTGGCCCTGAACAGCTCAGAATTGTACCTGTACCACTATCTTAAATTGTTCAGCCAGAAAATGGATATCCATCCTCTGCTTCTCCTCTACTGTATTTTTTCTTTGGATAATTATCTACAGATTCTTCACCTATCATCATATGGCCCTGAAATCTCCTTATCTTCATATACCTATATAGATATTTAAGGATCTTTGAACCCCTATGGCTGGGAAAATTGTTTCCTCTTCAAAGTCCACTCTATCCGACGGAAAATATTTACCTGAATCCAATGGTCTAAGCAGATTTGCACTGAGACTTTCTATTTACAGAAGAAAGGGTGAGGAGATCGTTTCGAGGGCAGCCAGCACCGTGAGGCTTCCTCGGGACTTAGCTGCTAAAAATGGAACCCGAATTACGCCTTAAACGTGTTTAATGTGTTTTTTCAAGGTGTACATACAGAATGTTCTTTGTTACAGTCTATCAAGAATTTTACTTGTCATCAGATTTATGCTATGTTGCTCCATTCAAATATATAATGGAGTATGCTAATGCGCGGGCTGTAAAATGTCGTTTTTATTCAAAATGGACAAAAAATAATTAAACTTAAGTTAGTATTAAGCAGAACTGAGTAAATTCCAAATTTCAGACGTCTCAATAAATAATAATATAATTTCACCGGATGCCTTGTATTAGCTCCGGTACGTATCCCTGATTCTTTGCAGACCTCACATCAGCGTTTCCCCAATGCTTCAGAGACGACTTTCTCGCGACAGAAGAGTACAATTAAAGCAAACGCCAAAGAAGCCAATAAAACCGACATCTGCTTGCTTTTATGCGCTTCATAGGGCATTCGCTGTAAAGAAAACTTGTGCTGTTGCTATTTGTGTCGCTCGTGGCGACGTTAGAAGATGTGCTATGCTTTGTACCATACACAAGCTAGTTGCTTTAATACATACGCAGAGACTGCCAGCAATGATTTGAGCAGTCATCTGAAATGCTTGGAAAATATTTTTGCATTTCTTGAATCACGAACGCACATACAAACTTCATACCCTGCCACCCCTCCCCTCCAAGATTGAGGTCTACATACGTTCCTGATTTTCTAAAAACAGAAGAGACCTTTTTTGCGGACGGCGGAGGCAGTCTCTAGTTTAGATTCTTCATCGAGAAGTACCTAATGATATGCAGACTTTAAGTCGATAGCTGATAAGTACCTAGCATCTCTATCGTATCTAATTGTACAATTCGTGCGTAAAATCCAAACAAAATGTTACCAGCGTCGAGCGTCGTAAGTCACAATATCTTACCTTAAAGTTCATTTCGGTATTATATTATTAAAAGCTGGTGGTTCTCTTGTGCTCCAGAAAACTGTATTCAGCAGAGGAGCTACTAATATACTCTACAAAGCCCAGATCAGATCATCATCACGAGCAATACTTCTAGTGAGTACTCCTAAGGATATCCGCAGTCTAAAACATCAAAGAAAAGCGGCTGATTTGATTTTACTCTGTAGATTCTACCATCTCCAAAGGTCGCATTCTCACCAAGTAGATATTCCAACACCTCGAACGAGCTCACTGAATGTTGTGGAATGGGCTTTAGAGGACTCTGTTCTCTGATGGTTACAATTTACAGCATATTAAGGTCAATCTAAATAGGCATTCATCCTCCAATGCCGCTTTTGGTGTGCTGTGGCTATGTCACTTTGCGGGAGGTTATCTACTTAAAATAACATAAAAAACTTGGAATGGAAAAATAATCTTGTTATGAAATGAAATCCGTTCGATCAGTGTATAAAACCCATGTAGCTCAGAGGTAGCCGAAACGTCAGTAAAGGTTGTCTTTCAATTAACGCGGCTTCTATTATTGGTCATATAACACGCGACGAGTAATAGGAAAACCACAGGATAAGTTTCAAAAGTTAGATTCAGATTAGATTTTCCTTCATTATGTAAGATGTTGCTTAACGTCTACGAAACCTCAACGTAAGACACATTTCCAACAATATACTATCAAAATCTTATCTACCATTCCTCCACCTTCTCAGTATTTAACCGTTCCTGTTTTACGTCCGAACTTCCCGAATGTAAAACGCTGCCATCTTCTTTCCGTTCTCTAGATTTTCATAGCTTCACCTTTCGTGACATTTGACTAAGATGACTTCTTGGAAAAGCCGTCCCCGAAATACGTCTCACAATAATATACATAAAAGTTGAAGGGCCGTAGATAGATGTGGTGTTTATGTGGGAGGAATACAGAAACGATTGCTCTCCATCCTCTATGAGAGAACTGTAAAAGACACGTATAAAAGTTTTCGGAGCATGTGCACTTTAAACTCTTTTCCTGACGCTTCCGGAAATATGGCATAGTTTGTTCAGGGCAGGGTTGACATAATGAAGAAACATTATTTTTAAACCTTCACATCCTGTATCTTGAAAGCAAAACTTTTGTTGCGGTGACCGCTTCTACTTTAATTTGCACCCTTGGAATTACGCCTTATCGTTCTGTAAACACCCTGTATAAAAGATCTAACACTTGTCTTAAAATAGCATGAGCAACTGTTGAAGATGGGAGTTACAGCACGGTTTACTTTCCCATTTACATTGTTACAGTTACATGCAAACTCCACAAGCCACGTACCAAGAAGCAGCTTTACGATTACTGCACCCATTAAAACATTCGCAAAGCGTCTCTGGTTGTCATTAAGAATAAACCCTTACTACAGTGCGATAATAGCTTTATTGGTGATAGCACAACCCTCTTTAACGGCTCTCTAATCTCAACTATTTCCTCAAGTTCGATGTGGTACTAAAATACTTGGCATGGCTAGAAAATGGCCCATGACACGACGTCTTTGTCAATATGGCCAATATTTAGCCTATGTATATCGTTGGAAATAATTTATTGGAATTACTTTTCATAAATAATGTCTTGCAAAGGCTACTGCGCTCCAGATCCGCAGCAAGAGACAAGCAGATTTTGAGTAAACATATAATAAAACAAGTGTTTTTAAAGCTTTTGGGTCTATTTTGAAAATAAACAACCGCATCAGTACCCATTTTTTGGAGAATTTTATATCAAGCAACTTTCCCAATGTATAAATCATACTAAAGTTAGCCACAATTAAGTTATATTGAAGTGAATGGGGCAAAAAGACTATACTTGACACTAATTCTTAATTATAAAATCAAGGGTATTACCTTTCATTTGGTAAGCATCCTTAGGATGTTGAACTATACACTTAAGTGAAGCGTTTCATAAAATAATCTTCTATGGACGGAAAATTTCATCAATATTCCTCACTGTCTAGGCTAGAGGTTATACGTCTTCATATAGACCTCAGAAGGCTGTAAATAATTTTAACCATCGCGGAAAAAGCTCCTCGACAGCCATTTCCATAACGTTAAGGTCTTCTGAGCACGAACCTTTGAGGATGCAGATGATGTACCCTTCTGATGTTGTTCTACTGATGTATTTTGGTGTTATCGAGACAGCTCAGAGTCGCACATTCACCATGATAGAACATATGGAATCGAGACAACCATTTTTTGCTGTTTCTTCCTGGATTGAGTTCAGCCGTTTCAGGTAGTGCTTCAAAAGGCTCTCCCACACAGGGGAGCAATATTCCAGAAGCGCTCAAATCTGAGCGTTGTGGATTAGTAATATCTGAATTTTTATAATGATTCTTAAAATTTGACCAATTGACCATGTTGATTCATTTGAGTGTGAATCAGATAAAGATATACTAAATTATATAAGGATTACCTCAGTTACTTGTAACACAGTCTATACTAGCTCGCTGGATTCAAAAATAAACAAGGTTTTGTATTGATGCTACCGCTTAGCTAGCTTGGATGTAACTTGGCTAATCATCGGAAAAGGTAAACAGTCTGATGATGCTTCAAAGTAAAGCGAAACACGTCACCGATTCTACGTACCTAATTTATTTAAGTAAGATCAGTGTGATTCAATGGGAGCAGCAGGAGAGTTTCACCAACTAAGAGCATTAACAATCTGCATAACTATGTCAATTTTCTTACTAGGCAATGGCATAATTTAACTAGGGGTAAATTTCTAGGGAAAAAATTGACAGGCTTTCCTTTATCAATAGAAACATTGATCCCTTCTAAGGCTAGCATATATATATATAATGATCCTAATAGTAAGAGATACACTGGATTGAAGGATAGAAGAAGAAGAAGAAAAATAATAGTCAGACAAATCTCAGGCAGGTGAAAAAAATTGGAGCATTTGGGAGATACGTCTATTATTGTCATAAACTTATGGATGTACTTTAGTGAATATAACATTTTTATGGCTGGGAAAATGAACGGACCAGCTTTGTAATTTTGTCTTTTGAAGCGATCTGAAAATTTGAGCCCGAAATAATCATCAATAATATCACCTTCAGATCATGATTACCCCCACCCCGAAATTAAGTAGCAAACTTCGGGCCACCCCAAAAATAATCCTGGGTTCAGGCCTGTAAAAGCAATTCATTTGTCGTCTTCTATCTTGCTCTGCATCCACTAAAGCGTTACTATACGTCACTGTACAAAAAACAACGTGGAACTGTTGCTAATCTCAGATGAAAAGAAATTAACGTCTGCGCTAGGTTTACGAAATCCTGAATCTGTATTCGGTAGCCCAAATCATTTTCGCCATAATTTTAACCCTCCAAAATTTATGGGAAATGATCAGGGGCCGAAAAAGTTTCAGAAGTTTTACTGTACAAGCTTCAATAGGATTAGTTCAGTTTGAGACCGAGCAAACATATGGAGAGATAGACTGACAGAAAATGAGTCTTTATTTTTTGAGACACTTCAGAGAACATCCAAAAAACGTATCTCAAATTCAAAAATGTTTGCGATTGCATTACTTCGCCACCCTACTGGTGTGTAAAATAAAAAAAATAATTCAATAAAGAAATGAAATAACGATTTAAGACTGTAAACATCCACTTTACGGTATTTTTATGATCTGACACAGGCCACGAGTGTTTCGTGCATTACTTTAACGACGTTAAAGTCGTCTATTAACCGTTGATAATTGCGAGAAATTAACAATTAAACTCCGGGAAATTTTATTAGTAACACTCCCTGCCGTCATGTTTTAGAGTACGATGGATTTCAATGGCACCTTCCTCAACTGCTGCAACATCTTGTTATACGGTGTCACATTAAAACCTCTCTGCCTTTCTGAAAATGATAAAATACAGATATCAATATTAATTATATTTTGTAGAGGGCCACTTATAAACAGCATTTGGAAATTATATAGTTTTACATGGCTTCCGGGAGATTCCGCTTAACATCCTCAGCGTTCTGCAATGCGTGGGCAGGTGCCCAGTTAGCTCAGTTGGTCAGAGCATCCGATCGGCAATCGGAAGGCGTGTGTTCGAATCCCGCACTAGACCAGTTTTTTCCGGATTTGAAAATGTGAATTGAGCATATATGATTACTCACTATTGTATAAACTGTTAAAACTGTGGTTCATTATGCTCCAAATGTACCTCGTGAATATAGAACTTGAGTTAGTGACCGTGGACAGGTCTTGGTTTGGCAGAATTAGTTAGATTGGTACTGAACAAAATAATAGTGGCTAAGATGGTATTCAGCTTCGACTAATGATTTCACACCATAAAAAGTTTATTGGTGGGAAAGCTACTCATAGCGATAGCATGTTGGAGGAAAGGTGTATTTCGTTGTTTGGTTACCACGATATTTTAGTATAAAAAACGAAAAACCAATGCACTTATTTGTCAGTCTGTTTGGCTGTCGGAAAGTAATTTTTTGATGCCGATGAAACTTTGACACTACATTACTACAACGATGCTACAGCAAGGACAAAAAGCTTTGTAGTTATTAAAAATTGGTTCAGTGAAGGCGTGGAATAGTTAGGGAGTGAAAAAATTCAAAAATTCTCATATTTCCCTTTTGGACGTTTCTAAGGTCGCGCGTAGACAACTACTCAAAAACTTCTTGACGCTGGGTCGAATATGTTCTTCTATCTCTACAGCGTAGATCCTAGTGATTCTCCGTACTTGTCAGACATAAACGAGAGGTCAGATATTTTCCTCAAAAAATGAGATACGTTTTAAGTAGCTGTGGAGTTAAACGGTACCACTCACGAAGATAGTACATACATGTTCGGTGCATTTCGATTATTTTTCAGATGCATTTAATTTGGACAATGCAGAACGTCTATATTTTGAGTCATACATAAAATATAAATAATGACACAGACCACTGCACCACTAAAATAAACCGTGCGGTGGCGGCGTTAGGATAGAATCAGTGGTGTGGTGGACTGCTGCCTGTGATGCCACATCGTCCATAAAAACGGAAAGTTACCAAATAAATACAATGGGCTACTGATTTCTCTTTACTTGTCTTATGAACTACTAATACTACATTTCAAACGAATGAGTTCAAGTCGATTGACTCAGATTTTTCTACTATTTGGTTCTGAGTTCAGGAGTGTTCTCCAACTGAAGTATATTTTCAAGAGATGTGGAATTATAGAAATTTTTAAAAATGTTTTTCATATTTCGCTCCAAACGATCAAGAGTTAATAAATCTTATGTCAATATAAAAGCTTTAACCTATTTGGCGCCATTTTTTTCTACTGTGATCAATGTGTGCCTCTAAGCTTGATTTCCCGTACATATTATAATACCACCCGTAAGTGGACTCAAACTCGTGGTATTCATGGTACTCATTAGAGAAGATGAAACCATCATTTTCTGTATTTTAGGCCAAATCTTTAATCATTTCGCCATGGTAATCCATGTACGAAGACCTGTAAATGAGCTCTGGCAGGTAGCTTCCTTCTACCTGTCTAACTTAAAAATAGCTTTATTCTTGGTTATATATTTAGTGGCCATACTGTGCTCAGTCGAGGTCGCGAAGTAGTTGAGTCAAATGCAGAAACTGTAGTATGACAGAAGTTTACAAAGATTTCTATATCGGATAGCATGGTCTTTTGTAAGATAGACTGAGCTCACAATGAGAAAAGGACTATTAATTGAGCTATTTCTATTTATTCACATTTTTACTTGGTGACCAGATTACTTTCGAATTTTGGACTTTTGGGTTGCTCCTACACTATCTAGCGATTAATTTTATTAACATCTGATCATGAATCTATCCGATGTGTTCCATTGAGCTATAACACGTGTTATAAAATCAACACTATCTAAGCAAGAGTCATCATGATAACAATAACACAGACTATATTTGAAAACACTCCATACTGATTTTACTGTCGAAAGTCTGACAACATTGCGACGACCCTTCTCATTAATTTCATAAATGCTGGCGACTGGCCGTAAAAACGACAAGTATTTAATTTCATGGCTTCACCGACGCAAAACCGCACTAAAGAATTGTGCTTGACAACGCCGTTTTTTATTCATTGTTTGATACGTCTCGCTTTTATCTCCACTTATTTGGGAAATGAGAGTGTTTGTCCATCTTTCTAATTGAGTGGGAATTCTACCTAGAGTAAAAGGCGTTAATCATGGAATTCCAGTAGTTCGTTTCTAACGCTCATTTTTCAAGATAACGAAATTATTTTTTTTTTAAATGATAGAGAAAGGTTGGTTCTAAGCCCATGCAAAGCACTTCTTTTAATGTTTGATAAACACTTTCAGATATTGTTGATCATTTTGGAAGTTCTTCAAGCTTTTGGTAATCGGAATATCGCAAAAAGAGCATTTCACTGGCATAGAGTCAGCCGTCTTTACCCTATGATTTGCGTAAAAAAATTTAGAATGCTCAAAATCAAACGCTTCGCGTTTGATATTATGGCATTGTACATAAATATGTTTTTACCGCTCATACGAGTGTCCTCAAGGAGATATCTTAAATCTCGTATCAAAAACTGAAAAAAGGGCAACAATTCTATATCATTTGCAAAAAAATCTGTCACACAGACCCGGAATAATTTATGAATGCTTTGAATAGAAATCTTATACAAAAATGTGTAATCTCTCTCAATCTTACTTCATCAATGGCGGACTGTGGAAACGAACCTTGCGACTGCATATGGCATTTCAACTAACAATTCCTGCCTTGCAGACATCGAAGCGCGGTGTGGCAGCTCAAAAAAACGCGGTCGCTAGTAAAAGTCAGGAAACATATATATTACAAAGTTTATACGAGTTGGCAAAAGAGAGCGCTAGCACTAAACTGATCTCTCGAACAAAACAAAGGTGAAAAAATTTAACGGCCAACATAAAAAGTTCCGGCTAAAAAGGCAATCGTAAAAGGAGCAGCCAGCGACTCTCCGTTCGGCTTATGAGAAAGAACTATAAAATTCTCCTGGATTGCGATTTCGCGAAATACGATACTTAGAAATTGCTTAGACGCGGAAGTGCAGCTCAGAAAGGTGGTTGGTTGAAAAAAGTACAGGTGCTTGGGAATAACATGTGCCAAAGCTCCTATTATACCGGGTGGCGATGAAATTACTCTCCATGGCAGCATTTCAAAATCTCTAGAGAGAACAATTTTATAATGATTCCGCATTCGCCTGAAATGAGATCAACTTTGTTATTTTTGACAGGACACCTTGTATATTACCATTCTTTTGGACAATCTAAACAGTTCTAACTTTCCTCTGTGTCTAAAATCAACAAACTGAAGAAAATGTCGTAATTCCCATTTGTTTGTATTTAGGACAAAGAAAGGACAAAAAAATATTAATTATATAATAATATAAATAAAATAATTTAATTATTATACTCCATTAAATTAATATTTCAAATTTATCAGTTCCTATACAAAAACGGTTTAACTTACACTCTGCATTTAGAATTTTTTACCCCACATTCAATTACGATAAATTCTTCTCTTCATAGCTACTTATAAAATTGAAAATTATATACCTATTGCCAGCAATGCTTTATTATAGCACCCAGATTCAAATCCAAACCAACCGTCCAAATTTTGACAGTTATAAACCGTGCCCAACTATACCTTTTTTTAAAACCTGTACGTATTTCTTAAATTATTATCATTGCATTTTTATAATGTTCAACCATCGATTATCTAGGGCGAATCTATCTCCAGTGTAACTGGAAACTGTAACCATAGCGACTGCTTTGACTCAATAAATTTTCACAATTATCAACCCTAACTTAGAGATATTTTGAAATGGCGCCCTGGATAGTATTTTCATTTACATCCTGGATGTTTCATATGTCCCATATTAATGAACGTATTCCACTCAAAAACCACAACATGATGAAATATTTCATAGATGAAGAGTATAGAATTTGTATATAATGAGAATGTTTCAACAATAATGATTCGGACTTTCATTGTCTTGAGATTTTTGTGTTTCACAACATTTCGGTTGATGTGATATCCTCAATATTCTTCAGGTGAATGGTTCACCGAGGTTCACCTGAAGAGGATTGAGCATACCACATCAATCGAAACGTTTGGGAACGCAAGAATCTTAAGACAATGGAAGTTCGAAACAGTAGGCAAAAACATCAAATTTGATCAAGCATTTTAAGCGGTCATTTACGAATTTAACTCCAAAGTATAAATTAAAATATAACACCTGTTTGGCTGTTGACAAAATCAAAATGTTGCAAGTCACAAACTCTACGACTACTTCCATAAACGTAGAAACGCAACCTGTTCCTGCCTGAATCCAAAATGCTGGTCAAGCGACGTTTTGTTAGATTGTACTGGTTATGGCAAACGGGTAAAACTAGTCATCTCTTGCTACTAACAGAACACTTTGAATATCAGTCCTCTAAATAGTGTAATTTCTCTTCAACTTTTATGCCCGTCTTCCTTCTAGTAGGCTCTTGCACTTTAATAAATATGCGAAAAATTGCATTTTATAACACGCCAAATAAAAATAATTTATGACTCAACATGCAGGACAGCTAATAAAGCAAATAATTGAAGATAACTAAAAAGGCTTCATAAATAGTAGCTACATCATGCTATTAATTGCCAACTTAAAATAATACTTTATGCAAAATTTGATGTTTATGAGCGGTCACGTTTATTGCCCAGAATGCATGTGCGAACTACTCAAGCATATAAAGTTAAGAAGAATGGAGAATTTAGATAAAGTTTAGTACTTGGTAATTACCTGCTAATGTAATTTCAATGTCCATCATAAAATCGGTATCGCCTACCTTTTATATAGCTACATAATATCAACACTCATCTCTAAGCGTCCTGCACGGCGACTTACTAAGTCAAGATCGTAACACTTGGGCTGCCTTGAAGCGGCAGTTGCCAATGGGCAACGCCACCGTGCGTGACACTTCGAGAGCATTGACAACTACATAATATGTTAGATCGGCGATGCTCTTACTTGGTGGACATCTTCAACCGTTGAATGCGTCTGTCATATTGAAAATCTTCGTCGGTTGGTGATAGAATAACTGTCCATTTGAGAGATAAGATTCGCCTAAAAGACGGTAATTTGTTTTTCAACAAAAGTAACACTGGTTTTATCTTCCAACGCTTCCACACAGCGACTGAAAATCGTGAAAAGCTGGCGATACTTGAAATAGAATGTTTCATCTAGGGACCTTTGTCGATTGGTGTTACTTTAATGATGATCTCTTCACCATTTTCCTATGTTAAAAATGGGCGGTGTCAGCTTTTTGTAGACAATCTTTAAGTCACTGTCGGGAGTATACTGTCCAACTTATTTCCTGAGGTTAAACAAAATTCTTTTAGAGTTATCAATTTACCAATGGAATATCCAATTTCAATTTAACAATATGGAATCTCTTTCTGGAATTAAATATCACTCATTCGTATTTATTTTCGAATAATTCATATAAATCAACCGTTTAGTAACAAACAACCCTACCCCTGCCCCCCAAACCCCTAAACAACAATTATATAAGAAAAGTAAAGATCAGTAAAAACCCTCGAAAGCTCCCACTTTGCATTTTATTAGTCCTTTCTATTTGAATGCCCACATTGTTTGTGTTCTTCTTATATAGTCACTGCGCAAAAGTCAAAAACTTGTCGCGCTCCAGAAGCGCCGTGGGAGCATAGATTTCGATTCACGTTGACATTACAGTGTAATCATCGGGAAACATGATTTCCGGTAGCCCATTCCATAACGAGGGTTCTTTCAGTGACATCTAGAATAGGTTTGTTCAACGGTATAGAAGATGAGTCCAGAAATGTGATTACATCAAAAGCTATGGCTGGCAAACCAGCATGTGATTTTCATTTCAGGGTAATTAATAGAGTCTTCTGTATACGTTAAACTGAAATCCATTTGCTGATGATCCTCATTCGTAATGGTATGCTAGATTTTTGCAGTGATTTGGCTGTTACATAAAATGATGACTGCAAACAGTTTGGACTTACAGTAAGCCTGACAATTTTAAGTGTATGCTCTTCACGATACATCAGACCTGCTATATGAATGCATGTTTCGTCTTTAGCCTAGACTCGTCAGTATAGCCTGGCGGAAAAACTGTAGAGAGCAATCGGGTGGGATATACGTAACCCAGTCAAGGGTGTGATAGCAACATCAACTCATCTAAGTGATCTAGATGAGTTGATGCTGCTGATAATTTCATTTGAATTATTTCTATCTCTAATATATACTGAAAACTATAGTAAAATGGCTTTCTGTATACAAATACATGACCTGAATTTCTGTTCTTTAGGCAATAATTATGGAGTACTTGTACCTGTGTAACGACACAAAACTTTCTTCATTTCGGATGTAAGAGGAAATCATAAGAAAACATGTAGAAAAACACATGATAGATCTGTAGGTTTGGGTAACATTTGTTAGATTTTCCTTGGAGTGTTTTCAACCAAATTGCATCACAGTATACTGAGCGAGTAGAAAGGCATCACAATTCAACAATATAATGGTAGATTATTTTGTATTCCTCTTGAAATTTTTATTTTCTTTGCGTTGACGTTAGAGAGTTTTGCGGCATAACGTTTGTGCATTTGGCAAACCCTGCATTCGGCGACCACAGTATCATACTCTCCTTCCTGATGGTTATAAAATTAACCTCTCAATATTTTTATTTCCCTAAGCTCATTAATCGAGGCAGTAAAACGAGTCTTAAAGTCCCATAATAAATAGACTTAAAGCAGAAGCGCATATCCAACGAAAGCAATTCGCGTATTCTCGGAAGACATCCATAACGCAGTAAGCAAAGTGATACGGTTTCTCTTCCTTCCAATCTTTATAGGAACACAACCAGCTTTTTATTAACCCTAAACTATATTCTCGCCTTTGTTCGGAACAACACCACAAAATAACACATAATGGTCTGTCCCTACATAAAATCGTAGAAGCTACTGTCATAATTAGGTAATAAAATTTAAAGATATTCATAGTTTCGTTTCTGGTTTTATGGCTTGTTCAGTTCAAACCTGAGGCCGATTTTAATGGTGTGCGGTCTGTCGTTGCAGTCGATTAGATGAAATATAGGGCTTTTGAGAAATTTATAGAGGGTACAGAATGATTAGCCAGAATATTTCTTGTTTGAAAAATAAATCACACTTTTTTAAAAACAATCTCTTATTTAAGTGCGTTAAAAGGAATAAAATAAACTTTTCCTTTAAAACTTTCACTGTCAACGTCATTACACAAAGCTTGTCGCGAGATTTAAGTACTCGTGTTTACTTTTTTATGTTTTTTTTTTGTTTCAGGGGGGGCCTTCATATTAAAACCGATCAAACTGATCAACCATTAATTTTCCTTTGAATTCTTACAAACTAATACTTATCACTAAAGTAAATCCATCGAAGTCCTTTAGATGACTTTAACACTATAACTACGAATTCTCTCTTCAATCGTCGGACAGCGTTGTGGTTGTCCAGCAGCTGAAGAGCTTCTGCGTTTGGGTGGTGATGGAGCCTTTCTTCTTGCCTGGCCGCCATTCTCTTGATCTTGTCGACTACCAGAGGTATATTCAAATCGCAATGAATATCCTCATTACGAATGTACCAAGGGGCATTAACAATAGCTCTTAAAACTTTATTCTGGAATCTTTGTATAATCTTGATGTTAGAATCTTTAGACCACCCCCACAGTTGACAACCGTAGAGCGAAACGGGTTTAAGAATCTGATTAAAGATCATGATTTTGTTATAGAGGGACAGTTTTGAGGATCTTCCCAAAAACCAGTAGTATTGTTTATAACGAAGGTTGAGTTCTTCCCGCTTTTGTTTTTGATTTTATGTTTCCATTTCAGTCTTGTGTCAAGGGCCATACTTAGGTACTTAGCGTTAACTTCTCGTGGTACGGTGGACCCATTAATCCTTATTGGAGGAGGATTTGTCGGTCTTCGGTTAGAAAAACCGACATAGATCGATTTCAATTCATTCAGTTTGATTTTCAACTTCTGTGACCAAGTCACTAATTCGTTGGCAGCTGTCTGAACTTTGTTAGTACACAAAGCAAGATTTTTGCCAGTTGCAATCAAAGCTGTTCCGTCTGCAAAGGTTGCAACCGTAACATCCCTCATCGTTGGAATATCACAAATATACAATAGGTATAATATTGGGCACGGGAGACTTCCTTGAGGTACTCCTACTTTTGGCATCCATAAGGTCAGAGTACTATAGATTTTTAACAGAAATTTAAAATATCTGCATACAAATTTTAAACCACATACTTCTATTGATTTGTTAGTTTCCCAAATTCTCATGAACATTTTGGAGCTTCAGCCTATTGCACCCTCGAATGTTAAGCCAAGTCTTGATTTCAACCACCGTATTTAATGCAGTAATAAACGAATTCCATTTATACCTCGCATACAACAATAGTTTTACTATGCTTATTTATAGATGTATAGACCTTTATAAGATTCACAGTTCATAAAATATTCCTATAAAGAGCAAACTCCATTGCACACACAAGAGTGAAGATATATCGCCTTCTTTGCACATCCTGAAGAGAAGAGAATAATATACGAGGTCAAGTCGGCGGGCCTTTTCAGGATTTTATGGGGCAACATAAAAGTTTCATTTGAATCCATTTTAAAAGAAAGTAATAAAAATAAACACGTGTGTGTTCTCAACGTAGCTCTTTTTTATTAGTTTGGCTGTCGGTGTAGTTTTTGTTCGCATATTATTAATACCATTAGTAACGTTAGAACTGATTGGATGCATGACTAGCACCAAGTGATGCAGTGGCGCAGCCACGGTGTGCCATCCTGTAGGAAGCTGAGGTGCTCGGATTCAATAAGGCCAGAGAATGGAGCCATAGAACAAAAAATAATTATCTAATTTTTATAGAGAAACGTAAACCGAGCTACTGAAAGATGGCTTGTGTCATTAATAAAGCTTCATATTTGTAATAGCGGAATTCAGCATAATATAAAACCCTGTGCTTAACGGATTTAGATGAAGCGAAAAGTGGTCTCTGGTACAAGCTATATGAGGGTAGTCCTTTCATTTAAACTATTTAGAAGATGTAGGTGAAACTCTTCCAACATGCAGATTGAAATATCGTATACTTAACATACAGTTTCACAAATAAAACTCTTTTTCTTTCAGTGACGCGTTTCGATTTATTTTTAAATCATCTTCGGACTGTCAGATTTAATGTGCAAAACAATAAAACGAAAGGATTTTTGCCGCCGGTTCACCTAAAGATAATGGAAGTCTGAAGCAATGTTATTGAAAATATTGGAATTATTCATTAAATTTCAAACAAGGTACAGCTAAATTATTGTTAATTGTTTTTTATCCTAGTATTCCAGGGGTGAAGATGATAAATCATAATATAGCTAAGTGTTTCGGCCTTTTTTCAAGTACGCCGCTGGTCTTTCGTGGACATGATATTTCGTTTTGTTCCTGGAATTCAATAATACTTATTATGTATCCATTTTCTTGTGAAGCAGGCTCTACATAACAATAATTGAAGTACCAATCGTAAAATAAAGAAGGTTATACAAACCTAAGTACCGACAGAGAGACAAACAGAACTGACAGACATGAATTTTCGTGATAACAAATTTAAAAAAGCGCATTACCTCTTTAAACTTTTCGCGATCACAATGCTTGATGCTTCCCGAGCGTAAACGTTTCCTTGATCAAAATAAACACTGTAAATACGAGGCAAAATCATTGCCCAAGCAGCGCCGCTGGGCGGTAGACAGCCGAACTGCCGTTTTATGGCTAGTTTATGTTTTACGGCCTCCATAGAGAGATGTGTATGGAAGTATAAAACTGCGAAATGTTCCCTACATATTAATTTTACTCTCGCGGTGCATACGTTTTGTTATCAAAACCGTACACCACCTCGCGCCGTGCGTTTGAATATGTAATGAAAATTTTTCATGGTTGTTTGGTGTTACACAATTTTACGGCTATGCACCATATGCCATGACTATGGCTCATTCCTTATTTAGCCGTTGCCTCTAGAGTGAGGAGATTTCTCACTTCTTTTTTAGGAACTAAAGTACTGCAAATATTTATTGAACTTTATAGTATAACTGTACTTTTCTCACAACTTTGTTGTCTCTTCAGAAGTGCAAATATTTCACAATTTCACTATATAATTTCAGTATACAATACCGTAACGTTGGCTTGCTTCGTCGTATTGCCACTAATTTTAAGGCCATAGCTGCCACAATACATTGTGTATTTTTTGAAATAGGAGTTATTCATTTAATCCATCAGTATTTTGAGCAAAAATGGCGTCAAGTTCGTCGACGTCGTACTTCGTTTGCAATAGTACCATGTTGAAAAATGAGATTTACTTTAAATTGAAGAACTGTTTTTTTTTTTAATTAAATGAAATAAAATATCGTGAATATCAGCCCCTTTTAAAAGGTATTTAAACCTCAAAATACTGTACAAATTGTAAACCAAATTTGAATGCTTTGAACTTATTTGGCACATTTCAAATGTATCGACAGTTCAAAGTCCTTGCCTATTGGCGTGAGAAGTAAAAAATGTAAAAACTGGTCCATCTGGGTTCAAATGTAAGATCTCCTTAATATAAGGCAGGTATGATGGTCATTATAGTACACAATTGCCTCATAGAGATGACATTTATTTGTGGCCCATAAAGTGTTTTGCAATAGTGGAAATTTGTTTTTAACAGCAGGCGGGAAAAGCACGGAATGTAACTTCTGTTAACCTAGCAAATAGCCATATGCTTTTGGCCACATGTTGAATTGCCTATGGTCAAGATTATTTTAGTTTTGCTAACTGGGTTAACGTTTGAATATCGGTTCCAACACACAAACACGTGGTCCATATACTTCAAGTGTTTTTTTTAGTTTTTGGTATATTGACATATAAATTAAAATTATTTATGATAACAATAACACAAATATATTCTATTTCGAGTTCTCAATTAATATTTTATAATTTTTTTTTGCAAAGATAGCATAAAAATTGTTTAAACAATATAAAAATTTATTTCCTCCTCCCCAGAGGTTTCTGAATTCAAATAATAAGAAAAAATAAAATCAAAAAAAAAATCATCAAAATCGGAGCTGTTCCAGCGGACTTCCATTTTAAAAGCTTCATTGACTCGACTAATACCCTATAAAAAAGATTTACATGTTAAAATGCTGGTAAGGCAGTTTTCTTGACTTAGCTTGGAATATTTTCTGATCTGACAAATGGTTGGTTTACCTTATGTCAAGAATAATGGGCAACGAATGCATGTCAAGCTTTGTGAAAGTTCAGAAGCAAAATTGCAATTCGAGATAATTAACCATGTAGTTGCGGGAATCAGCTGCTTCGCTCAATTTTCGCGTATCTCTTGTACGTTACGGTTTTTATGGCCAATAGGTCATTAATATGTCGTTTGCTTCTCGATAATTCTGCAATTAATGTAGATAAAAGCATACCGACAAGCAAATTGATGGTAATTCATTTTATATGGAGCAATAAAAAAGATAACAGATTGTTACTTCCCAAGCTTATAGGCGAAGGAAGTATTGGAGTCGTGAAGATTGTTTAAATTCTATCAGGGAAAAACGTATCACCCATTCTGTATGTCTGTCTGTCTGTATTCTTACGTCTTTCGGGTGAGGTTACCAGATTAGATCGACAAAAGCACTGAAAATTGCATGGCGATGAGATTTGTTAAGGATAAATATTGAGTAATCATTATTTATTTTTATTTTGGCTAGTTACATCTTTAAGCAAACTTTTGTTGTCGCTAATAGTATGTTAAAAGTCATTACATGTTATAAATAGGTAATAATGAGTCTTTACTGACATTTCGGCTGCCTAGACAGCCTTTATGAAGGTACAAAGCTGAATGAAAAAAAATATTTTGGAATTATAGTGACATTAATTTTTATGAATGTTTCCAAATTATTGGTTTTAACAAGACCTTAGCATGAACTATTATGACAGACAAGAATCCAAATTATTTATTTGCATTGGATAGGCAGCTCTATTATGGTGTGTGGCCTCCAAAGACTAGATGACCTCGGACTCAAAAATATAGTGCCGCCCGCCAATGCTCAGCATAACCCAACAACGGAGCTTTACTGAGAAGTATAGTCAGCGCAAACACTGGATCTCGTGACCTCTATTAGAAGGTCTTGTAGTTTTGACACAAAACAATCACGGTCTTAGTTTTAGGAGAAAATAAATTTTCTCCATCTCTGTTTCAGCAACTTCTACTAATACTTCACTTTAACCAAATTAGGATCATGATTAATTACCAAAACGTAATTTATCCTCTCAAGGTATGGCGTCAAGTAGGTCGACTCTGTATTTTACCTGTGGTATAAGTTTATTGAGCATTTTGATCGGAGCTTAGAACTGTTGATTAACTTCAAGTAAGTTACTGGGAATTATAAAAGATTTCGGAGTCTCTTGTTCCATAGTAAGATATCAACCTACGGACGGTATTTTCTACAAATTTGAGGTAATCAAGTCACCAGAAACTAATGATTTCGATTTTTGTTTATGATAGTGGTGGAGGGTTATGCTTTTCAATGACTTGGCATTGCATCTCTCATATCTACTTTGATCTTAGATAAAATTATGATTAATTAACATGCTCCTTTTAATCTTTAGGAATATGATTTAGATGTTGAATTTTCCCACGTGTGTTTGGTGTCTGGTGTAGTGAAATGACGATTACTGACATCTAGTCGTACCTCTTTATAGAATGATCTATTTGTCAATTGTGTCTGTTTATGAGTTTGAAGCTGGATGATTATTATGAATAAATCCTGCTGAATCTTGCGATTTTTCCCAACTTTGCTCCCCGAGACTGCCTAAAAATCAATGATAATAGAATATCTGCATTTTATAGCTAAGTCTTCTCAATTAGCAGATAATCATGATTATTATATTGGGAATCTTTTGAAAAATTCTCCAGCAGTATGCAGTAAGCTATTGTTCTGAACCCCTCCTGAATAACGCTACAGTAGCAAAGGAGTATGAATTTATTAAATTTATTATTATTTATTAAATTTATTCGCCACTTCTTTTGAAATTTAGCGACATGCGCCACCATAATTCAACTACCTCCAACGGACACCTTTGGTTACACAGAGTGGGTTTTCCTTGACCTCAGCCCTCCACACAGAAAATAGTCTACAATTGTATCGATCTTCATGGTAACGAACCTAAACAAAAAACTGAAAATTTTTCCTCGAAAGGAGAAAAAACTTTCGCGCGTTAGATCATACGAATACGCGGTCAGTTAAATAGGTAATAAAAAGGAAATTTACAGGTTTACTATTTATTCCAAGTATGTTTTATGGGGTCGTAAAATTTTTTAGTTTGTAGGCAATTATACAAATTAACTGTTGCCAATGGCGCACTCGTAAAAATTTTAATAGATCCTTGGCAATAGTGGAGCGATTTTAGATAATATTTAGCTGTAGAGCTCAATATGAAAATGAGAAAAGGTGCGCTGCGTAATATGTTGCTTGCTAGGTAACGATGTGTAATTTTCAAATTGGTTTCGGTTTATCCAGGTCGTCCACAAATACTCGCTCACTTGAAGGTCTGTTGGAGAAGCGTTTAGGTAGTCTTTCGTTATATAGTCGGTTCTTTTATGCCAATTCCAATAGGCAGGGGAAGTGTTGTAATCGCAAAGCCTTTTGAAACTGAGTTACTTCGAGTTACTATGTTTTATTGACGTTTCAGGTGGCATACATCACAAAAAACTATGCTGCCTCAGTCCATACACTTTAGATGTATAGTCGGTATTTTAGTTTCAATGCCAATAGGAAGTGGAAGTGATGTTATCACAAAACATACTGAAATCAAGTCACTATGTTTCCTTTACGTTTCATATATACGTCATGAGATGTTTTACAATCTGTTTCTTCATTTCAATGCCAATCCTGCCCAACTATGAAGAAAGACAGTAACTAGAAAAAAATCAAAATACGTTTTTTGGTGGCATTAAATAACCTGAAGTATTTTCTACCTAAGTTCGACGCAGAAAAGCAGTAGTTCACCTTACCTTGTAAAAAAATTAGATAAAACTTTTGCTGCTTTTCAGAAAGACCAGGCATTTACAACTCAGAATGGTAGTTAGTCGAATATACGGTACAACAGGGCAATATTTCTTATACGGCTTCTTGGATGCTGCCTTTTGCTATTTCATTAGCTGATTTTTCATTCAATTTATCTACTAGATGAAGCTTAAGTTTATCATAAACCGCCAGCGCTGTCGATTGTTTATTGTTGTTATTTGAAATAGGAGTTATCAGAACGTGAAATTATTATTCTCTATCATTATTTTCTGAATATAAACATTTAAAACAAATATATAAGGTAGTATAGGCATTTTTGGATAAATATGCTACTTATTTGATTCCTTATTCAACAAAACTAAATTTGGAGACCCCTTTTCAGCGTTTAAGCTAGGCTCCAATAGGAGTTTGCTTTGTAAAGTCTTTGGAAAAAGCCGTGAAAATGTTGATTTGTCACAAATCGCTTGGTTTGTAATTGCAGAATAGGCGGAGAAAGTGATGCAATCACGAAATATTTTGAAATCGAGTATCTACGTTTTCCTGATGTTCCATGTGATGTACATAATTAAAAGCCAGTTTGTCTGTCTGTTTTCTTAATCTTTGTGCGGTAATCCTCGGCCTCTTTATAACTTGGAAAGTGCCACTTTGATGAAATTTCGGTGAGTAGCATGGCAAAGAAAACATAACATGAACCGCATCTCATTCACTTATTCAATTCGACCTCAGTGTGCTTCAAGCCACCCTGTAAGCATTCAGCTCACCAATAGCCTCAAGATAACACTTAAGCTCAAGAGAATCCAATTAAGGCCTAACAAAGGTTTTACGATTTTTCGAGAGTTAGCTTTATACACATGAAGACCCAAGTTGTCATAAATTATGCGAATACCATAACAGCTTATTAAAATGATTTCGCGGTAGTATAGCAACATTTTTATTTTTTGGATGATTTTATGAGGTCGACGCTGAAAGCATCCGCGGCCATGGCTCTGTAGGTTGAAGAGGAGCAAGTTGCTTCATTTAGAACTAGTAAACCATTGTACAAGTAACTCAATGTTGACATTGATGATCGTTGGATTCTCTCGCAGATAAAGCTTCATAACGCCCTCATCTGGGAATGGGAGAAAATACAGAATACTTGGACTACTTGGAGAAGGTCGAGATGTTATGCTTAATCATATCTTGTGTTGTGTGATGTTCTGCAACGGCTCCTTTTTCCATAAATAACATGGCACGAAGACGTAAGTAAAGCCTATTTGCACTTCTGAGGTGCTACAGGTTAAAAGTTACATTGGCCTTCAAACGTTGGAAACTGATTCAATCGAGGAATAAATTCCTTTTTTTACAGATATCTTCACGGAAATTCAGAACGCTCACAGGCGCTGCGTGAAGATAAATGTCAATTTATGTTGACCTTACAGTGTTGCACATTATAACCATTGGGGAACAAATTCCCTGGTAACTCTTTACATACCTATGAAGTTCTCAAAAAAGAACAACTTTTGATAAAGGCGTTGTAAGCTCAACTTGGGTTGGATGCACACGTAAGGCTTCACTAATGTTTGCTGTATTGGCAACTCTGGGTGTTGCTATGCGAAACAGATCGGTCCAAAACTTGCCATGCATGGATAGATAGATATGCGATGCATATCTATAGGATAGAGACGGATATGTTCTAGACTGTGGAGGTCTTTTGTAAAGTCAGTCGCATCAACTAGACGTATTGCTCGTTTAAAGATGTGCAGGAGCTTTAAGGAGTGCTTTGGACCACATCCTCCTGTGGAGCAGCAGAAGCTGCCTCGTAGATTAAAAATTCCTCGAACGGAAGAGAAACTGACCTTCTGAGACCTAGTGAGACCGACAATATGACCATACCATGACGTATTATGGATGTCAATTCTCACAAGCTGGCAGTTCATTACATAGGTTTTCCAAAAGAATGGGTTTTGGAAGAGGCTTGTTCGATATAGTGAAATGAGCTCTTTAGCGACTTCTGAGGTTTGTAGTACTAATGCATCTTGACGTTATTATTCGTAAATCATTTACATTGGTATAATATCAAAGAGGTCCTTCAGTCACTTATTCCCGCTGTTCCAGACTGTAGAGGTCCTTTATAACTTCAGGGGCGTCCTTGGATGTTTTGAAGTTTTCTGGATTTAGTTCAGAATGTTCGTGGAGTATATGCTTTTTGCATATCATGTGCCCTCTTAATTTTACTTTGTATATAGTTAGCACTGAATGATTTCAATCTACACAGTTTTCTCCTTTGCAATTTGTTTAATCTACCTAGATTGAAGCCAATAGGTTTGACCTTACTTTTTGGACTCTTGATGAAGTCAGTAGTTTAAATAATAAAGCAAACCACAAACTATGCTCAAGAGGTTGCATGTATTGCACCTCCTCAGTCTTTCTCTTATTTAGTACATTCTTTGAAGTGAATTTACCATGAACTCGTCTTATTTAATTGTTAGAAAGTACTGGTTTTTACCTGCAACAGCTGAAAGATATAGTGCTAATGAATACTGCGATCTGATATAAAAGATGCATTCTTTTAACAAAGTACTTTACAACTTGCTATGATTCTAGGTTAGTAACTCAAGCTTCGTTTCAACTCTGTATAACCCTTGTAGAACAAACCGGTGAAAATCAATGGCTAGAAAATATTTTTACGTCCATAAAAGTGTATTCAGTCCGGTTCTACCATTTACCTGGGTAAGCCAAATTTATTATAAGGATGGTGTTATAAAGGTGTAAAAAATTTTATTAGAAATTTTTCGGACGTTTAATAGCATTTTTAAGTCGCATGCAAATTATATTATTTATGTCAGACATTTCGAACATATTATGTGTGTTAATTTTCTTATAGAACAATTTAGCATATTAATATTTAATTAATCTGTGTGTTCCAATTTGAAGCTTTCCTGCTTATGTTTTACGTCATATTTTCTGATCACGCTATTCAATTTTTTGTACGCGGCAAAACACTGTAGTAATTAATCAATCAGTTAACGATTCGCTTTGATGGGTGACGTGTACTCCAGATCGTGGTAAATTGTTGGATGGGTGCACGAAAACGTATCTTCTTAGACACCTTGAAACTGCATGGCGTTGGCCGCGCATCTGCGGAATGTTGTAGACACGGGTTCGAGTCCCGTCCGCCAACAAGATTGTGTATTTTTGTTTGTCCCCCCCCCCCCGTTCTCTAATAGATAGTGATTACTATCAAAACGCATTTTTTACTTGCTGCTATGATTAACATTCATTTTTCTTTCCAGGTCACAAACTATGTACCTTATTTATGGAATTATATACATCGAATCAAGTATGCTGTGCCCAGCACCAGTCACCTGAGCTAAGTAAGTCTGGCCAGAGTGAAGATACTTCAAGATGTCTTCGCTCTTGAGGACCGTCTTCGAAAGCTCCCCAACAAGCTAAGCAGGGTGCACATGTCCAAGATATTAACGTGGAATCAACCATCTAGCGCTTTTTTCAATCACCGTGTTTGACTACTGGTAAATGTTCAACTCCACGGACCTGGTTGAAACTATCAGGTCGACTGTTATTAAGCGTTTGAAATGCATGTTACTTGGTGTACGTTTATTTCAAAGAAATATTATTTTTTTCTCCATGGAGGCAGTGGGTGGATTTTCAAATTATATTTATTATTATTTTATATTATCATTAGGCATAGGGAAGATGAATCTTGGAGAAGACAGCAAAATAATATTTAGGAGGACACAACGATAATGCAGTTCAGATCCACAACTGATTGGAAAAATTGAGGACAGCTTTTCGGTTTTCTTTTGTTTGGTGCCACCACAGCTTGAAAAATCGCTACTTGTTGACAGAAATAAGTAAAAGGTGGACAATTTTAAACAAATAAGCATACACGAGAGTAGTCAATAAGCATACGTGTGAAGAATGAAGTTTTTAATTTATTTTTTCAACATAACCTTGCATTCAGGTACACCTTTCCCAACGGTTTCGTCAGTTTGTACCGTTCCAAAAATATGATTCTTTGAACTGTACAAAATATCCTTCAATTTCGGTGACATAAGTATTTTTTGTCCCGGGCAATGTGTTCATTCCAGTAACAGGAAAAATTCATAGGGAGCCAGGTCAGGCGCGTACGTTGCATCTGACTGCAGTTCGTAGCACAGTTCAAGCAATTTGGCCCTGACAATTTGGGATTAGCCAAATGGGGTAGTGTCTCCATTAATTTCTTTCGAATCGGTTAAATAATTTACTTCAGTGATTGTTCCTTTCGTTCCCAAAAAATCGTGGATGTCACCTTTCTGGACGATGGGACCGCTAATGCCTTCTGCATAGCAGATTCATCTGGTAAAATCCATCGTTTGGAGTGATGCTTGCTTTCTGGTGTATAATAGCATATCCAGGATTCTTCAATGGCAAGTCGATGCAAAAGCTGTTGCGAATTTCGCTTAAAGATATCTAAACTTGGCTTGGAAGCCGAACCGGAGCACCCATAGAACCGATGGCTTTTTTACATTTAACTTGGCATATTGAGTTCCGTTAAGCATGAAACTTCTATAGTCTCTCCAATTTCTCGCAATTTAGATGGGCGAACATCTTTTTAACACTTTCCTGAGTGTGTGTGACCATGTTGAACATGGAACATTCGAGGACCAATACCTGATACTTTTCATAGAGGACAGACACCCATAGATAGCGCTCAACTTCGCTTTTATTTCTTCGCATGTGTTTCTTTTCAAAAATGAGATACGGATTAAGGATCGAATTCCTCTCTTTCCAGTCTTTCGAGAAACAAGAAACACGTTGACAGAAATGTAATCCAAACAAAGACAAAACTATTAGTTTATCCGAAGTTGGCTATGGTGCATATTTCTTCTTTCTGTACTTACTGGCCGGCTCTCGTATGAATATTCCTGAAAAAAATACTGATTTACTTAATGACAAGTAACCGGTGGTGCCACAGGTTTGGCGAGCCTACTACACAATGCTTTTTCATTTTATTCATCAAATGGTTAATTCAACAGTCGAAACGCGCTAGGATTGGCCATCTAAAAAGAAAAGTAGATTACTAAAGTAGCTTGGTTACAAAAAGGGCAGTTATTACATCCATGTAGACCTATAACTTGTGAATAATTTTAGTAAAGGTGTGCCACATTTCGGCAAACACGTTTCCAACCTGTACCTTTTGTCGCCATAAAACTGTAAAATATGACGATGGTTCTCCCAAAAGTACTAGGGATTCTGATCTTCTTGGCGCATACGCCCATATTGCAGAATCCAGAAAGGGTTGGCATCCCCAGCTTGGAGACGTTATGAGAAACAAAACAGATCCACCAAACAATGTAGATATTGTTTTTAAGATTCACTAGATAGACAAAAGATCTAGAACAGATGTTACCAAATGGCGGACCTATTTTTGCAGACCTCAATCCCAACGCGCAAAATCGGATTGAATGAGGGAAAAAGTCAGGAAGGTGTTTTGTTTCTCGGGTCAGTTGTGTTGTTCAAAATGGTTTCAGGAAAGTGTTCTATTTGCTTCTGTTGGACAGGATGATTATACGATAAAGTGGGAAATGACAATTCGATGAATTCACCTGACAAACCTTGTCTAGGACCACATGAGTTGACAAGTGAAACTTTCATCGAGGTTTGGGCTGTCCCTATAGGTTCCAACAAAGTACAAAATAAAAGGAGCCGTTGTTTCCATTTGCAACCAAGCAAGCTTAACTATAAAAATAATGTTTTCAGGACTAAAATCCTGAAAACCATACTCTATTGTACCATGAAGCTCCGTCTTTTTCGAATATTTAAATGTCGTCCCAGTGTTAACAATAACTATATACTATATTAATAAAGTAGGTATTTTACTACAGTACATCCATATAGCAAATAGACTGGAAGTAAACAAAGTGATGCTCTAGGGATAAATTCTCGATAGCTGAAACATTAAACAGGGCCATATTTATCTTACAACTAAATAAATAAATATCAAATTCACACTTAACTCAAAGAGCCGGGGGCCTGGAGCACGTCCACCTGCTGCTGGGAGGTTACGTGAACATCATGCTCTGTTTTGTTTCAGTCTATATTGGCTGTGGATAGACTGTAGGTGGCAGTTTTCTAGCAAAAGTAACTGTTTGTTGTACATAAACTTGTGGCTGCGATATAATCCGTACTTAATGCGGGTGAGTTTGTCGTTAAAACTTGTAATGCATTTATATTTATCTCCCCAGTATGCTGTATTAGCGGTGACGTCGTTTGACAACTTTGACATTTGTAATACCTAGTTGTATACTGTATCGAAACATTTAGAAGCCAATTTTCTGAACTTTTTGAATAACTAGCCAAGGTTCATTGAAGATTGTAGGTGGTTTCATTTGATAGAACTCTTACATCATTCAAATAAAATTGTTTAACTGGTGTTGAATTTAACTTGCACAACTTTATTTGAGGTTTCAATGTGTCAATTTTGTTAGTTAACGAAGGTAATGATGAACATCCCAGAAAATGGTATAAGCTTCGACTGATTCGACATCCATCACAATTCAAACCTTGTTCAAACAAATGAGAACGTGTTCTATGTGACATCGTACATTAGTATGGCGCATATAGGTGAATCAAAGCCTCGTGAACTACGGAATCTGTACAGGATAATGTTCTATGAGTAAATTGATAGACTGTACAGATATTTTGAATTATGGTGAAGATATTGAAATAAATTGAGTGAACCGACGCATAACAAAGGCATTCCCAAATGTAATTTCCCACCAATACAATCTTACCATAACATTACGCGATATAAATGGCTGGATGCAAGTATTTTTATTTCGACGTACTTTATTCATTTATGCCTAAATTTCAATAGCTCACGAGGTCTTAAGTCAACAATATAGCTTTGTCCCACTATATTTTTGCTTGTAGAGAATTTGGAACATATCTAGGGAACACAAGAATATCTGATCTACAGCTGACATCTGACTATACCGCAGCATATCCATAATAATTTTAGACCATTCAAGGCAATATTCAATTGATGTGTAAACTTAAATTGAGAGTTAAATTGTTGCGCTTGACTCTCTCAGAAAATCAGAACACTTCAGGACATACAAGTTTCATACGCTTTATATCTAAATGTATAATCGGTATGAAAATATTTATTTAAACAAATTAGAATTTATGAAGGTATCTCTGAATTAAGAGTGTATTTTGTTGCCAGATTGAGGTATATCTGAGTTCCCTTGGATGAATGGGTATATTTTTCTTGTTATATTTGTTTTATTGTACATACGTCAATTACCTAGTTGCATGCAATACATTCTTAGGCCGGAGGAAAAATTTTCACCCTGTTCCTGTTTTTCTATCACCAGTTTCATGGTGATATAAAACTATTTTCACCATTGATACGTTTTTATACTATTATAAGAAATTATAAACTATATTTATTTTATCTGGCGGGTATTTCAGCTAAGATCTGCTTCAGCACCACCCAGGTATGAGTTATGTTGAATTCTGAAGTATATTCATTGAATATCAACAGAAAAATTGAGGGTGATATTCATTTCTATCTGATTATTATGACTTACAGAATAATTTTAATAAAACTACTATAGAATTCGATAAAGATATCGAATGTTCTAAATGTGGCAAGAAGGGTTTAATTTGTCCTTCATGACCCGGTTTTCCTTGTACAAATTCTAGTTTTATGTTGTGAGAATTTATATGAATGTTGTACTTGTGTCCTTTAGGGAGATGGTCTCTAAAGCAGGAACATGTGATAATATTAACTTAATGTAAACGAAGTGATATTAGACATTTTTGTAGGTTTATTATATCTAAGTTATGACGAACAACGTGATGATTAGTAGTAAATCATAATTATTCATTGAGGTTTTCTGGATATGGCCAGCTATTTGCCTGACCAATTCTATCAGTCTGGTTCCCTAACATGAAATTTCTTGGTCTTGAATGCATTAGTATATAACAATCTTGTGACTTCAAAACCTCCTCCTCCATTATAAGTTTGGATCAAACATACTTCGCTTATATAACGGATATCAACTCCTCCAGGCATCACTGGCATTCTCACGGACTCAATTTTCCTCATAATTGTTGAATGTTTTGGAATCCGAATTGATCATTGATTCCAGTCAGTCGGTACTTGACCGGTGTTCAGGTGGAGTGCTACGCACAAAATGATCTAGAAGCTCTCCAAAGAACTGATTGATCATCTTAAAGTAGTTTAGAACATCCTGGGGTTTGTTGCTCATTCGTCAGATTCACGGAGAAGTCTCGGTTCCTAAGCTTCTTCTTGTTGAGGACACGAATATGAGCGAACATTGGGATTTAGTTTGCCGAGAGAAAATCTGAGCCTGAGGGGAAATCTAGAATAAGGATCTGCATAGGGACCTAAATAACAAAAATAGAAACTCCACTGAAGAAGCTAAAATTCAATAGAGTCTATGATTACTAGACCACCTCATCGCCCTTCTCTCGATGGTTTCATTTTCATTTAACTGCTTTGAAAGCTATAGATGTAACCTTCAGGAATGTATCAAGCTGCTTATCTTCTAAGTTCTAAAAGGGGCATCTTCCACTTCCACTCTTGAGAATTCAAATTTCTTCAAAGGAATGTATGGGTAATAATTCATTATAAATTAATCTGGTAAACGTATCCAAGGTATCATTCCTCAACCTACAGACTACTCTTTAATTATGATTTACGTATTAAACATCAAGTAAAATTTTGCGCAACCATTGGCGCACGTAACACTTTGTACTAGGTGTTTACTATTAGAAGACCTTTTACGATATTTAATCTGTACTAAGTATGTGCATGGTAATAAAATTTTAAATACATACTATGAATTATTAATAATAAGCAACGTAGCATTATGTGTTTTAAGTGTATAGATCAATAAAATTATGTTTAATAATTAATGTGTTTTACTGTATGCACATTTTTACGATTTCGTGCTTCAGCATACATTATAATATGCAGTTTGGAATACGTTGACAATGTAGATGTTTCAATAACACTCTCTCTAAGCAATCAACGGGTGGGACTAAGAAATATGAGTTAACGAGTATTGCTGCGTTGCACCGTCTTACACAAGGGAGCCACATGGGTTTCGTGAAGAATACGGGAGGCGACTTTCGTTGCTAGCAACGACGATGTGTATAGCAGAACCAGCGTGGAAATCAAACTATGGGTATCCAAAATTTAACAACATCGATAAGTTGCATTTAGTCCATCCGAGATGATTCAGCCGCGCCTACACATCCAGATACCATGGTTCACCGCGATCGACCGCACTGACGGAAATCGAACATGGTGGGGTATAAATTCAGCTTCGAGAGGAATAGTTGGTATGTTCACATTTCAAAATAAAACTTTTAATACGAGTACCAAGCAGTAAATCACTGGAGTATAGAATGAAGTAGCAATAACGAAGCTATCACAAATTTAGCCAATAAGTGCTGCAATCCATGCAAATTTCGCTCTCTCCAATACAGCAACAGAATACGTTAACAAAGGGTGACGAAAACCCGCTCTGTGTCAATTCTGTACCTTATTAGTTAGAGAATAATAGATATCTTATCTTAAAATAATAAGGAAAGCATGCCTGTCTTGTCTTTAGCATAGACTGGTCAGTATAGCCTGGCGGTCTAACTGTTAGTGCATTCTATTGCTGACATGGAAATACAAGAACTTAGATAATAAAATTCTGCCAATAAAATTCCTTTATTGGTCGTAAATCCTTGCTATAATAAAAGCTCTGAATGTAGGTAGGTTTTGAAAGAGATAGCACTTTTGCAGAAGAGTATCCAGTGGTATCAAGGTATCTTTATTAGTTTCAATTTGAAGTAGCAGTGCAGATAGGTTTCACATAGACCCACTGAAGTGGCGGGGCAAAGTTGAAACATCCCTTGGAAGGCGGAAATAGACAAACGGATCAACCGCTGCGAATATTTTGTTACGATTATACAAAGAAGAGAGAGCACGCCTATATGTAGTATTGTGAGTAAAGTGCATGCAGTGGACCCAATTGCTACTTTTTAGCAAACATTCGAAAAAATCGATATTTTGTTATTCCTGGAGTTGTAGCAAGCCTTATCCACAAAATGCCATCTGGTAGGCATACATACACTTCCAGTGTGATACTTATGATACTTATTCAAATATCATTGCTTTAGGACTGTTAGAATGGTTACATATACATAAGGAAAAGGCATTTCTATAATATTTCTTCTCCTACACTATAATATCACCAGCTTTAATTAGAAATATATTCGGTAAGTATATGCCCGGTGCAAAGAAAATTGGTAAGCTCAAAATAAATGATAAAAATTTCTAGCAAGTTTCAAGTCATTCAAAACTATTATTCACATGGTACATAGCTTTTAGAAGTCGTTAAATCTAAACGTCTCAAATTTAGATACTTTAAGGAATATACTCAAGGTTTGAGTGTATACTCAGCGACCAACAGTAGAAAGGCAGAAGAGGTATACCTAACCCAGGCGAGGGCATGATAGCCACATTCTCCAAATGTCGAGACAAGTGGAGATGCCCATTTACGTCTTTATTAGATCAAATTGTTCATACTCAGAGATCGATAGATTGGTTTATAATCAAGGATGATCTCATTTATGGTGGCATTCCTAGTCATTCGATAGTACTTCAGAAGCAGACCACTGATACCTATATGTTTTTTCTATTCAACATTACAAATTGTTATGAATGTTTTACTTGTGTCGAAACTTAGTGTCGTAGCTAGAACAGAGCAACCACGGCCCGCACCAGAGGCACAGGCTGCATGTGGCACAAAATTGAGTACTGAATGGGTAGGAAATGACATTAGCAGAGAGGTTTCTTCATTCAGGGTTTTCAGGAGCGTCAATGCCAAAATGAGCCTGAATCATGGAGTTTGCCCTGGTTGCCATAGATCGTAGCCATTTAATAAATATTGCGATGTCTGACCCACCTGCATAAATTTATTTATAACATTTTAAATTTAAATTTCAACATTTTTCACATAATCTTTTCGCCTTCTATATATTTTCCCAGAAATGTTGAACCATACTTTCTAATCCTGCACCCGTGGCATCAGCAATGCATGCTTACAGCAACAAGAAAAGTAAATCATTTTCCAAGCAACCAAATGCCGTCCCCCCCCTTCCCTGGGGGTGTACATGTAAAGGTGATAAGCCAAATACTCATTACAGCCTTAGTAGGCGTTGGAACAGACCAAGATATGTCGCTGGATTCAAGTAATTCAAACGCAGCTTGATTTACCAAGCATATAGGCGGAGGCGCAGGGCTTTAAATTCAACCAATGCTGAGTGTGATCAGCTAAATATATTAGTATAAAAATATATAATAAGTGAACACTAGGATCGATAATACACTCATATTTGTAAATAGACAAGAAGTAGTAGTTTTGGTAGGGAGGCTACCATTGAAGTTTTTTGTGGAATTGGGGTACCAATCCTAAAACAATGGCACTTTCATGTTGTCGAACCCAACAGACACTGTAATAAAACGTCCGTCGTTTCACTGATTATATCTCATCCCTGTTGCCTTCTGCTATGCCAATACATCAGCTCTTATGCGGTGATACAGAGCATACAATCCTGGAAGGTCCTCCCAGGACGTAAACGACAGAATATTGTCTGTCCCGTTTGCAAAGATCGTGAATAAACAAGGGACACAATGGTACACGTGGTAAGTGGATTAAAGACTGCGCTAAACATGTATTTTAACGGTGTGTTACCCATTATGACGAAATGTAGCAAGCACTGTTGTGTCTAATTTTCAGATCATCGTACACTTCAGACTTCGGCTGTTGAAAAAGTTTTATTTAGATTTTTTGGCTATAAGTATTACAAAAGCTATTCCATTGGATAACATTTCCATAGCTACATGCTTCAGATGTACAGGGTCCCAAGCTCACTGAATCCTGAATTTCTGTTCTGGCCCGATTTAGGCTACAACTCCTAAGCTATGGCCGTCTATGCATTTAAAGGCACCAAGGCACCTGCCTTCAAAGAGCTAGCCTTCTCCTTCCACTCTTCCCTTTCTACGACTGCTACTGATTGAAGCAAAGCATGTTTTGCTTTTGGCATTATATGCGTGGAAGATCATGGAGTATATCCCAACAGATCTATCATTCACATGCAATGGCACTACCAAGACGACATCAGAAGGGTTGTTAAAACGGGTTCTAAGAATGGAGTTCAGTTTAAAGCACAGTAGACGCAGACAACAACCTTGACCAGAAATTCAGATGCTACAAACAACAAGCCGTGGAGATGGAGGGACTTCCAATACCTGTGTCAACCCCTATCATGCTTCCAGGAACTAGCATAAACTGTCGCATGTTACTGACCTTGTTAAGTCGCTGTATCAGAGGCTTCCTCTCCAGAAAATTGAAATTACAGGAATAGCTAGGCTCTGATAAGACTCGCACGTGAGGAGATGCGCTTCGAAGTGCCTCTTATAATAAATGTATGACCAAGAGCAAACATTAGAGGGGCCTAGCGAGCGCAACCCTACTAGTTCGAACTTCTAACTGCTCGAAACTATTCCAAACTTCGATCTTTTGAAGAACCTCAGCGTTGTGGTTTGATTTGTGTTACAATTGACAGCTTTTCATTGCCATTTGAAGGAACGTCGACCTCTTGAAGTGCCATTGGAAAGAAAGAAGCTCTATGCCTTTGAAAGAGGTTATCTATAAAAGACGTTTCCTCACGTTGTAGCCCAAATGAGACTCAGGATTTCAAGGAGCATATTGTCCTAAATTTCAATTCAGTTCTCCTCTAATTATATGTAGGGCACAAACATACTTTCTACATTCAGGAGGCATTATCTTCTATTTGAGATAAATGTCAAGAACTACTTGCATATTCAGACTTCATTTTGTGAATAAAAGCCTTTGCTTAAGCGTCTGTCAAAAATATGGATGAGCGTATACTTGCTGAAGTGAAGTGCCAATGAAGATAATTATGCATACGCTAAGAAGTAGCTTTATTTCCATTATCCCTTTTATCCACTACCATCCAAGACAAAGGCCCCATGAAAAATCATAATTCGTTTAGCACCTGGTTTTATTATATATAGATAGTTAAAAATATGAATATATAGGTAAACGCCATTCACCCCTTTTCGGAGAACATATTTTCATTCAATATTTGCTAAACAGTGTTTAGACCTGGACTTCGTAAAGATGCCAAAGTGTAGAGACACTTCACGCGACGCTTAGAGATAAATGTTGATTTAGATAAAATTTTAACCAGAAGAGAGCATTGAGCATCTCTTTTGAGATTTGCTATTCCCGAAAAAATCTTCATAAAATAGTTATTTCAAACATGCTGCTCAAATATTTGACTACTTACCTTCTTCAAAAAAAAGTCTGGACACCCATGTCAACATCCATCTATACTTTTACGACCAAGGATATCCATTAAAAACGGCTACAGCACAGCAGTTTTTAGCATAAGCGCTGAACAAGCCCTAAGCTGCGAATTTAATTCTCCTCGCCGGCACTTTTCAATTTTAACTTTGATATTTTTGACTATAAAAGTGCATCCGAGATGGCCGTCGCTATAGATAGAGGAGCAGAACTTTTGTTTTAACTGTAATGCAAACTTGACTAATAAAACGTTTAATGGGGATATTATCAGAAGGAGATTATAGGAGTAGCTGATCGAGTAACGTCGCATTAAGGTAATGAAAGTCTTAGCTTTTGTAATAAAAAATTACACAATTTCGTTATAATCAGATATTTTGCAATGACGATAATTTAGCCGCTAATGAGCTGGAGGAGTGCTTTGTGCAATTTTTTAAGCTCGTGTATACTACATATCAAAGATATAACATTCGTTGCATTCTACCCTGTGCTGCAGCATGACGCAAACGTGATGTAGTGAATTAATAACTGTTAGTTTGAATACAAGCATAATTTGTGCTTCAATCGGAATCGGACATTAACGTGATGTAGCGAATTTATCCGTTAGCATCAGCTTTTGAAAGTTTTCAGTTACGATGAGTTTGGAAAGGTGTGCGTCAAGTAGGTCTACTCTGTGCCTCAATGGGACAAAGACGTGATGTAACGAATTGATAAATACTTTGAGTCTGAATACAAAATCTCTCATGACTTCTAAGTCATGAGCTGATCTGTCTTTACGAATGAAAAATCGCGTTCAGTAGCTTCACTCTGTGGACATGATGTAGAGCATCGGTAATTGTGAATTTGTGTGTACAAGTTTTTTAAGCTTTTAGTAATTAATAAATGAAGCCTGGCACATTACAAGAATTCCTCTACTAGCTTCATCTGGATATGACTAAATACTTAACTATTTATGTTAAGAAATTATTGTTAAAAATGACAATATCGCACCGAATTGAATTTTTGTCAAGTGCATGTAATTTGTACAACAAGACAAAAATTTGCTACCATCGAGCTGATCCAATGGACCTTCTAGATAGCAACTATAGCAAACTCCTCTAAATTGTGCTCTTTCGATTTTCATGTAGATCTTAGATGCTTTTACTTGGTGAAGCTCTTCCATCATGTAGATAGAAAGCTGTGTAACTAACACACAGTTTCACAAAAAAAAAACTCTTTCCTTCAGTGACGATGACTTAAATCTAAACCGAATCGCGTTACTGAGAGAAAGAGTCTTACAATATTTGTGAAACTGTGTGTTAATTACATAATTGTTTATCTACTCTATTGATTTGTTATGATCAGATTAATCAATACATTCCACTTGCTGATGATGATCTGAACTTGGATCTGGGTGGTAAATGTTCAAAAAAGTAACAAGTACGTGATAGCTTGAAGACTCAGAAGCTCCTCATAGGTTCAGTTGTTTTCAGAGTTGGAATAAAGCGGGTTGAAACAATCCAGTTTTTATTTTTCAAACACATTTATGACAGTTCAATTTATTTAAACAATTCTTCGCCAATATCGGCAATATGGTCCAATATGTAATCTATGTCCTTTTTGGTCAGAGCAGAATTCTGGGATACGAACCTGAAAAAATTAGGCAGTTCCTTCAGGGGCTGGTAACCAAGCATTACAGATCCATGCTTGACCATGACTGATCTGATCTGTGGCGCCACCTGTGGACAAAAGGCTTCATTACGATTTATTGATTTTTTGATGAGGATGGAAGCGCACACTCGCTGCATCGATGTTAACTGTCAGGGAGCTTTCGAGGACTACTTCTTTGTTCTGTGCATAGGTGACCAATGATTCTATCTACATAATTTCCAGAAATATCCATCACTGAAATGTGGAGGAATCAACGATTATGTTCTTGCTTAGTTGAGCGTAAAATCTGACTTGTTTTGAGCTACATTGTTAGAACTGCAAAATAGCTACGTTAATTTTCTTTGGATTTGGTTAATCAGGTTGTACTTTGTTCCAACAGATGTCTACACTCATTTGTTGTGGTACCATGGTGGTGGTTTAACCTTTTGTGTGTATATGAAACGTAAATTGACGAAAAGTTTTATCGGAAAATATTTAAATTGATAATATAAAAAAATGGGAATTATGATATATATTTGAGTAACTGTAATTCAAAAACCATCAATCTAAGGCATGAAATATGTTATACGAGATGTTTAGAATTGCCTAGAGATTCCAAAGAAAGGCAAAGGATATTTAAAATAGGAAAGACGAGGTCCTTGCCGGTGAAACCAGAAATAATATTCAATTGTTTTTGTGTTACAAATATTTACAATTTTCAACCATAGCAACAAACCAAATTTCACACTTTTGTCTCTACCAATTTTTTAATGCCGCGGTGGATATTGTCACCACCGGGATACCAGTATTTTGAAAATAGCTGACAAAAAAAATTACGTCGTTGTGCATGATAAATGTACACGATCCTAGAGTCATTGCAGTAATCATTTGTTGCTATTAAAATCACCTTAAATCTTTATTCGACTGAACTTACTATGTTACTAGGCGAGATCAAATTATCCGACTTATACACTTCCGGTTCAGAGTCAGAGACAAAACAAGAGTTCTTGCCTCTAAGGGGTTTGCCGACTCTATAAATAATTGAACAATGTCAAAAATGGTGCATACTCCCGCATTTGGAATGTACTATAAGATAGAAGACGCACTGGTACATTGAGATAAATTGGCCATTTTTGAGCTATTGACAATATTTTAGTGGAAAATGTCATGTTTTGAATATTGATTATGAAGATAAGTCTAAGCTTAATGACACCGAATAATGAAAATCCTACAATCTGGTAACCAATCTGATTATAAGGCAAATAGGAATGCTCTTGAAAAAATGGTGGATGTGCGCGCTATAAGTATACATAGGATAACGAGCATTCTATTAGAAAATTTTAAAAACGTAAAAACGTAGATGTACAAAAAATGCTTAAACTTTTCACGAATATCTAATAGAAAATAATCTTTCAGTTTTATGAGTGCTATGGCTTGTTCTCTCATACAGCAAAAAAACTTTTGGATGGCAATTTAATCAATTATTATATAAAAGTACTAAATAGGTGCCCATTTCAAATTAAATGATCAGATGAGCAATTTGGCGATCATAGTAAATATTGAATGCCAATTATAGATCCACCAGACCAAACCACGAAGCATACCTTTTTTTGTTTGTTTTGGTTTTGTTAGTTCATGCAAAACCGAAAAGCGGTCTGGAAACGTCATTACGACATCGTGGCCACAAATATTCAACATCAATGGTGTAACAAAATATATTTTCATCTAGATCTCATTTGCTTTACTCATATCTATTATTTATTTCATTTAACTTACTTATTTCATTCACTGTTGTCTCTGACGGTATGGTCACGTGAATCGAACAGAGAAGGAATGAAGATAACTAAGGAAAAAGTTATACAAGCTACCACATCAGTACAAGGGATAAAAGGAATTCTGTCAGATGAAAATTGTTGTGAAACAGAACGACAGATGGCGCATCATGATGTAGAAGCAAAATATATACTTATTATTTACTTTACCTATTTATTGGGCACTGACAAGGCTACATTTTTTTAGGACTTATGCTTCAGCTTGTTCAAATTGAAAAAATAGTTAAAAAATGGCTTTTTACAATGATTCCACACGATTTCGTTTTCCAGTAATGATGTTTCTAATATATATACGAACTGCACCTCTTCTAAACATATTGAATGATTATATTCGCTATATTTTATCATGTGGTTGTAAAACTAGCTAACCCCATTTCATTTTGATAGAAACAGGATGTTTCTAAGCATATTGAATTCGAGTTATAGAGAAATTGATGACAAATCCGTTTACAGTTTCAACAAGATTTGCATTTTATCCAGTTTGAGTCTCTTATTTTAGTTTCCAATAATTGTGTGCTCACTTTTCAACTAAAAGATCATTATCGTTCTTTTTATATCTTGCAGTGGTCGCTAATTAAAAAAAACAAACAATTCACTGAGTATCTTACAAAGTGCAAAATATGAAAAGAAATAATTCTAAAGTATAATGACACCATTTTGACGCACCAATTGGCAACTCAGGAAGTCAAGTTCATAACATTTGCCAATGGGCAGCGACATCCCTTATGCGACGCTTGGAGATGAGTGTTGATGTTGCTGTCACAAACTTGACTGGGTTACGTATATGCCATATAATTTTCCTCCAAAGTTGGACCGCCAGACTATGCTGACGAGTCTAGGCTAAACTGAAACATGCATGTTTATAGCTGCTCTGATGCATAGTGAGGAGCATCCACCTGATACCATTTTTCTCTGTTTCCAGGGAAAACAAGATCCATAAATATCTGAGCTCTTTCGAGGGGCTAGAATACAGCTAACTTGCACTGTTAATAAATCCAAAACATGGCAAAATGTTGCACTGCCAAACCAGAAGCATAACGCTGTCTATCTTCTGAGGTATAACAAAATATACAGAATTGTGATTTTAAGGCAGCAAAACATCATATCCTATTTTATTAAATTAATAAAACGTAACAAGCGCGACGTATTTGTAGCCAATGCTTTCATTATAGTCTTCGTATTTTTGTAGTACACTCTGTACTAACCTGTGCATCACCACCTCCATTATCTAACACCTGTGCAAAATGCAATAACCGAAGTGAAGACGGCACAGTTTCAACAATTTCTATTCCATTTGCTCCTCGTCAGACTACCATGATGTTATTGGATTTCTCCAATAATACCTCGTCGAGCTTCGGTCCTACCTCGTAGTAGAGTTAAAGTATGTACTAATTTCAATAAAATTATTCGTAGTTCTGTAATACTCTTTGGGGCAAGGTTGATGGAACAGAATTGACCTTGATCTCATTAGGGGAAATATTGAATTTTCTCTTGACCTTTTATCCTTTATTTTTAATACGTAGGGGTTATCAATCAATCTTAAGGATATATCTGACCCTACAGCCTAAATAGTAATGCTAATAATTAGAGTCTTAACAAATCAAGCAATTACTTGTAGAAAATCAGGAAGCGTAATTAATTAGTACTTTTTTCCCGTGAAAATTTCCCAAAGGATTTATGCGATTTCAAAATGATAGGAATGTATTAATTGAATATCGACTTTGTAGACAATGAGAAATGTTGGTTTGTTATAAATTACTTATGAAGTACCTAATTTATGACATTGCTACAACAATATTTGGTTCTATTAAATGTCTAGTTAGAAGTTATTCTGTCAAATAATAGGTAGTTTTTCCCCATAAGCTTTCGCTTAATAGTGGAAAATAGGAAGAAAAATATTGAGCTCAAAATTAGTTATCATTTCCAACTCACTTCCTTATAGCCAATTTTATAATTTGTTACTTGATTCAACCTTCATTTATCCAAGAATGCAACATTAAAGAACCAAATTCAGACTTAATTTCAACTTTTAACTTTGAGAAACTTTTTTCTTGAATAATAAAGAATAGCGAAATATTAGGATAAAAATGCCGTAATGTAAACGTTGAGCATGAAAGTAAACAGCTATGTCTCTGATTTCAAAAGTTCTGTCTGTCTGCATTTTGTAGGATAATCCTTGACTTCTGAAGGTACTATCCGGAATTTCGTGAACTACAATGACATAGATGAAAGAGCAAAGGACGCCGTTTCAGTACTGACAAAAAATGGAAAATAACTAGATCCAACACCTTCATTTTTTGACATGTGGGAGGCATCTGATCAACTCACAATATTGTTCTGGTGTTTCAAATATTAGGGATGGGAGAAAAAGGAGATATCCGAAAATCTGGATGGTGATAGAAGACGTTTTGCCCGCCATAAAATTTTTATTCCGGTATCAAAACGTACTTGTTATTATGCATACATTTGATAGGTTCCTTTCAATAGCTGTGGAGATTTATGAAACACCCGATATGTGAACACAGTAGATTTTCGACGCGTTTTTAGTGTTCCTAAGGAATCTAAGACAATCGAATTGCAGGTCTATGTTTATTCCGTTACTTTTTTAGCAGCTTACAGATCATTAGATTTCAACTACCTGAACCGTAGAAATAAATTATGATGATTATGATCAGAAGCGGCTGAGTCATAGCTGTTTGTTGTTTGTATAACATATCTTAGAAGTCTATTATCGTGCAGTTTCTGTGTACCGTAACATGGGAGACACCTTTAAAGGTAAATTCGTAGAATTTGCAATGAGACGAAAATAGTATATTGACGTCCTGCACATTACTATTTTTTTGTCAATTCAAAATTAGGATAAAATTTCTTGTCATAGTGTTCTTAGCCAACGTTATGAAATGTAGCTGCGACCAGCTACGATTCCTTTTATATTGATGTCTTATTGTTGCACTGTACTGACTCGAGACCTTGGCGGATAATGTAATCATCTGGGGATATTTCGCCACGATGGCATATTTTTTTAACACTGACGGCAATTTTGGATATGCCATGAATTTTGTAACTTTGACACTTGATTCTTAATCAGCAAACTTGAAAACCAAAGCTTTAGACCTGATTGCATAATTTTTCCCCTAAATTGTTGGATAAGCCATTTTGGATTTTGTTATTCCAAAACTTGATTCTGATTGATTTATCAAATGAAGCAGATGACACAACACATCTGGTCGATGTGGTCCCGAGAGTAATTGCACAACCTCAAATCAAGGACAAATGGAACCGCGAATGCTGGTCCTATTGAAGGAAGAAAAAACGCATCCATGGGAATGGAGAACAGACAGAATAGTAGAAACGCATCCAGGTATGGATGGTAAGATCCGTGTCGTCAGCGTTCGAAATCTAAATGGCTTCCTATAACGAGATGCCAATCGGATCTTCATTCTACAAATCAAGGAAACTCCTGCCCTGTTTTCTTTAAAGGCTCGAGCTTTTAAAGCCGCCGGCATAGACGTGCATCATGTTCGAAATTGCACTTGGCAACGCAGCAGCGGCAAAATTGTGGATTCTGATTGGAGGAGGAGCCTCCGCAAGATAGACCAATTGGGTGCCTACTTTATCGTATTTTCTTGTTGTGTATAGGAATCAAACTTGTGACTGTTATACAGTCAATTTATTCCAAAACATCACATCGACACCCAATGCATGGAGAGCATAGCGTCAACCTACTTATTGCCATTTTTTCCTACCTCTCCTGTACTACCACTAGCCGATACCGATGCCAACACGTGTGTAGTTAGTGCATTTAGAGTTCGTGCGTTTTCCTCTGTAAAGCCTGTATGATGTTCCAATTCCCTTGATTGCGTATTACTTATACGAGAACCCACTTCGATTATATCGATTGTCGGTTCATTAGATCTTTAATGGACTCAAAGGTACGAGTACACTGTATAATATGAGTTGAAGCTTATCACTTTGCCTGTGTGCTATTTATGTGATTGGTTCAGTTAGAAATATCTAATATCATTAGAGGCATGCAGTGCGGATCTGTTAGTAAATGAGTGATTGAAATTGAATCTCATTGAAGCCTTCCAAACTGGGTCTAATGAATATCTATTTATGAAATGATGCTGTTGTTTGTTATTCGATCTTGTGATTATAAAGTGCCCAACCATAGGAGATATACTAGTTAAGCAAAAATCGTCAGAATAAGCACTTAGTGTACATGGACTGGAAACAAAACACGGATTAAAACGGGAGTAGTTGTCTACACTACATAAAAAATGACAATTAGAACATGATAATTGAGAGGAAGATCAAAAAAGTAGCCACACAATAGCTCATATTAGGTTATAATTTGAAAAAGGCCAATTATATAGCCTAAACGTTAATAAGTTTGTCCGGTAGCCAGTTGTGGTGTCACAACCATGAAAGTAAGACAATTGTACAATGTGAAAGCTGTTCAAACAATCAATGTAGTGAAAAATAGGAACAAATGTAACATGACATCTTCAATAGCCTCTTTAAACGATTAAATTTGCCTTTAAAATATAGGGAACGCATCTTAAAGATCATTACATCATAAAAAATAATATTCATCCACATTAACCAATAATAAACTATGCAAAACACCTGTAATAGACATGCATGTTTCGTCTTTAGCCTAGACTCGTCAATATAGTCTGGCGATGTAGATTTAGACACCCATTGGTAGCTTACGAAGTCAAAGGTCCTAACACCTGGACTGCCTTGAAGCGGCAACAGATGTCCCTTACGACATCTGTCAACAACTGATTTACAGCGACATCTCTTGTTCTTCGTAAACATTATTTACGATGTACCGTTATCTCCGCTCATTCAGATCAGTTGTTAGCTCCTTAGAAGAATCTTCTAATCATCATAAATTTTGAAAACATATAGACCAATGATTCCACAGGCACATAAGGCGCACCAAATAGTGATTTTTTTTTATGTAATTGTTTTTCCACAATGACTTCTGGGTTATCATCGCTCCAACCCTAACACCTTTGTTTGTTGACGTAGCCATTTAACCAAAAGTGTGCTTTATCACTGAAAAATGAGTCTATTCATGATGAATTGCCAAACCAAACTAGCTTCAAATCAACCCAGAACTCACAGATCGGCTGTCACAGAAAACAGTGTTGCCAAATCAAAGTTCTCTGCCTCTAAAGAAACACCCTTTATATAACATATATTCATCCATCCCATACATTCATAAGGTCATCAACATGTCAAAAACTTCCGAATGAATTCAGCGGTGTCTTGACGATACAGCCATGGGAATATTTGCTCACACATTCTTACCTTTTGTAGTTGGCCGGAGTGCTCCAAGATATTTGCCTTGCCCCTCAAATATCTGGGTAAATACCAGAAGCAGACGTTCATATATTGCCTTTTGGATACTAACAGAAAGTCCGACCGTACGTTGATCTGATTCTCAAAGTACTCGGCGAGATCCATTAGGGTATCGATGTGGTTGGCGAAGCCTGTTGAACCCTATAAAAGTTAAGGTAGTTATACGAACCTCTGAGGCCGTGAATGCATTTATAAAAGTATTAGCAATGATGAAAGGGAATTCACAAACAAAACCGACTCCAAAAATGTACTAGGTATAAAAAAAAATAAAAAAACAATCTAGCTAGACATGTCGACGAGCCTTTGGTTGTTGTTGTGACAATGCTAACTGAAAGAATAAAAAACAACTAGTTTAAATTTTCACTTTCAATACATGAAGGAACATTTACATATTTGAGGTTTTTCTTGGATGTTTTATGACATCTATTTAACGAATATCTGTATTATTGTAGATTTTCCTTTCCTATTTAGCCTTCCGGTTTCTTTTTGCGATATACCAAATTGTTCAAAAATCAGTGAGGCTGCAGAGAACGCATTTTAGATTGACACATGATTTCATAGCACACGTTAGGAAAGAGATGATCTAAATAAATTTATAGGTAACTTCATTATGATGTATAATGACAATTTAGCGAGCAAGTAAGAAGTTCGGAGAATATTTCATTATTGCTTAAATATTAATTCATTAACATAAAAAAACATGTAGAAAATATAGTACAACAATGATATGTTCACGTCTAAGGTATCCCAGAATACAGGTGGTTAGGGGAATATTTGAATGGAACCCCCAGGGAGAAGGAGGAAAGGGATACCTACTCCAAGATGGGAAATATACATTTAGCATGCTATGATAGATAGGGATGCTATGCTCGATATGAAGCTCAGAGTATGTGACTGGGAAGCAAGAGAGTCGTGAAATGCTGAGAAGTCGAGCTCAACGGGAAAGTGCCCGAGAAGAAGAAGAACTTTCAATGATTACCTTGGCTCGCCACATAAACCAAAACTTGAAGACATCGCATTTTCTTCCACACTGCAGGTACTTATCGCCCATATCGTACGACCTGTCGTAGTGTTTGTCTTTCTGGAAGAGGTACTCTGCACCTCTAGAATAACATTTGTGAAGAATGTCTTTGTCTCTCACTAGTAATATGGAGCATTGCTGTGGTACGGCTAACAGTTTATGTGGGTTGATGATTATAGAGTTGGCTCGTTCGATACCTTGAATTGAGTTATTGCTTTATTAAATCAGTACAGTAGTTATAGTCTCTCAAGAAAAAACATCACGTGATAGAGCTTCAAATTAAAACAATTAAGGCTTTGCAGTGCAATTCATCCATTATATTTATCGAAAAATAATCCTTCTCGGAGTCAATACGTAGTTTTAAAAACTTGTCAAAGTGTGATTGGTTTGAGGTACAGTAGGTGTTCCCTTTCATCGCTAGTTTCAGTTTTGGAAATAGCCAGAAGTTGCACGGCACTAGATCAAGAGAGTTCGAAGTGAGGTATGGCATTACGATTTTGTATTTAACGCAAAACTCACGTCCATTTCCTCCCCCATAAGAAACGTGGGACAAATTGCGCGCAAACCGTTCTCAAATCTTCAGTCAGCATGCGGTGTATCACACCTTCAGGTATGCCAGGTATCTCCTTATTGAGTCTTCAGGACATACAACGGTCAAAGCGCAGAATTTTACGGCCTTCCTCAAAACTATATTCATTTCTCGAGATTATCGGCTTTGGTGAAGGTTTGTCGGCTTTAAGTTCTTCCCGATGATCTGGAAAATTCGCTAACCATCGGTATACCTATGTACTAGATAGACGCTGACCACCATATTCGTTTTTTATACAGTCGAATATTTCTTGAGCAGTTTTGTCCAACTTAAGACAAGACTTGACATAATTAATTGCTCCATACTGAATTTTCGAGCATTGGACTCCATGGGCGTTTGGCTATAATATCATACCTATCGATAAAACAATAGGAATGGTATAACATTTGGTGTGTAAAACGGAAGATGGAGAAATATATTCAAATTCGCATGTAGAAACTCGAAATAAAACTTGCCCCACTGCAGCATTCATACCACACCTTCTAGTTGCCAATCAGACGCTCTGTCGCTAAGCTAAGTAGACACTCCGCTTAGCTCATCAAGAATGCAGATGTAGGCCGCACTCCTCCGAAAGTGGGTCGGTAAAGATCTCCAACCGCGGTTACCGTCATCGAACAATCATATAGCCATAATGTAGGAAACAACTGGTAACCAATCCGTAAAATGGAAGCTGATAATGTATATAAATTCGTTTTTCTCATCTGACAGTTCAGACAAGCAATCTGAAGGTTTGGATTCAAATTCTGAATTGCACCAAGTTTTGTGTATCGGCTAACATAGATACAATAAACACAATATATACCATTTAACTTTGCTCTATGCTTCTGAGAGAATATCAAGCCTCCACCCCAAGCTGCGTCTATGTGCAGCCACAGGTCGTACTTTTTGCAAATATCTGCTATTTCGTCAATTGGGTCGAATGCTCCTCTTACTGTTGTACCTGCAATACGTATCATAATGTTAGCAAATGATCGCTTAGCGCCTATAAATCACACTACAATAATTGATAAGGACTATTAGGGTATGTCCATATCGATCCACCACACATCACACTGCACTTTGTATTGAACCATAGTATCTCCTCTACCTCGCACATAGCATTGTCACCCGGTGTCCATGGCTCACCGCACCCGCACACATGTCATTTTTAATTACTGAGCAATAAGCGTCCAAATGTGAGCTCGACTTAATCTTCATCAGCTGAAGGTGATATTTTGTTTAATAATAGCTTAATAAAGTGGTACTTTATTACAAATAGGAGGGAGAATCCTTTGAATAAAAAGTGAAGCGTCTTTGGTGAATTATACTATATCTTTTATGACCATAGAAAAAAAAACAGCATTTCTTTGAGTACATGCGACCGTGAATTGATAAACTTCAGTATATAATAAAGAAAACTGGCGACAAGGTAGATATTTTTTGAACTTCCATTCCCAACCTAAAGCAATTGAGGAAAGAGGTGAGTGTGCGATGTGCGATGGTCTGAGAGATACTAAGCTCGACTTCACTGTGCCATACTATGGTAAAATAAGGCCATGCGTTTAGTATACATGTATTACTCAATGCTATAATTTTTCACAGAAGTTTCACATATAGTTAAGCTGTATAACTTGCTACCGGGAAGCTACAAAAGTCTAAAGGTATATGGCCACTGAAGCCAAGCGAATGAAAGAGAAGAGGAGAGAAGAGAAGAGAACAGAACAGAACAGAACAGAACAGAACAGAACAGAAGAGAAGAGAAGAGAAGAGAAGAGAAGAGAAGAGAAGAGAAGAGAAGAGAAGAGAAGAGAAGAGAAGAGAAGAGAAGAGAAGAGAAGAGAAGAGAAGAGAAGAGAAGAGAAGAGAAGAGAAGAGAAGAGAAGAGAAGAGAAGAGAAGAGAAGAGAAGAGAAAAAGAGAAGAGAAGAGAAGAGAAGAGAAGAGAAGAGAAGAGAAGAGAAGAGAAGAGAAGAGAAGAGAAGAGAAGAGAAGAGAAGAGAAGAGAAGAGAAGAGAAGAGAAGAGAAGAGAAGAGAAGAGAAGAGAAGAGAAGAGGAGAGGAAGAGAAGAGAAGAGAAGAGAAGAGAAGAGAAGAGGAAGAGAAGAGAAGAGAAGAGAAGAGAAGAGAAGAGAAGAGAAGAGAAGAGAAGAGAAGAGAAGAGAAGAGAAGAGAAGAGAAGAGAAGAGAAGAGAAGAGAAGAGAAGAGAAGAGAAGAGAAGAGAAGAGAAGAGAAGAGAAGAGAAGAGAAGAGAAGAGAAGAGAAGAGAAGAGAAGAGAAGAGAAGAGAAGAGAAGAGAAGAGAAGAGAAGAGAAGAGAAGAGAGAGAAGAGAAGAGAAGAGAAGAGAAGAGAAGAGAAAGAGAAGAGAAGAGAAGAGAAGAGAAGAGAAGAGAAGAGAAGAGAAGAGAAGAGAAGAGAAGAGAAGAGAAGATATTTTGGCGCAATTGATTGTGTAAAGGAAAATGCGGAAAAAACCTCTTCGCTATAACTGGCGAGTAGGATAAGTCAAAATAGCTTCAAACTCTGGGTTGTTCATATCCGTATTGTAAGTAATTTTACCCGTATACACGTAAAGGAAAGGAACAAATACCCTTAGGACGTAGTATTGAAAGACTATGTCAAAAAAAAATTAACAGAAGCTACAAACTAAAGTGTGATCTTTTTTAATTTTGCTCTACACAATACACTGTTGTATCTTATTCATCAGGAAAAACAGTAAAGTATATAAGATAAATATATTAGCTCAGTAAAAATGCATTCGCTTTAATAATCAAAGAGGTATTTGATAAGTGGTATGAGAATCAAAAATTGGTCATTTTAAATTGATAATTGCTTGATCAAGTAGTGTCTCCAAACCTTCATTCTCAACTTTGAACTGAGGAATTTCCAGATACAATAAAAAAATAAAAAAACTGTTTTGCTAAATGTTTATTAAATCTTGGCACAATAACTATTGACTCACAAAACTATCGTCTTCTTTAACTGGAAAGTGGTGGGGCTCCAGGATAGTAATATATTTAATATTATTTTAACCGCAATAATAACTATATTTATATGCCTCGTAAATTTCAACTCACATACATAGAAAAGTATAAGCAAAATTACAGAAGCAAATTGACACTACCTTTCAACAAACGGTACCGAAAAATAAAGTAACAGGTTTTATGACAAACATGTATTGTCTGTTTTGATATCTCTTCCACTTGATATCAAAGGAATGGGTATATGATGGTTTCTTGTATGTACGAGTATATATATATATATATATATATATATATATATATATATATATATATATGTTTGCGTCAGGTATATGTATCTTTATAAGTGAAAGAAAGAACAATTGGTAGCGAATCTTCGACTGTACATCATCTACTACCTTTTTGATAAATTAACCGATATGTATGTCAACTTCTTGATACAAATACTAAACACCACAAGATAGCAAATAACTTTATCCAGAGATTTGTCTCCTTACCTAAGGTTGCAACGACCATGAAAGGGACAGAACCATCGTCAAGTTTCTCCCGTATCTTGCTCTCTAGGCTTTCGCGGATCATTTGTCCCACATCGTCTGTCCTTACACTGATTACATTTTCTTCTCCTATTCCAAGAAAGGCAGCAAACTTGTGAACTGAGTAGTGGCACTCTTCCGACGCGAAGAGTACTAGTTTCGGTAGATGGCTTGTGCCTTTGCTCTAAAAATAGAATCGGAGGGCTTACTACACTTTGTAGCCTGTAACGAACTGGATGAGTGCATGAAGACTGGGCCAGTAAAGACCTGTAGGTATAAGGAGTGAATAAGTCATTGTTTACCTTTATATAGGGAAACTTGTTATATCTGGCCAGATTAATCGCCGTCCCATTCCCGAATGATCCTCCTGGACAGAAAAGGCCATCTTCCCAATCTGGAGCCACCATGCTACAGACCTCACGCATCACGTGTTTCTCCATTAGGGTGAAGACTGGGGCGACCTCATAGGTGTAGACGCTAGCATTCAGTGCGTCCGTTAACCACTGTCCTGCCAATCCATATGGATCCAACCTGGAACAATAAAATACGGTAAGATTTATACATTAGAACATTATAAAGTGCTGAGAAGTCAAGCCAGTAGTTCCAAGTAAATGGAGTGTCCAATTCAATCCTCTTGTTTTTGCATCACTCTGTGCAAGCTTTGTTGATAGTTCTCTATAATGTGCAAAATACGGGTGAGTTCTAAACTTGATTGTGGTAATTTTTTATGTGCTTTTATAAATTAACAAAAAGCATGAAGATTATGTCCCCTGAAAGTGAGTTGAGTGATGACCCATTCTTGTGCACTCATACAGACAATATACCATAGATGCTTCTGAACAGGGGCACAAAATACAGAATGCAGTGGATCTGGTTGAAGGAAATATAGAAAATAACGCTATAATAGTGAAGGCACTGTCTTTTGAATTATTTCATCAAATACAAAATGCAATCAAAAAATTATATTTATTTTAATTTTCTAACAAGTTTATTATCACTATTATCTAACAAGTTAATTATCACTATTATTTTTACTATACAAATTCCAGAATAGGACACTGACCAATTTTTTTGTGTCAGTTTTTAGGACTGTGTCCACAGAGTAACCACAGTAAAATCTGCTATACTTCGTTGAGGTGCCAATAAATAGCTTTTTTGCCATGCTGAAAAATTTACTCTGATGCATATAAATACTTGTTGCATTGGAAGCTTCAAGACGATGTAGTTGCTTCAATAATTGGTTTTTGATGTATCTATCGGTTGGTGTGGTTTCAAAACTACTCTACGATTCATCATCATTTTTCAAAAGATACAGAATCGTGACGCCTATAATTGAAGTATATCTGCAGGATTTACAACATGTCCATTTCACAGCCACAAAACCAGCATACACGGATAAAGGCATGTCAAATTGTGGGGCGTGTCCTGCCTTGGGAGCGTAGGATGACCAATATGGTTGGGGGTACAAGGCCTCACAATAAGACTGTTATCCAGTCTATACATCAGTCTATACCTGTTCATGACTGACGTTGAACAACTGCCTGCAAGAAGGATCTTTGGATCTCTGGAAAATGATTCCTCTGCTCATAGCAGCTCAAGTCATATGGATTTGACTGGGTTTTGGATAAAATACCTATGCCATTCATCCAGTTGCTGTCAAAAAAGCAATGCATATCCTTTTAAGATTCTCAATTACCTTTTTACATGACGTTCTTGTGATTAAAGGTTTTCTGGCAATGAAAACAAGAGGAAGAAACAGCTTAAATGTTGAAAACGGTTTCCCATTTGCACTGACTAATATGGAACAACATATTCAACAACTGGTTGATAATATGCAGCAACCATGGTCGTAATAACTATGTTTTACTTTTGTAGGTTAATTATAATCTCGATGAAAAAGCGTACACAGACGATAACCAAAAGTAAAGTGCTTATTTCCTTAACGGAGTTATGTCAGTCTTAACAGTTCTTCTATGACCTAGTCACCTGGATTCTACTGCCATTAGTTATACATAAAATCGAGTGTACATGTGACTTATAAGTTTGTGTCTAAGATATTATCATAACTCTCAAAGAACTGTTGGATATGACATCCAATCCAATTCACAGCTTTGCGGCCTGGTATATTCAAAAATCAAACACTATTATAGTATTCTAACTCGCATAGCTAGCTGTATATTTAACCATACTTACAATTCTTGCAATATTACAATACTACTACTTCTGATGTACAATGTAGCTATGTCAAAGCTGAAGGAATTGAATAGCTTGTTCTCTGAACCCATGAGTATATATTGGGTTAAATTAATACCATCATGTCAAATGACCACGTTTCAATTCCCTATGAAATATTAATTTTCGATGTTCAAATTTACAAATGCAATAATGGAAACGTCTATCTAATTTCGAGAGATGATACATCGTTTTTCCAGTGCAATGACTGACAATGTGCAGTTAATTCAACGAGGATTTCCATCAAAAATTGTACACATGTAAATCGGGAGTTCACAGTGTGAAATAACCTTTTCAGCAGATGCAACAGAATGTTTCCTTCCTGTGCAGCATATACATAGATACATTGTTAACTTCAAAAACCACCAGTGCCCATTTGATTATTCAAAAAATACTAGGAAAAAATATTGCATTCACTGTAAAATACGATATGAATATTTTTTCAACGCTACTTCCTGAATGAAGTGAAAATGGGTACCATCATTTTTTTTGGTAACTCGCATTTCCATCTCCAAAACTTTATCGTCGCACTAGCACACAAAGTTTGGCAGTCCGACTCTGATTGAAATCAGGCTGTCAGACTGACTTACAGTAGTTAAAACATCGTTGAAATATATAAACACTACCTTAAAGAAAATAAATATTTTAGATGCGTATATTAATCTGTCCCAGATAATAATAGTGATCGTAAAATCTCATTTTGCGAAAGGACGTCATGAGTGCGTTGAACGTCACCATTTTCATTATGAATTTCAAATTAAGATCTCGGTGGGAGCTGCTTCCGGAAGAAAACGTTTATTATCGAGAGGGGGAGTCCTGGAATGAATGAATGATTTTTCCATCTGCTTTCTAAGGAAATAACTTCATCCACCTAGAACTGCGTAGTTATCGATTGACTAAGCTGATCCACAAAAATGAAACTTCATTGTTATCTGGCATCTGATGCATAATTTAAGTAGTTCTAGAGCTTTTATAAAACAAGTTTTCAAGTGAAGAGTGATTATAACACCAAATTAATCAAAATAATAAGCATTACGATTATCTTTTCACGTGCGACTACTTTGAAAATAATTCTTTGAGTACAACTACAATCTAACTAAATGCAACAAGGCTTCGAAAGTATCTTTAAACAGGTATCTACCAATGACAACCCTGACAAAATATCATATGCTGGGCGATCAGTCGTGGTGATGAAGGGACACACAATACTAGAATCGTCTTCAGTCAAGCTCCTATGTTGTTTTGATCCCTGTACTAATTTGTATAGTTTCCCTGCTGGTACTGCAGACTACTATTACTATTTGTTCTAATCTAGGCTTCCCAAAGAGCTGTTTTTTATTGTAGTCTTGTCCAGGGCACTCCTAGAGAAGGTGAAAGGCGAATCTGTGCCTTCCCAGCATTGTCTGCAGTTGAAATCTCCATTATAAAGCTCTAATATGTACAGGTACTCTTTCAGGACACAGTGTTCTGTGGGGAGTCCAGTTACTACACGCAACTAGGTTGAGGAATGGGTGAAACTTCAGCAGAAGTAAGATTGCCACTTGGATGGCTGGATGCAGGCATGGGAAACCAGTGGGTAGCAGGATGATTCTTAGTTCATTAGCTAAAGATTCCTGTTTAAAGCAATTAATTCTCTAGCCGTTTTTGAGCATGATGAATCATTTCCCATGCCTTATGCTGAGGTCTCACCGATTCCTTGACTTGACTCCTTACTGTGTTTTTAGAGATCCACAAGGCTGGCTCTGGGCGGCTGAATGAGGAAGGTGATCCCTTTCAGGCAATTTCAACTGACTTTTCATTGCCGATAATTATTGAATACCCTGGTACTCCCTTCAAAATTAATTTGTTGTTGCACACTGAGTATCGCCTGACTGTCAGTGAATATAGTGATCCTTTTGTTGGTACCTGAAGACGATTGAAAATACATCAATCAAAATGATTGCAAAATGCCCAAGACTGTGGAAATCCCAATCAGTGTTACTGAGACGTAATATTAAATGACGAATGATTCCAGCGTTAACATATTTCATAAGTCAATTGTATTAAGAGTAAATATTTGCACAATCAAACCAAAGGTTGCGCGTGTGTTTGTTTGTGTCTGGAGTTTTTTCCCAAGATAAAACTCATATATATCAGTGTTCGGAGTAACTCGATATATATATCGTAAGAAGGGTCCCTTGTTTATCTGTAGTAGGTTGGCTTTTTCATGTTAAAAGCTTCGATGGCTGGAAAATGGAAGAAACATTTATTGAGCACTTCAGTTCTTTGCATCGTATAAGGGTATACCAGTGAAAAATAAAATCTATTTATAACGAGAAACATAGCTATTTTGGGTTATTTAATTGAGAAAATGCTTTGTGAAGCTCTTTATAGCTTCAATTCTCATCACCGTATCATCGTTTGTATCTTGATATCAAGGCAGAGAACGGATTATGGAGATTCCAAACAGTCTAATTGTTTTCATAGTGAAATAGCATCAATGAAAACTAAATAAGATGGAATTTCCAGGCAGATAATATGAAGTCACTACTATATTATACTGGGTATAAATAAAGGAATTATAACATTTTACACATTAAACATGATGAGGATTTTTGAAATCATGTAAATGGTAAAGTTATAGAGGTTCTACTCCAGCCTTGGTAAAAATCTAAATAGGTACCAGTGTCAGTAATCATTATAATATGAATCCATGTATTTCACGGTGTGAGATTATTTAAGATTCACAATTTCTGAGAATTGAAATTTTTTATGCATCCTAATTCTCGAGATAACTTAATGTCAGGGGGTGGAAAGATTTAGATTCGTCCAATTTATTATTTTCCTTGTGACTTGTGGTCTATATCACTGAAGCTCATATCACTCATTTCTGTCGGCCTCCCTGCCTCATAGTTGCTATGGTTGTGAAATGTCCTATCACCCCAGTCTCATTATTCACTGAACCATTCAATCGATTATTGAGGAAACATTATACTGTGGAGCAATAATTTTTTCTTCAGAAGGTGTGCCAAACTCATCACTTACTTCCAGAAGCAAGATGAGAAAAAGTATTGTACTTAAGCCTTAGAACAATTATTTTTTAATTTTTTAATATTCAGCCAAGTGTTTAGCATAAAATACCATGTGACTCATTTCCTTCAGTTATTCTGCATTATGTATGTCCGGTAATGCTTGTATAACTGTGGAATCACTAATATGTTCTCAATGATATCGGGGAGGTTCCACTGGCGTAATACAAGAAAACTTTTCAATGGTTTAAATTGATCTAATAACGGCGAAATAATCGAAAATTAGGAATATACTCCGTTTTTAGGCATACGATGCCCCCAGTATCTTGTTGATGTTTGAGCCAATACGATAAATTGATTTTTTTGAACATAGGTATTTTAATCACGTTGTAGTGCTTGTATTTGTGTTTTATACTTGCCACTCAGTCTCTGATCAACTGATGTAAGATTTGCGGAAATATGGCAATAATTTGTAGTATGTAACATTCAGATGTCTATTTGCTCCATTATAACATGCTATTATAAGTTTCATCCCTATATATTCATGTATGTATTAATGTCTATAAATATCAACGAAACTCAATTTATGAACGAAACTTTTATATACAAGACGTGATCCATGTTACTTTGTATTTTGCACACATACTATCCATGTATGATGATGCAATAAGGAAACTATTAAAATTACTTTCTTAAACGAACTAAAAAATCTTGAAAAAATTTAATACACAGGAACCAGCAGCAAACTTCACAAAAAGTGATATATTATTCATGGAAAATTTGTTGTTTAATGTAAAGAACGTATAATGCTTGATATCAACAAGTACACATTTTGTAGAGCGAGTGATCAGTTGGACAACGTACATAAGGCCGGGGCATAATACATAATGTCACCGACAGAGTTATGAAAAAACGCCATTTATTACAATTATTTTTACCTCCTTAGCAGTTACCACAAAATGTGAGGTCTTTGTTTCACAGATACTTAGTTTTTCTTACTTTATGACAAATACACCGAATATATCCTTGCCCTCAACATTCAGACGACATCATTTAAGCAGACTAAATCGTTCCTTGCACAGTGTGAGTCGGTTTACTGAATAGAGTTGATTCAAAACACAATCACATATTTATATTATCAGACACATTCACACGATCACGTGACAATATTCATAATGACCGGACACTGTGAGAAATAATAAAGTTTCATAATAATCATTTGACCTAACGAAGCTTCCCATTATTCATAATGCCCGGGCATTGTAAATAATGTTCTCATAAATCACTTGGTCCGAAACATAAATAGTTCACAATGTGTTTCTTAAAGATAAAGCTTTTTTGCAATAATATTGACAATAAAATCTTGAAATTTGAAAGGTTAATACTAACTTTCTTCGCGGTATCCTATTACATGTTTTTCATTCGATTGATATTTGACTTGAATTCAAATATTGTGCTCACCCAGAAAACAGCTGATTAATGAAATACGGATGCCCAGTTTTGACACTAAACTTGATGGTGTTCCTTAGCAGATTAATCAGCTTCTCCTGGCAATCACCATTCTGCTTCAGACCGAAATCAAACTGTTCCTCTAATTGCTCCGGGGATTGCCACAGAACAACTTTATCCTGACGAGTGGTGAAAACAATATTTTTGAACAGTAGATCCACGACCTTCTGCAAAAACTCTCCGTGCTTGTCGACTTCCGGTATTGGACAGAAGTCGTTCATTTTAAACTGAGGCTTAAATACGTACTGAACGCTCGAGATGTTTATTAACTTTTTATATTTTCCCTGCTACGTACATCGTTAGGTTTAATAAAAACATCCTAATTAATGGAACGACTAACAATGGGCTGGAAATTATTGAAATAGGTGAATTAAAGAATTATAGAAAGAACGGACTGTTAAAGCTGGGAAGCTGGGAGATTAATTGGAGGAGCAAGATTTCCTGAGTAAATTGCTTTTCATGTTGAAGGCAAGGCAAGAAGAATAACTAATTGGGAGAGTTAAGCGGAGCTCACTGGGTACTTTTTTGAATTTCCATACAATGGGCGTTTGTTCTTTGTTATAGTCTAGTAAAATTAGGAGTGATGAATCAAAATTGCCTGGCCGTTAATTAAAACAACATATAACTGCGAAATGAACTTTCTTAACGTTGCAGGTGCAGGTGCAGTTGGTGAATCAACTTCTGCTAACATGACTAGCATCATGAATACTTGCCGGTATTTCTCATTATCCCTATAAATTCTCTTTAATGTACTCGGAACTGGTATTTCATGTATTTCTGTCTCAGTGGAAGCTAACATACACGTTTAATCCTTTTATTATTAAGTAAATAGACATTATCAAAAGTTTGATTTCGGACTTCCATTGTCTATAAAATTTTGAGTATCACGACGTTTCGATTGATATGCTATCTTCAATCGTCTTCAGGTGAACTGTGCGCGGTCTGTTCTGATTGGTTCCCGATGCCCGGTATTCCGGTCTGATGACGTGGCTGTTTGTCGGTCACAACGACACGTCACCAGACGGGGTATAAATAGGCATGAAAGGAACGTGTTCGCCAGTTCACCTGAAGACGATTGAACATAGCACATCAATCGAAACGTCGTGATAACAAAATTTTATAGACAATGGAAGTCCGAAATCAAACTTTTGATAAATCCACCTTGTCTACAAGTTTCAAACAACAGTAAATATACATTTCTGTGATTTTATAAATATATTTTATTCTTGTCTTGTTGCCTTATGAAAGGCCTTGCTCACATCAAATTAAGGACCTATCTATGCTATTCCGTCAAATAGTATGATCAAGTTTTCTTGAGGAGTAGTAGTTGGTTTACTTATGTTTGTTTGTGAATTTGGCTGAAGTTTTCATGCTCTTCTGATGCTCAGAAGGTATTTACTTTTTTTTTCTCCTAGCATTGACCTCAGACATTTGTCTTTTAGCCACAGAGGATTATATGGTCATACAAGCATATATGCACAGATATATACATATTTACTTTTTCAATGGTCCTAAATTATGAAAGTATAATACGGAATCACCATCCATAACGGTTTAAATCAAGCAAATAGCGATTTAAAACAGTATTTGAGTTTTTTTAGAGCATAAGGGACTCGAACCCGTGCCTCCCACATTCCATGCTAACGTCGTAGTAGCTCGACTATCACACTATGGTGTCGAGACCATGACAAGAGGATATTTTCGTGAACGCCATTAACTCCCTGTGTCTCTTCAACTCAAAATCGCGCACAATCTTGAGAATATAATTCGCAGCACACTTCTCTGGTCATTTAGCGAGCATAAACATGTTCTGTGATTCCATTACCTCCAGTGGAATGAATCAAGGTCTGTAACTGTATGAATATAGGGACATACATTAAAACAACCATAGTGTAGTATCTCATAGAGACATTGAACATATATTTTAGTTAAACTTCCGCTTTATCTAAAATGAATTTTATCCGATAGTTTTTGTTGTATGGAAACAGCATAAATACAAACCGCATATCATGTCCATGTACATATATCCACACGCTGCACGCCCGATGTAACCGTTATTATTCATGAAATGAAGCAGCACTGCAGTGCAGCGGGATGAGGACCACGCACGTCACATAAGGCAGGTTTAATTAAAAAACATTAATAAATATACGATGCTAATGGTAACAAGGACGGACTACATTACCGCAGCACTGAGATAATGAGGTGTACGAGCGTCAGTTTTTAGGTTTCAAGTAGGCCATGGATGTTCACATCTGTCGTTATTAGAAGGTTCTCTCTCGGAGAGTCTTTTGAGTTCGAGTTTTAATCTGAACTGCTTAAAATCCGCGCACGAATTATAGAGTCGGCTTAACTGGAACAACTCAAACCAAAATAATAGAAATTGGTCATAGTAATCAAATAATAGATAAGATTGATGAGATTTCGTGTGCCTTCTCTATTGCTGTTTATATAACTTAAGCAGGCAGAGTATTCACTGCAAGGTAATAATTGCATTCAAAGACATCCAGAAAGATCAAATTCTACCAAAGGCTTACTAGATATCAATCATATGATAGGCAACGAGGATAGACCAAGTATGCTTCATAATTAAGTGTAGATATGCATAGGCTAGATTCGCCAGTATAGCCTGGCGGTCTAACTGAGGAAAGCAGTTGGGTGGTATATACGTAACCCAGTCAGGGGGTTCAATACTCATCCCCAAGCGTCGCGTACTATGGCACTATCCATTCTCAAGAAGAGGCACATGCATTGGCCCCGAACCCTTGCTGGGTATAACGAACTTGAGAAAGCATGGTTGGGGAAAGATGACAGTAGACCGTCTAAGATATTCATAGCAGGCCCCATCAAGCATAGGGAGCTATGGCTATTGAACCGGGGAGGGATTCATGCCACTTGTTAGTAGGAATCTTCATATGTCACTGCAGGAACGTTCGACACCAAGGAACTACCATGTTTCTGCCATAGTTCTAGTGATGGTCCTCGTTAGTGTTAGACGCTTGGAGATGAGTGTTGATAATTGTAATAAAATACGTGATTTAATTGAATGAAAACATAAGAAATTCAAAAATATATACGAAACCCTGACTACACCGTAGTAAATCAAGGGACTCAATTCCCATCGAAACACTTTTCCGTCTATTTTTACTATTGCTATTTGTTTGCTTTCTCGTGAAATAACTTAGGTCTTGTAATCCTTCAAGAGAATGCAATAGCTTGGGGAATAGAATAAAGAAAAATTGATAATTTGTGTACGTATCAAGGATCAATGACAACATAAAAATTAGAGCGAAGAATGTAAAATAATGTTTGAAAGTAATCTCAATTTTATAACATTGAATAAACAAAATATTGCAGTCTAAAATCAAAGAAAATCATCTAATTATATCAAATTCGTGGACTTTGTATCGCTCAGGATCAAAATTTTAATCGATAAAAACTATTTTTTTGTTTTTGATTGCGGTTTTTCATCGAAGTGTGGCTTTTTAGCCTTTTATAGCAATAATTTACACAGGTTGAATTTTTCTTTCGTTTACACCTATTATTCTTATATGCGCCCATGACCACAAAGACGCTTTATGCAGTACTGTTCATTATCTTTCACTTGATATTATGCGTTAGGTGTACAGCTATTGTTTTCAGTCTAATTAATCTACTGTAATGTGTAAACATAGTAGCAGTTGTTCCAAGGAGGTCGCAGGACGCTAAGTAATGGAAACGGCTGCCTGTGATATGCTAAAGATCGCCCTTCACATTTGCATATAGATTCGATGCCTCAGGGATGTTTCAGGCTACTTAAGCGAACTGTTGATTTAGATTTAATAAGCTACATTAGATCGTATAATATTTTCTACTGAGTGATAATAAAAAAAAGGATTGGGTGTAAAGCTTTACAATGCTTACTGACATTTACAAGTACAAAATGATGTAGATTGTAGATGCTCTTACTTGGTGAAGCTCTTCCAACATGCAGATGAAAAGATACACAGTTTCACAAATAGAACTCATTCTTTCAGCAAGGCGTTGCGGTTTCGGCTTAGATCATCGCCGATTTGAATATAAATCGGAACGATTTATATAAGAAGAGTTTTATTTGTGAAAGTGTTTGTTAATTGCACAATCGTTTTATCTGCAAGTACAAAATGTGAAAAAAGAAACTTAAAATGTCAATTTTTTTACCTTGAACTATGAAAAGGCTAAAATAGAGATGACATATTTGAATTGTTGGTAAATCCAAAACTCTGAATATACACTCGTGTCTTATAACATAGAACGAAGCATACAGTAGAGTGATCCATAGCCAACAAAAGTATATCCACACAATTGGAATCCAAGAGTAAATCTGACAGAAAACTTGTGGTTCATCCGTGATTAAGAACGTTCTGATACAACGTTTGATGCATCTAGATTGTTTGCAAACAACAAAAAGAGCAGCGGTGGAGTGCAGACTCTGATTTCTGAACACGCATTGAGGTGGAAGGTTACTGATACATTCTGATACGTTCCGATACAACGTTTGATGCATCTAGATTGTTTGCAAACTACAAAAAGAGAAGCGGTGGAGTGCAGACTCTGATTTTTGAACACGCATTGAGGTGGAAGGTTACTAAATGGGTACAAACAAAGTAAGTTGTTTCGGCATTTACTATTCCAGATTACTGCATTTTAATTGAATAAAAATCATAAAATATAATGAAATTACATGACAAACTCTTAGAAAATGGAGTAAGTCATCAGTCTTAGGTTTTTTAACATGTTTGTTAATCTTTAGGGCTTCCAGTTGAAGGATGTTGATATGACAAATTATTCGAATCTTTTATTCAGACAAATCAGTAGCATGACTTGTTCGAATTCAAAAATATTTGTCGCTTAGGTAGTGACCTAATGCCACCACCCTTCGGTTTTCCGATATCCGCTATCTGCACTTTCCAAAATTCAAAGAAATTCCGAATCTCCACATCAATAAGTAATGCCCCGTCTCGATCGGGCGTTGCCGGCCAACTTCGGGTGCGGTCGACACCGGCGAATCCCCGTTGCAGTCAATATGCCCCGCGCCACCGTCACCAGCGCTGCTTTCCCGAGTTTTCCCCGCGATTTTCCGACGATTTGCGGGAAACTGTGAACGCGCGTTACGATCTCCACGCGCTTCAGGACTTTTCGCTCGCGCCTGTAGCCGGAATTTCTACCGGATTTTCCGCCGGAAAGTGTTAGGTTCGTGTGATGTGCGTGTGAGGACCTTTGTATGTATGTGTGATTGTGTGACAGGTCTGGGGACGTACTATCGAGTGATGATTTACCGCAGTTACGTCTGATCTGTTCTGTTTATGGTAAGCTTTCCACAATGTCCTATATCTCCAAATTTTCTTCCATTTTGAACGGTTATAAGAAACTATTATTTTGAGTAATACTCACTGCACTGCACTGAATTTAGTAGAATAATGGTAAAAAGTATAAAAAAGTAATGATGTGTGACTGATTACTAATAATTGTAAGACCGTATATATTTACCTTTTCCACTTTTGACATTCAAAGTGACACATTTCAGAACTGATGACAGAAAGTAAAATCTGATTCATCTAGTAGAAAAAAGCTCATTAAATGGAGCAAGTATAATAAATAATTACCATAATCTTTATAGTGTAGATTACAGGATCTCTCACTTGGAAAACCTTCTTCGTCATTGAGAATAAACTGTGCAAATTATTCACCAATTTTCACAAATATATGTTGGTTTTCTTTAAGTTTTGCTTTAATATATGGAGCATCGTCTGATTTCATCCTAGTTATTAAATCAAAGTTCATCATATATAGCTATTGTTCTATTGAAATGTTTTATCCATTATGGGTATTAGGGGATAATATTTTTTTAGCGAGTGCATTTGTACTTTAAGGCTGAGGAAAGTTCCCAGATAATCTCAACCATCGGCGTTAAAATTCTCTCAATATGTATGTCCTGAAGTATTATCCTATTTCTTAATTTATTAGATTCTTTTAATGTATTTTATTACTCAAGATATTTTCTTTTAGTAGGTTTACATACCCAGACGGACTGTATGACCCTGTCAATTTGAAAAAGTATTTCATCATTAGCAGCAAAATACTTTTAAAGTTACATAAAGCCCAGATTACTAGACCGACCGACAGACCGATAGACTTACAGGAAAAAATGTGCAAACACAAACTTTTACATATAAATGTCGGTTGATGCTTAAGACATTGCTAGACTCAATGAATAGAAATCTGCAATTCTAGCATTTTGTTTATGATGTCTAGCTATTGTTCTATTTGTTCTAATTATTTTATCTGTTCTGCGTCTTAGCAGGTTACATCTTTTGGCGTATACAGTTTCATTAGTTTTAAGGAAAACTTCTAGAAAACTTCAACCAGCGTCGTTAATATATTTCAAGGCATTCATTGTCCTGATATGTTCTATTTCTTAAGATATTATATTCCTTTATACTATTCTATCATTCAAAACATCAAGATATTTTCAAGAGTAGGTTTACTGTTTACTCACGCACTCTGTGGTTGAGGAAGGAGCATTTTCATTCTCATTTCAGTATAGAAATACCATTTTCAAGTTATGTAGAGCATATGGATCATTTATTTATCGAATAGTTCTCTGTTACTCACTCTTCCAAAAGTTACTGCTACTTGACCGTTAATCACCAATATTTTAATTGGTAGCTTTGCATGAATTGGGGTGTGAAACCAATTGCGTCATCACAGCACCAAAATAGAAATTCAATCAGACCTGTCGGCGACAATTTCAGGCAGATTTTATTTTTGGTTTGATTCCTTCTAAAAATTTAGCAGCATGATCCAGAGACTTCTGAAACGTCTGAGGATATAGCTTGATCATTTTTTATTTATTCTTTTGTCTTAGATCTCTGTGTGTTTGTCTGTATCTTGTCGTTGATCTCTATTAGGGTTAGAGATCTAGCGGGCCAAATCTTTACTGGAGATGCATATAGACAGATTAGCTAAACGACAAACCAACAGATCAACGAGGTAGCACAACGAAAAGAGGATAAAAATCAGTGTTGTATTTTGTGCTGCGTACTTCACACAATATGCAGATAATATCCAAACTAATAACCTACTAAAAATGTTTTTGACTACGCTGGGAAAAATTGGGAATACAAGAATAAAATCGATCAAGGCACTATTAGTAGCATCATTCGATGTTTTTGAGGTCCTCAAAATATTTTGTTTTGCGTAAGAGGTTATTCTACCAGTTTAATCAACACAGCCATCTAATAAATCAGCGATATTTTAATTGGTAGCGACGTGAAACTCTTGAGACGCAAAATTGGCGGCGTCATTGGAACGAACTCCGAGCGAATAAGAATTATTGCGTTTTTCATTTCTACGATAATTGAACTCACCTATAACTTTTGTCATTTTTCATTCATTATTATCTTTTGATCATTACTCCTCTTCCGTATAATCTGATCCACATGAATTGTGCTACTTGACACGCACTATGAATTTACAAAGTTTCACCAAAAACATCTGATCAGCTCGTTGACAAATTTGCTTTCAACATCCTGCAACTAGGGAACGAAGCTTTACACACTTATACGTCGTAAATTTTCAATTCGTTCTTACCAATAAATGCTTTGAAACTATAGCAATATGAAATAGTGTAAATAATTTTTTTTTCGAAAAAAGTCATCTATTTGCATGATATTAGTGAAGAAATGTACATTTGAGGAAATCCTGTTTTTCAAAAAAATTACCGTGCAGCGCAAACGGAACGATTTAGAAAAGATAAGTAAACTTTACAATTTGTAGAAAATCATCTCAACAGTGAGATATTTGCAATGCTGCAGTTAGGTCAAGTATGCCGCGTTTTATATAGGTATGTTTTAATAACCGCATACTACGATAAATTTATTTCATTTTGAATATTTTTATGCATTTAATTGCTGAGCCAGGACTGAGGCGGGACGGCAAAAATGTCAGAAAAAGGTACAATAGTAACTTCAATAGTTTTATCCCGACCCAGGTCTCAGTCACCGCCCAAATGGTGGGAGTTTTGGATCAATATATTGTGCGTTGTGATATGGATACATATTACTCTGCTGCCACGGAAGAAATAACACAAATATGCCTCTAACAAGTGTTATAGCAGTACATTTATAATTTTATCGATAATCATGACAATTTTCGACTTCCTAGTTTATTTCCTTGATTTTTTATTTTCCATAATTTTTCATAAACATGACTGAGCTTGATTCAGTCTATCACCAAGCAACCTATAAGTTCAGTGATGAAGAATTATGAATTTAAACCAGGAAAGAAGAATTTAACTGACATAGAACGGATAAACTACAGACAGCAAGTTTTGCTATTTCAAGCCATATTTCCTATTTCTTTGCTATGTTGCAAGATCTCTTCATTTAGCTATACAAAGAAGCCTCAAGCTTTCACTATAAATCTGGACTTATAAGGTATTCTTGAGGAAGATACCCTTATCGTTAACACAAGATGGGAACTCTAAACACAATCCTAAATAACTCCATTTAAGAATGTCTTGAGAAAGACGTGGTATTATAACTGTACCAAGGCAGTTAATCAGCGATATTTTAATTGGTGTCGTAATCGTAAAACCCTTGGGGCGTAAAACCGGTGGTGTCGCGTCGTCATCGCGCCACCGAAATGAAAATTCCATCAGAGGGACTTGTCGACGGCGATCTCATAGCAAACAAGAGTTCCCGGGTTTCTCATGAATACAAAGTAGTGCTTTGCAGCTCCCACTGCCTCTTGTTCGATTCCATCGTATCATCGAATGCCACGCTCAAATTAAGAAACGCTCTCATCTACCTCCTAGCTCACATCGAGTATTTTTGTTGCTTGCTCTGTTTTATAAAGTCGATAAGGGGACGATATCGAACCAGCGAACTGTAAATTTTTGTCAATGCTTTTTTGTATACCACAATTTACGCTATATACAGCGTCTAGAGATGGGCAGGTAATGCTTTTAAATGAAGCGACGCGCATCACAAGTTTCTGGCATTTTATTTCGGACGATATGTATTTTTTGATGTTTAATTTTGCGTGTATTACGAAAATTCCTGTCGTTTATTTCTGTCGGTTTGTCTGTCCGTAGCTATTTGTCACTGCATCAATTGAGATAGTAAGTTTTCTTGATGTTTTATGACATATACCTCACGAAAAACCATATAATTCATTCTCGTCGACCTGTCTATTTGTCTGTCTGTACGCTGTCCTGTAATCCTTAGCTCCTCCATAACTCAAGAGGATTTTGTTGAAATTTTGACAACGAATTGGGATGAAAAACGCGTTGATTTGGTTTCTGGGTGTCTTTAAGGCTGCTGATCATTTTCCAAAGCAATTGAAGAGGAAGGTAGGTGCTGCGTGGTGACGAGATTCTCTTTAGCCGGTACTCTTTAGACAATACTGAGGGTTCACATATTTGATTTCAAATTACAGAAATGGTGATTCATGTCACAGACCCCTGTTTCGTGAGGTGTGTAATATGAAATGATTTTTCAAAGTGCTGCTTTAGAGGCTTAGGAGGAATGAGTGTACTAAGAAAGGTGTCGGTTTCCCTTCTTGAACTAGACCACCGTATTGTAGCCTTACAAAGACAAATACCTCCGAAGTTCGGTAAAAATAGTATTACCTGCATCACACTGTTACCGTATCTTATCGGAAATTTGAGACATTGTAAATTTTGGTAGATAACTGTCTTACAACTGTGTCATATTGGTATTTCATCTGTAACGCAAGGAACTTCACAGGCTGCAGCTGACTATATGTATGTTTATTAAAAGGCTCATATCATAGTAGTATAATTATGTTATACGGTGTTAGACATCAAAAAGTCTCATGTGTTGGATTATATTTAATTAAATCGAACCGAAGTTATGGCTTCGCTATGTAGATGACACATTCATCATCTGGAACCATGGAGAGAGCCAACTAGAAACATTCTTCAGTCATCTGAACAACATGCGACCTTCGATAAAATTCACGAAAGAAGAAGAGAGCAACAACTGCCTTCCATTTTTAGATGTCTTAGTAACGAGAAGAAACACCAAAATAGAAACAACAGTACACAGAAAACCAACTCACACAGGTCAATACTTACATTACACTTCAGACCACCCAACAGCCACGAAGAAAGGCGTCATCCGGACTTTAGTCGGCCGAGCTAGGAATATTTGTAACACACAAGAGGGACTACAAAGAGAGCTCAATATCATTAAACAAGATCTATTAAACAACGGATACCCAAAGAAGCTAGTGGAAGTAACAATACAGGAAGATACCAACAGTAGAAGAATTAAACACGAAGAATCTCAGCACTTACTCATTCTGGCTTACGTCAAAGGAATATCAGATGGAATCAAAAGAATAGGTCAGCGATACAAGATCCAAACGAGATTCTCTAGGACTGCCACAAGAAGTGTCCTAACAAAAACTGAGCCCAGGAATGAATCTCAAGAGACAAAGGACTGCGTCTACCAGATACCATGTCAATGTGGTAAAATCTATGTTGGAGAAACAAAAAGGCGACTGGAAGTAAGAATCAAAGAACATCGTCTCATATCCCAGCGAGCAGAGACAGGAAAATCTTGAATAGCTGACCACGCATGGACGGAGCACCATAAAATAGCTTGGGACGACGCTAAGGTTATTGCCAAGGAACCGCAATGGTATCGAAGGAAATTCAAGGAGGCGGCATTCATCACCAACAACAGGAAAGTGTACAGCAAACCCAGCGTAGACATTAAACCAATCTGGCAGCCACTCATATAGAAGATTAATAGACTACGACTGGACCAGACAACAAACAATGTCCGACAAACAGCCACGTCAGCAGACCGGAATACCGCGCATCTGGAACCAATCAGAACAAACCGCGCACAACGACACGTCACCGGACGGGGTATAAATAGGCACGAAAGGAACGTTTTCGTCAGTTCACCTGAAGACGATTGAAGATAGTACATCAATCAAAACGTCGTGATACTCAAAATTTTATAGACAATGGAAGTCCGAAATCAAACTTTTGATATTTAATTAAGTTCACGAATAGAGTGGGCAGATATCTTAGGGTCACCCTGAGTCAACAGGGTGAACAATACCAGTAGTTCCGACAGTAACATCAGACGGCGCGGTGCTGTTATTTATGCTAAAATCTACCGGAATTCAATTTACCCCATATTCGCAATTAGAATTCAGCTGACATCGCCGATATCAGACACTGCTCTGTATCGGAGTGTATACGTGTGACGCCCTCTGTCATCCGTGACATCGAGAACACACCAACACCATTGCTCTCCAGCTTTCGATACGTCGCCGCCAGTGACAGGTATAATGTTACTTTGCTACGTTGTTCCGAATTCTCACAGGTTCGGACTACATCATATTTTAGCTTGTCACGTAGAAACTTATGTGTTATGTTACTTTTGTTATATGGTTGTCGCTCTTGTTAATCTGACCAGCTACACACATCGGAGCCAACGTTAGCAGCAACGTTGACGGCCTTGGCGGAGACATTGCGTTTTGTGTTGGTTGCGGCTTCCACACATTGGAGAGCAATTAGCGTAATGTCAGTCCGTTCCTGTCAAAGCCAAAGTCAATATGTCTGATATAGGAATGTTCCAACAAAAAAGAAAAAAACCGACTTTGTCGAAGACGATGGTGGAAGACAATATTGCTTAGATTGTCTATTATGTTCATCCATCATTGGCGTCCATAACAATGATTCTGCTTGATACAGCTCCAAGATCTCTACCACTTCCTCGTTCTACTCATATAGTCTTAGACGACATATTTTAAAACCAATTATTGTATCCACCTGCACGTTTTGCAACAGACTGAACAATGCGCGAATGTGTAATCAGAAACAGTAAAATTGACGCCAATACCTTTGTGTGTGTCAGAAATACCGACAGTCAACGGTAATACTCCATGTTTGGCCCAACAATACTGACGGATCCTGTTCAAAACAGATGGGATCCAGTGGTGTGGGAATGTGCCTGGAAGTAGAGTAGCGCTGGGAACCCACACGTCAGTTCTTCAGGTGGAGATATTTGCCATCCTAATGGTGGCATACTCAGCAGAAGTACAGTGCACACAGAATGACATCTCTATATATGCTCCGATAGTCAGGCAGCTTTGTGACCGGCAGCATTTCCAAGGATCAGATCATCACTGGTCCAGGAATGCAGCGCCGCCCTCCACCGCTTAGCCCAATCCAAGGTCGTGACCCTCATGTGGGTCCTTGGTCACAATGGAGTGCCAGGCAACTAGGAAGCAGATTGCTTGGTGAGGATGAGAGCAAGGGGCACATGCATTGGCCCCGAACCATTGCTGGGTATTAGCCAAGACCAGGTTAATAATGCCATAGATGATTGGGTATATAACGAACTGCAACTGAAAGCATGGTTGTAGTGAGATGATTGCAGACAGTCCAAGAGGTACATAGCAGGCCCCAGCAGTCGTAGGAAGCTATGGCTATTGAACAGGAGGAGAGATTCACTTCACTTGTTGGAAGGGATCCTCACAGGTCAATGCAGATTGAACAGGCACCTGTCACTCATAGGAGTGGTCAAAAACCCCATCTGTCAGAAGTGCTGGGAGGAGGACAAGAAAGAAGTCTTTGGCACAGCAGAGTTTGACAGGGAGGGCTACTCAGCGAAATGGTCGGACATCATGACCTTTATTGAAAGGTCTGGAAGGTTTGACACTAAGAAACTACAATGTCTGCGATAGTGTTAGTGATGGTCCTCGGGGTCGGCAAAAAAGGCCAAAAGTACTTTACTTGCCAGGCTTTGCCTCACCATTTCTACTATTACTACTACGACTAGTACTACTACTGACCCAACAATAGTGCGAACATTGGCTCCAATGTGATTTCGTCCATCCTCACATTAGACGAATGTTGTCGGCACTAACTTTGGCACCCATGTGTGGAACTGGAAATAAATTCATAAAATACGGACATAACACTGAAATTTGAAAATGACGTTCTCTTAACTTCGATGGTACACATTCATAGGCGATACCCAAACAGATTCGAAACCAAACAGTTTTTCATGCCACATTACTTGTACGTAATACGAAACAACATTCAGTCGAATAGCTTGAAAAGCAAGCTGTGCACGTTACTGGTCCGAAGTTTTCCCTTCGTTCCGTGCTAATTGGCGTCTAGGTGTTACACTTGGAAAAACCGTTGTCTCGTGTTAGTTTTAATTGATTGTAAATGTATGGCATTGGACAGCTACAAAAATGGCTCACTTATTGTTACGTACTTGCGAATTCCAAGAAAAACGCTACAAAATGTGAAAACTATCAGTTTAGTGAGACAAGATCCTTCTTAATATTCCATCTAAATAAAATTCGGTACCAAAGAGGCGCTATTTAGCATACAAGTTCTGCGCGATGTTAATCGCGGTATATATGCATGCTTTATAGACTTTGATAAAGCGTTTGATGAAGTTAAGCATCAAAAACTTCAAGACACTCTAGCAGAATAAGGCATAGATAATAAGGATGCAAATTTGATAAGAAAGTTGTATCAAACCAACCATCGCAAGTCAGATAGGACAGGCACCATCTGAGGCTTTCAACCTGAAAAGAGAAGTTTGGCGGTGATACATATCAACGGTGAAGTATAATAAATAACCTCCGGTACGCGTACGATACAATACTTTTGGTAGATAGCACAGAAGGTTTGCAGATACTGATGGATAGTGTAATAAGCTTGAGTGATAAGTGTGGAATGAAATTTAACTGTAAAAACCCTAAAAGTCTAGTAGCAAGTAAGAAGCTTCCACATAGTTACTATTTTATGTCAACAAAATTGTCTTGCAACATACAGAAAACATTACTTATTTGAGATCACGGAAAATCAAAGTAAGAATAAAAAAAGCTAGGATTCTATGACATGAGAAAAATTGAGTCTAAGTCTACAATTATTACAAATACGATTGCTTCGATACTATGTCTACTCGATACGACGCAGAGTACTGGACTCTACCTTCTTGTAAAAGATTGATGCATTTGAGCCATGGTGATACCGCCATATGCTGAAAAACATCTTGCTTTGGTCATATTCTGGAAAAACGATAAATATAGATTACTCCAACTGTTGTTTGAAACTTGTAGACAAGGTGGATTTATGAAAAGTTTGATTTCGGACTTTCATTGTCTATAAATTTTTTTTTTGAGTATCACGACGTTTCGATTGATGTGCTATCTTCAATCGTTTTCAGGTGAACTGGCGAACACGTTCCTTTCATGCCTATTTATACCCCGTCCGGTGACGTGTCGTTGTGCGCGGTCTGTTCTGATTGGCTCCCGATGCGCGGTATTCCGGTCTGCTGACGTGGCTGTTTGTTGGTCATTGTTTGTTGTCTGGTCCAGTTGTAGTCTATTGATCTTTTTTATGAGTGGCTGCCAGATTGGTTTAATGTCTACGCTGGGTTTGCTGTACACTTTGCTGTTGTTGGTGATGAATGCCGCCTCCTTGAATTTCCTTCGATACCAATGCGGTTCCTTGGCAATAACCTTAGCGTCGTCCCAACCTATTTTATGGTGCTCCGTCCATGCGTGGTCAGCTATTCCAGATTTTCCTGTCTCTACTCGATGGGTGTTGAGACGATGTTCTTTGATTCTTACTTCCAGTGGCCTTTTTGTTTCTCCGACATAGATTTTACCACATTGACATGGTATCTGGTAGATGCAGTCCCTTGTCTCTTGAGATTCATTCCTGGGCTTAGTTTTTGTTAGGATATTTCTGAGGGTGGCAGTCCTAGAGAATCTCGTTTGGACCTTGTATCGCTGACCTATTCTTTTGATTCCATCTGATGTTCCTTTGACGTAAGGCAGAATGAGTAAATGCTGCGATTCTTCGTGTTTAATTCTTCTACTGTTGGTATTTTCCTGTATTGTTACTTCCACTAGCTTCCTTGGGTTTCCGTTGTTTAATAGATCTTGTTTAATGATATTGAGCTCTCTTTGTAGTCCCTCTTGTGTGTTACAAATATTCCTAGCTCGGCCGACTAAAGTCCGGATGACGCCTTTCTTCGTGGCTGTTGGGTGGTTACTCAAAATTTTATAGACAATGGAAGTCCGAAATCAAACTTTTCATAGATTACTCCAGCTGACAGTACAAGGAAAGATTAACAGTTCGCGGGACTCAGGCCAGAGGCATATATACTGGCTGAAAAATCTCAGGATGTGGACTGGATTGTCATCTATCACCCTATTACGATCAGCTGTCAAGAAAAACCGTATGGATAAATGTTGTCGCTAATATTCACAGACAATGATAATAATAATAAATGGAACAATCAGTTATATCCAGAGAGAATGGGCATATAGAGAAGAATGCTGCAATTCGACGCTGTCTGCAAGGACTGTGGCTTCATGTCAGTGCTCGAAAATTAGTATGCAGCCAGCGGGATCCGTTACACTCCTGACAGACGGTGTGACTCTCCACCTCGTCCCGTGTCACCGGCCGATGATTAAGTGCACAAAAAGTGTCAAGTTGAGTGTAAGGAAGGGTGGATACGCCGGAAATCTACCGCAATTCCGCCGTGTGGGAGCGATATAAGCCGACACGTGTTCCATGAGGAGGCTCAAGAAGAATGAGAGGCAGCACAGATGGGTGTCTTCGGTAGTATTAATTTCTGAAACTCATGCTGTGGTTATATCCATCATACATCAGGCGTTTCTCTTGTCAGTCACAGAGCCAAACAAAAAAGAAAATTATGAACTAATATCTCCTTATTATCTCTAACTATTTTACTTTAGGAGATAAGTCTACTTATACTGAACACGGAACCAAAAAATGGCGTCTAGTTGCTGTTGTTACTGACTACTGTTAGTGTTCTCCTGTGAAGTGCCACTAGTCTTCACTCTTCAATTCCTCAGTACTGTGTTTCGGAGATCACTGTTCTAAGCTTTAGGCTCTTTCGCTTTGGAATATCGATTAATGACGGCGAAAGAAATGATTTTTTTTTCAAATTCATGTCGATGTGTTTGCCCAACTTTAATATTTAGTACAATCAGACTTTTCTTAGTAGGTACACTTTTCTATCAACTTTAGAACATAGCGTCGCAGTAACCCTGACCCAGGCCTCAGTTACCGCTCAAACGGTAGAAGTTTTAGACCTATATATTGTGCGTTGTGATATGGATACATGTTACTCTGCTGCTACTGGCACAATGACTCAAATATGCCTCTCACAAGAGTTAGAGATGAAACCTTCATAGTGCATAGCGTTAAGGTATTTCACTGACGAAATAATTATTGCCCTTCATAAAACAGCTACTTAGTAATCTGTGAGGAACCCTCGTATATGATTTCATTCCTTCAAGTGAAAAGTCGAGTAAGGAATTGATCATGTTCTTGTCATTTCCGTGGTTTGATGACATCTATTGATCCGCGCGGTACGGTATTCAATATCAAATAAGAGATTATGTGGAGAATAGTCAGTCCATTAGAAGTGCCAAAAAGAATCAGTGTCCTTGGTATATCTTTGAATCAGTGGAGAGCAGTGAGAAAATGGGCACCTGACAAAGGCCAATAGTTGAATACCATTGAATTGACTCGCTACTTGAAACAGTCTCAAACATGAAGTCTGCTCATTTAAAAAAGTCTACTAGTAATTTTTTGGCTACGTTCTGAAACATTCGGTAACCAGCAAAGTATGTTAAAATCAGCTTTCAGGATTGTTGAGCTTTAAAAAAATATCATTGAAGATACTTGGAAACTATGCCATTAAGCTAAGTAAATTTTATCTGAATTATTAAAAAAGAAAGCATACCCTAACACGTCCTTTCACGATTAAACGTCCAAAAGGCATATTCGCCCGCCTATACGCGGAAAGTAAAATATAGGGTAACCTGCTTCCACGGTCGACGCTGAAACAAGATCGATTAACTCCTTTTCCGCTGAAAAAACCTACACCAGCGACCACCAATCATCATCGATAAGAGTTTGATGAAGATATTCCAGATTATGAATAATGCACAGCCAAGTAAACACACGCATGAAAAACATTAATCATCGAAGGAAACAGGTTGTAAAATCTCGAACCCCTACCACGTTCATTCTGTTTACAGCGTCATAAAATTTCTTGTGTAGTCGAGTATCAAGACGCAGTGAAAAGCGGCAAAATATTGGACAAAGGGAATTTACTGCGACAAGTGGAGCATAAGGCAGTCATAGAAACGAATAGAGTGAGGTATAGGAGAATGGAGCTTCAAAGTGTACATAGAAATCAATTTCGTTGATGAAAAACTTAAAAGCTTTTATATTGAGCTTTTCTATTTATACTTGTTTTAGGGTCATGCTGTTTATTGTATACCAAATATGTGTTTCTGTTTTCGAGGTTTATATTATGTTCAGGGAGATGTGTCTCTTAGTGTGGATCTAACAAAATATAATGAGATAAGTAAAGGCACATATTGGAGTATCTGATAGCAATGATAGATGGCATCACTCCAACTAAGGAGTTTCATTGGCCGAACCGTTAATAATGGTACTCCATTCAATCGCATGTGGTTTCAAGTAAGTGCCAGAAAAAAATATACTGGACATAGCTTTGGTTTTCACATTTTCATTTTAATGACGGAACAGTTCCACCATATATAATTTACATGATCCCCTTTCTTTTTTTCAACCCCCTGAGTACCTCCTGCGATCCCAATGGCTCACTTTGAAAAACACTGCTGTATGCCATACCCCATAGTGCGACATTCTGTTCTTTGCTTTATCTGAACGCTGGTCCCCCTACGAATTCGATTTGCAGTAGTTGGCTGTTATCGCTGAAATTGGGAATGTTCTGGAGAGTGATCGTTGAACTCCCGCCTGAACTCGTTACCTGCTCATTTTGAGAAAAGACAACCGAATAACGCCGAAGAGGAATCCGCTTCGAATTCCAGCTTTTTATCGAACACCCGCTAACTGCCTCTATAGGTAGTTGCGGAGAATTTATTTGGAAGTCGCATTGGGTGCTGAATGTAAGTTGAATCCCCGTATAATTGGCGAAGATGGATGTTGAAGCTTTTATGCCGTTCCTATGGAGAACTAGACCCAGGTTAGGTATATGCTGCACTAGACCTCATGAGGTTATTGCTCAACGATCTTTCCCGATCTAACCAAGTATTTTGTCACCCTTTCTTATGATGTCTTATTGAATAAGTGGCACAATATAGTAGCGAGAGGTCTTGCATTTGCCCTACACTGATCCGAATGCCCTGGATAGATATGTAGACCAATGAAGCAATGGTAAAAACCATAAGGTGAAAATCAATAATGAACTAATTAATACTTGTCGCTACTCCGACGACACGGCCATCTTGTGCAATAGTATTTAGGGCCTCAAAAATCACGGTAAATCGGTCTAAAAAGAAATGTCAATGAGGATAAATTTATTATATCCAGCCTCCAACTGCACGCCGATGTTTCTATATAGATATAGAGAGAGCTGATTCAAATGTCTGAGATGCAACACCATAGAAAAACTAGACCCAACTGTATTGGGAGAGATTGAGCTCGCACAACTTTTCTGAAAGTGATTCTTCTCCAAAATGAGTAAAGGGAATTCAATGAGTCCCTTATAATACTCGTATCACTTTAGCGTTCACAATTGAAATGATGGCAATTTCAAAATGATCTTTTCCCGCGCCAAATATCCAATATCGAAATATTTAATGTATACCTTAATGGAATTTTTCCAAATTATCGTGGCTTTACAGAAGCAAAATTCTGGTATCATTACTCACCAGAGAAACTCAAACAGATCTTATACGGTTACCAAATCCACAACTGTTTGACCCACTCTTTCATGTGGTCTACTCTAACCCACTGCCTTTGTCAAACATGACTGTTGCATTAAACTTTGTATCCATTTGTGTTTGTGGATTGCAATGGAATGTCGAGTGTCTACCTATACAGTTGAATACCTAACATACTCTCATGATTTCCTTTTAAAAGCAAAGCGCGTTACGCTGCATACATTTGATGCTGCGCAACTTTGAAACAGTGTTGCCAAATCCGGACAAACGCTTTACGAACAGACACATATGCAGATTGTAAATGATCTTACTTGGTGTAGCTGCTAAGTTAAGACAAAAACGAGCAATTTATTCGCAATGTTGCTCAAAGAAAAGTATCATGAATTCAAAAAAAAATCAATAGCTAGACCGGATAGATAGAATCCTAGATTGAGTAGTTTTTAGTTTAGTTGACCTAGTTAGCCATTGTAAACAGTCTATTTAGGTAGTCTGACTTTTATTTGGGAGTCCATGTCCGGTTAACTGGAATGATAGACTCAGATAAGAAGTTCTTCAAGATTAAAAATATGAAGTTGCATGCTTTAAAATCTGTAATACTGAGAAAAAATTTCTTCTATTTCTCAATTCTGTTTCCTCTTGGGTCTTACAGAATAAACCGTATTATACTTTGCTGAACAGTTTGTAATCATTCTCTACGTGTAAGAGAGAAATTGTGTAGAGGATGAGTTGGAATCCCAAACTGGTGGCTATTTTGATCATCGTCTTATACAAACTTAGTATATATCCGATTTTCAGAACAGTCCCATTTCGTCCCTCATGAAACCGTTGGGGGTTGGTTTTGCTTGAGTAATTCTTAAACTATTTTGAATAATTTTACGATTTTCATACGTGATGGAAAGCAATTAAGACCTTTCCTATTAACAAGCAAGTAATTAAAAATTATTTCAATAGTACTGCAGACGTGTGTTTCACTCCCACGCATCAACAGTTCCACGGATGTTTGCTCATCAACAACAGTCTTACCTAATGTTTTTCTTGTGGTGGCTCCACGCGAAACCTCAAAACGCAGATACGTGATAGGTTTTTTGACCAGGGGATTTCTGGTCTGAGAGGCATGCTCCTCAGATCGGCCATCAACTAGAGGGTTCCTTACATGATACTTTAGATCGACAGGTCACCGCGGTATGATGGCCCAGCAGCTACAAAATCGGCTCAGAATGCTGAAGTCAAGGGTTTGAATTCCGTCTACACTAACGTCATTTTAGATTATTTTCACCCTAATGTGTGTTTCTTCTACCCATTTCTTGTCTTTTCTGAGTTATGGAAATTTTATTTTTGCAACTACTAAGATTTGTGTCATAGTTGAAACTGAGGTTTGTTGTCAGACATCTAGTGGTCACTACTTGAAGCTATCTTCAATCGAACCTTGTCGAAATCGAATCATGGTTGAGCTGCCACAATAAGGAAAAACATGTCTTCAAAATTGTACTACAATCACGAGCTCAGTTCCTTTTCAATGTAAAATCATATCATGGTCAGATATTCGTATTGCCTCACAAAAGCCTAGTGTTTGTGTTCATATGTTAATTTCCTCGAATACTCACCAATCTCGAAGAGCTGGCACCACCGATCATAAATGCAGCCGCATTTCCCGAATGTGGTAATTGAGGCACTAATTCTCCAATAGATTCCACAGGGTTGTTACCTGCCGGAGGAGTGTGCTGACTCAATGACGTTAGGGTTTGATAAACATGTTACTGCTGCGAATCGACCGCCCTTTGCCAGTTCATATATGTCTCTGAGGATATACTTATAGCGTGAAGCATTGTTTGGACAGCGACAAGATTGATTGAATGACAGAGCTTATAGACGTGTAATCGTCTAGTTACTGTTACTTTGTCGGGGACAGGGTTCCAAAATCTTATTAGGTTCACGTACGATATTATGGAAGATGGATGAGAACGTATTCGGATCAATAACGATGGTTGACTTGGAAATGGTATCGGCTGATACAGTTCCGAAATGGTTTTCTATCCATGGGTGATGAACAGATGGTGCATTGATGGTGCGAACGTATCACAGAAACTAGACGCTAAATACTATGGTTCCTGGTACAAGCTTCAGATAAAAATATCACATCAGAAAGAAAGGTTAGAGGAGAGGAGAGACTTTAAAACGAGGGGGGCGGAAGCCCTCCACCAGGTATCATGAAGAGATGCACTTGAATTGAGCACAAAAATTGTACATTATATAAAAAATTCAAGTTTGTACACTACTACGTTTTTCGGGCCTTCAGTATGGCTTGCTTGGATCATTCTTCAGTGAGATATAATCCGATTCCGGATTATATCTCAACGGCCCTATATATTCACATAGATCTTAAAACACTGTACATTGTACCCATTGAAGGAAACTGCTCGGCAGCTCATAACACTATGGTTGAGTTCTCCTAAGGTTGACTTTTGGAAGAAGTTCATTCGAGCTGTTGGAAGTACGACCTGATGATGAGGAGGTACCCATTCCAACTCCCTAGTGTTTGTTGCACCGGCGACTCTCGATTTTATTATACGAGATGGTTCGGAGTTACCAATCCACCAGATTGGATGTTTCTGACTTTGATGCTCCTTTCTAAGGTCGAACGCTCCCACAAGATGCATTGCTCTTTTCTGGATTGAGTTTGGAAGATCTAGGAGGTTCTTCGGATACATCTACGCGTATGCGTATGCAGTATTCCAGAGATTACAGGAAACATTCTCAAAACTATCTACTCATTATAGAACTATACTTCGTTAACCGACCTTGAAGCATGTGTCACTCAACAGAAAGAAGTCTTAACTTGCAAGGTATCTCATATATAGAATCAAGCTGAATTAAGTGCAAGCGGCTGACAAACTAGGTTTGTTCGTCTGACGCTGACTCAATACTCTCTTCCTCGCCCTGCCGCAATTTCTACCGTTAACGAGTATCATCAAAGGCGGCCGCCACATTTTTATTTGCCACAGCCGGGATGCAGTACTGTCGATGCTGCGCCATCGTTTGACAGCGATCGGTAGCATCTCTTGGCTGGTGAGCATGCATCAAACATTGCTAGTTGATAGCAAGTCGCTGTTTGTCGTATAACCGACGGCATTGAATGGTAGGCGCTAGTTCTTTTTCCATTGACCTTTAAATCGAATTGGTTACGTTGTCTCCAATATTGTATCTCATTACAAATGTGTCGAGTTTCCAAAGGTTGCCCTCTTCCCAAAAACACTATTGACACTTCAAGTATGAAGAATGGAACATGTGCGAATCACACGTGGAATCGAGCATGTGTTATCAAGTTTCATACGTAAACATAAACTCGCTCCCAACTGTGCGGTGTTGTTTATAATGAAAAGAAGAAAATAATACCCTCTATAAATCGATATCAATTCAATGGATCATCAACTTCACAGGCACTCGGCGAAAACAGAGATTCGCAAACTGACAGTCATATAATCTCCCCATGCACACAGCTACTGAATATCTTATACAAAAATGAATGTAATTTAGTAGGGCATTTGCCGTTCTAATCTCGTGTTGCCTCTTCTACGACGCTTTTTTTCCCGGGAAATATATTAGCATAAGTATGGTATCACTATTCGCTTTTTTCCCACGTCGTGCCGGAAAAGCTATTACTTTGCGAAGCTACGAAAGATTACTGCTACGAGATCAGGCGAATACAGGAGAAATCCGGAAAATGTGCCTTAAAATATAGTGGCGAGTGCCCGGCTTTCAGCAGCATTTGGAAAAGAATGTTAATGTGCTGAATATGCAACGTGCTTCGGACGGTACTTAAAATTGCTGATAGGAATTTTAGCTCAATAGAGACTTTCTACATCTCTGATTGTTACATTCTGTTGCGGTTATCGTTATACTGAGCCTGCTTATTTGCGAAAACAGAAACAGACATAAACGTTAAAATTACGTTTTTTTACTTCCAAGCTAGACACAGTCCCTGCTAGCACCGGCAAATGAACCTTTTTGCCGATATTTCCACCAAACTGAAAAATTAAACCAAGGTAGATTAGAAATAAAAACTAAGTATGAATAAATTACATCACTATAAATGCACAGTATGCACAATAAATTTATGCAATTTGCAGGTGAAAGGAATATTGAATGCCGAATAAAAATAAATAAAATGCAGAAATAACATCATTGTAAATAATTTATATGCTTTGCTGGTTGCACAACTAATTGTATTATGAGATTAGATACTAAATAAGAAATAACCAGTGCGCCTCGAAAATTCGGCATATTTATGAATGATTTGAAACACTAATCACATAATGTGTGTTATTATTCAGATTCTGGTGTGTGAGTTTCAGATTTTATAACTTCTCAACCGCGGATAATTTTTCAGCATCCTGAGTTGTCTCAGTTTAAATGTGAATTATCATTCAATTCTTCCAAAATGGCTGACTACGAAAAAGAGAGAAGTTTTAAAGTTCAAATTCACATTTTTTTACTTTCATGCCGCTTTTCTTGTAACAAAAGGAATGTATACTCTCAAAGCTCGCTATTCCTTATTAATCAAGGAAAAATGAAATCAAACTGACGGCTGAAATTAGAATGAAATTTATTTCTTAAATGGCCTTCTTAGACGAAAGGAGTTTACATCCAAATTCTATCATTCGCCATAATGAACCAAGTAAGTTTGGTATAAGTATACTATTTATTTTTTCATTGTTATAACTAATATGCAAATAGCTGTGTGAAAAATTGCACTTTCGACCACTAAAACCCAAAGGAATGCAGCATTTTCTTAGAATATTGAATATTTGGCAGCTTTGCTATGCTAATTAATTGTATTGTAAGAATTATATGTTAAGTGTGACTCAAATTCCTGCGTTACCAGGTGTACTCGTATGCAATACCTTCATGACTGATGCGCGTGTCAATTAGTGGCCAAACGAAAATAATACTATATAGATAACGGACAGTTACTTTGGAAACCAATGTTTTTTAGTTGGGGAAGATAGTCCTTCGCAGGCAACAAACTTATTGGAAAGGTATTTTTCATATCCACCCAATGTCGGAGATTTTCCAAAAATTATACATATACGGCAATACCGCTTGATGTGTTCCACAATTACAGTGACTGATAGATTTCGGCATGATATACGTCACAACAAAATATCAGGATCGGTAGCTAGACTTTTGTATCGAAAAAATGTCATGGCATTGTGGGATCTTATTTGGCTGAATTTCCATTCCTTCATTTTCGTTTATATACTTGTCAGTGGTGAGATTTTCACCAAGCGTCAATTCCATTCGATTTTGGTCATCTATATTGTATCCTTCGCCCGGAATAATATATGCAGATTGCTCACTTACTTCTTTATTTTCCTTACATATTTCTCAAGCCAACCTTGTCACATAGCTCGTATACCATACCTTTCGTTATCAGAGGTCCGTTTCAACATCTTAGCGTAATACGCTTTTAGTAATCCCTTGAGGAAAGGACGCATCTACGGGATTAACGCGGCCAGATCAGAAAACTCCCGAACTCCGGAAACAGCCGGGTGGAGTTTCGCCCAACCCTCCAGAAAATGTGTGTGCAAATAGAAGTGGAACAATAAGCACTCCGCACAGTTTCAGCTTTCAGCAAAACTCAACTTTTTATCGGAAAAAAAAACCGGGAGTATTGCGGCGGTTGAAACTAAGTTGCCGGAACGAGGTGTCACGCGTACACTGCAACTCCGATATGTTTTTCACTCCCTCATCGCCGTCGTTCTTTTGTTTCACGCTTCGTGCGTCGCCAACTGTATTTTTTCCAGTTGATACGGATAACCTTTATATTCCTCATTATATGTTTAGCGATGTGGCTTACGAGCCTGTACAGATACGAACTTAAAACCGTTATTCCTTACCAAATGGTTCATAAATAATGCCGGTATAGTAAATAGATCTCCCCCTTCTTCTACTCATCAAGTTTGCTGAACGCCATATGTCTTACCATCAAGCTTTGGTCTCCAGTGTCTCCATGACACCAACCACAAGCAAATCGGACCGCAGTACAGATCGCGTTACGTTGATTGAAGCTATTCGGTAAATTTTTACCCCTTTTTTATAACAATACAAAATTAACAGAGATGGCAAATCTTCAGAGCTATTGAAATCCATCCAAATTATTCTGGAAAAAATTTTACACTCTATGTAGTAAAAGGTTAAAAAATGCGGTATTTTGGTAACTATTCACAAATGATATACATTGTAATATTAAACAGATTTTTGACACAATAAGTAGATACAGATACTTATTATTAACTATAAATGAATGTTTCAATGGGTGCGATAAATACATTTCGTAATTTCTATATTTGGTAGAGCATATTTATCGATATTTGTTGTAGTGAGGTAAAGTATACATCTTCATATCCCTATATTGATTATTACTCAAGTACTATGAGTTCTGTTCAATTCCCAAACTCGCCATGGACACCCTTATTTCTTCACCTGGAGACTCGTCATCACGATGTAGGCTTTGGATGAACAAATGAAATCACTCGATACTGATGAGCCTCAACGAGGACGAAACGACCCAAGACTGGTTTTCGATGAACGAATGAAATGGTAAGTCTGTATATTCCAGAGTTTAACCATGTGAGCAACAATTTACTTCCACAGTTCAACACTATTGTTTTCATTCCACGTGGAACAAAAACATGAAGACTCTTCGATTGGACCTAAGTGAAAAAACAAATATGATATCGAACATCACACATAAAATGTTGGGATATCATCAGAAAGGATGAATGTCGTGTCGACCAAAGTGGATATACATGTAAGGTAGATTTTTTCAGGGCGTCCTCGTCTTTTGTTTGCTCGACCTTATCTATACCCGAAGACAAGTTGCGAACTTGATCGCATTTCCAGATAAAAAAGAACATTTCTCTTCTCACCACCAATTCCTCTTTGTGTTCATATTCTCAGGACATCGTTTGTTTGCAGTGGATTTATTGTTTGAATAATATATGAATCCAGGCGTGATATTTCGTACTGATATGCTATCCTCAGTATAAAAAAATTGATGCAAACACATGATTGACTGACATTTCCATCTAGTTCTTTACACGTTTAACTGATTGTTTATAATTATCCTTACGCCAATAAGTGACAGGAAGGACCAATGGGTATTTTCAGGATAACAAAGTATGACTTGAAGATAGAAGAAAGATCGCAGGTGAAAATTAAAAAAATACTATTTTGGCCAGCTTTTTTGGAAAATCAGCCATTGTGCAGCCACAAGGTTATCTAAAAAAAAAACAACTTTTGAAAGTAGCCTCGCGTTGGCGTTGGCGTTTGACGTGTAAGGATGGGCTCCTCTTGTGTAGGCTATACGGGTGAATCTTGGTGTTGTTATACCAGATTGCTCGGTCAAACATTTGCCATGATATTATTTATGGGATTGAGAGCTGAGTTGGGCGGTTGCCCTCCTCGAATGTCTTAGGTTGTTGAGATCTTTTGTCTCAGGTGCATCCACTAGACGTAGCTGGACGTTGTAGAGAAGCTGTAGCTCTTCTGGATCATATAATTTTCTGAGGCGGAGGACAGCTTCTGTGAAACTGACCCAACAAGGCTGGAAACGTTACTGTGCCATGTTATTGTTAATATTAATGCCCAGAAGCTTCATCAAAAATTATTCCAGCATTTGGCGTCCCTCTGTCTCCACAACTGGAAAACTACCATGCGACTTCTTTATCAGTGTTGGTATCTGAGTTTTCTGTAAGTTATACTGAACTCCTCATGCAGAATTCTCACAATATCTTCGTTCATGCTCCCCGCCAAAGTAGGGCATCTAGAAATGGTAGGTGTTTTGCCTGTTCCATATCGGTAATAAGGGTGCAGTCATCTGCTGTAGATTGGGTTAGATGATGTTTCCAACAATTCGTGAATGAACGGGAAGAATACCGTTGAAGAAACATCTGAATGCTGAGGAATGTCGGCGTTGATGGTAAATACAGCAGGAGAACATAGAACATACTTACTCCACCACAAATAAGGAGCGGTCCCTGAAAACTCAATCGAACCATAGGCCCGATCATAACTCTCTAATGCCTGGCTCTCATCAAAACCTGTCGATACAGTGACATGCCTCCGTTTCTATAAGGTTATCAGACACCAAGAAATTCATGAACCTACCGACTGTGTGAAACGGAAGCAAATAAAGAGATTGATCTATTTTTCTTTTTCTATACGCCCCTGGCAAAGAAACAATTATCTTAGACTTCCTATTGTAAGAAAGAACGGGATCGATATGGTGTAGTGCTATTCGTCTGTCGTGACCAATGCTCCCCCCTCTCCATCGCAGTCTTCGGTTTTTCTAGTTACACTGATTGTCTTTATCTAATTACAGTGTTTTTCCATCGTACAACTTCCGGCAGCCGGCCGCCATGTTGGCATTCTCACAGCTATTGAATTAGTGCCCTCTCTATGTAACGGATATGGAGTGCGTCTGCACTCTGCCTCTGGAATTGGAGGCGATTCGGTTAGCTTCAACGATGCTGCGCTTTAATTTCGTCTGAGTGAAGCTGGAGTGCACGAAAATGTGACTTATTCCATGAAAACCTCTTTGTCTTGCATTATAATACCAGGGAAGAAGGAACAGTATTCCACGTTCCATTCTCAGTGTTAATGCACATCCTACTTTTTGATATTCATGCATGAACGTGAGAAGTATTGTGATAGAGTTGCCGAGTCAATACCGAATGTACCGTGAATTTTTTGATTATGGTATTTCAACTCTTTAATAATTTATTAGCATATATTACCAGCTCACTCCAAATATACTGCCTCTTTCAATTCGAAAGTACAAAACAGCTATCAAAATCAACATTCATCTCTAACCGTCGCGCACTTTGGCGCTGCCCATTGGCTACTTATCAAGTCAAAGGTCCTAGCACTTCATAAGTTGCCAATAGGCAGGGCCATAGTGCGCGATGCTTGGGGATTAGTGTTGATGTTGCTATCACACCCTTAACTAGTTTATTTATATATACGACCCAATTGCTGTCTACAGTTGGATCGCCAGACTTTACTGATGAGTCTAGGCTAAAAACGAAACATGCATGTCTATAGCAGGTCTGATGCTTATTGTAGAGCATACACTTAACTATTCAAATGTATCTGCTATTATTATTATCATCATCATCTTCCCTTTGAAGCATCTTAAATCTTTGAACTATTTCGTACTAGTCATGAAATTCTAAACAAAAGACTCTCGTGACGTGTACGCCTAGATTTTTTTTGACGTTTCATAATATTTGTACATGTACAATGTAATGGGGGGATTGATTCAAAATCAAAACTATCTAAGGTAGAGAAATACCTCCCGTCATATTCTGCAATAACTAGAATCATTGATGGGACTTGTAGTCGGATGTAGATGGGACTCTCGGGCTACAACACCTTCGGGCGCAGGTTGCATTCAAAGGCGGTGGTGAACACGTTGTGGTGAAGAGACAGAGTATTCTGCACATAGTGTACTCGTATGTCATTGTGAAGGCTTATGGTATTACAGGGCAGACTGCTGGTGTCTAGGGTTCAGGAATCAGTAGGAACCAGGGCCTTACTTAAATAGGCTAAGTCTGGTCTGATGAATCAGTCTGTATAGAGGCGCAAAAGTACGCACGAGGTAGTGTGTGTTCACTGGTGACCTTTGGTACCAGGCATACTCGTTGCTTCCGTTTTATAATCCATACAACAGATAAAGCACTTCATAAATCTTTGTGCTGTCTAGATGTACCGAAAGTGTAATAAACATTTGCAAATAAACTCGTTATCATAAATTCACTGAACAGTTGATTAACACTTAACTGGTAATGCAAAAATTTGAAGCACAGTCTGTAACTGGTACCACCTTGAAGCAAAAAAATTAAATAATTCTATCAAAAAACCAATATCAATTCTTTTAATTATATTTTAGGGTAAGTGATAATATTATATAAAGTAACTAAACGCTTGATGTAAATGAAATAAAATTGAAGTTATCTAGTTGACTATAAAAACGGGAGCTATGGCTAATTTTATTAATTTCCAACAATTTATTCGAGCAATATCACCACAGATAGTTGCTTTGTCCTTGCTCAATTACTCAACACGCAATGCCGACAGAAACGTTTCTCATTATAAGCATTCACCTTGAGCTAAAAATGTCATTAAGTGTATGCTCTTTACTATGCATCAGACTTGTTGCTTCAAGGTAGTCTAAGTCTTAGGACCTTTGATTTCGTAATTTTCCACTAAGCAGCGCCATAGTGCGCGACGCTTGGAGGTGAGTGTCGATGTTGCTTAAACTTTCACGCAACCAAACACATAGAAATCCTGAGACAACCTCGTATTCACTTCATATGTAAAGCAAAAGCTCTTATCATCCCCTGCATAAACCTGCTTTCTATTCTCTTTATACTCCTAGCTTATTAAATAACCAGAGAAAATCTAAGCAATAAATCTCAATACGCATTTGTATTCAGCCAGCAAAATATTTGAATAAATTTCCCATAATGCAATAATCTTCAAGCGAATGAACTAAATCGGCCAACTTTGCTGGTAATATACCGACCATAAATTATTCTTATTTGAACGGGAATTATCTCCAAAAATCCTCCCCCACATAACTGCTGATATACTATTCACAGTATGCTGGCAAATATAATTGCCAATTAGCCTCGCGTCCGGCGTCGTGATTGAATGGTTCATGTGCAATATTTTCCTTTTTTCTTGGAATATTTCTATTCACCGGTTACTGGTATTCTACAAGGCTCATAGTAGACCATCTCTGGAATACTCTGGATGTGCTTTGAATCTCTTCCTGAAGCTTTCAGACTCAATCCAGGAACAGACAACTTGGATTACCATTATCGGCAATAAATGAACAATACGAGCGCTTAGATTAAAGCCAGGTATCAAATTTCGACATAAAATATGCTGATAAAACTTCGACCAACCCACCTTCCAGAATGGTATGTTTTTGGTTATGAAACTTTCGAGATGGGCGACTCCTATAATCATACATATACTGAAAAAAAGCGGTGACAACAGTCACCCAGCCTTTAAACGTCAAACCAACAAGAATCAGAAGTTATGGATCTAAATAAGCGAATGAGGTGTGTGATTAATAGAAATAAATTAGTCTTTTAAAAAAGTTAAAGTATGACTGTTTAGTACAGTGAGTTTTCAGTTTCAGAGCTACAGTAAATATCTAAGTCGATTATTACTTGAAGCAACATACCTGGTTCTGCGAACAGCTGTATTGGAGGAAAGGTAATGAGCCTCTCACTCTTAAGCCCATTGGATCACTTTTACATCCTCCCAATAGTTCTTCAAAGCTGAATGGTACAGATACCACGTAGCTAAGTGTTCTGCCCATAAAGGGTCAGTTATCCCTGGGCTATCGAATAACGTCTCACCTTCCTCCTAACTGCCCCTGCATAGATGCGTTTCAAAAAATTAAAATTCTCCTGTCAGGCTATTTTCTTGATTGTGGTGATTTCAAAGAATGGTGGATGAGTTTCATTAATTGAATCGCTGGTCTAAGAACAACCTACACTTCCACCATTATTAGAATTATTTTTGCACACCTTTAGGTCTGCATCTTCATCATGGCTATTAGTGTTCTTGGGAAAAATCTTGCTTAACGAAAACGATACCACGTATCTCTCGCTCGCATATGAAGTCACGTCCTTGCCCATCATAGGCCTGGCGGTGGGCAGAGTCTGATGAAGTTTAGTAATTAATTCGTTCAACGTTAGCATGCCATCGAAATAGGTTCATTTTTCATGGTAGCACACGACCAGTAATCAGATTTTTTTGGCCTAGTACTGAGCATACATATTTGCATAAATAATGTATTATAACGCAATTCGCTGAAAACGTTACTGCCGAACTGGGTTAGATGCCAAGCGTTGATATCACACGCGACGCACTATGTTTTATGCGATAGAGTAATTAAATTTAACTTATGATTTAGTCACCGAATATGTGACTAATCGATTTGCAATGCCACAATAAGTGGCTAGGAAATAAAGAGCATTCTGTGCTGGAAAAATAATAGTCTGGTATGAGGAGATTTTGCTGTCAGTCATTGCAGATTTTCAAACTTACCCTATATATAAATGTGAAGATGAGTTGAAGGCCAAACGTACCACAAATTGTGATGTTCCAGTCGCAGAGGGAATTTTCAAATGCTAAAGGCTGAAGGATCTTGTCTTGTCATACAACTTTGCAAGTCTTCGGGTCACTGAACTGCTCTAGTCTGCTTCAAGTTCACCATCATGATATTCAGTATACAATGCAGTATGTCTTTATATTACAACGAATAGTATGAAGCCCTATTTAAAATAAATAGTTGCTCTCCTGCAACTGTGTTTGATGTAACTTCTCAAACTTCCTCCTGTATCTGGTTCATGATATTATCCACTGGCTGCTACATGAAACCACATACGGTTGACTCAAATACATAGTATTTATTAGCAATTCGAGTGCAATCTATCTCGTAGTACAAGATGCTGGAAAATTAAAAGAATAACAAAACAAGACGTTAGTATGAACTATTGTCAAAGGCTACAATACGGATGATGTATTTCCATCGTTGATGAATCCAAAGCAAGTAACACAATGCACTACTACACAAGAAAACTGGCTGTCTTATCAGTTAAAATAAAGCATACATCAGTGCAATTCCACCTGAATGATACAAAACTACCCATATTGGATCCGAGAAAACCTGAAGGAAAAAGCGTTGTTTGGAATTATTTTTAGACAATGTGGATGTGCTATTAGTACTGTTTCGGTATTCCATTGTCTCTAGATTTTTGAATGGATTAACCTGAAGGCGATTGAGGATACCACATCAGTCGAAACTAGTGAAACGCAAGAGTCTAACGACAGTGGAAGTCCGAAGTAGTATTATCAGTATATCTGTATATTTGGAGAACATTGACCAGATCATTCCTTGAAGCATACTCGACCAAACTGGGTCGCAGTTTACTGAAGAGCTACGAGTACAGTCATCGATAAACTTTATGTAGGTTCTTTGACCATCCTCTTGAAATTGTTAGCCTGCTTGTCAAGTATAGAAATTTGACCCTATTTGCATCTATGTTCCGTTTGCCAAACACGTTCACTGAATCCTGATTTGAATGTGTCCCCTATAGATATATAATCCTAAATAACATAATAAACAAGATTTTGCTGTAGGATTTCTTTCTGGAGGATTTATTTAATTGCAGCATTTGAGCTCTAAAATACGAAGAATAAAATTCCTACACAAAGATTCAGATGAATTTAAGAAAAGTCGTTAAAAAAAATTGAATCACAAAATTTTTGCAGCAGACCTACTTGACCGAAATTTGAGGTTATCTATAAAATTGTATTTACTGCGCTACTGCTATTCTACAGGGCCCTGATCTCGCAGCACTTCTAGAGTGCGATAGGTCTTCTGCCTTTGAGAGAGATATTTATAAACATTAATCTCTGGAACAATGCTTTCATGCATGGGGTCAAGCTTTTAGCTATCAAGAAGAAAGCAATATGCCTAGTGAAGGGGCCTGAACTTACAAAGAACCTCCACAGTTAATAATGTCAATAAAAATTGAATTCCATAGATTCTAGCATGGTAAATGTTCACAAGGGCTGTATGGTGTATTAACACGAAATCATCAGTACAACAGACACTAAAGCGGCCCAACAGACACATCCTCACTATATCGTACTTCCAACACCCCAAAAGAGCCTTTTCCAAAAGTCAATCTCCTGGAGATCCTCAGTGTTATGGAAAGGGTTACCGAGGGGATTGTTCCCCGATGTTTTACAGCGTTTTAAGGTCAATGTGATAGACATTTATCCTTTCGCAGAGCTAGTGGAGCACATTTGGCTTTGTAACTTTTGCAGCATAAAAGGAATCCGAACAATGATTTAATATAAGTTTTGAACTAATTTATTCACTGCTCTCACAGTTATTTGATTATATTTACATAAAGAAAGTATATTTATATACTATAATTTCTCTCAGAATTCTAGATACAAAATATTTACCTGTATATATATATATATATACCCTGTACCTGATTCCAACTTCCGGTATACACATCTGGGATTCCAGTCTCTCCACCTTTCCAGGCTCAGATTAAATAAATTTGCTAATATAAATTCCATAAATACAGATTTCTTCCTGACGTATTAGGATTATACTACAATTGAAATTCCTATCTCGTTGGTGGAGATGTGGAAAATAGCAGGATAGTTTGAAGGGTGGATTTTATGTTGACATTAGAAGGTATTCATTTTTAGTGGAACACTTTGACTTTTCCGCATCTCTAAATTGTTACCTGATACTTTATTTATACAGTCTTGATGCAATAGTTTTGAGGAGCCTTAGATCATCACACTTGCAAACTAAAACCTTGTATTTACTATTTATCTAGTTTACGCATAGTTAGTGTTGACAGACACCGCGAGGTTCCCCACAATATATATTTCAGTTTTCAATTAATATGTCGTATACAGAGTGAGCGAATATATGATATATTCCTTTGTGTCTAACATCGTTATTGCATTACGGAACAATTTACGAATAGTAACCATATATGTTGGAGAAGTGCAACAGATGCTGCTAGGTTTCCAAACGGCCAAGGAGTGTTGTGCAACGTGGCCTCCTAGATACCAGTAGGGGGCAGCCTAGACGTGGACGAGATAGAGGCCCTGGAAGGCGTATTAAACGCTGAAAAGCACATTTTGAATATTGTTGATAAGGTTGCTTCATTAGTACACGTATTATTGATGCTGCTGTTCACCCTGAGAGAAAATCAGATGTACTTATTCCACGTCCAGCATGTTCAAGCTCTCTAAAAGGAATACAGTTTTGCAGCGGCTTATGCTTATTATTAAGCTTTGGTCCATCTGTAGCTATACAAAATATTGATAGATTTTTATTCAAAGTATGCCCAAACATGTTTTTTCATAGTCGCTCAGGGCAGCTGCAACTTCCCCAGACCTTACTCAGCAAACGTAGGTATGAGTTTGGATTCTCTGCCAGGAGAATTGCGATGAAATGAAATCAAGTATCGATATTTTCAAGGCTATCGCATATCTCTATGCCGAGATAGAGAGGTGAACGTTCGACTTGGTTTTTATAATAACCAGAGATGGGATGGTCTCTCGAGAACATCTATTACTTTAAAGGGTGACATCTGACGTTGATAAGGGACATGCCTTCGGTAGTATAAGATTATATATGCTAGGCAGGTGATCCCAGAACCTTCTGTAAAATCCGTTCTTCTTAATGCAATCGTATATTTCAGTGACTTTACCTAGCGATTATAATAGAGCATATTATAATAGATATATTCTGCTTTTTTGTGTCGCGTTTCGAATTAATATGTAAATCACTGTCTATTGAAATAATCCAAAAAAAAGCAAACATCGTCCTTAAATTACACAATTGTATCTGAATCATGGAAGAGGTTTCACCAGCTCTAAGCACTTGCAATGTACACAAGTATGTATCAAGTTGAAATATGTGTACATTACCCAAACCTATAAGAAACGGTTTGTGATGTTTGAACATTTTAAAAAAATAATAATTTATAATTTCTTCTTCAATGCCAAATGAGGACACTTTCCATCAATGAAGATGGAAGATGACTAGGAAGCATTTTAATATATAATGTTTGGAAAAACCCTCCCCTCTTATATCCTTCTTCTTGAGTATTAGTAGTAGTGGGAGACGAAATCTAGTCAAAGTAAGTCACCTTTGGCTCTTTTGACCGATTTCGAAAACCAACACTAATATGACGACTCATTAATGTGCTACATCTTCTAACTAAAGGTTATGATATCTGACCATACGGCTATCATATATGTTAAATTCCATAATGCCGGAATTCTCAGCTCTAAAACCGAGATGTGGAATGAGGATTCGTCCTACCTTCAGTAGATCAGGATGGCTGTAACCTTTTCCAGTCTTTTGATGAATGAGTACCTGTCCAGTCTGCGGTGAACCATGAGAATCCCTAAAAGAAGATGATTCTCAAATACAGTTCAACGGCCACAGGTCCCTCATATGTCAAGACCTGCCATCATCCTCTAGGCCTGCCCTAATCTCTCACTAGTCAAATTCTTGTCAGTTTCTGTGCGCTAATAATTAGTCTAGGGCAGTGCTGATCTGGCGTCTGCTAATACCCAGTTCAGGACCAATCCATGAGCCCGTGGTCTTGCCAATTGAGCAGCTTTTTCGTTTCCCGATACACTAATCTACCTGAGACGTTAGGGTCACATTTTTGGATAGACCTGGATCAGGCTTGATTCATGCCTCAGAGATGCTACCTCCTTCAGAACTGCCTGACTATCGGAGCCACAAATAACGTGGGAAACTTCCTCTACCTGGCACACTGACATAAAGGTTCCCAGGGCTTCGAGTTTCTCCACGATACTTCTCTTTAATTACACCTCTCGAGATTAGTTTTAAAAGACCAGAGTCCCCGAAAATGCTTAATCAAAAAGTTTTGTTTATTGTTATTTTTTGTGTTTTTTTTATGTCCGGGGATCTGATTTGAAAATATTTGAATGCTTCTTCTCCTTGCTCCAGTGACAACGCACTCTAAAAATTTCATTGGTACTAGATCAGTACTTTTGGAGTTATAGGCTGACAGACAGATAAGCTAGACGAAATGAAATGACATTGAACTTGTGATGTATGTATAGATGAAAACACATGTCCCAGTTTCGAAATTCTCAATGATGACAACTCTTCACCTTTCAGGAGATTTCATCGCAGAATGCGGAGATTATTCTCTTATAAGTGTCTCTAAAAATATTATCTATGATATTATTTCATAGAGCTTATATAACCTATTACACTGAAAGCTTTATGATACAGCATTTTGCACAGCCTTGAAAAAATGAGCTAGAAACAAAAAAGCTCTTATGAAAACAAGCTCCTGCAATGTTTCCTAATACTATATATAACCAATAATCGATGTTTGTCCCTAAAAAGTGTGATAAATTACCCTCGTCGACGCTTTATCATTTCTTCTCAATTATTTCCGTTATTATTGGGGGTGTTTTTTGCTGCGCATCCACCATTTTTCATCTATGTAGTGGGGTATTTTTTATGTGAAAGCTTATTAACGGTGATTCCTTTGAACGAGCAGCCGCTGAAGTGAAGGATGATGCGAGGAAATGTTAGCTCCAGACTGACGAAGCGAGAAATCAAAGCACCGATGGAAAATAAGACTGATGGAGTGTGCAATTCTGGTACAGCTCAGCACATAACTTACACAAAGTCATCCATCTGTCGAAGCGAAGCCTACAAGGACATTGCCAAGAAGACCCCTGCCTGTAGAGGGGTCTCGGAAACGATACTCACTGGACTCTAGGGTGAGAAGATGTTTGCCATTCCTAGAATATTATCCTCCAAATAGAGGGTTAAAGAGGTAGAACGTTACAAACATAACGAATATTCAAAGAAGCTGCGGCAAGGACAAACCTGGGAGAAAACAGAAGGCATGATAGAATGAGGTGCGGGAAGGGCAGTAACTGTAACCTCGGCTTTATATATTTTTCACAATGTGACGTGTGGTGTCACCGTGTGTTTGTTCTTTTTAACAAATTTGCTTTTCGGATCTTAAAGGATGTCCGGAATCCAGATTTTTACCCGGAGCCCGGATTTTCTCTCGAACGGCCTGCAGCCAAGAAGGAGCAGGGGAACAACTGCCCCCACCTAGCTCAGGGGCAGATTCTATCTTGCCATTTAGCAGGTAAGAAATTCAGATAAAAATTGTGCAATGTTTCAAAAATAAAACTCTCTTTATTCTCAGATTCTTTTTATACCCAAATCATCGTCGGACTGTCAGACTTAAATTCGTGAATCAAAACGTGTCACTGAAATTGAATTTTATTTGTGGAGCGTTTTGGCGAATACACAAGTTTTTTCCTAAATTATGCTATGCAAATTACATTCTTTCATTTTAGAAGCACCCTTGAAATAGTATGCCTTTTAACATTCCAGCAATCATTTGTCAAACGACCCCCAAGGTTTAACCATCACAACCACAACGTTTATAGTAAACAGTAGAATTAAATCCAATATGGCAGCGAATCACAGAAAAGGTGACAGGACAAACAAATATGAACGTGATACCACGGCAAACGCCACACATCCGAAGCGCCGCCTGGACCAATCAGGACTATCCGCGCCAAGGATACGCCAGCGAGAGAAGTAAGAATAGTTCACCAAAGAACATATTCTCCAGTTCACCTAAAGACTACTGGAGGTAGTAAGTAATCAAAAATGTATGACCAAAACTGTATAGAAAATGGAAGACCGAAATTTATCTGTCGGAATTTGCCTTCAAAATTCGTACAACAAACATACTGGATGCATTGAACTGCAGATGGTACTCTACATAATCAGTAAGTGTCGTAAAAATGGGCTCATCAGGGGAAGGTCAGCTAATCATGAGCTTGCGACAAACAAACCCACTCAAATCTACCTAGCGAAGCTTTAATGATTATTCGGTGATCATCTTACGTAACTAAAAAGGTAAACATCCGATTACGTGCGATCACGAAAACAGCACAGATGGCTCAATTATCTTAAATCTGCCGCCTAATTGGAGTTTTAAATCAAAGTCCCGAAGGATAAATACATTTCATGGGCGTTAATAGACGCGCCACTTTATCTTCCTAAAATAGGGGAATTACTTAGCGCGCCAACAAGAAAACGGTTTCTGGAATCATCCTAAATTGATTTTTGGCGCCAACTATGGGCGGACGATTCAGACCTTCTAGAGCGGTCGTATTAACGTTTAAAATCTGAACTGTTGGTTTATAATGGATCATGGGTTATCAGTACAACCAGAAACAACAGGAACCATATAATTCTTAACACATTATTTATATTAGCATCATTTGTAACTGTGTAACGGACCTGCAAAATTTGCATGTGCGTTTTGATAAAAACACTCCAAGGCGCATATCCGTAAGTAAGGGCTGGTCCAATTTCCTTTTTGTGAAGCCAGATCTTGTCGATGTCTCCATAACGTACTTTGTTAAAATCATAAGAAAATGCTTCTGCGATAAAAAATGCATATAAACATATGTCCTAGAAGTCCGATTTAAGCTCCAGGGTGTTCATTCTTCAAAAAATTTGTTTTACATTAATATCTCAGCATGACTTGTTCCGAATTTGGCTGTATTATTCTTAGTAAGAAGACGCCAAGTTAGCGCTTAACTAGAAGATGATTACGTATTTCAGTGGCGTCTTATGGGAATAATATTGATAAAAAATGTAAGACTCCGATTGAGGAGCTGAAAATACTTCTTCTTTGATGATAAAATTGAAACTGCTTCTCTAAATTGTTGAGACAGTCATTCATTCGAAATGAAGTGGTATTTGATTTATTCTCGAAAAATAGATGAGACGACATGAGATATCAAAGTATATTTTTGAATGCGAAGTACCTTGAATATATACTTATTAAAGAGGCGTATTTTTTTGTCAATGTTACCCGTGAAGCTGCTCGGAACGCAACTGGAATTCATAATTATCTTCGAATTAGCGCTAACTTAGCGTCTTATTACAGTGGCAAACACAGCCTGGGTTCACAAAAATCAGGTTAAAGGTCCTCGTATATATTAAGATTTTTTTTTTAACTATGATACCCTGTGTTTACAAAACCTGAATTAAAAAAAAAGTTTATATTATATATACGGTCATATATTATATATATATATATATATATATATATATATATATATATATATATATATATATATATATATATATATATATATATATATATATATATATATATATATATATATATATATATATATGTATATAATATATGACCGTTTCAACTTGAATTTGGTTCACGAATGTACTCTTATGTTCATGGCTTATCATTAAGTGTACCGATTAAGATTGTTTCAAGATATACCATCAAATGATCAAAGTACCTCGCTTGGAAGAGGAAATGCAAACTTAGCCAGTAAAAGACTACCCAATCATCGTGAAAGATGCTTCTCATTTGCGAAGCCCCATTCCGAGTATTTCTGGGAAATTTGCGAATCCGCGCCTAATGTAACAGAAAATGTATCACAGGCAACCGTATATCCAACATTTAATCAAGAACAGAGAAGCAATCCATCAAGCATGGAACAATGCGTGGTATGCGAGAATGTAGACTTATGAGGTAACTCGCGGCAAACGCTCGGCTCCGGTTGATATATTGGATTGGTCGCGCTTATATTAATTTTAGGTGTTTTTACCAGTAGTTATCGTAGTACGAGCGGTAACCCGTAGGATCAACCGGGACACAGAGGTGGAGAGGTGTAACGTAACTTTTGTTAGCTTAATGAAGGATGAAATGAAATATAGCTTTACCGTTGAACGTCTTTGTTCTAAGACAATACGGAAAGCAAGTTGAGAGAATACTATAAATCCTTAAAAATGCACATGTTATAAATCTACTTCCCTCAATTTTCCTAGGAAAACTGGGTGAAGAGTGCTAACTAGCAACCGGTACCACAGCGAGAGATGAGACTGATCAGAGGGTGAGTTACTAGGCATGAGGTGGAAAGAACGGAAAAGAAAAACACATACAAAATTTAAATGTGAACAATTTATTTAAAAGAAGATAGAGAATCAACACTACAAAGGAACTTATCTTGGGTTGGGGATATTCTGGCTTCCCCATGTACCCACGGCGAAGAAGGTTAGTAACTGAAGGACACCATTGTTCGCACTCGCGAAGAAGGGCTACGAAGCAGGGCTGGAGGGAAAAAGCTGCGCCGAAGAAAAGCTCCATAAGAAAACTTCGATGAAGAAAAAGAAAGAAGGGGTGTTCCTCCTGGAGAGAAGAAAGGCAATCGTTATTAGGTGTTTTTTGTACAAAATGCTTCTGATGTCTTGCGGCGATTACAAACAACAGTTTATTGCATATTTATTGCAGGAACATCAGAAACATTTTCTCTATACAATAATAATGAAAAAATTAAATATATGTACCCAAAAATGCAATGATTTCAAACATAACAAAAAAATTCTAAATCTGCCATAGCTATGAATACAGAAAAACAATATGTGGGTGCTCATGTTTGAAATGGTATTGAAATTCCTGTGAAGCATGAATTCTCAAATATTCTTTTTCAAATGAGAAAAGCCTTACATGTACGGATGGAATCAAATATCGTTGCATGTTTGAATAACAAATTATCCTATGTATATTACTAACTAGCTTAATGAAATAACAATTGTGAATGGGGTACACCTTTTTATGCAATATTTCAGCGTGTTACAACGTAATTCGTGCACTCAGGGCACATGTTGTTAAGTCAAGAAATATAATATATAATAAATATAATAGCAAACCCAGCGTAGACATTAAACCAATCTGGCAGCCACTCATAAAGAAGATCAATAGTCTACGACTGGACCAGACAACAAACAATGACCGACAAACAGCCACGTCAGCAGACCGGAATACCGCGCATCGGGAACCAATCAGAGCAGACCGCGCACAACGACGCGTCACCGGACGGGGTATAAATAGATATGAATGGAACGTGTTCGCCAGTTCACCTGAAGACGAAACGTCGTGATACTCCAAAATTTTATAGACAATATCCGAAATCAAACTTTTGATAAATCCACCTTGTCTACAAGTTACAAACAACAAGAAATATAATGATTTTATACGCTATGGATGAAAATACATATAACATTCAATTCATGGAAACATTTCTATAGTTTTAATTGCACAAGATGATAATAAAACACGAATATCATCGAGATATAAAGTGACCTCGAGAATGGATATCTTTGTTTAACACAGCGTCTCAGCGTAATATGCGAATTAATAGCAAAATCAAATGTCTAATAAACCTAATTAATACTTACTAAGTATTCAGCATATTCCAATCGTGTCAATGGTCAGAATTAAAATGGGAGGAGTATAGCGTTCTACGCATCCAGATCACACGATACACGACAAAATAACAGATTGATTTCCTGCTAAAAAGAATAATAGAGATGGGATATTGAATTTCGCGATGATGAAAACTAGGTGAATATCGGAAAAATATGAATGAGTACAGAGTTATTACTAAAAATAGAATACTATTTACTACAGGACGATTACATATAAATGCAGCATGCCATATAAAGTTTGTAAACGGTGAACCGTTAAAATGTATTTGAGGGTATGCAAGTAATTATTCTATTATATAAAGCCAACTGAGCAGAGACACTGGCTGTCAATCTACAAGGTGATTAAGATGTCTAGATTGTGCAAGCTTTAGGTACCATTGATATATAAGTATCAATTCATTAAGCAACATTCAATAGTGCATATTGTAGATGCTCTTGTTTGGTGGAACTCTTCCATCTTAACAAATCAGCCAAGTTTGGTGATTAAAAAATTAAATCAAGTGGTGTAAAAAATGCAGAAAGCCCATCGTGCTCCATAGCTGTAAAAATAGGGCAAATACATTCAACCAAATATGCAAGAGGCTGTTGAGATTAATTTGATATGCTACAAAACAACTGAAATTACTATCGCACAGTTGAGTTGAAAGAAGTGTTGAAGATGGAGGCATAGAGGTACTGCTTGTAGTCAAATCATCATGCTATGGAGATAACAGGCAACGGCCAGATCATTTTGATGTGATGGAGGCGATTATCGAGTATAACATTATCCTCTAGGTAAAGCTGATCTCAGAGATTCAGAGCTGCCCTAAGGTAAAATTATGAATCTGACTCCCATGTTCAGAGCATCTGTAGAGGTGATCCTCAAACTCAAGTCATCTTTAGATATCTCAAACAACCAGGTTGCCTGTAGGTGGGAATCCTCAGCAGTAAAATCATGGAGGTCACCCTCGGGGTGAAACTATGGAGGTGATACTCCCGGTGAAGTGACGAAGGTAATCCATGTGTATTCAGGGCAGCTGTAGATGTGATTCTCAAATTCGGGTCATCTGTAGATGGAGATCCTTAAGCAGTACATTACTCCTAGATGGGGGTGATCTTCAAATAGTGTTTGCAGGTCTCTGGATAGGATTCAATCAGGCACTTCGTGCAGCGAGAATCAACAGTGAATTGGAGAGTGAGACAGAATTAAGACCTGTAAGAACATTCCCAAGTACGTCAGCGCCCTCTATTTGTATTTATGTGCAGAGATGTATAATGCTTTCATGGAATATGAAGAGGTGCCGCAGAAGGAAGAGGTAGAGTTGAGGGACAAAACAACTTACACGTGGGTGCTGTGCAATATACCCTTTCTTCACAGAGACGAAAGAGTAAAAGATTGTCTCACATCATTCTTATACATTGTATACTTTGATATTAAATGACAACACACTAAATGTTAACTACACAAACAAACAAACAAACGTTCAGTAAGCACAAGACGTGAAAGTATAGTAAGGAAATGGATAACAACTCCCCCCGCATATCAAGAATCTGAACAACTATGCCTGAAATATAGCCTATGTGAAAATAACGGCGTTATAAATTATATTCAATCTATAAATTTATACCTCAAGCCACATTCCATGTGAGATTATGCTAATGAAAGCTCTAAACGGGTGGATTAAAATTTAATTTTCTCCAGGAAAGTCTCATCGACTGCAGTTTGTACCAGATACCCAAGAATTTTCAACTGCAAGATGTGTATAGTTTCAAGTAACAGTGAATTTATAGTCGCAGCTGATAAAAGTCACAAGCACGGATCAGCTGCTGTCCATATGTCACTTCCTATAAAATGCATAAGTATGAAGTACTGGCAGTAAAGATCATAACTGCCTGGTTATGAACTGTAAAGTGTATGTCTTCACGTATCACCATATCATTTATGTGTACGATGTTATAAAACACAGCTGAATAAAATAAGTTTGAGATATGAGATATTGAAGTGATCTCCTATGACAGTTTCAGAGTTTCATTATATGTACATTGTACCGAGTTTCACTATGTGTACATACGTACTAAGCTATATAAAACTATTGTTTTGAGCACATTAGTCGGAATACTTTCAGTAGGGAGTGCTTGAAAGTTTTTGTTACTATTATTTTGAGATTGTGATTGAAGGATTGTCATTCTGAGACAGATGAATGGTATAAAATAAATTTTTAGAATTTGTGATATCACGTTTTTCGGAAGCTGTCGTGAAAATATTTTACTCATTGCGACTGGTTTTACTCCTGAAATATTGCAGTTGACCAGCAGAAATCAATTATAGTGTTTAGAATAGCTACACCAAGCAAGATCATCTCTACACTCTCCATAAATATTATACTTTATCACCAGTGTGTGTCGTTCTGTTTGTCTATTGATTATGTTTGATCTGCTTTCGATATCTCCGTCGATCTGTGTGTTTGTCTGTCGGTTTCAGTCTGTCGGTCTACCATCGACAAGTTTTATAGAAAGGTGTATCCCTCCTAAGTAACGTGAGCGGGGTTATTAGTGGGCGTTGTGTTCCAATTTACGCTCAACAATATCATCAATATTGAAGTGCTCATAAAGCTTCTATCTAAAATATAATGTTATTCATAAACCTTTTTAGCTCTACCGTGAAAGTGCAGTTTCACGTCGGTCGATCCAACCGCTGACCAGAATATAACAGGCCGAGCGTAGGGTTAGGGCAATAATGGAGGTAATTCGGGGCCAAATGAACCCTTTGTCCGTACTTAACTTACCCGCCCCTCACTTATAAACATACGTTCGTAGGTTCTCTTGCGGTTCGTCCTTCCCATCCCACCACCGTCCAATTTCGTTTCGCAACTATGTGGTCAGATTTCCCTTACAGAAAGGATACCCTACGTTTAGATGCTGTGCGGTAATCAAACTCCCAGCATAGAATAACTGTATTGTAGAATTAGGTTCCTGGTCTTACTTGGTGAAACTAATGCATAATCGAGTTAAAATTATACGAGGGTCACGCCGAAAGTCTTTAGATATTCCTAATCTATACAAGCTCAAACAAGTTTGAGCACGCAGCTATTTTGTCTAAAGTTGTAAGTGCTTACACGCAAAGGTAGCGTTTAAATCGTTCAGTAGTTACCTTGCCACGGTCTGGAATGCATCTAAGCGTTGGCCGAATTTTAACGTGGAAATGGAACCGGGTAGTCGCGATTTTCGAGCCATGACTTTGTATGACCAGAAAACGGACTAAAGCAAGCGGAATGTCACGGAAATTTAGTGAGTTGCTTTGGGGACCCTGCCCCTTCTAGGGCTACAGTTTTTAATTGGTTTGAAAGGGGCCGCATCTCACTCGATGATGAACATCGCACAGGTCGACCGCCCACTGCTGTTACTCCGGAAACTGTGAAAGCTGTGTGACATATGGTAAAAGATCGTCATATAACCTACACCGAGATTGATTGATGGGGATTGCCTTAAGGTGCGGTGTTCCAGATGGGTGCCACATTTGTTGACTAGCGGGCAAAAAGCAACAAGAGTTGATTGGGCTAAGTTTATGCTTGAAAAATTTGATAATGAGTACAGTAAAAACACTTTTAATATCGTAACCGGAGCCGAAACATGGTTTTATCATTATGATCCCGAAGCTAAACAGCAGTCATTTGTTTGGTGCTTTGAAAGTGAGCAGCCTCCAATGGAAATTCGTCGTTCCAAGAGAGTTGTAAAGAATATGGTCGCATCTTTTTTTCTAAAAGTGGATACATCAATACGATAGCCTTGAAAAATCAACGGACAGTTACTTCTGAATGGTATATAACCAAATGTGTTCCTACAGTCTTCCAAGAACTATGCCAGAGCCGTCGAAAGGCTGGTCTGCGGAGTATTCAATGGCACCATGACAACGCAACCGCCAACAGCGCCGCTAGAACACTCGATTTTTTTGCAGAACAGGGTGTCAAACTGTTGTCTCATACACCTTATTTTCCGGACCTAGCTCTGCGTGATTTTTTATTTCCTAAGATCAAACTAAAGTTACAAGGTCGCCATTTTTCCACCGATGAAGAGGGAACCGCTGCATTTGAGACAGAAATTGGCAATGTTTCAAAAGAACGTTCGTCACAAGAATTTGACATGTGGTTCTACCGAATGCGTAAATGTATTGAGGTGAACCATGTAGTTTTTCTGTATCTAAAAGCTTGCAGCGTGACCCTCGTATAATTTTTGCAGTGAAATCTCCTACCAGCTAGGAGTGTCCCTAAGAAGTGCAGGAAAAATATACCCAGCAAATAAAGACCTGTGACAGTACTCTGCATCATGTCCAAGGGTATGGGGACTATTATCAACGTGCAGTTCCTGAAGTGTCTGGACAAAAATAATATCATCAATGATCGCCAATCTGGTTCCCGCAAACATAGATCCAAGGGAGATCTTCTGGCCTACGTCACACATATGTGAACTCGATATATCGAAGGCTTTGCATAGGATTAGCTTTTGATCAAGCTTGCTGCCTATAGGCTGGCACCGGGTCTGTACAACTGGCTGGATAGCTTTCTCAGGGATCGCTCCTTATTTGTATTGGTGGATGGATAGGCTTCAGCGTCTTTGAGGTCAATGTGATACGAAATTTATCCTCGCACAGTGATTATGAAACGCCAAAGGCTATCTGCCTTTGTACGTTTTACGTAGAGTCCACTATTTGTGACGCGTTTGACAAAAAGCCTGTCAGTTAGTGAAAATTTAATCTCTGGGAGAAGAGTTATGGTCAGAAACATAATAAAAGCTGTCCAAATCAAGGTTTTCAGCATATCCATAACCTCTGATCATTTTTATCACATACAGTTTTGGTGGAAATAAAAATGAGTGGCAAAAAGAAATTCTATCTGGTATAAGACCCAGTTGATTTTTCGTACTTATTTATCTTATAGATAACCTCTCGCAAAGCCTCAGAGAGGATGAATTTCTATGCAGATTAATCTTGAAGCGCTGTGGACTATAACTATAGGGGAACAAACTCTCCGGCAGCTCATGCCACAATGCCGACGTTCTCCAAAATAAGGACTTTGAGAAGAGCTTCGTTCGAGGTGTTGGAAGTTCGACCTGGTGGGGTTGCGCCCATTGGGCCTTTAAATTGTAACAGTATCTGTAGAATAGAGACAGATCGGCCTCTTTTTTTCGATGTTCCGACCGTAGAAGTCCTTTGTAAAGTTCTGAATATCTGCTAGAGGTATTGCTCGTTTTTGGATTCTTCCCAGAAGCATTAAGGAGTGCATCTTAATGTACCGTCATTCTATTAAATATTTGATACAATTATCAAATTGTTCCATGTCCTATGCTATACTTAGTAGACGTGCTCACTCTCAGATTTCTTCTACCCTGAATTTTGTCCTTCATTATAGAAAAAGAAAAAGTTGTTCAATATTTCCTATATATTCTCAATAAAATTCTAAAAATCATATTTAATTTTTCTTTAAGATAGGAATCAATAGAAAGTCTCACACAAATGCTTATTACAGTTCTTTGCTTATACATATATACTTTTAACCAGCTTTTCACACCGCTTATGGCAGTATTATCAATAAAATTGTTGCTCCTATCTTTTCAAATTCATTTTCATCTTCTTGCGAGGTCCTTTTACTGGTTACAGGCATCAAACTTCCGTCACGTCTGTGAGTAATATCAAAGGCACCTACAACGCACTCGAGGATCGTGCATGCGATGTTTCCAGCAATAATTGTGGATATGAGCGCAGTTGCTGAGCAGTCATACCGCTGCGCTGACTGCTGGGCTTCTTTTATTGTGTTTGTGTTGCTGGAGGCGTCTACGTATGAGCTGCACCAATTACACAGAAATATTAAACTCAGTGCTGCTAAGGATTTAGATGAAAATCTCTACGAACGTATGAAACGGAATGAAATTCAGTAACGGTATCTTGTGGGTCACGATGCATTCGAGATGTTGAATAGTAGATGATACGCAGACTAGTGTGACGGTTGAATTACCGATCCTATTTTTTTAAATGACAGATATGACCTTATCGTATAAACAAACAACCAGATCTACGATGTTTGAAAAAACATCAATTATACTTATATGAATTCCAATTGCAAAGGGATACGTCAAAACGCACTATTGATCCATAACTGCATAAACAGACATACTAAAAGCATTATTCAAAGTTCAATCTTAGCCCTATATGCAAAATGACACATCTGTGTACTTGATAAGTGGAGACGTTTGCCTTCAAACCAATCGGGGTGCGACTTTTCAATCACGTGAATTTACGGTAATCACCGTGCTGTCCACGTCGCGTTGTGTCTAAGCTGTTCATTGTTCAAAGTGAGTCTTTAGTTTTTCTCATTTATCGATTAATAGTATTTCCTTAAAAGTTTTATTTCATTACATCTTCTTGTTATTAATATCATGGTAGAACTATCAATATTATGCAGATTTAAACACGAATTATAGCGTATTCAAGTGCAAAAGCAGACATTCGGAAGTCTCATGTACAATACAGACATACCAATCGTTTTAACTAAAATATTAATATAAAATTAATAGAGAACATTTTTTGAATGGAGCAGTACCCACCAATAGAAAGACATTCAGTGCTTTTGTTAGAACGCGAGGTCCACTAGAAATGCCTGTTTTTGATTTAGGTATATGCTCCAATATCAACTCTTTTCGATGCTCTGCATCCTGCTTCATAGGCATAGGCTTCGATTGCACAAGTTTTATTTTATTCAGGGAAAATGTTGTATTGCCCTTCTTAGGCGAAATACACCTAAAATGTAGGGCTCTCCAGAAATCCATTCTACACATAAAACCCTTGGCCGTCAGCTATACGTCCCACTAGCATCTAATGCATTCCATCATGTTTAGTAAGTGACATTGTTTTATTTGTTAATTATTCAATTAAATCAATTAAAAGTTGAGCATTGTACCTGTACAATGCTCAACTTTTAAATATGGAGTAAGCAACCCCTCCATAGGGGTGTATCCGTTATCCCTTTATAACTTTATCAGAATCGATCCAGCTGTCACTGAGATAGTAAACAAAACAACACAAAAAGAATATTTGCTTATAAGTGTGTGAAGAAACCGTTTTTTCCTAAGATCTATTGGTTGCTAATGTGTGAGTAATAAGCACAATTGGTAATCTGATCTCACTACTCCTTTCGGTACCACGAATGCGATACAAGATATTCAGCTTGATAGCTATTCATTTTCTTGCCCGTTAGCAATTTTCGAAAGATACCAATCTGTGAGTTTGGTGTGAAGAGAACAATAAAGGCAAGAATCAAATGATAAAATTTGGCTCAACAGGAACCATCTAGTCTTATGCGAGCCCCTTGAAGTTATAAATTCGGAAGGTTTTGCTGATGGTGGTCTTCTTCTTCTTAACGTAGCATCTTCCTATTGATAATTGACTACAATTTTTTCCAAACGTTGTATGTCCTGTGCTATTCTTAGTGAAGGCTGAATTTAGACAAGTCAACTTTCTCAAATTTCTGAGCCATTTGCATTGTGTCCTGCCTGGTGTTCTTCAGTTTTCAACTTCGCCCTCAATTATAAGTCTCAGGAACTCGGATTTTCTGCCTCTATGAATACGCCACAGGTGACTTGTCTTCCGTTTTTAGACAATTCCACCTATTTTTTGTCTACATTTAATCTTCTTAGGATGGTATCATTGGTAACGTGCTCCAGTTGTCTGTGTGTCATCTAACATTCCGTCCGATACAGAAGGAGTGGGTACAAAAATATAAGCTTTCCTGCACCTACTTGATCTTCTGCGATATTGCATTGTTTGTAAGTTCTTCGTTTCGAGGATTCCACTACTTGCATCTTCTGTGGGCAAAGTATCTCTGTTTCTGGGTTTAAGTCCTTTGTTACCTAGCATCTCAGGCAATCCCATTTTATACGTATGTTGTAAATAGTTACATTCTTGTTCATAATTTTGTTTTTGCAAACTGCAATTGTTTTCGTGTTTTCTGTGTTTATCCCAATAAATCCCCATATTTTAACCTGACACATCCCCCTTAGACAATGTCAAGGTCGAACGTCTTAGACGATGACCTGAAAAGCCAACTATGTGAATTTAGATCCTACCATTACCAGACACATTCTTTGACTTATCCAATCAAAAGTTTGCCTTTGTTTCATACATAGATGCCTCCCCACGTGAGTGATAGTCCAATCACCTTATCCATAAACAATTTTCTCCCTCCTTTGCATCGCTTTGCATAAATTTTGAGTACGAAATTTGGCAGTAAATATGTTGTGTGGTGTTTGTATTTGCTTCAGCAGGATTGCAAAAGCATAAACTGCGAAAATTGCCAGTTTTACACACTAAAAAGTTGCAAAGCACTAAACTCATCCTGTTACAGTATACAGCATCCAGTACAAGACACTGACAGCATCATAATTAGTCAGTGCATATTCTTGCTAGTCAGCAATTTGCGAATAATAAACACCCCTTGTTTCCTGTGGAGACAGCTGCAGGAATATATCGATTTTATGTAAATCTCGGAGAGGCCATTGCAGAGACGCATTAATTGGATGTATGGGGATGAGATGCGGCTCCGTTACATTTTTCTGTCACTGTGATGTGCTGCTGGAAATGAATATTAGATGCAAAAATAATTGGGTTAAAAGCGGAGTGACTGATGAGCTTGGGAACGGAGTTGATGGAACTAGGCAACTCTGAGTTAGCTGGTGACGATTCACCTGGGTTAGATTAACAGTTTGTGATAACATTTGTGGAATTAATAAGTAATCATTTCCTTCTCCATCATTATCATCATCATCTTAATCATTATTGTTATCATCTTATCCTTTTCTTTCTCCTTCTTTTTCATCCTGTTGTTCTTCTGTTGATGTTACCCACACATTAAGGTCAGTCGTACAATATACTAGTTATAAACCTCAACAAGATACCAATATTACTATACATAATGACAAATGTGTTTGCCTTAGAAGTAGGTAATCTATTTTTGAATGAAGATTCAAACTTTTTGTTATCAGATTAAGGTATACAGAATGGTTTGATGGATATTATGCTGCTTAACTTGAAGGTAGGGTAAGATCGGTGACCCAAAGCTTTGCACAGTTGCATAGCAAGACAGCGTTGTTCATTATTATACAGTACACTTTTGAAGTCGAAATTCATCATCAGACAGTTGAAAAAAATCCTACGAATGTATCAACCTTCAAATCATCTGCAAGCTTCTTTAGAAGAACATGGCGATCAGCAACGAATAGTTTAAAATTTAGCTAGTTGCTATCAGTCGCACTATCAGATACGTTCAGCACACCCTATAATTGTCAACTTACATTATTATTTTTGATGACAGTACACATCCAGTTTAGATTACATCAGATTGCTTTTGCTTAGATCAGCTATCAGTTTAACCGACAATAACCCAGAATGGCACTTTCAGCCTTTCTATTACTCGTATATTCAGTAGCTCTTCCAACGTCCAGTGTATGTGAGCTATCAAAATAAATCGTGCAACTATCCACCTAGACATTGACATTTTAATCAGTAGTAGAATGAGCCCAATAATGACTGCTGATCCCTGGATAACTTCCTGTTCAGCGACGGGAACAGATAGCACAGCGCTGCATCTAAATAGATGAATTAACATATTAAATACCCCAAATATTCAGATGACGTTCTTAGCGTTAAGTTAAGACGGGTTTGTCGGGAACAACCTAATTGGTCTAATTATTCAATCCAGCTGTATAACCATACACACAACCAGACGTATCACGTTCCAGGATAAATTTGAGAAGAGGTTTGTCGGCAAAGGGATACACTCTAAATAGCATATGAGATAAGATGTGATGCGGATCACTTTCATAATGTGTTGGACTTGTTATGACTATTACGTAGTATGAAGATGATTATATTATGAAACTCTAATTTATCTTGTTTTACTCAATTTACTTCAAAAACTATTGACCTGCAAGGGCAACTTGATGTAATTTATACTGATATTACGAAAGTAGCATATGATCAAGTTGACTAGACTTTGTTATTGTTGAAATTATTGAGTCTTGAAATGTCAGAGTGTCTTCTGTTACTTCTCAAATCATATATAATAGTGAGAACATTGTTTTTTGAAAATGGTGGTTTTAAGTCCTTTAATGAAGTGGTTGATTTGGGAGTTTCGGAAGGTCCAATTTAGGACCCTTGTTGATTTTGTTGTCGTTAATATTAAAATATGACATTGTTTTAGCTTGAATTTTGTCATAAGCAGCTGAGTTTTAGGTTTATCACAGTACTGAGGTCTTGGATGATTACATTTCTCTCCAATATAATTTGGATGTCCTAAACTCCTGCTATTCGAAAATATTTCCTTGCACTGACTGTATGCAAATATAATGTTTTAGCGTATATAGAAAACTAAATATTACGATTTACAATGACAACAGTGAAGTTAAATTAATTATTGTAACAACTACAGTATATTTGATTACAGTAAATATTGGTTTTAATAGCGTTATTCTAGGTTAACGTACTACTTTTTTCTGCTACCAGTATACTAATGCTTGTTCACCGTATTTCTAAATATCTATATACTTAGTTATTAATTCCTGAATCGGGTGTGAGAGACTTTGGAAATAGGTATATTATTATTATAAATGTTCAACACCATCTCGGATGCTTACACTAAAATCCATCGATCCAGTGAGTACTAGAAAACTCCAACGAGCTCATCCTCAGTAGGTAGAACTTCTGGCACTCCAACGAGCCTATTCCAAAGGTACTATTTTGGGAAAGAAAGCATCTAGAACAAGCTACTAGTATCAGTTCTCCGAAAGATACAGTTTTAGATTCAATATGAATAGATATATTATTTCGCAGCTCTTCCACACTGCACTTGGCTTTCTGTTTTTGTGGGAAGCTTCATATAAAATATGTATTGAAATACAACAAAAAAATAACAAAGAATTATGGGCATCTACAAGAGAAAAGCGCACAACGAAAGGAAAAAATACTGCACAAACTCTACGAACCACAGATAAAGGTGAGCTGAGATTTTCTTCAGAATATGACTTTTGAAATGAAAAGCAACAACTATTAACAGATAGAGTATATTTTTGATAACTGAGGACCTACGTACATACATACATACATTTAGAGTATGTTCGATGCTCTTAAAGAAGGCAGATAAGTACCATAGAAAAAAAATCATACACTAGAGACCAACAGACCTAATCCCCACTAGATCGAACTTCAAATACTTCCAGAAAGCTTCTTTCATGGGCCGTTCTTTCAGCGTGTTGAAATGAACCGACAGGGAGTGTATTATGGGATGGTTACAGCTTCCAGCTCCTTAAGGTCAATGCAAAATGACATTTATCCTTTCACAGCGCTTCAGGAGCATCATAGGATTTTTGAGAGGTTATCTATAAAGCAAATCCTGGCTAATCCACCATAAAAAGTATTATGTCATTTCAAGAATGAATTTTGTAGATAAAAAGACGAGCCAAGGATTGACGTTCATCACTCATTTTCCTATCCAAAACTTTATAATGGCAGATGCTTATGTACGAACTTGTCGAGGAGCAGGGCAGACTAGTTAGAATGTGCCAGTCCTTGACACGGCTCGATGATTGGCCTTTATCAAACTTTTAATTTACGCGCTAAAACCTTTGCTTACAGTTGTTCAGAGGACTTTCTTTTTTAGGGGCATCAGAATCCCAGACTATTTCCTCACAAAACCACCAGCCCCCTGTAACCCCCTCGACCGACCTGGTCAGATGCCTCGCACTTATTGTTCCTGGCCAAAGGATCAAGTTAAATTTGTAACGTCAAAACATGTTTGCACTCAAAAACTTTCTCAGTAGTTTATTTCAAATCCATCTTCCCCCGGCTATCCAGTTAAGGAGTGCATCATGAAGACAGAGATAGAAGTAGAGCGGTGGTGGCACATTTCGCAGCGCGTAAAGTAGCCCGTCTAGCGGAAGTGATTTATGTGACTTTTAATCTTTTTTTAACGTAATTTCAAAAGCGATGCGCGAAAAATAACCTAAATGTTCTGAAAAGTGTAAAGTGGCAATATGTTGAGAGAGATGCACCGAGACTGGCTTTTACACTTACATGACTCCCTCGCACAGATTTAATACATCGCTGGGAGCATTTTTCATACTTATCTAACGAGGATGTTCATACCAGCGCATCCAACAAATCCTTTTGGAGCAGGTTAAATGGATTGGGTATTTTGAAGTTTATGTTAGTATAGAGGCATCCAGGTAAAATCGTGTGGTCATGAAGATGTTAATCGTTCTTGTGTGATGAAACTCATCCATCATTAAATTTAGTGTATGTTTGAGGGTATGTTTTTGGTATTTTGGGTATTTTGGGTATTTACGGGATTCTTCCGGCATTTTTGGTATTTTCTGATACTCTTGGGTATTACATGTGTTAATAAAAAAGTATTACAGAGTTTTATCGGATTACAGTGCAATCCATAAGTGGACAACAAATAATAATCCGAAAGCTTAGAAAGACAAATTTTTAAAGGTTATAAAATTAGGAATAAAATTAGCGCGGGTGGATTTACCGTTCTGCCTGACCAGTCCGCCATAGCCCAATGGCATCTGCCTAGAATGCAGAAGGTTGTGGATCGATTCCCACTGGCGATGGATAAATTTTTCTTTCAAATTATTCTAAATAAGCAGAAGTCGTAGCATTATTCTATCTCGTCATTAGATGGTTAGCATTTCAGACTCGTATGAAAAAATCAATCAAATTCCGACTCAGAGTCTAACCAGAAAAAGGTCAGTGTTAAGGTTTTTTTGATGATCCACAAACAGGACATATTTCTTCAGAATAAAGCTTAAAAAAAAATAATTCAGCTAATGAATCAGGCACTTTGACCACTATCATAGAAAAGGAAAATGCTATGTTGTATTGTATCAGAAAGGCCGATGTCCAAATAGAATAATAAGTATGTAGGAGAATTTAAATAATGGATCAAAAGTTTGATTTCGGACTTCCATTGTCTATAAAATTTTGAGTATCACGACGTTTCGATTGATGTGCTATCTTCAATCGTCTTCAGGTGAACTGGCGAATTGTGTATTGTATCAATACTTCGCCTTTCTTCGTGACTGTTGGGTGGTTTGAAGTGTAATGTAAGTATTGTATCAATACTTACCAGCAACCACAAACACTACACAGTTTCAGCACCCGTTATGGTAGTTATCTTCTTTGGTTTTAACTATACTCCATCATCCCCATTCAACAATTATTTCTGTCATCGCTGATCTTGAGAACATATGCAATTCCTACCCATATGACTAATTGGGGGGTTAGTCAGTAATGAAGGTATCTTAATAACAACATATGAACAACTCTCGTGAGATTCTATTTCTCGATTTCCTTCACCCACAAAGCATGTGTTGTTCCTTTTTCAGCATTAATATGATACTCTCATCATATACCTCACTTCTGAGATTCCACTTCATTTACTGCTCGACTCTGTAACAAAGAATATTGTGGTGCCTTCGTGGCATATTTTTTGAAGTGAACACATACTTAGTTGGAGTTCCAAGTAATATGAGATTCGTACAAGAGAAAATCAGTAGCAATGGCGGGTTAACAAATATAAAAATAAAGTCTTACTCTCAGAAAATTGGCGATCGTACTCCATTATACTGTGGCGAAACAGGCTTTTATTGCAAAGAGCAAACAAACAAAAGTTCACCTCAGGTAAAATCGAGGGAAATAAAAATAAAAGTTCTCCACGCGACAATCAATACTGTATTCTTAAAAGAGGGTCTTCTAAATACATCGCCGGGGGATATCAACTCAAGATTACTCCACGAATATACTGTGTCACGTTCTTCCGGAAAACCTAATTATTTTTGAGGTTTCAAAAAGCCCAACAGGGTGCAAATCATATCACCAACATCAAATTTATAACTATGATTTAGTTTGCAGCATACTATAAAATTAAGGATAAATGGCGAACTCAAGGGTCGTGAAACCTTGAATCACCAACATTTATCACACTCACAATCTAGGACTGCGTATTTGCTCACTGCTATCATCCGCTATGGTATATGATAAGTATAGGAAGAAACAAACATTCATGTCCACGTGTAATATCGGATTATATCCACCTAATTACCCAAATAGTTACGAAGTGGAAGTCAATCTAAGGACGTGTTTTCTCAAACATTTAAGCTAAAAAAATAATATCACGACGCTACTCACCTTTACGAAATGTAGCAATACTATCATTGCGTCGACGCTCTTGACTATACATAATATGACGTGGGAATGCACGTCTCGTTATTAGCCTGGTCTCGTCAGTATAACCGGGTGGTCTGAATGTAGACAGCAATTGGGTTGCGTATTCTTTACCCAGGTGAGGCTATGATGTTAAAATTTATCTTGAAGGACCGCGCAGAGTGGCGCTGCCCACTAGTATCTTAACGAAGCCAAGGTCCTATGGACAAAGTCCAAGTTGACCTCGTAAACATGCCAATGGGCAGCAACACTCTGCGCGACAATACTACCATTCTCGAATGAAGGTAAGGAATTACCGAAGTGTCTAGGGACTGAAGAATATTACGCGTTTGGCAAAGGACGCTGATGGATGTAACCGATACATCCAACAAGCTTTATCTCCCCAATAAAATGAGAGACGCCACTGAGCGCGGCTTAACAGCCTGCGGGGTACAATTCTCGCTCAGAACACAAGTGAATATACGTAGAATTTAAATTACATTAAGTTAGAGGACGCCTCTTTACTTTTATTCGACTTTGCATGGTATTGAAACGAGGGTTTTATCAAATAAAAGGGATGCGAGTGGAGACGACACGGAATTGCAGAGAATAGCTTTGCTTCAGCGTCGAACACAGAGTGTCAATATTTCTAGGTAGATTGCAGCGCGGAGTCGTTTGAAGGAACAGCCAAGATAAAAATAACATAATATAGTGATGTGAAACTTTTCAAACTTATTTTGTGGTTTTTTCTCTGATTCGTTTGAGATTTCGCTGACTGCTAGCTGAAACCACATGCGTAGGAATGAATCATTACTGCCTTGGCAAGCTACAAAATAGAATGCAAAAATATGATTTTGAAAATATAATGACATCAATATTTAAGACGGTGTCCAGGGCAACAATTTCTTTTTAACAACACAGGATTATTGTGATTGGCTAGAATACAGTGTTGAAGAGGCTTCAATTAGGGGCCAGCAAAAAACCAAACGAATGATAGTGATTTGATTTTTTTTAAAACCTCAGCTTATTTGATTTAACGGTCAACATGTGAGAAAATGACCTGACCCCAGGTGAAATAATATGGAATACGTACTTTATTTCTGATTCGCGTTCGAAAATATTGTTAGTATTTATCGATATTATGCCATTACACAGTAACATAACTCAATATAACTATAGCATTGCCTCCACCAGAAATACTCCTGGGCTCCACGATGTGTTATAACCAGCTACGAAGCTCCCTGAAAAAAGAAGGCAGAGGTTAATAACGTTTATCTAAAATTGCATCTACCTTACATGTCAAGAAAATGTTGCGTTTTCACAACTTTTCGATTGATGTAATAACCTCAATCGTGTTTAGGTGGGGAAATGGTATTTTTCCAATTTTCTTTAGTAAACACCTACTATGTTTTATCTGGTAATCAGATTATTGTGCTTGACTCCATTGTACTTCTATACATCATGTTCAAAATCAAAATTTTTGTACTCCCTACGTTAATATAGTTACATTAATTGGGAAGTTCCGAGTTCCCGCAAGCAAGAAAAGTTGGTCACTGGTAGGGTTGTTGTAGACTCAAATTGATGGGTAAAGTAATACACGAGAAAATCCACGACAGAATCAATCTACAAACAACTGTAATTGGCAGCATTGCACCAAAAAGCTGGAGACGGTATGGGCATGTAAATCATACAGCATATCTTTAAATGGAATGAAATGGAGAAAAAAAGCTCGTCCCAGGAAGACTTGGGCAGATGGTATAAAAACCGCTTTGACAAGCAGAGACTTACAAATTTTCCACACTGAGGCAACAACGCTGTATGAGGATAGCTTAACCATGTCGATAAGCTCTTTCTTAATCATGCATATGAGTTACTATGATAGCGGATTCTATTTATAACAACTGCCCATGATCATAATAACAACAATAAACGTCTTTCACTTATAACCGTTTTCAGGAAACAAATAAAAATCTATTCTACCACCTAACCTCCTTAACAGTAACGTCAGGTAATGTATACAAGCAAACGAAAAAAATTAAATAATTATGGATTAAATATCATAACAAAAATTTATTGGGAATGGCAAAAGAAGAGATGTAAAAAGCCTCTATTATGATAAAAAAATGATCTGGAAGCTATCATAAGACGTACTGTTTTATCGATCCTCGATTTTCAATCAGCGTAATACAACGTTACCAAACGAGCATTTCTTGTACCTAGGTTATCTGTTTGCCATTGGTTTTGGTCGCTTGATGATATGAAGAAGTCAAGTTTTAGCAGTAACTCAAATATGATATCGTTTCACAACAATTTTTCGATTCTGGTAATGCAGGATTGATTTGTTATACTATAAGGTGCCTTTTTATTGTCTCTAATGACCCCTACTCAGCAAAATGCCATGTCACGAAAACACGTTCAAGGTAAACAACTCAACTTAGCTTGATTTGTTTGCGAAGGTTCTTATACGCTGTCCCAAAGCGCTGCCTTCTTTTTGTAATCAAGTTATAGGGAGCAGGGCCAACTACGTGTCTGGAGCTAATTAAGGGTAACCGCAGCCCTTACCTAATTCGCTTCCTTCCCGTTAGACGCCGTATAGATTCGGTCGGGATAATTAAGCTGTGTAAATAGGGAGATGTATTGTGATGAAATCCGATTTACCTACGAAAGTCTGGCTGAGCTAGATCTACTGTGCCCTAGGGAGTCATACTTCATTTTGATCCCGTTTCATAGATTTTTATGCAATTATTGTATTCTATACATCCTACCATAGTAAATATTCGACCGAGCTACTTTCCATAATAACAACAAAACAGTAAAATAAACAATAGAGAAGCCCAACGCGTGCATCCTCACAAGGTCGAGCTTCTAGCAGCTTCAACTAGCTTCTGCTCGTATCACTTTCTCAAGCATTTGGCTCAAACCAGAAAAGAGCAGTCCCTTTGGGGGATGATACCTAATTTTAAATGAACCTCCATAGTCGGAATCATCAAAAAAAAAATTGGTCAATCTATTCTTATCATAACACTGACCTCTTCTGCATAAGCACAGGTCATCAGTACAACAGTTACTAGAGAAATGAACAGACTGTGTAATTAACACGCAGTTTCACAAATAAAAATCTTTTTCTTTCAGTGACACGTTTCGATTTATACTTAAATCATCATCGGGCTGTCAGATTTGACTGCTTACAAGGATACCCAGATTACTTGCCAACTAACTAGATAGAGAAAATTACATAATCTTTTTATCTGCATGATGGAAGAGTTTCTCCAAGTAAGAGCCTCTCCCAAAACTAACTCTTAGTTAAAATGAAATTAACAGCGCTATCTTATTGGCCGTTCGATATGTATGTGCGGGGTTAGGGGGCATAGGAAAAGGCAAGGCGAAATTCATATGAAGTCCGATTTTCAGAGGTATTTGATTCCGGTAACTGACGCTCTGTTTTTTAATATTTTTAGATGAAATTGATACAGTATATTCAGAAGGAAATTATCTAAAGTATACTTGACAGGTCGAGAAGACCAATCACTATTATTGGAGTACACATACTAAACCATAGGTTCTCAATGTCATTTCGCCCACCGCCCACTTTGAGATTTTTTTCACACACAGTGCGTACAGATTGGAAAAAATAAAGAATTCCGAAAACACGTGAGACGGCGACGTCGCACTGGCGTCAAGGTAAATAAAGGGTACCCAGCTAGTCGTCGTGGAACAAAAGTTCATACTAACAATTTATCTGCCACACTGGCAGTGCGACGTTGCCATTTTGCACACTTTAGGTATTCTGGAATCGAACTTTGTGTATTCTCAATGTCTCCATTATTAAAAAGTATACCAATATTAAGGTTTACTTCACTTCAGTACATAATTTTCGTGTTTTTTGTCTTCTTTAGACTTTATTTTCTTAACCTGCCTACACCCCTTCTGAGCCATCTCAACGCCCCTTAATTTTCTCTAGGTGTAATGGACTAAAACATTTTCCTGGATTTTACGGATACTGACTCATCCAAAATGTTTTCCACAACATTTCCTACGTTGTGAAACCACGCGATATGACATACCGGATGTGCATATGCTCACTCAAATAGCCAGATAATCACTGATCTGGGGGCGTGTTTCCCAGATCGTGCGTTGATTGGAGCGGGAGAAAGAGAGAGATGAATTTCGCGAGTGAGAACGTATCTTGTAAATCCCTTACAGATTGATCGAAGATCAATATGGAATGTTGAAGACACGGGTTCGAGTCCCATCCCCATCAAAAGAATCTCTGAATGTTTGTCAAAACTAAAATTATTCTTACCTGAATGCTATGATTCCTTTAAACAATGCTTTTTCTTACACTACAATATTTTCACAGCTCCAAAATCGTGATTTTGTACCGAATCGCTAGATTTGCTTGTGATTTCGTGCATGGTGAAAAAATGTAAATTATGAATTCCATCTGCAGTAGTGGACAAACTTAAACGGGCCGCAATTAAAAACGGATTAGCACAGGCCACCATCACGACATCAAAAGATTCGGTTAGGCGCCTGCTGCAGTATAGCCTTAATGAAAAAAACTAATTGGTCTTGAAAGTTTTCGATTTCTCCGTTCTGCTATCGAACTATTACTTTGCAGGAAACTTTAATTACAAAATCTGGACTGCGGTGCTCAGCCCGGGTAGGCAGATTTGGATTAGAGCGGTAAATGAGGCGACAGTAATACTGAAAGTTCGTAAACACCAAACTTACAATTAGTATAGCGCCATGGTAGCTTGGGCGGACCATAAAAGAAAGCTGCCGCTCTCCCAAATGGACACAAAAAGTGTGAGCTTGATAGTAGTTTTCATTAGTTTTGGATTAAGCGTTTAAACTATACAAAGCATACTGGACCATTGCAGCTTATTCCATTACGATTACGTTACCATTTCGTGAAATACTCCAATGCAAGATTCAAGTAGCCATAGCAATGCAGCAAATCTAAGATAAGATAATTAATCCTACTCTCCTAATACGTATTCTAAAAATTTAATCGAACGATATTGGTAGTATATACCAAGTGGCAATGAAAGTACTGTTCACAAAAGCATATCAAAATGTTCCGAAGCAAAAATATACAGTTTGACGAGTTGTCAAGGTTCAAAAATTTGTAGCATAAAAGCAATTGGGTATCGTTACCAGTTTCACAGGACATACCCCCAACTTTGTTATTCTGATATACCTCGCTTATTTTTTTTTGTTTTTTAATTCTCAAATTAAATTTCAACAGCTTTTGTATAAGATATCGGACGTCTAAAGTCGATATTCTGAAATAAAGTCACTAACAATAGAATTATTATATTTGGCTTTGTGTGCCGTCATTGTCTTACAAAAAAGAAAACACAAATACTTAAAATTCTATACCGCAAATATGCTGTATGTAGCAAATGTTATATTAATTAGTCTTCTAGACCTATAAAGTGTGTGAATTAAAGGGCACAAAAATCATATAACTAAAGGAGAAACGTCCAAATCAGCACTCACGGATAATGTTCGGAAAACGGCGTGTAGAGTAAAATAGGAGCAAGTTTCTGTACTAAATAAAAAGGGTAAAAACTTCAAAAGGAAGGTCTCTAGATTGTGACACATTTCTGTTGAGTATGCTTCGTTGAACCATCTAGTGAATGTTCTCCAAAGCTACAAGTTTAAATTTTACTATTATGTTTTTTACCGCCTCCTCATGATTTAAGTGGAAGTCTTGATAAAATATTGAAAAACAGAACTACCGAGTAGAGCAATGAAACTTCCCATTTTTCACTTTTCTGGTGAGTAGAATTAATATACCAAAAATAACCAAGAATTTGACTCTCATGTGGCTCCCTGGTCACAGCGGGGTGCCAGGTAACGAGAAAGCAGGCTTCCTGGCGAGGATGGAGCAATGGGCACATGCATTGGTCCCGAACCCCTGCTGGGTATTAGCAGAGGCCAGGTCAGTAATGCCCTAGATGCTTGGGCGTATAACAAAATTGCGAAAGCATGGTTGGGGAGAGATGAATGCAGGCAGTCCAAGAGGTTCATGGCAGGCCCCAACAACCGTAGGGAGCGATGGCGATTGAACCGAAAGAGTGGAGATTCACTCCATAAGAGTGGTCAAAGACCCACTCTGTCAGAGGTGCTGGAAGGAGGACGAGACCTCGTTCCACTTCCTGGGTGAGCGGCCTTAGGGCTGAGGTGTTTCGCAAGGCAGAGTTTGACAGGGAAGAGTGCTACTCATTCATCACCTTTATTCAAAGGTCTGTAAGGTTCGACACTAAGGTACTATCATATCTGCCAGTGTTCTAGTGATGGTCTTCGGGGTCGGCATTAAGGGTCAAAGGTAGCCTACTTGCCAGGCTTTGCCTTCTCATTACTACTACTATCAAAAATTATGAAACTCAAACTTATTTATCTTTCTGACGACTCTTTGTCTGCATCATTCCTCCTTCACGCACTGTGTTCCTGAATCAACTATTATCAGCATTGGATGTAAGTTGGAACTTTCTCACTAGAAAAATTAAAAAGAAAAAATACAATTCCAAAATCGTACAAAAAAATTAGAAATTAATTAAACTTTATTTACAGATAACCAGCGGCAGCTAAATCTTCGAGCAGTATTCAGCACCATTAAAACTTTTAAAACTAAAACAAAAACTATGCCGGTAAAATAAAGGCTCATTTAAGGAAATGAGTAATCGGGGCCTTATTCTCCCTTCCGGACGTTATTTATGTTTTAGCCGGCGCAGAGACCACAACCTTTTGATAAAAGTGTTTGTCCAATTTAATTAGTTTGGCGCAGATAAATTTTCTTCTGGAACTCTGGGGAGAGGAGGAATAAATTAAAAGGAAAGGGTTTTCATGCTCTGCCACTTAACGACGCCTGATGCCATAAAGTATCGAATCTGCTTCGAATAAACTGCGGATGTTAATAGTATTAATGTTGATGAGGCAAGGGATACGATTCTGGCATAAATAGACTTTATTAGGTTATATCATTGGATTGCTATCGATCTGCTTTAAAAATGTATACAAAGTGTTATTTTAAGTTCAGATGTTCTTCTTTGACCTGCTATAGACATGCATGTTCCGTCTATTATCCAGACTTGTCGGAATACCAGTAGAGAGCCGATACGCTTTACACATCGATACCTATCTTAAGTAAGGGTGTGATAGTAACATTTCTTCCAAGTGCCCGGAGTTGATGAAGTCAGTTATTCCTGACGGCTTGAAAACTGCCTTACATATGCAGTATTGCTGAGAAACAGCACGTAGAAAGTCATAGTTACAGGTATTTACCTTCCATGCGACGGACCGGTCTGTTTGTCTTCGTTGGCGTTCTTGATATCCGCTATAACTGCTGTACCGATTTTGATGAAGCGACAAGTAAACCCATAGAAAGACCATCAGACCCATAAACCGACAGACCGACAAACCGACAGACCGATAGACCGACAGACCGACAGACCGACAGACCGACAGACCGACAGACCGACAGACCGACAGACCGACAGACCGACAGACCGACAAACCGACAGACCGACAGACCGACAGACCGACAGACCGACAGACCGACAGACCGACAGACCGACAGACCGACAGACCGACAGACCGACAGACCGACAGACCGACAGACCGACAGACCGACAGACCGACAGACCGACAGACCGACAGACCGACAGACCGACAGACCGACAGACCGACAGACCGACAGACCGACAGACCGACAGACCGACAGACCGACAGACCGACAGACCGACAGACCGACAGACCGACAGACCGACAGACCGACAGACCGACAGACCGACAGACCGACAGACCGACAGACCGACAGACCGACAGACCGACAGACCGACAGACCGACAGACCGACAGACCGACAGACCGACAGACCGACAGACCGACAGACCGACAGACCGACAGACCGACAGACCGACAGACCGACAGACCGACAGACCGACAGACCGACAGACCGACATACCGACAGACCGACAGACCGACAGACCGACAGACCGACAGACCGACAGACCGACAGACCGACAGACCGACAGACCGACAGACCGACAGACCGACAGACCGACAGACCGACAGACCGACGGACCGACAGACCGACAGACCGACAGATCGACAGACCGACAGACCGACAGACCGACAGACCGACAGACCGACAGACCGACAGACCGACAGACCGACAGACCGACAGACCGACAGACCGACAGACCGACAGACCGACAGACCGACAGACCGACAGACCGACAGACCGACAGACCGACAGACCGACAGACCGACAGACCGACAGACCGACAGACCGACGGACCGACAGACCGACAGACCGACGGACCGACAGACCGGCAGGCCTACAGGACAGGCTGACAGATCGACAGATGAGAATATCATGCTTCACAGCGTTTCATCATCACATGTTTCAATAAGGTACCATTCGTTTTCTTATACTGAATACGTTTATACGAATGTTGTACGAGTATGTTGTGTAACTATGTATAAGGCAGACATTGATTGATTTCTTGAAATGAATAAAACCAGAGCTACCCTTGAGAACAATGAAATTTACTATTTCAAGTTATTTTGGAACAAATACGTTGGGGTAACTAGAATTCGTCTTACCCAAGAAAAATATGAGACAGATAAATCATTGCCTTCGTCCATTCATTGCACCACGTTCCAATCCAAAGCTGCATCCGGGCAGCTGAGTTGAACCTGCCTCACATCCACGTCGACCATACGCGGCCGTCCGAAGTTCTATTTTCGCGTATTTCGCTGCAAGATGGCAGCCACGTGGGCTGCATATCAATACCTCCCGTCCGCCTTTCGAATAGCTTATGCGATATACACCATGAATAATTATGCTAATAGTGCATTTTTATACAGTCTATTAGAATACGGTTTCATAAATGTAGAGATAGACTGGATTGTTTAAGAAGCTTCTGCAGAGCAGCTCTCAAAGTGTTTACAGTGTATATCAGTTTGAGGAGGAAAGTTATCAATTCGTCCTGTCTTATAATACAACCTATATATATGTTGCACTTCAGGTGTGTGTTTGCTGCGAAATCACAGAGAAGAGGAATGTTGGAGAGGCTGAATGTCCAATAAGGTGGGAGATGGTTTCTGGATAGGTTTTCAACCCTTCAGGTTTTCCCTCTGGATGCAACAGTATAAAGCATACCCCAAACGGAACTAATTGGTGACTTCCGATATTTAGTATGAATACGCCAATTTGCTTACAATTTCATTAAATGTACTTTAATAAGTGCTACCAAGGTAATAGAAACGTTAGTCACGCTTTTTAGGCATTATCATATCTTTTTGATTAGTTGGTAGTAGAAACCAGAAGATGCACTAAAGCCACTGGACCGCACGATATGAAGTTACATAATACGTATGCCTGTATGTTCGTCCATGATTCTTTCAAAGACAACTAATCCAACTAATCAGATTTCCATAATCTTTATGTAGAGAGCCGATAGCCTTCGCATGTAATTCAAAATACATCTTCCTGTTTATATTTTTTCCTAAAACAATTTTCACACAAAGCTCTCTAAACAGCGAGAATTAATCCCTGTCGGTTTTAATAAAAATGTAATCCAACTTCCTTTGATTAAATTTTAATGGAAAATGAGCTGATTAAATCCGTTTTTAATTAAAGTGGAGCTAAATGGCAACTGGAACTTTTTTGTCTAAACAATAAACAAGAATTTGTGTTACTGAAATGTATCCTGACGATTGTTTTCTTTTCCGTCATCTCGCCTGTCTTATCGGGCCCCAATTGTAACAACTTTTTTCAGAGTGGTATAATGAAGGATTGCTAGTCGTTACTTTGGGATTACACTGTTGTATATACGTTGTATTAATTGTATTATATATCTCACTTTGTATTAATTGCAATGCAAATATTCTGTAGGTGTCATATCTACAGCCTCGCATACAACAGAACCATTATTTCCTACGTCGAACCGGGAAAATTATATCTCAAGAAACCGTATTTCGACAAGCGCATCATGCTGCTCAGATTTTTGAGTAGATTGAAAAAATTGTGGAATGGGGATGTATAGGTAGAGCTGGAGCTAAGTTTAACGCGCAGAGGGATTGGACCCTGCCAAGAAAGACACATACTTATCTGCTAGCCGTAGAGGTAAACGGATATTTAATACTCATCATCCATCAAGCTTGTGAGAATTAACATCAACAATAACATGTCCTCGATGGTACAATCGACAGAGTTTTAAGGTTAAGGAGAATAGATCTCTCGCAGTGCTTGTGAAGCATGATAGGCTTCTTGCATTTACATGGGGCTATCTGTAAAAAAAGTCTTGCTGTCAGGACAAAATAGAGTCTCATCAACTAATAGCAGTTGAAATCATCCTCCCTTTATGCTGGAAGGGAAGTTGTTAAAATTGATAAAAGACCAATGTTGAATTAAGCTATTATTGACTAGAAAGTACCCAAGAAAATTTTAACGGCCTGGCCCAGCTTAGTGTTATAGACAGCCATCATATTATCAATATAAAAAGCAGGTCGACATGACTAAAAATAACTAACGCAAAAAAACGGAAGGGCAAATAAAACTAATCGACAAAAGCGATATAGATAGAATGCAAGATAGTCCTAAAACCACACCTCGGTGATTATAGAGGTCCTGAAGAAGTAGCCTATATTTCAAAGTGATCAATATAGAATTTCATTTGTTCGCTTATAGTAATTTGATAATGATGACGGAATAGCTACAACATACAGTGTGGAGAATAACTGGTGTAGGTGAATGCAACAAAACACTTTACTGAAAATCATTAATCAATCAATATTATACTTATATTGTAGATGTTCTTACTTGCTGAAACACTTTCTCAGTTATTAAGAAGCATTTATAGTTGTTGCACGTGGTTTCACGTTTTTTGTGCGATACCACAACGTCAATGCATTTTACTGGCGAGGTTGCCGCACACGTGGAGTGCGTGATGTTTGCCTGAAATTTATGAATTTCCTAAAATCGACTTACAAGACGTGTTTTTGAGTATTTTGAGTTGGAATTTCCATTAAAATGTATAAATAAAATATATTTGGGGGAAATTCCCCACGAGTGTCAAATTTATATAAAGAGATAATTTTTCATACACCAACATATTTTATTTTCTGCTTTGGAGTATACAATAGATATTGAACAATGCTTCTCTAAATGTACCAATGAAAATCGCAAGTCGGTAGAGTGAACAGCTTTTACGGAATATCGTTTCCACGATTTGGATGAACGAAGATAAATTTGGTAAATTTATGCACTCTGCTTCACAAATAAAATTCAAAACCTGAAAGAGTGATTCGTATGTACTTCTACCCAACTTTTTGAAGCAGCAAATTCCAAACTAAAAATCGGAGATGGCACTTGAGGGATACAGCATGTTCAGAATGGTAGAATATTTGATAAACGCCGTAAGCCGACAAATTTCCGATCAAACCCCATCAGCAGCAAAACTTGGCAACTAGTACGAAGAGTCCTCAGAGCAAGGAAGTAACCTGACCACGTTTCAGGTGGCCATCTGGGTTCTGACCTACTCACGCCGTAAGCTGCAAGTTTTATGCAACTTGAAGGCGTCCGCCGTGCGGCGTCGGCGTCGGTGTGATGGATCACGCCAATAAGTGCATGCTTTATTTATCTCACGTACACTCGCTGCCATCGCGACTTCCGCTACCGCTGCCGCTGTTGCACCACACGAGGTTTCGTAAATGAGAAAATATCGGCGGTAAGCGCCGCATAAGAATCTAGGTGTATGCCGGGCGTTCCAGGTTTGAATGAATGTTGCTTGTCTGAGAACAGCAGGATCAATGCAGATTAAAATACTATAAGAGTACGTTTTTTATTTCAGCAACACAGAAGCATTCCACTAAAATGTGTTTTAACGTAAGTCATTGTTGAAAAGGTGTTGATCCCAAAGATGACTCTAAAAGCTTAGAGTTTTCACTTTGCCTTATGCCATTCCAAGTCTGATATATACTATTTGTTAGGTGACTTTTTATGTCTGAAGGTGGTATTTTTATTGTTGTTGACGTTCCTTTGTGTTGCGATGTTAGCATTTTGATCTGCCTCTTCGTTACCTTACATGCCAACGTGCGATAGAATCCATACGAAATTAACTTTTTTCCCATCCCTTATAGGTTACTGCTATAGATTCGATTAGATAAGAGTACTGTGTGATAGCAGAATACAAAAGTTCATTAACTATATATAATTATACGGTTTTTAATGAGTTTAAATGAAGTAATGTAACGTCTGCAAAATTTTATGTGCTTAAGTATTTATGTCAATCCTATGTGGGTTCAATTAGCGGCAAGTGAAATACTTTATAAATCAATTAAACCTTGAACGTTTAAAAAAATATTTTATTTTCATTCGTCCTTAGCACGTGAGCCAATTTTCAAATTATTAGAAGTGTTAAAATATTTATACCAGTTGATATCAAGCACGACAGGGGTTTTACTGTAAAAAAATTTTTTTGTTAAATCACTTTATTCCTATTTTAAAATTACTTAAAGTCAAGGGGTTGTATTGGTTTTAGACTATATTATATTCTTTTATGTTTTATTCTGATCTATATATAGGACTAACCAGAATACCCAATTTTTGATCACCACACAGTCGAGAACCTATTTTAAAAATTGATTGTTTTCCAAAATCAGTTAGTTTAAATTTTGTAGAGACCTTTGTTTAAAATTATCCAAATAAAATGATTTTCATTCTTTTAAATTCTTTATTTGAAATGTTGGATTCAAGTTTTCAAAATTAATTGAAAAAAATAATTACTGTTTTGCCATCGATCGTGTGCAAGTTTCAAAATCAGTCAGACAAGACATTCTTGGAATACTTATGACAGTTGGTATCAAGCACCCAACGTTTCTCGGCAACAATTGTTGATCCCTTTATTATAATGCTAAGCTAATTGAAAAATCAATGTAGCTTCTAAAACTTGTCCCGTCTTTCTTGTTCTCTATGGTTTTCGATTGAAACCACATACGAATCAATGAAATTATTTACTGACGTTACGGCTGCCTCGGCGGCCTTGTTAAAGAACAAAACTAATTGAAAAAATAGATTTTAAAGTTATGATAGATATAAATGTGATTATAATTTCAAACTCAAATTTATGCATTCTGTTTTATGCTTCGGTATGTAGTTCCAATTAGAGGCCGGCGGAAAATATAATGAACAATTCATTAAAAACCTTTTAGTATATTGAATAAATAGACTATATTGATGTTAAACAAAATTTTAATAATAATTGTGTTTCACTTGACAGGTATAATCCGGTCTGATCCTGGAACGTGTTTGTGCGTTTTCTAAAACTATATACTGTATTATTTTTGTCTTAAAAATTACCTAATTATAATACAGTTAGTAAGAATACTCGGGTTTTGATCAGTCAGAGCAGCCTACCAATTCAGCTGATTTCGCATGTTTCTTCTAAGTAACTTATTTCAAATGCTGAAAAAAGATTCAAATTTTGTTCATCATACCGTGTAGTAAAAAGATCTTCTAAGGGAATCATCAATCCTGAAAACAACATAAACTTAATTTTCTTTATATATTTCAAGTAGCTGTTTACCTGCTCATTTTGAGGGTCAAAACATTTGCCTGTCTGTCGGTTTGTAGGTCAAATGCCATTTTTGTTACCGCGTTATCGCACTAACCGCTGCCTCGCTATTTGAAATTACGAGAGCACTGACAGGTTATTATAGTTAATGATCGAACTTCTCCAAGTACTACAAAACGAGTGTATTTGCATTCAATTTAATATGTTCCTCGATTCCTTGTTATATTTTAGGGTGGCTAACCATATTTTGAAGGGTACTGTAACGTTTGCAATGATAGCACAATTAATCTAAAAATTCAACCGTATTGCTTAAGTCAGATAGCATGCATCATAAATTAATAAATATTAAAAGGAAAAACTGAACGCCAGATATTCACTTCGAAAGAACATTACAACAGTAAACTCATTCAAAAAACGGATTAGAAATAAGTGTAGCAAGGCAAATGCCTTCAGCTCGAGTATTTACAAGGAGAGGACATACAACCCTTATTACGTACAATTATTGTATATTTATACCAGACAAAAAGTGGTACTATCACAGCGTAAAATATGCGAAGCCAATATACTTGACTATTTTCCTTCACTGTCCATTATACTTGACTGCCTTTTGGTCTAAATGTCGCGCCATTTGTTTTCACCAAACCTCTGAAATCAGTCGCACCAAAACTTAGGCTCAAGGGTATATCAACCGTTTTATATTTAGACGATATTCTAATAATGGGGAAAGATAAGTTGGGGTGTATGAAAAACCTCAAATTCCCTCAAATTGTTAGAAAGTTTAGGTTTTATGATAAATTTAGAAAAAGTTCCCTAAACCCAGCACAAATATTAAATTTTTGGGATATAATACTGTAAGTATGCATATCTCACTGCCAGTAGAAATGATTAATCTGCAAGTTTGAAAAGAAACAATACATATACAGTAAGAGAATATACTTAATTTATTGGTAAAATGGTTTCATCCTCTCCATCTACCAAATATGGCTTTGTTCATATAAAACCATTCGAAGGGCTTAATTCTACCTCGCTAGAAAACAGTAATAAAAATTGTGATAGAAAGTTAGTCATTCTAAAGGAATTATTAGTAGAATTAAAATGGTGGTAGAAAAACATTGGAATAGGAGAAGATATTAAGCTTAAGCCTTTTTCTATGGAGATTTTTGCGGATGCGTCACCAACAGGGTGGGGTGATGATCAGGAGTGGATTAAGCATATTATTCATCTAGAAATTGAAGCTGTATATTATGCCTTAAGATCACTTACAGAAAATGAAACTAATATTAGTATACTACTAAGGATAGACAACCAAACATCCATTTCCTGTATAAACAAAGCAGGAGGTGTAAAATATCCACACTTGAATGAAGTCGTGAAAGATTTATGGCGATATTGTCAGGATAAGGAAATCTTAATTTTTCCTAGATATATTTCCACATCTGAACAGAAGGAAGCGGATAGCGAATCAAAGTCGCTATCTGGAAATTTTGTAAGCCGAAACAAAAAGATCCTTTTGTGTACAGCTTAGAAACATATTTAGTTTTTCTCACCGAAATGCTGATAGAAGGAAATACATATTCTGTTTTGAATTCCTATAGGTATGCTTTAAACTTAATTTACAGTCCTATGAATCCATACGATGAAAACGTAATACGTAGATTCCTTAAAGGTGTTTTTAATACGCATCCGCCAAAAATCCCTGATAGGGTAAAGTCATCTAGACCTGGTAGATATCAACCCAATTTAAAATTTTCGTATTTTAAAAATAAACCAGAGATGTGCGTGACGTCCACTATTATTCCCACTAATTTTTATATGGAAACAATATCGTAACAGAAATAAAAGCTCGGAAAATTAGGATTAATCTTCTTTAAGGTAAGTCGATTAATCACTAAATTGTCTATAAATGCCTGAACACTAGTATTTCCGTCGATCAAATTGATGGCAAGATTAATTATTATTGAAGCTAATGTGGATAGTTACTTTGTGAAACTGACAGAAACTTACTGTTAAGAATGATAAGCTTTATTAGTGAAAGTTTGTATTCAAATTATAGAATTTCATCTCGACGACGAAAGAGTTTTTCCAAGGAGGAACATCTACAATCCACACAAAGACATTCAAAATTCATTGTAACTCACCTGCAAAGAAGAAAACATAAATCATCACCGTGGTATAACTTTCAGCAACTCACAATATGGAGACATAAACAAAAAGGTTGTTTTACAAATATTACCCCAATACATCTTCTCAAGTAGTGCATACCAACTGAATTGCTGCATTCTCCCATGTATTCCAGCACACAATAGAAACTTTTCAGATGTACGGCTCAACATAGACGTACATAGATAGTTCTATCCGAGAGGTAGAAATGGCAAACTAATTCCACAAGTATAAACTCTGCTTAAAGCTAGCATTTGGGGTTTGTTTTTGTGGCTGGTCAGCCTTCTTTAAGGACATATTTGTGGCTGAGACAGAATATATATGCTCCATAGCAGGAGCTTCCGATACTGAGTGTTCAAAAAGTATTTTTGTTATAAAAACCTGGATATTGTCTATTCTTATTTTAGCTGTGGTTATATGTTTTTTAATAATCTGGATAAATTCGGTGTGAAGTAAAGCATTCATAATTTTGATAGTAGAAGCCGTGGAACATTGCATACTTGTATTTGTGTATTTAGAGTTTAGATAAAAGGTTGTGTAATTATCACACAGTTTCACAAATGAAACTCTTTCCTTCGCGTCACTGAAAGAAATAGTTTTATCTGTGAAACTGTGTGATAATTACACAACTTTTTATCTACATGATGGAAGAATTTCACCAAGTAAGAGCATCTACAATCTACATATTTAGAGTTTGCCAAATTACCTATGCTTTTCTTAACTATTACATCATACCGTGAGAACCTTAGGCCCAGTTTAAATCAACTTTATGATCAAACAAGGAGGAATCCGTAAATGTTGATTTTAAGTACGTAGTAATAAGTAAGATTGAGAATTCCAATAGTGTAATGGTGCACAGAAATAAATGATGGTGTTTCCACTATGCATCAGACCTGCTATAGACTTGCATGTTTCGTCTTTAGCCTAGGCTCGTCAGTATAGCCTGGCGGTCTAACTGTAGAGAGCAATCGGATGGTATATACGTAACCCAGTCAAGGGTGTGATAGAGACATCAACTCATCTCATAGAGTCGCCCTCTATGGGGTGGCTCATTGACAATCTACGGAGTCAGTGGTCTAAGCACCTAAGCACTTTGAAGCGGCAACATCTGTCAACAAAGGTGAACTGATTTTCAGCGATATCCCTTATTCTTCATCAACACTTTTACGATGTACTGTTATCTCGGCTCATCGTACATCGCAAAAGTGTTTACGAAGAACAAGGGATGTCGCTGTAAATCAGTTCACTTTTGTAGAAAGATTTTGTAAGGGACATCTGTTAACGCTTCAAGACAGCCCAGGTGTTAAGACCTTTGACTTCGTAAGTTGTCGTAGGGCGCCATATGTAGAGCGACAATTTGAGATGAGTTGCTCGCGATAGTGGATTGTATTGTGAATATCATGATTTTAGATGTTGATTGATAGATGAGACTTCGAATTTCCGTTTGATTGATCTTACTTTTCCTGTTATTTCATCAAAACCACATACTACTATTGAAGGAACGTAACGAATGCCAGCCATTTTTAAAGTACAAAATGAAAAAGAATCAAATAAAAAAATCACAATAACATTGGCATTGGTTAACTGCATCCGGGATAACAACGCTTTTTAATCCAATTTCGAAAATAAAACCAACAGATCAGGGATATGCTGCAAGTAAAGTAATTTATCTTCTTAGGACCTTCATGTTATACTCAGGTTTTGTTATGGTATGGGAAAGTGATGCTAGCTCATGTCGCTACCTTAGCTTTTGTATGTTGCATGTCTTTCTCTTAAAATAGGCAGTGTTGTGTCTCTGGGATGGCAATACATTATACTAGGCATTTTAGATTTTTTAACAGTGTATCACTTTGTGTATAATAGTCCTGGATATATTTATTCACTCAAGATCAATACCACTGTGACTTTTTGTCTTTCTCCGTTATTTTTCCTTTGCAAAATGTGGGAAAGTTCAATCCGAATCACATTTTATTTTACTTAAAGATTTCTAAATTTAGATAAATTCGACATTTCACAGTAGCATGTGGTACATCCAAAGTGAAGAAAGGTGTACATGGAAAATCGGCATAACAACATACTCCAAGTGTTGCGAACAGTTTCATTCAAATGATCCTCACTACTACCTGAAAGCAAAGGTAGTTGGTCCCTACGATATCTAACAGCAAGGATAAATATGGCTTGTCCTTCCTAAATATTTTCACGATACATCGTTGCCGGCAACATTCACTTAAGAAGCTGCCGACCAAGTATAAGTGTAGAAATGTAGTCTGCTAGAGACATATGTATTTTGTCAACTTCCTATACCTGTCAGAATAGCTTGGCGGCCGACAATAGAGTAGTAAGGGTGTGAAGGCAGCTTTATCTGCCCACTAACGTCTTTACTGCGTGTTCTGTGATTTTAGCTTGGGTAAATTACTTAAATTTGTTCGTTTTATATCCTTAAAAAGTTTCAAAGATAATTAATACTTAGATTTCTTTATGGATCATCACCCACAATTTCAGAAGTATCTGTATATCAAACGCGAAGCATTTATTTACTACCAATTGAAATTGGGTTCCACATTTCGCACGGCTATGTTCCACGGAACACAAAATAAGAATGTCGAAGGCGGTCCGATTCGAACAGACTACTAAACAGGATTGCTTCTACTGTTTGAAGGCGTATGGTGTTCCGAAGATGATTTATGCTTGTCGCAGTGGCCCAGCGATTTCGAACTTTTGATTCATTCTCGGATTTCTGTTGGGCTGGTCCGGATATTGTTTTATCGACTGTTTCATCTCTCGGTAGCGGAGTTCCAGGCTTTTCGGTTGGGGTAAGGCAGGTTGCATGTAGCCAAAGGGTTAATGATCTAGCGCTGCTTTTGTTTCTCACATCAATAGGTGGAAAAGTGCTGAACTTTCTGCTTCTAGGAAACTGACGTACAGTCTATCGTGCGGTGTTACCACAGCCAGTACAACACGCTGGGCCGATTATTGTTCTGACCACTTCCGTATTCACTGATTCGCTGCCAATGGCTTCATTACGAACTCAAAGGCTTCAAGCTTTCTATGTAGCCGTCAACATTCAGCCTTCGACACCATATAAAAGAGCATTCCCATATACAATATCAATGTGCCTAAAACATACGTTCATATATCAATCAGCTCATATTTGATGTACGAGTACATTTGTGATGCCACCGCTTTACCGAGTTGATACACGATTTTTCAACTCTTAAAAGACTTCATCAGTTACCGCGTCCATCCTTGAAGCATATACCCGGAGCGGCGGGAAGGAATTCCGACCATCCGTCCTATCAATCCTTAAATAGCTCATAAAGCCCGATCCTCCGATATTGCCGTAATCGATGTCAATAGCTCTACCAGCTCTCGGGATGGCTGTAAGGCTCATATAGGTGCCAGTTGGGAGCAGCTTCTGCGCTTGCTAACTCCGAACAAAGATAAATCATCTTCGAGAAGGCATGTGTGTGTAAAAGCCGTATATTGCGAGGCTCGTTTCAGGTAGTATTTCTGGGATACGCTGCAATTAGTTTGAAGGAAAGACTGGTCGCACCAGTAAGAATTTGTGCGAAGGAGAAGACATAAACTGGATTTCAGATAAGGTTGGGAATATTTATGATTCGAACGGGACTCGAACTCACGTCTCTAGAATTCTGTACTGACGCCACTAGAACACTACATGATCTAAGGTATCACTTCACCGCACACTAGTTTGAGGATCCCTCCATTAGACTGGTAATCCTCTGGTTATGGAAGATACCTTTTTTCTGAAGTCCTCTTGGATAGGTGAGTGTCCGGGAATACCGCAAATGGGATTGAAGAGTAGAATCAAACCAAATCTATAAGTTTTTCCGTAGCCGCAAAGCTACAGCGATGACCAGACCGTCTAAGGTGTCCTTTAAGGTACGCTGTTGTTCGCACCATCCAACTCTCTGAATCGCTCTGACTCTAACCGTTCGCCGGTCTGTAGGACATGCCGCTCAGACCAGTGAGTGTCTGCTCATTGAAGAGGCCACACCTCCCACTGAGCGTTGTCACGTGGTAGAATCACGTATTAAACAATAATAAATGTCAAATGAATGAACATAGGAATGTATGATCAAAAACACATATTGGTACGTCATTAGTACAAAACGCCGGAGACGCTCCAACTCATCTGAATGTTGCTCTTTATGGAACATCTTACGTAAGGTCATAGCACCTGGACTGCCTTGACGAGGCAAGAAATGTCCCTTACGATATTGTCAAGGGCGAACTGATTTACAGCGACATCCCTCGTTCTTGGTAAAAAAAAATTAGGATGTACCGCTATATCGGCTCATTCACATCAGGACCCGACAGCTGATATTAAGTGTAGGCAGTCCAGGTATTTGAAACTTTGGAATCGTAAGGTGGCAATGGACGTCCCTATAAAGGGCAACATTTGGATGAGCTGATGCTGCTGTCACACCCTTCACTAGGTTTAGTATGTCCCACCCGATTGATCTCTACAGTTAGACTGCCAAGCCATACTGACGAGTCTAGGGCCAAAGCGAAGCATGCATGTCTATAGCAGGTCTCGTGCAGAGTGAGCTTACACTTAAACCGGAGGTGCTGTTTTGATTCCCGTCCATACGAACCAATTTTCTTCTCACTCCCTTTTCTGTATAGTTTGGAGTTTTGTTATAGATGTTTCTAAATATAATTTGTATTTCCACCCACCTATACAGAGATTGTAAAATACCTTTCTGCGTGCTTGTATTACCAGATCTACATTCAAAGTTCTTACTACTGAATTGTTGATCATCCTACTCAGATGTGACCTTGCTTTTTTCGTGAAAATTGACCGGTTTTATTAGCTGTGTGTATATTGCGTTTCCTTAATGTTTCATTACATATACGAAAAGCCATGTCACTTATTTCTATCGATCTGTTTGATTGTCTGGCTGTTTGTCTGTTCGTCTTTCTGTTTATCTGTCTATTTGTCTTTCTGTTATTATGTCGGTCTGTCTGTAGTCTGTCCGGTAATCCTTGACCACTCGAAAAGTACATCTTGGATTTACATGAAACCTTGGCACTAAGATACTACTATGTACTTGGACGAAAAGTTTTGACGTTTTTTGGTTTTTTGGTTGTGGCGACAGAGGTATAGTCGAGCAATAAATAAAATAGTCGAACCTCGATTTTGGAAGCTTCGGAGTCCTCTCATCATATTCCAAAAATATTTGGTGTTTTAGAAATTGTGTTGGAGTGAATATAAAATAATTATATAAGGGCGCAATTTGATTCCTCTTTTAGCGGCTTTAATTTCAACTTAATAGGGATTTCGAGAAATAAATAATGTGCTATTTAGAATCGGTATTTCATGTTGCATCACTGTTTTTGTATATATTTTAAGTGTTGATGTCATTTTATATTTATTTTATTTCCAATATTATTGTTAGAACTAACATACATGCATTGAAACATGTATTTTGTTAACCATAGTGTACTTAATTACCAAATATCTGACGTGTGTAAACAATCTTTGTAAAAACACCAATAATGCACTACTACTACTACTATTACTACTGTATCGAAGATTGTTATCGGATATTAGAACTGTTTATCCACTTGAACAAAAATTCGTAATAAAACAAAATTACGGAAATCTTCAAAAACATTTTTGGATACTCTAAATTTATAAGATATAGATTTCTATAATTGTTTTTATTCAATCCTATCAACAGTATTATCAGAGATCGTTGCGTGGAAAATACAGCGTCGACCTACTTGACGACATTTTTATGAGTCAATCACAGTTCGACGTGAACGAAACATTTTGGTCTTATAAGTTATATATTCAAAGATTTAGATCATACATAACAAAATTATTTTCTTGTATAATTATAATGAGCTAGCATGTCATTTCAGCACTCATTCGCCATAAGCTGTATGCCCTACGTCGCTGAATAAGGCAAACTGGCATTATATGCGACTAATTTTAGATCAGATGAAATCAAAACTACAATCTCTGCCGTATTCAAATCCATGATGAAATTCAGCTTTAGAGTTCTACCCATATCTAAGCATAAATCCATGACGTACTTTGATTCCCTGAAGATTTCTAGAATCCCAGATTAAAACATAAACCGATCTCCTTTTGTCGCTGACGATTCCGATTAGATCCGGGCCAAACTGCTGAATTTATGCGAACAGATTACATTAACCAGTAGAATGGACGTCAGGGACTAACAAGGAGATTATCTTGGACAGTTGGTCCCGTTCCCCTCAGCCAGTGGCATAGACATGACGAGGGGATAGAGCAGTGAATGCTCGACATCTAGCAACAAGTTGTAGAGTCAGACATTCATGACACTCCTTCTTTTCTACGTTATTTATCCGGACAGCTATTAATCTGGCGAGTTTTTCTTGATCCTTCACAAGCTTAAATGATTGGTTGAGAGTGCGGAGACCTGTCATAACTTTTAATAAATCCAATGCTACTGGACTAGCTTGCCTGGAATCCGACTAGATAGTAGATTAAATTGATACCACTGTACGTAAAGTGCAGAGTCAACCTACTCTACGCTCTTTTGTATGAAGAAAAATATAAGTTTCGTAATTTTGAGGACGACGAATAAATACGAATATATTCGTTATTCGGTCGATACGGCAATTCTGACAGAGAGGTTAAAAGGTTTACAATATCTTATGATAAAAATAAAGCAATTTGTGAGGTCCCGAGCAACAAGTCTCCTAGTCCAGCTACATTTGTAACCATTAATATCCGACAAATACGAAACGTGGATAGTAACCGTTACTTAGATACTATGATAAATGAACATTGGACACTCGATGTCGTATAAAAAAATGTCAAGAATTTTTGGAGGTGCAGCAGTTACGTTATCTACAAAGTTCAGGTTTTTCATATGTTGTCTTCTCCATGCTGTACGGAGTAGAGTCGTGGACGTTGTTTGAAGCCTCTTCCAATAACTTGAGGCGTTTGTGCTCTGACAGAATGCTTATATTTTCGTATATCGACCATGTTGCCAGTCAGACTTTATATCGTATCAACTATGATTTGGAAATAATTAAAACCATTATAAAACAAAGAAGCTGGAGTATTTGGGACACATCGTGAGAAACAGATATGGATTATTACAGCTAATACTCTAAGGAAAGTCTTAGGAAAAAGAAAGACCAGAACGAAGACAGGTCTCATGGCTGAAAAATCTGCAGACTTGGTTTTCAAAAACTACAACTGGTCATTTTAGAGATTCAGTGAGTAAAATAACTATATCCAGAATGATGTTAACATTCGGATCAAATAGGCACTTTAAGAAGAAGAAAGAGAGTAGACAAAACGTCATCGGAGTTTTAAGGTCAAGTAAGTGGAGTGTCTGATTAGCTCAGTTGGCTAGAGCGTCTGACCGACAATCAGAAAAATGTGATTCGAATCTCACATTTATATAACGCAATGAAAAGATTACCAAGTAAATATAATTATCAAATAGTGATCAGCTAGATGTCCATATGAAGTCACATTACAACGTGCTCTCGAATAAGAATTATTTTATCTAACGTTTGCACTTTCTTAATGATTGGAATTCTGTTCTAGGACACATGTCCCTGGCCAATAATTAATAGTAGGTTGTTTTGTATCCAAAATGTAGGTTTTTATCATCATTATTATTATTATTATTTGTCTTGGGTTCCTAGTTCATCCCTGTAAAATCCAAGTGATAGTGGCATAGATAAGGTGATCAAGATGATCAATTAGTCCGTGAGTCTACGAAACAGAAAAAAAGGATGAATGTATCGAATAGTTTTCATTTGTGTATTTTCATATAACATGCGTCAAAATTCATTCTGAGTGATACCCCCGATCTACCGATCCATTTCGCTGGTTTAAGCGATATATAAATATGTCCAGACTGATATTTAGAGTTGATCAAGACTAGAAGGGAATTTTTGAAATATTTTTATACGACTTTGGGCGTCCTAAAGCCGCCAAACCCATGGCTTATTTAGAAATTTTTCAACTAGGTCTATATCTTTTCATTGCCATAATCAGCTGAACTGTACCCATAGATATATTTACTATATAAACTATATACAAAAGGCAACGAAACATCATATTGACCATTAACGTAATAGTTCGGATTCTTCAAAGTAGTTCCTAAGTAACCAGAACACAGTAAGTGCTACTACACAGCTGAGTATGTTCGTATTGACAAGTACTCGATACAGAAAGGTCGAATGAAGACATAACGTTCCAAATAATTCAGTCATCGCCACACACTGCGCAAACAAAACAGGCACAAATAGGCTATGTGGACGAAACTGTGTAACTTGAACACAAGAGCTCACAAATAGCACTATGTTTTCGTATGACACGTTACGATTTAATATCTAGATATAATAATAATAATAATAATAATAATAATAATAATAATAATAATAATAATAATAATAATAATAATAATAATAATAATAATAATAATAATAATAATAATAATAATAATAATAATAATAATAATAATAATAATAATAATAATAATAATAATAATAATAATAATAATAATAATAATAATAATAATAATAATAATAATAATAATAATAATAATAATAATAATAATAATAATAATAATAATAATAATAATAATAATAATAATAATAATAATAATAATAATAATAATAATAATAATAATAATAATAATAATAAAATCGGATTTATTTGAGAGGCACAATTTGCACAAATTACAATGATACCCTAAGGTGAATGTTATGGAAGCGAAGTTCAGCTAGAGCTTCTCTTACATTTAACCTCCAATACAATAATTTGGATGTTGTGAGCAACAATATATAATAATATTAATAAGTAAGAACGAAAGGAATATCAATATTTATGGAAAACACTTCATTTAAAAATACACAGGCACTAGAGGAAAAGAAGATCTATGTAAGTAAGCCTAATTTCACATAACAGATTTAACTTTCCTTTTAAAACTGGGTAATGGCAAGGCTTTCCAGGTAATATCAATGTTATAAAATTTCACAGACAAATACGAAAAGCAGCGTTTAAAAAGGGCAGTTCTGTGTTAAGGATAGAGAGCCTATGTTAATCCCTAAAGCTCCTATTATAAGTATCACGACGAAACATAAGCTACTCTCTTAAGTAACCTGGTTAAGATTTCTTCAAAATTTGATGGACCAAAACTGTATAATCAAATCTAATGGGATCAGCTATTCTCATCCATTTAAGTGTAAAGTTCCGAAATGTGGTCAAATTTCCTTAAACGAAAAATAAACCGCACACAACTATTTTGGACAACTTGCATTGTGTTTTTAGCTTGTTGTTTAAGAAGATAAAAAAACGATTCCTGCAATAGTTGAATATAGAGAGTATCAAATCGATCACGTCTTTAACATTAGCTACCTTAGCTATACGAATATCTTGTGTCGACACCAGGCATCAGGAAAATAACCTTCCTCAAGACATATATTTATAATGTGTGTGATATATGATGCAGTAACAGGTAAACTTATTTCTCAGCATCAATAAATCTGTATTATCGCAGCCTTTGGAATTAGATTTAATATTTTTTATTGTGGCGAGGAAACTGAACTATTTATGGGAAATATAGATCACCATCGGACTGTAATAATTGAGTGTTTCACATGTTATAGGCTCCTATCATGAATACAAAACTAGAGTCCTCAAATACAGCTTTATATTAGAGTTTCATCAAGTCAGAGAATCTACAATCTACATGACAAAAAGACAATTAATTCAAATTTATGCTTTAAGCGTTGCGTTGGTCAGAGCCTCGTGCAATGTAACACCACTGCCTCGTTATCCTCCTATTATTATTAAGTATTCCTCGTTGCAAGTGAAACACCCTGAATATTAATGCACGTTCCGGTTCTATTAATATAAACAAAGGTGGTCTTTCGGTTTTAGGGAAAGGAGGGTTGTACAGTGTGACGCACTGTAGTAAGGGAGTTTTAGCGATATGAGGCCATGATACGGTGAATTAATCAATCATGCTTTGATGTAAGTGCAAGTATACACCGGATGTTTTGAAATTAAATTATATCATTAGCAATCGATTGGAAAATATACTTCAGAAACCGTAAAGGTGGGAGATCCATGAATTGATGAGACTTAAAATTATATTTTCATTCGAGATAGTGCGCGAGAATTTGAATTTCTATTTTCGTGTTTATCTATAGCTTTTTAGACGAAACATTTATTGATCGCAATTTGTAGAAAATATGGTGTAGCTTGATTTTCATAGTAAAAAAACAAAATATCACTTAGTACTATTTGACTGTTTATAAAAAATCTAAAGCTCCACTTGGGATATATTTCGGTATCTTCTTGACTATGGGTCGCGATGCAGGCAGCTCGTTTTTTTATAGATAACCTCTCGCAGAGTAAAATAAGCTGTCGGGCTCCAGAAGCGCTGCGGAAGTATAAAGTCCATTTACGTTTTCCTTAATAAGCTGTGAATTCTTTAGCCTTCGGAAAATAAATTACCTGAAAGTTCGACGTAGCGAGGATTCAGCAGTTGGGCCCCTCTAGTGTTTTTTGTACTGAAGACTCTCTTGTTATTATTTGTGACTGCTCGGTCAATCATGTATCATGATAGAATTCATGGATTAGGAATTGAATCGGTCACCTTTCTTTAGCTCTGGACTGTGTAGATCCTGTATGACGTTAGTCGATCCATCAGTTGTTTTGCTCTCTCTTGAATTATGTCCTGAAGCTGCAGAGAGTGCTCTGGAGAGTATCTCCAACCATGCGAGTATTGGCAGCTGTTCCGGTGAGTACAATTTTCTTGAACATAACCTCCAACTTGTGGGGTTTCGATCTAGCAAGTGCATATTAGCATATTACTATCTATTGTAATCCCTAGAAACTCGATGGAAGTTGACCAGTACGTTGGACACCCGTGCAATTCCATGGTTGACATACCAGCATGTGATCTTTCAGGGTTGTTATCTGAGTCTTCTGTTCGTTGAACTGAATTTCATTTGTAGATTCCCATTCTGCTCTATTCATTGTGTTAGAGGACAAAATCTGTTCTAGCATAAGTTAATGTATTTAGTTCTAACTCTAACTGTACGGAAGACCACCCGAGGTCCATGAATTAACTTCACACCGTCAATTTATTATTTCCTATAAATATCTGCTATCAAATATAAATATAACAGTGGATAATATAAAGTAGCAATGTGCATTAAAACGTATTACAAATATACGAATCTGATACACGGCAACACAACACAAAACAAATGAACGAAATTTACATTTCAGCGCCAACCAATAAAAATGGGGCCGTACTATTTGATGGCACTCGGCTGCAATTTGCTGGAGCATAAGTATCTCTCGATTGGTATTTATTAACCTATTCCATTTTGTTTATTTCGTGTATTCCGGAATGATATGTATAGAAGTTAACTGTCGAATTTGAATTCTATGACTCATTTGGTTTTATCTGTTTGTTTAGAAACTTCAAACATGTAATTGCAGATAAAGTATTATAACATGAAAAATTTAATATCAAAATTATGACTTTTTGGACTGCTCACCGAAAAATATTTTTGTTTCCAGATATTGCATTTGCCTTGTTGATAAAATCAATGTAACTTCAAATCGCGGTTATCTTAGTCAGACCTCCAGAATTATGATAAATAATAAATATAATCAGTTTTTAGATATTAAAGATATCAAAGAATCGTATGTATAACTAAAGCTCGTTCTCAAGCAAGGCGAGGCATTTTTTGTACGTCTGCAAGCTCCATCTCAATCAACCATGTTATTCTCTCCAGAGCGTGTGCTCCGCAAATCTCGTCACGCTCCTATAATTTTTATCCGGGACTTTTTCCAGATATATCACTGAGTCGCTTAAAATTCAGAATGAATTCGCAGAGACGAAGCGCTAATATAAACTTCGTCGATTTTTTTTCGGTGACATCCAGGGACGTCATGCGACACTTCCAGGCGATTATGCTCGCTCGTCTGGTAGCGCCCAGGAAGAGCTTGAAATATGGTGAAAGCGATATAAAGATGCGAACCGTCCACCACGGGGGAAGCAAGAAAATTGCAGTGATGTCAAACGCTCAACGATGTATCCACCTGAAAAACAAACCGGCCTCAAAATGTATTATAAGATTACATATGACATGACATGACAACTAATGAATCTTACTTCCCAGACCAATTGGCGGGGAATAGTTTGTTCGAAAAACTATGTCACTCATAGTCTGTCTGTCCGATAATCTGTAGCTTTCTATGTTCTTTTTTTTGAAATTTGATGGAACTTTGATACTAGTTTGCTATTGTGATTTACCTCCAAACTGATATTATTTCGTGAAAACTACAGCGTCATTCGAAATGATGATGATGAGAAGTGTGAGTGTACCAGATAAAAGATCACAAAATTAGACAATAAGGCTTAGACATAATGAAATCCTTTGAGGTAAGATTTTTAAGAGGTGACCAATACTAGATTGAGATAATCACCAATCGAAACGTTGTGATCTTAAAAATTGCTATGAACAATATAATATACAGTTGTTCCAAAATATGAAATTTGAAATATGAACGTTATCTTGAAACCTTACAAAATAATATTCGCGCTTAGCTATTACTTTGCATAGCCTTCGCATAGACTTCTTTTGTTGTCCGTTCTTTGTTGTAGGACTTCTGCTGACGGTATTCGGCAGTTTTGATTATTGACCTCACAATTTAGAGAGAAATGGCGCTCAGCTTTTCATTAAATAGTGGATCAACGGCAATTGAAGGCACTATCACTAATGGAAAAATTAAACCTTTTATGATAATCTGGATCCTTTAATACGACCAGCAATTTTAATTTGAAGGCTTACATGTTCAGCATTTTGCGTAAAATTTTATGAACCGTGGATTATGTAATTTGCAAAAGTTTTGAAATCAAACTCACACTACCCATTGCAAGAGAAATGGTGTTGGCTATGGTTTGATTTTCCTGAAGAATCTCTCCTGATGTGGCGTCACAAAACTTCGATCTTCCTGATCCCTGTAGTTCTCTATAAGGAACTCTGTTCTTTCTAATTACGGAAGACTTCAATTTGGACCCATACTCCCAAACCAGTTAGTATCAATTTAAAGAATTCCAAAACTTAGGTGAGCTTCATTCTTACAACAATTATCTAAATCGCAATGATTACATTTGACACTTGCGTGAGTAGTTGACAAGACAAGTCATTTGCTTTCTGTAGATACAGTGAAATCCATTTATTGAAGCAGGTAGATTCCCTTCATATTTTTCTACTAGCTTAATTTCTTTAAATTATATAAGGCAATAAATTATCCCCTTTACTTTATCATGGCCCCATATTATGCAAAAGGCTGGAGAAGTAGTTAAAATAAAATTCGTATTAGTAGTAGACCGGATTTCAGATTAAGCGTCTAGTAACTGGCGTTAAAAATCACACAGTCTCGACAGGTTTTGCACAGTCAACTAGAAAGGTGACATTTTTCTCCGGATAATCATAAAATCGATAGACACCTACATAATTCATGTATTTTCAGATATAGCGACAGCTTTTTCAGTCCAGAACTAACAGTGTTGAAGCGTCGAGAGGAAACCTATCACGTCTCTCAAGAAAAATGATGCTTCTTGATGTATGAGCTGTTGCGCGGACGTGAACTCGCATGCAAAGGTGGATTGCATTCAGTTTTGAGAATACGGATAGTCTGAAATATATGCTGGCATGAGGCGGATTTCAACTGCGAACAATTCTTTTCTAGGTAGCGTTCTTTCAACTATATGTTATGTTTCTGCAAAATATAAGGAATTTCCTACAAAAATCAGGCTAATCTGACTAAACAAAGTGAAATGAAACAAAAAATTTTGTAGCTATATCATAGATCTTATTTCCATCAGAAAAACCACTGAAAATTTGTGAAGTAGTCCTCGTTAAATCTTCTTGTAAATATTCAAAAATTACTATCATATTTTCCAAAAATTGGAGGCCTCTGTTCTGAATTTACAATCATTTCTATATAGATATAAATAGAAGAAACTATTTGATAGTGCTACAAACCTCGAGCAACTATCAAAAGTTCTAAAAATCTAGATTATTGATAGTTTTGAATCTTACTAAGCTACTAACACAAATATTGATATATTTTCCAAACATACCTTTAATTTCTTTCTCACACGTGGTTAAACCTCATTCAATGCTGACAGGTTATGGAAATCCCCATATAATACCGCTTAAACACTGCTATTCGAGAAAACTACCCTGACAAAAATTTTGCGCAGCTAACATATTGGAGTACGGTGATTCAGCGTACTGGAACAAACCGCAGCGAATTCCCGAGAACAGCGAGTGCGATACGTCTAAACGACATTGCCTAGCTACAATCCCAAGCAGCTGAATACTCATTATTATTAATTGAAGGCATGAGGCGTGAGTATACTTGTAGAGCACTATCGAAACATATACCCATTAGAAGTTGCTGCTTTCTGGTGACGTAACTGTATACAAGGGAGAGATCACAGTGCAATATTTAATTTGCATTCCATGCCAATAGCAGAAACAATATGGAAAGTGAAGTGCTGATGCTGGAGGTTGTCGGTACTGGTTTTCAATTATGATTTATTTAATACTATATTGAATGTTAAATAACATCCCATGTTATTGAAAGAGTTGCCTTATTAGCGTTGAAAAACTTAGTTTTCAAATGTTGTAGTCACACTAACGTGACTGTCTACATGAAAACAGCATTAATGATTGATGAAAGAGTCCCATCAAGTAGGAGTCTCTTTAATCAGACCCGTAATCAGATTTATGCTATGGTATGCTCAGCCCTCTCTGAAGACATGTGCACTCACTAGAAAAACATTAAATGCGATTTTGATTACTTAGATAGGAAAAAAACCAGCGTACTATGGCTAGTAGATTCATATTCAGTCAAATCCCGGATACCCATAAGGGGATATATTGTTCTGATCTATCATCTATCCAATGATTCCACTATGTTTTGTTTTGTGCCGTTTACTTAGAATCTCTTTTAATGGCTACCCTCTTATACAAAGTTTGGTGCACCACTGAATCCGGAAGTCTTCCTGGCCCTTTCCCGTCTTCTATTTCCAAATGTCCTTGCTTCCCATATCCTTTTGACTGGAATATGATTCTTCATTCTATGCAGTTTGCTAGTGTGTATCTAAATAAAGCTAATGATTAAATGGTGCCTTCCCCCTTTTGGCAAAATAGGTCTGGTTGCGAGCCTGTCTATAATATACTTAATCTAAGCAACATTCGTTACTTATAGTCATGGTGGAAAATAACATACAAACAAACATTTAGGAGCTTGCGAAGAAACGGGCCTCAGGCGAAATTCGAGTTACCGAAATGGTCCACCGTTGCAAGGAATTTTTCAGACTAAATGGGAATATGTATATGCTTTCCGACATCCCGCAGAAAATGTATACTGGTTTGTATTTACCTTCGAAAAATGAGTTCCACGTGTATGAGAATTGGTATTTGTTTTTCTTTGTGATACCACGCTCTCTAAGGACTGTACTACCCCCATCGTGAGCCAGTGGCTTTTCGCCTTTTTGTTTAATTTCCTCGGAAAAACTTTCTGAGAAGCCCGACAATCCGAGAGAAGGTAATCAACACATTTTCTCATCAAGCCTGTTTTCACGGACGTTCTAGTTGTCTTAGCTTTTGACAGAGATCAATGAGGAGTGACCGGATGCGATCCAGCCGAGAATAGTGGTGATTTGAATTGCTTTTTCCCCTCTCAATGAAGCTGACTTCTTTCAGATGGGAGATTGAGGGAAGATTTATTAGGATGGGGTAAAATCCTGGTGTGTTCTATCGGAAAGGTAATGGAAATATTCTAATATAAGTTGTGCATCTGCGAGAAAGGTTTCACAAATAGTAATAATAATCATATTTGTTTGAGGCGAAGCTTGGCCCAGCTTATTCTACCACCTTACTTTGATGATAAAATGAATAGAGATGGTGAGTGATGCGTCTGATCTCCTCTTGTATCATGAGACTATCACAACCATTGAAATCAAATAAAATAATTAACTGCAGATAGAAGTATTGTGTATGTAATACATAGCTTCACAAATAAAACTCTTTTTCTTTCAGTGACACGACACAATTCTATAAGTTTTCATCTAATTGTATTCTATGTTAACTTACTTTTGAAATATCTGAAGTTATAGAATGAATGAAATAGCTTAAGGAATCAAAATATCTGAAAACGTGAACTATCTTAAGAAAAAAAATAGTCTATTACATGAAATCTCACATTTTGTCGGCGAAGGTTTTATAGGGGCTTCCCTTAACACTAAAGTCAGAATAATGGACAAGAAATATTGCAACGCTATCAATATACATTGGCTCAGAGGTCCTAATAGAGATTTTTCGACAAGTATATTACAACATACTGGAAGTTAAAATGCTCCATCTATGAAATCGCTTGAAAAAGTATAGAAAAGGTAAAGGCGAAAATGAATTTAATGAAACGGTATCCCAAGTGGTAACCCATTCAAATACTAATGCTGCTTAGCTTCGGCGATCGGACTGAAGTTTCACAGATTATAACTGGTGCTAGCTGTATCCAAGCATCCAGTAATGAATGGTATCATACTTATGTGTCTATAATTATATTATTATATTGATTAAATGTTGACGAACGCCTCACCATTCCCAAAGATAAAGGATACGAAGACTGCTAAAAGATGCAGTCCGCTTAATAGTTTCCAAGTTACCTTGTGGACATACATATACATACATACAAACATAAACCTATGAGACTTTGCAGATTCATTTATGCAATATTAGTAATACCAGAAGCATACGTGTCAAATTGATAACCTTTTTTGGAGTCGGTAAAAAAATAGAATCAAGTAGGTAATGAATATCTTATTTGTGCTGATAGGGTTCAATCTGCTTTGCTGGATCAAACAGTTTTGAACCCCATAACGTGATCTGTAATCTACAAAACGACATAAGAGCAGCAAATGGAAGCATTTATTATAACGTAATTGTTATACTTTCATATAATTATTTTACTGCTCAGGTGCTCATGTTTTATATATTCTATTCTTGCTGCTTTTGAATTTGGAAATCTCTTAAGGCATGATAACAGCGATATACAAAGGTATTATGTACTTGAATTTATTCAAGAGTATATTATGAAATTAATCTGCGCAGAAAGATCATATCTTTTGTGAGTACTGTGTACCAATATTACTTCCCAATTAGGTTAATGTTTTGTAATTTAAAGCACATGGCTTCACAATTAAAAGACTTTGTGTTTTTAGTTACACAATTTTACTAAGGATGGAAGAGATTTTTCAAGGAAGAGCGTCCAAAATCTACAGAATCTTTGTTTCGTCTCGCCCACAACATATTTTTACATCATAAATATATTATGTTCGAACCGATTATCATTTAGCTGGCTCTTAACGCTGCTCGTTTCAGAACAATGTTTTTTAGAATAAACTCCCTAAAAATGTACACAAATCAGTGTCCCTGTGGGCGTTTTTGCTCAAAAACAGACGGAAATTTAAAACAAACACAAGCATCGCAGGCACAGCCTCGTTGCGAGTGTGCAGGGACTTTTTACTCTTTGGTCGTTGAGGGGATAAATCTGTCGTTTTTTCCTCCGACACGTCCAATTTAGGGGAGATATCGCCTTGCAGGGATCGAGGAACACAGGCTTGGGGTCAATTAAGATTAATTCGTTCCGCGTGCTGGAGGGTTGGAATTTAAGGACTTGTTCCGTTGGAAGTGGAGATCCTCAATTGTGTGTGTCCCTGAAAAAGAGTATTTCGATTGATTCGGTATATTGACGCATTTACTTTGGTTGGATAAGGATGGAATGCGGAAGCGAGCAAGGACATAGCAACGGGGTATGTAGAGGGGAGTTCCTCCCTCCCCCAGTTACTTATCCAGTTAAAAAAGTTAGCATTCCAAAGGTATTCAGGATTACCAAAAAGATACAGACCGGAATTAATTAAAGCCATTTACCATCAATCTTTCCTTATACTAGAATGCGTAGCAACCGCAGATTTACTCTCAATGTACGCTGTAAATAGTTGTTCTCCTGTTATGGGTCAGAGGAGGTTGGAGGTAGAAAGGAGGTGGAGCAAGTAGAGGGTGAGGAATTCCTGTCTATATTATGATATGTCTATTTTTTTATTCACCTATTCGCAGTGCGTAGCACTGAAGACTTAGCAAGTCTGAGAAGTTGACCAAAAACTGTGAATCCGATAACACCTTGACAATCTATGACACCATTGACACCTGTCTTAATGGCTTTTGTTTCATGACCACCCTTCAAAACATCCGTTTTTATGGGTCTTGTGTCATATTGATAAGAGAAAACTGGATTTTGCTATGAGTCAATATAAATATCTAAACCTTACAGGACGACAAATAGCTTGAGGGTCTTGCAGTGTGTTGAGGTATATACAGTACTCTATTTGTGTAATGTGTTTTATTGTATAAATTGTGGAAAAATATCCTTAAAGCCTATGCAACAGCAATGTCATAGTGCTAGTTACTGAAGTTTCTAATACGGTAATTATTGCAAAAGTATAAAATCCCAAAAAAAATCCAATGTTACAATCCAAATTACATGTAAATATTCCTGTCCGTCTACAAAATTAAAAAAAACTACCGCGATAAGTTTGTACCCAAAACTAAGCTCGAGCGATATCATGCATTATAATTTTAAATTCGCCCCGTATTTCCCGATAAAGCAAACGAAATTCAGAGGCTACCAGTGCAAAAACTACACATGTACGTTTTAATTTCTACCTGGATGTTACATATTGGAACCGTTTTTTCCACAAATACAAAAAGCGCAAATAGAACATATTTGTCAACTCACTGCAAATTACCAAACCCAACGGCTGTGTGAATACGGGGGACATATATCGTTCAATAGAATTAACAAAATAAATGCTATATATGCAATCAGTTATGAAATGATCAATTTATTGTATTAGTGTGATTTTGCGAAACGAATACATGCCAGGGCTACAACGAAATACGAGTATTATGTACGTTGCTATTTGTTTCACTTATGTGTTCTAAGGAATTTCCGGAATAACTATTTACATTGATAAAGATACTCTGTCTGTTTTTGAAACTTCTGAAATTGAATTTTCATAACTATTCGTGTCATTATAGTTATTATACGTTTATTATTACAACTGACATGTATGTTTCGTCTTTGCCTAGCAAGCAAGCTGTCACGGTCTGAATTCGTAGATTCCAATTTATAACATTCGCTGTGAGTCGATTCTAAGCATCCAGTTTTTACATTGTGTATAAAATTGATCAGAAAAATCAAATAGAATCAAATCTCGATGTACTGACGGGCTTACTTAAATAATATACGAAACCGAATTGTCAGGGTCAAACTAGCACAGGGACCGCGCTTTATTTTGCTAGCATTCCCGTTCCACACGTACCAGTTATTTTCTGTGGAGTGGATCCCGTGGGAGAGTCAGCGTCACGGCGGTGTGGAGCGCGTCGCGACGCTAGGACGTACACAATTTCGCGGTCCGCACCTCCTGAGACCTCAAGGAAAATATTGTGCACTTGCTGATTTCTGTTGGTGGCTGTCTCGTTTCGAGCTGAAAACAACTCGTTAGACACGTTCCACTGCGACTGAACAGCTGCGCAAGGTAATTTGTGACACTGATAAAATCTATTCCGATGTTTCCATAATATGTTTATTGGTCGTGAACCAGATAATAATATTGATATTCTAACGAAAAAGGTACGTATAAGTGATAAAAAGCTAGGATAACATCACTGAGTCGGGATTTGTATTTTTAGATTTATCTACTTGTGTTCTATGTTAACTTACTCTTGAAATATCTTAAATCATAGAATGTATTAAGAAGTATGAAATAGCTTAAGGAATAAAATATCTTAAGGACCTTTTCACGGCGATATTTAAGCTTTTCTAGAGGTTTCCATTAACACTAGAGGACAGAATAAGTAGTATGCTAGATTTGAGAGCTGTAGTTTTGTATCCAGGATGGGATCGAGTTAGCTAGTTAGCAGGTAATCTGGGTAGCCTTTGTTAATCAATGCGTCACTGAAAGAAAAAGAGTTTCATTTGTCAAACTGTGTGTTGATTACAAAATCTTCTTATCAACATATTTGGTTGCTGAGAATCTCAATGTACGTGCAAAGTTCGACGCAAGTTACTATAAATAAGCTTATACATCGTAATTTGTCGTGCAGCTACGTGTTATTATTTTCTCGATTTCAATATGCATTATAATATAAACAATAGAGGGTCTTACAAAGTGGACAAAAATTACCTGAAGTGAAATAAGTGAGAAGTATTGACAAAAAAGTCAATCACAGAACAGTTTTCAAGACAATGATAACACTAAGATCCCTCATTTGTCGAACAAACACAAAACGAAGTTGTAGATACAAAAGTTACTTTAACCTTTTATGAGAAACGCTATATCTGTTTGATTTTTTCATCCTGCAGGTTATTTTGTCTAAATAAGGCTGAACCATCAGGCCTCCATGTCGTCCACAATAACAATCAAGCCCTTTCCTGTCAAGGGGGCAACTCGAATAGATAATTGCTCGGTTCTCCTTAAGCCCTATTATAATCTGGGATCAAAGGGGAGCTACTAAGCTTCTCGTATACATCGCAGTTTATTGTACACCAAACGACAGTAATTGTTATCCAAGCTTGTACAGAGATATTCGTAAACATCAGACGGTGGGGATACTTTGAGAATGAAAAAATATTTACTTTAATTTTTTGAATGGCCATTCTATAATTATATAACTGACAAGTAATATTGAATTAGTTTAGGTATCTTTCTATATGATCTGGTTAACAAAACTATATCTGGTTGCAATTAAAGTACTGTTCAGGGTGAGATTTGGTCTGTTTTTCAGGTTGAAAATTGTGAATATTTGTGCCATAACAAAATTGAATATTGTATATAGTTTCACAGAAAATGATCTCAGCTTTTAAATTTTGAATGGAACACCTTCTGTATTTTGATTTTATTAAACTACATGTCAGCAATTAAAGCAGTTAAACATCAAATTTTCTCGCCATTTAAAAGATGTGTTTGGCGGAACATTATTCAAAATGTTGATCAGTCCCTGAACTAAAACGGATTAACATACGGGAGTGAATCTATTGAATCGTATGTAATTCATCATGGAATCAATTATGTGAACTTTGATAGACATATATTATATTGAAGTAAGAATTGTATACCCAGTCTTTATATATTCCTAATATATACAAGTTTAAACAAGTTTGAAGATGCAGCTATTTTGTCTGGAGTTGTAAGTGCTTATACGCAAAGGCAGCGTTTGAATCGTTCAGTAGTTGCCTTTCCACGGTCTCGAATGCATCAAGTGTTGGCCGAATTTTAACGTGAAAATAGAACCAGGTAGTCGCGATTCTCGAGCCATGATCTTGTATGACTATAAAAAGGTACTAAAACAAAAGTTACGAGGTGACTATTTTACCACCGATGAAGAGGCAATCGTTTCATTTGAGGAGGAAATAAGCAATTTTCCAAAAGAACGTCGGTCACAAAAATTTGGCAAGTGGTTTTACCGAATGCGTAAATGTATTGAGGTAGAGGAAGAATATGTTGAAAAAACAGAATAATGTTTTTTTTAAAACCGTGTAGTTTTTCTATATCTAAAAACTTTCAGCGTAGCCCACGTAGGTACTTATCTTAAGCAAAAACCAATACCTAAAATAGATTTCAATTTTTAATAGCCTATGAGAGTTGATTTTATCGTAATTTCCTTTTAATGGCTGGAAACTCTGCTTTTCATATTTTATCTGACTGCTTTTTGAATGGGGAATAAATGCCCATACAAACAAATAGGAACTGCAGCATATTTTCGATTGGCTTTAATACATTTATTATTAAATTATTTTTGTGCTACAAATGTTCACAGTTTTTCAACCTTCTAAATTACAACATACCAAGTTGCATATTTATATCTCACACCATTTCTTATGCTGATCTCGTTTCACGTTAAACCAATCCCAAAAGTTCTTGGATGAATTTATGGGTAGTTAACGGTTTGGAATATAACAACTCATGTATTTTTGATACCTAGAATATTATTTGCAATGTTATCTATAAAATTTTCACAATTTAAACGAAAATTATTCGTGGGTATATCATTCAATAAATCCAATTTTCGGACCCACTGGCCCAATTTACACAAAACAATAAATTTACCCAACTTTATCTAGAACTCATTTCTAGTAAGATAAATATTGAAAGAAAATAGTTTCATTTGTGAAATGGTGTGTTAATTACACAATCTTTTTATCTGCATGTTGGAAGAGTTTCACCAAGTAAGAGCATCTACAATCTACATGAAATATTTATCGATTAGCTATGTTCTCAAAGAAATATAAGGAAGAAATAAGTGGTTATTTTAAGGATTCTCGGATGAGGCAATGAAAATATCTGGATCATGATTGTGAATACATGATTTATATTTACCTTGAGAGGATTTAAGACAGCAGACGCTTTGATTTCCAAGCAAAGCTACATGATTTTCGGTAATATATGAGACGACTAAAACTTCAAGCAAATAAATACCCTTTGATTGGCTCATTAAATTAGGGTATTGGATGAGCAATTTGACAAAAGAAATATTGAACACTCCAGAAATAGTTTGAAATTTGAGATCTCGAAACCTTTAGAACATCAAAAAGTCAATCAAAAGCGCATTTTGGGAAAGTGGCATTATTTTCTTCTATCCTGATTGATTACTTCGTTTCCGGAAACAATACATATTCTAAAAAATATCGGACCTACGCCGATGTCATTTTGTTTCTCAAACTGAAAAAATGTTAACGTAAATCACGTTTCATCGTACTATAAATAGCTTTACATTGATTGCGCTGTTTCGCTTTTGGAGAAAGAAATACCCAACTAAATTTTACTCCCTGATATTCAAAAGCTATGTATCCTCTTAAAAATACGCTAGTACGCCAATGACGGCAGCCAAGCGGCATGTAATTTGCTCGGTACTATTTTACCCGTTCCAAGCATTCGGAGGTGCAGAATTAGAAAATCTGAAGGGCAATAAGGCAGAAAGTGTCTGTGAATAAAGCTTAAGCACTCGTAATTTCCTTTTGTGGAGCAGAATTAGCTTGACGAAACGGTTTTGAGGACGCAAGTAATTGTATTTTTTTACATCTAGTCAGATCTTTCTATCGTGTCAGTGCTAATATAAGGTGCATACATGACATTTTTTCACTTGATAGCGCTTAGTTTTATCTAATAAGGCAGGTAGCTTCGAATTTAGGTCTTTTTTCCATATATGAACATTGCAAATTTATCATCCGTATTCAAGCTTTTTATTATAGTTCACAAGATCTTCTATGTTCCACTAGAAGCAGCTAGAAGAATCAATGTTACTATAAATTGAAAATGTATTCACTATCTTCTTCATTATGATAAAGGCTGAAGAGGCAGCTACCACAATGGAGTAAGTAGAGGTGGTCAAGGAGATCCATCAGTCCATGACACAAAAAAAGAAGAGAATTAAGTCGAAGGCCTGTGGTTTTTTATTTTCGTTTTCACATTCAATTTGTAACATTGGAATCATAGCAAACGGAGTCATAAATACATTATCAAAAAAATCTCGAGAATTAATTTTTCTCTTCCATGGTTTGATTTGTAATAATGTATACATAAATGCTAAGAATGTGTCCGATTTTACTACATGAATTTATACGAACTAGAAAATCACTTTCATACTAGAAAATAAAACTTTATGAAGAGAAAAATTCATTAAATCTAAGGGATATCACCTACTGCAAAAAGCTATCCACTGCACTGAGCCAAAACGTAAGTAAATTTGCTTAATTAAACGCATGTGTGTTTAATTAGCGTTTCTGTAAATAACATGAAAGTAACCAAAGAAATAGCCACATGATAATATTTTTGGAAAGGTATTTGCCATCGAATAAATGTATTTATGTTATTTAGTCTACCGGTAAATATGACAAATCATTCTGCAATTAAAATAGAAGCCATTCACCCATTTTTCCAGCACATCGAATAAAACACTGGAATAAAACTGACAAAGGTATTATGTTAATAAAATTAATATTTAATCAATGTTTCCAATTTTATCAATAGAGCGTAATTGCAGTCAAAAGAATAAAAATAATGCAATATCTATACATAAATGTAATGCGCATTCGTGGCAAACTCCCTGTCATTCAATATTCAATTAAAATATGCAATTTAAATTTTAGGTGGTGTTCCAATAACCTCCAATATCCCAACGAGTCGGTGTCAAATGGTGCATTGAGGATATTGTGTAAATACCATATGGTGAAATGTAAATAATAAAATATTAACAGAATGCATACAATTAAATTATTAATATCTATTTTTCTGGCATTGTAATGTTATGATTGAGCCTAATACACATGTAAGCATATATTCACAGATTTTAGATCTCAGGTAACAAAGAAATTAATGTCCAGCAATAAAATTAATTACGTTAGGTAACAGTCTCATAGCTCAGATATGATATTTTTCCGGATTCATGGCTCAAGGTCGAGTATAAAATAGGTTCATGCTTGTCATCAGCTTAGGAGTGAAGCTTTGTATCAGACGTTGCAGCTGTTGATATCGTAGAATTGAATTTAAATAATATTGAAAGAGGAATTGATTAACTAGTAGAATTACCCAAATTTTCTCATTTCACCGAATCTCCAAAACTTTACCTGATACCACTCCACGTGAAATACAAAGACACCCTACTTGACGCAATTTGTTAAAAAAAAATATGAAAGATTTTGATAATTAATAATGATTCTTTCACAGCAAAAATTCTGTAATCTATAGTAGTATTTACTCTAAGAGAAGCTGAAGAAATTTGCCCCTTTAGAAGACAGTTACGTACGCCATAAAACGACTTACAATTAAAATACATTTTTAAAATCTGTTTCATTTTTAGATATATTGTTAAGGCGTTCATAGGTCACAAAAGATACTCGAGATATTTGACAAGAAAATATCAACTTTACATAGAATAGCAAAGGAAAGGAGGAGATTAAGCACATCATTTTTATGGAATCATGTTATAATGTCTCCTTTCAATATGAGAAGATTGAAAAAATCATCCACTGCTACTACTTGCTACCACAGCAAATACCATAATATAAATATTGAAATGAACAACTAAGTGTATAATATTAGATTTAGATTATAGCTGTTCATGAAAGGTACGTCAATGGAAGTGTGAATAAAAAATGATGCCATTGAGGCATAAAGTGGAGGTAAACACAATAATAATAGACTAAGCATTCGAACATTAGCAACGTCACAGCTTCGTAGCATTACCTGTACAAGTACATCAGAAGTATCTCACTTAAATAAATACTTCTAGACATAAAACGTCCCCTGTCGGAAAACCATTCACCTTCCCCAAATAATCTGAAGAGCAGAAAGACTGCTCTACTTTCCCACGTTCTACGAGTATTTGCAGAATGATGCCCCTAAAACTACACCCCCGATACCCGAGCTTCATCACCCCCCCTAATATTCTCGGACTCTTCTACCGCCCCCTGAAAGTCTTAAAGCTCACAAGGGGGCGTTATTACCCACGTTCAGAACCTTTGTCCGAAGGAATCGATGTCCAACAACTGCTGAGTGATGAAGTAAGAATCTTGCCTTATTTCGTTTTATCTTGGCTGTTCATGGACTATAGTAGTACCTAGACTCATACATCCCGTATATGGAACGTTATAGTACGTCCACGAGATATGCACTACTCTACCTTGGCTGTAGATAGCGTATAGTATCATTATCTAACCCTTAGATGGAACGTTATAATTATAGCGTGATCACACATACATATATAGGTACATCTCTACTTTCTGCTTGTCGCTACCCTTCGAAACAGAAGCCTCAAAACACAGAACAGCGGCCTCACACGGTTTTAATTTACCAACAACGTACAACATGTTTATGAATCACGATATGTTGCAAGCTTGAATTGCAGTCGTCTCTGCACTTTATTTAATTAAGGAAGTTTCTCAACAGTCTAGACTGACCATTAAACTACCAGTGTAACATGGGAAAAAGCATAGGGACATCATAGCTGTCCTGTTTGATGAATATTCGCCGGCACATTTTTGCGATATATATTAACGTGGCGGGTTTTATTACTTTGCACTCGCATAAATTTCTTCCTCAAACTCTAAATTACAGGGGCGTATCCACATGGAGGGAAACAAAGAGAGGAAAGTATCATGTCTTGCTGATAGAGTCCACAAACCTTTCTGGTGCAGGAAACATTGCTCGGAAAAGGGAGACAGGGATGTTTGAAAAGTTTTCAACTTGAACGCGTGTATCTTAATCATTCTGATATATATTGAAGTAAATATTGAATTTTCTTTATAAGATATCTAGTCTATAATGTAACGAGAAAGGTTACTGTTACGCATGAGGAAGAATGCGCAAATAAAAAAATTACATTCAGTTGAACATTCGTTAAGAAATATATAAAAAAAATTTCCTTGTAATTCCATATTGAGAATACTAAAGCCTTGGGTTGGGGAAAACTCCTTGTTCTTGTCAATTCCCAGATTCAAATGGTTGGTATCGTTTAGCATTACTTCATAGATCAAGGTCTATGGCATATTAATTATTCACAATCTCGACTGTAGGTAAAAATAACGATTCTCTATAGACAACATGAAGAGACCACCTGACCTTGACCTTGACCTTAAATTTTTTATTTTGGTGTTGTATTATTCATTTTGTCCAACACTTATGGCAGGTATAGTTTTCTCATAGCTGTTTAATTTGCAGCCTACTGTAAATAAAATTGTTTATCGGTATTACTCGAGAACTATAAGGAATGTCATTCAAGGATTTAGCATAACATGCAGATACCTCAGGATAAATATACAGGATGTTTCATATTTGGATGATTATCCAGAAAAATTCATATGAACTAGTTCGCATCAAAACTTGATAACTCCAAGTTGTGTATCTAGAAGTTTTTTAATTCTTCAACCAATTGTATTCGTACGGGCAATCTAAGTATTTAGGATCAAATTCAATATCTTACCTTTTCTTATGCGGAGCAATTATCGCATAAGAGTTATCCCTATGCCTTTATAATTTGTGAGAGTAGACCAGAAACATTATTCTCAATCAGCATTCAAGTACTAAACATCGAATCTAAATTAAAACCTTAAAAAACATTAAAGGAAAGAACGCGCATCGAATATATTGAGTTGTACATTTAAAGGTTGTTATGAATATATCTGGGTCATAACCCATTAGGACACCATTTGTTAAAAAATTATGGCTGCTTAGATGCTCCTAATTTCAAAATATACAACCCTCATGAATGTTACATTTGTTGCACCACTGAATGTGGGAGGGTTGCGAATAAATTTACGTCTGGGATCGGGAGATGAATACAGCGATAAAGTTACTGAGCACACACGGCAACTTACCAAATTTTAATTAGGGTACCTTATTTTCCCGTCTGTTCTCAAAACTCATTACCATATGCTCTCAGTTTTATGGGGTAGATGAGTTAGTTTGCTGGGTGTATTGTTTACTCAATGAAGCTACAGGTAGCATAGCAGGCGTCGGAACTTTGTACACAATTATCATACTCCGGATAATGGTAGAGCACTCGAATAACATAAAAAAATTGTGACAAGTAGGTTGACTCAGCACTTCCACGTAATGGCATCAGTACAGAATTGAGAGTTTCGATCAGATTTTGGAAATTGGATCTTGTGTCAGTAAAGTAGAGAGGTATCGTTATTTTTTGAGACTTCCATAATTACCGAAACTTATCTCAAGAGGAGCAGCACTTCCAGCAACTCGTCCAAATTAATAAAAACTATATACTACTATACTAATTGTATAGGGGCCAAAGGTGAATATTTTTTGATATAATTATGTAAGCTTCACCAAATGTAACTTCTAAGACGTATCCTGAAGTTGCCCCTCTGGTTCTTTATATTTTCAGCTGGTCGCTAATTGAAACTGCATACATATTACTGAGTCATTACTGACGTTTCAGCATTTATCAAAGTACAAAACAGAATGAAAAAATAGAAATTTGAAAATATAATGACATTAATATATGTAACTATAGCTATTAACGGAATTATTCAAGGTAACTTTAATCGACTCCAAGACTTCTGCTTAATTAAAAAACTGCACACGCATTAATGAGGAATAAAAGTACGATAATTGAAAAATAATTGAATAAAATTTATATTTTTCCAATATTTGTAAAAAATTTCTTTAGAAAAATTTAATTTATCATTTTTTGCTGGCCAAATATAGTGTCGTCTGAATACAAATTGTGAATAAAAGTTAAAGATAAATCACAGTTTTGAGAAAATGCCTTAAACAGCACTAAAAACAAAGGTCATTCTTAGTTATTCTGATTATTTTATTGAATTTCTGTAAGAAAGTGTAGAGCGCCTGGCAACAGCAGTAAAAGTTTGAATAATTAAAAATTAATTCTATTTTTAGTGCCCTTAAAGCTCATTTTTTTGCTTTATATACTATAATTTGTCTGGTAATCACTCCAGCGCCGTGCGCCTGTGAAACGATTCAAACAAATACAAATCTTTTTTGTCTTTGGCGTAGGAATACCGAACTAACAACGAACGAAACTGCATATGCAGCCCCCATAGAAAATTCGCAAAAACTGGACCGCGACGGGGGTGTGGCAATAACTACATAACGCTGACAAACGATGGCGACCACAATTCGGGTCACACCCTTATTTTTCATCCCCAAAAGCTTCAGATTTAAGCGGCGCTGCTCCTGTCCCGTACGCTATGTGTGTATGTGCACGGTACGTGAAAATCCTCACTAATAAATATGACCCAGTTAGACGGTACGCCATATGCGTCGTTCCTCGACACTGTTCCCATGTCAGACAGAAAAATACGTCAAGTAGGTTGTTTTTTGAACTTCTGGGATTTATTGGGTAGAAATATTGTTATATTTAGAGGCAGTAATATATAATATAATATATAATATTTCCAAAATTTCTTAAGTAGGTTGAGCCTGTACTTTCTACGTAACTGAATCTGCTTAAATAGAAAGATTTTGATTTAGAACAATAAATACATGAAAAGATAATAAAGCAATATTTTAAAGCATTTGCATTTTCCAAAAATATAATATTGCCAAAGTCTACATCAGGTAGATCGACATATTGTAAATTAGATTCAAATCTTTATTCTATTTCCACCACTCCATGTGCAATAGTCAACCTTCTGAAAGGCTAAATTGCATACTCTTGTTTATTTATTGTTCTTACTCTAACTCATTGCAGTGTCAGATAATGTAGTAGAAATGCAGTAAGCTTTAGTAGTAGTTGTTTAGACAGAAACAGATAAAATACCACCCTTTAGAAAAAAAAGTTTACCTACGCCCTAAAATGCTGTACAGCTGATAAAAAGTTTCAATTGGTTATAATTTGTTTTAAACAAAATATGCATCAAAAATTTACTATATTCGGGTAGGGTGTAGACATTTATAACAGTGCAGAAGTTTTTAGAATATATCTACCATTTATGCGTCCCCGGTGGTCAGCGTGATAAAAACTTCCCCATTTTCCACCAACTGCCCTCTAAAATCGTTTTTAGAATAAGGGAAGTGGAAGGTTCAAGGGCCTCGTTCATTAGAAGTTATCCTTTAGTGCTCAGTTTTTTGTTTTCTGACGTTGCATCGTATTCCACAAGCTGCAAAGACGTTAGGTTCCCTCCGGGTACTGGTTCATCTCATACTCAATATTTTGTCAGCCAAATTCCATTCTAATCCACACCCAGTACGAGTACAAGTTGAATATGGTGGTTGTGCTAGGTTCCGCTTAGTGTACACAACCACCAAAATTGAAAAACACAATTTTAAATTGTAGTTGTTGATCTCGATCAGACAAAGATTGGAAGAAGATCGAAATGTGGTCTCTATATGATCAAAGGTAACATTATAAGCGATATTTTAAATTTTTTTGAATAATATCAGATATAGGAATTGGTTTTTACAAAAAAATGAGCTATTTGCTCTTTTTTGACGTTCAGACCAGTGTACCTAACAAATGTCAATAATGAGCCAAGTGAACAAAGTGGTGCTATTTAATACTGTGCAAAACATCATGAAAATATTTTGTTTTGCCATCTGACCGGCAATCAGGGAGTCCGTGATTCAAATTCCGCAGTAAGCCAGATTATCTCAAAGTTCCTAAAAACTAATTTGAAGATAATGTTATATGCTCTCCAATATGCATTAGACCTGCTATAGACATGCATGTTTCGCCTTTAGCATAGACTCTTCTGTAAAGCCTAGCTTGTGGATTAAAGAACAGATAATGGTAGAATGCCACGAAATATACATATTTAGAAACAGTTATTGATGAAAAAACCGAGTATACAGAAGAAACTCGATCAAGAATTAGCCATGATAGAAATATTCAGTAATATGAAGAAGACACCTTATGGTTAAGATCTTAGTTTTCATCTCAAGGTCGTGTTGCTAAAATGGTGTATTCCCGATGCTGCCCTATGGGAAGGAAGCTTCAGATGGAGCACTTGGAATGTAAGCATATAGAAGAACTTTAAAGATAAAGTGGATAGATCTATTTCAAAAGTTTGATTTCGGACTTCCACTGACTATAAAATTTTTGAGTATCACAAAGTTTCTATTGATATACTATATTCAATGGGAGTCCGAAATCAAACTTTTGGAAAATCCACCTTGTCTACAAGTTTCAAGCAATGGATAGATCTAATGTCGATTAATGCAGACAAACGTCAAATGCAATGAAGATGAGAGAGTTACGTTATCTAGGCTGTACGATGAACTTATCAGGGCTGGAGCACCGAATATAAAATTAGCTACATTATATTTTTCGCTGGCCTCTAATTATAACAACATACGAAATAATCAATATTTACTGACGTTTTGGCGCATCGTTTGAAATTGATTGTGTATCTATAGGCTTGGAGAACACTGAATGGACCTTTCCATGAAACATATACAACCAAACTGGGTCACAGTCTATTGAGAAATTAGGAATACAATCATCGCTCTCCTCATAAAAGACGCTTGCTCCCATTTTACTCAATGCCCCTTATCCCAATCGTATTCACTGTTTTTTGATTTTGACGTGTCTCTTTTAGTCATATCATTTTTGTGCTCTTTGATTCGACACTTCATCAGTCTACAACAGATCTGTGTTTTAGTACTTACACCCTCGAAAATATTGCACTCCTACATCCATGGCGACTCCGGTACCGCTGAAACCGAGGACGCCGACTGAAACCGCGTGAAACTTTCCTGGCAAATGCACGTTTATATAGAAGTGTATGTTGAAAACCATAATTAGCAAAGTATATTAATTAAAATTTGGTTGTCGCCGATGCGTGTACCTTCATGGCGGTATACATCTACTTCCAGTCATGATCACGGAAATTAGTTTAGTACTGAACCGGCGTGTGTACAGAGTCCGGTTCGGATATAGTTTGTAGAGGTATAAATGTTGATTTGGTAGTATTTCATATACGTGGTCCATATATTTTGAGGCATATTAATTCACCGTGGACTTGATTGTTGTTTTACTTCCTACGCGATGGTTCGTTGTTACTAGCCTGCAAAATTTCAAATATAGAGTAAATCAGAATCCAACACTCGCTTGCTGTGTAACCAAGGAAGGTCTGAGTCATCGGCTATCAACTGAATTAGATTAATTTATTTTCATTTTTACGTGGTGAGTTAATTTGCTTCTGATTGTTGATCAAATCAACAGTAGGATAGTAATAAGACAGGCTATGCATGAAAAGACTCAAACTGATTCTAGTGATGAAAATCTGACAACACTGCTGCACACCTTTTCATTCATATCGCAAGTCGTAGTAAGACAGAGAGACTTTCATTTAATTTTTTGGTGACACTGACGCAAGACAACACTCTAGTTTTTTGCTTCACAACGTTCATTTTGATCTACTGATTGACGCATCTCTTTTGTAGTTTCATGTATTTTTGAAAATAGCAGTAACGTTTATGCCTATTTTCATTTGAAATGGTGAGATGGTAAATATACCAAATATTTAATCCATCTTTCTAGCACTGTTTCGACAATTTAGGTTAGATTTGCCTCTCGTTCCCTTATCTCACCTGGCCTAGAAGCAATGTTGTCGCCCAACCGCAAAATGATTCATCAACGAGTTGAGTATTCAATATGTTTCGATCATCATTGGAGGAGGAGGGTCCAAGAAGGAAGTGTTGTGTTAGAGGTAATTTGGTGGTCAAAAGGGCTTTATCAGCGTTCACATTCATATTCAGTGTTCATAAATGCATAAGTATACCCTGCTTTGTTCGCTATTCACAGGGTGGAGGGGGGGATCATTTTTTTGCTGTCTCGTTAAAGCTCCAAAAACTTGTCGAGTGGTCGCTGTTAGTGGTAAGCAAACCAAATATCAGAATTAATTATTTGGTGGAAGGAAATTCGAAAATCACACAGACTTTCCTCAAATAAAACTCTGGTACTGACATAAGGATGGACTGCGGACATCACAAGCAACAACGTGTCCAAATTTTGTACAAATGGATTTAGCTGCGATTCCGGATCAGTCCAGTAACGTCCTCACCCTACCATCGAGAGAAGACGCTTCTCGATGGAGTGTGTCAGGACATTGGCAGAACCAATCAGAGCTCGAAAGGGGAAGGGTGGTACGTGTCGACGGGGGGAGAGCATAAATAGCATCGGGAGGAGCTCATCTGAAGATGCCAGGTTAATCGAAGATTATCTAAGAGATTGACTTACTTATTAATTAGTTAATATTTTATCCTCGGCAAGAAAAAAAAATCAGGTTTCCCTGCAAGGTCTTAGTTTCTAGGCAATTAGAGTATTTCGTCACCACAGCTATACAATGTTCGACACCAAGCTAAATATCTGAGCCCTTATATGTGAAAGGTCTTATGAGAAATGAATCTAAGACTTTATGTGCAACGCTGCCAGAAAATGCATCGACGTTGCTGTCTGTGACGACACTGGCCTGGAACACCTTGTGTAAAAGCATCTTAAAACATTAAAGGAATGTTAATAACCACTGCATCTTATTATTTTGCATATTCTTTCGATATTTTCATGCTCACCCTTCTCCTCAGCCAACTAGGTGCTGGTGCTGCCATTATCCTTGACATTTAGGAATAGTAATCTCCACGTCGCCATCAAACGATAATCATAATACATCTATGCAGTGTGGGAGTCCACGTGGGGCTCATCTGCCGAGGGTATTATCTTTAATAACGTCGTTAAAAAGTCACAAACTAATATAAAATTTAATCCAGCAACTTGGAGTTAGTGTCAGCTCGAACATTCTCCTACTCTCTCACTAAACACCCACCTTTAAGATTCACTTGGAGGTTCACAACTTCATTAAGATGTTAATAAGCTCTATTAACTTAGGCAGTAAAACGCCCATTTGTGCCAATTAGTGGTGACTTGGTAGTGTATCTCTTTTTCTTTGTGTCTGGCAACTTTTTTCACATATCCTTATTTAACTTTTTAAGCAAGCGAATCCAGTTCATGGTAACGGAAAAAATCGGAGATACATTCCAACGCATGTTTGTATTGTGATCACAAAAATTTTTGAATTTGAGGTAATATCTTAAGGTTCTCGGACGTTTTATGATGTTATCTCAAATATCCATCACTCATTTCTGTCGGTTTGTCGGTCTGCAAGTCACCGCATGATCTCAGTAACCGCTGTTCGTATTTTGACGAAATTTTAAGAGTGACATATTGCGAGTACGCAGTAGTTAATTCGTCTACTAGTGGACAAATAGGTGAATTGGTTCCGAACTAATAAGTAAAAAAAGAATCATAACTTCTCCAAACTCAGTTTTTCTGTGCTTCTCCAAATTTAGTCGGGGTTCGAATCCCAACGTTGGCGTCGGCCAGCTTACTTCAAAGATTTTAAATGCGAATTTGTCAAAGCGATTCGTTTTTTAATTTTTTTATTTTGTTGCAGGTGAGTGTCGATGCCATTGACTCGATTGACTCTTTATTGTGAGTATTAATGATATCAAATTAGATTCATTTACATACAATATTATTTCAAATCGTTTTAGCAAAGTAATTTGCCTCCATTTTTATCTTTTTTGTCATTGTTAAAGACTAAGGCTTCCGAATTCAACAAAAAAGCTTTTTAGGTGTAGGTAACCCAGCTATACTAATTTAATTTCGAGTATCATTACCATTTATTTTCCTTCTTAGCACAACACATGTTTGCTGTGTGAATCCGCTTGGCTATAACATCACCTCGGGTGTCGTTTATATTATATGTCTGGTAAAGGTTATCGGATAATAACCATCTTGTACAACCAAAACTTATTAATCGAACCTAATTTTTTTATCCTACATAACATAGGCTTCAGTTGCAGAAACGTCATGCAAAATTCCGTTTTCAACGGTTACGCATGTCTGTGCTAGAACCTTTCCATGATATGGAAGCCACACTGGCCATCAAATTAAACGTATACTGGTCATGCCAAACTCGAAACGCTGTTGCTTGTTCCAGACCATGACCGTGCCACAAGTGCAATGTCGTCGGTATCGGAATAAACTTCACAATGGTTCGGACAAGGAACATCTTGAATGAAAAGTGAATAGAGAATAGGTCCAAGAATCGATCCTTGAGGAACACCCGCCCTTATGGACCGCATTGGTGACAAAATATTATAAATCACCTGCTCTTAGGGAAGGATTCCAAATACTTTGAATCCTCCCTCGGGAAAGCCATTTTAAATTAACTTAGACTTAGAGGATGTCCGCAAATTAAATGCCTTTGAAGCCACAGCCAACATAGGTGAGAACAAGATATTCCTGGCACCCCCGTCGACGAGCAAGCATTTCCCAGCTCAATGCTCCCTCATGCGTGAGAAAAGACGATATGTAAGCAGGTCTGACAATGCTTCATAATTTATTACCATAAACTAAACGAATAAGCAAATGTTCACATTGCGTGATCTATTTGAACGACAGGTCTCTTCATTTGCCTCATTACAGGAGTTAATGGGATTTTCGACAGCATCGATAAAATATTTATTCATCTAATGGGCTGTGGTTTGCCCAGGTGCGACGTAGAAGGACGCAAGAATTATTTATGATTCTTTTTTTTCTGGCAAGTCTGAAGAGGGGGCATTAGGTTAAATGACCTAGAATAGTCCAGATTGTTATTTAGTCAATTTATTATTGTGATTGTCCATAATATAGGTTTTATCTTTAATCTAGGGACATTTGCATGAAATATTAGCTCATCATTATACCTAATATCTTTATACATGTTAACATAACAGCTCAAAAATTGAAGCAGTCTATCTACTATTTTCTTCTAGTAGTTTTATCAGAAAACAGGAATGACAGGAGCTGCTTGCGAAAAAATTATTCTACGCTTGCTTAAATCACAAATAATCAGGTATATTTGACAACTGCCACTCACTCAAGTTTTAAGTCACTAGATTGAAATGTTACAAAAATATCCCTCACATCAACAGCAACCTTCCTCGTATTTTTTTGTGATTAGATTGACAACATGCCAAAGCTTAATGCTTTCCCTCCATAACTTCTTGGGTTTAAGGATACGCACGTGTCCTATTAATCCACTTATGAACTTAAGCAGATTACATTTACCTGTAGAGGGGGTCATGGGTTATCTCTTGCCTTATATACAATCCATATCCCTAGAACGAACTGCTTCCTAGCCACGAAGATTAGTTCCAGTCCAACGAATTTTATTGAATACATGATTATTTTCGCCCTGGATTTTTGGAGCTATTCCCAGCCTGTCAGATTTAATTTCCTCTTCGAAAGGAAATAATGGTCATCCACACACAAAGTAGGCCGCGATATTTTGACAGGCACTGTGTTGATTCCCTTTTTGTGCAAATGTTTCGTAATCACAGCTTTGATCGGGTGAAATAACAACTTCATTAGCTTGATATTAAAAAAATGGCGTCTGGGAGGTTGACTTCTCACGCAGTGGGATCAGTTTGGAAATAAGTATTTGTATCAGATTTGCAGCTGTTGATCATTTGAATATCAATACAGAATATTGTAAGCACTTAATTTTTTATGATTTGAAATTTTTAAAATATATCCAAGATTTACGAAACGTACCTCAACTGGATTAAGAGTTCTGAAATCCAATAATAGTAAAGGAAAGTGTCACTTCCTTATAATATTCTAATTCATTGTACCTAGATGGATATCAAAAAAGTACGAACAGCAGTTTTTCTTGTGTTCTAACTCTACCCGCAACTACCCCAAACGCAACTTATGACTACCCCGATATGACCAGGGGTCTGGAAATACAAAAACTAAGTTATGGTATTTTTACTTTTTTGACGATAACTCCGTCAGTACTGACCATATTTTCGGAAACTACAGGGCTGTTTCGTTTTTCTCAAACTAGTAATCTAGTAGATAAAAAATTGTGTAATTAACACACAGTTTTACGAATAATTCTCCTCACGTACTCGCTTAGGTTTATATTCAAATCATCATCGGACTGTCAGATTTGACTGTTAAGAAGACTACCCAGATTACTTGACAACTTACCAACTAGATTTTATCATGGATATAAGACTAGAGGTCTCAAATCTAGCATTTATCCTGTCTAGCTATTTTTCTATTAAATCATTTATTTAATAAGGAGAATGAAATAACTCATGGAATACAACATCCTAATACGTGAAATACTTCAAGAAATAAAATAGTCTATCACATGAAATAACTAGAGGACATCTTGATGACGATGTTAAAGGTTTTGTAGGGGCTTCCCTCAATACTAATGTAAATGCATTCGCTAAAAAAGTATTTACCCTAAGACAGGAAGACAAAACAAAAAGGAAAAGAATAATAGTAGAATAGCTAGAGAGGATAAATAGTATTCTAGATTTGCGAGCTCCAGTTTTGCTTCCATGATAGGATCTAGTGAGTTAGTTGGCCATTAATCTGGGTAGCCTTGTTAGCAGTGAAATCTGATAGTCTGATAATGATTTAAATATAATTCGAAACTCGTCACTGAAAGGAAATGAGCTTTATTTGTGAAACTATATGTTAATTACACAATCTTCTTATCTACATGATGGAAGAGTTTCACCAAGTGAGAGCATCTACAATTTACATGATAGTAATCTAGTGTCAGTTTCATAAAAAGTACATCCTGAGTTGCAGAGAGTTCAAGTATTACAGGACAGATTACGGAAAGAAATTCAGAAGTGAGGGACCAATTTCTTGTAATGCATATGTCATAAAACCTCAAGAAAACACAATATCTGGAATTCGAAATTTTCCTTTACTACAATACTTGGACAATTGGCTGGGCAAGTCAAAATGAGATCATGCAGATTGATTCCAAAATCCCTACGTACACGTTCTGAACACCTTGACAGTTTTTTTTGACTGGCCAAAGGTACTTTAATATTGTACATGAGCAATAAGGCAGATTTATGAATCCAATTAAAAATGTTATGCTCTAAAAATGCATTTTGATATGATTCGTAAATTGAGTAGCATACAAAGGCACAGAACAACTGCTTTTGATCCCTGAATGATCTGGAGCTTAAAAATTTAAAAAAAAATAAGATGCCTCGTGATCTATCTCTTAGCGCCAATAGGCGGAGAGGTATTTCAATCGCGAGAAACTCTGGATTTGACATAATTATGTTTTTTGAATCATCACACTGTCAGTTACTTCCGTAGGTATGTCTGTATGCATATCTTTGAATAACAGGATAAGTGTCATTGAGATATTAAGGAAATTCGGTTGTTAGGTTACTGCGATGGCAAAGAGGCAAGGAATGCATTTTTTCAAGTCACACGACCGCATAATTTATCTTTCACAAGTTTTTTCACTGTTCATACTCAGAACTCTATCACTGAATGTCGGTGAGTCTTTACAGTTATATACCTGCTATACGGGAATTGGTATGTAACTTTTTCGAAATTCCCAGAGCCTATACTCAGTAATATTCGCTTTGTGAAAGTAGCTAGAAACAGAATACCATACCAATTGCATGTAACTATACATTACACAAGGAGATTTTTCGTTATTTGGACTGTACAAAAATGAATTACATTTACATACAAAGACGCGGATTCGCCACATCTATCCATAGCCTTATTAATAGGTTACAAGTGAGGCACACTGTCCGCAACATAGCGAGTGTGGACTGAATAGCAAACCAATTACATGTAACTATACATTTCACAAGGAGATTTATCTTCAATTAGACGTTGGCGTATTTAAGTGAAGGTTTTAGCAATACCGGCCGGCTTTGTTTCAGTAATTTATGGTACACACAATAACGTCTAAAATACATTCAGCGACGAAATTATTGTGTCATAAATATGAAGTACGTTCTGCATATCTGAACTGTTTATTGAATCGTCTAACGGAACGGTGTGAACAACGGGTATACTGTTCTGAAAATGAGTTATTACGGCCGTGGCAGGGTTGAGACTATTGGAAGAGAATGTACGCGTGTAGACCACCGCGTCCACGCGCGACGGAGGTAAATCAGCCATAGAAATCATCTATTCCCGAATGGCGTTCGATGCGCATCGATAAAACTGTGCACGGCCAGATCAACTAGAAGTATGCCCATTAACGACTCACAAAATCGATGATCTTGACAAGCAGGATTGCCAACCGCAGCGACAGATCAACACTGATTGACAGTGACATCCCTAATCCATCATAAAAACTTGCACGAATGGAAAGAAATATCGCTGAAAGACAGTTCTTCCAAGGTGTTAATACCATCGTCGTCCAAGGTGTTAATACCATCGACTTTGTGTAAGCATAGTAATAATGTCTTTCGTATTTTTGCATGAATGTCACTCTGTATGGGATTACTCGATACAGGACTGTTTCCAATGTTAAGGCATGAACTGTTGACGATATGAACCAGTTAATTGAACACATCTTTCGGCCTTCATGATCATCTCCGAGGATTCAAGGTGTGCAGATGACATGATGCGTTTACTTATCGTACTATCAAGTGAAAGAAGGTTTGAAAACAGCATTATGTGTACGAAGATGAGCCTCATTGGTCAGCTATAGTAACTTCCTGTACTCTACTATTTTTTGACTGATGGTTTCCGATATTACCATTCACAAATCGATGAAGGTAGGATAACTCTTGAGGGGTTGCTACTACTATTACTACTACTATAATTCGGTCCCTGTTCCCTGTTCCCCGTGATGAAATTCGGCCTCAACATGCCTGTTCATATATAGACCAACTAACAGACTGCCACACATTTTTAAACAAAAACCACCTTTTCCCTGAAGTAAAGCGACTAGAAGGGAATGCGGGAAATAATGCCTGAATGGTAGTTCGTTAACAGCGCACACAGGCGCGAATCGTTCGACTCAGATTACCCTTTGATGCGTGAACTGCCTACACAACAAACACACTCAGCGAGGCATGTGTATTCTACGTGTGTTCGATCACATTTTCTGGTCCTTAATTAGTTTTGCTATTTAACTATACGTTACTTTGATGCCAAAATGAAATGACGTTGGCTAGCGTCCTTCATCCCTTTGCGCTTCCGATAATTCAAGTACTCCTAACTGAAAGTCCTAGTAAAGCATCAAAATATAACGTTTTTCTGATATTCCCCTAGAGCACACTTTCCAGAATTGGAAATGTCAAGCATGATTCAAGTCTATAAATAGTGTTTCATCTCATTCGTCTCAAAATTGGGAATACAGAGCTCATTATAAACAGTCATTGACATACTTTTGTATGGTATTGGAACTTCTTGAGCTTCATCATTGAACTTTCCATTTGGCCCCTCTATAAGTCGGCAAGTACTTTTTGGATTATGAGGAAACTTTGAAAGCAGATTACTGGTGTGACAAGGACAAGCAAGCTTTATGGTTATTGAAAATTGTGTCAGCGACGGTAGAGGCGCACAGTATACAGAGTGTAGAAGTATAGTGAAAAATAAAAAATTCTCAAACTTTATTTTTGGATGTTTCCTGGGCCCCTGATAATTTTCTGAAAAAATCTTCAAATTCAAAAATGTTTTGACCATTTCCTAATATAATCAAAACATCTAGAGAAGGCAGTTTTAACCTTTAAGTGTATAGGAATGACAAACAAAATGCGTTACAAAACCGCAATTTTCTTTGAGTCAGAAAAAGGTCCACCAGACCGAAAGAAACCATAATAGAACAGGCGGCTAATTGATAAGTGTGATACGAACATTGTGGAAAAATCAGTTTGTAACATAGTTTACAAAAACCTGGTAATTCAACTTCCCTTTAAGGTGAAAGAGTATTACCGGAGTATATGTCAATCAGTACCTTTTGATCCCAAATATATGAAGGGTCTTGATAGATTCCTCAAGGTTCTGGAATTCAGGACTGTATACCAGTCTTGTCCAAAGCTTGAAGAACTATTAGTAAACCGAGAGCACAAAGTTGAAAAGCTTGATGAGGATATAAAGTATATATAATTAATTGTAGTGAGCGTGACAAATGATTGATAGGACAAACAAGGAGATCCATAAAGACTAGATTTAATGAGAACTTAGCACATTTAAGAACAGTATAATAGAAAAGTTTAGTCTGGCAGAATGCCAAATGGTGAACTTAAGATATATTTAATTGACTTAAAATCAGTTCGTAGCATTGCAAACTTCAAGAAAGTGGAGCCTTATGGATGCCTTATACAAAAACTGTGTGGACTTCATGCTTGATATGTCAAATAATCTAGTACCACGTATCTAAATAAATATTTTACAACACGAAACATGTATTTCTTAAAGGTAAGGGCTAATTTATTCAGCTTCGGTTATAGCAGATTTTACTACAGACTAATGCATTTCAATTGAATCTAAACCTTGAATAATGAGAGATGTACTATTTGGTCTCTCAAATAGTGGCGTCAGGTGAGTGTGCAGTTGTTTCACTTTCACTTAAATTAAATATTATTACTCCATAATAAGATAGATGCTATCGATATCTTGGCTCAATTGAATTTCTACGTTCCTCCTGCGAGAACTCGGAATTTGAAGACATTTTATTGTGATAGAGCTCGTACCAATTTATTTACTAAGTCTCCGATATTTTTTATATGTAGCAATTTCAATGAAATATGTAATCATTGTGATATATATAGGGATAGTTTGAGCCAAATTTTGGATGTGGCAAATCAATATTTAGGTAGTATGTAGTTCCTAGTTATATATTACGTCAGCAACTATACTTCTTTACAATTTCTTTTTTTTAATTATATAGCAAAAATTTTTCTTGTTTATAATATTATACTTTATCTTTCTTATAATTAGATTGTCCTGTAAATGGTTGATGTACTGTTGGACAATAAATGCTATTATTATTATTATTATATTATTATTATTATTATTATTATTATTATTATTATTATTATTATTATTATTATTATTATTATTATTATTATTATTATTATTATTATTATTATTATTATTATTATTATTATTATTATTATTATTATTATTATTATTATTATTATTATTATTATTATTATTACTTAAAGATTCGGATTTTAATGCTGCTGATCCAATTGACCTAGACTTTGGAAATTTTCATCATTCCTCATTCACTTTGAAAAATTTAGAATTCTAACTACATATTAGCAGCTAGTTCCAAAACCTGATTCAAATTGAAAATGGCAAGACAGGCTTGATCATTTCCTGGAAAATGCCGAAATACGGACGCCAAATTTTCTGCAGGTCTGTGCACGCCTTTCCAGCCAGGTCTGTCGTATTTAACAGTTGGCGGGACACGCTGTAAAACGGAATAAAAGAAAATAAAGGAAAATAGTCCACGGTATACACCTAGCACGTTTTCAGCATGAGGGCGGCATATGTGCTTTTTCCATTTCCTACTCCAATTTCTAGGTCGATGATCCCATCGACGTTAAAATTTTCTTTGCGAGAAAACCAGACTGCACTGCTTCTGAGGAAGATTCATATTTCATGTCCTTCCTAGAAACGGCTGTGCTTTTTGTTCGGCAAGTTTTCGTAGTATCGTCGAGGAAAAGATGCATTAGAATTGCCGCGAAGGTGGAGTGGAAACACCAATGTAACCTCGCTGATGCTATAAGGGATTCAGGGATGGTCTGTGATTAGAAGTTTTGACATCAGAGTCATTGAAACGAGAAAAATATCTTGGAAGATTCAAATTCCTGGCGCTTCGAAAACCTATGGAAAGGTAAACTTCCAAAAGTAATGTATTGGCTCTACACGACAACCGTGAAACGTCATTGTTGTACGGCTGTTTAACCTCTGGGCAATGTGTACCTACTGAACATACGCTTAAAGTTGTAATTACCCACTTTTCACATCTAAACTAGACACATACCCTGCCACCACAGCTGGAAATTAAACTAATGTAATTTATTAGTGAGAAATAGGTACTGTTTTTGTGATTATATACAGTCAAAATCCACGAGGGCACTAAATGTTTTGACATAATTAACAAATTATTAAAACTTCTTGTTAGTGTGTGCGAATGACTCCTTTGAATTCACCTAAAGCACTGTTGAATCATCCTCTCCTGGAATTGGCAATCCGGGATGAGGTTAGGCATTCTGATGATGGCGTCAGGGCGTTGGGCCTTCGTAACACAGGAACAGAAGGCAGTACTATCCTCACTGAGGATGCTAAGGGAGCCTACGAGGAATGATATCGTATCACCTACATACACATATGACCACAGTTATTCGATAAAGTATCCACCAAGGGATGAGTAGGGATGAAGGAGTCAACAGTCGATCGACGTAGGGAGAGAGGTCTGCCTATCCTCTAGGTTCTACCAATGTTCAACGGAGATGTCTTTCATAATAACGCCACGACTCATTAGTATAAAAATTACTAGAGGAGCCCATTGGGAGCCTGATAAGATCGAGCTTCCAAAATGTCCAACTGACTTCATCCAAAAGTCTTTATTTGGAGAACCTCTCGCAGCATTTCTGAAGCGTTATAGGCTTTCAGCCTTTGCGTGCGGTTTTCAAGAAAAATAAGTTAATTAGCAAATAAATAGAACCTGTAGTTAGTATATTCGTACGTACAAACAAAATTGGAGCTGTGTCCTCTAACAAGTCTTGTCAATGACGTCATTCTGAAATGGCCTCCAAAAAACTTAAATGCGGACTTCGAAATGATCACGTGCTGACAGTCATTCCTAAACGCCAGCTGCGGGCGACGTTTCAGCAATAAAAAGCCATGTTACAATGTTTTCTTCGGACTAGGAGTCGACTGTCGATCCGTAAGCAACGCTGAATGAGGGAGAAACAAAAAGGATGTCATGTGCTGTGAACACAACAAAAAGGGTCTCTGTTGTACCATAATCACGTTCGGCCTCGTTGTCCCAACTAATTACAAATCCCCTTTATGGTAACTGTTATGACGTTGTGAATAGCTGGATTGATGGGGTACGAAACTGAAGTGCATTTAAGCTTCTGAGTCGACGTGTCTCACTCGGTGAAACATGTATGTAACTTCTGAAACTCATCATGCGACATTCGCTTGATGTCAGTTTCAGTATGTGTGCAAGAACTTCATTTTCAGCATATACATTGTCTCGTACACTGGATTGAAAAGTCTTTTCTCTATTCTTTGTCGGCTTGAAAGAAAAAGCGGTTTAAAAATTTCAATGTTAGAAAAACATACTTAAATAGTTAAATAAATAAATACCTAAACGATTTACATATTTGAGCATTTTACTTCCCACGCGAATTAGCAAGAATTCGTATGCTGAGACGTAAATAAGCCAATATTGATGCAGATCATTCCGCCACAACGACGCATCATTGCTGCTCCGCCAGGTTTGACATCTAAGGCACACAGAACAGAACAGTGTCCGTCATTACGTCACCACTGTGTTGGTGGATTACTGCCTGTGATGCCAAATCGTGCGTTAAGCTACTATATAAGTACAAGGTACTCACTTGATCCACTTATTAAGAATATTGATAACTGACATGAAAGACTATGAAATTGCGTTTTAAATTAAGACTCCTGCGGAAATGTAGTTTAGTCGATGGACTAAGTTTTTTCAATGTTTCCAATATATGAGGAATCGTGAAAATTTTCGGAAACGCGAAACCTTTATAAATTTTTAAAATTAGAAAAGGTATAAGGTTTCCTATTACGTGTAAATTGTTTCAAATGTCATCTTAAAGGATTAATCCTGCTTAAATACGTATGTGTTAGGTCCTAAACTGATATTATTGCGTGGAAAGTATAGCGTTCATCAAGTTCATTTCCCTCTTGGCATCATTCCAACTGGCATTGTTGACATCAACCTTTACTGATCAACAGAAAATGTTACATTCAAATATTTAAGGAAAGCTCAAAATTTTATTTAAAGAAGTAAATTTATATGTATATGTACTTGTTTACGTCCGATTATAGCAGTGGATAAATTTTATCACTAAAAACAACAAACTCGAACTAATTAGGAGCTGTTGGTGACCTTCTAGCTTTTATTTGATACGTTTTAACGTTGTAGTACAATTTGTAAGCGGGAAATGACATACGTTAACATAAGATAAACGTCGAGAGCTACGTCAACTACGGTAAAAATGACACTTGTGGGCACATACTCATTATAATATTTTATTTTCGATGATGATTAGATAACTGTGCATTTTTATCCATAATGGTTAATCTCACTGCACAGGTGCACCTAGTTAAATAAAAATGCATAATTAGCTTTCGTTGCTTCCACCTGCCTCACACCACATTACACATTATTATGTCAGTTCTCGCTCTGTGGGTCTATGACTACCAGTATGATCATGTAGCATGCTTTTATCACCACAAAGTAGTGATTCATGATCATTATTTGTTCTGTAAAAATTGATGACGATTGCTGTCCGTTGGTGACACTTCACATTAATGACAGATATCGAAAGACAATAGGAATACTTTACTAAGCTGCAAAATTTCAGTGCACTGGGGTGCACTTTATTCTGGTAGCTAATATATGTCTACTGAATTAACTTTACAATCAGCTTCAACGGCATTTTTATCGAAGTATGAACTTGAAGAAAACAAATTTTGAAAGGAGGAAGATCAACATTCATATCCAAGCAGCGCGCACGGTGGTGCTGCCCCTTGGCATCCTACAAAGTGAGGATCGTAACACTTAAGCTGCATTTTAGCGGTTATAGATTCGAATTTGATCAGATATGTACCTTTGAATACTGGAGTCCATCAATCTGCTTTACTATGCTTGTAAGTGTAACTGCAGAAAAGAATAAATCTCGGAGAAAGCAAATCTCCAACAAACCGACGAAAACGACTGACGTGAATTCTCGCTAATAGCGTGGGAACTAAACATACATTTACAAACAACGTGAATAAAATAACTCAAAGGATCCAAAATGAATATCTACTGCTTTAAGTCCAATTGCATCACAAAGCAACCCGAAATTATTCATTCCGTATACAAAATTAACTCCCTTGAAACACCCTTCGCATTCATAATATCCGCGGAAGGAAAGTAAAAGTTACAACACCTCTTTAATTTGCTACACAAAATTCCTCTTCATTCCTACATAATCCTAAAAGTCCCAGCCTTCTCCAGACAGCATATTTAAATACATACTTTTGTGGCAGTCAGGAACTTAACAAACTTTTTGAATTATACCCCGTTTCCTGTTTGTTTCCTGTAGCGAAACGGTCGACAGTGTGAGTCTTTATCAAGCTGCATTAAATGCCTCCTGTACCGTGAGAGAGAAACTAATACCGGAGCTTTATTGGCCGTTAAGATTCTCCTGCATCTAGACGGGTTACATGGTAAGACGATAGACACTGTTGGATACGGCGCGTTGATAGGAATAATTAATTCTCCTCACAGCCTATAATCAGCTCCTCGTATCTCATGCAGTTATATCGAAAATATGATCACTTAAATGTTTAAGGCAAAGCGTATAGTGTAAGTACGTACACGCAAAATATGTCTTTCATCGCTACGACCTCGGTCGACGTCTGGGACTAGAACTCTTCCTTTTAGCGTTAGAGTATTTTGGAGGCTGATGATTCGGATGTGACGCAAGATGGTAACAGGTTTTTGAAAATCAAAAGACGCCGTATTTAAAATACACGCGCGTCAAATTTTCATACAGACGATCCAGCGTGATGTCTCAGCCATTCTGATCCTTATTATAATTATTTTTGGAGGAATTTTCTTGATCTGAGGGCTTGAAAAACAAATTCCAAGTTAATATAATGGGTAGAGGTTCATGCATATGATTCCGCCTATTTCCAATGAAAAAACCAGTTTATTCAATTGGAAAATGAAAAACAATTTATTTAAAGCATTGTCCATCGCTAGCTACAACTTTTTCCCATCTCTCGGGTAAGAGATGAATTCCCGCGCCAATAGAATTCCTCATTTGTTGATGCCAAAAACGAATCCAACCAATTTTTGATGCCCTGTTCTGAAGTGAAGCGTATTCCAGTGAGCGCGTTTTGCATCGATCTAAACAAATGGAAATCACACGGGGTCAGGTCTGGGCTATGAGGCGGATGAGGCAAAACTTCCCATCCACTGTTTGCCAAATAGTTTTTAACCGGTATAGAAATATGAGGCCGAGCTTTGTCATGATGGAAAATTATGGTTTCGTGTCTGGTTGCATATTGTGACCGTTTTTCGTTAATTTCTCACTTCAGTTTGATGAGTTGTTGTCGATAGCATTCTTCTGTGATCGTTTTAGCAGCTCATAATACAGTGTACCCTTTTGATTCCACCAAGCACAAAGCATTAATTTGGCGCTATGAATATTCTTCTTCGGCGTTGATTTTGCCTGTTGACCGGGCTTCACATACGATTTTTTTCGTTTCGGATTATCGTAATGAATCCATTTCTCAAATCGCTGCAAGAAACTCTTCTTTTTATAGCGCTGGAGGATCATTTCCACATCACTTGGCGTCAATTCATGTGGTACCCAATTTCCGAGATTCTGGATGAATCAAGGGCCTTTAAACGTCTGGAAATGGTTGATTGATCAACATGTAATAATGCTGCGAGTTCCTCTAGTGTTTGACACGGGACCTGTTCGGGTAATTCTTCTAATTCTTCGCATCTTCAACTTTTGTTGGTGGTTTTCCGTGTTCTTTGTCCTTAAAATCAAAATCGCCACTTTGAAACCGATGGAACCATTCTTTACAAGCTGTTTCGGACGGAGAATGTTCACCGTAAACTTCACTGAGCAAACGATATGTTCAGGCCGCACTTTTCTTTGCAACAAGTTAATGTAACATTACTTCCCGCAAATGTTGTTTATTTGAGATAAAACTCATTTTAAATAATGCAATAAAAATGTTGTTTTTTTCCGCTACAATTAAATAACACAAACTGCGTTTGAAAGCATACACATATAGCTGTTATGTGAATATGTCATCATATTCATGTTAAAATCATACGTGTCGACATCTAGTTTCGAAGGGCGGAATCATATGCATTGAAACGATGTTTTAATAGTTTTATTGACAGTTATTGAATTACAAACAAACACACACATGCACATATCACTATGATCAGCTGTAATGGCGTGATGGCTGACAGGAAGAAGTATATTATCTGAAATTAGGAGCTACAGACCGTGGAAGAAGGTGAGAGAAACTATGTGAGGGAGAGACAGGCACGGAGTGAGAAATACATTTTTTTGTTACTGCGGCTTATGGAAATCGGCAGATTATATTTTTCTCGTTATCTTTGAAGCATTTCGCTCAAAATCAAAATAGAATTCGAACACTCTCGTGAATGCCGAGGTGACGTTTTAATCAAAAGTCTCTTCCACTTCCTTGCACAAACTCGTCAGATCATTGGAATGCACACCATTGACCATATAATTAACCCAAGATTTGAGTTATTCTAACAATCGTTTTTTCACTATTCTGATCTGTTAATACTATATGGTGGACGTACTAAACAGGCCTCAAAGCATCCCCCATATGTTAATCGACCACGCTTGATTAAATCCCAAAAACTGCATTGAGCCCTTTGCTATTATAGTCGTTACTTGAAACTTCGAAGAACTTTAAAGGAGCTTTATTGTTTTTCCGGCGTTTCGCCGATAAGGCTTCCTGAAGCTTCAAGAAAGCTCTATAAATACTAACATAAGATGAAGCGTCCGATACATTCAGCGAAACAATTTCTAAAAATTATCTAAAATCACTTCATTTCCAACATATTCATATAGTGTTAAACCAGCAAAATCGATCGCCCCCCGGTTAGCTTTTCTACGACAGACCCCGGCTGCCTCCGGCTCCAGATATCAAACAGTTTTCAGAAAGCTGTTCAAAGGCATGATGACAAAGGACAGTCGAGCAAAGAAGTACGACTGTCGACAACGACAAGACGGAGTCCTCGGCGGTATTGGACTTGTTTGAGTTCCAAACTTATATGTGTTAGTGTACGTATAAAACCGCCAACTTGTACGGATGTGCTTTAAAATCTCACTGGCGTTACTTTCCCTCCAGAGATGTGGTACAGAGGCAGGTCAAACTTTTATAAAGTTGAATTTCTATTTCTTATTGCTCAGTAGCTTCCTTACAGTCGCTTGTTTCTTGATTCATCAAAAATGTAAGTACATGATGTATCATAACCTTACATAACAGTTCCTATTGAGGCCTTGATAGAAAATAGAAATGTTCCCCTGGAAGCTGTAAAAAATATCAATGCCATTGTAATTTCAAAATTTAGTCATTCATATTTTGTACTTTGATGAATGCTACCTTGGCAGCCGAAACCCAAGGAATCAAAGATTATATTGAGAGAATAGCTTTTTCCGACATAACAATTCAAAGAAATTCTTTACAATATGTGAATAAGTTATAGAAGAAAGAAAATTGATAAGACGTTGTTCGAGATTTGAAAGGCTAAACAGAGGTCCCTAAACTATGTTCTGAGTAAATAACATACTTTTTAGGATTTTTGGAGAAACTAGGCACCTTTGTAGAAAAAGTTGATTGTTAAGGTTGTAGACAATTGATTGAAAGTTTAATATAGAGCTGCCTTGTGTCATAGGCCGGCTTGTATTCACCACGCTATAGGTGGGGAAAATATTCTAATCGAAAACGTGTTTTAAATTGAAGCAGTTGATTTTCTGGATGCTTCATGATGCCAACGTATATCATGGTAATTTAGGTCCATTAATTCCTTGGTCATCGTGTAATGGCAGTAACCACTATCAAGCTGTTGGATCATAGTAGATAATAATATCAATTTTTCGTAAGTAATCCATCGACAATAATTTTTGGAAGTAGTCAAATAGACCCTTTGTATGGGTCCGAAGATTTGATAAGTTTTGGATTTACTCTGTATACTTTAGGAAAAGTTTTTTTTTAATGCTTCTCCTTAGTAATGAATTAATTTATGCCTATTACACCCAAAATAGTTATGAAAAATTAATTACTTTTCAATTAATATTTGACAATTCTATCTTAGCTTTGATTAATATTCTGATAATCACATTACCAATAAATATAATACAAAAATTCATGAATCCTACAGAGAATTGTATTTACTGGAACAACCACTACAACTACTCTAAAAGGTTCAGATCAGTCCATCTCTGGGAAATTGCTCTCATGGGTGGGGATACGCTCCGAAGCACCCCGTGAAGCTTTTGGTGTCAATTTAGAAAAAGTTCAATACCTCTAAGTTTGCAGCGTCACAAGTTCAATATGAATATATATTTATCATCATCCCGCTGCGGTTCTCAAGTGTGATATGCTTTCTGACTCTTTAAGTAGTTTAACTAGTTTAACTTTGAACGGTTTTTTTTAGTTTAGTTATAACTTACGTGCTGAACCACGTGACATTGCACAACGGAGATACATATGCTCACTTCAATGATACACAGATAGATAATGGCGCTAACCTACATTACAAGGTGAATTTGAAGTATCTTGTCAACACAGTGCGGGCGGCCGTCAACACGGAATGCTGGAGACATGCGCTCGAGTTCCGCCTGCAGCAATATTATTATTATGGAATTTTCATACTCCAAAATTGTATAATTAATCTCTCTTTTCCGACCTTAAACAAAAAATAGAGTATATGATGCCATATTCTAACCAGTGATTACGTATGGATCCGAAGTTTGGCAGTTAACGCAAAAACATAAGAACGACCTAAACGCAGTTGAAATGGACCTCTGGAGGAGAGCAGCAATGAGATCCAGAATGGAACACATAAGGAATGAAGAAATAAGAAGAAAGATGAAGGTAGAAAGAACTTTTGTTGAAGACTAAGAAAAGAAACAACTGATATTGTATGGGCACGTGAAACGAATGGAAGAACAACGGCGATCTTTTTCACGATGTTATTTGTCCTACGCTACTGATAAAGGAATTTGTTCTACTGTTCTGCCCTGCTGATTGTTGGCCGACTTACAGAATGTTTATGTTGGTAGAATGAGTAGCCAAGTTTTGAGCTCGATGGCCGTATATGAAAACTTTTAGTACCTAACAATATGGATATGGAGAGGGATTATCGGACGCGATGGAGTTTGATGGAGTTCTCTGCATGCACTGTTTTGAGTGGATTATACAGGGTCCGGCTTATTATTCCATCTATAGCTATGGCGAAGGTTAATAGTTGTTGTTTTACCAATGGCTAAAGTTTGTAGCAGGTTGTTAGTTGTTGCCTTTTCAGTTTATCATCAACTGATGAATATTCACGGCGGAATATTGTACTCAAATTTACCATTAATAGAACATTATGACAAGCTGTGCTTGGTGAAGCTACCTCTTGTATGAGAGCGAAACTTGCTATCATCCTTCAATTAATATGTGACTTCGGGAATTTTATGTTGTCTACATCATTAAAAAATGTTTCACTCATTTTTCCACCCTTTCTGTTGGTCAGTCTATACTTGTTGGTGCTTTCGACAGCGCGTAATCTCAGTAACCGCTGCACCAGTTTTTATGGAATTTGAGGAGAAATATTATGTGAGGAAGTAGTAGGTTCTTTTGATTTTTTATCTTAGTTCATTGACGGTGAAGTGGAGAGCAAAGACCAAAAATTTATCAGAACTTCTAGACGCTCATTTTTTCATGTTCTTTCAATTCCCAATCATCCTATAGAGCAGCTTAAAATTATTTTTTGGAATAGTTAAATAGTTTGAAATTCATTAAACTTCATGGTACTAAGTTTATGCTCTCCAATGTGCATAAGACCTGCTATAGACATGCATATTTCGTCATCAGCCTAGACTCGTCAGTATAGCCTGGCGGTCTAGCTGTAGAGAGCAATCCGATGGTATATACGTAACCCAGTCAAGGGTGTGATTAATTGATCTCAAAGTATCGTCCTCTAGGGGGACATTAATTGACAACTTACGAAGTCAAAGGTCCAAACTTCTGGACTGCCTGGAAGCGTTGACATCTGTTGCCGCTTCAAGGCAGTCCAGGTGTTAGAACCTTTGACTTCGTAAGTTGGCCAATTGGCTTCCCCACAGAGGGCGACACTTGGAATTGAGTTAATGTTCATAGTACCATATTTACTTCCCATGCCAACTGGTGGGAAAGTATTCTAATCATAAAGAATTCATATAGCGAGACATGTTTGTTGACATAACATATACATAACGAAAAAACATGTCACTCACTTCCGTCGTTCTGTCTGTCCGTCTGATTGTAATGCGTGATGCTTGGTTTGGCTTCCCGATTTTGATGAGAATTTGACACTAGATTACTAATATGACAAATAAAAAAAAGCTTTATATCTAAGAAAGATATGTTCAGTGGCGGCGGAGTAATCGACAAAGAAAAAAAAAGAAAAAAGAACCGCTCAAACTTTACGGGTTAGAATTATCTGGTCAACGTCCCCAGTCTCCCGTTCAAGCGATACTGACGAACTGTCACATTAGAAGTTTATGAATATAATATGGATATATGACACTGAGACTTTCTTGAAAGTTTTTCATGTAGCTGGCATACGTTTTTAAGTCATTTGCTGTAATTTCAGTGACTGCCTCAATGTTTTTGATGAAATTTGGGATCCTGCCTGCCATCAACACGGCTTTGTTTGTACTTTATATTACATTCTTATATGGCAAACCGTTCTCCAAACAATCTTATATTGTGAAAAGTGATGACATTTAAATGTATATATTTCAATCTTTTTCGCGGTTAATATACATCCGTTTCACCTTGATCGCTATTTCTAGAGTCTATTACCACTCTTTAGATGTCAAGAAAGTTTTTTTCTCAAGCAGACCAAAGTTTTTTAAGAGATGGAAAGGCTTTACTTTGTCGAAGTACCAAAGAAGTTGTGTAAGCCCGGGAACAAACTGTTTATTGTCTCCCTTTTGATTGATTGATTTGCGGGAGAAAAAGTAAGCTTAAGTTCTGGCTACAGGAAAAGATAGGATGGATGGAAGGAAAAATAACGTCAGCTTTCTGGTATAAGGGCTATTTAGGGCAAATTTCTATGTTAGAAACTGGCCATCAATTAAAACACGTCATTGACTAAATAACATGGGGAGGAAACCTCAGACAGAAGAAAATATTAGGAATCTTTATTTCTTTGGAATTCTCACAACTGTGCATACAAGTATCGTTCATTCGCATATGATGAGCGCTAATATTAATCCAAGAATCTAAGATAGATATGAATAATAATAATATAGTTTCAACCAAAAATTAATATTTACGTGAAACTGAATAAAGTATGTAGAGATGTTGCTACAACTTTCGATCGTTGACTAGGGTTTGAAGTTTGATGCTGGCCTACTACTGAGTTGGATTTAAATTATAATTTTAATCCTACATTAATTATCAGGTAGATTTCATCCAGCATAGAAAAATATTTGAAACTCAGAAAAAGACAACTACCAATATTACAAAAGTATGCGAAGACCAAGTTTGAAAAATATTTGATATTCTTTAAATTTTTGGTATTAACTGGTACCCATATATTATCGCTCTCTAAGTCTCCACAAAACATCCCTCCATTGAACGTTGATAATGAAACTAATATATCAATGATAATGCCTAAATTTCAAGGAAAGCCTCAATTCAGCCTTTATATCTGCACCATCCAACCCCTCTCCCTCCAACCCCCCCCCCCAACCCAGGAAACCATATCCTAGTGAGCTCGGTACTGTACGTACCCTTTCAAACTGCCCCCCCCTCCCCAAAGAGAATCCTGGATACAGACCTGCGCCTAGAAGATTCTATTAGATAAATGAAAATATCATTAGTCGAACAATTATTGAGCCCGCCTCTGATTAAAACTTTTTCTTTCTGGCGGAAGACAAAAAAATCTGGGACAGGGAAAACACTGCAGTTCATCTAACTTCGAAGAAAGTAATGGCACAAGAGATAAAGATTGCGTCGAAGGAAAGGGGTTGCATTTTTAAATATTTATCATTGCAGATTACGTTTGGGAGCAGATTAATGGAGAGCCCTGGAATCGTTAGTACATTATAACTCCCAAATTCTTCGTGAGAAAAATTATATGCCCGGAGCTATCAAGTAGGGGAAGCAAAACAATTGCACTTGCCCCTCTTGATATTCTATTGATTCGTCTTACTTTTCCAGGCTGTCAACTTATCCAAAGATAAGTAGTGAACGAACTTTACTCAGAGTTCTGATAATTCGCCAGTTTTTACGCCTCATGGCAATGGGCAGGGTATTATTATAATTTCGAATTTGTCTGTTTTCTTGATGTATGACATATATATCACTGATTTTCGCCAGTCTATTGCTCAGTCTTTCTGCCTATCTGTAAATCTACCAGTCCGTCTGTCGGTCTGTCAGTGTGCCAGTCTGTCTGTACTCAGTCCGGTAATCCTTGGACCCTTTATAACTCGACAAAAAAAAAATCGGATTTTGAAGAAAATTTGAAGCTATTTTACTAGTGTGACGAAAAATCTTTGTAGTTTAGCTTTGTGACGGATGAGTTAAAAGAGTATTAGGCGAAAAATTTAAAAAAACGCTCATGCTTCTTCTTTGGAAGGTCTTCGCGTCTCGTAATAATTATCAAAATCTTTTTGTGGAGGTTGAGAATTGGGTTTGTGGGTGGGGTGGGAAGAGGGGTGAACGCAAATAAATTAGATGTTGATAAAAGGCGTCCTATAATCTATGAATGTTGACTTAGGCAATAATTACTACTTTCTAGTTTGTGACATATAATTGCAGTGACAGCAGAGTTATTCTGTACTACGTATCAATATAAAGACTTTTATATATCGTTCCCATTCTACCGTTAACCGGTAATGATGACGGTTTAGTATATAAGGTTATAATATATGATGTAGATAGACCCTCCCAGTTTATCAGCTTGCATTCTACCTGGATAGGGATAATAAATAATTACAAAGGTGATATTTAGCCTTTATGAAACACCATCAAGTAGATTGGCTCTCTATTGTGGGAATTATCGGATTTCAGAACTGTTGATGATCCAGTTTAGGAAATATTGAATATTTTGAATCATCCATAACTTCGAAAATTATTTTAAAATGATCAGTAGTTCCAATCTTTGTTTTGAAATTCCCCGGTGAAGACGTGAAAACAAAGGAAATGGCAACTAGTATTGAAAATAAAATAGTTTGATTAAGCTTATGATTTCCTGTCCCCCTTTAAAAGCTTGTTCGTGTAGAGCTCAGATTTAGCACACACACCAACTGATAATCAAGAGAGAGAGAGGAAATGTCGACACAAAACGACATGAAACATCTCTCACTTGCAATCCCGGAACAAGCCATTAAGTACCTGGAAAAAACTATTTGGCGTGGAGGGTATTTATTGGATTTCTGAAACATAACCATCCCGTTATTCTGATCATAATTACTATGCTAACCTGAAGATAAGTTAGAACTGCTGAACTGTGAAGCTGCAAGACAGCATAGGAGTTGTTTCGTATCTTAATCGTCTGTATAATATTCACGGTGTGTCGATTAACTATCTTCAACCGCCTTCATATGCGGTTGCGTGGCTAGACCTGATTGGTTCAGGTTGCGTTCTATTTGAGTCGAGTTGCATTCCACTGGATTTCGTTCAATCCAACTGCATTTTGTTCATGTTTTCTTTTGAATTTATGGTGAATTTATATTATACAGTGCATACACAGTGTGAGAATCATACTAAGCAATTCTGTTATCTCAAATTTATCAGTCATTTTCAGATCACAATGCACCTCTCGTTTGAAGGCAAGCAAAACGACTTCAAACTCATGCACCGGCAGAATCGAAACGAAATTATGATATTTTATTCAACTCGACACGACGTTGAAAAAAGTAACAAAATGCAGACGAGTGCTGACAAAAGGCAAGAGTTATACGTTCATTCGATTATACTTCACGAGTACAATAATATGCTTTTTTATTGTTCTATGCCATTCCGAGTGGAAGAATTATGATACACATTATTCCCATTTCCGTACATCTTTAAGCACTCGCAGCGTAACTTTGTCTCTCCCTAAGTAGATTCGAGATAGAACTTGATTCCTTTTGCGCTTTCCTTCGTCTTTTCCACGGCGAATATGGTTATGAAATCGTATTGTGCAGTGAACCGAAATTTATTTCCGCATCTATGGATGCGAAATTCAGGGCGGGAGACTAAGGGGTGAAGGTGAGGGCATCAATATTTCAGGTTGTAGTTTAATATTGTTTCAATACTCTTCGGGATTAAATCGCAACAGCAAAGGGATGGAGTTAACTGCACTGCCCCTGAATTTGTATCAATTTGGAAATACAGATTCGGATTTTAGAGCTGTTGCTATTTTTAATTTGAAGAGCATATATTGTAACTACTAAAATAAATACTTTGTTACTTTCAAAAATTACCAAAATTTCAATAATTCTCAAAATTTCAGTATTTTCAAAATTAACCTCAACTAGATTAACTTTATATAATATTATAATACTTATTCGGGAAGAATTCAGGAATATGTTGTATTAGCCGTCAAAATTAGAAACACAAACTAAATTGTTATAGTATGCATGATGTCAACCTGACAGAAGCCAGAAGCGTCTATCGATATTATATTTATAGAATGCGACCGTTCATCAGTATCCCTTGGACGGTAGGCCGGTAATGGTCACCAGACATACCGCGCGTTGTTATATGGACTCATAGCTTGAGTATCACGCAAAAATTTTATAGATGATATGTCTTTTATATAAATAATCTTTTATAATATTTTTTTTTGACTTCTACCCCTCAGTGCTCTCCAACCCCAAATGTACCTCCCCCCCTACAAATGAATTTTCATATATGATCAGATTTCTCGAAAAATGAAGTTTATCGTTTTTCTGGCGATAATTCCGCCGCTACCGATCATGCAAAACTGAAAACCTTTTTCGTCACTGTCAGATTAGTAACCAGTAGGTTAGTAGTTTCTTCAAGATCCAAAAAGGACTTTCCGAGAACGGCAAGGATTATCGAACAGAGTACAGATAAACAAAAATACCGACGGAAATGGTGTTGTTGGTTAGAAGATGTTTTCGAGACGTATATGCCGTGAAGCACAAAACTTTAATTCGATCACTAATGTGTTTCTTCTAAACAAAAATCACTACTTATGAAATGCAGCTTCATATGAAGAGCAGCTTGTAAGCATCACCCACGATGACAATGTCCACTTGTCATCGACTTCATTCAATATGCTGTTCGTGGAAGGTGCGAATATACTGACGGAAAACGCTAGCACCATTTTTAGCAGATTTAACAGTCAATTTTATATAGTGTAGAAAATTAAGTGTGATTTCACTATACACCTTTACAAGTTTATCATCAAAAAATCCACTAACTGCCTCTTCATATCACACTCTTTATGTGTATTGAAATGCGGACCCGTTAATAAATAGTTTTCTGGTAATAAATAAAGAAATAGGCTCAATACAGACTTTTCCATTATAAATATAAATTGACATTAGAGTACTCTAGGATTGAAGACCTACTCGGCATCACAGAGAAGGAAAGTAGACTGGAAGAAGACTCAAAGATGCTCCTTAATTGGTTGTCTAATTATAGGACACATTTGCACATACCGTTTACCAATTATGCGAGAACTCAGCCAAGACTAAACCCTGGGTATAAGCACATAAGAGTGAGTTTGATACCTACACGTCACAGCTCCTAATTTGTATCTAATGATTTCACTTGTTGTTACCTCAGAACGCAGATTGATCAAATGTTATACATGATTTTTTCTTTTTGTATTTAGTTTTGTACTGTTTCCAGCTGTTTTGGATCTAACTAGTTTATTTACTACTGCCAGTCGGTTCAGTTGGCTTACGAATGGATAATTGAAATAAACACGTAATATAAATTGTAAAATTGATCTCCTAGTGTCGCGCAGAGTGGTGCTGCCCATGACATTTTTGAGGGAGTCCTAAGGACTTGAACTGCCTAATAGCAGTGACAGATGCCCTCTACGGCATCTTTCAATAAGGGTGAACTGGAAGCTATTTAATTTAGGAGATTGTATGATCTACAGCGTTTCTTTCTCAAAACGACGCTTATGCAACAACTTGATGATTGAGATATATTCGAGTAACTGTTCCATGTGGTAAAACGAGACTGCTGCTGCGCTTTCAAGTCTAGACAGTGATACTACAAAAGTAGGTGTAACATTGGTATGGATTGAAGCCTTGACAACTGAGAGCATCTTTTAAATTAGTCGAAATGTCAGAGTAGCAACTTAACGTAAAGGGCGTAAACGAACAAAAATGTGAAATACGGAAATTCGTATTTGGTGCTGCCTATGAATATAAATGTATCTAAAAATCTTCCAACCGAAATCTTGTAATTCCGAGCATGGTCTAGGATAAATCTGCTTCCATTAAGTTTCCTGCCTTTTTAACGTGGCCCATTGATTTTTATTTCATCGCTGCGAAAAGTTTTTCCGTATAAATAATGTAATATGGGAAAAAGCGATTTAATGGAATGATTTGGTGATGAATCAGGCAGAGGCACTTAGATAAAGGAATCCAGCAATATTCTTATCAAACCTAATCCTAAAAGATTAATCTCAAAATCGTTATACAAAATTCTCAATGCAGCGTGATTCTGTTGAACCATGAAGTCCCATGTAAAACACAAGATTACTTAAATCTTCTTCAATTGATTAGATTTGATTTCCTAGAGTTCAAGATCATTTGCAATTGTTTTTTATATGAACTAAATGCCTCCGAAAATACTTTTTTACAGTTACATATAAGTGCACAGGAATTTCGATGCATTTGCCGAGCCTAGCAATGTGAAAAACACTCACTTATAATAATTCAAAGTATTCTCCTTCACATCCAATTAAATTTTTCCCATTCCCAGAAACCATTCTTAAAATCAAAAATTTATTGTCTATGTATTGCTTTCGATCACCTAAAAAATTTGACAATAGTGTTACTTCGTACTTTTCGAGATATGCATTATAAACCTACAGAACTGTTCATCCAGTTTAAAGAAGCTCTTAAATCCTCGGAATTTTTGAATAATGTTTTTTTTTATGAAAAAATTATAGCGTTTCAGTAGTTCCAATATTATTTTTATTGGAATCAAACGATCAACAGTTCCAAAATTGTATTCAAATTTTCATTGACAAACGGATGCCATTGCGTGGGAAACACAGTATGAATCTACTTGACGCCATTTTTTTCAATTTGAGTTTGAATGATTTCAGTGAACCCTAACTGGTTCCTGAAGGAATAACTGAGGAAGCAGTAAACGAGAGACTGTTACTATAGGCAAAACTATTAACTTCTCGAACAATCTAACCCATTTGAAATAATAAACGACACAAAAAATGGTATAACAGTTTTCCCTATATATTTATGGGATAACTTTGGAAAGTTTGGTGGAGTTGCGTTTTGATGCTTTTCCGGAAGGGTAGAGATAGATTAAGAGTTACTTTCATCTCAGCAAATAGTTTTTATATCTGCTGGAATAAAATATATTCTGTTATCTTCATATATCACAGTTAGTAGTGAAGTGGATAATAGAATGTTATACGAACAGCAACCCATTATTCTTCGTAGCCATTTATATTGCTTCCCAAGAAGCCAGTTTTCATATAAAAGATGCAATCAAGGAGATTGGATCACCACCTACTACGCAAGAGCAGACAATTAGGTGATAAATATTCAAACAAGGTTTTATAAAAAAATGCTCCACCTCTATAAGTCAAAACTTTCAGCACGGAAAAATTACAGCCCAAGGTTCGGATTGATGAAACAGAACAAAGCTTTTTTTGAATATGTTTCGAAGAGCTACTTTAAATGCATACTCGTTGTCAAGAGTACGGCACTGCTTGGTCCAGCGAGAGTCAGCTTTTAACTCCCAACGTTTTTACATGAAAAAGAAGACACTCTCAAGAATATTACTTATTCATCCAATACCTGGGGTGCCCCCCTTCAGCACCCTACTATGTAAGTCCGTTCCCATGTATGTTTTGCTTACTAAGTGTTCAATTACTTTATCACCACTGTCCAGATTTCCATATACTACTCTGCATAGAGGTGTTTGTATTTCAATAAACTTATCTTCTTGGCAGGTCTTAGGTATAATCATTTTATCATCTAATCGCACGTTATATTGGTAAGAATTGAATATAAGGGTAAAAGTTTGTTACGTGTTTGATTAATGTCAAATACGGTAAAAAATAAAACCATTCATGTACCTTCAAAGCACTGAAACCTGAGAATCACGATCAGAATATTTATTTATGGAATGCCTCTAATTTATGAACCATACGTTGGGCATTCGTTCCGGATAGGGTTGAGGTCAAGAGTTATGTTACGTCTCTGTTAAATGTCAAATATCCTGAATATATATCAAATCATTCAATGCCTTAATACCTATCATTTGTGATCAGAATATTTATTAAAATATCGTAATCGAATTCCCGAACCATATATTCGGCCTCCGAGCCGGATAAGAGGTATTTCAAGCTATGTTACATCTTTTTATAATGTCAAATACGTTAAAAGGTAAAATCATTCATACAGCTTCAAATCATTAAAATATATCGCTTGTGATCAGAGTTTCAACTAAAAGATACGGTTTGAATCCTTGAATCATACATTGGTCTCTCGAACTGAATAAGAGATGCGTATTCATCAATAAACCAACATCGACTGACTTTGAAACTCCTTCAACATAAGCGATCGGATGACATCCTCATTGAAAACGGAAATTTTCTCTTTACCAATAAAGGGAAATCATTACGGCTAGAATAGCTGCAATACGTACCCAATAAAAAGCACCCCAGCAAATGTCAAGCTGCTCAGGCACATCGTAAGGGACACACATAAATAAGTGTCCTTCCCTTTTACCCTTGTGTTGCCTCAAAACTAAAATTCAATCGTTAATTTCACACATAAACGGGGGTAATCTGCCAAACTCAATATTGGTCAAGACACTGAAACAAAAGGCATGGTGCTAATCATTAAACTCACCATATTTTAGAATTATAGAACAGATAGGGATTAATTTATTATTATTATTATTATTATTATTATTATTATTAATTCATGATGTTGAAAAGTCAAGCAACAGCTTAGAACAAACAGATAAGATTTTGAACGAAATTGAAGTAATCCATAGAGGAATCGAGCATCATCTTACAATCCGTTTTCCAGTTGCCGCATTTTGCTTGAGATTCAGTAGGTTTAATTAATTCACAAAATACAGACAAAGGATCAAGTTTGAAGAAGCTGATAAACTCGAAAACCAGACGCATCTTCAACTTATATTCAAGCAGAAATCACCAAACTCAAAACATCCGCTTTGGTGTTAAGGATGAACAGATACGAGTAATATTTTCTAAAAAGAACCTGTTTATCCGTACTTACTGCATAAATAACTACTTAATTTCCTACCACTCAGAGTCCACATGCAAATAAGGCCATAAAATAAACTCCAAAAACATCCCAGCGAAGCCCTATCTTGCTGCTTGTGTATCAGACTGTCTACGGTGGATAAAAATATCCCCCTCCAAGGCAATGTTCGGTGTAAATTATGACGTTCCTTAAAGGCACTGCGTGATACCGTTTTATGAGGGACGAAACCCCTAACCGTTGCTCCTAATGACGACTTTTTATGGTCATACGAACGGTTAATGAGGATTTTAGGTCATTTTTGTGGGTTAATGGGAATAGATACTCTATCTCAAGAAATTCTATACCTTTTGCTGTGATGCTTTGTAGCTGTAGATTCGAAGCGTGACATTAGTGAGGTACACACTATGGCAGAAAATTACAACGAAGCGAAACAATCTGGCAACATAGGAAAAAAACCGAAAATAAAGCTTAGAATGATCAAACTTGCTACCTGTGACTGGACTCACTCATCACTTATTTGTATTTTAATATTGCCAGACGTAGTTGTAATTAATTAGATAGAATAATGAATTTGAGAAGGTTTCTTTTTATATTCATGATAAGACTTAGTCATGCCCTACCCGTCTTCGAGAGTAGGAGTGGCTTAATTAAAAAGGTCTGTGTGTTTATCTTGAAAGGGGCCCAGAAATGAATGGCTTATTCAACTTTTCAGGTGCGATTTTGCCTTTCCTGGGAAGGTTGACAACGCAAAGTTGAAAAAAGCAACCACGATTGTTTAATCGTTTGATTACTTAGTGACCATGTTCCTTTTCCAAATTTCTGAAAATAAGAATCAAAAATATTGTTTCTTATTGAATGGACTGTCTTGAAGGGAAACTAATTGGTGTTCAAGCATGATCAAAATGTCTTCACGGCGCCTTCAAGGGTTTTTTATTTTTTCCTTCCTCAAGTGTTCAAGGAGGAACAATAATTTTCTCCGGAGTTCCACATTATAATTATCTTAAAAAGCCTACGCACGGGCCCCCCTCACTATGGCTTGAGCGACTGAAAACAGTGTATTTTCAATAAATAACCGACATTCATTTCTCAAACCTTGTGTATAAATTTTAGAACTTTATCTTAATTATTTGTCTGTTAAAGTGCAGAGAGAAGTAAACTAAATACAGAGTTACTTGGTATGTTGCAAAGTTGTGACATGCTCAAAACTGTATGCCTATATATTTTTTTTATCAAACCGTAAATAAGGCTAGATCAGTAAAACCGATGATTAACATGAATTATGGAGGAAAATCACATAATACATTTGAAATGACACGCGGTGTTTTTTGTAACGGCTCTATCTGAAAAATATACATCAATATAAATAGTATTTCAGATCGAATACAGAGCTATCTGATAAAAATCTCGTAAAAATGTCACATTTATTTTTTCATCATAACCACCCCTATTGTTTGTCAAATATGCGCATAAAATACATGTTAAATTTGACGTTGCTGACGTTTTCATATGAATTCATACATTCCAGAAAAATAACTGTTAAGAGCAGATGGGACTCATCAATAATGCCCTTCCTGCTTTTTCCTCGCGCATGGGGAAGTGCGCGTTTCCGAAGAATACCATTTCGGTACTGCGTTATGTGAAGAGACACCTGCTTTGTTCATAATAAAAATTTGATCTCATCGAATCAATCACGTTACTGCATAATTTATAGTTGAAGTATCACCAGACAGATCGATCCCACGGCTTCAGAAATTCACACTTGTGCAATTTTTTCAACGAGAAAAGCGCTAGTAGGCCACCAGCGAGATGCTCAAAATGATGGCGAAAACTGGAAAGATCATGTTGATGGATCTGAAATTCCTTACTCGGGGGTTTTGAGGTCGCTGATTGTAAATTTAATGTCAACTTCACATATATTGACCGCTTTCACCCCTTATCGATCACCCCCGCATGAAATACAGAATATTTCAGAATATAATCAAGTAGCCTATAAATTTCAGGATTTTCGAGTACACCGATTACGAACTTCATGTCTTCTCTCATAAAATACCACATATTTTATATCATAATATATCAGTTCCGAGGGTTTTGGGATCGCTGATTACGAGTTTCATGTCAAAGCTACGATAATATTATACCCTCCACACCCCTTCTTATCATTAATAATCACTCCTGGTTTATTTAAATGTCGTGGGAAGCATAAATTAATTAATACTAAAGAACCCGGAGCTTGTTTATGCTTTCAGCATTTTTTATAATACCTTCATCAAGGTACTTAGGGCAATAGAAGAAGGGATATGCTATTAGTAATTATAATAAAGTTAGAAGGTAAAGCTAACAGCATCATAAAGGGGGCATTGTGATGTTTTCTCAAATGAGATCACACCTATAAATACTATGTGCTTTAGCTCATTTAAAATAGGGTAAAGAAACGTTAACGTTCATCCTGTCTCTTTGATACGTACGAATGCGCGATTACCTTGCTGAATTTTGTTTCAGATCGCGCTATGGAATTTATAGTCTAAGGACCAGTGACACTCGACCCTACATCATCGCGGATTTATCTAAGAATTACAAACGCGATTACTATGTGTATAGGGGAATATAGAACCCTCAAGTCTGCTAGGAATATTCTGTGAAAAAATATGTATCAACAATTTCTAGATCTTAAGTGGTTGACGTTTGAAGACTGCTGTCAATGCTCGATGCTCCAACATATGCAAACATGCCCATCTCGAATGTTCCATAACCAAGTTTCGAACAATCTTGACATTCGAGATGCCTGGTTTGACGTCTGCTCATATATTCCGGATGATTTACGTACAGGATGTTCTTTTCTCAGCTGCTACCGTTGACCTAATTGCAGTATTAACAATAAAATATCAGTATGATCAGTTTTGGAACTGCGTCGCCGTCCGGAAAATCCTGAGTTTAGGCCTGGGCAAAGCTAGTTTTTTTAAGTGCTGGTCGCCGCCTACAACCCTCTGTCATTATTCATTCAATCCGACATCATGTTATATTTCGGGATTTTTTTATTCTTCAATAACTAATAAAAGTACTTTTGCACAGGATTTCCTAGCAGTTTTCCGGGACGATTTAATATCCTATACGCATACTAAGCGCGTGTGGAGCTCTTATTAAAAACCGCGATGACGTAGTGTCGAGTGTCATTGGCTCTCATACTATTACAAAATCGCACAAAAAATATGCAGTTGGTCTTGAGCAACCGCGAGGTTTGCGTAATTTCATTTTGACTTCAATGACTATTATTTATTTCTAAAATCACAGTTGTTCAAAAATACAGTGAAAACGGGAATGACTGCAAAATAGATATACATTATGCATTGAGCTATTATTTTTATTTGCAACGCCATGTATAGGAATAGATACCGAGTTTGCGATGAGTTTGCATAAAGACAACATTACTTGAATTCAGATATGAACCATTCATTTCTTTGGAGATAAATTGATTTATATAGTTGGTCTGAAGTCTTGGGGGTGGTTAACCCTATCACTTCCCCCCCCCTGTATACACCCTTGCTCAGAGAAGAACAATGTAACCACGATATCTCATTCCAAACGTGTCCCTCAACCGCACTTGACTGCGGCCGCCAGTCATCAAAGGATCATGTGACTGTACATTGAAATCTATTCTAACGATGTTCGCACACACGTATGAATATGTATCGAATCTATAGTGGGGCTAAAACCTGATACCTATTAATGGATATCTGCTGGACACTATTTGCTAAATACTAGGAAACCCAGAATGGCGAAGCTATTCACTGTTTGATTACGAGGGTCGCGCTGAAAGTCTTTAGATGTTTCTAATCTATACGAGTTTGAACAAGTTTGAGCACTAAGCTATTTTATCTGAAGTTGCGAGGGCTTACACGCAAAGGCAGTGTTTGAATCGTTCAGCCTTGCCACGGTCTCGAATGCATCTACCTCCACCTCCACCTTTGGCCCTTCTTGCCTTTTCACTGTTGAAACTCTGACAAACAAGCGTAAGTCGTATAACTGGTAGGATAAGTGAAAAAATGAATCAAAAAGTCAATCGCAAGACATTCATTAATAAACGACTATGAAAACGCACCAGATTTCAAAAAATCACTGGTTAATACTCTACACTGACTGAATCAGTTTCTGTTAGAACAAGCAATAATCCCAAAGCATGTCTAGTCAGTCGATATTTTGTCCGTCGTTGTAACTTGCTGATGGCTTCTTTGTTCCCAAAATACACAAATTTCACAAAGCTGAGCGTCCCACTCGAGTCTGAGTGTCTCTCTATGCAATTCGAGCCCAGTCAAGTTGGCTAATAAACAGGAAAGAACGGAGAACATAAAACGGAGTCGCTGTTGCGATATGACGTCGCATAAAGCTGAAGGTCGAGCTATAAAATATGCACGTAGAAGTGTCTATATACATACACGGTATATAGGCAAAGTTTCACTTTGTATATGTCATGCTAATGCATGACGTAGGTGAGCTTTAATCTGGGATCTGCAACTCGTTGCAATGAATAAGTTTCATCAGTTGTGTATGTATTTAAGCTACTGAGATATACAAGGCATCGTTAAACCCTAAACGGAATTTATTGCGAAGATCTGGGACATCTTTTCATTGTGCGGTTTTTTCAGTATCTAGCAATTTTTTTGTCGAAAAATATAAAAATGCAATTCAATAGTCAACCTAATAAAAACGTGTTAAGAAGTTATCTGGGATTATATTCAACCAACCTGAAGGACGCTGTGTTGTTTAAAGTTTATGGAAAGAAATAAAAATGAAGAACTATACTGAAGATTTCTATTTGTTTCCAAAGTATTGCTTACTATGTACTGGTATTATTATGCCTGTCTCATTTGATAAGCCAACATACAATGAATAATCCAATTCCAAGATCCACAAAAAAATCACCTATTTGGAATTTAAGAACAAATCATACTAAAACCTGGAAAACATTTGGTCGATCTCTGGATTGGAGAAAATGATTACATTTTTTCTTAAAATACGCCCAACCAAGCTGACGTTTTACTGAAATCCAGAGGAAGTCTAGTGTTCGGGAGTCAACCAGAATCTCTGAACATACTGATTGAAAAATATGCGAACGTAGCTCAATTGGTAGGGTATCTGTACGGCAAACTGAAGGTATGTGATTCGACCAATCTTTTCAGATTTCTAGATGCGCATTTGTGTATAATTGTTTAACTTTTTTGGATTGGCGAATAAATATAACTGTCACGATAATATTTGTCGAGTCAGTATTCTTATATCTATTTTCTGCAAAGCTGCGTCTTCTGTTTCAATTTCTAGATGAAAAACGGGTTTTTCTACGCAAGTAAACAAAAATTGCAAATTCGTGAAAGAAAACCGTGACTTTTAAAGGGGCCGTAAGGTTATTCATAGCAGGCATATAAAGAAAATAGTACAGGAACAGTAGCGTGTTACGTTAAGGTTTTTCTCAGTTAGGGAAACGCTTTGTTATTACAGCAACAGTGCGATTATTGCATTCATTAGGCATCTTTCTTGTTGTATTTCATCAAATGTTAGGTTACTAACATTTTTTCATATGATAATAAAACTTAATAGAAAAAAGGAAAAGTTAACAAAACGTGGATAAATAAAAACATTTAATGATATCATGATGTTGGTCATAAATGTCACATCAGGAAGCTACATTGGCGACCTTATCACTGATATTAGTTTATATTAGTCTGTCTGTCTGCATGTCGCCTGCCATGTGCCTCTTTTCAAAATGGCGACGAAGCCATCGTCAGAATAAAATGAACCAGGCCAAACATCGTTTTCGGAGGATTTGTGGGTCGCAGATAATTTTCAATTTGCATATCTTTGAGGTTAACTTTGGAGTTTGGGATAGAGGGAGATAGTGTGGGTGAGGAAAGAGGGGATCTCAAGTCCAATCGTCTGTAAGACGCTTTGGTAATACTCCATAGGTCCAAGGCAAAATCCAGGGAAAACGCAGTTCAGGGATTGGTTCTTATGTACTTATAAGTAACCAAGCTGCCGCTTTTAAGCAAAAAATAGCCATGACGGTTGACAACCTCACACTTGGAGAGAAAAATAATCTGTATTTCTTAGACACACATTATTGTTCATACATTAGAGTGTCTCAAACAGATTCAAACGATATAATTTTTTTCAGATATGAAACCGCTTTAGGTCGTAGTTAAACGATTCCCGAAGAGAGTTAATTTGTTCAATTACTGTGTTAGCGAGCGTCATCACACATACTGCAGTTTAATTGAATGGAACAATGAATAATGAGAAAAGTGATATACAACGAATTTGTCAAGTGAACTCACTCAGTATTTCACATGCAGTTAAAACAATTTATTGAAGATTCTAATTGCATTTCTGAGATACTGATCCACTTGCAGTATTGATAATGTTTGCAGTTTTTAACATCCTGTAAGCTTAGAGCATATTTCGAAGCATGAAACATTTTTAATAATCTTCAAATTCAATTTCAACTAGCACCAGTTCCAAAATATGATCAAAATATTTATTTATATAGTATGCTGTAGCCACAACCACCTGAAGGTATTTTTGAGTGTACTTGTGCAATGATATTCCGTAATCCCCGGACTAAAAGCTCTTACGCTGATTACAAGGCAGCTCAGGCGGACCGAGGTGCACTGATCGGTGGAGTATGATTACGAATCTCCTCCTTTCCACTTTTTTCAACGAAGTATTCCGAGGAATAATGAGATATCCACTTTTTTGCCGCCGTTCTCGATACCGGTCCTTGTATCAACTTGCTTATTTCTCATCCGATCGCTGAATGCGGAAATCCGGTAAATACCTGCAGGGATTATTGTGAACTGAAATGTACGGCTTAAGAAAGTCCACGAGCGTCACACGGATGTGTTTGTTTCTGTTTATGGACTCGTTTATATACTAAAGGATAGCGTTACGCAGGTTGATGCTGTACAAAAAAATTTGGAAAATCTAAAGGACCTTAAATTTGATTTTTTTTCAAAACCTCGAAGACTTATATTCGACTGGCTTAACGGTCCTGAAAACAGATAATAATATTTACTAAACTGCTATCTCGGCACGTGAAATATTGAGTCAACTTACTTGACACTATTTTTTTAATGTCTTAATATCACTTTTCTATTTATTTATTATCCTTATTCCGAAAAAGTGCAGCAAACTGTAGTAATAGCAGCTTTTGAAATAGAAGCAGGACAAAATAGGGTGTTAGAATAAACAGCAAGGAGGTTATGTCTATATTAAGACCTCTTATGTGACCATTCGTCAGTATCGTTTAAGCGGTAGCCTAGGAATGGTGACCAATATATCGCACGTTGTTATATGAATACGTACCTTCAGTATTACTTTGCTGCTGCAGGATCGTTATCTCAAAAGGGACGTGGTGCCACCGGGGTCAAAAACGTCTCGTACCAACACCTAATTTTTACGTCTTTCCCTCATGACCCCCCAAAAACTTTTCATAAAACGATCAGGGCTTTCGCAAACGTCTAGAAGCTGAAACCACGTAATTGAAGTACAAGCACACATTGATCAACGAATAAATTATTGTTCAAAATGGTTTGAAAAAACACGCTTATATTGTATGTTGAACTGAAATGCATGCTTTTATAATAATTCTTAAAATAAGAACTAAATGATTAACGATAAAAGCTGGTCCTTAACTGGTTGTAAATCCGTGAAACCAAATTCCTGCACGGCCATGATAACAGATAATGGGGCCTACTCGAGCAGGTCGGATATCGACAGCGACATAAGAGTTTTGGAGAGTCTTTAGGAACGCGCACTCTCTAAAAATAGGTGAAAGGTGAAGCAGCTTGTTTCGCATTTAATTGGGGCTGAAGGAGTTCCTGGGTATACAGCAGCATTTTTACTTGCTTTCTTCCATGTTGCAGTAACTAGTAGAATATTTCGGGTTACCGCTATTATCTCTAGTTACAGGCTAATTGCCCAAATTGCTTTCTCTAACTTGGGTGCTTATAGTTATACTTCAATATCGTATTGTAAAATAGAGTTACATAGATAGACTTCTTGCTTTTGGAGCACATACGATATGCTAACTGAATTTTCAACTTCCTGAAAATTATTTTTTTGGGTATAGTTTATTAGTTCCAAAAACGTATCCATTCGAAATTAAACCACCACGGAAGCGATATGTGATTAAATGAAATTTTCGCCAAAAATGCGATATGTGAGAGAGTCTTGTAAGCTGAGACGTTGCTGTTTCCAAAAAACAATATGGAATCAAGGGGCACTTGACGCACAGAGATCGACTGATTAGAGCAATGGGTGCATCTGGTAGTCTCAGGAAGTATTGGAATCATGGAAGATATCTCCGAAGAATAAACTCTTTTGATATAGAGGCATTAAATGAAAGTAGGGAAGAAACAGATCACTCAATCTCATCTGGTTGTATGTCGGTTTGTTGGCGTAGTTTTCAGCGATGGTGGGGGTCAAATATTCTGACCACAACCTCAATTTTGAACGAAATACAAAGGCAGTTAGAAATAACAAACAATTTTCCCAGAAAAAGCTAATTCAACAAATTTGTCACTGCTGTTAATTGAGTATTACCAGAAGCTCGTTGATTATTCAACATGTAGTGAAACGACCTTGCTGATTTTTTGTACATTATTGGAATAATAGTGAAAAAACGTGTTTTATAAGAAGCAACATTCCCAATGCCAATTTTATACTAAAAGATGACAGGAACGGAGGTGTATATATATATGTATCCAAAATTCATGTCAGAATCAAGAATCAATACATAGATCTTCAGCTAATTGCTTTTTATTGCTTAGGCGATTTTTGTTCGCTGAAAAGGCTGAAATATACAGCTATACCGACGCAAAACCTTCCAGTTACATTAATAACAGTGTTGAAACACATCATCTGAGAGGTTCAAAAAAGAAATGAAAGAGTCAGAAGATGCATGTAGAAGGCGATCAAATTGAACTTATTTCCACTGACTCATAATGCAGAGTGAATACGGCAAGGAAAATCATTCTCCCAGCCGCGGCTGCTATATAAGTACAATAATAAATAAAAAATATTCTCCACCACTCAATTTGACTGAAAGATGAATTATATGGGCATATATGTACATCAAGATTCCACACCTGGCCACATGCAGATGAATCAATCGATTACCATTTTTGCGCGAGTTTTAACTTCACCTTCAACAATTGGACTAAAAATAACAGCCAGTGTTATTTACAACTAGTTGGACCTGTTGTAAACAATAACAATGTATATAAAAAACAGCAACGTGCACATTGCACTTCCAAATGTCAATTTCTCTCACGGCTATTTTGGGATAGGGAACAGCACCACCTCTAGCGAACTTTAATCGATAATACCGTCGATTTTGATTTGTCGTCCGTCATGCCAACTGGTCATGACTGAATCTAACGCTCACATTTAGTTGGGTGTCAAATGAATATTTCTTGGGTCATTACAACGTGAGAAGTTCCGAGTCAATTTACTTGACACCAACTTACGAAGTCAAATGTCCTAAGATGCTGCTGGGCGTCCCCATAGAGGGCGACACTTGACGACGAGTTGATGTTGCTGTCACACCCTTTACTGGGTTACGTATATACCATACGATTGCTCTCTACTGCGAGGCCACCAGGTTATACTGACGAGTCTAGGCTAATGACGAACGAGGCCTGATGCATAGTGTACACTTAATCTATGCTACCCTAAGACAGAAAGAATATTTCTGATCCACGTAATGCAATCCGACCTTTTACATTCCGCTAATGCGGCTGCCATCTTTCTTAATCTACCCACTTGCGGCGCCTACTTCGAAAGAACCAAACAATACCCCCGAGGTTAACGGAACTGCCGTTAATCCCATTGTTTCCTGGGAAAAGTTCAGGCGCCTTCTCCTTTCGCCTTTCCCGGCTAATGAAAACATAAGTAGCACTGATTAAACTTTCCTTCTGAGAAATGTTGATCATGTAAATTAGAAACTTGTTTATTAGTCTTTTGAGAATGATGGTTCAGGCAACTCCAAGTATAATAAGCTTAGAATGGGCTAATGTTTACATATGTACATAGATGCTCTCACTTACTGGAACGGTTCCATCATATCAATACTGAGCAACTTTGTGACATAGCTGACAGATGGAATCAAGTCAATTATTGATATGATGGAATCACAATTTCACCATGAATGCTCCTAGATGCCCAAACTAAATGCGCTACATATGTTTGTCGAAAAAGGTTTGATCGTAGCAACCACTCACTTTCTGATTGTCGGCCTGCCGCTCTAGCCAATTGAGCTAAGATGGCCCTTCGCTGACTCGCACTAGAACACTGATGATATTAGATGCACTCCCCTGATAGCCGTTTCCTTAAAAATTTCAAACTGTGCGCATCTTTCGTATCTCGAGATATAGTCTCATTGTTTGGGTCAGTAGAAACCTCCAATCACGCATACCAACAAACAGACCCATACAACCGTCATTGTACCGCTATGCAAAAACATCACTCATTTACTTCTTAATTCGGCTTCCATCTTGCGAGGCCTGTTAGTTATGTATCTAGCTTTTTAAAAGATAAGGCCAAGTAGGTTGATGTTGCGTTTCACGTACAGCAATATCAGTTTACTAAATACTTTATTGGATTTTAGAACTGTTAATCAAGTTAAGTAAGTTTTGGGAAACATTATAGAGCTCCAACATTTTTTAATGCAAATCAAAAGATCAATGGCTCCAGGATCAGGTACAAATTTATATTTCCAAGGTGATGCTATTGTGTAGAAAGTATATCGCCAATCTCCTTGACGCTATTTTTTTGTAATTAGATCTATGTATCCACTTATAAATAACACTGTCAATCTCGAATGCTGACGGCGTTGAGGCGACATCCCGTCACGGTAATTGAAAATTCTGTGAGGCAATGAGTTTCAATTTAACATTAACGCTTTCATTTCGACGCCCACCACTTATAAATAATGCAAAGCGTAAGCCGTCCGAAGCCTAAAGAAAAATATCAGATATTTCCTTGCCTACAGAGAAATGTTTCCTTGGAAAAAAGGCCTGGGGAAATTTCAATTTATTATTTTATCTCCAGGAACAGATCAAAAGGGTAGTAGATTTACTAAGGGGGTTTTGGTGCGATTTTAAAAGTAATCTGAATTGCTGCTCGAAGTGGAATTATTTTTTTTATATACAAGAAATAGAAGAAAGTTTGGATACCGTCCTACTGGCTCTATTCGATCCTAAATAGCAGCTTCAAATCGATACAATAAAAAGTAATATGATATCAAGGATAAATGTACACACCCATGTTTTCCTTTAATTTCCATAACTTAATTAGTACATCTAATGAGTGATTCATCATGAGGTTCAAGAAAGTATTATTAAATGAAACATTGCACTGAACGGCAATATAAAATTTTTATTTTGGATTGAAGGAAAAATGAATACGATTTATTGCTTCAATAATATTTTGTTTAAAATTAGTCGTGACTACGCTTCACGTGGTCCATTCTAAAAGTCCATTCTTCACTTTTTCGACTGTCCAATAACATGATCTTCCAAGGCCTCATAGATTATAGCTTTTCTACGGATACCTGAGACTTCACCTAGTGCCAAAGGAAATAAACCAAAGCTGTGATATCACTCGATCTTGGTGACCAAATCACCAGCCGAAAACCTGAAACCAGCTGCTCATTAATAGATTCTCAATAAGGTCATTGTTTCTCACGATGTACGTAAAGACTCAGTAATCATGATACGATAGCATTAACATTAGGACGATAACGACTACATTGCGGGCATCGTCCTCTGTGAATAAATAACTACCAATGATCCCACCGCCCATAAACCACACCAAATCGTGCATTTTTTAGATTCTTCGCGTTGCTAATCAGTCCACATATGACAATTTTGGTTATTGACTCATAAAAAATGCAAATGGATCTCACAAAGCTTTGAGGTTTGACAGTTATAAATTATGAATATGTCCTATAATATATGAAATCAGTCAAATATCTAACATTATCTGTACTATGCACTTTATACGCTATGATTGAAAACATAATAATTAACCTTTTAAATTTTTTTTGTGGCTATGGATATTAAAACTCTTTTGGCAGAAACTTATTTAGAAAAGCTTTTTGTCACCATAGTTAAGCTGAAGGTCGTTACTAATTCTTGCAGTCCGATGACGTGTCCTGGTTGCAAATACCATTAGCAAGTTAAGGTACGTTGCTAGAAACTTGTTATGAATGAATATTTCGATGATTGAAAATGCGTAACAATCTAAATTCAGGAATATTAACAAACTCGCTTGAAGGAAAATTCAAAGGCCTAATTTGGAAGTGATAAAAATCCAAAAGTAATTTTGCTGCGAAAAGGAATTGAACCCGTGTCTTCAGCATGCCTTACTGATGCGGATGCAGCTTAGCCACCGCACTGTGATTTCTAGATGATCGGAGGTACGTTCTTGTGCACGCCATTATATCTTCGTATTTCCCCCGTCATGTGATCTGGTCAATAATTGGATGTACACAGTTACTTATGCTGACTGATCAGATTGCTCTCGCATAGCATTTTCTACGTAGTGAAAACAGACGACATCTTACAACGGAATTGCATGTGCTCGGTGGCCAGAGAATTACAAACATGAGTGGTGAGTTCTTTAGGTCGTGCGGGATTTGGAGTGGAAGAAACACATATAAACAAACAGAACAGAACAGATTCGAGCTGACAGAGCAGTCCAGATGGACGGAATGCTGGAGACTAGGGTTCCAGTCCCGCCCGCACCAAATATCTTTATGAATTTCTCACTCCAAAATTACGCTTTAATCTATATTTGAAATATGTTGTTGATTTTGTTAGGTCTTTGGCTTTTCAAGTTAAATTTTTCGTAATAAACTACTCCAAACATGAGTTAAAAGCACATATTTGATCTGATTTTTCGATTTAATACAATCCCTGCTAAATCGCGTTAGAACTGGAAAAAAATTCCCACAAATGGAACTTCATTTACATACTAAAACCTCCAGTATCAACTGTTTGTTCAATATATTTTGATAGGTCAGATAAATCTGAAGATAAATCTAATTAAAATCGGTGGAACAAGCGTTTTGTATCGAATGCAGTTGAACATGCAGTCGAGCGAAAGTAGAATACATGGAATTCCTTGTTGTTTTCTGGATTTCCTATTTTCAAACTCTGGCCATATTTAATGTTTATTTCTGTTTTACTTGGTAACTGGTCGAATATCTGAAGTCCAATGAATCAAACAACTTCATTCGTCACAACGAAACTTAATTCACAATACATTTGCCGTTAAATCATAAAAATTATGTTCATTTCCTATAAAAATTGTGTTTGCAATTTCCATTATCTATATAATTTTTCACGGTCACAACGCGACACGACGTTTCAATTGATGTACTACCTTCAGTCGTCTTCAGGTGGATTTTCAGTTCATGTATGTCAGGAACACAAACATCTACGTTGTCTACAAATTTCAAACAACAAGAGAAAGGAATATAGTTATGTAAACAATTAATTGAATTCCTAAGGGTTCTCCAGTGCCTTCAGAATAAAAATTCCATTTCACTTTCACGAGATTGCATTTCTGAATTATGTACAGACCATATTAGTCCACGATGCTTAAAGTTGCGGCTTTATGATTGCATTTTACACCAATATCTCGATTCATTGCTGGTATAAAGTTTAATTATCGAAATTATGAAGCTAACGTCTCTACGTAACGACATTTCAAAGTCTCTGCGCAACGTTAAAATCTTCCCAGCAGTCATAAAATTATACGTATTTGGCTGTAAAGAGGGTAAAGTGGGTCGATCTCAATATCGCTTTTTAATGGACGTGTTTTGTTTGCAACAACTTGCAACATCTGAGAATGTCTCTCCTTGGTTTATTGGGTCTTATCTGTTTTAATTGAAACATTGTTGGTTTGAGGTGTAAGACCTTTTCTGACGTTTTGAGAGGTGACGTATAAAAAACCCTAATTTCTAATAGGCTTCTTCATCATATGATTTTATCTTCCAACTGAGAGCAAATGAATCAGGCTCTACTAAAATTAATATATCTTATGTGTCATCAGACTGTCTAGGTATGCACAGTTTTTACTTCAGATTTTTTTTTAAAAGATCGATTTGCCTGAAATTGGCACAGGAAGTAAAAGAATGTAAGAGATATGAGAGACTGATCTTTTTTCATCAATCTATTTTTATCGATGCAATACTGTTAAGTTTCCATCTATTTGTATTCTAGGTTAACTTACTACTGAAATATGTTAAGTTATGGAATGTATTAAGAAAAATGAAATAAATTAAGGAATAAAATATCTTAAAACGTGAAATATCTTAAGAAATAAAATTGTTTATCACATGAAATATCTTAAGTACATTTTGACGGCGATGGTTAAGGTTTTGTAGGAGTTTCCCTTAACACTAGTATAAATGCAGTCGCCAAAAAACTATGTCCCCTAAGACAGACACAACAAACGAAAACATAGTTTTGTAACTATGATTGGACTAGTTAGTTATTCGGCAAGTAATCTGGGTAGCCTTGTTGTAAAAATCGAGACACGTCACTTAAAGAAAGTGTTTTACTCGTGAAACAGTGTGATAATTACAAAACTTTGTATCTACATGTTGGAAGAGTTTCACCAAGTAAGAGTATCTACAATCTACATATATTAGAGAGGTTTCACATTTAATAAAAAAAATATAGATCCTTATTTTTTAAGTGAATGGGGATGTGACTTTCCTAGTTTCATATGCCCATCCTTCAATAGGACGGTAAACATTCCAGTACCTTATTAAACTACATACAAATAAGCATAAAAAATAAATTATTCCATCATAAAATTCTATGAGAGGCTGGTGAGATTGCCTACAGGCCAGTTGAAGCTAGAAATTCCTGTAGAAAGTTCCGGCTCGAAATTTATATACAAAAGGAGTTTTATACAGAAAAAGAAACTTTCCTCGCCTTTAAGCCCGTAGGACAGCAGTTAATCTTCCAGATGCTTGGAAATGAAAGAGAGGTTTATTGCGTTTTTCATTTATAAACGGCATTATGTGCTCGTAAAGCATCTGTTTGCAGTTTGAATGCAAACTGCCGCATTATCACGTTGCCAGCTCAATTTAACGCCAGTTGTTTGTATTTACATAACCTCAATCTGTAAATATTAGAATTTCTGTTATTAAATTACGCACGCATTATTAAAGAAACTATCTGGAATACGTGCTTTTTTATTACCTTATCAGGTAGGTGGCTTCTATAAAACAGCCAACAACACTCGTTCATACGAAATTTTATTTGAATTGTAATTAAATATAATGTAAAAATACTACTTGTCATTGCGCATGCCTTGGAAAATTTTTGAGTTTAATTATGATTGAATATTCACTTTTCTAAATATGTTTTATATGACATTCTATGTGGTCCTGAATTCAAATCAAAGCTTGGGAAACTTGGTCTCAGGAATTTCACGTATTACATTTTAGTTGATGAGAAAAATAGAGATATAATGTATCGCCACATCAAAAAACAAAGCAAGGACACATAATCCTCTCATTGATGATCCAAAAGAGAAACATAAGAACAAGTGGAGAAAAAGCTGATATTTCATCTGTAGGCTTAAAGAACAAATTTGCGATTTTTCCCTGAAACATACTCAATGAAACTAGCTAATAGTCTACTGGAAAATTTATATGATGAGTCAACTTTATAAATGTGAATTATTTGACCGCTTTCATAGAGTTTTGCTTTCATTATTCTCTCTGTCAGGTAACTTAAGCACCTCCACTGAATGCTCAATATGACATGTCTCCCTTATATAATTTTGTGCTCTATAATTCCTCACTTGATAGATTTAGAAGAATCAATAGCATCTGCCACACACACACAGTCTATTTCATACGTTCAATTTTGTATAAATCATTTTCATTTGTCTCATTCCTCCCCATGTATGGTCATGAATGGACCATGAGTCCCAGCCGCACTAGCATATTAAAATGATGACTATTGATGCGTTTTCCTTCCTAGAAAAGCTTGTATTAAACCGTAGGCTGTTCTTCCCGTTTATGCAGTTTTTATGGAGTAATTTTCCATCTTGTAACCATTAATCTCTTCACAGCATAAATACTGGGGACAACAGATATGAATTTGGTAATTAGGCAAATTTAAATCATCGACCGCCTGCTAACTAGATAGTAGTCAGCACTATGAGCATCGCATACTGAAAATGGCATATTTGAAAGTTTATGCTAGAGGAACAAACATTGGTAGCATTTTTTAGCTGGCTGTGTTTTCTAGTTTTATTTGACTACGACCAATGATTCAAACGTAATGTTTATCACAGTGCGTCCTACAATTTATAGCATTCTACAGTAAACGTGAATAGGAATGCACTCACAGCGCTTTAGGAAAACTATAGGCTCTTCACCTTTGCGATAGGTTTTCTGAATAACAAGATGCAGTAATTGAGATTACAAAACCACAGATATGCCAAATAATCCTGCATTGAGCTGAATAGAGAAACAAAGATGCCATTTGACAGGAACATAGAACAAACAAGCAAAAAATGTTAAAATAATGTATTTAATGAATCATAAATAGGTACGCTTAGTAAACACCGGTGATTGGGAGTCCAGTCCTGATCCCTCCCCACAGACGGTTAAGTGAACCACCATAACGGGGGTATGTGGCATGGAGATCCTGCACTTGGTCAAGCTGCACTTTCTGCTTCAGTTGATCTTTCTGCACGCGCTCCTGCAGTTCCTTCAGTTGCTCTTGTTGGACGAAATGGCGACGGTTCATGTCTTCTTCTTCCTGGAAGAGCTGGCGCTGGGCCAAACGCTGTTCTTCGTGCAACAGCTGCTGCTGTTGTTGGAGTTGCTGCTGCTGCAGTTGCTGCTGGATCTGGAGCTGCTGCTCTTGGACCAGCTGCTGGTGGTGGAGGGTATCTACATCATCATCGGATACGTCGCTGCAATGAGAATTTGAGTATAATTTTACACGAACTGGACGTCACAACTAGTGATTGATGTAACTCCTGAAACTTCTAGTGCGGTTGTCTCGTTGATTCATCTCCACTTTTTCAGAACATTAGTTGAATCCACGTGTGATTGATATAACTTTACTACTTCAATTAAGTGCCTGAATACGTAAGGGTGAATCAAAGCAGTGATATATTCCTGAATTTTGAAATTAAAATAAATTTACTGGAATAGTTTGATATCGTTTTATTTTTAATTCCTGTCCTGACTGATATAGAATAATGGTCATACTGAAAAAGTCCGAAAGGTATTACCTACAATACAGAAACTTTGGCGGTCTCTATATTTCCCCCAAATTATGAGAGAAGTGAGACAGGACTATCATCGGATGAAAATAATTTACTGATTTCAGTCTCACCATTTACACAAACTTTCTCCTATAAACTAAAAGTGAAAACAGTTACCTGAATCCCTTGATGTCAGCAACAACAGCAGGTACAGCACCAGAAACGGTCTTTCCATAACCTCCAAGCACTCGTGTCTTCAGAGCATCGTCGTATACTCCACCAATACCAGCTCCGTAGATGCCAGCGTAGTAGGCCTGGGGCCAGTTGGCTCCTAAGACGTGGTGGGGCCTGTAAGCACCCCAGGCACCACGACCCAAGACATCATCGTAGATACCTGCAGTAGAATATGGACACTTAATAATATGTTGTTTAAAATTTGTTGACAATGTAGGTGTCCACAAGGCCTTGAAGAATGTTCTCCAAAAACCAACCTATAATCACGAATAAGACCTAAATCCCTAACTAAACTGCGACGGTCTAAAACTAATCCATTTAACGAATAGGGAAACTGGTATATCTATATTCTTTTTCTTTGTGATGTAGCTAACAATCACACTTGGGTATTTTCAAGTATCACCTATAGGCATCACACCAAACTTGAAGGATTTCCAATTGAGACTGAAGGAATTTGCAGTCCGACAAATTACTAATAACGGAATAAATTTTCAGATCATCCGCAAAACATAAGCGTTCGCTTCACAAATCATTGATAAATAACAAAAAAAACATTAGACCCAATTTGAACCTTGGGGATCACCGGATTGGGCTAAAGAAGTATCAGATCGAACATTATCATGAGAAATGAATTACTGCCTATCAGATAAACAGGAGTCCAAAAGATGTCTGAAGATGCCTATAGTGGAGAACATACCATAAACAAATATGTTTGACACACTCTGTAGAGATTTTCTGAAATGTCTTCATTTTAGACATGAGCTTAATACTTTAAAGACCGTCATGAATAGAGTGCGCCACCCGGTATATCCATCCATGGCAGAAACAAGATGTACATTTTTCTCGCATAACGAATTTGACAGTCGGCAAGAATCAATGTGACACTCTTGTTGTCTTATCATGAAAGGCTATGAAAATAATTATTATTGCTGTGCTATTTCACCATATGAACGGATTTTAGCGTTCATCTGGTCAATGTTTGCGACTACATGTGTTAAAAGCAAAACGCAACCTATACTACCTTATATTATTATTTATAGAATTACAAATGACTTAAAATCTTAGATTGATTAATTAGCTGTGTTTTGGATGATTGTTTGGATATAAAATTTAATTTGAAAACCTCGCTAATAATATGAAAAACCTAAAACAACTGGAACATGAAGTAGTAAGCGACAGGAATTCAAAAACAGTCCACAAAAATAGTCCGAACAAACTTTGTGATTTGTCCGTAGGTATTAGAATGACAATTGGTTTTTTCTTCGAAATTTTAAATATTGACTACCGTTTTCAAGTCACTGTAACATTCAAATTGTATAAAAGCTAGGTTTGAAGAATTTGAAGTGATTAACCCAATAAATAATCATGCAAAACGGAGCTTGGTGAAGTTACTGATGAACGAAGAGAAGTGAATTATCTACCAGGTTCGGCAAAAACGGAAATAATATCGGTAATTGTTGACAATCAAAGATTATTCCGTCGAGTTTTTGATTATCTACAAACACGAATCATTAAATAAACCTCATACTATACGAAAAAAGTATTATATTTTTTCATCTAGATTGTAGGTGCTCTTGGTAAAACACATCGTTTACAGAAGAGTAGATGCCGTGTTGGTTTATTTTCGAACTTTAACATTGAGCAAAAGTTATTTTAATTTTGCTCATAAACAGGCTACGGTTCTAGCCATATTACAGATATCGGAAGTAGGTAATTTAATTATATATGAGCGTTCCATTGGAAATTATGTAATTCAGGCAAATACGTTCCATACCACAAACAAAAAATTATAATAATTAAAAAATACCACTGCATTCGAAAGTAAATAAATATTTCTTATAATGAAGATTTCGTTCAATATCTCAATATATTTAAATGTCTCTTAATAAGCTTAAATAAGGAATGAAGTAATCAACAAAGAATATTATTTTATTGTCAAATGGTTTCAAGTGCTTTTCACTATATTTTCTTACTAACACTAATTTTAAAAATAGCCAGCAATGAAATATTTACAAAGGTTGATATCCCGAAGATTTTTTATAATAAAATCATCTCTTCTGTTAATCGTCTCATGTTTATTTAAAAAATCTGAATGATTATTAAGTTATATTGAGTAATGGAATTTCAGTAGCTGCACATTTTTTTCTAACAATGCGATGTCCTGTTAAGCATGTTTTTTTGTTTTCTAAGTAATAATTAATTTCTTATTGTTTTTAATACGACCATAATTTTAGCATTGCGATTTTCTTAACAGCAAACAGCTGCTGAGAAGCGATTCTCTTTTAGAAATTGAAATATATACAAATTATCTTGAGCAAATTGTGGAAAATATAGTTAAAATTTCATTAAAATTTCTTAAATGATTCTTTTATTCAAAATATTCAATAATTTTTTTCTACTTAGACTATTTCAAATTATTGTATCATCATCTATTTTTCATACGTGTGCAAAAATTTGGAGATTAATCATATGTCTAGAAGTTTCATCAAAATATTAGAGCGTGTGAAAAACCAAAAAAAAATCAATTTCCACAATTATTGATTATTTACAAAAAAGCAAATTCTCAATTTTGGTTACAATTTGCATAAACTATAGTAGAGGTATTTTTTCTGAAATAGAAGAACATGATTGTAGTAAACATTGCGAAATCTCACCAGTTCCGTAGATTCCAGAGCCGAAGATGTTCCTGTTTCCAGCCAGCCATGGGTGGACGCCGTAGGTGTACCTCAAGTAGTCGTGGACAGTAGAGCTACCGTAGGGGTAGTCGACTCCGCTTCTGTAGACTGAACCGATTGGTACGGCAGAGCAGTAAGCTACAAGACTGAGGAGGACCAGGAACTTCATGTTTTCGTCGTAAAAGCGAACTGTAATGCAGTACACGGCATCTCGGGGTGTTTTATATGTTTTTTTATCACTGTTTGTTCTTCTCGTTGGGTCAGACGATGAACTTTTTTGTGCTGATTAGATTATACATTCGCAGTTGTAGATGGTAACTAATGAGAAAAAACATGATATGCGAATTATCTTGCAATTATATTACAGCATTGGAGATTAATCTCTTTACTATGCATTTTTCAACAGAGATCAGTCCTTTCTCCAATGATTAACATGCTGTTCATCAACGAACTGCTAGAAAGTTGATAAAAGTGAAAACTGTAACTTTAATGTTTGCATATATAAACTGTTTTGATGGTAAATCAATTGTCTCTAAAGGTATTTAACGTTTCCGATACTGTACCAATGGTCTCTTGGAATAAACACTATTATTATTATTCTTTATTGGACCATATGAAAGAATGTCAATTTTTCGAACAATTTTTACACAAACGACGGTGAAATGTATCATCAATAAATTGAACAAATAAAATAATAATTAAAAATTAACATGACGATCAATCCGATAAATTAAAACTCAAAAATGCTGGCACAGATTGTGATTGCGGATTTTTGAATAACGTTTGCAGTTAATGTCAATGTGATTTTGGTGTACAAAATTACACTTTAAGTTAATCAGTTTCTGAATATAAGTATCAAACCCTGTTCATATGTGTGTACATGAAATGAATGATTTCTAACCAAAGCATGATATGGTGTGTACATGAAATGAATGATTTCTAACCAAAGCATGATATGGTTTCATAGTGTTTCGTTGAAAAAACGACTTAAGTTTTGTAGTTTTCACACAGTTTCACAAATAATACTCTTTCTTTTAGTGACGCGTCACTAAAATCTTAAGTTTAACCTCATTTTTTATTCCTTATTAGCCTTTTTATAGAATATTCTAGAGCAGATCACTGAAGGTCTTAAGAAGATTTCTATAGAGATATTGGTAACAGTTGCTTGAAAAAACAAACAACGTCTGTTTGAACAGTGGTCACGCAAGGGTGTTCGACTTTGAAATATCGTCATAGTACGCCAAATATCTATGCAAGCGATTATATATGATATTAGTTGGCAAAACAAAATGTCAAGCGAATGAAATTGATTGTACGGTTCCGACTGTTCAGTCACGCAAGAGCAGCAAGTAGAATATACCCAAAATATGATATCGCAAACCGTTAAGCCGTTGAACGGGACTAAATGAAAATTTGGGATATACCAACACGTCATAGTCACTTCAAGGACACACACAGTACATTTTGAAAAATCCACGATTCTTTATAATAAAGTGAAATTTTATAGTGATTTTATTCCGTAATTTGGATATATTTAGGCTTGTAAACAATACATTTATGATGGTGCAAGTACCTTGAAACTAAAGTGACAGATTAGAATCGATTTTGTCTAATTATCAAATGAATCGAAATGATTGCTCACATAGACTATTTTTTTTAATAAATAATAGTAGGTACTTTTTCACAATTTACCAGAAGAGCTCAATGCAAAATAACAAATTGGGATCGATTTTACGGAAAAATTGACGAAATTATTAGAAAATATCGACTTATCAGTGTTACTTTTCCGATAAACAATAATGGGTACCTTTATATGATATAGATTCAGTAATGCTGCAGACTATTGTGGTTATTCATATGGTCATGCCATACCATAGACGTATTGTTGTTTTCTGGAGCGCATTGTCTAATATATGATCAGTATTCCAACGATGATCTGATCTGAGCCTTGTAGAGTACTAGAAGTTGTTCCGGTAAATACAATATTCTGGAACAGAAGAGAAACCTCAGCTTTAAAGAAGCCGACCTGGCAACGTCGGCGACGAAATCGTGCCAGGACATATGTTGACCATAAACCCCAGAAGCTTGATGCGAAAAAAATTCGTGCATTGGTCATCTCTGCATTTTCACAGCTGACAGACCGAAATGTGACTTTGCGCATTGAACTCAACTCCATTTGTAGATACCTGTTGGACAATTATTTTGATCTCATTGATCTGAATTACGATGTAGAGCCTTTCAAGATGGTAGTGGTTTGCCAAATCACGTCGTTTGGATTAGATGTAACCTCCAACAGTTCGTTGATGTTCAGCAGGAAGAGCGTTGGCGGAAGGACCGATCCCCGAGGAACACCGGTGTTGATGGTAAATACATCGGACCCATATACATCCATCACCAGGAATAAGCATAGATGTGAAAGTAAAATGGCTCCTATACACCAGTATTTATTTTATTACAATAGAAACTACGATTATAAGTAGGAACAGCCAATTTCACAGTAAACAACGTGCCATTGAAAGAAGTACATAGTTGTTTGGAACTTGTAGACAAGGTGGATTTATCAAAGGTTTGATTTCGGACTTCCAAGGACTGCATCTACCAGATACCATGTCAATGTGGTAAAATCTATGTTGGAGAAACAAAAAGGCCACTGAAAGTAAGAATCGAAGAACATCGTCTCAACACCCAGCGAGCAGAGACAGGAAAATCTGGAATAGCTGACCACGCATGGACGGAGCAGCATAAAATAGCTTGGGATGACGCTAAGGTTATTGCCAAGGAACCGCATTGGTATCGAAGGAAATTCAAGGAGGCGACATTCATCACCAACAACAGGAAAGTGTACAGCAAACGCAGCGTAGACATTAAACCAATCTGGCAGCCACTCATAAAGAAGATTAATAGACTACGACTGGACCAGACAACAAACAATGACAGACAAACAGCCACGTCAGCAGATCGGAATACGGCGCATCGGGAACCAATCAGAACAGACCGCGCACAACGACACGTTACCGGATGGGGTATAAATAGGCATGAAAGGAACGTGTTCGCCAGTTCACCTGAAGACGATTGAAGATTGCACATCAATCGAAACGTCGTGATACTCAAAATTTTATAGACAATGGAAGTCCGAAATCAAACCTTTGAGAAGTAAATAGATTTTGCTATTCCGGATGCAACATAGTTGACATACAGGACCACTCATAAGAACTAAGAAACGCAAGAAATGCCTTCAATCGCCTTCGAAAGGTTCTCTGTAAACTCGAACATCGAGTTACAAATCAGAATTCTTCGATGATATCTGATCTCTATGATTTCATATGGTGCAGGAAGTTGGAGCCTTACTGATAAAAATGCCTGGAAGATTTCGCAATGTGGTGATAGGGGAGAATGCTGTACGTGCATCACATAACCAATGACGCTATACTAGAAAGGTTGAGGAGCGATAGAGAAATCCTCAATACGATTGATTGCAGAAAGGCGGCATACCTTGGACATCATGCGCAACACGAACCAATTGCTGCGTTCTTACAAGGCAAAATCAACGGTGAGAGTGGACTCGGACGTCAAGCCCTTCCATTTTCAGAAAATGGAAGGGCTTAACATCAGCAGAACTATTCAGAACGGCAGTGAAGAAAGTACGATGGACTCATGTGATCGCCAACATCAAAAGACGATAAGCAAGGAAAGAAGAATAAGAAGGCGCTTCTTATGAATATGGAACTTCTGAAACTAAGTTTCTCTCTCCTTTTCACTAAGTAAGGTATTTTAGTCAATGGCATGTGGCTTCAATTAGCAGAAAGTAGAAACTATGTTGAACATTTCTTATAGTCGCTGCTGTTACCAAATACTAAAAGAAAAATACTGAGGGCTTGCCATAAATAACCAATAGCAGCAGACGTTTTATATTTGGGAGGGAGCACAGAAGTGTAATTTTTCAATGTAGCAATTGTACGTGCAAGCACCGGTGGCTGCGGGACGGAAATCGATCGTTAACGCGTTAACGGCCCGAATAAACGCTTTGCTGTGGAGTTGTTGCTACCTCCTTGGCCACCGGGAGTTGCATCTGTCAGGAGCGAAAATACCGAGAGAACACTAAACCAGAAAGAAATACGGTTAAGCCCTCTTTTTATGCTATCGTCCAACAGTAAGCATAGATTGTAGTCAGGAGCGTGTTACTTGTAACACAAGCGGGTCCAAACCCGAACGGTGAAGCATTTTCTTTGATCTTTCCTGATTATAACTACTGTATAAATATATACAACATGCCATATTATGTGACAATGTTGGACATATGTGATGATACAGTGTAGATTTATAAATTAGAATATACTCAATAAAATACCAATTCGACAAACACGAGAAGAGCCCTTTGTATATGCTGAAAACAGTTTTTAATTTTTCAACAAAACATTTGCGCTGATGACGTCATCATCGTTTCAGATACGAAGTCAACGTTTTTTTGTTTGAATATCTCAAAATGAAAATATCAGTATGCAGTAGTATTAATTTTACAATATTTCCAATATTTATGAATTAACTCTATATGGTAATATGTTCAAAAGTTTGATCCCAATCTTCATTTCTGAACTGACGTCGTTACGTTAGAAGTACAATTTGCATGTATTTGATGCTATTTTCACATATACAAACACTACAAACATGCGGGAGGTGAAAAAATAAAGCATAAAGCATCATTAAAGTGCATGATGCTGTTTACCATGACGAAATGCAGCGTTTTTTTATGATAAGATACAGCAAAATGTTGATATATATGACTTTGAAGGCTCTCACATTTGATATGGAAGCGACTGGTTGCTCCGTTCTGTCGAGTGTGTTCGTCTGAAACTACAAAATGTTTTCGCTGTCTAAAAAACTTCGACTTTGATAAACGTTACCGGTAGAGCACCATTAAAGACTATGGTAATTATAAATTCGCCACAAGATGTCGTTTATGTAGATTATAATCGCAAACATAGCACAAATTTTCCATAAACTCTCTAGATGTGACGGAATCCAGCCCTATAGAACAATGAAAATAATAATAACAGACTCTCACAAAAAAAATAAGTCTTGAATTTCAATATGATGTTATTATGTATTTTCCCGTTGAAGCCGTTGAAACATAGCACAAATTTTCCATAAACTCTCTAGATGTGACGGAATCCAGCCCTATAGAACAATGAAAATAATAATAACAGACTCTCACAAAAAAAAATAAGTCTTGAATTTCAATATGATGTTATTATGTATTTTCCCGTTGAAGCCGAACTTGCAATCCGTTACACGTCAGGTTTTGGCATAATCTCAAGAAATTCTGGTAGGCCCACTAAAATCGGTAAAATAATTTTCCCCATACCACACTCCCCTCCCTACATTGGTAACCCTAAAGCTCCATAATTCCATCATCTCCTACCCTCGTAGTACTGTATCCCATAACCTCAACAATTCGTAACCTCATTCAGCGGAAAAAGTCATTACGGGAGAACAGGAGACAGGCTTGGAAGTCAATGTCATATTCCCATGCATTTTCTGCACTAAAACACGAATCTGCAAACCGTTTAACCCCTACACGCTAGATATTTTGAAACAACCTAAAAAGAAACCCCGCTAAGTTCACTAAAACCATTAACCTCATACCACTTCCACCCTCTCCTAATTGGTAATCCTATAATCCCATAACCTCAAAATCCCATAACTTCATCATGTCATATGCTCATAACCCCAAAACCTCATGCATCATCAGAAAGATCATAAAATAGACCTTGATTCGTGACTTCACTGTGAAAACAGTTATAGTTTCGGGAATCGGAGCTCTCCATAGTATAGGATAACGGGGTTATAGGTTACTGTATATAGAATTATGGAGTGGAGGGGTTTTGAGGTTCTAGGATTTTGAGATTATAGAGCATGGATATGAGAAAAACTCACGAATTCAGTCTTTTTTTCCTGAACCAGATTTCTTTACTAAGGCTACAGGGTTTTGAGGTTATAGGGTTATGGTATCACGAGGTTAAGGGATTATAGTGTTGTAGGGTTACTAGTTTTGGGGGAGTATAGGGTCTATTATTTTACCGATATTAGTGATCTTTCGGTTATTTTACTAAGGTTATGTCAAAATCCTGAACCAGGTAACCGATTTGAACTTTGCTCGAGAAAATATTTGAAAATATCAAATTGAAAACCAAGATTAAGACTTTTTTGTGTGTTTGACCTTTGCCAGATACTTTCTCTTTAATTAACCTTGCTCTGGTGACTCAAAAATCTTGGCGTCCTTAGCCCTCTTTGGGTAACGTTAGTGGATACCGACAATAAAGAAGTACCGTACACGTGAGGTGCAATATATAACATTATATCGTTGCTTCTGTTATGGCTACGCTTATCTCTACTGTCATATTCCGAGATTGCGGTTTTAGGAGGAATGTAATGGCCGATGTAGCAAAATACTCCCGCTCTTCTACTGGTACTTCTAACTCCAAGTGCTTTTTTATTTCACAGTTTCTTTGTTTAGGAATCGTAACTTTTATTTTTGAAACATTCGATGGCATACAGGAAGGTATCGATAAGCTGCTGAATGGGTAGTGCTTTTCAAAAACACACTTTAACAGCCTTATTTCATCTACCAAATTAAAAGTTTCCTTTCCTACCAAAGGAAAAAATAATGTGAAACTGGAAAGCACAGGCAAACTAACGAAAGAGAAATAATACATTTTTCAAGTGCGATAAAGGGTGAACCACCTCAATGTGATAAAAAAACTTTAAATAACTGTCGAATAAATATAGAGCAAGAAACAAAATGTATAATTTACTGCAAAAAAAACGTCTATTTGATTTTTTAGATAAACATGTTTCGTTAATGCTACACTATTACTTTCAAATTATTAAATATCATTCAATCATATTGGTACATTGTACCATAATCTTAATAATTAAAAATTGTTTTTAACATTTTAGTTCGGTTTGCTATTAAAGAATGCTTCCTAGTTTTTTATTCATTATTTTATTTTATTTCGTGTTACTAAAAAAGACGTAATAATGAGGCGAGATGTTTTTTTTTTGTATTTGGAACTATCTACTACGTGCATATATTACGGGTATATCATATTACCTATTTATCTTAATAATGAAATGAAAAAATGCCATTCTGCTATAAAAAACGACAAATAATAAGTATAATACATTGTAATCAACTCACAGAACCACTGATATAAAAATATCAACATAAGCACTTGGTTCATCGGAATCGGTAAAAAAGATTGATACAAAAACCAAGATGAACATGAAAGATGAAAATTTAATCTGAATCTCTTTCATTTACATAATATGGTGATAGCATCGAACTCGAAAGAAATTAGTAGGGCAAATTACGTTGATATTTTAATTTTATTATTGTTAATAGTATTGCCACTCACCTATTTAGATTTCCATTTTGAAGTCTACGTATCACACGTGAATTGGCGCGGAGAATTGTAATTGCGAAAAATTTACGAAATATAATCACGAAAAACAATGTCACTCATTTCTGTTGGTCTGTCTGTCTGTCTGTACTCTGTCGAGTGGCCCTTGGACACTCTCTAATTCAAAAAGAACATTTTGGATTGTGACAAGGACGAAAAAGACATGTAGTAAAAAAAAGGTTCAGTGGCGCCGCTGCTAACTTCAAAAATGGGAAAAGTAAAAAATGCCTGACTTTGTTTTTGGACGTGTCCAATGCCCTAATCGTTTGAAAAAATTGGTAATCAAAATTTGGGTTGGGGGATGCGGTGGTGAGGGGTTTTGCTAACAATATAGGTTTAGAAGAATCTATAAAATTTTTATCTCGGTAATACTTCGTACTTTTAGTTTCACTTTAGTGGCAGTAGAGTCATACTAGAGCTACGTAAGCATATAACAGAGCGCGATGTAACTGGCGAACAATCCCAGCCTACCGTTCAAGCTATACTGATGTAAGGGCATCTATAATCTACATGAATAAAGATAACAAATCATTGAAAAAATGATATTTAGCCTTAAAAAAGTTGCGTCGAATAGGTTGACTCTACATTTTACGTAAATATTCTAGTAGTTCGAATATATTTTTTTTGGAATTTGAAAGGACATCTGATTCAAATCTTTATTTCAAAGTGATACCATTGCGTGGCAGGTATAGTGTCAACCTACTTGACGCATTCTTTTTATTTGCCTGATTGAGATTTATCTAGCAGGAAACGTTTTAGAAACGTATTATTTTGAATTCGAAATGCTTGTCGATAACAAAAAATTCCTCGGCTGTGTCGTGGGAGGTAAAATGGAATCGGAATGAATGAAGCTGCTCCACTTCGACTATCTCCAACTACAAAACATCGCTTACTTCCGGTTATTTATGCTAATTCCCTCAAGATTTAACGACATAAGCTACAAAATTTCCAGTTTATTGTGCCCGCTTCTCTGCTACAATTCTCGTTTTTACAGCCAGACTTTCTGTGTACATTTCGCCGCAGAAAAAGGCTACATCTTTTATTATTACTCGTAAATTTAAAATTTATCTTTTCGACTCTGTCGCGTTCTTTGTTAGTATTTTGTAATAGTTGTATAATGGGCAAGCGCCTTTTCTTTCATTTGTAAACAAAGAAAACAGCGAGGAAATAAAAAGACACTCGAAACTAAAAAGCGCAAGATGAGCAACGAAGTAGCACTGTTTGTTTAATAGCCAACCTCGTTTCGAGTATTGGTGCTCTTATGGAAACGACTCTTCAACCTGCCACATGCACTTCTGTGTGCTCGGGAGACTTTTTGTTCAACTACGTATTCTGGTTTGGAGGAGGCCGTTTAAGTTTATCGCGAGATACTATATCTCCAGACCAGACTTCTGACAATGGGAGGTCACACCCCCTGTAAGATCTGCAATTTAAGTAAGGGATATTAAAGATACAATGTTGGATCAAGAGAAATTTAGAAAGGTTTCAGATGTCAACGGGACTCGAACCCGCGGCTCCTACATTCTGTGCGGACACATTAGCCGCTCGTTTCGACGTTTGATGCTCGTACTGCTATAAGCATCAATCACGGTTTAATTTATATATTGAACAAGACTGTGCCTCAAGGGTCACGCTACAATTTTTCATTAGAATGTAATTTCGTAGGACTAGGAAATAACCGCATACATCAAGTCAGTACATGGAAGTTTGGGACTAATACCGTTCGCAAATACAAATGATGAACAATAAGGGGCCATGTACAGACCCTTGGTGACAGCCATAAGTAGCTGCAACGCCAATAGTTTTGAATCCATGATACTCAACAGAACTTTTTCTTTCTAGCAGGTAATATTTTGAAAAGATCTTAAAAATGAGGCATAAGGCAACAACATACATGCCTATGTAGTAGCATTCGATGGTGAAGTCTATCCAATCCCTTGAAAAATCTATATATATGATATCCATCCATCATTCTTCATCACTTCAGCAGTGGATTTATTGAAACACGCCAATTAGATGGGGTCGATTTACTCAGGAAGCAAGACATACAAACACAGCAAAACTTTTGTAAAGGTTTGTCATTACGGTGGCTGTACTGGCAACATAAGCTTTTCTTGCAGGTTTTCTATCCGAAGTTCCATATTCTGGAAGGTTATGATCCTGGGAAAAAAATATTGGCCATCATCATACCAGGTCGTTTGTGTTTCAAGTACTTTGATGCATAGCTATCAAAGTACTTGAAACATATATTAAATATCAGAATTGTAACTCAAAATTAAATGCCATGTTGCACCGTAACCTCAATATCCTGGATGACATTATCGACTATTGCATTACTTCATTTGAGAATATAATAATAATAATAATAATAATACTTTCTTTATTTTCCCTTTGTTAGTACACTGCTGGTGGAAAAGAAAAATAATAGAATCCTCACATTCAGTCAAAATAAATACTAGCAAAGAGAAAACTCCAAGGGGGAGTTCACGCAAAGTGTTCTTCCACTCAACCCTTGTATGTGTTATCATTTGTACCATAAAAAAGTAAACTAAAACTATTCTAAAATAAGAAGCACAACAAAACATGCATGGGGGTCACCTTTTGAGTCCAATCAACAGCTATTATACTGCTGTTCAGTTTTAAGAAAAATATTGATCACGAACATATGTTTTGAATCTATGAGCACTATAACATTTACAATGAGAAGGTATGGAATTATATAGCCTATAGACATTGAACGTAAAACTTCTCTCAAATAGTGTAGTTTTATGTGGTGGAGCAGTGATAGACGATTTATTTCTAGTATCGACACTGTGTATATCTGTTCTAAATAATATTTTACTATACAAATAAGGAGGGTGTTTATGTACAATTATTTTATGGAATAGGCATAAAGCGTGGACGTCAAACCTGTATTCCATATTCAATTTAATTCTTTTAATTTGTGTGACACCCGATCAAACTTCCGGATTCCATATATAAATCTTATACAGGAATTCTGTACACGCTGAATCCTATTTAAGCTTTCACTATCTAAACACGGTATATAAACAGCAGAGCAAAAATTGAACTGTGATAGCACCAGAGTTTCACACAATGATTTTTTTGTATCAATTGACAAGTACGCCTTATGTGGATGACGCAGCTTCATCGAAGCATAAGCTCTTTGTATATTTTTTGACACATACTCTCTAAATCTTAAATTGTGATCTATAATCAGTCCTATATTCTTGCATTCATCGACAAGTTTTATAGAATCGCCACCAATATTTACCTTAATATTTCAATTCACGAAAGTTCGAACAGTTTTCTTGGCAAATACTAAGGCAACTGACTTTTTTGAATTGAGAAAAAGAGAATGTTTCTTTGAAAATTCAGCTATACGATTCAAATCATCATTCACTTTTTTATTAGCTACTTCCAGATCAGATACAGGAAACGAATGATAGATTTGCGTATCATCTGCATACATATGCACAGAGCAATCTTGAACGAATTTTGTGAATTGACTTGTATATACAGTAAAGAGTAATGGTCCAAGTACTGAACCTTGTGGTACACCTGATATTATTTTTTGTGGTTGAGATAGATGAGATCCAAGTTTAACTGTCTGTGTACGATTTTCTAAGTAGGATAACAAAAGTGATAAAGGTTCAGTGCAAAGGCCACAAGACTTAAGAATTGCTAATAAAGTTTTATGGTTAATAGTGTCAAATGCTCTACTGAAATCCAACATCACTAAAACGCTGCACCTGTCATTATCTAAATCATGAATAATATCATCAGTGATTTTCAGCAAAGCAGTCGTACAGCTATAACCACTACGAAATCCCGATTGAGTGGGAGGTAAAATTTTATTGCTATCTAGGAAGTGTATTAACTGTTTAGCTAGTATTTTTTCTGTTAGTTTCGATAAGCCGCATAGAATACTGATGGGTCTAAGATCAGACAATTCGCTGGGCTTGCCAACTTTGGGAACAGGAGTGATGCGAGCGTGTTTCCATGCTGCAGGAAATTTCGAGGTGACGATAATGTCATTTATAATATTCACAATGAATGGCAGTATATACGGACAACATAATTTTACTAAAGATATACCAAGACCATCAGAACCAGGCGCCGTATTTTTAATTGTTAGAAGGGTACTATGAAAACATCAAAAATGCAGAAACCGTAACAATTTCATGGAGACCTTGAATCTATAAAGGTGGAAACATTTTTCAAAAGTTCAACTAAGCAACGGTTACATAGAGCAAATTGAAGGGTTGCATTAGGAAAATACATTTCAGTGCTTCTCTAGTAATAAGGTTTTACTATTACTATGATCTGATTTGGTCATTACAGTCAAATCGACATGCAAAAATCTTGAATGAAGTTCAAGGATGACTTGACCATAAACGTGGAAAGAAAAATTAAAAAAATACCTACATATAGATTGCTTCGAGATTGTTTTTCATGAAAGTATTTTCTTAAGTTGCTGCAGTTCAATTTCATAACGAGTTATTATTTAATACATGATAAGCATATCAGTAAAGTGCGAATAAAAAGGTCGTGCCATAAATTTTGTCTGTTTCATATTTTTACAGTAAATTGCTGCTGCCTTCACATGGGGTCATTTGAAATCATATCTGTGTTGATATGTTGTCAGTGATCTTTGTTTATTCTGGGTAGGAACACATATGCATTTTCATATTTATTTTCTGACTGATATGCTGGGATGGAAAGTTTTGTAAGATTAAGCGTTATTAGTATCCTGGAATGATACTGAACAAGACTGAAATAGTATTGCTTCGAGCTTCAATTTATTACCCTAAGACTTTTTCACAGACTTTGTAGTGGCGTTTATGGAATTTTAGTCTAAGGGGGAATGGCGTCGAGTAGGTTGACTCAGGCTATGGTATCAGTTCATAAATAAATATTTCGATCGGATTTTGAAACTATAGATAGTTGGAGTTGATCTTAAACGATTTTGAGGAACTCAATGCCTTTATGTTGAAAAATTTAAATTTAACATATTTTTCGAATATTACAAAAAAAAGATAACTTTGAGTGGATCAGCAGTTTTATAATCCGATCAAAATCTTCAATAAACTGGTACCACTGCAAGTCAAGAATTGGATCAACCTACTTGACGCACTTTTTCAAGAGGCTCAGCAGTACTTTTTTTTTAACGTTAATGATCCGTGTTTTGTTAAAATACAGTACTCTGTAATAAAAGTCTAAAACAAAAATGGAACATATCGGCACCCTTGGAAAATTGATTTAAATACGCATTTTAATGCAAATGTGTATGCGAATAGAAAGTATCAGCGGGACCTCGTTTTCATAGATATTCCAACAACGCCTACATTTTTTGAGATTTTTAACTCCCCCAACCCCATCCCCAGTTTATTTATCGCAGATGCGCTTTTTGGAAATACCAAAATTGCAATCAGCGATAAATACCTGGATATTTACCAACGCTCTGATTACTCTCATTGAAATTTCGTAGTCCGCTTCAGCAACTACATCAATCAAATGATTAATTTATCGGCCCATTGTCGTTATTTGTGGCTCTATAAATATTTGAAAATAGCACATAAGAGTAGTGAAAACAGAATAGGTCAATAACTATTATTATTTGATGTACTGCACTATTTTCAGCAGGTCACCGCATCTCAAAGTAGTCGAATAAAATTGGCATGATGGAATATAGTGCATGTACACATACTGTTTTTATCGAAATTCATATCGAATGAGCATTCAAAAAAGACCTCAAGTATTTTGATTCGATAAGCTATAAAGAATTTTTGTCCTCGCCTTACTAGCACCGTACTACCAAGTTATAGAGGGGAAACTGATTACCGACAAGACATACTAAAATGAGTGATTTATATGCCATACAACATCAATAAAACATAATCCCTTTATTTCGAAAACTGTCGTCATTACAATGCTTCCCCGCCTATTAGCGTGGTAAGTAAAGCTACCTTTTTTACTATTTTTCGGCATTGACTCCTTTTTGTACTATTTCAATGTGCAATGTGTATATTATTGAAAGTTGAAACACAGTACAAAAATCTTCGATTGCATTTTTGAGTTGTTTCTACTGCTAGACAAATTTCTGGTATATGTTTACGATAACGTTAAACCTGTCTTGAAAAACAACTTTAAGTAGTATGACGCTAAGCTTTCGAGATATTCTGTCAACTCAGAAATAAGAATTTGTTTCAAATTTGCCGATAGTTGTGATTGTATTTAAAAGATATTGAAAACTTAATCCTTTATCCCCCAATATCCTAAAATGTTTAGGTTTTCAACAATTGGAGATTATCTCTAATTTCTCCCAAACGTATTTCAAGTGGTCCAATTGCTACAAAATCTGAACAAAATAATATAATATTAAAAAGAACCTCATGTGAAATATAGCGCCAACCTAGTTATCACGATTTTTTATAGCCCAAATAGCACCTTCAACATTATTCTCTCAAATTAATTATTGAGTCGAAAAAACATAGACGGAACAAATTGATACCCGTGAAAAGTTTGATTTCGGACTTCCATTGTCTATAAAATTTTGAGTATCACGACGTTTCGATTGATGTGCTATCTTCAATCGTCTTCAGGTGGACTGGCGTACACGTTCCTTCCATGCCTATTTATACCCCGTCCGGTGACGTGTCGTTGTGCGCGGTCTGTTCTGATTGGCTCCCGATGCGCGGTATTCCGGTCTGCTGACGTGGCTGTTTGTCGGTCATTGTTTGTTGTCTGGTCCAGTTGTAGTCTATTGATCTTTTTTATGAGTGGCTGCCAGATTGGTTTAATGTCTACGCTGGGTTTGCTGTACACTTTGCTGTTGTTGGTGATGAATGCCGCCTCGTTGAATTTCCTTCGATACCAATGCGGTTCCTTGGCAATAACCTTAGGTTATTGCCAAGGAAACACAGCCACGTCAGCAGACCGGAATACCGCGCATCGGGAGCCAATCAGAACAGACCGCGCACAACGACACGTCTCCGGACGGGGTATAAATAGGCATGAAAGGAACGTGTTCGCCAGTTCACCTGAAGACGATTGAAGATAGCTCATCAATCGAAACGTCGTGATACTCAAAATTTTATAGACAATGGAAGTCCGAAATCAAACTTTTCATAAATCCACCTTGTCTACAAGTTTCAAACAAGAAATTGATACCCTCTATAAGAAAAACTAACTACACTGCAGAAACATGAAACATAAATCAAATAGCTTAAATTTGTCATCTCTCGATAATATTCATTCCAGATGTATCAGTACGCGCATTTGCAGCTTTAACACTTAAACTCGCTAGGTAGGGTGCAAAACGGAACAGAGACCAGACCAAGCGTGTCCTACTGATTATAAAAAACATATCTATGCTCTGAAGTACCGTACACGAACAAAACATTGATTTAAGTTGTTAGAATCATTAAAAAATCATCGATTGACTGCCATAATCATAAGTCGAATGGATCATCGCAAAATGTTCGCCTTCATCTTCAGTCGAAAAGCGCATAGATTATAACAAGCACAGCGATTTTAAATTAAGCTATAGAACGTGTATTTGCAGCTTTAGCAATTAAAATCGCAGTGTAGGGTGCAACGCGGAAGAGAGACCTGACCAAGCGTGTCCTACTGATTATAAAAAATATATCTATGCTCTGAAGTACCGTACACGAACAAAACATTGATTTAAGTGTGTTAGAATCATTAAAAAATCATCGATTAACTGTTATAATCATAAGTCGAATGGATCATCGCAAAATGTTTGCCTTCATCTTCTGTCGACAAGCGCATAGATTATAACGATCACAGCGATTTTAAATTAAGCTATAGAACGTGTATTTGCAGCTTTAGCAATGAAAATCGCCGTGTAGGGTGCAAAACGGAACAGATACCAGACCAAGCGTGTCCTACTGATTATAAAAAATATATATATGCTCTGAAGTACCGTACACGAACAAAACATTGATTTAAGTATGTTAGAATCATTAAAAAATCATCGATTAACTGCTATAATCATAAATCGAATGGATCATTGCAAAATGTTTGGCTTCATCTTCTGTCGACAAGCGCATAGATTATAACGATCACAGCGATTTTAAATTAAGCTATAGAACGTGTATTTGCAGCTTTAGCAATGAAAATCGCAGTGTAGGGTGCAACGCGGAAGAGAGACCAAGCCAAGCGTATCGTACTGGGGTGCCGAGCATTTATTCGACATGTTAACGTGTTCTATCGATCGACTAATGAACGCTGAGGCTGGATTAATCTGCTGAATAGTGGAACAACGTTATAGATTGGTTATAGGATACGGAAACAAACGCAGAAATTCCCAGCGGAGATATATTTGATTTTCCAACTTTCGACTGCCACCAGACATGTGTTGCCGAAAGGCTGTGCTGGAATATTGAGTTGATAATTTAGTGAAAGCTTTCGATCTGGTGTGGTATGTGGGACTTCTGGTCAAGGTTGATTCCTGAGAGCTGCCACCGGCTTCATGCCAATTTTCTCTTAGATAACTTCTCACAAGGGAAGAAAGCCTTTCACGGTGCAAGAAAATGAATGTCTAAACGCTGCAAATATAACCATCTGGGAATAAACTTCCAGCCGAGGTGCTTCAAATGAACGAAATTTGGAAGAGGCTCGTCCGAGGCATTGGATGTTGTACTTGATGAGGATGTGTTCTCTAGTGTTAGCTGTACTGTCGACTTTTGGTGGAAGACAGCTCGGTCCAACAATTCACGTGATAGAATTGAGACAGATCAGTCACACTTCTCCGATGTTATAGACACTGGAGGTCTTTTCTAAGGTCAGATTCATCCTCTAGACGTACGTGTTCGCTTCTGGATGTGTGTCAAGAAGTTTTAGGGATTGCTTTGGAGAGCATCGCCATGCATGCGAGTAGTACTACAGGCATGATATTATCTGAGACTTGTAGTAGCAGTAGCTGGTCCGGTGAACACAATTCTCTGGAGCAGAATACAACCCCAGCACCCGGCGCCAGGAGATGTTGTTGTTGATGTTGATTCTCATAAGCTTGATGGAAGATCATTCAAGAACTGGCGTCCCTCCATCTTCACAGCTGGCAGATGAGCATGTGACTTTCTTGTCAAGGTTGTTGTATGAGCCTTCTGTGCATTGGACTGGACCCCATTTGCAGATCCACATTCTACAAGTTTTTTTGACGTCATTATTTATCTGAAAAACATGATGTTCTTGTCCATGTCGAGGTCTCGCGGGATGGTAGTTGTTTGCCTAACTGCATGCTGCAAATAAGTGTACTGTCATATGCGAAGCTGTAGCTGTCGTCACGAGCAGGTCTATGAGGTCGTTGATGTATAGCGATGAGTGTATTGAAGAAGGAACAGATCCCTGGGTTGGAGACCTGGTTTTCTCAGAGGCTGGTCCTGATCCACGTTGCGTGGATCATGGATCAATTTAGATGCTGCTTTATGAGTAACATCAGACCAGACAAACCCGAATGACCCCAAGATAAAGTTCCTCATGTCAGTGACAGCAATAAGATACAGATCAACGAAGACATCAAAAAGCTTGTTGATCCAAAAACAGATAAATTCTTTCTTTTTCTGACGTGCAATATGCCTTCTACCTTTTCGAGAGGTTATCTGTATAAGAAATACGATTCGCAACGTAACACGAACTGTCTTCCAATGATCTCTGAGGAATACAGGAGCACTCAGTTGCCATTACTGAATTAAATATGATCATATTGCAGAAAGCACAATTATAACCGTTCCTTCCGTCTCATTTTCTTTCCTGAGTGAATAATCAATTAAGGAAACAAATTAAAATTTAAATAGGACTAGGAAATGGGACAGTCGCAGAAGCATCGCGAAACGGTGTCCTCCCCAGATGAATGCCAGTGGCGTAGATGATTACAACCTTTTGGTTGAAATAATACACTTTTATGTACATGGAGAAATACACGTTATCTGAGTAGTCCAATTAAAAGTACAGAGTATCACAAAATATATCACTTACTTCATGATAACGGCCTACTTATGCTTCCCTCTCCATATCTTGCAGTGTCGATATGAAGAATGTCTATTCCTTACCTCCAAATCTGCTAGAGACCTGTGGTTGGTAGAGTTATCTACCGAAATACATTGTTCTCATGCTACAATTAATGTTGAATCGATAGTTGACGACAAAGTGGTTTTCGTGACGGCGTCATGTTTTTTTTGTACAATTTACCAAACAGCTTTGTTTCTAATGTAACTTCTGGAAAATATATCTTGTGTGTTGTCCTTTTGGCTCTATTTTTCACTGGCCTCTATTTTAAATCACTCACTATTGAGTGAAATATCTTCACTGACGGTTATAAAGTTGCAGTACAATTTCCTTCCATTTGATATTCAAGAACAAGCTTTGAAAGAACCTGGAGTGAAACTTATGGCACATCTGTAGGTTTGGACAATATTAACAGACCATCTCCTGGAGCATACTTAACCGAAATGGACCATGGTCCACTGAGCAGTTGGAAATACAACTTACAATAAAAGCAGATTGTTTATCCGGCATCTCGAAAATATTAATGCCAAAAGGCAGCCCAATGTATGTGGTTTCAATCAGCGGACAGTAGAATATATAATGAGCCTTGTTTTTTATATAAATCGAAAAACAATCGAGAAAAGGACCATTTCCTAGTCATCTTCATAGACTAAATGACTCCTCTTGAGAAATTGCCAACAGTGCAGATCGATCTTTGCAGTAATGTCTATGACAACTCATACCTAAACGATAAAGTTGGAACGAGGCGAGCTTTTATCATTGTTGGAAAAAACTGACAATACAGATTCCCACAAGGATTCCAATTTGCTTTCAGTTGATCAATGGAAATCGTTCAACTAAAATAGCCTTGTGCGGATCCGCCTTGAAGGAAATAGTATTTGAGAAGCCGCTACGGAAATCAAGGTTGGCCATGCAGCCACCGCAGTTGCCGCCACGGCCGCACTGACGGCAATTTATAATTTCCTCAAACTGAGAAGTAATTGGATGAACAAGCGTGGGCAATTTTCCATTCAAGTGAAATTTACGCTCGGCCTGCTTTCAATAAAACAACGGATGCTCACTTGCGAACGAAAATTGTTGATATACGTTGTCTCCTATATTTTCTCGTTTCGAGGGGAAAGCTACATTTTCACGGACTTAAAGGCTGCGATCTACAATGAATGCAGCACTTTGCTGACTGCGTCAAGTTAACTGTTGACCCTGCAATGGGTGATGAGGATATCAACCATTTTTAAGTACTCGAAAAATATCATAAATGGAAGGAAATTATCTCATTTCTGCGCATTTATTTTTCTTTTCTGGTATGGAAAGCACAATTGATGGTCGCTTAATAATTCAGGCATCAAATCTAACGTGCAGAAAAGCTCGGAAGGCTGCCAAAACTTTAGTAAATCGTTTTAATTAACGGCGATTACAAATATGATGTACCAAATAATCAGGTGGGAGGTTTAAGAAGTTCCATTAAGTTACTGTTAATGTTATTAATAATATACTGATGCTGAATAGTCACCAAAAAGTCAACTCACCAGGTTGACCGATTTCTTTGGCAAAACTTAGTAAAAATGATGCTGAAAATGTATGAACCGTAACAATCATCAAATATTCTACTACACAAATGTTTTCTAAAATAAGACAATATTATTTATTTGAAATATTGGTTATACAAACATAATCAGATTGATATCAATTAAGATAATAGAAATTCCAAATAAAGCAGATGGGTTTGGGAATGGATGTTCATTTCTAAATGTAGTCCGGGTTTTGGAATAATACCTCGTTATCTAGTCAAAACTAGTTCAACAGGTTCGTTTTTGGTTATAACGAAGGCATCCAGAAAAAACTAGTTTTAATTAATGAAAAATGGTTCGAGTAAAAAAACTGGTTTTCAGTGTAACATATCACATTCGAATACCTATTGTTATAGAATTTAAATATCTCTAAAAAATGCAGTATATATAAATGGTTTTCATGAAATTCAGATAAATATTGTGTGCATTTGAAAAAGTTCTAAAAATAAAACACTCCTTTTTATGAAGCGTTTCGGTTTATGTTCAAATCATCGTCGGAATTTGACTGTTTACAAAGGCTACCTAGGTTAGTACCCAACTAGCTAATTAGATCCTATCATTAATACAAAACTAGAGCTCTCCAATCTAGCATACTATTTATCCTGTCTAACTATCTTTTTTTATTGAATTATTTTTTCTTTTTTTTGTCAGTCTTACGGTAAATATTTGTTGGCAAGTGCATTTGCACTAGTGTTAATGGAATCCTCTACAAAACGTTAATCATAGCCGTAAAATGGTCCTTAAGATATTTCATGTGATAAACTATTTTATTTCTCAAGATATTTCAGCTTTTAAGATATTTTATTCCTTGAACTATTTTATTTTTCTCATTACATTCTATGACTTAAGATATTTCAAGAGTAAGTCTCATCATGCATACAAAAACTATAGTTATCAAATCGAGCATTCTACCTAGATATATACAAGTAACTTAGGTTTGGCCTTTTTGTCTTTAGAATCTGGCAGTCTGACAATACATTACATAAAAATCTAAACGCTGCACAGAAAAAGGGAGCTTTATTTGTGAAACTTCATGTCTATGTTTCATGTAATAAAAAATTTTCATCTCAATGCCGCTAGTGTTTCACCAAGTAACAACATCCACAATCAACATGATTTTCTGGTGTGTTTTCGATCCAATTTTTCTCTAATTACAGAATGTGACCTGTACATGAACTCAAAGCTCCCATTTTTTGTTAAATTATATACTATTATTAACTCTATTAGTATCAATGCTTTGATAAACAATTTTCTAATATGCTGAAAAGTTATCTTTGTTTATTAAATAATTACTAATTAGATTTGTATTTTTAATTCAGTTCATTAACTGCCACAGTGAAAATATTCCTATTACTATTGATAATAGTAGTATTTCAATTTAATTAACGCAAGTCAATGACTTGGTTATGATTATAAATATTGTAATAAATATGTTTTCGTTTCATAATAAAATTTTGAACATTCGAAATCTCGAACGATGGTGACTAACAGCAATACCCTGCATCCAATCATCCCAGCATGACTATGGGAGACAACCGGTGCAGTTTCATTTACTAGGCAATCTACAACATAGCATCCAACATACAAACCTGCATTTAAAAAGTCAGATGAGAAACCTATTCTATTGTGGGATTTGAACCACAAACCTTCTGATTACCTGCCAGAAAATATAACCAAATGAGCTTAGCAGACACTCCGCCGACTTTATTTGGAACGTCCATCATGTTAAGTGAATTGATCTTCCTGAGGACATAGCGAAATGTCCATATTGCTTGTTCATGGCTTGAAACAGCTGGAATGCGAAGGAATCGAGGTTTCGGGTAAACATTGTTGAAATTAATACTAAAACGTCTTCATTTTTAATCGCTCCAGCTATCATGTGAAATGCCAGGATTTTGTAAACAAAAATATCAATTTCGACATCTATTACGAACAACTCCTAAAGCTTAATGATGTCATACCCACCATGACAACTCTATCTGGTATACCGTCCTCTGTTCCAAAAACGTGACGAGTATTGAAATATGTCCTTTCAGGCCTACGACAATTATTAACTTGCATCTTGAACACGTTTTCAGTGTTCGTTGACGTCGTTGCTTTCCAAAGGCTTTATGCATAGTCCACTTTTCCAATTTTAATAAAATTTCATTCCCTGCAGCAAGCTGAACTTTTCCAATCCGATTAAAAGTATTATAAGTTTTAGGTTTTCTTGTTCAGCCAAATAATTTTAAAGTCGTCGAGACAACCTTTTCCGAGTTGTCGGAAGGATGAAACTTTTCCATCATGTCTTATGCAAAAATTAGCTCCATTTCATTGAAGTCACAATCGATGTCCGCGTAGCAGGCTGAGGATGGATGGATGATGAAATTTTTGCAGTCATCTGTCTGGCGGAAAAGGGAAGCCGTGGTTATAATAATGGACAGTTATGTGTAATGATGACTTTCTATTTTGGACGATATACCTTCAGCGCAGCACAGCGGCGCAGAATTCTTAGGTCAGACAAGGAACTGGATACTCTGATATATCTTATAATTATGATACATAGCAGTTCTATAGGAAGTATGCTGGTTATGCGAGGGCTGCTCTTTTTCCGCTGAGCCTGTCTAGTGGGCGATGATACGAGAGTCACGCTGAAAGTTTTTAGATACTGAAAAGCTACAAGGTTTTTTAAAAAAGCTTTATTCTATTTTTTCAACATACTCTCCCCCTACCACAATATATGTACGCATTCAGTAAAGGCACTTGTCAAACTCTTGTGACCAACGTTCTTTTGAAAGGTTGCTAATTTCCTCCTCAAATGCAGCGATTGCCCCTTCATCGGTGGAAAAATGGCAACCTCGTAAATTTTCTTTGATCTTAGGGAATAAAAAAAAGTCACATGGAGCTGGGTCCGGAGAATAAGGTGGGTGAGGTAACAGTTTGACACCCTGTTCAGCAAAAAGATCGAGTGTTCTAGCGGCGCTGTGGGCAGGTGCGTTGTCATGGTGCTATTGAATACCCCGCAGACGAGTATTTGGACGGCTCTTGCATAGTTCTTGGAAGACTACAGGAACACATTTGGTTATATACCACTCAGAAGTAACTCTCCTTTGATTTTCCAAGGCTACCGTTGTGATGTATCCACTTTTATAAAAAAAAGATGCGACGATTTTTTTTCCAACACTCTTGTAACGACGAATTTTTGTTAGATGCAAAGCACCAAACTAATGACTGCTGTTTAGTTTCGCGATCATAATTATATAACCATGTTTCGTCTCCAGTTACGATATTAAAGGTGTTTTTACTGTGCTCATCATAAAATTCTTCAAGCATAAACTTAGTTCAATTAACACTTCCAATTAACACTTGTTGCTTTTTGCTCAGTGCTCAACAAAAGTGACACCCATCTGGAACACCGCTTCCTTAGGCGAAGGTGGTCATGAATGATTGTTCGAACCGCTGCCGATCCAATCCCCAGAGAATCCTCAATCTCGGTGTAGATTATACGGCCATCATTTTTTACCATATTTTGCACAATTTCTATAGTTTCCAGAGTAACAGTAGTGGGCGGTCAACCTGTGCGAGGTTCATCATCGAATGAGACCTGGGCCTTTTCAAACTCAGCCAACCAATTATAAACTGTAGCCCTAGAAGGGGAGTCCCTAAAGCAAATCACTTAACTTTCGTGATATTTCGCTTGTTTTAGTCCTTTTTTATAGTCATACAAAGTCATGGCTCGAAAATCGCGACTGCTCGGTTCCATTTTCAGGTTAAAATTCGGCCAACACTTAGATGCATTCGAGACCGTGGCAAGGCAACTACTGAGCGATTCAAACGCTGCCTTTGAGCTTGACCCTCGTATTGTTGCTGACGTTTCATTCCAGGTGCTAACAAATAAAATGAGTGGCACTAGTGTTTACAAACAACTGAGCTAGATACCTCGCCCCACTTCCGACCCAGCATTTGATCACTCTCCCCAAATTTTAATAATGAACATCGAAAACATCCATAAACGAAACCAGAGCGTTTTCCACTTTTTTCGTTTTCGGCAATAACTCCACCTCCATTAATCTGATTTTCAGAAAGATGAAAGCTTTTTTGTTTTTATCACAGTAGTCACCTAGTTTCAAAATGTTCAGAATGCTCAGAAAAGTCATTTCGGAGTTATTGAGACGAGACTATAGTAGACAGGCAGACAAACAGACCAACGGGAATCGCTGACAGTTTTCCGTGCATCAAGCATGAAGAACATGCAAAACATAGAATTAGAAATGTTTCGCAATTACAATACTTCATCGCGAATCGGCATGGAAAGTAAGATCAGCATAGTGTCTAAACGAAGACTAGCAATTTCATTCGTTCATTTAGCCTTAGATTTTGATAATAATGATAATAAAAATAAGACTAGAATACTTTTATGCAGGTAATTTTTTGCCAAAACCATTGTAAAGTAAACAACTGGGAGTTGCGTTATTTTAGCTAATTCTTGTACATCAAAAGCCATGAATTATCTTACAAATCAACTTGATACACAGCAAAGTACCTCATATTTAAGAAACACAAGAAAACAGCGAAGCCTTTTTGTTTTTCACTCTTCTCTGGTCTCCAGACAATGTAAAAACATATTCAATCCCTTGTTGCTAGCCGGGGTTGAGATTCCCTAGCGATGCATATCTGAATAAATAAAATTTTATATTTACAAGAAACTGAGTGGAGTGCACAGCATGGAGGGAAACCAACATATGGCGAACTTTGGAAACACACTTGTACAATAAAACGTGGCCTTCTCAGTACTCAGATGTACATGCAGATACGTCCAAGTAACATCTGTATATGCATCCGCATATCAATGTATGTATCTTAGGCTTCTTAATTTTTTTTGTGTTATAGGTATGTGAGAGCTTGGAAGCTGTAGGACTATCTGAAGATATCGAGCAGTAAGTAGTATTTGTAATTGAATGATTGCACTAGGTATATCCAGACTATAGCACTCCGAAGTATTTTGAGTTTCATACTTTGCATTTTGAGGATTCAGTAACAAATTTTATGAGATCAGGTCGAGCTTGACGTCTCAGAATATTGGGAAGATGGTACATTTCTCGTACCTTCCATAGCGTAGGAGGTTTTAGGTTCGATTCCCATATGCAACAGTTTTTTCACCCTTTTCTAATTGTTATTATTAGTTGTTCATCTTACGGATTTCAATATCGATAAAACGCTGTAATAAAATTTTATCAGTACAAGTAGGTTTATGCTGCAAACAGCTCAAAAGTAAGGATTTGAATTAAATTTTTTAAAAGCTGAAAATTGAATTATATTAAGAAAATGTTTGCTTGAAACTTGTAGACAAGGTGGATTTTTCAAAAGTTCGATTTCGGACTTCCATTGTCTATAAAACCAGTTCACCTGAAGACGATTGAAGATAGCATATCAATCGAAACGTCGTGAGACTCAACAAATTTTATAGACAATGGAAGTCCGAAATCAAACTTTTAAGAAAATATTGTCTAGTTTTAAATATTTTTATAAAATTAATAGCTTGTTAAATTTCCAAGCTTTCAGAAGAATCATAATTTCCAATATTTTCAACACTTATTTCAAGTCCACCCGCAGCTCTGGAATTCGATTAAAATCTTCAATAGACTTATACAGTTAGGAGGTTAAATAGCACCCTCAAGCTGCGAGAAAGTTTATTCATACTGAATTATGTAATCCTTTTTTTCCAAGGGCTTCTTGAACAACCCTTGTAATCGTGCTTCATAAGCAATAAAAACAAAATATGTGAACGTTTTAAGGTGAAATCTTTTTATTTACTGAACTACACGCTGCCAGTTGTTTAGCGAAGCTTTATTTTTGTACGGCGGTTGACTTCGCGTTACGACATAAGCAATAACTTCTGTTTAAACCAGCCATGTGACAGTTTTTCTTCAGAAGACGCACCCACGTGGCTGAGCGAATGGGGATCATGTGTTTTCAAGAACCAACAATACAGAAAACTGTTTTAAACGTATCCGATAACGTCTCCTGGCAAGATATATTCATCCCTTCCTTTCTTAGGCACACGGTGGCTGAATCCTTTTAGGATCATAAAGGGAATTGGTCCTTCGGAGATATATCTGCAGTATTTTTACAGACGTAATGAAAATGGAGCATCTGATAAAGGTAGGAAAGGACTGGCATTTATATGGGTTCGGGTGCACATGTGAGTAAATTGAAAGAAAAAATCTTGGAGATTTCCTGTGCTTGATAGTTATTGTTGAGATTATATTCAAGTTCTATGAAAACGCGGCGTCAAGTAGGTTGATAATGAATTGGATTTCAGAGCACTTCATCCTTTGTAGTTCATCTATTGGAGCTACAGGAAGACTTAATTGTTTTAAGTTTTATTTTTGATGATTCTAAATATCTGAGCTATCAACCCAGTGACGTACAATTCTCATCCTTTCCTGAAATTCGGTGGATAGATTTTTTTACAAAAAGTAATTCATTCAGATTAGGTAATTCTCGCCATTTAATCAGATTTTTGTACAGACGTCATTTTCAACGGAAGAATAAAATATTTTGCAAAAGGAAAAAGCCGAAAAGATTCATTTAGGAATTGTTACAACATTCTAATACCATTGTACTGTTTCTTTTTCATGTTCCTCAACTATACCTGTATGCCATACTAATAACATGCAAAAAGAAATGTTTTACTTCTAATTTATGTAATAAAGTTGTGTTGCGTTAGTGTGATACATTGAAAAAATGTGGAAGTAGTGTTCATCGAAATTTGTTTTCTTTTATTGTCAGGGAGCATTTACGTTTTTATTTCTACAGAAAATGAAAATATTATACTTCTTACCTTAAGCCTTTGAACTTGAAATCCTAAAAATGTTTGTTTTTTCTTACTCATATCTAATGCACCACAGTATTTTGAAATTGGTTCCTCCCTCACTCAATTTTTGGAACGCGCCGTCCCTGTAAAATAAACAGAGAGAATCACAGATTTATAGCAGAGGTTCCTTTTGCTTGCTAAAGTAAGCTATTGACATGTAAAATAAAGGTTCTCATTACTCAAGCTTTTGATCTAGCTAAGGTGCAGTAATAAAAAGGTTTTGAGAATTTATATTTCCTTAGTAAATCCTTTGAATTCCAGAGGTTGTTGCCAGTCGCAGCCAAAACAATCATATAAAAATTAGCAGTTAGAAATGCCATTGCGCGACCCGAACCAGATACCATCTGATTGTCGATCACACGCTCTGCCAACTGAGCTAAGTTGGTAATGGGCAATGATATAAGGTGCACGCCTCAAAAAGCCATTCTTCCTCCAAACTTCAAACTATGCGCATCATTCTGTGGTAAACCACTGCTAGGGAGTGGGTCGGTAACAATCCCCGTCCAAGCTTACCGATAACAGAAGAATAATAGTTCTACCTTTCAAAAAATAATGGCATAGGGGTATTTTAAATGTTTGGCGCCGATGATAGTAAACGTGGTCGCAAATCGTTACCGACCCAGACATTGGCGCTGCTGTATCTCGAGATACGAACGACGCGTGCAGTTTGAAATTCGAACGACATATGGCGTTTTAGATCGAGAGAGCGCAATACCGGCTTAGCTCAGTTGTCAGAGCACCTGATCGGCAGTCGGTTCGAATAGAGCATTAGGATAGGTTTTATCCGAGTTTCTAAACGCAATTACGTTCATAGCTTCGATTTTGGGCATTATCAAGTAAATATTTGTCGCAAAAAACTCATCCAAAGTATTCTAATTGCATATTTCGAAGAGCTTTTATATAACTCTCCTCCATTTGCGTACATTAATGTATATCGAAACGGTTTCCTGATTCACTTCTCATGCAAATTCTACCAATTATCTCTCCTATTGCTGTGTAACAGCCATAGAGTTGCCGGCATAAGCCCGAAAAAGTTAATTAAATGATTGTTCAAATTTGATACGATAAAGCTATCCATACCGGCTCGGCTCATCTCGCTGACAACCTGACAGTCTCAATTCTCGCTATTTGGATTTCGCCGCCTGGTAATAATCGCTACATCGCTACAGTCAAATTAGACTATCAGGTACACTTTAGGCATCCAACATTTAGTTTGTTTCGACAGAATTGCAGACAGTCTGAACTAATTCGGTGTATGCGCAGATTGAAAATGTCGTTCCAACATAAGTAGAATGAGAACCCAGAGTACGAATGAATTCTCTACTCCATCAGAGAATTCTGAATCAATCCTGCACCAGTAATTTTATGATGCATGTGCTTAAAATAATTCTTAGCTGGTTCGAGAATGGTGATAGGATCATCTGTTGGAACAAAGCTATCATTTGAACATTAAATGGTGTTCAGTCATTTCAATGTCTTTATAATTTTTGTGTCACGACGTTTCGATTGATTTACCCATCAATCGGCTGGTAACTATTTTCCTTCTGACGCTGGCTTTTCTGGCTGATTTGTCATTGATCCGGCCAGTCCTGATTGGTTCAGGTGGTGCTGCGGATTAGTGCCAGTATTTTCCGCTGACGTAGAGGTTCAAATTCGTTCATATGATCATATCATATTCCAACATTCCAACTATATTAAGGTTCTGAACAATGATAGATAGGGAATTAAATTGCCGGAACTCTGTGAAACCATCCATGTGAGTGACACTGACATCAGAAGACAAATCAGTTTCATTTTTAGCTCCTTAGTCCGAAAGAGATACAAAAATTTTCAAAAGTCAGTGGTGTACTTTTGTTTTTTGATTAATAGTTTTTCAAACTCTGACAACATGCGTCTTGAAAGCAAGACTTTCTAGGATACATGTTTATATGAACTTCCATAGCTTTATTTGGTTCAGAAATGCGTACTTGCTGTTACGGCCTATCATTAAGAAACACCCTGTATAGGAGATTCTGAACAGATTCACTTTTTTTAAATAAAATAGTATTTTATCACAAATTGCAAAATTTTCCCAGACTATCGAGTGGACATTCCGCTGTTCCATTGAAAGGATTATCGAGCGAGTCTCATTCTGTAAAAAAATCGAAAACTTGGATTATGTCGGTTGGATATATCCCTAGCGCATCAAATAATCAGATAGGTTTTTAACTGTTTGAATTTTCATAGATGCGGTATGATTTACAGTTCAATTTTCAAAATACTGTTGCCAACTGAGCTCATTGAAGATAGGATTCGATGGAATAGCATTTATAGCTTGATTAATTTAGTCTTCTGATTCAAATAGCTGGTTTATTTTGTTCGGCATCCATATTAAAATGGATGAAGTATTATTCCTACCAGAACAATACTATGCTTTTCAGATGTATGTTCTAAATGTTAAAAAATATACGAAAAGTAGTGATATACAATTGATTCACAGTTAATGTTTAAGTAGCTAAATACACGTAGGCTTAGACGTAGTGTTTAATTTAACTTTGAGTATGCTGTACCTTAATAATGTTACATTTCCTTTGGTTGTATAGATTAATTTGCCAAATTTTGGTGCCATAAAGGGCATCCACCACTTATAACAAATAAGGCGTTCTACATTATTTTATATGTTTTAGTTAGTCTAAAAGATGAATTTGGAATTGGTGCTTTGAATTTTGAATCCAGTTTGATGGATCTATCTCATTGAACTGAATGCAAAAACGCATCTATATTCGATGTAAAACTTTTGTGAATAAATTTAAACTTGAGCTTTGTCCATCACAATAATGATAAGGAGGACAATCACCAATTCTGAGAAACAACGCAGTCTCCATTTATTTAATATTTGATTGTCGGATCAGTGGTCGAGTTCAATAATAAAATAATAAATCCAGGGTGCTATTTAAGTACGTATCCAAACTCCAGCGGCTAATTCTAGAACGCAACGGTTACACAAGCAGAAAGATCTTAGACTTCAGTCGAATTTGTTGAAATTCAGCAGTATCACTTATGATGGAGAAAGACTAGTTGAGTTCTAGTTAAATTGAAACTATCATGTCCAGTGGCGTTCCAGAATCACATGAACAAATATTTTTGACAAAAAAATGTACGCCAGTGCTATTCCATAAAACTTATTTAAATATTTTTCGTATTGCACAACAAAAAATAACAGCGTCCTGACTTGATTTTTATAGTAATTTGTTGGATTAGAATGAAATATCGCTATTGGAAACATTACAAGGTCACTCCAGCTTTTGAAGGTTTGATAGTCCAAATTCTTTATTATGTAGTCCCTGTGGCATGCAATGAAGTGATTTTTATTTTCTTCTTAAAAGTGAAGATATTAGATCAATTCATGGCAAAAGTTGATATTTTATAAATTGTGAAGGCTTTAATAAATGCAGTGGCGTAGTTTTTTAATCGAAACTACTGGTAAGCGTAACCCCTGGACGCCACTGGACTTGATTTTTTGATCTACCTTGAAACCGAAGGATTCCCAGAACTGTGATTCAATAAACTTGTCTCTCAAAAATCCCCAAAGTATTACGCACTGAAGTTTGACTACCTACTTAAATAGCACCCAATAAAATTCAGTTTTTTACTTTGTGTGAGATCCAATTCCGAAATGGTTGCTTTAGCCTTTAACCTCAGGTTTTATTTGATATCTCGTAAACTATAAGTCCAGTCTCAAAAGACTTTCTGTTCATGTTTGTTGCTTTTTGACATAGCAATCCTATATAACACTTAGTTTTGCAAAATACGACTATCAAATGGTTAATAATATTTTGTGAAATTATCATAAAAGTCCTTCAAAAGTCTGATATTTAGTTTCCAAAGGTGACTTAAACAATCTATTGTTTGACTGTGCCTATTTGGAAATAAAGATTAGAACTTTTATTCTTAAATGTTGAGTGAGTATAAAAATCTTAAAATACCTTGGTGAGCTATGTTTTCTAAATTAACGTTTTTTAGGTTTTTTCTCATAAAATGTACGAAAAAGTGGTACAATTTTTCTTTGACAATAAACGGCATATTTTGATAAGATAAAGAAAAATTCCTGTAAGAATATAGGCCAAAGACATGGAGCAAATAGTTTCGTGAAATTACGACTTTGAATTTTAACTCGCAGACATCCAACGCCTTGTATAATGACAAACCACTGTTCATCAGAATTTACGAGTACTTATTTCAACCCCGTTTTTACATTATCCTTTACAAGGATGTCACGTACCAACTAACTAGTTACACACCCTAGCCTGACCCGGTAACTTATCAAACCTCTCCTGTAGTCAAAGCACATAGAAAACAATTTGCCTTTGGTCGAACGGCTGGAGAAAAAACTTTTCACAACTCAAAGTAATCCCAACTGATAAGCCGCGTATTACGTATTCACAAAGGTCCTGGTTCGCTCGTTCCGATTTTGTTGGCTGCGAAAATGCAAAATGGATTTGTGACTACGTATACGGGTATAACTTTTTCCGTACATTTACATACCACCTATATTGTAAAAATATACGTGGGTGTCAAAGTTAGAGCCAATTTTCGGATACTATTGTATGGCAACTCTCACTGGATGTGAATGTCGCTTAGAGTGATAGAATGTTTTTTCTATAAAAAGCCTTGCGTAAGGTAGAAAGCCTATCGTGGTTCATAAGCACTGCGATAGAACTAATAAAACGCTGTATATTCCACAAACTGGACCTGGACCTGGTGAGGATGCGTTCATTCGGCTGCTTCAGTTTTTGCTGTACTAACTGTAATTCGAGTATTAGTCAAATGGCGACGGAATCATCGACAAAAACTGAAGAAAAAATCCCAAGCTTTGTATTTTGATGTTTCAGAGGAGCGTGATCATATTTCAAATGTTTTTGGAGGGGTTAAACATGGTGGTGGTAGGTTAGATGGAGACGTAGAGCTCAACATTTCTTTTGCCGTTACTTAGAGGCATTCAATCATCTACACACTTAAAAATAAATTTTCAATCCAAGAATTTCGATATTTATATAAAGATATAGTTACGACAAGAGCATCTGATCTAAGGCAATTTACTTGATAAGAAAATTTTTATTAATTTGAGCCAAGAGCAGTATATCTTTTAATTCAATTCTAAAGAAATATACTCTAAAGGAAAATATAATTTCTTTAACAACTAAGATTTCAATGCTTTTCTAACAAGTATACCATATTTTTCTGTCAGGTGATCATATTTTCCAACGGAGCTCCGTTTACTTCAAGCAAGAATACGAACCCACCAAGTAATTCATTTAATTATTTGGCATCGCCATATTCGTCAACGGCCATTCAGCGATACGCGTATGTCTGTTTTCGCGCCCGTTAGTTTTTATTGGATTTAATTTTCACCAACCACCTCTCAGGATGAATGTGCTGTTAAAAAGTTGTGAGTTGTGCATCAGTTCTATTACAAATGGTAGACGTATATCTTTTGGCTTAATAACAGGTACATTGATATTTTTTATATTTTGTTTATCTGTACAACACCTTTTAAGCTTGAATTGAAAAATAGTATGTGATGTGTGGTGTCTACCAATGAGACTTACATTTGAGTTTTGATACTTTTTTGATTATTCTATTTGACGTTAAGGAACCAACAGCTCATCAAAATTACAGAATGTTTATACCAATAATAAGTTATATAATGAAGTTGAACTATTTGCAACAAGATCACATAGTAATGCTTCAGTCAACACTATAGTATTATTTTAGGTTAAATTTTCTCCGTTTTGTGCCACGATTATGATATGCCCAATTTGTGATTTTGGTATTCTCACTTCTAAGACTTTCCCAGGTTTGAATTAAATAGTTTTACTCTGTATAATCAAAAATATAGTATTCTTACTTTAAGATTATTATAGCTTCGCGCATATAGGAAGATATGATATAATTGCATGAAAGCACATATTTTTGGTCTGAGAATTTATTTTCATGTGTGTATAAATGTTTGCCCCTGTAATCCTCCATGATGATTATTCATACTACGATAAAACTAATCATAACATTTTCATCTCCAAATTTCGCGCTCAGTGGCGCTGTCCATTGGAAACTTTGCTAAGTCAAACCAGCAGAATATGTCTAATATAGATGACAGATGCTACCTACGATATCTGTCAACAAGGGTGGAACTGTCCACTTTGACATCCCCAGATTTTTTAGATGAATATTACTATCACAGCCTTACCAGTTAGGTCCTGAATTCGATCCTCCTAAACTATAAATCGAGCGTCGTACTTCAGAAATGGATTTATGTTTATTGCGGTTTACCGAAACAATCTACTTGACTGCTTCTTATTATTGCTAGAACAATGATGAAATTTCGTTCCAGCTAGAATATCGCTCTGTTTTTAATCAGATGGAAACGGCTACTAGGTATCCAGAATAACAGAATTGTATTTTTATATGAAAACTAGTAAATAAAAGTAATACCTAACAAGCTACGGAGAAATATAGTTAAAAAAACAGATCCAATGATAATAATAAATTTATCAGTATCAGTATGATGTGCAACTTCCGGAATAATTTGAAATATTGTATCATTTGAATCATGAAATGACATGTTATTCAAGTGAACTATTTTACAAGACGCTTTGAAGCTCGTCCCCCAAAATAGAACTCGTTGAACAAAATGTATAAGTTTATATATTATAATAAATATAAGTTACATGGCTGCTTATTATAAAAGTGGAAAGCATCTTTCTCATAAGGGTGTATATCTGAGGAATTAACTTCCTAAAACTTCGAGCGAGATAGTCATTTTGTACTAGAAAACTTTAGCGACTTTTATGTCAAGTTGTAAGGCACCATAAAAACTTATAAGCTCTAAGAATTAGACGAAAAAACTGAATATGTAACCTGACGATACACGACCAATAGAACATGCTATGCTTTACTCAAATTCATTTCAGAGCATATAACTGCAAATAATACCCGTTTGAACCGATTAAAACTAATTTCAAACTTCAAATTGTTTTTGTCTTACTTAAGTGGATTATAATATTAAACCTACATTTCCCCGAAACCATTGCAATCAGCAAACAAGAATATCTGGTTTGACAGACTTAGTGGTCAGAGAAATACGGTGGCAAGGGAAATGGAATAGGAATTTAAATGTCAAGTGGTAGAATGATTGTATTTGCAAAATTATATGATCTTGTAACATTATCAGACTCTATTGTTATTGGGAAATGAAAGTATGAACGCAGCAAGTTATTAATTGTAGAAATTGATGTGTTCCAATGATTGATCGTTATCTTGTTGGTTTCGTTGCGCTTTTATCATTATCAATCCTTGATTGCGAGGAAGATACTCCTCGGTATGCCGACAGCAAGCCGCGATAGATGGCCTTTAACAGATTCCCAGACATCGCTTTGTATATTTTCAAGTTTTGAGTTATTATTCCTAGTCTAAGGTTTATTTGAATACTTCAAGAATAACAATAATATTATTCACCAATTTTGAACCATTCTTTGTGAAAGAAGCAATGGACCCTGTTCAAGCATTAGGTGTGGTTTAATGATCATCAGCCAGCGGAAGAAGAAAAACAAAGGTATGTTTACTTTCAGTCACCACGCAAGGAAGTACTCATTTTGTAATCGCGACAAATTTCAAATACGAGGTGTTTTATATTCTTGATGTTTTATGATAAAAATCATATCACCCATTTATGTCGATCTGTTTGTGTCTGTGTATGTTCGTTATTCTGTCCAATAATCCTTAACCCCTCTATTACTTGGAGACTACATTGGTCATCTTGCAGAAACCTTCGCTAATAAGGAAATTATCCAAAGGCGGTTCAATGGCGGCAGAGTTATATTCAAAAAAAGAAAAAGATGTAACGCGAGAAGAGATGGAGATCTTTGGAAGAGGCTCGTTTCTCTAGTTTTTTTCTGTACTGATGGTTTTCTGTGTTATTATCTAAGACAGTTCGTTCGCACATATACAATGGTAAAATCCACAGAGTAGAGACAGATCAGCTGATTTTTCCGATGTTCCAGACTGTGTAGGTGCTTTTTAATGTCAAGTGCATCTGCTAGACGTATAGTTCAATTCTAGAGTGAGTTCAGAAGTTTCTGGGACTGTTTCGTAACGTATATATGGAGCAGTATTCCAACTGAAAAATTGCTGTTTCATTCCTAAATAAAATGATCATTAATAACTAGTGCCATTAGTACTCTTCGTAGGCTTCAATGCTAAACATTTTTATACAGAACCGCGAAACGAGGTTCCGGTAGACCTTCTAATCGGATAAGTCCATTAGGTTGGTAACCGTCCTCTGGGCATTCCTCCCTTTGCATTTGAGAAGCATTGAACCGCTCCAGATTACGTAACGTATTCAAAAACATCGGGATATTAGCAACACAAATAGAAAGAAGTCCATTCTGGATATTAATTCTCTATGGATCGACTTCTTCGCCCTATATGCTATCGATGGAATTCTCACCTCCGGCACCACATTTCGAAATCATCAAGTTTTGTTCTGTCCGCTGCCTTAAATGGATGGAGAAATTTATTGTCTGAACTCATTTTTGTGATTTTTGTAATAGGGCGGCCTTCCCAGATTTCAGATCCTTTCAATGTACATTCATCTATTCCTTTTCTCCTGTGTTACGGTATGGGCCACAGTACAAGATAAGGTCTAAAATCCGGAATCTACAAGGAGCATCTAATAGATGCAGAACGCTAAAACGATCGATGATCATAATGTTGGATTTCTTTCCGTTTGTCTTAAGGCCATATTTATTGCTTTCTGTCTGAACTCGGCGTAGAGAATCCAATATTTCTTCTTCTGATGCGACTATCAACGTTGTCGTCTCAGGTTTATGATATTTTGCCCCCATCCATTTCATCTAATGTCCTCCTCAATATTTATTCTCTATACAGGATATAAAAATCTGGGGAGATGACGTAATCCCAAGGTGATGATTTTACAACGCAAGGACTAAGCATTCTGAATGCTCTAATTTTATATGTATAGCTTGGCATAAGACTGAATATCGCACTATCTATTCAAAGTTACTAGGAATTTCATGGACCTCCTTGAGGGAAAATATCAGACCACTAATCTTTCACTGCCAGTTTTGATTCATAATGAAAATGTAAGCACATAATGAGCATAACTGATGATAAGCGCACGTGCTGCCTCTAAGGTTTATAACAACAAAGCGTGTTGTCCCTTCTCTGCACACGCCAATGAGACAACTACCCACAAATTCATGAGGCGCGCATAATTTGTCATTTGAAGCTAGCCATCCAGAATCCTGAGCAGGTCATAAATTAATAGCGACTTCAGAATACGTCATCCAAAACCGAGACCGAAAAATCCGGGTCGTCTCTTATAAGCGAGGACCGGATAAATTCGAGAACGCATTAGGGATATAGCCGTTGTACATCGCATTTCGGGAGGATCCTTACGTCAACTCTGCCATGTAATGTATTTTGCGTCAAACGCATCTGATGTGCGAGCCCATAGTGCTGGCGTCTTCGACAAAATCCTTGATCAAGAGCCAAACATTGGTAAGTTCAGAGTGTCACTTTTGTTACTCTAAGCTAGTTGGATGTTCTTCGGATCGAAGTGATCCTGATGAATGAATCAGTCTAATTGGAGTAGATTTGATTTCAAGAAAACTTCCGGATAGATTATTGGAGTTATCTCACAAAATATGTTTGAGTGCTGCAACGTTCCTATTGATTGGCCACTCGTCTTCAGATGAGGCGATAATGTTCCTTTGCAGTTATTCATATTTCTTTGCGTGACTAGTTCTGATTGGTTCGAATGGTATTCTGTTGACGTGGTTCTTCGGTGCCACGTTCCTATTCAAGTTTGTTCGTTCTAGCTGTACTTTATTCATTATACAAGTCATGGCTACCATATTGGTTTTATTTTCACGCTAAGTTTGCTATATACGTGGTCGTTGTTGGTGATGAAATCTGCCCCCTTGAATTTCCGTCGATTCTGTGTGATTCCTTGTCAATGAGCTTCTCACTTTACTCCACGATGTTCTGTCCGTGCGTGGTCAGCTATTGCGGATTTTTCTGCCTCTGGTCGCTGGGTGTTCAGTCGGTATTCCTGAATTATTACTTCTTACTTTCTTCTCTATATTCTGCAGCATTGACATGGCACTTAGTAGATGCAGTTCTTCGTTCCGTGATGTTCACTCTTAGGTTTGGTCTTTGTCAGGATACTTTGGAGCATAATGTTCCTAGAAAATCTTAATTCTACTTTTTACTGCTGTCCTAATCTTTGGATTGAATTTGAACGTATAGTAGAATAATTAAGTGTCTGGGTTCTTCTTGACTTGCTTTTTTTGTAATGGTGGTAATTTAATTGTTTCTATAATTGTTGTTTCCAAATAGCCCCTTTGAATAGGCGTTTTTTGACAGACCTTAGATGTGTTGCACTGCTTACTTTAGCCCCGATTGGGTGTAACAAATACTTCTAGCTCGGTCAACTAAAGTTTGAAATATAATATTCTTAGTTGACGCTAGGTGGCTAAAACTATAATGGAGTTATTGGCGTTGGCCTCCTGTATACTGTGGTTTCTATTGCCGAGTCTTATTTTGATCTAGAAAATGGAGGCTGATGTTGCTCCCTTATTCTTTTGTCAATTTTAGCGTTGCTCTTACACTGTTCGGACAGCGTCTGCAATTGGTTGTTTCTATGATTCCATATTATGATGGTATCGCTTACACAACGAAGTCATAATTTTAGTTTGAGGTTTGAGCTGTACAACCGGAGATCACGATAACCCCGTAGGCAGACCATCATATAGCATTTAGAATCCGTCTTTCTCTTGAAATTAATTAATCCTTAGACAGAACCTTAGCAGCTCCATCACTCCAAGTATACGTTGACTGATCACCTAGCGAGCAGAGACAGGATAATCCGCAATGGCTAACCGCGCATGAACTGAAAAGCTTAAAATTATCTGAGACAATGTTGAGATCATTGACAAGGAACTAGATTGGAATCGACGGAAATTCAAGGAGATAGCTTACATCACCAACAAAGACCACGCTACACTAGCAGAACACAACGTCGCTCAACCGGAGGTAGCTACATGTGCCAGAGGAGTATAGATAGCTGTGAAAGGATATGATCTCCAGTTCACCGGAAGGCGATTGAGAATAGAATCCTTACCGTGTTAAGTCACTATTGTTCATATGTTTGATTTGACTATCCGTCTATCTGTCAGTCGGCCTGTCTGTGGGTCTATTTGTCGGTATGTCTGTCGGCCTGGTTGACCCGCATCAAAACCCTAGTGATTGCATAATCTCGCAACACCTTCAGGTATAGTTCAACAGTATCTATTCAAAAAAGCAAGGATAGATGATAAAATTAGCTGTGAAACCGCACGAAACAAACCACCAAGCAACTTTATTTCATTTACGTTACACTGGGTATGACCTTTCACCGCAACACTTTTGATCTCAGTAAAACATAGTGAAACGTTTGACGGATTCAGTTCGTTAACTTCATGGGTTTTGTATTATATTTTATTCACTGAATATTTCAACCCAAATCATTATACGAGTATTTGAAGTACCTATCAAGCAAAATACTCCAATTAATTAACACCGTACACCAAATTGGCGATTTCATGTTATACTCAAATATTTATAGCACAGCTATTCCGAGAGCAGACACCATATTTTATTTATTGAAATATTAGCAGTACGATTCGAAACATGCGAACTTCAACCAAAAATTGTTGAATCGCATGAAATGAAACGCTACATGACTTTGATCTGATTTGAGTTTAATTAGTTCTATAATGACCATTTGCACTATACTCTCATTGTAAAATATACTGATAAAAGGTATGACAGTTGCTGTAATATCAATTAGTATATACATGATAATCGTTTTCAACCATCCCTTTTCAAATAACTTCAAGAGCAGCATCATTCATGAGAGAACAATGACGGTAACATTTATAAAAGGTGGTAAAATGCCATTTTTTTATCGCCCCTCATAAGCGATGTGAGTGTATATATTTTCACACTGACCTTCAGACGCTGTAGATTGTAGTCATAGGGAAATAAATCATCCAACAGCTCATTCGATAACAACGACGTTCTCTAAAAGACCGACTTTTGGAAGAAGCTCGTTCGAAGCACGACCTGATGAGGATGTGCCCGTCGGCTCTTTTAGTATTTGGTATACCGAGGTCCTTTGAGAGGACAGGCGCATCCACTAGATGTAATGCTCATCTCTGGATTGTGTCCAGAAGCTTTAGGGAGTGTTTCTGAGCGCATCCTCACACATGCGAGCAGTACTCCTTTGTCTGATCTGGGCCTTGTAGAGTGGCAATGGTCTGGAGAGTACAATCTCCTGGAGTGGAAGGGAACTACCAGCTTCTGCGATGCTCACCTGGTGAGGCCAGCAACATTGCATTTATAGATTCCCATTCTTCCACTTGGAAAGCACTTTACAGCAAATATCACTAGATTTCAAAAGTTCCCTTTGATCGAAACCTTCAAAAGTATAGTTTGGAAACTTTTCAGAATGAAAAAGTATTTACCTCGACCGAAAACTATTTGAATCTCGAATGCTATAAAATGATGTTTAAAGAAATTTTTTTTCTTATTTCTATGCACCGAGTCAAATTAACAAAGCACCTAAACCTATAGCCTACATGGTATTTCTGCCGAAACTTGAAACAATAATCGGTAAAATGACTACTGAAATTACATGGTGATAAAAATGCTAACAGATATATCGGTGGAGATCCTAAATTACTGAAAAACAGTCTGCCAAGAATGTGTGATGCAGATTTTCATGTTGTGGAAACCATACATCATCCAAGGAAAAATTGTCGATAACATGGTCTACCATGAAACTAACGTAATTAGCAACGACGGCCAATAATTATTAGCAGAGAAATTTTGCCCAAACTTTTTGATACTGTTCGCCTGTCTCCTTTCATCATAAAGTGTACAACACTTGAGGATCGCTATACATTTACCAACTGTATACATCTCGTTCCCACTTAACCAACAAAAGCTGTAAGTACCTTCACGCTCTCAGACACAAGCGTCGTTCTAACGAATACCTGTATTGTATTCACAACGAAGACACGAGTCCAGACAAAGCGAGAAAGTTACATAATAGAGATAACAAGTTTTGTACGTTAAATCCCAAACTGGATATTTAGGCAATGCTCAGCTTACAAACTGCTTAAGTATGTTATACTTGGAATAGGGCACGGCTACAATACCCTTGTATAAGCACGAGGCAGACCGAGTCAGAATCAATGAGTATTTCGTGTAAATCGGGGCTGGAAATTTGGATATAACGAAATTTGATGATAAATAGGTTGTGTAATTAACACACAGTTTCATAAATAAAGCTCTTTCTCTTTCAGTGACGCTAGCAAGGCTACACAGATTACTTCCTCACTAACAAACTAGATCCTATCATGGATACAAAACTAGAGCTCTCAAATATAGCATACTATTTATCCCGTCTAGCTATTTTTCTATTAACTTACTTTTTCTTTCTTCTGTCTGTCTTAGGGGAAATATTTTTATGGCGACTGCATTTACACCAGTGTTAAGGGTATTCCCTACAAAACCTTAACCATGGCCGTAAAAATGTCCTTAAAATATTCCATGTGATAAACTATTATATTTCTAAAGATATTTCACGTTTTAAGATATTTTATTCCTTAAGCTATTTCAGGGTTTCGCAGATATTAAATTTTTTAATCTTTGATGTTTCCATGAAGTTTGAGTCATGTATTTTATTAGAAGTATGACGTGCACTCATTCTATTTTCATTGCCAGCTTCATGATTAGTATCTAGTAAGGGTTTGAGAAAATTTGATCTTTTTGGGTGTTGGATTTTGAAGGCTCTTATACGTTCTCGTTATCCTGTTGTAAGTCGGTTTTTTTATTAAACTTTTTAATTGCGTTAATTGATGTTGCTTGCACTTGGTGTATATTTTCTCCTTAATTTTAATATATCTTGGTTATATTATACCCTTGTCTGTTACATACGACGAAAGTATAGAAAAAAATGGTGGAACCATACACAAACTTCGTGCCTTGTTACCCTCCCCCCCCCCCAGACTGACGTGTAGATACGAACTTGCGTACATCGTATATTAAAAATAATTATTCAATGTCTGGCAACGCTAAAAATATGTTACTCAATGCTTCGATGCAATACAACAACATGGCAACTGTATACTTATTGTGTCCGGCTGGTAGGAGCATTGCCGCGGTCAAAATTTTATAGGGGGTACAGCGTATTATACCAATACTTAGCATTTCTTTGAAACCTTCCTATACCTCCATTCTTACCCTTAATTTTTAACCACCCAAAGTAAATAATCAGGGCCATCTGAAACATCCTAAAGCAAATTTAAACATTCACTTTTTTTTGTTTTGTGCCTATAGCTCCAATACTACAGAATTTTCAAGATTTTCGTCCTTGTCCTAGTAGTACTACTAACGGAGTTTCAAAGCTTTATCAAAATCTGAAAGGTACTTTCTGAGTTACAGAGTTGCCACTGGGTACTGGACAAAGTATAGATAGACAGACCGACGAAAATCAGTGACACTATTTTTCGATATGTATAATGCACGTCATGAAGCATAGAAAAAATACAAAATTCGAATTCGACTCATACATAGCTCTGATTCTAAATGTAGACCTTCGACTTAATCAGGCTAAATTGGTTTTTAAGCCGTTTTTGTACCCTGTCTTATTCACTAGCATCCTGTTGTGGTCAAAGGAATTGTGTTTGACCCTCCTGGGTAATTCTCCATGCTAATAGTTAAAAGTTTTCCAAACATTTGCAAAAGTTTTTGGAGCGCTATTCTATGCCTTTATGTACTATGCAAGCTTTTTCCTATGAAAATCGATTTTCTTTGTTAGAAAAACTGGTCTCTATACAAAAAGTTCTTCTGTCGGAATACTTATAAAAGTCGAAGGCCTTTAATTCAATTAAACGTTCCCAACTATCTCTCGCTCGGGCAAATAAGCGGAGTACGCTGGACGGGACCTTATTAAAATGTTTTTAAACGAAATTATATGTAAACTAAGTTACTCGGCTACTGTGGGTTTTTCATAAGCATGGAATTGAATAACGGCTTTTATCTTGTTACTTTATTGGGCAAGCAGTATTTAGAAGCATGGGTCTGTGGCTTCTGGCCTTTACACTGCAATGAATACAGGGTTCACAATAATATCGTCCATCGTATCTAATAGCCTACGTGTAGAGATGTACGTCCTGAAACCTCAAAGGTCTTCGAGCTAATACGTCGCTTCTGTTTAATGTTGTTTGCTTGACAGATATCCATGTTGATAAAAAGTTGTGTAATAAATCATACAGCTTCACAAAGATATTTTGTATATATATATGATGGAAGAATTTCACCAACTAATGGCATCTACAATCTACATGATTAGAAATCCTTATTTTTTCACAAAGTTTCCAGGTGTGCTGAGTTTCACTCGGTCTGGTGATTCCATCTTATATATTTTCTGATGGTAATTAAAAAAGTGGCGTCAAATAGGTCAAAAAATGCTGTACGACTGCATAATTGCATAATTTATGTTCTAACTCATTTTGAAGCTGTCAATCTTCTAAATTGCAATAAGTATTGAAACTATTGGAAGACCTTAAATACGATATGGTTGAAAAAAGTCCCATAATTTTTGAGTTCTCAAAACAGGCTAAAGCTTACAAAGCTTACAATCTGGATTAATAGATCTGAAGTCCGATAAGAATATTTAGTAAACTGGTACCACTGCACGTGAAAGTAAATCAACTTACATTGAGAACATTTCAAGAAGCTAAATACACATTTGTTACTGCTTAATATCCTTATGTTCTTGTTTAAATAGAACGTAGTAATCTGTGGTATTAATAGCTGTTGAAACACAAGCAAAACAAACTGATAGTCTGATAGTAAACGTGGCAACCGTGCAATTTGCGTCTATCTTTGGAAAATAACGATGTACTATCGGGCTCAAAATTTTATAAATGGTAAAGGGTCCTATACCAACACCTAATATTTCTTGAGATCACTCTCTCTCCAGCTCACGACATCAATTTCTGACCCCCGTCCTTCCCTCAAATTTCTTTAGAATATATAACTGACCTCGGAAACGTCCAAACTATTTTTGATAGCCCCGCTGTCACTGAAATGAAAACTATAGGGCTTTTTCATGGTTGCCTTAATAGTGTAGGTTACCAAAAGCCTGAGCGTACTAAATTTGAATCCATTTTAATTAACATAAGAAAATATATATAACACAAACTTCAACTTGAGTGGCTATGGGCAAGGCAGGCTCTTGTTCAGGATGGTGTATGACATGGGGATATCTGAAAAGAATAAATCCTTCTGAGTACGCTTCTACAACATTCCAGACATTCACCATTAAATTAATGTATTAAAGTTCAAATGTTACAATGGGCATTAAACGCAAAATATCCTTTACAAATGTCTAAAATATGGTACGTACTGCGCTCTGAACGTAAAGTGTCCTCTCTTAATAACTGGTAAACCCTTGCCACCAGCCTAGTGAACCCTTGCTACTAGCTTTCTCTCAATAACCACTGTACTGAGACGTGTGATGACACCAAACGTTCAGTTACAGAGGCTGCTCACAAATCATTATAGGTAAAATAACTCTTTATATATCGATTATGGAAATATGTAATGTGGAGAATGCATACTCTGTGAAACAACTCACCCTTCAATGTAGCTCCAACACCTTCACAATTTCTACAACTATTTAAATAAACTATTTAGACTCGTATTTGATTAACGTTTACCGACACTCCACTTCTGTTGAAAGATCCAAAGTATCAGTGTCAGTGTGAACCCAAATATTCAACTGGGTCTCTACGATATTGCGTGTGATTTTGTTACGGCTGTTAAAATATATCTAGAATACTATGAGGTAAAATATACAGGGTCTTACAATAGTAACGTAAGGTTGAAGAAAATTCCAATCGTACTTTACTGGTTATATAGGATTACGGAGAGGTAACAGCCACACTGGATTTTAGACCAGCTGTTCCACACAAACTGAATGTTGGGCTACTTAAATTATTATTTTTTTGGATTTATCTGATTATGAAAGATGTAGTATTTCTATATTTTTTAAATTCAATGCAAACCATCAGCAGTTTGTTGTTAAACCCGCTCCAAATCATTATTTCTAAGCTATTGCGCGAGGAAGTAAAACGTCAACGTACTTGATGCAATCTTTTATACTTTCATGAAGGCTGCCGAGGCGTTCGAAACGTTGGTGAAGCTATTTTTGTGAAAACGTGCGATTTTAAGTAGCTGCCTGATCAAATATAAAATGAATAGTTGAAATACACTTTGCAAAATGTCATCGCACTTTCTAGATACAAAAAATTTCCAAAACAGTCCCTGTACACACTCACTGTGGGTGCTATAATCTGAAATCATAATGGAAATAACGTCAAAAGCAAAACCGCGCCGGTCGTTTGGATAAGTACAGATAGAGCTGCCAGCATGCTCGGCTAAATTTATTCCTGTGGACGGTCAAAGCCGCTAATGACATATTCCCCCCATCGCCCCGTTCCCTTTTTTGTATTAAATATCTTTTTTATCTCCAGACTGAAATTATGAATGGCAGCAAGAACAAAGGACGTATTTAACGCTGTTGAACGGGATGAAAAGCGAGCAGAAAAAGTCCGTTCTCGTAAATGGGAATTAATGTTATGCGGGGTTGTTTGATCTATGCCAGAATTGCTTTGTACCTTCTACCTTTGATTAGGTGGCTATGAACTTCTATACATATATTCGTACATGGTAAGTGTTTGACCGAGCAGCCTCACATAATAACAAGAGGCAAGAGTCGCTAGAGAAGCTCACGAGGTTGGATTTCCAACACCTCGAACATAGCATCTTGCAATACCACTTCTAGAGAACCTCAGCGCTTTGGAAAAGGCTGCCGTCTGAAGCACGGTGCCTCTGCGAGAAGCTATCTCATTGCTTAATTACCGTATCGTTTTCTGCCCGGAAAACCACAATTTATTCTCCAAGGAGACCCTTCCTCAGTCAGTCTGCTGCGTCATCAGTAAACAAGACTTCCTCTTCCTTAATGATCACATGGCGTCTTGACTTCCATTCATCTCTTATTGAATACTACACAGCTTTAAGGATTGATATGAGCGATTCGAAATCAAAGCCTTGTACGGAAAGATCAAAGGAGTTAGCAAAATCAGGTTTGCTTTCCTCCAACAACGCCGGCGGATGTAGCAATAAATTTCAGACGATAAATTCGCACACATTCGAGAGATGTACGTAAATTGTCGCCTTCCTAAAAATATTATATTATGCAAATCTTCAGAAATGGGAGACCTATCGATTTCGCATTACCGTAAATACAGTTTCCCCTTATTGCTGTCACATTAGCAACATTTCCTTTGAGATATAAATTTGTCGAAGAGATTCGGGAACAGGTAGACGTTTCTAGAAACAAAGCCAACGTTTAATCATTTTGCTCGTTATAGGACTGTATTAACAAGATTATAACGATCGGAAAACTTTCAAGGTTGTACTCGTATTTTAGTTTGAGAGCTAATGACAACAAGATTCCACACACAAAAGTGGAGGGAATCGGCGAAGCGTTTCAAAACACTTCATAGTAGCATGAGAATTTGTAGGTTTCTTAAGTCATAATACAATTTCTTTTACTTTCTCTGTTCAATACTTCCATTCAAAGCTATAACAAGAAGTATGAAGGATACCTATTCCACCTTTTGACAGAGAACATTAATAACGTGATATGGTTTTCAAATATAGGAATATTTTACGAAAGTAAACTCAATTCTGGTTAGAAAAACCTTGCTAAAAAGATTATATTCAGCTCATTAGGATATCTTTTGATTTCCTCTCATAAGTAGAGCACCTTCTGAAAATAACAATTACATTAACTGGATGTACTTAAACACAAGTCGATTTGCGGTTTTCACTAAATGGTTTTTCAGTTGAGGCCGACGTTGATGCTGTACAATACAGTCAGAAACTACATAGTAACTATATTCAATTCTCTTCATCTTCTTTGTAGCTTATGTATGCCTTTTTTCAAAGTTCTCAAGATCTAAGCTAAGCAACTTGGTCGCGTCACGAGACTTAATAATCAGGAGCAGCGTGCGCTGCTTGTGTAGCTGCGGATGCTTTGAGGGGGGAGGGGTCGGGGGTTACTGAGATGTATTTTTAAAGTTATTAAGAACACGAGTTGGTGCAAGAAGTTGTACAAATTCAACACCGAGAACTCAGCAAATCTCAGAAATTTGAAAAAATCCGTAAATACGACAACACCGCGCGACCATTGGCGTTTGTGTTAGTGGCATTTGTTTTATCTTCGACAGTCAAGATACTGGTTTTGATTGATTTTGTGGCTTATTTGAAAATTGAAACTGGTATCTATATGTTATAATTCTCCGTGAATATCAAAATATTACAGAAAAACACAATTTAGCTCCAGGGCCTTAAAGTACATTGAAGTATATTTACCTGTATGAAGTGTTTTAGTGCGTAAATAGTAGGAAAATATCTTATATGGCTGATTAGCAGGGGTTCAATAGTGCACAGATAAAGAATTCTAAGTATAGTAAAAAATGCAAAAGTAAGCTAAAAACCGATGTTAAAGTTCGAATTACATGTAAATCTATCCGTCTTGTGTACAAAATTCAAAAATCGACGTACCACGACACCAAGTTAATTTTTAGCCCAAAAATGATATTGTTAATACCATGCTAATAATTTCACATATTAAGAGCAGCCTGGGCTATACTGAGTCAGAATCTAAAATATTTGAATTGATAGAACAATTATAAAATCCATAAAAATGCTACTTGCCAAAGAGTATTAGATTTTCAATACCTACCTATACTATGTGGACAATATTTAACACAGTGCGACATCTCACTCTATCCGAATACTTTGCAAATGTTTGTTTTCTGAGAAAACAGACTTATGTGGATAGAAATAAACCCCAACAACAACTATCTTGGATAACGACGTTTACCTATCAAAACATTCAACCGAGATACATTCAGCAGCACGAGCATTTCGCCATAAAGTGTTGTTTACCTTTTGAATACTGGAATTTATCTCTGTCTCCTTGTATTTTCCTGCTACGATTGCTTGGCAACAAGAACACCCCTCACAGAAATCAGACTGCTCTCTCGAGATAATATACTGTTTTCTGATTATGCTATTTACAGGTTACTGCATCGATTTGGTGGAAAAAGGGTAATTGTAATTTCTTACACGGATTCAATAGAAATTATCCAACAACATTGCCCTTTATGACTATATAATAAATCTAGAATCAACCAGATTAGACAGGCCGACAGACCGACAGACCGACAGACCGACAGACCGACAGACCGACAGACCGACAGACCGACAGACCGACAGACCGACAGACCGACAGACCGACAGACCGACAGACCGACAGACCGACAGACCGACAGACCGACAGACCGACAGACCGACAGACCGACAGACCGACAGACCGACAGACCGACAGACCGACAGACCGACAGACCGACAGACCGACAGACCGACAGACCGACAGACCGACAGACCGACAGACCGACAGACCGACAGACCGACAGACCGACAGACCGACAGACCGACAGACCGACAGACCGACAGACCGACAGACCGACAGACCGACAGACCGACATACCGACAGATCACCTGACCGCCAAACCCACTCAATATTTGATTTATATATTCCGAATGGAAACCTGTAGCAACTTTAGTGTGGTTCTGGATGTTGGTAAGTGTAAAGTTGATCCTGTCTGAAAATGAAATACCACATTCTCCAATTAATGCTTGTAGTAGTCAAAGCTTTTACATGGACAATAAACAGAAGATCAAAGGATATAGAATGCGCATCTCGTTCCAGCTATAATGTTTCGATCTACATAAAATAATACCCACACGTTCTTATGAGTATTTAGTATCCACCGTAACTATCAGTTGCAGTGGTAGGGAAAAAATAATTTTAGTAAAGAATCTATGATCTACAAAACCCAAGCTTAGTACCTTAGTACCTATATTGTTGACAGCATTTCAGATTTTCCGTGAGTCCGGTTTCATGGAAAACCTGTGTTTTATAGCACCAAAATAGCTGTATGAGGTACTTGGTTTTCTCAATATATATAGATTGTAACAATCGGGGAACAAAGTCCTCGGTAGTTCATTCCACAACGCTGAAGTTCTCCAAAATAACAACTTTTGGAGGAAGATCGTCCGAGGCATTGGAGGTTCGACCTGGTGTAGAAATGAAGTGAAATACGAATGCTTGAAGACACTTTGCGAGATTAATGCTTTGTTTTGTAGAGTTGTAGCTTGAAGCTCCAAATTACTATATCATTCTCTCCCGACTCGAATATATGATTTCGTAAAATATTTCTGTTAAAGGACACTAAGACAGTACAGGCGTACGCAGTTTATTTTTTAAAGTGAATATCGTTGAATTACTACAGCAATTTTGAACCGTGAAACTGCGTTGACGGCTAGCCAAAGCTAGATATTTGCACATCCGAATGCTGAACTATGTGTGCAACATGTGATAAACGATGGTCTCTATCAAATGGTCATTTTTTACTTGCATTGCGTTATGTTTTGAGATTTTTAGTACTCATACGACAAGGTACGACTCTACGGCTTTCAGCGATGCATGTGTTATGAGACATCAAGAAAACCGCCAATTGGAGTTAGAAGTAAAATAAACAAGGAGGAAAATTACTCGATTCATATGACAAAAATGCTTAACGTTACTAGCGACTAAGTCTTTAGATTCTTGATTCATACTATTCATCTACTAAAAAATAGATTTTTTTCTTCAGTTAAATGTTGTTGCCACTCTCACAAAGCTTTGAATTTTTTTGTAATGAGTTTTCTGGTGTTTTAGTTATTTGAGTAATGAACATCGCATTTGGTATGTTATACTAGGAATTCACGAACAAAATTTAAAGCAAACAAATACTAATTGTAAGATAAAAAAAATAGCTAAACTTATTATTAATAATGAGAATTTGTTTTCAAAGAAGCGGTTGACGCCTTTAAGAATGAAATAAACAAACTAGAGCCAGAAGATTGGAGGAAATGTTTTCATCAGTCGACTGTGGAGGAGAATGCGTTATAAATATTTTTTTTTGTAAATTAGATGTATTTTACATACCTAGGCCTTGCTCATAGAGAATAGCCACCTTTACGACAAGGATCATATAAGCGCGTTGTCCCCAGGTCCCCAAGAGGAGGAAGGTAGCATTGTTGCCTGGGGTGTTGAAGTGAAGTGGAACTGTTCACATTCTACACTGTTTCATGCCGTTTCCTTAGTCTTGCTTCAGATATTCAGTGGGTAACACTTCTATCCATTTTCTTTTTACCTCATAAGTCCTCGGTGGGCGTGGATTCTAGAATCCTTAGGGCCCGGATTATATCTCGACGGCTGTGCTGCCCCCCTTATCTAGCAACGCCAATGAGCGCATCCACCGTGCGACGTCCTGGAAATCATTATTTCAAGTAGCTTCATTATTCCTGAACAGGGACTCGTTCATTTTTGCATCCTCTAGAAAAAAAGAGAAAACATGGCACATAAAGGCCACCGGTGGAGTAATGAAAAAGCACCTGGAATTCCGAGACTGGCTTAGCAAACTCAAGTGCATGCCTGGTACGCTGGGTACATGCCAGATGTAAGTGCGTTTTTACTTTATTGAGTTGACCCTGAGATGTAAAGCAAGGAACATGTGCACACGTGCTTAAATTAACAGCAGTTGCAGTTTCTCAGTTTTTGGTGTATTATACGTGAATTTCCCACATAGCCAAAGTACGGATTTTCTTTTACAGCTAAAAATTTGCAGTTACTTGAGTAAATTGGAGGATCTATGTAGGTTATAAGGTCAAATAGATTAATGCTATAGTTCACACGTTCAGTTTAGAAATCGACATATCAGTTTTTTATCATTTGAAATCAGATTTTGAATATATTACAGATAGCGAGACATAATAAAGAAAGTTCTGTTTTTAATATTCACAAAACTTCCAAGATTCCGAAAATATAATATTTTGAAAACATACTTCGACTGGATGAACCTAAAATTCAAACAGTGTCCAAAAAACTGAATCAACCGACTTGACTACATCTTGTGAGGAGCCAAAAAGGAAATTCAACGATCATTTATGACTAATTTTATTAAACTGTATTAGTAGTTACTTGAACAAGTGAATCTAATTAGCCCCGTTGTATTTATTTGATAAACTTTATCCACGACCTGCCATCTCAAACGTTTGCAGATCAAACGGAGGCAACACCAACATTAAACGACGTTATTTATAGTTCAGAATCCACTGCTTAACAGCCCCCGCCCTCCCAAACTCTGAACAATGCACTTGAGTCCCCCCCACATGTCAATTCTGGATATGCCAGTACAAGTCAATTTAGTCAGACTTATTTCAGGTGATAGAATGTACCTTTAGGATTATTAAAAATTTCCGAAAACAACTCGGTCGTAGTGCCGTCTTACAGGTATTTAGAAGTTTCTTCGAATGTGCCACTGATCTTCTATGTGTTCTTTTACACTTAATTTTTCATTTATTTCACTTTGATAAAGGATGACAAGTCCACAGATACGTTTAGAAGAATTATCTGGTCAATCAAGTTTTTTTTTAATTATGCATATGTATATAGCAGTGGCAACAACAGCTTCTTATTACAGGGGTGACAAGGAGGAACCAGATATTTCTTGGGGGCTTAAGCCTAACGAAAGTCTAATTATCTTCTTCATCTTGCACCGACAATATTCGAACTCCGAACAGCAAATAAACAAACCTATTGGAACCACTAAAGCATTTGGAATGATGATCGGTGACCCGGCCGACCCGTAGTGTGTAACATAATCTTTAATTCCTGCTTATTTCTCATTTTAGGGTGGAGCGATATTTATTTTGGAGTGGTCCATGCCCCCTTTAGCATGTTTTCCTGTTTATATGAGTTTTTTTGTTAAATGGGCTAAGAGATCATTGAATATCTCAAGAAACACCCTGTATTCCTTAACAATACAGATTAATTATAGATAAAGCTAAACCGTTCATGCCGCATAGCTATGTTAAACAAAGAAGTTGCCATGCACAGCTTACTCCACTGTATATATTTGCCTTTCACGTGGAAGTGGAAAGCAGTCTCCAATAAATTAAAGTTTATCTGTAAGCAGGTTAGATACGGCTGAACACACCTGCGATTTACACGGCTCTCTAATATAGATAAACATCATCGCTTTGTGTTTGGTGGGTTTGCTGAAATTTATTTTTTTTTGTTTATTTATCCCTGCCATATGGTAAAACCACAGTGATGATAATTGAAAGAGTGATCTAAGCAGCAGAACCGTTTTTCATTCAAATATTCTTTCAGACCTTATGGCAATATTTGTGAAGTTTGTTTATTTCAAATTGAATCACATTTCATTTTAGCTAGCACCTATGGACTGTCTGCGGCTTCATATATAAAAAAAATCACTTAAGTATATATCACGCCGCTCATATTTCTCAAGGAAGATGAGGGGTGTCCACGAAAATTGGCTCTTTATGGTGACCTAGTTTTATAATAGATTTAATAGCTGAAACACTATTAAAAATAAGTATCTACTGTTAGAGTATAGTCACAAATTAGATCTTGATCTATTGATATGTTGTCAGATCTGACGCGAAACGACTCTTTCATCTATTATTTTGGATATTGCTTTGAAAACCCTCAAACGCGTAAGTAGCACAATTTTTCAAGAGTTCCTCTTATTTCAATAACACTGCTTGGAACTTCTATTGTCTTGAGGATTTTTTCACAACGTTCCGAATAATATAGTTTTTTCCATCATGTTCAGGTGAAGACACCAGATCAATCAAAACGTTGTGAAACACAAAATTTTCATGATAACGGAGGTCCAAAGCAGTGCTATTGAAACATCTACATTGTCTTAAAATGTCAAACAAGTCCTCCTATTAATAATAGAACGATGCAATGCACTTTTTTCTGCGAAAGGCTACAATTCCTTAGCTTCATACGATTATATTGTTACTGAATTGTGAATAAGCTAGAGCAGAGTACCCATAATAACGATTGGCCTTTGACTATGGTTGCTTTGACACTTAAAATTGCTAGATAAAACTGATTATCGATCAAAAAAGTTGTGAAATATTTATTCAATGCTTTTTGACTACGCCCAAAAATGCTTGAAACAAACATAAAGTTACTGCTTTATACTGCTGAGTTGGCCTACGTCACCCAATTCAATTCAAATTTACTCAAAATTAAAGTGAGATGACAGAAAAAAATATCCTCGGCCCAAGCTACCTATTGGAAGACTAATAGGCTAATTCACCATCCGTGATTGTATCAATTCACTGAAGGAAAACTATAAACAACATTTTGGAGTTATAATAGTCTAGAATTGTTTTTGATACAGACGGGGCTTGAACCCGTGTCTCCAGCATTACATGCTGATATTTTAACCCCTCGGCCACTGCATCGTCGTGGCCAGGTGATCTAAATCTAATAAGGTACATGCCATCAACCTTTCCGAGTTTAACTCACTCCAAGTTGCCCACATGGAGAACACGCCACTCAGGCCAGTAATTATTTAGCCAGCCTTACCAGAAGTTTTAGATACGAAATCAGCATTGAATGCTAAAGACACAGATTTGAATCTCGTCAGCTTCAAAATCTGTTATGTGCACGAAAATTGTACTCATAACATAAAAATACAATTTACATACATACAAGTTGGTGCAATAAGAAAAATGTTTCTCGATTTTTCTCACATCAATCTTGCATCTTGAATTTGCCTTTTCAATCTTCATACTGGTCAAATACTCACTATCACCTCCTAGTTAGATAAACAGCTTTCCTCTTACTCCCGTCAGTTCACAGTTGTTTCAAACTGTTTGCTTTCCTTTTCTGAACAAAGGAAATCGCTGGTAACGGAGTTTCAAACCATGATAATATTTTGTTGGCTTAATGCATGAAATTTGCCTGGGTGAAAATTTACACACTAGAAGCACATCATGCTCGAGTAATTTTTAGCAGGCAGGGGAAGACTGTTTCTGCAGCACGCTGGTTTTCCTTCTGGAGGGAGAGGTTTGCATAAAGCATAAAGGAATACTAAGTGAGTTTGCTTGTAGACTAAAGAAAGATCGTGTTAACCCAGATTAAGTTTGGGATTGACTTCACTTAGTTACGTTCCATGGAACAAGGATTTGTAATAAATCTTTGTACAATTCACTTATTTTTCATACAGACCAGGCTGATCATTGTAGCTAGAAACTATCCACCAAGCAACGTTTTATTCTGTAGGCACTGATAGGTACGAACTTTGTTCTAATAAACCTTTTCCAATGGTAGTTCTTCCACTGACTACGTTAGCAGACCACAGGGGGTTGTTGTGTTTTGAACATATCGTTTAAACCATAGTGATCCAAACATGTTTGAAATAAAGCCTCTTGATTAATTATTTTTTAAAAGCGTTTAATACGTACAATAAGCACTTCATAAGAGTTCTTGCCAATGGAAGGTAAACCACTTGAACATGTGAGTCAAGTGGGGCCTCTCAAACATCGCGCGATTTATTTGTTCGAATCTTGTTTGGTGGTCAGTTGTTTTAATCACATTTTGAAAAATAAACGTAGGTCCGATTTCAACACCCATCTTCAAACGTTGCGCACTATGGCGCTGCCCATCGGCAACCTACTAAGTCAAGGTCAGGCGAGTGTTTCAGGTCTGTCTCGCTTTGGCAGTTGCTATTTCTTTTTCATAAAGGATATTACATAATATCTCAGACTGCCGTTCAACGGCCGGTTTCGGAAAAGAAATATTGTTGAAAGAAGTGTTCTCTTAACACTATACCATTACCAACTGTCACAATTTTGTAACCCGCCTGCGACCAGACCTACTGGGAGAGACAGCGTTGACACATTTTCTGGTGAAACCGAAAAGTGGTCCACTTTCTCTTTCGACAGAAAAAGAACACTGGTGTAAATTATTGCTGGTTAGATATAAAAATCCTCCAAGTTGCTTGGGTCCATTTCTATAACCTTGTCCCTTCATAGCATGCAGAAACCACCGTTTCCTACTTCAAAGCGTAAAAAAGGACCATTACGTCGAGGTAGTAGGTACAAGACATAACATGAACTGGCGGAGGTGTCGTTATTCTTGTTTACGTCGGACGTGGCGCACTACAGCGCGGCGAAATGAAAGGCGTTTCCTTCCAGGAAATATTCAATTATGCCTTTATTGTACCAGCGATTTGCATTTTTATACAACGATGTAGTCACCGAGGTAGAATGCGGGAACGATTCGCGAATATTTTATGCCTCGGTGAGCTAGCTGTGTGCTAACCGTTAATATAGTGTGTCTGCTGAACAGAAGGAGACAATCAACGTATGAGATTGTGCCGGTTTCTCAAGCTTGGGAACTGTGCACACCACCTGCTCAATGCTGCTTTATTTTGCAGTCGCCTTTTCGCAGAATGGATAGATAATAGTTAATAAATTTATTGTAGATTGTAGATGCTCTTACTTGGTGAAACTCTTTCATCATGCAGTAAAATAATTTTGTATTATCATATGTCATAATTTTGTATAGCTGCTTGCTACCGATGCTACTGGGGGGGGGGGGGGGGTGCGTTGCCACATTGTGTATTCAACTGTGTCTTCAATACACAATAACTTTATCTGCATAATAAGTTACAGTTTCAGAAAACAAAGAAGTGCCGTCTGAGTTATAGAGGCTCAGCAGACGGAAGACAGGCAGACCAGTGTCATGGTGTTTCGCGATTTATATGTTATAAGAAATGAGAAAATACAATATCTCGTTTTTGATTTTCTTGATTAAAATTGGCGATGGAAGTATAACACTCTTCAACAAATTGACTACTACGTATTCTTGTACTAAATGATTTTCAGAAACAAATCCATTTACATTACAATTCAGTAATGGTGACCAGATAGGTTGTATGGTACAAAATGAAGATATTATATATAAAGATACATTAACGACATTATCTGATCTCGCTCTATGATAGTTTACTTAAGTTATGGTCTATTTGAACTAATAAAATTATATTTTCAATTTCAAATCTGATTCTAAAGAAATATACTCTTCGCAACTAAGATTCAATGTTTTTCTAACAAGAATTCCATATTTTTTTGTAAATTTATCATATTTGCAACGAAGCGCGATGAACCCAAACATCCTAGTATTTAATTTATGTCTCGGAATGAGCTATTAAAAAATGTTTGACTGTTGTATCTCATACAGGTGTAAAGGTGTTGCTGTGAAATGTGTGATATGTAAGTTGTGGATAGACTCTAGTATATCTTCTGGCTTAAGTACAGGTACATATTTCTTATATTTTGTTTATCTCTACAATTAATTTCAAAGTTCAATCAGGAAAAATACTGTATACTTTAAATTGGTATACTTTCGACACTTTCTTTGTTCTTCTTTTTAAGGTTGAGGAACCAACAGTGGCTTTGGGAACAGTTCATCAATTCCACTGAATGCTTATACTAATACTCTCCAATGAATCCTCCTAGAAAAATATAATTTTATATTTCCACCAAAACTATGAAATACTTCATTATAGTATTCTTATAGGCTAGATCTGTTTTGTGCCAAAATTATCATCTGCTCAATTCAAGATTTTGGTATTATTACTTCTGAAACATTGCCAGTATGAACTGAAAATATTTACTCAAGTTAACTCACTATGATCAAAAATACAGTATTCTTATTTCAAGATTACCATAGCTTTTCACATATAGGAAGATTTGATATACTTGAATAAAGGCACATATTCTACTCTTATTTATTTTTATGGGTTTAATTCCATAAATAGTTTAATTATTTAGCCAATTATTTGTGAAATACGAGTGTATTTAATAGAAAACGTGAATCGATATCTTACACAGCCGATCAAACGTAGTCAACACTTATTACCAGACTCGGGCATATAGTTTTTAGAAAAGCTAGCTATGTACACCTTGTGCTACACATTATAGTCTAGGTGTTAATAGAAAGCTGCAATAAATTGTAAGAAAAATATAAAAATATTCAATTATTACGATTTCTTATGATGTGGTGTCGGTCTGCCTGTCTGTCTGTCTGTAAAGCTCTATTGTCACAGCATAATTTCAGCCAACGCAGCTTTGACTGATGCCTTTTAGCAATAAAAAATAGCGTTGATGCTGCATTTTCCGTGCTAGGATAGTTCAGAATAAAACATTCTCATCGAATTTTGAAGCTAAATTAGGTATAAAAATGTATAATGAAAACACATTAGTGTGATGCATCTTCACACCAGGAACATAACTCCACCTGCTTTACGAGAGAAAACGCAAGATACTTGCAGTCTCAATAAAACAACATAAACGAACAAACAAACAGATTTCCACATTTGGGATTCAAGGACAAACAAAAAAAAATGGAAAATCTGCATTGTCCATCTGAATCCTTGAGGACCATTGATTAAATTTCTCCTCGAAACAAATTATAATCTACTGAAAATTTGAAAAAACGATCATGATTGATGTAGATTGTAGATGTTCTTACTTGATGAATCTCTTCCATCATGCAAATGAAATACTTGTATAATTAACACACAGTTTCACAAATGAAACCCTCTTACAGTGACGCGTTTCGATTTATAAGACTGTTTGATTTGTGAAACTGTGTATTGAATACATAATAATAATTGTTTTATCTGAATCATGATTGAACTTTATAAGATCAGATTCTCTTCATGCATTTGTTATTATTAGCGAAGCATGAAAACCTGCCTCCATTTTAACCAGTGTATCTGCGTAGAGATATAAATTGAAAACATGGTAACAGACAGGTATAATGATGGAAAACTTCCTGCTTAGATAACAGTTCACTTTCTATCGCCAAACAATTACACATGTAGTCAGAATGGCATAAGATCCCTTAATCCTGGAGAGACGGGTCAAAGTTTCATTTCATACAGTAGGCCAAGTTATATCTTGAGGATTTATAGGGCAAAATGAAGCTGAAAATCCCAGCGAAACTTTCTATAATAAAAGTTTCTTTGTTCTTCTTACGAATCTGAAAGTCGGGCGAAAAAATTGTATGGCGTGCGTAGCGTGACCAAAGAAGTAAACCAACGTCGGAGTGAATAACCGGGCTTTTTGCATGTCAACGATACCGGGATTATGACCTATTAGTTACGGAGTAGAATGACATGTTGCAGTTTGGCTTGTGAACCGGTTGCTGTGGCATAATTTTTGATATCGTTATAATGATATTCGCTACTGTAACTTCTGTGTGTCGAATCAAATAACACTTAAATTATATAACTAAAGACAAAACGTTCAGTTCAGCACTCAGTGAACACATTTGAGTAACAGAGCATAGTGTTAAATGGGAGCAAGTTTCTGTAATCCACATAGAAGATCGTGATTTCAAGGGGAAACTCAAGCAGTATGCCATCATAAAGTTGTAGGTTGATTGCATTTCTAATTACTCAGTAGACTGTGACCCATTTTGATCGAGTATGCTTCAGGAAAAGATCCAATCCATCTGGTAACCAGAATGTGTGTGGTTCAAGTCCTACAGTACGCCAGGGGGTTTTCCGCATTTTAGTCTGTATTATTCCTGTGGCGTTAATAGAATCCTTTGTATTACTTTATTGGCTTACAACATATTCTCTTTTAGCCTAGATAGCGAGAAGGGGAAATCTATAAAAAATGAATTTTCCGTCCGTAGACGAGATTTGGATGTAGCTGTAATTTTACTTACAAATTGGTGTTCCACTTGAATGATTATTATATGAATTATTGAAAAAATATTCTTTGTCGACCGATTCCGTTTAATACCTCTATTATCTTTCGGTCCAACCGCATTTAAAAATCTATTCTTTATGAAATTCTCTAATAAAAACGTGGTTATTGAGGTCACCAGGTGCAACTGTTAACGTAAACGTACCCTCAAATATATTAACAAGTTTTTTTCACTATTGTCATATTCTAAAATTACTACACGCTGAAAATTGTTGAAGATGGTATGCTTAGTACTTCGATATTGTACAAACTTCTTTCTTCTAAATTATTCTAATAGCTATAAGCGAATTTAACAAAAAAGGAACCTATTGTTAATGAAGCATCAAACAAGCAATTGCTCAAAAAAATGTAATCAGCCGATGTTGCGGGAGTTTTCTCAAAGTATCATATACTCATATACAGCCCTCCGTGTTCAGTTTTTCAATAAACTTCTCTAGTGTACGGAGTAAAAGTCGTTTTTTATTATTATTATTATTATTATACTTGAAGTTAACATGAACGGAGTTATTAGAGGAAATAGATAAAAACTAATATTTTCATTAACTTTTAATCACAAAATCAGGCGGATTGTCAGTTTGAAAATGAGCTTAGACCCAAAACAATGCGGTTTCAAAAATAATATGGCATATGGACAAAAAATTTATTCAAAATTCCTCCCCGTTTAAGATATTTTACAATATATGCATCCTCTATCGACAAGTTATTTACGGGAAACATGAAAATCGATAACCACATGATTTTTGCCACTAAATGGTGAAACACTATACAATAAACAAGAGATTACAAGATATTAAGCACTTGCTGAAAAAAGACAACCTTATCGATGTTCAAACCTCACAATAATATGTATCAAATCTGATCCCCTTAGGTAGCACGACCCACGATGTGCCGTCTGCATCAACACAAAAGGAGGTCCTCAACTATAATAACTGCACTATCCGAGGTGAAATGGCGTGTTGTAAGTCACCAAACGTTATTACATTTTATGATAACAAGCAGTGATGAGGAAGGATGTGATCGACTATAACAGTATTTTGGTGTTTCCTGTGAACGAAATGTCGCTAACCCCATACCGAAACATGAAAAGCCCTCAGAATACGTGCAGCAAGGGTAGCTTAAGGGATTTACACTGGAGGGGAAAAATCGTAAAATTTTGTGGCGATATGATATAAAGGAATAAGGGATGAAGTTATTTGTTACGAAGGATGTGTTGGATCTTATCGTAACCCTGCATATTTTCGCGCCTGAGGAAAGTAAGGATTTCTCATTGTAGTGATTTTGATGCATGAGGTGTCGTTTATACTCAGTTTAATTGTGGCGTTCCAAGAGATATTTATTTATAAATCTATATTTTACTTTCTTAACCTTTCTGACAACTATTCGTGACAATTTTTTCAATGAAATTTCTAAAAATAATTCTGTAGTTGTATCCTCAGGTTCATTATATTCATCGATCCCAGAAGTTGAGGATACTTTTCCACTGTAAATTATATTAACAGTAACGACTACTTTACAGGTCATACTATTATTGGAATACTAGTCACATGTGCAAGGATGTGATCCGAAGCAATTAGGAAGCTTTTGGGGTGAATCCAAAAAAAGAGCAATACGTCTGGTAGATACATCTAACATTAGAAAATCACCTCCACAGTCTAGAACACCAATGGGAGGCGGTCGCTATTCTATAGAGATCATGAAGGATGTGAGACTGAGCTCCCAATAACAACAACTAGAGCTACAAGCACAGCAAACACTAGAGAAGCCCAAGAAGCTCATGCTCATTAATTCGACCTCCAAACAGCTGAAATGCGTCTATAAAATCATGTGACGTTCTGTGTAGCATCCATTTTCTGTCTCTATCTATAAGAGTTGATAATAAATTTTAAACGTTAAGGTTAACGATTGATATAAAGCAACCCTAGGTAGTCTGATTTTTAACATGATATTTTAACTATTATCTGAAATGGAATTTAGATCTATATTTTAGAATGAGAGAGCTTGGCTGCTACGTTCTTTCAACTATATTGTAGGGATTAGAAACCTGGAAGCTTGTAGCGTTTGCAAACATGTGTGACCGCAAAATGCTGCCAATCTCATCGGTAGACCGAGATATAAACTTGAAGGTTCTTTGAAGAGATTACAAGATTTATCTAAAAAAAGAACTTGACCGAGCCTAGAGATAAAAAGAAAAATAATTGTTAATAACTCTACCTTCAATACCGCGATTTTCAAATATTATACTTTCGGAAGTTCATCAAATCACATACTGGTTACTGAAATTAAGCGGTAACAAAGCATCAACTGACAAACGACGGTAGCGAGTTCAGATCTTCGTCAATAAACCTCAAAAAATGTATTAATTAAAATTGAATAGTTAGTGAGTATTTCATACAAAGATAGATGGGGCTTCACAGCACAATTGTTCATGTTTGCTCAAAGTGTTAGAGTTACGGGTGTAAATGTAAAGGTGCACGGACGCCGTCCAGCAAGTGATTCTATTAACTCGTTCGCCACCTTGCAAAGGAACCTGTTCTGCGTTTGTTTGAGTTGTTTCGTTTTCCAGTTGTTATGTAATGACGTAATCAACGGGAGAGTGTCAAGAGAATTTAAGTGTGTTGTTGAGAGTTTGTATTTCATGTAGGACTTGTGGGACAGAACAGACGTATGTTGATTCCTTTATAGTAGTTTGCCAGTTCAAACTGAAAAGCTAATATTACGTTAGGAAAATATACTCCACTGCATTTAAAACTAAAATTATCTATAAAGCAAATCCTAGATAGGTTGTATTTTTGACATCCAAGGTATTGTTTAGCAGGAATTAAAACCACCCGAGATGCTGCATTTTCACGAAGAAGTTCTCAGGAGGCTATACAAGGGGGTTTCTCTTATCAGGAGCGCCATAAAAGGCACCTAAAGGCTTCATCACGCGCCCAGTCACACCGCCTTCTCAGCTAGCTACCAGATCCTGCCTCTTCACAGCCCCGACGTGGGACCACCAGACTTTTCCATATTTCCCTACCTCGAACAAGCCCTAAAAAGTAGACGTTTTTGACCCCACATAGCCCCATCACTGTTCTACGGACAATCGTTTCAAGTCCTATTTGCAGAGAATGTAGATGTAGATGTATTTTATTGGAGCTTAAAATAATTTCATCCTCCAGCATTCAAGTGATTGCATTACACATTGCTCTAACGTTTTTCTCTTGCTTGCAGGTTTCCCTCTGAGCTGCTGTGAGATCTCAGTCACGAAGTTGTAAGTATAACAAAGATTTTGTGTGTAATACCTGTTACCGTTTTCTTGAACTTAAAAGCGACATAACTGTATTCGCAACTTCGTAATGTAGACTTTATCTTTTGAAACTTGGCTTTCAAGAGATGCCCGCTACTAGGTACTATCGAAGTTGGACATATTCTGAATGTTATTGAATAGGTACTCCTTACAATGTGTTTAGAGGTTTCTAGATTGTAGCGTTGCAGCTAAACTCCCACCACACTGACCTTGTACAATATATTCAGTTTTCAACCTTGGAACAATTTTCAAATAAGAACTGACGCCCCTCGCCCCTCACCTTCCAATGGAAGTTGACTACATCTGAGACTCATTGTAAGAGTTTCCGTACAACCAAAACTGCAGCTTTAAATGTAAAAGTAGCATTTGCTCAGCCCTTTCCTTCCTGTTTTGCCTACACTTATCTTTGACACATTCTGGTCTCTGGGCAACTTGACACAACAGATTTTATCAACCTTAGCATCCGTAATTGCAATAAAACGATTTTGGAGTGAGATTTCAAAATTTTCATCTTAAGCGTTCACCTGCCTTAGTGATGCTGTCAAAAGGAAATTATAGATTATGCAGATGCAATTAGAACATTACAAAATTCCAACGGGACCTTCTAGGAACATTAAACTGCGGAGTATTATAACAAACCTCAGGAATGAACATCAATAGCTGTATCTACCAAGTAGATGTAAGGATTGAAGAACACCGACTCAACACCCAGCGAATATAGATATTGAAGTTCGCAGTAGTTAACCACTGGCAGCTTTTATCGTCAATAACAAACACGCTCATAGCATACCAAGCATATAAATAAATCCAATATGGTAACCACTCGTAATAAGCACTAAGGCTGGACAGAAATAGCTTGAATAAGAACGAGACGTGACGAAAAAAGATGCCAGCAGAAATCAATGTCCATGAACCGGATCTTCATCTGAACCAATCAGGTCTAGCCAGACCACTGACACAACAACCGAAGGAGTATAAACAGCAATCGAAGGGAGAAATTCGCCAACTGACCTGAAGACGATTGAAGATAGTAACGAAACATTACACTCACAGTATGACAATGGAAGCCCAAAGCACAGAAATGCCAATAGGAGCATCCATAATGTTCGATGTGCAAAACGATTTACATTCCAATGTGATTACAACAGGGAGAAAAACAGAGAGAACGAGAAAAAACCCACCATAGAATCAATCAGCCTAGGGTGGTCAATGCAATAGCCGTCCAACAAATGATGTGTCCACTGGCATTAATGAGGGTAGCTGTATTTCCGTCGCATTTTGCACGGACATTGCTGTCGCATCATCCAGTAATACTGGCTACACGGATGGATTCGAAATTGAGTTCTGTTAGAGAAAGGGTTGATTGAAATATGGTGCGCATGTTTGTCATTATAGAATAAGATCAACAAGCCTCCAGACCTACATCAGTTTAACATCATTTTACTACGTCAAAAAAATACCCTCATCCTTCCATACTCAGCCCCAATTTTAACCTTATAAAGACAAACCTAGTGTCAAAGTTTTATCATAGGCTGAAAAGTACTCTCTGATGGATGGTGTCAAGGACAAGTTACAGACAGACAGACATATCGATAGAAATGTAACATGGTTTTTCGTGATCCGTGAGAATCAAGAAGGCATAGTAGTATGTCGATTTCAAATTTTTTCGCGATTAACCAATTGGTGTGAGGAGTAATACAACTGCTTTATTCTGCGGAGGGGCTCTGAGCACTGCTTTTCCTGAAGCACGCCTCTGGCCATCTCAGCAGCCTTCAGCACATACCAACGTACACGATGGTCGTTGTAGCCCCATTTCCCATCGACGTGCAATAAAATAAGCCGCTAAATCGAAACCCGATACTAGAATTTTCGCTGGCAAAAGGGCATACACAGGAATAACACGATCCAATTTGTTGTGGATGGTACCTTGTAGCAGAGGATGGAATGGATGTATTATTCGCAACAACGAGGCACGTTTTTATGATTGATTTTACCTCCCTACACAATGCTCCAAATTACCGAACAGCTTGTCGGAAGATGGAAATATTATTAGATTCTTCAAGAAGCTCGTATGTATATAGTTTCAGCAGTTTTCATCACGCAATAAAATTTTGCAAAAATATAATGGCGGATCAATTTTGCTGGAAATCATTCAACTTAGCTCAACAAGGATGCGTCAATTTGAAAATTTTCAACCCTTAATATCTCCTCTCCGTAGATATTAATAAAAATTCGTCACTTTTGTACTCAGGTGGCCAAAAAATATATGAATCCTCCGTTGTTTAATCTTTTAGGAATAGTAGATGTTAAATATAAAGTAGATTGAGTGTCACATCGTTTTGAAGTCCGATTAATTCTCTTTCCAGAAATAGACCAATTCATTCATCTTTAACATTTTTAAAGAGGTGTTATCTACCATTAATGGACCAAAGTGTAGTTCAGACGTTTGATTTCTTATTTGGTGGTTGTTTTACTTAGAAATAATAACATTTGCTTTGCAAGAGATAGTTTTCTAAAAGGACATAGTCTGCTCACCTGTTTCTGAAATCGCCACCAAATCAAGAACAGAAATAAAAATCATGTAAATTGTTTTTAAGCCAGAGTAAGCTATTTTCTGAGTTTCTCTTCTAGTGACATTTTCACTGAATATCTGAACAAGTACAACTGAATCAACATACAATATATTATCCTAAAAATATGTTGGAACACCATTTTGTTTAAAATACTGCTATTTTAATAATATTTTGTAATCAAGAAAAGTTGTATTTTATCTATGAAGCACCTCAGAAATGACAAAAATAAAAAAAAACACCATTCACTAAATGCAAATGGACTACCATCCAAGTTTATTTGATACATTTTCCATATTAACTTCGGACCCAGGTCAGGAAAGTGTCACCTCAAAACATTTTTTTTTAAATTACCTAAAACCAAGAAACATCGTTACAAGCAAGTCGAAATACGTATACTTTTTGGAAGGCAATTTCCTTGAAACTGATATACAAGAAATAATAAATTAGATTGATACTGAACAGACAATAAAACGCGCTTCAAAATGATATACGTCGTGACCCCTTTCCTGTTCAAGATTTTGAGGTTAATTTTACCTGTTTTAGTGGATAAAATTTCGAGGATTGCATCTTTGTAATTTTTCACAGGTATACCGGGTGGTTCATTCAACTTGAGACAGCCTTATAGTGTAAAAACAGTAAGTTTTTGAAATAAAACGTTGAGATGACAGTTCTTGAGTGTAATTATGACTTTTATTTTCGACATTGAAAGAGCTTACAAGGTTTTCTCAAGACCAACCATGTTTTTTAATGGAAATATATATCTTTATTGTGGAATCGTACCCAACGAGAAAATAAACAGATATTTTTTGTTCGCATAATTTTGAAATCCGATTGCAACTTCAGTAGATACAAAATACAATTTATCAGAAATGTTTTTCTTTTCACGAAAGCAGAAATAACGATTATCATACGGGAAAACTTTAAATTTATTATAGCAAATGTTCAAAATGGTCAACTTCAATACACTTACCAATCCATTTTATAAGGTTGACACCCAAGAAACCTTTCTTCACTGAGCACTTCTTATGCGTCATGTCATATTTTCCAATGTAGTGGGAGCTTTTCAAATAGACAACTCCTTTCAGTGGCCCCATAAGAAGAAATCGAGAGGGGTTGAATCTTGTGACCTAGCAGGCTTCATAACGGGACCGCCTTGTCTGATCCATCGACTATGGTATTCCCGATTCAGTACTCCCGGAAAATTCTGGCACAATGAGCAGGGCAACCATCTTCAGTAAAACACATACTATATAGTATATAGTATATAGTAATGTTCTGCAATAAAAAATATATGTTCCTATCAAAAAAACATTATTGACCTTGAAGAAAAATAACGTGAGAACGCTGTCAGAGTCGAAAATAAAATTCATCATGAACTCTCCCCCATTGCATCCAAGAACCTGAACGTTTTCTTCAATTAATCACCGTTTTCGCGCTATACAGCTGTCTCAGGTTAAATAGACAACCCGGTATATCAAGGAAGGGAAGTTTTCAAATTGGCACCCTGTACATCTTCATGCGTTGTTGATAATATTTCGAGCATCTCACCTGCAACACCTGGCGGCACAAGATCACACTACCATCGACTAGCCTATGTACCGGTTAATTGTGGTATGTATACAGTTGGTAACAAAACCCTAGCATACACATAAATAATTTACCATAGCGACCCTAAAGATAATTTTATGATGTGTGTAATGGTCGTGTGTACAGATAATGTTATAACAATTTTATTTACAGTTGTGGGTTGCATATATTGTGTTGCTAGAATTACAGCATAATGCGTATTCTAAAATTTATGGTATATTTGTGCCTTCGCAATGGTATATGCTGTTTCAGTTTGAAATCGATCATTAGTAATGTGTTTTGGGTGATTTACAGTCGGGTTACATACAGGCTTACATATAATAATCATTATTGTGGTCACACGTAATTCATACTACTTTCCTACATAATCAAGTGAGCAGCCTTGAAAATTCATTCATAAATATCATAGAAACACTATTTTAATATGTGTCTGCTAGTAATTGAACGATAGCCTTATAGCACGACTAAAATAATAACCTAAATGTGAAATGATTTCAGAGAGCTAAAATTAATTTAAATTAAATAACTACAGTTGAAGTTGCTGCCTTGGCAACTGCTTGTTATTCTGGACGTTATATGTTATGTTAATTAGAATTATTTTGGTTTTGTTTAATTGTCGCTTTGATCTCACATCCAAGATTAGGTTCCGTGGTTCATCTATTTTAGCTAGTAGTTTTCATTTATTTTCTGTATAAGCTTTTAAGACTCGTTGCCATTTTCTTACATTTTTCATGTGATGTCTTACTTCAAAGAGACTTTATTCAGTACGTCAATATTTTTCTGCATTGCTTCAGAATATTCATCTAGGTGCTTGAAAAAATATTTTGGATAAATGACAGGCGTTCGCCTTTTTTTAAAATCATAGTTGCAATTCAAGTTGGATAAATGGCACTGTGAGCTAAAGTTCATCTTAAATCAGTTATACAATCAGTCTAAAGCTTCACATAACCGTACCACGTAACATACAGCGCCAATGTTGCAAGGAAAAGCAGAACACATGCCCTATAAAGCGCTCTAAAGTTTTGAGTAGCCGAAGTATAAGTTGAACGGAATTAACGGGTCATTCCACGTCAGTTGTCAGCCAATTTTGTTGTGTAACGGTTCCGTCCGCCTAAATTAATGTCGAACGGAAGAAGGACATTACGTGACCAGTGCGGCCGAAATATTTTGAAATGGATTGTTTCGTCCAGGCCTGTAACATTTTATCTTGCACTGATGGGCGCAATTGCGACAAATTTCGAATTCGGGGAACTGCGTTGTCCTGGTGTCTCATGACGAGAAACCATGTCAATCATTTCCGTCAGTCTGTCTGTCTGTCCGGTATAAATTAGGCCTAGTGTAACCTTAAAGCATTACTCGAATTTAGATGAATCTTTCGTACTACTTTTCTGACAAGGACAAAGAAATTGTGAATGTTTCAAAAGTTGTGATTTCGGACTTCATTGTATATATAATTTTGAGTATCATGACGTTTCGATTGATTTACTACCTTTAAAAGTCTGCAGTTTCCTAATCGAAACGCCGTGACACTCAAAATTATATGAACAACAGAAGTACGAAACACAACTTTTGAAAAGACCATAAAGTTTTTGAGCATTAGAAAATCGGCGCAGCAGACGAAACAAGCTTAACGGAATAGCTCATACTTTGTTTTTGGACGCTTCCGGGATCCTTGAGCATTTTCCAAAATGTTTTTGGGTGGATGAAAGGTTGGGGTTGTATATGGGGAAGGGAGAGTTTAAATAAGTAGGTGTTCTGGGAGTACATTCTACAGTTAATAGAATTTTCACGCTACTATAACTCCATACTTCTTGGGCACATATTATTGTTGACACATATTTATTCAAATCACCAAGACGATGAATCCTTCTCAGTAGCTGTGAATTTGAATTTTACGACGAGGTTAACTCATAAGACATCTTGGGGCTCATTTGTACCATTTCTGTTTTAGCGACATTTACTACAAATTACTAGATTTTAACCGAAGAAAGATTGATGAGAGTGCTGTTCAATCTCTTAAAAAATTGCATCATGTAGCTTGTCCCTGCACTTGAAGTGCAATTGTATCAGTTTGTTGAAGCTTTTGATCATATTTTAGAGGAAATGTAAGAAAGCTTTGAAATTTCTGGAATTCATACAAGATTTAAAGCTCTCCAATATTTTTTAAATTCAATCTAAACCATCAGTAGTTATAAGGTCCGAAACACATTCGGACAGACCTAATGGAGGACCCTGTGAGCAATTTTGATGCTTTCCCCATCCGAATGTGTACCTACGTCTCATTAGGCTTTTTATGACCGTATTCGGATTTAGTGTACGAAGTTTCGTTCGCTCTTGGCCTAACTCTCAGAACTTCACTGCAGAAAACACACATCTACTGATTGCAGGTTTCATTCTAATCCGCTCTTGAAAAGCTTAAAAAATGAATGAGTTTTCATCAGAAACTAGTACGAAATGAGTAAAAAACAGGTGGAGGCGAGTTTTCGTGTAGAACTAGAATTCTCGCGCGGAGTTATTTCGGATAAAGAGCTGGAAGTTGGAGTTTTATAAGTGCTGATGCTGCTCCACAGACGTTCCGTTGCGTCTTCGAGATCTCCAAAGAAAAATAATTCATGTACGCCAACCGCACTGTCGTTCAAAGGGTTTTGTTATGAGACGGAAATAAACTGAATTGTCATGGAGATAGAGTTCTTAAGTTCCGCTCGAATCCAATATTTACACAGCTGAGGCAGGAATAGCTCCTTCTCTAATACTTTATTGGATTGCCTTAGATGGACACTACGCAAAGTAAATTGCACATACAGTGGTAGACTATTCAATAGCTTGGTTGTTAGATATTCACCAAAACTATGGAGTTTTTGCATTAAGTATGTATAGGTTAAAGGAAATAACCGACTTTGGGTTGGGTTTTAGTTCGACCTAGGAGCTATCATTGTATTTATCGTTGTAAATTCGACTGTTTGTATAGGTCAAAAGCTAGAGCATTTACCACAAGACACACGGAACATATAAGTGCGTTCAAAAACCAACATCCAGTAAGTTCCTATCATTATTGGAATTTTGCATATTATCTGATAATTTTTAGGAAAACCTAAAATGGTCTGATTAGTCTCAGGAAATATACTTTATAAATTATTTTGTTACAAAAATTTCATCCGGAAGAGGGTTTTGAAATAAATATTTGATGTACGATGAAGTACGTTGTTATTCAATTACCTTTATGTTATTTCTATATGTTTGAGTATTGATGGTTCATTAAATGTGTGTACACTGAATTATTGTAAAGTGACGACATAGAATGATTACTGAAATAAACATTTAAATAACCATATTCCTTGTACCACATCTAATAAAACGTGAAAAAGTGACAAAAGATAGAATCTGCCATATTTCCTAACAGTTCCTACGATACAGAATATCCTGATCAGCCTTCGTAAGTATTCAACTTGAACTGTTTTATTGGAGACCTACTAGTATTTGTATAAAAATAGTTTATCAAAAGAGTATTCGACTAAGCACGCGGTGATGTGTACTTAATTGCACCGAACATACTTCAGTTTCTCAGTTCTAAAAATTGCATAGAAACCGTATTTTATTACAATAATAACTATAGAAAAAAGACCAACCACGGAGTCACTCTTGTAGAAAAAAATAAGTTAGCCTTTTGTTATTTATTTACTACTTAATGAAGTTATTTATTTGTTGTGTTATCCATCATTTAAATCATATCTACTATTAACAAATGTGTTCCAAATTAGGTTGCGATGTATAGAAATTTAGTTTATTAGCAGCTTTAAACTCCTTTATGTGCAGTGCTTCTGAAGAAAATGTTTGTTCTGCTTCATTCCTTCACCCTAAAATTAATATTTGTACCTAACGCAATGAAACATTACTGGAACACAGATAAATTTTATAACTCATATTTTCAAATAACCACATGATTCAAAATTCTTGCAAGAATTTTTGTTATTTATCAAACAATCGAATAAAAAATACTGTAAAACACGTGATGATGTTAGACTTCTAAAAGGGAAATGATTTTCTATCAATAGATTAGCTATCGTTCCTCTGTTTTAAGCCACTTAAACCTGTTTGTGGTCCTCTATGTGTATATCTAATAAAAGTCACCCTGACAAACCCCTGGACGTGAAACGAGAATCCCTGTCTGTTGTGTATATATTGGTCAGTCGTCAGGTTAGGTTAGGTATAGGGCTTATGAAAAATAACTTTCACTCACGTTACGGTTTGGCTGAATCGGCCAGTACCCAATGCCATCAAACAAACAAAAATAGCCATATGGTTATAATAGTTCATTACTAACACTAACTATACAACAAAACTAAAACAGACTGAAATCGGATATTGCCTATAACATATAGACTCCTTCAATCAATGAAATTTTGCAGAATAAAATAGAAAAGTATTTATTGTCATGAAAGTAGTGTACTAAATGGTATGAAATAATGTTAAAGAAAGTGTAAGACAATATTGTAATACAAATATGCAATAGATCAATGTTCCAAATTACTAGTTTGATAGATCAGTTTTATTCTACAATAGTAGGCACCATCGAAATACACATGCAAAAATAATATTTGCACACTGACTTAAACGTGTTCTTGATATCTTTCACACTATATTTTCTCCTCTGGCCACAAGGACGTCCGTAACTTTCAAACTGTAATCATATTCTGGAACAAGGTACAGTACTCTACAGATGATTGATGGATAATGTTCCTGTCTAGATTACAACTAAACAATTCAGCATTCAATTTCGCAAAGGATATTCGCACAGCCTGGGGGGTAATAAATAAAATAAAATGTCATAAACTTGGGCGATGTGATAATTTATCAAGCATCAAGATAATCCTGAATGAATTTCCACGTCTCCAAAATGACAGTGCAAAAACTACTATCTCAATATAAGAAATGCTTTACAAAATTCACATGCATCATTTCACGAACTACTTTGTGTATACGGAATTAACTAACATACATTCCTTACTGAATGTCACACCTTGGGATGAGATTTATTTTGTTCAACTTAAAGTCTATGAAAGTTGATGCATTTTTTAGAATCATTTCTGCATATTTATGTTCAAGGTATGGAAATTTGGAAAAAAGAAACCCACAACTCTGGTAAATGATAGCTGGGCGTTCTAACAATTTCGCCACTCCACTCTGTGTATGAAACTGTTACAGCATTGGCGCCATGAAAATAACCTCACAACTTCCTTCTCCATATCTACCAACTGCAAACGCGATTTTTCTTTTTATAGACAACCTCACGCAAAGGCAGATAGCCTATCGCGCTTCATAAGCGCTGTAAGGGATAAATGTCTATTCTTAATGACCCTGAAATGCTAAAGACTGTAACCATCGTGGAACAAAGTTCCCGACAGCTCATTCCACAACGTCGAGGTTCTCTGAAAGAACGACTTTTGGAACAGGCTTGTTCGAGGCAGGCACTGTAAGTTCGTCCTGGTGAGGATGCGCCCGATGAGCTCCTCTAGTTTTTGCTGTACTGCGACTTTTGGAGTTATTATACGAAACAGCTCGGTCGAACATCTGCCATGATACCTATAGAATAGGGACAGGTCAGCCACCCTTCTTCGATCTTCCAGACTGTGCAAGTCATTTGTGAGGTAAGGCGCATCCACTAGACGTATTCCTCGCTTCTGGATTGTGTCCAAAAGCTTCAGGGAGTGCGTTGAGGTGCATCCCCAAACATGCGAGCCATTGATGGTCTGACCTTGGCCTTGTATAGTAGTAGTAGCTATTCCGGAGAATATAATTTCCTGGAGCGACAGAGAACCCCAGCTTCTGGGACGTCGGCCTAGCGATGCCAGTAAGCGCATTATTCGAAACTACAACAGTATACAGGGTGCTTCATTACAAATCCTAAGCTCGACATTATCTCAGTTGAACCGGAAATTCGAATTTGCTAAAAATAAGAAAAAGCAAATACGAATTTTTATCTTTTGAGTCCAGAGATAAATATATCTTTTTCTATTTCAAACACAAATTTTCTTCAAGAAGTCTCGTACTTTGTATAAAAGTTTGTTCCCATACTTCAACGCATCAGCCAGAAGTTAAATTCAACGTGTTATTTTATCGGTTCTGCAATAAAAATACGTTCGCTATATAAAGCTATTCCGTAGCTGTCTCGAGGAAACAAAATATAAGCAAACAAAACGTCCTCCAAGGACTATTTTGCAGAACAATAAACGATGATTGGTGGGAAAGCGCTTCAAACCACGGACGAAAACGGCGCAGCTGTTTAAATGTTATGTGAAGTAAATGGTGAGTCATTCTGAGGGGATGTCATTTTAATTTCCCACTTAGAACTGCCCTTGTCTTTGTCCTAAAATCATTCGTCTGCATAATATTTGCATTAAGTGATATAATATTGGACGAAAGCGGTTTGTCACCCCATTATTTTTTTATATTTGACCCATTTTACTTCCCATGAATAACTAAGGGAATTAATTACATCATGCGACTATCTGTCTGTCTGTCTATCTGTCTATCTGTCCATCTGTCCATCTGTCCATCTGTCTATCTGTCTATATGTCTATATGTCTATCTGTCTATCTGTCTATCTGTCTATCTGTCTATCTGTCTATCTGTCTATCTGTCTATCTGTCTATCTGTCTATCTGTCTATCTGTCTATCTGTCTATCTGTCTATCTGTCTATCTGTCTATCTGTCTATCTGTCTATCTGTCTATCTGTCTATCTGTCTATCTGTCTATCTGTCTATCTGTCTATCTGTCTATCTGTCTATCTGTCTATCTGTCTATCTGTCTATCTGTCTATCTGTCTATCTGTCTATCTGTCTATCTGTCTATCTGTCTATCTGTCTATCTGTCTATCTGTCTATCTGTCTATCTGTCTATCTGTCTATCTGTCTATCTGTCTATCTGTCTATCTGTCTATCTGTCTATCTGTCTATCTGTCTATCTGTCTATCTGTCTATCTGTCTATCTGTCTATCTGTCTATCTGTCTATCTGTCTATCTGTCTATCTGTCTATCTGTCTATCTGTCTATCTGTCTATCTGTCTATCTGTCTATCTGTCTATCTGTCTATCTGTCTATCTGTCTATCTGTCTATCTGTCTATCTGTCTATCTGTCTATCTGTCTATCTGTCTATCTGTCTATCTGTCTATCTGTCTATCTGTCTATCTGTCTATCTGTCTATCTGTCTATCTGTCTATCTGTCTATCTGTCTATCTGTCTATCTGTCTATCTGTCTATCTGTCTATCTGTCTATCTGTCTATCTGTCTATCTGTCTATCTGTCTATCTGTCTATCTGTCTATCTGTCTATCTGTCTATCTGTCTATCTGTCTATCTGTCTATCTGTCTATCTGTCTATCTGTCTATCTGTCTATCTGTCTATCTGTCTATCTGTCTATCTGTCTATCTGTATTGACCTGTCAGGTCAATACTTACATTACACTTCAAACCACCCAACAGCCACGAAGAAAGGCGTCATCCGGACTTTAGTCGACCGAGCTAGGAATATTTGTAACACACAAGAGGGACTACAAAGAGAGATCAATATCATTAAACAAGATCTATTAAACAACGGATACCCAAGAAAGCTAGTGAAAGTAACAATACAGGAAAATACCAACAGTAGAAGAATTAAACACGAAGAATCTCGGCACTTACTCATTCTGCCTTACGTCAAAGGAATATCAGATGGAATCAAAAGAATAGGTCAGCGATACAAGATCCAAACGAGATTCTCTAGGACTGCCACCCTCAGAAGTATCCCAACAAAAACTAAGCCCAGAAATGAATCTCCAAGAGACAAAGGACAATCTGGTAGATGCACCAGATACCATGTCAATGTGGTAAAATCTATGTTGGAGAAACAAAAAGGCCACTGGAAGTAAGAATCAAAGAACATGCCAACACCCAGCGAGCAGAGACAGGAAAATCTGGAATAGCTGACCACGCATGGACGGAGCGCCATAAAATAGCTTGGGACGACGCTAAGGTTATTGCCAAGGAACCGCATAGGTATCGAAGGAAATTCAAGGAGGCGGCATTCATCACCAACAACAGCAAAGTGTACAGCAAACCCAGCGTAGACTTTTAACCAGTCTGGCAGCCACTCATAAAGAAGATCAATAGACTACGACTGGACCAGACAACAAACAATGACCGACAAACAGCCACGTCAGCAGACCGGAATACCGCGCATCGGGAACCAATCGGAACAGACCGCGCACTACGACACGTCACCGGACGGGGTATAAATGGGCATGAAAGGAACGTGTTCGCCAGTTCACCTGAAGACGATCGAAGATAGCACATCAATCGAAACGTCATGATACTCAAAATTTTATAGACAATGGAAGTCCGAAATCAAACTTTTCATAAATCCACCTTGTCTACAAGTTTCAAACAACAATCTGTCTATCTATACACACATAAAAAAGAACTTCCCAATTCAAGAATTGTGATATTCTTGTAAATCTATACTCTTGATAAGAGCATATGATCTCACTCTGAAGCAATTTGCTTAATAAGATTATTAATTTGAGCTAAGGAAAGTATATTTTCGAATTCAATACCCATCCTAAATAAAAATCATCATCATCTGTATTCACACCTTGCAGAAAACCCTTCATCACGCAGTACCAAAAGTAATATGTTAGACAAGCAGAACGAAAGGCCTCCTTTAGGGTGAATGTGAATCTTAATTAAATTTTCCGCATTTTACAGCTTGCTCGAGGGATTTATCCCTTAGCGGCCAACGGACTTTTTGAACTCTTTGGATCAGTGACTTCTTTATCCTTTATTAAAATATAGAAGCAGCATGAAACGTAAGTATTCCGGAAAAACCTTTTAGAGATTTTGTTGAGATGGCGGCTGAAATACCAAGTGATGAGGATGCATTAGCCTCGTATGCTTTACAGTGGCGTCTTAGATAGAGGAAGCTGTAACGTCAAGTACGCGTATTGATATATTCACTGTATAATTATTGAGCAAAGGGGATCGCGCAATTATATCTAAAATGAATCGTTCCTCAGGGCTCTGATCTTGGACCCCTCCTATTCTTGATATATGTCAATTACGATTACAGTGTCTGGAGACAGCCCTGATGAACTGAAGAAAAAATTAAATACTGTTTTAGACGAATTGGAAACCTGGTGCCAATGTAATAACCTTATTTTTAACGAAGAGAAAACAAATATTATCAACTATTCTGCCCAGTAACAACTTCTAACTAGTTTTTCTAGCAGTTTTGCTTTGTGCAGTAACATAAAGCTATTAGGTACTTTCTTTGACAGCAGATTATCATTAATTGATCATATGCAAGTATGTAAGCAGCTAAGTAAATCATTTTATGCTATTCTACAATTGATGAAATTCTTGACAGAAATGGTTTGCTAGAGGTGTACTTTGCTCTTGCATACTCCCATATGTCATATAATATCATGGCATGGAGGGCTTCGAAAAATAAACAGATCGTTTGTATCCCAAAAGCGTTTATTGAGACTGATTTTCAACTTAATTCCAACACATAACCGCAGGCAAGTTTTCAGTCTTGAATGAAATTGTGTCCTTGCCTTGTGTATATCCTCGTATTTTAAAATGTGTGACATTTGTACATAGATATACTCATATTTTTTCATCTTTTGGGCAGTTTCACAACTATAATACTAGACCTGAAGAACTTTTGTCCATTCAGAAGCATTGTACTACTCTCTATGTAGACATTCTCCATATCACAATTGCATAATATTGTATAATATATTGCCAATTGAAGTGCGTCAACTTAAAAATTATCGGCAGTTCAAGAAGTCAGTAAAACACATCCTAAATGAAAGTGTATTTTATTCAGTTGGGGACTATTTAGATTGTGATAACTCATACCAAAATTTTTTATGTTAAAGTATTTTATCTTCACTTAATATGTGTATCTTGATTTCTGTAGTAGTTTCATAAAATAACTGTTACGGTTTTTAACTTATTAGTTAAAAAGGATGTAGTAGCATTTATATATGATTACATATTGATACTGATATTTTAGCATTATGAAGTTGTTTATGCTAATTTTATTAAGTATTTATTGTTATTATCTACACATGTTTCTACGCTCTGACATACCATATGTAATATTTTTTTGTCCTTTGGTGGACAATCCAAAAGGTACATTCTCACCAGGTCAAACAACAAGCCCTTCCAACAGTCATTATTTTGGTGAGCTTCAGCGTTGTGGAATTGACTGACAGAGGGGTTGGTCAATGTGTTTATGTATCCCCTAACATCGTTTCTTGATCTTTCTGCCTTTGCAGATGGTCATATATGAAAAAAATAAAACAGAAGCTGTGTCATTCTCTCCAAACTTGCTACTACTAAGTAAGGCTTTGAAAGCATTGTATATGGCATGCAGAGTACTTGAATTCGGACAGTGTTGCCTGTTGGGGTCGAGCCATACAATCTTGCAAATCAGTAAGATCAATGAATTAGTGTAACTTGCCGAGCGTTCGCAAGAGAATTTCACAGTGTATCATAGACTAATTATTGGAAAATACATACATATATGTGTGTTCAAGCTCCGATAATGTAACATTTTTTCCAGGCTCCTAAATATCAATTATTTCGTTGATTTATTTGAAACACTGCTCAGAATTATTGCAGCGATGAAAATAACTCCATCCAGATACGCCTAAAAAGTATCATATTCTGGTAATTTGCTATCGCCCTTGTCAAATTTTAGTACGCTTTTCAATAGTCTATTATGGAAACCTTGACAATACGAGAATGTAGCATATATTAACTTCAATATTCACGTTACTCTCTGAGAATTGCTTTTTTACACGGTAAAGCTTACTGCTTCCTACGTCAAGCCTCCTGGAACGAATTCTTGAGTTTTATTAAAGTATTACAGAAAATCCTGGCAACTCCATATCGAGACGACGCGATAGAATACAGAAATTCAAAGCCCACTTTATAAAAATACATATGCGGGTACAGCGACCCAACTCCATTATCTTGATCTTTGTCTTTGCTTTACGTCCCACGACGTCACTGCACCCTAACCATTAATTGCCGACAGTAAGGACAGACTGTAATTACGAGACCTATCACAAGGTCAGACTGTCATCCAGAGACATTGTTTGTTTTTTCTAAACACGAATATTCTGCTACATTAGCGTTTTTCGCATCAGAATTTGACTTTCTTATATAATATCCCTCGCAAAGGCGCCCTTGAACCACTGTGAGAGGTTTAACTGTAAAACATTGTAAATCGAAACAATCAGGGGATAAGTCCTCAAACACCTCATTCTCACAACGCTAAGGTTCTCCATAAGAACGACTTTTGGGAGTGGTTCGTTCGTGATATTGTAGGTTCGACCTGGTGATATGAGCCCGTGGGGCACTTTTACTGTTGTTTGCAATGATGATCGTTGTATTATTTTCCGAGATAGCTTGATGGAACATTTACCATATGGTTTAATCTCCAGAATCAGGGCAGATTACTGCTACAGCTACTGTTTTGATATCTGAGAACATAGAAGCTCTTTGTAATGTTGCCTACTGCCATACTATTGTTATATTCTAGAATCTAGTTCATGGTATTTATCAGTGTGGAAAATAAGTAGATTGTTTTTCTTGAAGGATCTCCCTAAACATACTTCACAAGGTTCTCTCGATTTGAGCTCTGTCAGTTGCAGCCTTGACCTCTTAGTGCTAATGATGACTCGTATACGGATCCCCTAAAATAATTTAAAGAAGACAAAGGTGGCTTTGTTTATCATAGTTACAGAAAAATTACCCGATTTCAACCTGGAGACTAGGAGTTTACTTTGATAAGTCGTTTGACTTTATATGCTGATAGAAGGTGGGGTTAGGTCATCCTCATAAGTCGTCTATCGTTTGACAGCATGATCAGATTGGGCGAACTGAGGATATTTCATATCTAAATTTAAGAGGAAGGTAAGATATGTTCTGTTTAGATAATGAAGTGCTAGAGTTAATCGATTATTTTCTTTATTGGGATACTGACTCTTGCATAAAGGAAAACCTTACCCAGCAACTAACTGTACGGTATCTATTTATAGTCATACCTATGAAACTGAATGTATTAATGATCTATGTCTCACCAATGCTTATTTACTTCTTTGCCACTGCCTAGTTAGTACCATCAGCTTATACTTGCTTGTCGTGCGCAGATCTATACTTAGTATTTGCTCGATACTATTATACATTCTTACCTACAGTACATGGTGTTGACTGCTATGCCTAGAAGCACGCTGAGACACAAAACATAGGAAACTTATTCTGCAGAAATTTCATCCAGTATCAGTGGCAGCTGAAATCATTCAAATTATAGTACATAGTTCATACCTAGTTAGCTAGTTCTACTCCTAAGAACTTGGTCGTGCCAGGATATGTTATTGATGTTATCCGGAAACCAAACTAGATAAACATGGATTGTACATTTTGGAGATTATCTGTTACTTTCACGATTCTGCAAAATTTCCTTCAAATATGAACAGAGGCTATTCGAATGAGTTAACTAAAAGAAGCATGGAATTCTGTGGGTGACAATCAAAGATCAATTAATATCTGATGGTCAAAAGTCTCAATAATGAAAATTTTCCCATTTGTGCTTAGGAAATGAATATACTCACTACTATATATCGCCACCAAGTCCAACATTATTATTAAAACCAGGAACTTCTTGGCGAGCTTTCCCACTTCGGAATGCTAATTCGCAATTAAGTAGTAAAAATAGTTTCGCGTGCTTCTAGTGTCGGTAATACCTGCATAACCAGGTTTTATTCTTCATCCGACTAATAACTCCATTGTTGGTGACGTTCTCATGTCTCTCCACTGTCAGCATAAAGCAGTCAAATTCAAACAACTTCATAATGAAGTCATTCAATGGTGTCTCACAGTTCAAGGCATTGGAGTTTATCCGACTGTCATATCGTGAAACTTTATTGGTTTTGTTTGAAAATGTAGGGTTAAGGAGGCAAATAGGTTCCGTGCGTTCTACCAGTTATATTAAGACACCATTGTCGTCAATTAATATAAAGTTAATTTGAGATGGAAGGACTGATCCATTATGCAATTATCTATTCCTGATAGTCCAATATGGAATTCTGGAATTCACTCAAATGCGGCAGATTAAAGTATGGGGGATACCTGGCCCTCTTTTAAGTACTCCTCCCAAATCTATAGTCCCGCGCCTAGAACAGCCGATCAGAATAGTAAAAAATATTTATTGGAATTTGAAATACTGGGGTCCATCATATTAAGGGATGATTGGGATCGGGATTACATTCTGAAAATTGTACATTTTCATAGTCTGACAACTTGAGCGTAGCGCAAGGGAGGGGGAGTTTTGGAAACTTTAGAGAAAAAAACATCATCGATATATTATGGTGGGTGGTCAAATTTGTTCCTATTTTGAAGGAAAGTATTCAAGGAAAATATTATCTGAGATTTCGACATTCTGAAGTAATGAAAGGCGTACAACAAAGTAAATCTGGTGTGTGTGTACCAGGTCACTCAGAAATTATTGGCAACTTGAATTGGTTGCTCTGCCATCTTGGGGAAGTGGATACTCGGTGTGACACGAATCATTTTACAGTAAGAACAAGATGCTGTGCAGCCCAAATTGAATACAATGTCTTAGATTATGAAAAAAAGTTCGTTAAATCGACTCCCCCGCTGCCTCTGCCGGCGCCGATTCATTGGCAGTTGAGCTTGGAAGAAAGTGATTATCTTCTTCATTCATTGGCTCAGTACTAAACTTGTGGGTACCTAAGGACAGTTAGGAATCAAGTCGAGGTATGGTTGAGACAACAGCACAATGAATAGTGGAACATGATGATTGCATGCGCGCATGGAAAACAATTCGTTAAAGTATCATGCTCGTAAGCAGTAAAAGGATCAATTCAACAGGAATCAAGGTTCACTACAATGCTAACGGGGAACTATATAAATTAGCATAGGGTTCAAGACTGCATTCTCCATTGGACTGGGCGTCATTTTCCGATGGTGTATTGTACTGAGCCTTTAGGTGATATTTCCAATAACTATATTAGTTGACCGTCCTTATTTTTGTACTATTACATCGTCGCACAGAGAGGCAACACTGTTTGCCCTTTCTCTTTCTTGCTGTCTCACTCACACTCATACCATTAGCCTCAATCTTGCTTTAAATGTATGTGTAGTTTTCCATGAATTGTATCAATGTAATAGATTATGCCTATCAAGTATCGGATTTGGGATTTAGGAAGTTTGTAGAAGAAGTGCTATAGGTGCGTCAGAATTTCCTAGTGCACTAGCTATCACTTACAAAAACATAAAATGCAGCATTTAAATCATTATACCGTTGTCTGCATCTCTACTTTTCAAAAAACTATGCTGTAGATAGTTTAGAGATTTTGCAAACCTCATCAAGTATAAGTTTATTTTCAGAATAATAAATTTTTACCTTAAAATAATTTTGAAGCTGCGCGCCAATGCTCAACGAAATAGAAAAACTAACGATAGAAAATCCACAAGACAGCGATCTAATAGAAATTTGACATTCTCCATTCCATTAAATAGATCACGACCATCATGTCAAGTAAATCACATAAAATATTTATGTGTAGCATTTGTACCCCACGAAATCTAAAAGCAAGACATTTTCGTGCGGTATGGAATAGAAGAAACAAGATAACCGAGAAATATATTCTAAACGTTTGCAGCACGGCATGAAACCATAAATATGAGCCTTTTTGCTTGCAAAATATATTTATATATTTCCAGTGTTGATGGGGTTCCGTCACATAATCCAGCATACAACAATATTATTGATAGGAGAAGGAGTGAAGCGGAGATGCATGGGTTTAATATACAGGGTTAGTCTGAGGGAACGGACCAATCTCCAGGAGTACACATGAAAATAATTCGAAAAACCCATATATTTTAAATTTTTATTTGTTTAAAAGTTATAGCGCGATAGAAAATTAACATATTTTGGAACATCGATGCCTCAGTTACATTTAACAAAAACCTGTGTTGAAAGTTACTACCGACTGCTCCATGTGGATTTTCCTATGACTATAGATGACGGGTGTTATTGATTATTATTAACCGTCACTGAGGAACGTTGTTACATCTGTAAAAAGTCTACGCAGTACAACAATATGATTATCAGTTATGCATCCAAAAAATTCTACATATTAAAGATAATGTAATGTGCCTAAGACACGAATTTCCAAGGAACCTGAAGTTATGCGACCCATCAACCTGGTGCCAGTGATCTAGAAAATCATAGAGATAGTAGTGCATCAGCAATTGACTGAACATTTATGTAGGAATCTTATCTTGTTCGAGGGGCATGCAGGATTCAGGAAGAATCATTCATGTGGAACAGCGTGTCAGTCAGTATTTAATGAAAAAATTGGATAGGATATTTCCTAAGACTACTCGGGCTATTCCAGTTTGTCCTAAAAATTATCAGACAATATGCTACGTTTCTAACAACGAAAGGAATTACTTGTTTTAAAGGACATAACTGCATTGACATGAAACTCGATAGGATGCTACCCATCCTGACGAAGGGAAGCAAGCACAGACGTGATATTATCTATAATCCTTATAGGACGACCGAGAAATTTCAGTGAGTATCCCTAAACATGTATAAAAACTCACCTCTCTTTTGATGAACAATTGTTGCATTTTCCACCCTCAGCCAAATAAACAAGATAGAATTCCTTTTGAGCGTCTCTTCCCTCTAGCGGCGCTTATGACGGGAAGAAATTATCGAAAAGAAAAAATGGGGGAGAACCTCGAACCCCGTCTGTTCGCTGGTATTACTGAAAAGAAAAATTATGCGGGATTTAATATGATTTCCCTTTTATATGTATATTTATCTGAGGTGCCTTTGGAAGCGACACAAAGGAGCTGGTTTAGCTCGCAGATTTGCGCTCTAATGGGAGAAGATATTTATTCTAACCCAACTTGAACGTAGTCATTTGCGAGAGAAATGACGCCGGGATTTCGCTCAACCCTATTTCGGTATCAGGAACCACTGCCTTGCAAAATGCCTTAGTAATGGGGAGGCAAAGCCTGGCAAGTAGACCACGTTTGCTGACCCCGAGGACCCCGAAGACCATCACTAGAACTATGGCAGAAACGGTAACTCCCTAGTGTTTAACCTTCCAGACCTTTTAATGAAGGTCATGATGTCCGACCATTCCGCAAAGTAGCACTCTTGCCTGTCAAACTCTGCTGTGCCGAACACCTCAGCCCTAAGGCCGCTGTATACGGCACACTCACCCAGGAAGTGGAACGAGGTCCCGTCCTCCTCCCAGCACTTTTGACAGATTGGGTCTTTCACTACTCCTATGAGTGTCAGGTGCCTGTGCAATCTGCAGTGACCTGTGGGGATCCCTACTAACACGTGGAGTGAATCCCTCTTCCGGTTCGATAACCATAGCTCCCTACATTTGTTGGGGCCTGCTATGAACCTCTTGGACTGCCTATAGTCGTCTCTCTCAAACCATGTTTCCACAAGTTCGTTATACGCCCAGGCCCAGCAAGTGTTCGGGGCCAATGCATGTGCCTCTTGCTCCTATCCTTGCCAGGTAGTCTGCTTTCTCGTTACCTGGCACTCCGCTGCGATCAGGGACCCACATGAGGGTCACGTTCTTGTATTGGGCTATGCGTTGAAGGGCGACGCTGCATTCCTGGACTAGTGGTGATCTGATCCTAGGAGATGCTACCGTTCTCAAAGCTGCCCAACTGTCGGAGCATATATGGATGTCCTGCTCCATGCACTGTTGTACTTCTACTGAATATGCCACCATTAGAACGGCAAATATCTCCGCCTGAAAAACTGATGTGTGGGTTCCCAGTGCTACGCTTACCTCCACGCTTCTAGCTTCCAGGCACATTCCCGCACCACTGCATCCTATCTCTTTTGAGCGAGATCCGTCGGTATTGCATACCATGCTATGGGGCGGAAACCTTATCTTCCCTTCCGTCCACTTTTCCTAGAGGGAAGAGCGAGCGTAATCTCCTATTAAACCTTACCTTATCGTTGGCCCTTGCTACCCTGAGTCAGGAAATGGGGATGTTGGTTTCCGCCACCTCCTCAATCCTGGTGTGGCCCACCAACGGGGCTGACGCAGTCCACGAAGCCCCGTCCCGCATTCTCAGGCAGGCCGCCATGGCACCTCGCTTGATCCAGACGCTCAGAGGCGGCAAGCCTAAAAGAACGTCCAGGGCTCTTGACGGCGTGGTTCTCATTGCATAAGGTCTTAGTAGGTATGCAGCGTTAAAGAATTCTTGTTGTATACATATTTTGAGGTTTTTGGAAGACGCCCACACTATGCCTAATAGGTATGGGGTAGTAGAATGTGTTCCAGAAAATACATCTTCACGTAGAATTTAGAGGGTAGTTAACGAAATGCTTTTTTAATTTTAAATATGCAAGGTTGGTCCGGTTTCGGAATTATAACAATATGTTCTTTAAGTCGTTAGTTTTTTATATAGATAACCTCACGAAAAAGCCTATCACGCTCCATAAGCGCTGCGAGATGATACATTCTATTGAAATTGACCTTTAGACGCTGAGATTGTAACCATCTGGGAACAAAGTCCCCGGCAGCTCATTCCACAATGCCGAGGTTCTCCAAAAGATCGACCTGCTTGACCTGTTGTGGTGATGTGAGGTTAGTATCTAAGAGTATCTTTTCCACCAATCACTTTATCCTAGATGGCGAGGAGTTTTGAGTAAATTCTCTGTCCATGGCGATATTATATTTTGAATCACTTCCTTTTGAGGTGTAGTTGAACAGGCTTTGCTTACAAATTGATAAATCGCTCGTTTTATAATACAATACAATACAATATTAGTAACATAACTAGTATTTTTCTCTGTTTTTTAGTATTTCCGTTCCCCTTAACTTTGCATCAGGTAAGTTATCGTTATGAAATTAAAAAAAAATAGTACTTTCCAGGTCGCTGGGATATTAACTTGAAAATAGTTTCCAAAATACGTTTTTTTTTTACTATTTTTTCTCAAATACAACTAGACATGAGACGCAAGAATGGAAGTTTTTGAAGTAGCTGTCTCTGTTATTCCGATAATGTACAAAAAAAATTCTGCAGACCCGGTTCATTACATTTTCAGTAATTAACGATCAAAAGTTTCACTTATGCTTAGGTAGCAATAGTGGCTTCTTTGTTAAATTAGTTCCTAACTGGGAAAAACATTTAGCAAATTTAAAAATCTATTAAGCCGATTGGTCGATTTTGGGATTTTTATACGCTCTCATAGGCCTATGCGCATCATGAACATTATGATTCATTAAAACTTTCTGGGAGACCTCAGTAGAAATATCTGATTGCTTGATACATCAGTATAGTGCCTTTTACTATAACTATGATGTACCCTCCTTTTGAGAGTGGTGTTAACGAAATCCTTGAGATAGTTATTTTGGGAAAGAATTCTCTTGGCCACCAATGCAGCTTCAAGTTACACTGAATTATGTAGAATAATAATATAACAAAAATGTGGAATGAAGAATTTACAAGACGATAGGTCAGAGTATCGCAGTATCAGAACTGTGGGAAAAAACAAAGAAAGATGATGGAGAGTTCAGAGCGATGAAGATGGACTTCTGGAGACGCAGCTATGGCAGCAGAACATTAAAGGAAAGAAATAAATAGATTTTGGACGAAATGAGGCTTATATCAGTAAATAATTTAGATACATTAGAAGGCAGGAGATTGAGGTATGGAGTATTCTTTCCTTATTCTTTATTCTCACTGCGTCCATTATCATGGTAAAGGTGAAGTAAAATTCTGATAAAATGAATGTTTCTGTATTTATCAAATGCGGCAAGCGATTCTATTTAAATGTCATCATCACCATTTTGGCCACGGCCCTAGAGTACATGGTACCTAAAAGGACAAAACAGGAACTGAAAGACAAATCTGATTATAACAGCAAATATTTTGCGTTGATAAACAATCATGACCCAGCCGGATTTTTGCAGGGGAATGCAATTGCATGCAGTGCGCATATAGAGACTGTAATCACGACCGGCAGTGATTAAACCAAAATAAACGGTAATTGGCAGGTAGGCTCCTAACAATTTTATGTTAGTTTGAATATACCACCAGAAAATTACCACCAATTAAGGTAAAAGTGAGCTACGTCAATTTAATTAAGCAAATTTGGTGACCTATTTTATAGTTCAGGGTGTGTCATAAAATTGAACTCATCAGTGTCCAGTGTTCAATTTCCTTCACGACGCGACGTGCTGAGTCGATGTGCAAGTGAGACCTTTCTGTTTGTTCCGGTTAGAGCGATTAATCTAATTATCTGCAGGATTAAGAAACGTTTCCAACAAATCAATATCAGAACTGTTTTGAAGACTAAAAGTACATTAAGATTCTTTCTTTGCCGCACAATGCCAAAACATGTAGATACAAAAAATTCAGCTGATCTGACAAACTCTATGTGCTGCAAAAGATTTATTGGTCAGTCTCCAAGACATATCGCGTATAGTTTCGGAATAAAGAACATAGAAATTAAAGGCAAGCGTCTAAGTCAGCAATCGTTGAGCACGTATCTAAAATGGGGCATAGTGGATTTAGCAATCAGAAATTAACTATAAGCTTATTTGCTAGGTAGTGCAATTTTCTGAATCCACTGTACAAATAATGGCGTGGTGATATGCATCATAAAAGATCTATTCACCAGAGTCTTTGTAGTCGTTTGTTGTCTATTCCACAGTAGTTGATTGGTATGACTTTCTAATTTCAAATGGTGTGTATTGGCTCTTTCATGGATTACTGTTGATATATCTGGAACATTGAGGACCGTATGAAAATGTATGATTGGATATCTTGGGATCTTTGTATGATGATCGTGTTCAACTTACCGGTACAACTCCGGAGTTTTATTCCATATGTCCATATTGGCTTCATTACGGTTTTGAAGATGAGCCAGTTGATTTCTTTGATTATCAGGCCAATTTGCCTTTTTTCTTCATTATATGTGTTTTCCAGTTCAGTATCTCATCCAAGTGAAGTCTCAGATATTTGACTACTTCTTTTTGCGGTATATCGATTTAGTTAAGGTTACCTTTCTTGTGTGAACGTTCCTATACTACTCGAAAGTATAACAACTCCAAGAGGAAGGTCAAACAATATGCCTTTATACATTTTAATGGTGATTTCATTTGTAACTTCTTGGTAGCCTATGAGCCAGCTTTGTCGAATATGTTTCAGAGAGAGATCTGATCAATGTTCTCCAAATTTCCTTAGTATATGTTCTTGGATCCCAAATGGAGTAATATCATACTGTTGGGTCGAATCGCAATGCTTTATGTTTCCATTTATCTCATAGAATATGCAGCCAGCGTTTCGTTTCTTGTGTGGCAGTGCATGTCCCTTGTTTCAGATTTAACAGCAATGCAAACGCATCCGTATTCTAGCGTTTCAAAATAATTCATACTAAAGCTTTGGTTGAAGCTGTTACCCTGAAAGCAGTCAGAGATAGCAGAAACATTAATAAAGATATTTCAGTCAATCCTACAAGACCCACAGGATAAGTACCTCATAAATATTACTGTCATTATATTTTCAAAATAAAACTTATTCATTCTGCTCTGTACTTCGATAAAAGCTGCTGAGGCACCCAAAATGTAAGTAAAGATTGAATTGTTGTTTGAAACTTGTAGACAAGGTGGATTTATCAAAAGTTTGATTTCGGTCTTCCATTGTCTATAAAATTTTTGAGTATCACGACGTTCACCTGAAGACGATTGAAGATAGAATATCAATCGAAACGTCGTGATACTCAGAAATTTTATAGACAATGAAAGTCCGAAATCAAACTTTGATAAAGATTAAATTATACGAATGTTGTTTCACTTAGCAACCAGTAGAGAATATAATGAATCAGAGAGACAACAACAGTATAATTACTAGGAGTTACATTTCTATATCATTTTTTAAAAAAACTGGTCTCATTAGTCTGCCATCTAAATATCGACTCAGCTAGTAATGAAGGACCTGTGATACGTTTTCCGTGGGCTCGCTCGTAAGATCAGATAGACACAAGGACTGCTTTGTCCGTTACGGCTAATTAGTGGATTGCATTAATGTACACATCCGTGATTTCGCGTGGGATATAGAACTGTGACATAGTTCCTTTGTCTTGGGGAATAATGGATTTTGATAATTCGATATTATCTATGGCAGCTGTGAGCTGAGAACGACGACGTTCATTAGTAGACATGATTCGGAACACGTGGCATCTAAAAAGATTCTGGAAGCGTTTTAACGATTTTTGTAGCGAAAATAGGCACAAGCCGTTCTCGCTCCTTTGAAAATTTGTAGAGAAAAGAGATATTCGTCGATCCTCATTGTCTGTAAAAATCCGAAAAGACAAAAACGTTAAAAAATAAACAGGCCAGCTTATCCTTCAAATCACTTCGTTTTGGGGTGCAGTTGTTCGCCATAAGTTTGATCACAAATTGACGATCCTCTTGAGGTTACCAATTATTGAAAAAAATTTATTGTTTTCTCTATTTTCCTTGGTATCTTCCTGCTGAGAGAGCTTTTTGTTATAGAATTATCTAATAGTAGTTGGTAGGTGTAACTGTTTATTGCAAATGGCTTAGAAAATTTTGTAAAGGCCTTTCTTAATTATTTTTTTTCTCAAAGACAGCTTCACATAGAGGGCTGAAAGATAGCTTCACTGTTATTCCAATAATGTATAAAAAATTAACAATCATTATTTTATTCTTAATTTTCAATATCAATTAATCAATAATTAATAATAGTAATAATAATAATAATATTATATATATATATATATATATCATATATATAATTATTATTAATAATAATAATAATAATAATAATAATAATAATAATAATTATTATTATTATTATTATTATTATATATATTATTATTATTATTATATATAATAATAATAATAATAATTATTATTATTATTATTATTATTATTATTATTATTATTATTATTATTATTATTATTATTATTCTTCATTCCTAATGACTATACTACATCTTTTTGTATTGTTGAAAAGTTCAGCTATAAGCTGGTCTTCCAATTAATTACAAGTGGGTGTTTCATTACATTTTGAGTAATGAATAATTAACACCGTACTGAAAAAAACGACTCCAAACATGTTCCTTCCTATTGCCAAACAGACCAATTGAGCTACGTAGATACCTCTCTCAATATTCCGAATGCTAATGTTGGATGCTGTTCCTTTTTAAGCTAGATGAAACCTTTTATAGCCCTTTCCCCACCCCTTTTCAGGCGAAGAAGCCTGCTGGACGTCCCTACATCCACCAGTCTCCTTCACCCGAAGTGTGCTATGGCCGAATAGCTAAGGAACTAAAACATATATTGTTTGGAGACACGGGTTCGAGTGCCGGTCGCACAAAAAACTTCTCATTTTTCTCATATCAAAATTTTGCTGAGCTACAGTCTTAGAGGCTGACTAATTAGACCTACTTTGCACACCACTAAACTAGTTTTTCCAAAATACAATTTTCGAGCTGATATTAATTTTTGGAACCAGAAATGTCACAAACTCGCGACAACGTTTCAAGCAGTAAAGCCTACTGTTATATCCAAAAAAATATTGACGCTCATATAAATCGGCAGCAATCTCAATTGAATTCCGCAAGACAAAAATGCGAGAGAACCACATAATAAGAGAAGTGATCACAGTATGATCCTTTGGATCTAAATTTCAAATGTGTACTGAAAAACTTTTATGATTTCAGTAATTTTTCAAAATTTCCTTTATTCCCAATATCTGGAAAACCTATTCAAGTCGAGCAACAATTCAAAGAAAAAATAGAGGGACGATAGCTTGTCAGTAATAGATAAAGATAGATCCTCATCAGTATTATTTGGATCTCAAATTGAGGATGCACCTGACTTTCGCTATGATATATATGGCAAGTTCTTTCGGCTGAATGGACATGCTTTCGATCTATTTACCATAAACGCCGGTGTTCCACAGAGGATTGTCTTTTTCCAACGCTCACTGGACATCAACTAGCTGTTGGAAATCACATCCCATACAACTTACAGTTTCTCAGATGACAAAACCATTGTTGCCTGCATAGAACCAGGCAAAAAACTACCATCCCGAGATATCTTAGATCAAGGAGAGCAACATGTTTGTCAGATTAATGAGGACATCGCAGGATTGTCAAATGGAGACCTAGAGATGAAGTACACTTCAACGCACAGAAGGGATTGAGGTGGAGCGACGCCATCTTCCATCGAGATTCTGCTTGCATGTGCGGAGATGCGCTTCGTGGCATTCTCTCAAGCTTAGGGACAGGATCCAATACGTCTAGCGGATATACCGGACCTTAAGAAGCATATCAACGGTCTGGAATATCTAAGGAATATGTTCGAGATGACTCTATTCAACAAATGCCATAATGGCAAACGTTCCACCCGGCTATCTCACATAATAACAGATAAGAGTCGCCAAGTAAAGCAAACTACAGAGGAGCCCAACGCGCGTATGCTCACCAGCTCGAGCTCAGAGCGCCTCGCACAGCGCCTTTACAGCGTTTCAAGGTCAATTTGATGAGACATGTGTCCTCTCTCAGCGTGTCTGGACGTGATAGGCTTTATGCTTTTATCTATATATAAAAAAAAATATACTTAGCTCTAGTATGGCTCTGCTGCCACTAGGGTTTTCCAAGCTGAAGATTTTTTTTCCTCTCACTGGTGGCCTACTGTAAAAATGATATCAGATTAGTACTAGCTTTTTGATAGTTGGTCAGCCGTGGAGCTTTTCCGTCCTTGCTTCAGTAGTAGATGGTATCAAAATTTGGTCAAAATCCGAATGGTAATTTCTGCTAGTTTTACTACACTGATAGGATACCGAACCTTCAGAATATTGACTCCAATCTAAGCCAGCTAATTTATATTTTTATTCTTTGAGATTTCCAAAACCTCGAATTATTTGATACTCACAAAGTCTTGAATATTAATCATCAATTGTTTTGTTGCTCCATGGATTTTTTATCAGAAGACTTAACTATTTTTCCGGGCGCTGATAATTTTCCATAACAGCCTATGTAAGACATTTCCTTTTCAAAGATAAAATACTCAAAGGCCATATCAATGAGCGAGACATTTGTTTCCATCAATGCATCGACCAGGTTTTAAGAGCAGTGCAGTTTGAGTATATAAGATCCTTATATAGATTTGATAAACAGATGTACAAATTTTAGTAGTAATGAAATACTACATAACATCAAAATTTCCAGAATAGGTTTCGTATTTCTGTGGAATGACGGTGTCGCTTTGGCGTTCTGCATAAATTGCATTAATACGGTGTTGACGTGGTCGCATGGCATATATGCAACCAACACGACCCCCCGTGGCTTAGTTCCCGCCGCTCTTCGTTTCACTCGGAATCCTGGTCGAGAAAATTAACATGTTCCCAGCCCGAGCCAATTTTAGGGCCTTAACAGAGCAGCCCTATTTCTGTCCAGCGGGAGTTGCGACTGATATAAGCCTCTATACGTATGCGGCTTTTGAATACAGTAGCGTACTTTGGAACTGTAAGATGACCAGAGTAGGAGATAATGTGATGATGATTTGACCTTGAACAAGGTTGATTTAAAATGGCGCAAGGTCACTACATTGTGATAGAATTGATGCCTGTGGTGGCTAGCAATTAGTGGTAGATTCAAGGTCACTCCTCACCAGGGTCTCTAGCATAATCTCTAATCCCAATACAAATTGAATATCTGGATTCTCCCAGTTCACATTTAGTCCATACCCTGTATACCCTGATAAAATAGAATACAGTTTTAGGGCCTGAACAGCGCAACATTAAATTCTGTTCAGATAAGGAGGTCTCTAAAACATGGCTTGACCTTGGGGATGGGAGACCTTGAGCGGGATGCGTCAAGGCACTGTGCAGTAGCTCAACTTTGTGTCAGGGGTTGATGCCTGTGAGGTCAATATATGCTTTTTAAATCCAAGGTCACTCCTAAATAGGAGATCACCGAGTGAATATTGAAGTTATTCTAACTTATCTTCTGCTTATAACCCGTCTGATGATCGAAAAATCATCCAAGAGCCAACTTTTTATGCCTCAATAGCACTGCCCTATTATGTATTGGTATTTGTAGTGTATCGTACCTTTGGATAACTATATCATTGCTTGAGTAGGGGGTTGTTTGAACCAAGTTCTGATCTTCCAGATGACCAGGGTCACTATCAGAATCTCAAGGTCAATATATATCACAGATCGACAACCCCACATTCACTTTTCTTTCATATCCTATAACCTGTTCTTCTCGGCTTTTGAATACGTCAGCATACTGGAGTAGGAGGTTTTTGAATGATGGATATCACTGAGCTTGATTAAAATTACTATCGGATGAGAAATAGGCGTTGCGTCACGACCTTGTAATGATAGCTAGACTTTGAGGATTGAGGCCGATACCTATAAACTCTGGATCAACAACGTGATATGATCAGTTTGTCTTAAAGTTAAGATTCCCCAAATTCACATTTTGTGATGTCAAGATTTGTATGACAAATTCAAGGACACTCCCGATCATGATCGCAGAGATAATAAAAATAAGGTTGACCATCATTAAGGATTAGGTTCTCCAAATCACCTCCCGCATATACTTCGTATCCTGATCGAAAAAATGATAATATGGCGAGTCAATTTCAGAGCTTCATGATTGCAGGCTTTTTCTGTCTAGCAATAGTTTGAATACACTGATATTATCGAAACTTCTACAGCTCGAATGAGAAATTTCTCTTAGAGAACATCAGCATTGTGAATGGACTATCCGGGAGTGTTCCCGATGTGAATAGACCTTCATCCTGTGTTGACGCTTCTGGAGGACGATAGGCTTTGTGGCTTTAAAGCAGATTATCAAAAAGAGGTATCATCAGAGCAGAAAAATGTGTGTGAGTATTACAGGATATGGGAGTAATATTGCCTTCGGTTGTGTCAGCGTAAGGTCAAGGTTTTCTAATGCTCATTATTACCTTGTAAAAATCAAAAATTAATACGAAAATATATGTGTATTATGTTTTTCATTATGAGTAAAATCCTGTATACAAATATTTTCTAGTCTTTTCTGTTGAAGGTTGTTTGCTTATGTAGCTCAACAATAGCTACATTTTTGCAAAATTCCTCTGAAGAGGGCATCCGTCACCGACGACAGTTAGTTTCTTTCTAATTTTCGCAATTATGATCTTTCTTAATATTCAAACCATCAACACTAATTTTGGCAGAGATGTGCTCACCTTTTCATACTTCCTAAAAGACTACTAATCAAATGTTTTTTGTTATATTGATTTGTCTCCTAAAAGGCACTATATCTCAAACATCTCTCCTCTTGAGTCCAATCGGCGAGGAGAGTTGTAAGGAGTTTGCGAAACTCATAACCGTACAATTGTTTTCTTTCCTGTATTGCAGTGTATGAGTAAACAACTGCCAAAGAGCACTGTACGCTTTGTTAGGAAACTTCGTTGGTATACAAGGCTATACAGGTTATATATTTCTCCTTGAGAATTGTGATGAGCCACTGATATAATTGACAACTTACTGGAGTTATAGATTGTGAAGTGCATTGCATCTTTACGACTAAGAGTTCGAGAAGTGAACTGGCCAGGCAGATTTTATTATCATCAATCTGGAGCAATACCTTAAGTATGGACCATTTGAATAAATCAAGAGCAATTGAATGCAAAAGTCAGATTATATAATGATATGATTACCCAAAATGTCAAAAGTCTCTGATTAATTTGGGTATGTCCCTCTCGGTAATCAACTCTTACAGTCTGAAAAATTATATCTAATATCACCTTAGAAAATTCAATTCTAATGTCAGGGATACTACAATGAATTTTTACACAATATTAATGTTGTAAAAATAGAATCGGTTCGCTTATCTATAGTGGTCAACTGCCGAGAAGATTGTTCGGTATTGACAACCATGACAGCTAAACCATGAGCTTCATCGGATTCAATAACTTCAGGTGTAGATGTATATTAGAAGATACGATATTATTTTATTGGCAAAAAGAGATTGAATGATTGGAAAATTCCATCACATCTTTGAAAACAGCAACAACTAACAACTTTTTCAAGCATGATTACAGCCCACTAAATATGTCAATGGGCAAATACCAGCATTTTGAAAATAAAATTTACAAGTTACTTTGTTATTCCAAAATTTGGGTATTGCGGATGAGAACTCCTTTCTAATGTACCACAAGACCATAATTTCTATGAGAGAAATCATCAAAATTGCGCGTAGGTTTCAACTTGAAATTGACAGCTTTATATATGTATAAAGAACTTGTACTTATATTTCATAAAGATCAATTCATTGTTCCTAAGAATGAGATGTGGGTGGGACTTTATGTCCCAACTATATATACATGTTCACGTTATATTTATTAATATAAGGTCCATAATCTCACAATGTAACATGCTTCTATGGTGAAGCAGTGTTACGTTCAAAAACCCTATGTACTCATTACCTCAGTTTTGGAGCATTCCAATTTGTTGGCTCGTATCCTGTATAATGACTGGAATAGTTAAACTTGGCTGCAGTATATCATCTTTATTATACCGCGAAGTTACCTTTATACCTTCGGGAAACTCCACCGGCAGTTTACCTTCGAAAACGAAAAAGGAACAATAACTAGCGTATATAACACAGCACGTTGCGTTTGCGTTGTGGTTTCAGGTGTTCGAGCTTTCTGAGTCAACAAGGAGCAGCATATCTATCTTCGATATGATCTTCTAATATATATATATATATATATATATATATGTAAAAAATACATATTTCTGACTTAAATAAAATAATAAATATTATCTATTTTTTTTAAACCAAGCATCTGCGCAGTCATCTTCATATCTTCAATTTGTCCTTAAACCACTGAAAGAATCGTCTGTCAAATTTATTGTGCAGATTCAATCAACACCCTGTACATAAACCGAGTATTTTTTTCACTCTTGTATATGCTCTAAGATCAAAAACCTTAACAGCTTTTCGCCTGTAACTTGTCTTTTTATTTACCAAACAAAATTTCATTCTCAAATTTTATGTTCCCAGGGAACCTACGATTTTTACCTATATTTATTTACGATATATACGCACAAGAATTATGCTTATAATTTTGAGTTATCACAAGGCCTGCAAAATTTCATTCTGATTTTATTTATTTATTTGAAATATCAGAGCAGTGAAGAAATACTAAAAAAATGGCAGTCGGTACTTAAAATATGTATGCTAAAATATAAATACATCAGTTAGTGCTCTATTTTCATTTTAAACTCAATAAATGCCAAATCAATAATAAGTTTTTTAAAGATATGAACCATACATTTCTTGGAAAAACACCATTGAATTAAGCGTTTGGTGAAGAATCTTAGGAGGGATGATTGAGCCTGTTACTCACTCTTGTGTAAGCCTCTGCATACAACAGGTAAAACAAGCAGCTCTGAATTATATTTTTATATTTAAACATGTCTATAATGTAAATTATGTGCTTCACACTCTTCATCTTGAAATATAAAACAACCCAATTAAGAAGGAAAGTGAAAGTGATTGAATTGTAGCATAACTTCGAAGCAGCTTTCGTTAGAATCTTCTTTGTTCGCCCACCAATTTTGATAATAAAATGAGACACATTATTGTACACCGCCATTCTGTAGCTACCAACACGAAACAATTAAAAGAGTAATTTTCCCAGACAAGAGCTGAGCGACGTCAACAAAAACAAATTAATACAGGTAATTAAAACGTCTTTCCGTACACTTGTTACCGCACCTCAATTTTTCCTCCCTTTATTAGCATCCTTCCAGGGATATCCCGATATTGTTTCTCGCTGAAACGCTCAGGGGGCTATGAAAATTGAGGCAGGCTGAGATTGTCACGCGCCACAAATACTTTCCCCCTTGTGCCTTTCTTTTGTGTCAACCAGAAAAGGAAAACCGGATATAACTCGCTAAGCAATTACTCCTTCATGGGGGGTCATAAACGTTGCTATGGTAATTTAAGGAATTTTTCACAACAGAGATACTTCTACTAAGTTTCACGTTGCGCTTGTTTTTCATTCCCAAGAAAAAATATGAGAGCTTATTCATTTCATCATCGCGATCGCGATATTTCCATTATGTTTGTAACGGATCGGGCAGTCCAGTTCTACATACTCAATACCACGCGATCTGTCTGTATGAAAACGACCATGATTATCGCATTAACCTTTTTTCAAAAATTACTCAAAATTATGAAAAAATCGCTAAAAATACGCAATAATACCGAAATATGTCTCATTCAAAAACGGCGATGGCTAGTAAATACATTGTCGCATAATTGTTTTTACTCCCACGTCAACAGGCGAGAAAATCGCGAAAAATTCCGGATGCGAGATATTGTTTTTTCTTGATGTTTCATTACATCACTAGTATCCATGTCACTCATCTCTCCGGTCATTCTTTCTTGGGAAAGCAATTTTTTAATTCTATGAAACTTTGATACCAGGTTACTATTATGATGAGGACGGAAAATCTTTATGTCTTGAAAGACAAATGATTTCATAGTTTGTCAAAAATGCTTTTCTTCTCAAGAAAGCATAAATATCATATGGGAAACCTTTAAATTCATTGTAACAAATATTCAAAATGATACTCGCCAACTTCAATACACTTATCAGTCCATAAAGTTTTCATGACACCCAAGGAGATTTTCTTTATTGATTGTTCTACAAGCATATCTTAAGCGTTACATCATATTTTCCAATGTTCCCACTACATTCATGAATAAACAACTTCTTTTAGATGGCCCAATGAAAAGCAATCGAGAGCTGTTAAATCTGGTGACCTAGCAGAGCACATAACGTGACCACCTCATCCGGTCCATCGATCAGGGTATTTCCAATCCCGGCAAATTATGGCATGATGAGCAGGGCAGCCATCATGTTGAAACTACATACTTGCCCTTTCTTGAAGTGGCATACCATCTATTAGTTCTGGTAGATGGTGTTGCAGAAAGTCTCAATATATTTTTGTCCATTCAATGTTCCTTCAATAAAATATGGACCGATCAACCAATTCCGCACCATATATTCACCAATGAAGCTTATGTTCGACTGCTCTTAAATCATCGCGGATTTTCCACACTTCAGTAGTAAGTATTATTTCGACTCAATTCACTATGGTTTGTAAGACCAGATTCATCAGAGAACAACAAACAAAAGAAATTTTTTTATTGTTTGACGTCTCTACGAAAATAAATACTAGGTGTCAACACACTTGATTACTTTTTTTTCGCGACTTTCATTTTGCTTGTATACCGTTTTTTCACTGGCAGATTCGACATCCAGCAGTATTATTTGTAACCTTCGATGCGAAGGAAGACGAAAAAAACCTAGTAGAACGTAAAATATTATCTCTACCTCCAGAGCAAATATAAATCTGTTATCTTCTCCCTCCAAGCCAATCCAGCCATTCACGCGGACAAGTGAACGTATTCTTGTCCGCTGGACAGTGGAATTTTTGGAGTCATTCCAGCCAAGAAGGACTTTTTGTTATTTGAAACAAGGATAACTGAAAATCGATAGACGCTCTATCTTTGCGCGAAGGGTGCTGATAACAAGATTCAGAGTCTCAGTGTCGTAGCCAGAACGGTTTTTTATGGGATATGGTTAATTTTACTTCGCGTGTCAATAGGCAGGAATTTTACTGCAACTGGACACTGAAAACAGCCAATATAAATGTTGAAAATGTTGTTAAATACACCAAAAATCATAATCTTTCTTTAAGTCCAACTAAATGTAATGCAATGCTGCTTTGCTGGAAAAAGGCCTATACTAATTTAAAACTGAAACGAAATTTAAAAATGATGAATAGCACTTTGCAATTTGCAGACAAATTAAAAATTTTAGAAGTGACATTTGACGAGAGTTTGAGGTTTAATTCGCATGTAAGTAATATTACACAACAATCATATTTCAATCATGTAGATTGTAGATGCTCTTACTTGGTGAAACTCTTCCATCATGTAGACAATAAATTGTGTAATTTGTCACGCAGTTTCACAAATTAAACTCTTTCTTCAAGTGACGCGTTCCGATTTTTATTAAAATCATCGTCGGACTGTCAGATTTAGTCACTCGTCACTTCCAGTGAAAGAAAGAGTTCAATTTGTGAAACTGCGTGATTAATTACACAACTTTTAAATCTAAATCATATTTCAAATTAAAAATTGTAAATTCTAGTAAGAACATTCTCAGCCACAATTTAAAAAGAAACCTTATGTGAAACATTAATCATGTCAGTTGTCCGCTATTGTGATGTCCTGTATTACGCTTATCTAGATAGTGTAATCTTAATGCGTCTGCAAAAAGTACAAAACTCTTGTTGCAGGTTTGTTCATGGATTGAAAAAGTATGACCATATATCAGCTAAACTTCAGGAAACTGGTTGGTTGATAGTCGAAAAAACTGTACAGTTACACTACATCACCTTTGTGCATAAATTGGTGACTACTTCGACCCCTCAGTATCTGTTTGAGAAGCTTTTCTTTAGAAGGAATGCATAAGGCAAAGAGACTATCTAACCATCCCTCGCCATTTTAGCACATTATTCCGAAGATCCTTCTCTTACAATGCAGCTAAATTATACAATCAGGTGAATACTGAGCTGGCGCAATGTCCACAAGGGCATTCACTTTTTCTCACTTTTTTGGTAATTAACAATTGTCTGCTATCTGTTTACAATAGTTGAACAACCTTAATTATTGATTTTCAATAATTATTTTGAGTTCATTTTGCGTAAAATTAGTACGTCAAAAAATACTGTTGTTATGATTGTATTGAAATAGTGACATTCAGTGAAACGCAGGTTTCATGAACAATATAAACCTCCAGTGATTAATCACGCAATTACATATAAACAATGTAAGCTTTACCTGTATTGTATACGATTTCGATTCAAATTTTCCATTATTGTTTCAGATCATGCATGAATACTTGATCAAAAACAGTTGTTAGACTCATGCAGAATGGTTCATAGGAGCAGTCAAAACGTGAGTAGCAATTTACACTGTCACAATTATTTATTCACGAGATGGAAGCTGAAATACAAATTTGCATTTTGAAATCTGTTCAAACCTGATTTATATAACTAAGGGAGGACCTCAAATGATATAACTAATCTAACTAATTGGAGCCACATGCATATGAATGAATATCTTCAATGACGTTTCGGTAGCCGAAACGTTGAAAGTAAATGTTATAGTTGAGTATCACTATTCAATTTTCATACATAAATTATTAATTACCTCAAAAGCCGTTTACCTAAAAAATCATTTTATCATTTTATGAGACAAAATAGCACCACCTCAACATTACTCAAGCGTAGTCTTAAAATGTTGCTGTCATATAAGTATAATGTAATACCTAAAACATATGAAGGAAGTATTCCTTACCATATTTTCGTCAAAATGTGAAATCTGTTTTAATTAATATATTCGTAACCTAGTCACTTAATCAAAGGTATTTATCCTCTGTTGATGATATCCTCCACATTCCGACTGTTAACATCTTCTGCTTCTAACCTATATGGTGAACTGTAACAGGAGCAAACGCTGAACTTCGCCATATAGGTGTAACGTAAGCTTCAGCAAGTCGTATTATTAGAGTTGTGCTTCTACTCAACCTGGCAACGTTGCTTTTGGCAACCAGCAAGGGTCATTAACCACTTTTGCGTGATTCTTCCTTTGTCCATAGCCGTGATAAGAATGTTTTTGCCCTTTCGTCTCCTCTCGCATAGCCACCCCAGATCCGGTTATTCCCAACCGTCGTTGAAACCTCAGAGCTTCATTTCCCTCTTTCTGGTATTATAGTATTTTTATGAGGAAGGATTCGGATTACTGGGGAGGCAATCTTGGTTTCATTATTTACAGTAAAAAGATACGGATTATTTTTTCAGGGCGAGCTCATTATCCCTAGATAGTTGGACTGCTCATAGGGTCGCGATATAGGGCAGCGACCTAGAAATAGCAATGACCTGCTTATCCTCTGCTTTTTATATGCTTTTTACTTTAGATTATGAATGTTTCCATGCATTCTGACTAATGCTCGAGTTTCATGTGTCAGAGACTTTTCAAGATCAAAAACTCCTAAGATCTAAGGTCAAGTAGATTGCCGCTTTTTTTCTCAGCCAATGGTATCAGTTTGGACATGTAGATTTCAATATGACTGTTAATATTTTGTAATTTATTTTAAAAATATTCAAATTATTGAGAAACCTGGATCGCTCCTAATTTTAAAAATCGAATAAAAATACTCTAAAATACTCAAAATTTCCAAAAGTTACTTCAAGTAGATCCAAATTTCTAAAATTCCTTTCCTGGATAAATCCAGAGGTCGAGACTTAGGGGTGCAAATCTGGAGGAATGGTTGTATTAGCAGAGACAGCTAATACAACCATTTTCGAGTTACGGACGGTGCAAAGGTTACCAGACGGTGTACCTACAGACAGACGGATCGATGGAATAGAGTGGAAACATCATTTCTATTCAACACCCATCTCCAAGCGTGGCGCTGCCCATTGACAACTTACGAAATCAAGGTCCTAACACCCAGTCATAACTGCAGTGGGACCACCAGGCTATATTCACGAGTCTAGGCTAAAGACGAAACATGCATGTCTATAATAGGTCTTATGTATATTGGATAGTATAAATTTCTTCCTTAACAGACGAAGCCGACATATCAGAATGTTCATAGAAAGCTGTCCAGGGCGTCAGAAATGTCTAAAATCGAGGTTTGATAGTGCTTTAAATTTTCTTCATCCTTTGACTATAGTTCAGTCGCTACTGATCCGGTAATCGGAAGCTACAAGTTGTTTGGTCCTCACAACCGTAGTAGCCAAGTGTCAAAGTTTCATCAAGATCCGAAAAGTACTTAAGAAGGTATCGAGGAGTTACCGGAGGATTAGCGGAGTACAGACGGACAGACATATAGACCGACCGACAGATAGACCGACCCAGAAAAACCCAATATCCCGTATTCGAAAATGTTCTTGATAGCAATCCTTCCTCATCAATTGGCGTGGGAAGTGAAAATTCAATATATAAAATAGACTGTGTGTGTGCATCTTCTTTTTGCCGAGCAGACAGTCTACCAATTGAGCTACGCAGGAACGTCTCTTAATCAATCCGATTGCTGGTGACTAGCTGGATGCCCCTGAAAACAAACTTTCTCCCAAATTTCAAACTGCACCTTCTGTTTGTATATACAGACAGCGTCCTTTGAGAAAATGAAGATCTCTGATAAGAAACAATACTTCAACCAGCAGAATCAATATACAACAATGCTTAGAATCACTAGGTCAATCCTAACTTTTTCATGCTATATTTTATAGAGAACTCCCGCAAAATGTTTTCATAGAAACAAAGCTAGAACTATCTTAGCCAGTTTGAAGCTCGAAAATAATATCCATTCCGTTCGTGAGCGATAAAAAATATACTAGTGCCGGTGGACGTTAAACAACTTCCATTTGTTAGCAGATTTACGGAAACCCGAGGCTCGAGCAACGCCGGGCGATAAATAAAAGAATCAAAGGTGACACAAACGCTTTTTTTTCGCAGCTAGCCAAATTATGATTTATCCGTACATTGCGAGTTTTCTCGCAGATTACGGCAACGTGACGTCTAACAAGTTTCCTCCTTAATAGCTTTACTTTTTTTTTCTCACGTGGTGTGTGTTGCCACAGACATATAACAGACGGTTCGGTAACTTTTTTAACAGTAATAGAATGGATGGGAGTGTGTAAGGAGGGTCATCACGCTTTACAAACACGTTATACACTAAATAACAGTTAGGCCTACTAACCACGTAGCGTCGCTTCATACGCACGTTTTCGTCATTTAGAGCCTTTTGTAAGCTTGTTTGCAGCTTGCGTAGGAATAAAAGAAGATCTGTACATGGACCAGCAACGAAGCATCTGCGTGGTGACAAGCGACCGTCATACAGTATGAGCGACAACATGTCATTACTCAAGCGTACTTCAAGACGCATCTAGGCGTAAAAATTTCTTTTCAGAATGGCGACATTGACAGAGAATTTTGTTCATATTATTAAACAGTATCCTTTGTTTATATAATAAAATAGTACGAGGATACTCAGTAAAAGGTATCTTCACAAAAAACAATCTACAGTTATGTTACTTTGGATGTATTATGCCAATACGTACTAGGTCTTGCTCGTCTTCTAATGAGAGCATATGCTACAACCATAACAATGATAGGCTTTAAATAAATGCCCATATTGTAACTAGCATGAATCTTGTATGACGCTGTCGTGGACAATGAACCTTTACTGCTGATTCTCTTATGTACGAGTAGTGTCCCTCTGTTTGGCTTTTTAGATTTTTCCAAAATGTTTCATGGTTTTTGAAGTTGCCCAGAATATATCGATACTTAGTCGTTCTAATTTTGAACCCATTAGCAGCTCCAATATCGCTTTAACTTTAAGTTAGTCTTTTATAGAAACATCACTTTTGCACAAGTTAATTTCACTGATACCATCACTATTATATTTTCATTACAATTCATTACGTGAGGGCATGCAGTCATGTGTACTATATCGAATCAAGAAAAAAGTTTTTTGATATTCGGAATATTAATCCAAATATCACTAAAATACGATTGAAATTTCCTTTTGGACACGCCTCTCACTAAATCAGCTCAACAAGCGCAAGGCAACTGCCTGTAACCAGGTGTGGGCAGGTATTCATACTTATCAATCTGCTAAGAGTAAGTATTATATACAATAAATTACTGATGATGTGATTAAAGTGATATTGGTTCTCTGAATTGAGTTCTATCATCATAACACTAATTCGTTGACATAATACTGACACAAAACAGAAAATGGAAATCGTTATTTTTCACTGATAATAAGAGGTTACTAATTCGACCCGTATTACTGGAACTGCTAAATATTAGAATATGCTAGCCCATGAGTTCCCAGTTCATTTGGGATCCATTTTGTGCTCTCTACTTTACTGTCACGGTCTGTCACTACTTCTCACACTCTAGAGTCGTAGCTAGGAACTGTTTCGGAAGTATTTCCTGTTCAAAAGACTGGAAGTGCAAACAAACCTGTTCCTTGAGATCTCGTCTCGCCAAAAACCTGAGGAGACATATGTCCTTGGTTCCGCTACTTAGAGACTCTTATGGGATGTGTATTGGGATGACTAAGCAAATGTACTGAAGTTCATAAACGCATGTACCTGTTTTTGTCCAGTAAGTGCTCAGAAATTCCTGTGCAGACTGAAATATTTTTATATTGGTTCATGTATCTTTCAATTTAGAGAGCGATGGAAAAATTCATCAACGTCGTTTCTACAAGTTATGTGTACTGATAAGTAAATTAGCAGTTATTACTGGATAAGGACTGTTGAGGTGCATAAGTGAACGTAGCAAGTCTGCAAGTAGACATTAATTTGGCACGTGCAGGAGTGAAGTTCACCACTTGATCAGCGTAGGCTCCAGATGTTTTTTTTTCAATTAATTATCGTAGTAGAGTAGAATTATGAAGTCGAAATTTTGTTCAGTTGGTAAACAAACCGCACTACCATTCCATGGGGCCTATATAGGTGATAGAGGCAAAGATCAGTGAAGAGATCGGAAAAATTATTGAATGGGATCTACAAATATAGTCCAGTCTAAAGCACAGAAGCTCAGATAACTACGGAGACAAGAAAATCTCAAGGTGCTCATCTTCACCAGTTCAAGCTTCCAGGACCTCAAACACGCCTCTTCCAAGAGTCATTTTTTGATGAGCATCAGCGTTGTGAAATAAACTACCGGCGATATTAGCTTCAGCTTCAGCGTTTTCAGGTCATAATGAATAGACATTTGTAATCTCATCTCTTTTTACATTTGTGTGTGGACATCTATAAGAGTCCGAAATGCAATAATGTTCACATATCTTTGCCAAAATCTATTCAAAGTATTCTTATGGGACTTAACTATTATTATATATTATTATTATTTCCCTCGAGTAAGACAAAATGTCAGTTATTTATGATGCCTTATAAGAACTGCCGGCTGAGCATCCTCCAACGATCATTTCCTATACCTATGTTTATAATAAAATGGTTCCATCCCCTTCAGATGATAAATGAACTCTAAAGATATCTTCAATATGATGCGGAATACCCTGCACGTCAACGGTTGCTATAAAAGCAGATTCTTTTGTTATACTAAGAACCTCAAAACCGTCAAAGTTATCAAAAACAGATGAAAACTGTACAGCAATTTATTGTTTGTGAAACATAAAAGGTGACCCTATATTGTCACGACATAGAGTTAACGACAATAACTGTTTATAGCCTGATGATTATCAGCAATTAGCTGGGTATCCAAAAGCTTCATCTTGAAGTGAAGGTTGTCCGACAATTAATTGCCATTTCAATTTCAATTTGAGCCGAGTTATCTGAATCTCGTAGAGGACAGCACAGAAAGCTGAGGGTCGCTTTTATGGCGACACTGCTGATAAGGGGAGCTTTTGCACCCGCAAAGATGATTACGGCGAGCAGACCTTTCAGCCGCACTCTTGACATGCCATGTGAATGACCTTCTGTGGGAAGTATTTCTCGGATTTTTTTGTTTTTTATTTCTGTATCTCGGTATAGCTGCCATGGAAAGCTTCTAATGGAAAACACGTCAGATGAGTCAGCATTTGTAACTGTGTAGGCCATAAGTTCTCATCCTTTTTTGACCACCAACCACTTTGAGGATATTTTCTGTCTAGAGCCCCTGAAACTCTTTAAAATCCGCGCCCTCAGTGTTTCAAACTAGGGCAAGTTTCGGGATTTGCTCCACTTCTCTTCCGAACATTCTTCCATTCGCCTTCTCCAAATAATCTGAAAAGCAAACAGAAACACCGGACTGCCCCCTAATAGAATACCAACACTCCCAACATTCTCAGTCTTCTAGCACCCCCCTAAAAGACTCAAACTTTCACGTGGAAAAACTATGTGTAAACCTAGATTGGAGAGACAACTATAATGGTGCGAAATAAAATCCAGAAGATTGTTTGCTGCGGACTACCAAGAACTTAATATTTTGAAAAACATTGTAATAAATAAATTAACGAAAAATAAAGATTTTAGATTCTAAATTTTAGGTAGCAGTTTTAGATAATAAATTTGAAAACAATTTAAATATAATATTTATAATGAAATTTAGAACATATAATAGTCTTAAGAAACAAAAAAACACCATTTTATAGTGAAACACGCTAAACAGTTGACACTTATTCTTGATCATCAAGCTTTTGTTTAATAGTGATTTTTGTTTTAAATAACATAAAATACTTAAGTGATTAATGATAGTTAAGGAATAAAGTAAGAATAAAGTTTATAAAACAAAATTTTGTGATAACAGTAACAGGTATAAACATTGCATTGTTAGTTATTCGTGAAACGACCTACTGTTCATGTAACAATATAGTGAAGATCACCTAACCATTTTTGCAATATAATTAAAATTTTTATAAGGCACTATTTTTTCAAAACCATAAAAAATAAATTGATCAGGTGAATATATAATATATAATATAATTAAACATTGATTTTACATTTTAATGCGGATTGTTCTTAAACCGTATTTTCTTTTTGTTTTCTTTCCAATGATTTTTTCATCTGAAACAGTCCAGCTTCAAACATGCCCAAATTCCATTAAACACATATTAAACGATTGATTGTCAAAATATAAGCTCCACTATCAATTTTATGCAATTGTATTTTGATTTAGTTGTTTCGTGGCTATTCACTATTTTCTGTTCCTCGCCAAAAATGCAAATCCAATTCAGCAGTTTCGATCGAACTGCACATAAATAACAAAAATTACAATCAAAACACGTACGTCTCCAAAGCGTGACAAGTAATTCTGAAGGTTCCTTAATAGCGAAGCACCAACGTTCTGCTTTTACTGGAATTTGCATGAAATCCGCTTTGGAACGACAGGCGAATGGAAAGATTTTTTTGAGGAAAATAAAAACCCAACATCCTTTCCGCCCCTCTGCTAATGAGAAGCAATTTCTCTCAAGATTCTCAGATATTTCGCCGGCTAGCGCCTTTCTCTGTGAATTGATTGGCAAAATTATAATGATGCGGCACTTGGTGGTGTTTCTTTTGTATCTGATTATTTACAGTCAATATCGTTTATTTCGTTATATAAAAATATTTTCATTCTCATTAAAGCCAGAGCTTTGCAATTGAGCCGTAGTAAGAGTTCGTGGACGATCAAAAAATGAAGATTAGTCAACTCATTCTTCTCATTATTTTTCGCCTGGGTGACAAAATTGTCCATAGGTCGGGCTAGAACAGCCAAAATGGCCGACATTGCCGAATTCAGTGTCACCACAATAGAATATTTACTCACCAACAATCACAGATGGATAGTTTTCTCAGAGATCGCTTCTAATGTGTGGTGGTAGATGGATATGAAACGAACGTGCTTACCATCGATGCAGGTGTTCCTAAAGATCTGCCCTTTCTCCAACGCTTTTCTTACTGTAGATCAATGCTTTGTTGGGAATATTAGATAATCGTATTAACAGCTTTGCTGACGACAGTACCCTTATTTCCTGCGGGGCAAACCACCACCATCAAGAGATACCATATTTCGGCGAGAGCAACAGGCTGCTCAAATCAATGCGGACATTGAGAGGATTGTGGAATGGGGATAAAAAAACAGAGTTCAGTGTAACACCTTGAAGACTCCTGATAAAGGAGTGGCATGCTGAGATGCCAGCAGTGGAGGTGGAGAGACGCCCAGTACTTGAATAATCTTCCATCAAGCTTCTAGGAATGAACATCAACAATAACATGATATAACATGCTGGCCTCGCTAGGTAGGTGTCATAGAAGCTGGAGGTTCTCTTCCGCACCGAGAAATTATATTCTCCGGAACATCTACTGCCACTATACCAGGCCCAAATCATACCGTTACAGTAGTAAAGCTCGCATGGATAGCGATGCGACCCAAAGCACTCCCTGAAGCGTCTGGACACAATCCAGAAACGAGAAATACGTCTTGTGAATGGGCCTGACCTCACGAATGACCTGCAGAGTCTTGGAACATCCGATGAGTGTAGCTGAATAGTCCGTATTCTATAGATATTACCATGGCAGATGTTCAACCGAGCTCTCTCGCATAATAAATCCAGGAGTCGCTCGCACAGTATACAATGGAGGAGCTCAATAGGCGCACCCTTACCAGGTCGAACTTCCTACGCCTGGAACCAGCCTCTTCGACAATTTGTTCATTTGGAGAAACTAGGTGTTGTGGAATGGGCTACCGGGGAGTTTGTACCCTGATGGTTACAGTCTACAGCGTCTACAGGTCAATGTGAATAGATGTTTATGTTTAAATGGTTTTGAAGCGCTACAGGCTTTCCACCAATCAAATTCTCTGCTGCTTGGAAACCGATATTCTTTAGTTGTATTGGATAGGAAAAAAATTATGGAATTGAAAAAGCACTACTGCATTTCCAGAAATAAATGGAAATATAAGAGTGCCGTATCAGATATGCGTCATGCGTCAGTGCCGCCAAAACATGAATTGAAGATTCCTCAATTGTTACAGCCAGTTACTATGCATTGTAAAATAAATGGAATGTGTCGTTGCAGTGTTGTCAGCTTTTCAAGAGTAAATTCAGTATCGAAGCTTTTTGAGCATAGTCTTTCTTATTGTCATTAGCTGTTTAGGTAGTGCCGATTTGCTAATCATTGCTGTTGCTAAATTCCGTACATCGAGTCGATTCATGATTAGATGATAACAAAATTAGTTACGGTCGGAACTGACTGTTTTTCGACAATTAAAGCAATTCACCAGCGACAAAACAACTCACCAGGTAAACATTGGAATAGAATGTTCAGTTAATAGTCAGTAGGAAATTTAGATGCTTTTCACTTAATGCAATGTAGAAGATAATAATTATTTAATAGCTTAAAAATTTAAATAAATATGTTTTTATAAAGAGCCGCTCTATAAAGAAAAAAAATTGGTTTAAAATCAAAGGATAAACGTGTCTTATTGTTTAATGAGTGATTTCTATCGTAACTTTAAACAAATAGTCAATGAAATATCTATACGAGTATACGTCTTTCACAAAAAAATATTTTTTTGTTAATCACTTTATTCTTGTTTTAAACTTACTAAAAATGATTCAATAATTTGGATTAATGGACCTTTTTCGACTGTTTAACAAACCATTAATAATAAAAAGATATTTTTTACTTTTTGGTGCAATTCTGTTTTCTTAATCTCTAACGTTTTTCTAATCTTTCTCTTAAAATAAACTTAATTCGAATGGTAATCAGAAGAAACAATTTTATTATCATCAAATTCCAGTTTGGGAATTAATTAAATTATTTCCAAAAATATTTACTGCAATTTTTTAAAACTCTGAATCAATAGTTTTTTCTATTGCCACCGTTGCTGTGCGACTACAAATTAATCAGATTTCTGGAAGTGAGTGCGTTAGAATATTATGTTACAATGATAGATATAATACATACATACAGGTGAAGCTAATCAAAGCTTGTAAAAAACTCAAGATTACCAAACTTCTACTTTTTTCTATTACAGCTCTATTTCTATGCTACAACAGCAAGTTGGAAAAATGTTGCTTTAGAAGCTTTTAAGCAGTCGTCGATGCAGCAATACTCTGGCAAATCCTCGTAATTTTAATCTACCGTCCATCATAGTGAGAGCTTCGTTCGTCGCTATCGGATATCTTTAACGTTTTCATTGGATCCCACGATATTAATATCGATTAGAAACCTTTAAGCGGGGAAGATAATTCCCGACTAAACGGTAAATTCAAAGTTTTACGTGAAATATCTCTAAAATATTTATGAGGCTATAAAAGTTCACCAGAAATGTAAGTCTGCAACTTGAATCCAATAAGTAACTACGTGTTGTGAATACAAATTTAGTGAGTGCTGCACCTAGGAAGTTTGATCGGGTTACCTAGAAATACATTATTTTGTGATAGAGGTTCACACAAAGGTACTATATTACATATCCATCATAGTTTTAAAAATCAAAAACATAGCCTAATAAGATCTACACACAATTACAAACATAGAATTACAGTAAGCATTCTGGAAAGGACATAGTTAATAGGTTTGACAATTTTCTTAATTTTAGTGCAGTACTGAGAAGTGAAAAAGTAGAGTTTTTTATATTTCAATCTATTTTAAAATAAAAGATAACACACATACAAGGTTTCGCAAATTAAGATCGTTTTTGTGATGCGTTTTAATATAATCTTTAAATTATGGTCTAAACTTATTTTTCACGAAAACAACACATGTTACTTGTCCTATCATGAATATAAAATAGAGTTCTGAAATCTAGCATATCCTGTCTATCCATTGTTGTATCAAATTCTTTCATCATACTTGCATCTTGGGGAAGTATTCTTATCGATTGCATTTGCAGTATGATTATGGGAATATCTCCTTATAGATAATATATAGTTTATTGATCTGATCAACACAAATCAAACCAACCTAAGCTTGACAACCGCCGTAATAGCAATTGAAGTATTTCACTATCTACCACTTGGCTCTATCAAGGGATTAGACAAATAGTACCATATTTTTCATTGTTAGCTATTTATAATGTTTCAAACCAATACAATATTTAGAATATGTTGAAATCAACTTCCCAGATTTGTATAGTCAGTGTTAGTGAGTTGCATACAAGTAGAACTAATTTCATCAACTTTTGTAATGTCAGAGTACAGCTACTTGACGCCTATTTTCGATGTTTTTATTAGCTTGACCTGTGCAATACAACAGAATTTTTGATCGTAGTTTTAACCGATGACGATACAATAATTTGGTAACTGTGTCCTGATGTCCTAACCAGGATCATCAAGATGATTAATTTTACAGGCGGGAACATAAATAATTTTAAATCTGTTGTCACTATGGTATACTAAGAAGTTTTGCCTGCTTAATATTATATTTAAATTCGTTAATATGTTAACTTAAAAAGTGAAAAAAACTCGCTTTTTGTTCAACGTTGAAACAGAAATAAAAACTATTAACCAAAGTTTTACATTAATATAAATTTTTTTGTTAACCACTTTACCCTCAATTGAAAAAAAATTAATTGCATGGAATTGGATCAAACCTTAAATAATTTAGATTGTAGCTCGATGATACCGATTAAACTTTCATGCATACATTTCTTATGTACACTCCTAATTCCTGATATAATTAGAATTAGGTTAAAATCGTGCCGTAGATTTGTTTACATACTTAGTTAATTGGTTATTCAGTTAGTCATTTATTTGTTCACAACATAGAAGTGGAACTAATAAAAAAGAAACTTAGAGCAACAGCCGGAATGCTTTTGATCTAGCCCTCCTCTAACCCTACCTCAATATTTGCCGTTTATAGTGAATTAATTCGTAACAATTGGTACATAATGTCTGTTACTGTTCGAGTATTATACTGCAAAGGCATAATCAGCATTGCATCCATTCCAGCTTTGATAGTATAGATCATTGCAAACAGAGCTTCAAATTGAAACTCCGGAATGTTTACTTACTCAATGTACCTACAATTGACACACTCTCTCTGGCATACTTTATATACTTTTATGGAGTATGAGTTTCACTATACATCATCAAAGATAACACGAACAGCAGTAGCTTTTTCCAGCATCGTTGGTAATCACTAAATTTTTATTAATATCCCAATTGCCAGTTTGAAATTTGGCAATAATGGAAAACGTGGGTTTACAGAATGTCTGCTTATAACACGATATTGAAAAACAGCAAACATAAATTTTTGACCATTGTGAAACCAAATTTTGATAAATAAAACGTACGGTTCAATTGTAAAATGTACACAGTTGAAGCAACTCATTTCCATTTACTTCTTGCGACCAGCTTGATTTATTAAAATTATACAAGACAATTCCTCACTTTATGATGACTTCATATCTATTGGGAATACCGAATAATCCATTTGCCATTTGGTAATAGACGACTATATTTACAATGCAACATTATGAATGGGCGAACTATTTTCCCCTTAGTATAAATAAATAATGTTATAGCTGTTGAATAACATTTAAACATATTCAAAAACATTAATGTAAAACTTAGGTATAGAATTGTATAAAGTATTTTCATTAAATGTAAAAGATCTATTGAATATTGATGCCTTTTGGTGTGGCATGGTAAATAAGTATGGAAATCTAATTACTATGTCTGGAGTGATTGAATTTTTGGAGAGGTATTAACTTCATGGCTTCTTCTACGTCATATCTGCAGCGTCTCCGTGGTCATTCTTTCTTTCTCCTTTCCGGTGGTGTCCATTCTAACATTTTCTTGGACGATCTCTTATTGTTCATTCTTTCAACATGTTCAAACCATATCAATTGTTTTCTATCTATCTATTCTGTTATTGGTCGACTTATATTCATTCCGATCCGCATAACTCTTTCCGATCTAGACCACCAACAACTTCTCCTGAGAAGATCCATTTCTGTTGCAATCAATTTCCTTTTGTAAACGCTAGATACGTTCCAAACTTTGTTATATTGTTGTTCCACAACAGAGCGTTTATTGTACGTGTAACAGTTCGTCCCTTATCTACCCGTCCTCCTATTTCGCCATTACAATTTCCATGTTTATTAATAACAATCATTCCCAGATAGTTGCTCTCCTCTACTGGTCTTATACTTTTATTTTCTATAATTAAGTTTTGGATTTCTTCTTACTGGTACTGACACTGTGCCATATTCATACTTAAACCCCCCCCCCCCTGATTCGTAATCTTCTTTCAGTTTCCTCACCATATACAAGAGATCTTCTACATCTTTTGCTAATATGATTTATCTTATTGTAATGGTTTATTATCCATCATGATTGTATGTACTAGACTAAGTAGACTGCTTGAACAGACCATCAGCCCATACTATCAAGGTTGCCTGTAGTATGCAGGTATTTCCTGAAATTATTCCTAAAGCGACAACAATTTCTGTAAAGAAATCATTCCGTTATCGTGCTTCACCTCCATCAAAAGCTGTTTCTGAATAATGAAAACTACCTAATTACATACTTTCAAGGTATTTCAACCGTGAGATTTTGTATTGGTTTCCTTAGGCACTTTCTAAAATGCAGAGCGCACCACTATTTCAAGTTACTGCAATGCCCCATAGTTCAAAATTTACTCTGCATACATCAAAACTATTTCCCCTTTCCGGAGTAAGAGCAAACCCTCTCGAAAAGAAAAAGCTTTTTGCCGAATGACCTCGCTAACCTACAAAACTTCCTGACCGAAAAAAAGCTCGGGAACAAAATCGAGAAGGCGCAGTTGAGGCAGCTGGTTTGAATCTCGATGACCGGAACATACAGGGAACTTCCATTAGTCGCTTGAGCGTAGGAGTTGGAATATTTTCCTCCTACTAAAACCGTTCGCAGGTACAGTTTGTAAGCAAATTAGGACGGGTCGCAGTGGTTACTGAAAAACTCTCCGATTGAATCCGAATTATCTTAACAAAAATTATTAAACCTTGTTCTGTAGGTGAGTCGCTCATGTATATTTTTTATTCATGCTGTGTCTAGCAAAACCAAAAATATTTGTTACAAACTTAAAATCTACAAGTTTTTTTTAAAGATTTTATTATGTTTTTTAAACATGTTCTCCCACTACCCCAATACATTTACGCATTTGGTAAAACCACTTTCAAATTCTTGTGACCAAAGTTCTTTTAAAAGGCTGCTAATTTCCTCCTCAAATGAATCGATTGCGTCTTCAACGGTGGAGAAATTGCAACCACGTAACTTTTATTTGATCTTAGGGAATAAGAAGAATTCGCACGGAGCTAGGTCCGGAGAATAAAGTGGGTGAGGCAACAGTTTGACATCCGGTTCAGCAAAAAAATCGAGTGTTCTAGCGGCGCTGTGGGCGGATGCGATGTCATGGTGCTATTAAATACCCCGCAGACCAGTCTTTGGAAGTCCCTTACATAGTTCTTGGAAGACTACAGGAACACATTTGGTTATATACTATTCAGATGTAACTATCCTTTGATCCTCCAAGGCTACCGTTGTTATGTATCCACTTCTAGAAAAAAAAGATGCGACCATTTTCTTTCCAACACTCTTGGAAGGACGAATTTTCGTTGGAGGCTATTAACTTTCTAAGCACGAAACTAATGACTGCTGTTTAGTTTCGGGATCATAATGATAAAACTATGTTTCGTCTCAGGTTACGACATTAAAAGTGTTTTTACTGTGCCCATTATCAAATTTTTCAAGCATAAACTTAGCCCAATCAACTCTTGTTGCTTTTTGCTCACTGGTCAACAAATGGTGCGCCCATCTGGAACACCTTCATTAGGCTAAGGTGATTATGAATTATTGTTCGGACCGCTGCCGGTCCAATCCCCAGAGAAGATTCAATCTCGGTGTATGTCGATCTTTTTTTACCATATTTTGCACAGCTTCTGGTTCTCGGAGTAACAGCAGTGGGCGGTCGACCTGTGTGAGGTTCATCATCGAGTGAGATCCAGCCCCTTTCGAACTCAGCAAACCAATTAAAAACTGTAGCCCTAGAAGAGGCAGAGTCCCCAAAACAATTCACTAATCTTTTGTGACATTCCGCTTGTTTTAGTCCCTTTTTATAGTCGTACAAAATCATGGCTCGAAAATCACGACTACCCGGTTCCATTTAGACGTTAAAATTCGACCAACACTTATATGCATTCGAAACCGTGACAATGCAACTACTGAACGACTCAAACGCTGCCTTTGCATTTAAGCACTTACAACTTTGGACAAAATAGCTGCGTGCTCAAGCTTGTTTAAACTTGTATACGTTGGGAATACTTTAAGCGTGACACTCGTATATACAATTTTAGGACTGCATGCATTCTTTCCATCAATAATGTGGAGAAAATAAAATGACTTGTCACCTAACTGTTCCTACTTACAAATTTAAATCAAATCAACCTGTTATTTGAGTGTTAATAAACCTGTGAGGCTTGGTTATCATTTAGTTATTACCAGAATGTGGAACATATCCAAGGTCGCAGTACAGGCGCAACAACGTTCTCGTCACTCAATTTGCTACGTGGTTGCCTCTAACTTTGTGGCGGTGGCATATACGTCAGCAGACGGTATAGGGGTAGTTAAGAATTGACCTAATATAGCTTATCTATTTTCTTGCAGATAAAAAGATTGTGTAATTTAACATACAGTTTCACAAATAGAACTTTTTTCTTTCATCGTTGAACACGAACTTATTCATTTTTATTGTGCCCATCACATGAAAATACTCACGTGCCCAGGCACGGCCTCTCTAACTAGAGGCGGCTGTGGCCTGTGGCCCAGCTTATTGGCCTCTTCGTTTTCTTATTTCTCATTAAATAGAACATTTTTGAAACGAACAACCTCATATGCAGATATCGGAGGCATATTTTTTAAACGCATAGCAGTTTATTATTGAACATGTTGACGTTACCTAGAAATTTTGGAGCCCCCTTTCAAAATATTGTCTTATGCAATTATTAAAAATTATAGAACCATACACATGAAGCATTAAATTGTTTTTCATTGTAATGAATACCGAAAAATCGCACCTACAAAAGTTATAGAATAACATATTATGAACGTAGGTTCAATTTTAGAAATATAATTTAGCGTAGATTACAATAAGTAATGTTATGCATTACTATGGCTGACTAATTTATTCAAAAAATTTGGCTTCCAACAACTTTGTCACTTCATAGGACCGTTTGCCTGTATGAAGTAATGTTAACCTAAGCCATAAAACCAAACCGAACATTTCATACATTGTAGTACCCGTAACCTGTTGGTAACAGATACGACTACCCAAAAATTACTTTATAGCTTCACTCTCCACGCAACCACCACAGTTGTTACTCCAAATACGTGATCACTAAAAAGGAACTTCGTAGTTCCGTCCGCCTCAAGGCGTCCATCACTAATTGGTCCCAAGTGTAACGCTATGTCTAATTGCGTTAGAAGATTCGTATTCAGTGATCAATTTCCATATTTTCACGAATCACTACCCTAAAAACATTTTTCCTAATAGCTTGACTTGTGGATGATATATTTTATATTATTAAAATAAATTAGCACTCGACACAGTCTATCACAGTGATAGCCTTCACGTAATGCCTGACGCAGACGCCTGAGGAGACCTCAAAGCTAATAGTACTATATAGTCATATTTTTAAGTGGCTGGAACATTGAAGATGCAGTAAGCAGAATGCCGGAGTAGTTGTGGCTTTGTGGTGACTATTGCCAGTGGAAGAGTAGTAGTAGGAAAGTTACTACAAAATCTGACCTTACAGTAAATTCTACCATGAAGGCTCAAATGCTGCCCTTTAGTAGCAATTACTTTGTAGTGTCATTACAGTGTATTTTAGCGATAGCTTAGACTCCAAATTCTGACTATCAGGTTGTAGTGCCAATAACGGAATTTTATAGGTACCGTCGAGGTCTCAAAAAACCTTCAAAATCAAACACACAGTTACAAACCTTATAGTAGCCGAGGTAAGTAAAAACCACGTAATTGGAACTGATATGATAGAGCATGACGAAAAAATTACTCCATAGCTTTTATATTTAGTGGCATATCCATAATTATCACTAATTTGAGGTTCCCGATCCATTGATACTGGTAACAGTGACTATTTTTGCTTGGGATAAAACTCAGCAGTTTAACACTTTCCACACACAGTCTATATGATATATTCATTTTTTTGCAAGAAAATGAAAACGTAGATACAGTCATAAGTTGTCGTTATATTTTGAACATAATTTTTTTTTCCTGTTTTGTACTTCGTCAAAGAATGCCAAAACTGCCGAAAAGTCAGTAAATAATCACACTGGATTCAATTAACGTCCCACCGATAATATAATGAGTCTTACCTATGTCAGATTTTAAAAACCTTCCTCTTCAAAGCGCCACATTAAAACAATTTTAGTTAATAAATAAATCAGATAGATCACCATTAGCAAAATATCCCTAAAAGTGTATGATGTGATGTTACCCAAGAAGCAGAAAGAGATAAGAAATTCCTCATATCATCGTCACAATTAGCGACAATACGTTCGGTGCAGACTTCTAAAATTAATAAAACGCTCTCAACACAGGGATTACTACGATCCTGTTTGTAGACTCTTAAGGCTAGTACGTCATTAAAACTTTTTCACCGGGGGCTATTACTTCGTAATTAACAACCAACGCCATGCTTGTGCTTATGAAAGCAAAATTATTATCATGTACCTACGAGGAAATTAAAATATGATGAAAGCATTCACAATGCTGTTATGTAACTTTTCAAATGGATGTCTGAGAATATTTCATGTCCTTCGATGAATCCAAAGATACAACCTTTTTAACAATTTTGAGGAATAACTTGACTGGAAAACATTCGTAAAAGGAAATGTGGACTACCCACATACTAGGTATTAATTTTTGTATCAACTTTTATAATCGATAATCTGATCTTTTTTAAATTTTTTGTTTATAACTAAGTCACTTTTAATGTTAAAAGAAATATCTCAAGGAGAGAGTTTATCTTATGCATTACATCATATTTTCCCATGTAGTGGGAGCTTCTCGTATGCAGAACTTCTTTCAGATGGCCCAATAAAAATAAATCGAGAAGGGTTAAATCTGGTGGCCTAGCAGGCCGCACAACCGTAACACCTCAACCGATCCATCAATTGGGTATTCCTGATCCAGCACTTCCCGGAAAATTTTGGCATAGTGAGCAGGTCATCCATCATTTTGAAACCATATACTTGCCCTTTATGGAGTGCCATATCGTCTTTTAGCTCTGGTGAATGGTGTTGTAGAAAGTCTCGATATTTTTTCCTATCAAATGATCCTTCGATAAAATTTGGACCGATCAACCTGTCATCAGTAATTCCACACCATACATTCACCAACGAAGGGCGCTGACTTCAGTCAACCATCGCGGATTCTCCACACTACAGTAGTGCATATTATGTCGAATAATGTTCCAAAAAAAATGATGATGGCGTTGTCTACCGTTGCGGAATGAAAAAGTTTCAAAAAAGGTCAAACGTTTTTTTTTATCTACTCCAGTTGCAATCGAGTTAAAAAATTCTGTGAACAAAAGGTATTTTCTTCTCGTAGACTAAGAACCTATAATAAAAATATATATCCCAATTAAAAAAACATCGTTGGCCGTGAAAAAGCCTTGAAAACCTGTCAATGTCGAAAATAAAAGTTATCATTAACTCTCTCCCATTGCACCCAAGAACTTATATCTGGACGTTTTCATCATAATGCTCACCGTTTTTGCGCTATACAGCTGTCCCAAGTTAAATGGACCACCCGGTATAAAATAGGAACAGATCAGCCGACCTTTTTCAATGTATAGACTGTAGAGGTCCTTTGTGAGGTCAGGCGCCACAAGACGTATTGCTTGTTTCTCTATATTATCTGGAACCTTTAGGGAGTGAGTATATCAGTCATCATTGGACATTTAAAAAAATGTATCAATCTTATAGGGATTCCATATGCATGGTTTTCGAGATATACGATTATCTCACACTCAGGTGCATAAATAAACTCTTTTTAAAGCCGTTACTGACAGTTGAAGTTTATTCTGTGTGTACCCATTACGCGTAGAAACTGACGATTGCCTGTAAGCCAATCTAGGTGCACCTTCTCAGTCACGTGACGATAGCTGCCGTGCCATCGGTAGGCGTTGCGTCGGGTTTACAACAAACATTTGTTCATAGGCAGGTTTTAGTTTTGTTCGTGTATTTTCTTCAAGTTTTAACTTTTGCTACTACTACTAATTACTATTATTACATGATTTCAAATATAACTATTACATAGATGCAACAACCAATTCCAGTTTATTGAAATGAAGATGCAAACATTTGCAAGTTTGCGGCACAAAACCAGACACGTATAATTTTTTTAACCAAAATAGCTTTAACTAACAGGTCAAATATTTGTGAATGGAGCAGTACCTATCATTTCCAAAATATGGAATACTTTGGTTAAAACAAAATATTCGTTTGATTAAACTTAAGACTTTTTGCGTCTTACTCAAAAGATCTCATACGTGAATTTTGTATTCGAATCCTTCATATATTTGAAGATCGACTGCTTGGGCGCCTCTGCCTTAGGATCTCTTCAAGCGATACGCCAATGTCTGCGGCTTCGATCGATTCACAGAGACCATTAGCGATGCAGAAAAAATCCGATGCGCTTTATGGATTACTCTATATTTGTTTCTTTGGCAGAGATTTTAGAAAGCGGTCTGCTGTATTTAATTTTAGAGAGGAAACGGCGAGGATGAATCAATAAATATCGCCAGCGTTGAGCTGAGAAAAATGGAAAATATAGCGGAGAATAGCAAAGCGACGTAAATAGTAGGGCATCCCTTCTGTAGATGCTATGACGTGGTTTTTTGCATGTACAATCGAATCGCTTAAGCAATTATCCTTATCCTTGGCCTTATCTATTACCTTTTTCAGTTTTTTACAGGTATATTCCTTCTATAGCCCTCAAAGGGAAAATGGTCGATAGAATTGTATTTCGTACCTAGAGTGTGAGACCCTCCGGCGTAATTATTAGAATCCCTCAACATGGTAATGCTTGCTGTATTTTGTCGTGATGGGTAACGTAATATTGAAATTCATACGGTATGTGGTTGAATCAGCAGCCAGTACAAATAAGATGACGCAGAGAAGTAATCACATGATAAGTTAAGAAGTCAGATTAACTGTTTAGCAGATATAAACTCCCAAGTTTTTTTGGCTTCCTATTATCTATAAATGTTTAACTCTTTTAATCCTAAATACTTGTTACACATCGATGACTAGTCACAGATTTGACTAGAAGCAGATGAACGATTCTTCAAATAGTTGTGGACTAAGCATTATACAATTCGCCCCACTTAATTACAGTCAATGACTTTAAATGTTCAAAAAAAATTAACCTTTTTCAATTTTTTTGCCATCCTGTATGATATTTTCAGTAGTGCGAGTTTTAAAGCGGGCTAACATCTTCCAATTCTGTTTCGATTATTGTATTTTAAGTGAATATGGATGATAAATAAGTATGAGGACAGTGTTATCAAGCTTTTTAAAAATCGGAGTAAAAAAAGTAGACTCTGTATTGCACCTTTTGGAATTGTAACACTTCATAGAAGACTGGATTTTAGAGGTGATCTATATGAACTAAGCTTTGGAATTATTGGAAATCCTGGAAGAAAACCTAAATTTTTTTTATTCTTTTAAGACTAAGATCTAGTTTTTTAATAATTCTCAATTATATTCCACCTATCAACAGTTTTAAGATACGATCCAAATCCATTTTTCTAACGAATACCATTGGATTTCCCTATCATAATAATACATTTTTAAGGCAATCGAGATATCGCTCCTCATTTATAAGGTAAAATTCCAAAAGCCACATTTTATCACTGGGATCTCGACCTACAAAGTTATTTACAAAATAAATAAATGAAAGGGAATATCGCCAAAAAAGCTCAATAAGAACCTCGACCTTCTGAAAAGCCCAAATGAAACATGTTTGCACGCTATTAACATTAGTTAAGAGCTATGCTAGTTACTTCGGAACATACCATAACATATGCAAAAGGCGACTTCGTATCACTCCTGTTAAACGTTTCATATAAACCAAATTCAAAATTATCAGTTGAAATCCCCTTGTGTAATAATTTAGCCTAATCATAATTATCAATCCTATTTGTAATCAACAAATCCGTGATGCGGTATCACGGAGGGTGGGTGTTAATTACACTGTTTAGAAAACTCATATTCTAGAAATGTATGGTAATGTTTTGATACTTTTATACTTCGAATTTGAACTTTAACCCCCCAATTTTTTTTATTACGGCACTGCAACAAATTAAAATAAAATTTGATGGATATAGTAATCGAGTCTCGCTACCCGTACGCCAAGTTACATGAGCTCAAGCCCAGTTGTTCCAAACTATTCTCAATACTTAATCGCTCTACGTCATATATTATGAAATCGCAGTATTAGTGCCGCTCTAAGAACTTATACCAGCTTAACCCAAATATTTCATATCTTGCTCGAGCGTGAATCGCTTCCAAGTTCGTTAGTTCCAGATATGGTGTAACTTCACTAATCATCATCGCATGACGCACAATGGGTACAACTTTGCAGACTTGCAGCTATTACAGATCCCAGGAGACATCGGATGTTTCGTACCTCTATATACCTCACAAACTCAGGTACTTGAAATGGTAGTAGTTGAAGTATCAGTTTGGTGATTTTCTATGGTCTGTTGTTGACTACCTTGTAATTTTACTACAGTATTTTTCTCGTTGGTTCTTATGACTGCTCTAATTCCTTCTTCCTTCGCCGTTGCAGTCATCTCGTGACGCATCTTCATCAGAGCACCCATATCTCTCAGAAGTACTAACTGGAAGACCATATGGTACTTCCTCATCCTTCGCCGGTTTTCTATTATTCCTTCATAACTTGTCGTTACTTCTCAATTGATCTGATAGATAGTCTGACGTCTTGAAACTAATTACTTTGACGGCTTCTTCTGTGGTGCCTCCAAACAATCAAACACTCCAAACTTACTATTGTATAAGGTAAAATGTCATTACTTCTACAATTAACAAAAGGTCAACTTTTCTATTTTGATCTCTCTGAACCAAAAGAATATTTTCCCTATACAGCAGAAATGTTGCTGCTTACTGCACTTCCTCTACCTCTACCGTGGTATGTATTAAGGGTAGAAAATATATGCGGAGTATGATACGACACGCTTAAGATCTTATAATTTCTCAAAAAATTCTGAAGGGAGCAGCAATAAATTAGTACTTTCGTAAACTATTGTTGATATTTCTCCATTCACTCATGGAGATGCACAGTAATGAAAGGAAAACAAATAAACCGCTGCAGTCTGCTTAATAAATCCCAACTCATATATCATTTTATGGTTGAAGTTTATATCGCTATATAAAATGAGTCGTTGATATTAAAACGTCACTTCTCCATATGAAGATAGTTTCATCTGTGGGAAACTGTGATAGTTTTTCACCTTACTAGTAATCAAGGTGAAGCCTGAATACCAGCAGCTGCAATACTAGCTTTGAAACTGGTTTACGCCACATACTCTAGAAATACGAGTTTTGGTGGATCTTTACGTCCTTTACACTTCGTACCTTTATAAGGGGGGGGGTTATGGTTCCAGACCTCCCCTTAGCGTACAATAAACATAACACCATCCAGCGCCGGAATGGAAGTTAGAGTTCGTCTATGCATAGACAGTAAAAATTTGATATTAAATATCATTGGATATTTTATCAACGTAAAAGATGTTTCATCTCAAGCGTAGCAACGACAATTATAATACATCTCTTATCCTATAATTTGGTTGTGGATAAATTACTTGATCAGGGTTTTGATGGTGGAGCAGTGATGAATGGCCACTTACGAGTTGTGAGACCAATAATCACAGAGCAATACCCAAGAGCGCAATCCGTACACTATATGGACGTAAACTTTCTGAATTTAGTTCTAGGGCGTTCATGTGAAGTACCTATGATAAGATTGGAACCATCAAAACTATAATAAGCTCTTTTTTAACAATCTCCATTCCGGGACGGCCATATGGAAAAAATTGCTGGTCAAATTATTAAGTCATCTTATTCTTTGTCACGCTGCACAGAAAAACATGTGGCTGTTAAAAAATTGGCAGAAATGCTTCTGAAGTACGTGCAAAGCTTTAGGAGCTACTATATTTTACTAATCAAGGTCTCGCTACTCAAGCATTTGAATTACAGGCGTTATTTGTACTGAGAAAAGTATTTTTATATACAGTGAACTTAAACAAAGCAATGCAAAAAGTCAATGCCGATCTGACCAATACTAGCAATTATTAAAAACCAACCTAACAAAATATTCGGAAGGAAAACGAACTCGCGATTTTTTTCGAGCAGGCAAAGCAGATGAGTTCAAGCGATATAATTGTTCCAATAACGATTGGAAGGCAAACCCAACGCAGTAATTTTCCAGGAGACACTGCCAAGATTATTGAACACTTTTATTTATATTGTGATTACAGAACTTGATGGACGTATTAAACCACATAAACATACAGTCGAAGGGACTCAAATTGTTCTGCCTGAGAAATTTTATAATAACCCCAGGTTAAAAGAAACCTTAAATTTACTTCGCTATTATTTTTCGGAGAATCTGAAGCCTATTTTTTGAAGTGAATACGGAATATTGCAGAATTACTGGAAATCTATGGCAGAAAAACCATCCTAAAAGCTTTTAACCAGTTCAGGAATCTGTTCTTTCCTTCGGCGAAAAAGCTGCTCACCATTTTAACCATACTCCCAGTATCCACAGCAACTCTCGTGTTGTTTTGCGTTGATCAGCGTTCATCGTGATATAGTGGTCCTACTGAAGTCTGACGAAATCATAAATATTTTGGCCGTAAGACGTAAAAGGCTCAATTTAACATTTTAAACTTTCCAACAATTCATATTTTCATGTTAATGTATTATTATTGTAGAATACAAAAAAAATGAGTAATGTATTTGAAAAATCTGTACCTTTCTACAGTGTCAAGAGAGCGAGAGAGAGAGAGAGAGAGAGTAAAATGCGATTTCATTTTGGGCAGCAAAAACACTGGTTGTTCCAACAGAACTGAAATCAGTTCCAATCCGGTTCGGAGAATGAGCAAACGGAAACGGTGATTACCGAAGCAATTCTAAGACCGCTCCTACAGAAACTCAGTACTTTGTTTGGAGGATCGATCGAGCATGTGATAATACGCAACATGATATCAAAACAAAAGTATTTCGGTTGTTTATTTCAGGTTAGATTGCTTTAAAGTCAAACTGCCTCCACCAATTTATTTTAATAACAGTATTTTGTATAGATTCCTATATAGTTGAAATGAGTAATTTTGACTTGAAGAATGACGATGTAAATTTAGCATAGGGATTTAGTGATGAAGATAAAAATGAAGATAACTTTAGTGGGTACAATCAGTTTGCAGTTAAGAGATATTTTTTTATAGATAGCCTCATGAAAATTCAGGAAGCTTATAGCTCTCCACAGGCGCATCCAGAGGATAAATGTTTATTTACATTGACTTCAAAACGCAATAGATTGTAACCGTCGGGGAACAAAGTCCTCGGTAGCTCATTCCACAACGCCAAGGTTTATCAAAAGAATCGTTTGAGACATCGTCAGCTTGAACTGGTGATGACGCTTTCGTTGGGCTCTTCTAATCTTTGTTGTGCTGACGATTCCTGGTATTATTGTGCAAGACAGGTCCGTCAAACATCTGTTATTATAAGGTGTCTGGAATAGAGATAGATCAGCTACCGTTCTTTGATGTTCCAGTTTGTAGACATACTGTGTGAGGTCAGGTCCATCCAGTAGACGTATTGCTCGTTTCTGGATTGTGTCCAGCAGTATACCATCCATACTTCGTGACGTCACCTCAGGAATCTGATGTCGCACATCTCATGGACCCCCAAAACAACGTTCCATGTTTTTTAACTCAGTGGTTTGATGGTGAAAAGCGCGGTAGGACTATCAGTCACCAAAAACGCCATGTCACAGATCAGGCTTTGAATAATTTTTTTTCGTCAGCCTATCATCCCGCAAATATGAATTCGGTGGCTGACTGTCGCCGCAAAATTAGCCTGGAACGATATTAGCATTTTTTAATAATGTTTCATTTCGCCTGTCGCGTTCAGCTTAATTTATATTTTTTAGAGTGTTGACGGTCGAGGTATGGAAGGCATAAGCTGGATTAAATAAGCTGATTTTTATGCGTTATCACGCGTCGTTGATAGAAAAATTCTGGACCGTGAAATTATTCACGAAGTTTCTGCTCAGAATGTCTTGTTGTCTCATAGTATCTCCTCAACTTCAAAATGAAGTAACAAAATATACAGAGTGTCTTTCGATGATGGGCCATAATTTCAAAGGCGCATTCCAAAATTCAGGTAGAAACGTGCAGATATAATTATGTATTTTAAGAAGTCTGGTTTCAAATTGTATTTATTTTTAATTAGTATCTCAAAGATCCTTGTTCCGATTATTTTTTAAATTTGATCTTGTGTACTGTCATGAGACACCAAATGAGCACTAACTAGAAAATAGTTATGCTTCCTGTAACATTTTACGAATGATATTGACAAAATGATCTACGCCTCTGACTGTTCTAGAATATTTAAAATTGATCGGATTAAGCAGCTTGAAATATATCCTTTATTCCTCTTTATCTCATCGTATGTCACTTCGTTTTCGAGGAAAAAAATTGAAGCCACTTCATTGCATGTCGAAGAACTCTTAATACAAAAATATCGACATATTTTACCTTCAATAACGACAACGTTTATAGTAAACCTAGCGTATAAATGAAACCGATATGGCAGTCATTCGTAAGAAAGATGAATGAACTACAGTTGGACAGAACGAACTTAGATAAAGACATGCCCTGGCCGCTAAGCTACAACCTCATCGTCGCAGAGAACAACGCTATGCACACACGGAACGTAACCTGTGCCAATCAGGACTACCAACGATACGCCTGCCAGAGGAGTATGAATATGTATTGAAGTACATGTTTGATATTTTACCTAGAGACGTTGATCAATCGAAACGTCGTGATGATGGAAGTGCGGAACACAACTTTTCATGACTACTAATTGCAAACAATAGCATTTCATCGTGTTACTGTGGCTTTTTGTAGCAACCTCTGGGATCATAAAAAATGCAATCAAACTCACACAATGATGAACTAACAGAGAAATTCGGTGTAATAAGAACCCTTTTGAGTATAAAACTGTTCGAGGCCAATCGAACAGCGCACCAAGCAGAATCTCAATGATTTGGCTGGCCCGAATTCTCGTCACCAGGAAGACCCACAAACTTTTCGCCTGAAGCAAATTAATTACGTTCTGGGGAGGAATTTCTGATACGAAATTCCTCGCCTTTACCTTTGTTGACGTCGAGTTGGACTGAAATATTTATGGAAATCCTCTGTTTAACCGCTATATATACATTCCAGTGTTTCGGAGTGGCATGAAACCATAACCTCATTGAACGAATTGTTTCCGGAAATAAAAACGAACCAGAGACAGTTGATATAGATTTGTCGTAGCTAGGCATGGTGTTTGATAATTACGTCCAACCACTTCTCCAAACCGGAGAAGCAGCAAAACTTCCTATACACTACTACTAAGCTTGAATTTGAATACATTGAAGGGGCCTTCAAAAGATAAGAATCCTCATGGTTAGTACAATCCTCTAATCGACCTCCAACAGAAAGAACAAATACCCTACTAAATAATATCAGTTACCAATGTGATGGCCTGCTTTGTATCTCATTATGGTCGCCTTACAGTATTTCTATAGATAACCCCTCGCAAAGGCAAATCCTGTCGCGCTCCACAAGCACTGCGAGATGATGTATGTCTATTCACATTAACCCCTATCTGTAGAATGAAGAATGGCCAATCGCCCACCTACGGTGTTCCAAACTGTTGAGGTCACTTTTAAGGTCGGTGCATCAACTGAACGTATTGCTCGTTTGTATGTTCTGTGCAGAAGCTTTAGTAATTGCTTGGTTATGCATCTCCACACATGGAAGCTGTACTCCAGCAATGACCTGATCTGAGCCTTTTAGAATAGCAGTAGCTGTTCCGGTGAATAAGACCTCCTAGAAGGGAAGAGATGCCCAGCTTTTTAGCAAGACCGGCAACATACTCGTGGCATGTTGATCCTAATTCTCAGAAACTTTATGAACGATGACTCAAGTACTGGGTGTCCCTCAATCTCCGCGGCAGGCACACCATGATAATTTTTTGTTAGAGCTGTTTTGTGAGTTTGCTGTGCGTTGAGCAGGACTCCATTTGTAAAGCCCCATTAAACAATCACTTACATGTCATCATTAAGCTGAGAGGGTTGTGACTATCGTCGATGTAAGATCTATCGGGATAGCGATGGTTTCCCTGGTTGCATACAGGGAACAAGGGTGCTGTTATTTGCAAAGCTGTCAATTGGATTAAGTGTGATTTCCAGCAGCACCAGCAGTTGATGTGCAGCAAAAGGAGCATTAGGGAAAGGACCAAGCCAAGTGGAAACCTGGCGTTAAAGGTAAATAAATCAGAAGCACATCCATTTACTATCACATATAGATATCCATCCCTGAGGACATTATTTCAACCACTGGCATAGACCCAGTGGCGATGCATAGGCAGAAAGCTTGATAAGAAGTTTCTCATGCTAGATCTTATCGAAACTCTTCTATATATCGAGGGCGATGACTCGATACTCTACACAAAGCTAAATCTCTATTTGTGTGTAACGTAAGCCAGAAAATCTCCCGTGGATCTATGTTTACGGAAGTCATATTAGCAATCATTCATGATGTTTTGTTCTTCCAGCTACTTCAGAAGCTGCATGTTAGTCTCCATAATCTTGGACATAATGCAGAGCAGAGTCACAGGTCTGTAGAACCACCTAAAGTTTTCTAGAACACCGCAGGACAAAGTTTTAGATCGGTTGCTGGTCTGGACCAGTAGATTTTCAGGTAATCAGGTTGCTTCTCACCTAAGGCTATTGAGTATGTCACATCAATCGAAACGTTGTGAAGTGCAGAAATCTCAAAACAATTGGAGTCCGAACCTGTGTTACTGACATCCAAATTGTCTACAACAGCTGGCATCACTATGCGCGAACTCAAAAACGAATTATTAGGAAATCGTCGAAAGTGTACGTGTAGCTTGAATGGTCCTGAATGCCAACTATGAACGCTACAAATGTGGCATAATTATGCTTCGCTCATCATAGTGATTATTGAAATGGAAAAAATAGTAACTTTGAGCAAAACTTTAATGACTTATCTTGGAACAATTCCGTGGCCAATATAATACCATTCCACCAAACTCTTCTTAGCAAGTTCCCTACTAAGCATGGAGAATGAAATGATTATCTAGATAGTGAAAACTAAAGCTTCGTACGCCTGTGGTGTATGTTCACATATTGGAGAGGACGAATTTCGTCCTATTGGTCCTCGGTATCCAGGATTGCTGCTTAGAGCATCTGCTTGATTAAATGTGCCTTGTGGTTTGCGAATCGTATACGTCGTACAGCCAGACTTTGCAATAGTCAGTTTACGGAATGTTCACTTAATGTATCATTCGAATTTACCGGGCCTCGGTGTTCCCGGGAAGTCGCTTTGGTCAAAAGTTGATGACAGTGGTAGCTCGATGGGTCGTGGAGTAACAAGTGATTGGATATTACATTCAATCATCAAAAATAAAGTAAATAAATCGAATAGATACTACCAATGTTTATATTGGCCTGAAAATTATATTTCTTTGTAAATCCTCAAACAAACTTTGTTGGTATTGGTACCTTTTGCGAGTCGTTCGAAACTCCTTGAAATTCATATTTGGTATTAGGTCTCGTACGCTGGTTAGCCTCTATATAGTTATTATTGATGCTACTTTCCATGGACAGAATCTAGTAAATTGATCCATACGCGATTTTTTAAGTAAGTGGTTCAAACTCCTGGAAATGTTTCATTAACCCTTCAAATGTATATGGCCCTGGCTTCATCATTGCAAGGATACTGGGAATGGTGGTTCACCTTGAATATCATGTCTGTAGTCGACAGTATTGCCCTATCCTTTTGATGGTTTGGAAAGTCCTCCTATGTCAATACCAGCAAATACCTGGAATCCTTCTGATCATTTCTATTTTGTAGTACCTATCTCTTCCACAGCCTTTTAAGATATTGATTTTTCAACAATTCACCTTTGATCTGTCAGAGCTCGTGATCATTCAGCAAGGCAAATGGCGTGAATGAGAACTTACCTTAATTCTTGAGTCAGGGGTCCAAATCCCGTCAACATCAATAATTTAATTGATATTTCTCACTCAAATTTGTGTCTTCAATCTACTTTCCATGTGTTTACACAGATACAGATAACGACTTGACTCTATCTATGATTTTCCGGACTCCTTTTTTGTGACCACAAGGTGAATAGAATCTTATTAAGAGCTCTATCTTCATGTTCATTCGCTTGGAGTATTTATATTTATCTACGATTTCATCTTAGCTACCCTAATCCGGTCTTAGCTTAACAAGCTAAGCAGTTAGGTATCAAATATTTCAAGCACTATAAAACTTGCAAGTAAGCTAACGGAAAAGGGCTTGAAAGATAAGAACAGTTATTACCTTACAGCGGACGAGAAGGTTGTGATAAGGAAGATTTATTCAATCTATTGGTCCTTATAATAAAATCGAAAGTATATCTCTACTAAAAATGGTGAGCAAAGTATTGAATAGCTACGAAAAATAAGCACCTCCTCCTCTAAAAAGAAGCCTCAAATTTCGATCCCAACAGTTCAAAAACTATACTAGCTTTCTATGACTAATAAATCGAGGAGGGTAGTGAGACAAATAGTGTCAACTATTGAACATAGCCCTTATAATAAAATCGAACGTAATGCTCTCAAAAGATGCCTCAAATTTCGAACTCCTCAGTACAAAAGTTGTACTGCCTTTCTAAGGTTCATAAATCAGAAAGGGCAATAAGTATGAATTATAGGGCCTATTTGGAATAATTGAGGGTTTATCCGCAAATACGACGTGATATGATATTGTACATATTATATTAGTTGCTCATATAAAACTTTGCATGAACCATCATATGTTAAATATAGTAAATAAGTATAAATGAGAATATTTTGTATAAAACTAAGGTACAGATATGAGGAACTGCTTCTTATGCACTTGAGCTCCTAGAGGAACATGTAAAACAAAGTTTTGAGTACGATGTTGACGATATATTTTTTCTTTTTAACACAACATTCGGGAACATCGAGAAATCGTTAATTAGGTAGTTGTTGCTTTCCTCCTGTTTTGTTAACGTTATAGAATTTGGAACGGAAGTCCGAGTCAATGTTATTGTTTACAAATTTCAAACAACAACATCCCTTGGAACTTAACTATCTGTATCCAGTAGAACCAACGTCAATAACCATTATGCAAATGAGCCAAACAACCGGCTGATGGACATCGGACAGCTCACGAAAAAATCATATTTTACCAACGGCACAAAAAACCGTCCTTCCATCGAACCGCTCGTCCGTCGAGTTGAAAGCATTTAAAACGTTGTTACATTTTCGCAACGTCACTGCCACATATTCCCCCGGGAGAGATTTAAAATATAACAGTGTGGTAAACATTCATCACTGTCAGATCGATAAAAAAAATCGAAACTTTTGATTTGTGGGCCGGGACGTGTAACTGCAATTATTTATATCTCCTAGCCAAATTGTTCCAGATAAAAATGGAAAAAAACAGTCACCGGGCACACATATTCTACCAGTGGCGTACGACTTTCAGCGTATTGGCAATAACCTCAGCCAAAGAACCACTGGTATCGAAGAAAATTCAAGGAGTCGGCATTCATCACCAGCAACAGCAACGTGTACAGCAAACCCAGCGTAGACATTAAACCAATATGGCAGCCACTCCAGACTACGACTGGACCAGACAACCAATAAGAACGGACCACACACAACGACACGTCACCGGACGGGGTATAAATAGGCATGAAAGGAAAGTGTTCACCAGTTCACCTGAAGACGGTTGAAGACAGCATATCAATCGAAACGTTGTGATACTCAAAATTTTATAGACAATGGTCAAAGTCCGAAATCAAACCTTTGAAAAATCGTCCTTGTCTACAAGTTTCAAATAACAGTGCAATTGTATCCTAACGAAACTTCAATGGAAAAACCGAAACTGGAGCGGTTCGTTATGCCCCGCACCAAATTTATGATTTTACGAGTGCGCGTGAATAACGAAGTGTATTGCTTCGCGATTTGTATCTGGCTCTAACAAGAATCGAGAGAGTACTGTGTCGAATAATTCTGCTTTTTAATTTCGTTGCGACACCGTCCTGTTAATTTTCAATAATTAATGTTCGAATATTCCCGTTTGTCTTTTCAACAGGAGCATTGAAACTATTTTTCTCTGTCGTTGAGCACAATGGCTTGGGATAACGCTATGGTCATACAATGGGAGAAGGCAGATTTCACTGTTGGCAACAACGATGTTTACAGCAGACCCAATGTGGAAATCATACCAATACGGCATCCAATAATAAACAAATGCAGTACACTGCATATGTACAAGGATGATTCAGCGGCGCTTACTCATCATCCGCCAAGCTGCGTAAGGCTCTGCGATAGGGATCACTAAACGGACGGGATGGGGGAAGCTCCGCGACGGAGAGAAGGTATAAAAGCAGCATTGAAACAAACAGTCGATCCTTTCATTTGAAAAGAACCGAGGATACCACATCAATCGAAACGTGGTGAAACGAAAAATATCTCAAGACAATAGAATTCCGGAGCAGTGCTACTGAAACATCCACATTGTCTACAAATTTCAAACATTACCGTTTTAATTAATTTAAAGTAAGAATAAAGTTGGTAAAAAAGTTCACTTTATTGTAAAGAAAGCTAAATTATATCTTTATACTAATTCCACTTGAATAAATAGCTACCTATGATATATTTAAGCAGTAGATATTGATCACCTCAAGTTCTTTCTGCAGTAATCACCTTGATGCTATCTTCACTTTTCTATTACTGTTGAATAAAATCTTAATAACCTAAAAATAGTTTTTACTTTTTGGTGCTGTTAACTATTAGAGAGCGTTTGTTCAGTTTTCCTAAACAATAATTTATTATTTTGTTTAGTCTTGAAACAAACTTAAATTTAATATTAACGAGCGCAGTTGGTTCTTTCCAAAAATTTCCTCATGCAAATTTTGATTTAATTATTTTTATAATTTTATGTGAAATTATTCAATCCATTTTTTTTTCAAAATCCTTTTGTAATTTTAAATCGATTTGTTTTTACATTATCCTGATTTTTTTCGAATTGTTGTATCGTCATCAGTCTTCAATTCGAAATTAATCGAACGTTTTGAATTCAGTGTAAATCACGTTGAAATATTCCATCACATAACACAGGTCAAGCTACTCAAAGCATGTTGACAATGGTCAAAATTGTATAGTCCAATTTACCATACCACTAAATTCAGTAAGAATATAAAACACTTCAGTCGGCTAGATGAAAAGTATTTTGATTCATGAATAAAATGATTCAAAAAATCATTTGTAACAGACAACAAAGGACGTATTTTGGTTAGCAGATCAACACATATAATTATACATTAGTTCTTGACATAAATAATTCATAGAAATGCTACTGTTGAAAGGCAAGTGAAAGATTAATTCAGTCAGTTTCAATTTTCTAAGAATAGACACAATAATTCAAACGTAAGTTGGTATTTCACTATTATGGATTCGCCAATTTACAAATTGGTATAAATGTATATACGTCAATTAGTAATTATCATATCATCATAGCAGCTGGTAATTAGCTAATTTGTTTAGGTTTATAGAGTATCTATATCTACACTATTGATGCATATCTACATTCAGACAGATTTTACATTTCAATTGATTTTGCGCTAAATTTCGCTAATGTGATTTCACGAACATCTGTAATAAACAAATGAGTTTGATCATGGGTGGGTAATATCACTGATTCAAATATTAGCAATATGTAGAAAATTTCTGGATACTTCTCGCCACTTTCTAAAAATCAATTCCCGAGAAAATTGTAGGACCTGATGCCAGATAAGAACGGGTGTTCGAAAGTTCGAATATATAATTAAACATTTGTACTATCATCCTGAACATCGGAACATAAAAATCCCAAATGTGTGAGACAAAATTAAAAAATATCCAATGAGCATATATATAAGATGGAAGAAGAACTTCTTTTCTTAATTTTTTTTTATTTATTTATTTGTACGTCACCCAACAGATAAAATCCATTTACAGGATGAGATAAATGTAAGAAAAATACATTGCAAACGTAAAACTAAACATACGAAATATTACAGAGACAGTGAAACAAAAAAAGTATGAAAACTGTGTACGAAAAATTGGTACGAACAAAACATACAGTATATACATATAAGCTCGAATGAAGTATTGATTGAGTGTAAAAGTTCAAGTTGACAAAACATGCTACTTAAAGAAAAAATAGATCGATGTCTTTTGAGTTACAAAAGTAGCAGATGGTATACAACGGCGAAAACTTCAAAGGGTCAGTACGGGGTGTGCCCAAATAAAATGTGGTATTGTGCCTAGAATTCAGTCTAGGAACACAAGAATTGAGCTTGAGAAGTGGTGTGCAATCAATTATGTTGTTCAACAGATGTCTAAGAAATTTATTACCAAAATTTTCACGTCTATCAGCCAAACTAGATACTGAAAATTCCCTAAGCAATTCCTGGTGCGGGAACCATACGGCGGAAAAATGCCAGTCGATTTAAAATGTAAGTATTTGAGAAAACGTTTCTGTACTGCTTCCAATTGTATAATATATTTTTGATGATGAGGAGACCAGACAGTTGAAGCATATTCAAGGGAAGATCGAACTAAAGAAAAATAGAGCACTTTAAGTGCTTGTATGTCATTAAAATTTTTGCAATTGCGGAAAATAAAACCAAGTGCCCTATTTGTTTATTTTCCACGAGACTTTTTTGAAAAAGAGTGGTCACGATCTTTTCTGAAAACGTCATAATTGCTATTAAGCATCTTTTCACTCAAAACTGAAGGTTTCAGCCAGGTTTCCGTCAGTGCTATGCATGGAAATGACATACTGCTAACAGAATTAAAGAATTCGGATATTTTGGAATTCAGACCCCTTACATTTTGATAAAATACACTAAGAGAGTGATTATCAGATGAGAAATCATCAGTGCGATCAATATTTAATTGCTATTGTGTACTCAATAAATCAGAACGAAGTTTGTCCCTAGCACGCTTATACCAGGTGCATACGTTATTATCCCAGACAGCATGCTGAACAGAGACATTTATCTCGCTTTTATTCACGAGTTTGGCACAGTTGACACAACTAAGATTTTTCGACTTGCACTCCTTCAGCAAATGGTTTTCTGACGGTAATCTTAACCTAAATCTGTAGATTAGGTTAGATCATTTTTTTCTCTATAAACTCAAAAAATTCGTATCACTAATGAACTTATTATACAAAAATAAGACTGTCATATTTGAAATATTGGAACTAGGTAGGTTGACGTAGGAATACTAAATTCGAAATAAGCTTTAGATTGGATTTTGAAACTGTCGATATTGACAATATTAATACATGTATTAAAAATATTGGAACACATTACGCATTAATAATTTACAAACTCCGAAGACTGGTCCATTTTCAGTATTTCTATTACGTATTTATGTATACTTTGACTTCCAATTTCGTTTGTTATATTTGAAGCTGAACTAAACCCCCTAAAACGTTTATAATTGTCAGAGAATAAAAGAGAAACTGGAATGCAAGTTAAGTTAGACTAGTGCTTAAACTTCCAATAAGTTTGGTCTTAGTTAGAACTGAAGTCCATCACTTTTTTGGATGTAACACATAGATTAATTTTCAGATTTTAATAATATTGTTTTCACTTCCATGAAATGATACTGGAGAAACCTAAATAGCTTATGGCACTCTAGAAGCTCTATGCGATAATAAATGTTTATTCCTGTTTACACAGACATACTGTAAACTGTACAGTCCTTCAGTAAATTGAATGAATCGTATGAGACATACTTTTTGTAGTAGTTTTTATCACGTGTAATCATCGATCTCGTAGTGGGTAGTGGTGACGGAAAAATCAACCACAAACCAAGAGACCGACGGATATTATTATTATATATATGTGATTGTATATGTTTCCTCGTCTATGACATGAGATAAAAGAACGATTGTCTCCAGTCACTAGTAAAGAAGACCCTGAAAACTAAAGTCGGAACTCCTTTCCAATTTCTAGTGGATGGTGGAAGCATAAAACGTGGAATTTTTTACTATACATTCGACTCGAATAATCAGATCTGGAATATTAGGAGATCCGGTTTTACAGCGCCTCAATAAAATGTAATATCCCTATCATTATTCGAATTACTGCGATAAAAGCGTTCTTCGCGAAAAAAGGCTTCTCGGCAGATGTCCGCTTTCACTACCCTCGCTTTATTATTGGAAGTCTTCTTATATACACTCGGATGCACATTCTACAATTAGCATTGCTTTTTTTATATCGATACAGTTATATAATAACTTGAATCCTTTGGATTTTGTGTGACAGGATGTCGTTTACAGCGAATGATACAAAATTTAGAAGGAACTAGAACAATAAAAGTCCGCAAACCGGTATACTTTGGCCAGGCAATGCGTCACCCCGAGAGGTATACTTAATTTAATAGTGCAAGGCGAAATAATCAAAAAAGGACGGCCAGGACTAAGAACAACGTTATGGCTTGAAAACCCGAGCGGATGGTTTAAAAGATACTCTTCATTTTTTTCTGAGTTGCCACCATCAGAAATATTATAACCAATCCACGATAATCGGTCAATACATAAAAAGCAGATAGCAGATACAGAACTCCTTGCAAAGACAGAAAGCTATTAGACGATAAATACTTATTCATATTGACCTTCAAAGACTGTAAATTTTAACTTTCTGGGAATAAAATTATTTATCAGGTGTACTCATTGATCTTCCATATGCGAATAAGGCCAAATAATGCTATACGCTGGGCATAGGTAAAGACGCTCCAATGTTGAGTGGTTAACTGTCAACTGTAGCTTTGCTGTGGAAAGCTCGTCGAAAGCATATAAATTATACCAGCATTGCTACAAACAACACGTTGCGAAAGATTTCATTAGACTTCATTGCAAAATTGAACATTTTCAGTACCTCCGTTAAATCGCGGCAATTCGAGGCTTTAGAAATACCATAACTATCTGGTATCAAACTGCCAATTAGTAAAAATGCTGTTTTAGTTATATGATAATTATAAATATTCCTGAAGAAACATAATATTTAGCTTTGCGGATAGAATGAGGCCCCCTAGCGGTCATTACACGAATTTGAGAGTATATGTTGTTTGGAATTCATAGACAACGTACGATGTTTCAAATGTTGTTTCAGGCTTTCATTGTCTGTAATAAATTTGAGTGTTACGAAGCTGATCGGCTTGCTATCATCAATCGTTTACAGGTGAACTATAAAATTATATAGATGAAGTGCGAAACACCACTTGTGAAAACATTTCAACACTTTATCTTGGCCCCTTTTATTATAAATACTTTTGTCTCAATGTTTTACATATGCATTTGCAATCAGTATTTTTCTATTTCTATCACCTGCAACACTTATATTTGATGAACGCTTTGACGCATTCCTGCATGTATCCTCCTGTAAACCGTCGTAAATCCTTATCAGATACAGTAACATATGTACTGTATACAGTGATTTGTGGGTAGAGAATTCAGGAATAGCGGGCTTACATGTCTGATACATGACAATGGAAATGGAGATACAGCTGATGGGAAGCAGCTACAGTGATCTTAAGGCATGGCCAATACAGGGTGATTGAAGAAGTCAGTAAATATTGCAATTTACTAACTGTCTGAAAAAGATGGAAGTTAAATCTGGTGACGGCGTGCTTCGAGGTGACAACTTCAGTGATCCGTATCGGCCAGTTTTCCCATTACGCGATCGCTCATTGTGTAAAAAATTGTTACACTGGTGCTCTAAGAGGCACGGATCTATCACCGCATTGTTGTGTTTTCAAACTGTGAATAGTAGAGAATCTAGCGACGACGCTTATTAGCTTTTGTTTCACTTCCCACGCCAATGCACGAGGAAGAATTGTTATTGCACGAAATTTAGGCTTTAGATATTGTACTTCCTTGTGATTGAATCCGGTGATGTTTGGGCCAATTATCATCTGAAGATGTCATTCTGATTTTTATCGAATCTCGACACTAAATAACTAGCAAGGAAAAAAATTTATTTTTGAAATTCAGTTCAGTAGAGCGAACCTGAAATACAAGTGCTATAACTCCATTTTTGAATGCTTCTTGGGCCCCTTATCACCTTTCGTACCTATTAGACACTGATTATTATTCACAGACTTGCAAATAAATAATTCATCTCATTACTGGGAACCTATAGAACAGTAGATAACAGGATTGTGTAGTTATTATACAATAAATACAAGTAAAACTTTTTTTCAGTGACGGGCTTCGATTTATATTTAAATCACTGTCGAACTGTCAGATTTGACTTTTAACCCAGATTACTTTCCAGTCAGCTAACTAGCCCCCTCCCCCCTTAACCATCGCCGTCAAATTGTCTCCAAGATATTTCATTCGATAAACTATTTCATTTCTCAGGATATTTCACGTTTTCAAATAATTTATTGCTTAAGCTATTTGATTATTCTTAATACATTCTATGACTTAAGAAATTTCAAGAGTCGCCATAAAAGATTTTCCTTAAGACATAAAAAATAAATAATTCTGAGAGCTCTAGTTTTGTATCCATGATATGATCTAGTTAGCTAGTTGGAAAATAATTTTTTTTGTTAAAAGTTAAATCTGACAGTCTGACGATGATTTAAATATAAATCGACACGCGTCACGGAAAGAAAAAGAGTTTTATTTGTGAAACTGTGTGTTAAATACACAATCCTTTCATCTGCATGATAGAAGAGCTTCACCAAGTAAGAGCTTCCACATTCTATATGACCTTAGAATAGTGTCAAAGTTTCATCAAAATCCAAAAAATTCTTTCCAAGTTATACAGGGGTGGGATTACCGGACAGTACACACAAACAGGCAGACCGACGACAAACAAACAGAAGGAAATGTTTGGGTTTTCACGAAACATCTAGGAAGCACCATATCTCGATTTCGAAACGTTTCCTGATTAAATCATTTCCTTGCCAATCGACGTGGGAAGTAAACATTATTCGAGTTCACTTTCATCTTGTAAATGTAATAATGTAATAGAATAGAAAACAATTTAAAGCAAGCACCTTGTATAATCCAATTCGGCTTTCAGGGCGAAACAGATCTGTTTCTTTTTCCTTTCATCCGTTGTGGAGGAGCAAAATATTCAAGCCATTCCGTCCGTTTCAATTCACTTTACACACTCGCCTGAGACAAGGATTGATTGGGGGCTGTGAGGTCTTCATTTTTCCTCAGCCTTCTGAATAAATTGACCTAATTTTCGGTCTCTTTCAAAAGCACGGGTATCCTCGGTATAATATTGTGATTTTGAAAAACCTTTAAAGAAACAAACTGCTCAAAGAGGTCCATCTGAAAGAAGAGTGAGCATCCGGTTCGATAAAAATCAGGTAAATTGACTCAGGATTTTTCATATATTTTTTTTTCCAGTGATCCTAACAAGATATTTAGAGCTGTCAAAACCTGATACTCAAGAAGGCATTTTCTCCTCTCAAAAATTACTTTGAGCTATAACTTAGGTGGAGTGATCATGAAATCTTGAAGTGTAAAGGCAATGTCGAGTCTGGATTTGTATTCATTATTTAAAACATTGCCTTAACTAATAGTTTTAGTTTTTTCTAGCTTACCCTTGTTAATATATGTTATTAGAAATTACTTATTCAATGTCAAAATTTATAGAGCTAGCTCTATTACACTACTCAGACTCCAAGTGATTAATTAGTTTTGAGTAAACATTTATACAACTTGCAGGTAACCCGTTATAAACACTTTGCTAGGTGGATCTCTATTCCGCCAGACAATACATCTTGATGTTTGTTTATCTGGTGTCTCGACATGCAAACAGATCCTGGTGCTTAGAATATATACATCTTCCGCTGTTGAAGCTCGCGATGTGTACAAGTGACTTAGACCAATCACGAACACTGCTCAATGTATACATACAGTAATACTCCCTTTCTATGAACATTGTATTTGAAGCTAACTGAGAGGCATATTTGTAAAGAAAGGGCCGTTTGGTCATCAAAAAGGACATCTTTGTTATAAAATATTTCATTGACAGCTCTAGTCTACTTCACTTTTCCACATAATTGCCGTTTACTTCTATGCACTCCAGCTCCAGCTTTTTTTGACCCCTCCGCACAAAAGGTCTCCGCGTGGGAATTGAACCAGTTCACAATTAATATCTTAATATCCTCATCTTTTTAGAAGCGTTGTCCAGCCAACCTATGTTTGAGGAGGAAACAGAGGCGTATGCAAGAGGAGGATAACAGGGGTGATTACTCCCCCCCCCCTAAGAATTTATATCAAGAATTTAATTCAATTGTTTGTTCAGTGAATTATTCGGTCATATCTTAATTTCAGTAAGGTAACGTATTTTTAATCCTGTATGTATTCCTATACATTGCGTTACAAATAAAAATATTAGATCAACACATGATGTATTCCTATTTTCGTACTTTTGAACCACTCTGAATTTCGGAATAAATAATAAAATTCTGATATCATTGAAATTAGGATAAAATTTCAGCAACCTTGCAATAGCTCAAAATCAACAGCATATCATTGTGCGATTTCTGAAATCCCATAAGGAGAATGGAATCAAAAGCTTCATTTGTACGTATCGAACGAAAATGATCCTTTGCCCTCTTTCAAACGAGCTAAAATACGTCGTATTTATCTTGTTCATCTCATTCTAGAAAACATTACGAAATGCAAGCTTACCTTTAGCCGGTTGTTTTCGAAAAAATTGATTAGTTTATCAAACGATGTCTTATTTCATCTTCCCATAATGCCAAAAGCTTCACTGTTTCACTTGCTGTTTATCTTCTCCTTTCAAATCATAATACTAATAACATACCCTTTTCTGTTGCCTCAACTGCAGTGAAAGTATCACAAGAAATGATGAAAGCTTACACAAATTTCAGGCCCTGCTACCCCCTTCCCCAAGACAGGGGTCTAGATACGCCATTCAGTTCCCGTCCACTTGACATTCGTTGCTCTTTGTGTTGATCAGTGGGTATGGGAACCCACCTTGCATACGACTTGTTATATCCAAGCTTTTCCGTCACGATATTGAATATAATCGCACCTAAAAACAGCAAGGAAGCTGATTAACAGTCATCCCTCAGATTGAAGTTTTTGGTCCACCTGTTCAATGACTTCATCCATCTGAGAGCTGGGGCTACAATTCCGCTCTTCCTCATGCACTTGAATGCGGCCATTCTTTAGTTGGAACACCATGTCTAATTTTTTCTTCACTCATTACAGTTGTTCCATCACTAAGGCATAACTCCTTATAAATCTGAGCTGCTGATGCCATTGTTCACAAAAAACGGATAACTGCTCGCACAAAATGGTCGGATCAACGATTGTGTGGAACATGTTTGTCTGCATTCACCAACTAACTAACGACAACTAAATGCCAATGATGACTTCCGTGCTTTCGTAAACAATAAATAGATGGCACTACTCGGTACATTTTTCGAAATAACAAAGACATCGTTATGCTTGACGGCCTTTTTGAAGGTACTCGTACAAAATTAAATTTGAAAATTAAAATGATTGTGGCATCAATTGAATTTTGTTGATAATATGAGAAACGTAACGTATTCCCACCTAAAAATTACATAACAAAATAAAATGAACTCGTCAAGCCTAGGGATGAATTACAAGTTTTTCTAAGGGTTTTATGGTTCCATTTTGTTGACTCAGAAAACCACACAAAAAACTCAATCGAACTAAAACTGCAGCTAAGTCTGAGCAAGGAAAACAAGTTGCATTATAATGTAAATACCTATTATTATGAATAGGGTTGTAGTTGTTGTCATTTTTGATCATTCACTTGAACTGAGGAAATCATTAACTGATATGTTTTCATAAAGATTTATTATACCTTGGTTGAATATGACGGATTTACGCCAGTTTGCTTGGTCGTTAATCAAATTCAATTCATTTTTGCTTAATTTTGAAGTATTCATACTGAAATATGTATTAAATTCAAAGCAATTTGCCTAAACTTAATAGTATATTTTGTCAAACCAAGTACTTTGTGCTATTTACTTGAAAAATGTCAATAATCAACTTTATTGCTTTTTGTTCACTTACAAATTATTATTATTATTACCATGGCATTGTGTGTCACAATTTTTGTTTCGCCATATTGTGCTTTGACCATTGAAACAAGGAAACAGCGAGCCATCGAAATGTATATCACAAAATCGTATCACGCAATCATGTTAGTTTTTGAAAACTGTTACTCCAATCATCACATGTTCTCTTTGATAGTGAATTCGTATCCAGTAATATCAATTGAAGGATGCGATTTGGCTACATATATGTGTTATAGCTAGACCTACATCAATATCATCAACGTCGACTGAATATTAATTAAATAGGCCGCTTTCCTATAACGATAGTTCTGTCCATATTGAAAGTGTCCAGAATACAGGGTGTAGACTACTTCGAGAAGCCAAAAGCAGCCTGTTCTGAGGAGCCAAGAACCAAGGGTTCCACATGAAATTTGAAACATGCGCCTAGTTCAAATACTTTTAATAGTATATTCTCATATATATTTATCAATATTATATAGCTAAATTAATTTTCCTGTTGCCAATAACTTCCTTAAATTAGGCAAATTGCTCAAAAGTAACATTACCTGGTGCGGGGTGATGGAGTACTCAGGTTTTAGATACCAGCATCACTATCTACTGGTCTTAGTTCCCCAGTGAGACTGAGTAGAATTTCTAAACTACTTATTCCAGCATTGACAGATTGTATAGTGATCATTTCTTTGATGTCATCACCACATTTTCTAGATATACTTACAGGTAACGAAGCTTTTTCAGATTATTTCGAGTAATTTGCAATATGAATCCATAAAAGCTTTTATAATCCTTCAAATGCAAAAAATCTCGAAAGATTGATTCTTTCTGTCTTCTCCGCTCGAATCGTGAGAGTTTTATAAATTTCAGCATACTGTCTAATACCCCCCGGTTGGAGGCTATGTATTCTACAGCGATAGTACTTGCTGTATTTCGTATAGGTGGGTGCCGTTCTGAAATTGATCCCAAAGGTAAAATAAAGAATCGTTGACTTAAGTCAAAGGGGGTAAAGTAGGTTGAAGTCAGTATAGCCTCTGAAATATTTATTCAAACTTTGGAAACAACTATTGATATAACTGGATTCAAATAATATTCAAAAGCTAAATATTCTATAAATTGAGTAATAATTCAAAAGCTGTATAGGTATATGAAACTTCCGTTATTTCCAAAAGTGAATAAGCATCAATTCAATCACAATCAATAAAGTGATACCACTACATGTGTAATACAGAGTCAAATTACATGGCGCCATTATTGAAGAGACTAAATAGCAGTTTTCTCATTATTCGAGAGCCCTATTCAGGTGGAATGTTGTGAAATATTCAACAACCTCACTGGACTATTTATATTGTCTTTCACCTTATGAAACTATAGTACATTTAGCTATCATCTTGCTAGTACTATTGTAGATCCATCATACAGAAACAATAATTACTGAACGTTTTACGATGCTGATAAAATAATTCTCATTGCCCAGAGACCGACGCTAAACATTCAGACTGTTCAGTTTCGGTCTCCTACCTATACCTAATTTTCTTAGATTGCCGTCACCACCAACAACACCCCAAAATTTTGTGAATACGATCTGTGTCCTGGAAGCATCTAAAAATTAAAGTTGAGCATCTTTTATTTTTTTCCGTTTTTTGACGATAACTCCTCTGCCACTGACCTAATTTTCAAAGCTATAAAGCTACAAAGCTTATTTGTCCTTGTCAGCGTAATAAACTGTCAAAATTTCATAAAAATCCATTGTTGTATAGGTCTCAAGGATTATTGTACTGAGACAAACAAACAGACGAAAATTAATTACATAGTTTTTCGTGATGTGCATATGTCGTGAAAAATCAAGAAAACACAATATCTCGAGATCGATTTTTTTCGCGGTTACAATACTTTCTCACCAATTTCATTGGGAAGTAAAATAAATAGTATACAGCTGTATAGAAAAAAGATGTAGCATGAAATATAGGCGCATTTCCTGAATTACTTCGAAATTCCGTATACTCTATTGTTGCTGCTTCCAAGCCATAAAGCACTTGCGAAGAAACGATTATACCATTTTTGACGATTTATCCTCTTTGCATCCATTCGAAAAAATCTGTGACTTGATTGTCTCCACCGTGAGCGGTGGAATGTTTTATTTTTCAAGTGCAAGCGACACTTCGAATGGGAAGCACAATGCTATTGTTTCCATTGGCCGAGCGCAAGAATGGCAAAAATGGCGGGAGCGGGAGGAGGATTCAGGGCATCTGGATTGTTGGCGGGACACTGGAGGCTGGGTCACCTCATATCGATTGGAGCGATTCGATACTATTGCGACAATATGGATAAAGTAGGGTGACCAGTACCCGCATTCATGATCTTTCGTTCCCAAAACGTTACGTTTCAAAAGTTGCATTGCCACAGACATGCATGTTTCGTCTTTAGCCTAGACTCGTTAGTATAGCCTGGCGGTCTGGCTGTAGAAAGCAGTCTATGATATTGTTTTTATATTTCTCTTTATGTTATAGGGTTTTATGATCTATAAAGTGCGGCTTAAATAACACTTTAATCTCCTAAACTTCGGATTCAAAATGATTGGCAAAGTTGGAAATGTCATATCCGTCCCTTTCCCCAGGAGCAATTCGTGCACTTTAACATTGTTAAGTTCAAATTAGAATGTATTCATTATCATCAATAGAATTTTTCCAGTTTTTGTAATATCATAGCCTTTCCAATATTACCGATTTTCCAAAAAAAAAAGTTGAATCTCGACTACCTAACTCGTAGTTAACTAAAAAATAAACTGAATTAATCAGAAATGACGAAATCTCTAGAAGGTAGTATAGCAACAGTTGGCCACAAAGTGAGCCGACGCATTGATGATGATGAAGAAATGAGTAATTGAAGGAAATACCTTGCAGGATCAAGATAATTCTAAAAATTCCGAGATTTGGGTACCGAAAAGCACCAAGGCTTTCATGTATTGGTTTCTCGGTGTACGCGCTTCATCTGCTTTTTAACTAACAAATATACTAGAGTAGCTTCCAGATCCTGGGCACTATGGACGTGCATTATTGAAATTCTGCATTAATACAGATTGGTTTTAGTTGTTTACTTTTTTAAATAATACTCAGCTTAAAAAATAATATTTTACTTAGTAGAGCTTATGTTAGATTGTCGTTTCTATCCCTTCTTTCCTTCTCCATGCTCTTGCTTATTTGTTATAAAATCTTTTCCTTTTTTGCATATTATTTCACTCTACTTGCTTTTTAACATTTTCCTTTGGTCATGGGTCATGTTTACAGATATTGAAAACTTCACTCAAATATGTTATTTAACAATATTATTATCCCTACTTTCCAAGTATGGTCTACTTCGATATATCAAATTACATTCACCTTATCCAAATATTTATATCTTGCTGAACAACTACAATGTATGCTTAACTTACTGGCTAACTGAATATATAGACAATTTGTAGGGGGAAAATTTTATTACCCGCACTAATTTGCTACCATTTTGCCAATAAAAAATATGTCATACCTTTAAAGTTTACTTTAAAAAAATACAGAGTAAGAAGTTTTCTTTAAGCTGATTTCTAGGCTAATTATTTTAGTTTATTTTTTCTACCAAAAATCGCCGAAAATAAAAACATTCGCGCAACCCGGTCAAGGGTGTGATAGCAATACAAAGGTGTGAACATATTGAAAAAACTTACTTGAAATATTTCAAATTGAGGCTGTGTAGATGCTTGTTCAGTTCACTTTTTTCAATAGCTCACTCTCCCACGCATATAGAGATCAATTTGTTATCTAAAATATTTAAGAGAAGATTATACTCTACATCAGCGTTTCTTAACCTGTGGTCCACGAACCCCTGGAGGTCCGCAGTCCAGCTATGAACCATTCAACAATAATAAGTTAATGCCACAAAAAAGTAGTAGTAGTTACTAAAATAAGTGCTCGAAATATATTAATGTATTTTTCTATAAAGGCGGTTCTTGACACTGATCTACAATTTTTGTCCAATCAGTATATGACGTATTTGTGGATCTATATTTTTACTTATGCAGTCACAACAATTTCAAGTCCTCAAACCTCTGAGAGAGTAATACTGCAAAATTAGGCCAAGATATCCATAAATATCCTTGTGGATAATCCGTTATACAACAAGTTGCATGTTATATTTTGTTACGTTCCTTGGGTTGGATTATCTGCATATATACTTTTATACTCCCAAGGCTTTACTTTTGACAAACGAGGAACAGAAACTATTTGACGTTGCGTGAAAGTATTCCAACTTTTATATTAGGAAAATTGTTTCGGACCTGCCTTGTTACAGCTTGGGAGCTTATACCGCACTAAAATTATATCCAAGCATTATTATGATCATTCGTTTGCTATGTGAAGCAAACAAGTAGATATGGATCATTTCACGTTTTCATTGTCTACATAATTTCTAGTAATAGTGACAGTTACGTCATCTAGACCAATTTGCACAGGCCACACAGAATTCTCAGCACCCTTAAGAGTGTGTATAGATTGAGGTGGATCACATGTATAGAGAGAAAAGTTTGGTTATCTGACGAGCACAGTGACAAAGCTGAATAGATGATCAAGTTTAATTGTATTCCGAACTAATTTTCAACCACCGGAATGATGTGGAGGTTGTCAAAAAATATGATAAACAATAAGGTCTAACAGCATTGCAAGAAACATGATAATCCTATTTATGAATCATAGTCTTAAATCAATAGTAATTATGTTTATCGAATGCCAACAACAAAAATGATAATTATAGGGAAATATTTAGTTTGTGGCAAAATCCTCTTTGCTGTTGAATTTCGGCATTGCTTTTCTCGAGTCAATCTGAGCTTTGATGTTTGATTGCATAAGGTGTATGAAACTTCGGTCACAAATTTGACAGATCTTTCTATTACTTGCATGTGGCAAAGGAGGCGTCATAAACTCAATTCTCTTCTTTTTCGTTCAATAAACAATCGGAAATTTTCCTCGGTTACATATTTCCACAACATCATCTCAGTGATATTTTCTCGCCAATTCAAAATGTCTCATGATGATTGAAATCATAAAATTACCAATAACCTTAGATACAGACTAGATTAGATTTTGAATAGCACATCTGCTAAAATAGTAAAACAGACATCATATCTATATATTATCATGGGAATAATTCGCATAAAAACACCATGAGATCCTCATCAGGTCAAACTACTCTTTTCTAAAAGTCCTTCTTCTGGAGAACTTCGGCGTTGTGGAATAAGCTCCCAGGAGTTTCTTCCCCATGGCTGAAATCTACCGTGTTTTAAGTTCAACGTGAATAGACATTAGTTATAATCTCGCAGCGCTTATGAAGCGTGGTAGGTTATCTGCCTTTGCGTGTGGCTATGTATAAAAAATACGCAGCATGTGGTATATATCATGCTGTTTTCCAAACATCAAGCCTTCATATCGCTTTGGCGAAAATATAGGAAATAGCTATGTATATTTTTGAACGATAAATACGTTTTACAGCTACAAAATAAGGTATTTATAACTGCTATATAATAAATTCGAATAGGTATTATTATACCTTCATCAGTGAAACGAAATTGTGAACGTGCATTTCAAATAATATTTTGAACCACTAACGCCTGCTTAAATTTTCGTACTGGCTTCCAGTTGCACAGTATTAGTGGACAGTATTGCCCACCTATGATATGTTTACAAACCTGATCATAACTCCCATATTCTGAGTCATATTTCGCTTTCAGGGAATTACGTTACTATTTCGTATTATTACACAGAAAGTACGGTTCCATTTATATTTTCAGAAAATAGATTGTTTGTATGAATTACTGTAATGGACCAGTTAAGTGATCACCACACAAAGAACATATGACAACACCGCGCACTCTCATAAAGAAATTCTTGATTTTTAGTTTGTTTGATTTATTCCAACATTGTTTGTCGGTATGCATGAGTATTACTCTATACTATATAACTATTTTAGCATCCTGAGGCCTTAAATATGCCTCTCAAGTCGAAGAGAAAATAAAATTTAAATGTATGTAATTTCAGTCTCTTTGTAGACTGTATTCACCTTATGCATAAGTCGACAGTCCAACAGCTCTTAATTCCTGGTTTTGTCATCACATTCTCCCTTGTTGCCAGCTCTGGGACGTAACACTAACATCATCCTACAACGTAAATACACAACTCACTTAATGAACATTGAATATGAATAAGCACAATATGATTATTTCAAATTGAATTAACAGTTTTCACCAGTAATCATCTTCTACTATTTTTTCGTCGAACCTACTGTTTCTTATACGTTTATGCCTACAGATTTTGACATTTTGGATCTGGCTAATGTCTAATGTCCATATATTCTAATATCTTGGTATAAATTACTGTGTAGTATATTTGGGATCTGTAACGTATTGATTTATTCAAAAAATAAATGTAAGAATGAAAGATATCCTCATGCGATAGTGCAATGCCAATGTGAACTTCAGAATTACAATATACTACACGGACGTGATCCGAACGAATCTCAGTTACGCCACTAGCATACTTTATATTCTTTCCTATAGCGCACATTCAAGTTTAACGGAATGAGAAAATTCTTTTCTCACTGTTACATTCGATATCTGAATTCCTCTCTTTTACAGCTCGCTGGAATCCGTCCACTTTTTTCCTTGGGAGTTCCTCCTCGAAGGCTGAACTCTACCAAAGTTTCTTGATACCAATATTCCGCAATATGATGCCCCAAAGCGTAGTCTGCATACTTTACCGAACTGAAACTTTCTTTTGTAACTCAATTTTTAAGTAACGGTCTTCTAGAATATACAGAGCAGCATCACTCCAAGTGCTCCAGACAGCACATTTACGGTTTCTGCTCTGCAGTTTTCCGCGAGGCTGCACCACCAGCAGCTGAAAGAGAGGTATTCATGAGTTTATGTTTTACTTGTCTGAATACAGCAATAGCTGTATAATACCAGTTCATCTTGGTATGGATCATCAGCGCAATTTTGGTGCCGTATTGATTATAAAAAGCTTCGTAATTTCACGCATTGATGTAAATTCACCCTCAGTCTATGCTCATTATAGATAAGTGTTGAACTGCAGCTAATATTAAAAGCTCTGTGACTTCTAAAGACGATTCATAACTACGCACCTAAGCGATTCGTAATCTTCTAAATCTACACATGACACCCGGAAATTTGAACCATCAAAAGAAAGACCAAAAATTATCATGAAGGTGATCATAGTGTGTTGAGCAGTAACGAAATAGCAATAGGCCGACAATAGCAGTTTAGCTTCAAGATTTGATGTTTCCTTAATTTGTATTGGATATTGGACTTTCCTCCATATCCACGGCTGGTAATTTCCTTGTCATGGTGACTAACTACATTCTATTAGTAGAACCCCATTGAATAACTTTTTTGATGTCTTTATTGATCTGCATAGCATGAAGCATTCTGCTGCCATCTAAAGCGTATATATCACCGCAAATCAGCATGGGTCCCTGAAAACCCTATCCAACCGTTGACATAGGCCTTAAGCAACAAGTTTGACCAAAACTCATATCATATGTTTAAGGTTCACCATGAAGTTATGTTGCCCTTTATGTCGAGGTTCTAGAAACTTCATGCTCCAAATTCCCAAAACATCTAAACCACACATATTAACTACCGAGATATTAATAAACACAGAATATATTACTCCTCGGTGGATATTCCATAAAAAAAAACAACAGACTGAAGTGGTCTGAGATTGGAAAATCGAGCAACAATATTCGCAAACTTTTAAACCGTCAATGAATACCTTTAGCTTTTCTCATATGGTCATATCTGTGAGTTATTTACGTTCTTTCAATATCGTAAAAGTGTAAAAAGACAAAACGAAAAAAAGTGTTTAAAAAATTATTACCATAATTGCAAATTAAATCTATCGTCAATGGAAGGAAGCAAGGAAGGTTCCAAATAAAACATTCAGGTCTACATACATAGATGAAGAGTATTCAACTAAGGAACAGTAGTTCCACGCAAAAACTAAATTTTCTATTCTCTAAACACCTCAGCGTTCTCAGACTCTGACACAATAGTAAATATAGTACTTTTACGTTTGTTTCAGTCTTCCAAACTTCCCATATTTTAGACATTTCCTGATACAATGTACACGTTATTTATGTGTGAGTATAACTTTTATTATTCTTGTTTCAGGTAAGTTGCAAGCCACGCTCAATGGTTCCCTAAATCAAAGTACGTAGGATCGCAGTAAATATTATACGTGTGAGTAAGATATAAGAACTGCATATATTCTACTATACGTATCGTAACGTAATATATACGGATACAGATTCGTTCATTAATAGAATTAAAAGACGTATTGCATGGGTTTCCGATATATCGCTTCCAGCGCTCGTTTCACAAGATAATGGAGATTTTTATGCAAATGATAGCAAAAAGATGGTTCTACGCACATGCGAAGCGAAGATGTTTCGGTTACCAAAAGGTTAAAAAAAACTGGGTCAAAAAATTTCATTATTCGCAATGTCGCAATATCTAATATGTTTTGTACCAAAATCTGAGAAACGGGCTTCGCACGAGCATAGAACTGAACTTTATCTTCCACTTGCAATAAAAATCATACCATTATATTGTTAATTGAGCGCTGGAAACGAAATATTGTCAAACCACGCAAAACGCCTTTTATTCTAGGTAGAGTCCCCTCTTAAGCAAACAGCCCACCTCGGGTTGGTACTAGGCACTAAAATAGATAATAATGTTTCTACTTGATTCTTGGATTAATTCTGCATATAGATTTTTTTGTGTGAACTAATGTGAACTAATTCTACAGACTGAGATGTCTATGAACTCGGCGAGGACCAGTCTATGGCAAGTTTTTTATCAAAAAAGTATATGGATATTTTTGAAAGGTCACGAAACTCCATTCCTTATTCGCATATACGTTGGAATATCCTGGGATGACATATTTCTAAGAGGAAATATTATGAGATTGCCCGCCTTCTTGTAGTGCTTTTTTTGTCAATGGAAATGGGATCTCTTTGGGGGTTCGCGCATTTCCATATGTTCCATATGGCGTTTGATATAGCGAAAGGCAGGCGTTCACTATATTCGATGATATTGAACTAGACGGCAGCATTAAAAGGTGGACAACCAGTTCCGAAGTAAAGGTCGATGGAAAATACGAGATATGGTGAAAATTCTATACTATACTTAAATGAGATCCAGCATGAGTAATGTTATCGTAACTATTCAAAGGCATCAGATAGAGACACTAGACTTATATGTTGCTGGAAGAACTTTGACAAACATATCGTATTCTGAAGTTGGCATTCTAGCCAAATGTGTAAAAAGGCATCTTAGAGGTAATAATTGCCAATATACCATCAACTTCCTATTTGTTAGGTTCTATGCTAATATTTATGCATGAGGCACTTGAAGCGGCACACTTTTATTGTTGCATATTATATTTCAGCCTATTTAGAATAAAATTCCACAAGCATACTTGATCTAGCATTTCAAAACAACTGCAGAGACTGGAATCAGGCAATATTTGTAAATCTGGCCAACTTATTAAATCCAATTTTCAGTCTGGAACATTCCTGAACTTTTTATTTCAGACAAGATATGAACATAATATAAATAATATATGAACATAATATAAATAGTAACAAGCATAATATGTATAGAGTGTATGTAAAACAAGATGATAAAAATGGTTTGACTCCAACATACAGCTTACTATAAAGTAACTTCGACATGTACGATAAACAGAAGATTTTGTTAACAGAGATCTATAGTTCTCACATAACTGTATACAAACAGAAAAAGTTAGAAAAGTGTTGGGTGGTTTAAGTTCTAGGGTGATCTTTACAAGTTTATCTTCCAAAGGGTAATGAAGTTATTTATATAAAATACTTATTAGCTTGACCAGTCATAAATATTTGTGATGTTATGATCTCGGTTCTAATCATTTGAAAAGTAGGATACATTTTCACAATTATTCATTCAATCACTGACATTATTCTCTCTATTAATTTACTACGTATCTCGTGGATATATTCTCTTTTATCCTACAATTTTACTCACCGCTAATTAAATTCACATGCAACTGACTAAACTGCTTTACTAACCTTTCGACTGCCTCGCGTGTTATGATTTTTTTTATATAAACTTCTGAGACAGCCGAAATGTAAGCACGTTACCTTTATTTTTGCCGGACATGCGTATAGAATAGTAGTAGGGTTCCCAATGCTTATGTATTCTTATAATAAAGCATGTATCTTCAAAAATGCGGCTCATAACATCTACAGGCCTGGCATGGAAATCTAGTCAGCCATCAATTAAAAACGATACCGGATTCAGATAATATATTCATTCGTGGATACATATCATCCCAGTAGTGAGGGTCATCGCCGACAGCACGAGCAGGAGAAAAAAAACAGCTGCAAAAGCACGATGTATGAATGTCAAGAAGCAATAGTTATAATAATATATTAAGTTTCATAACAATACAGCCCAATATCAACAGTATATATGTCTTTGAAGATCCATCTTCCTCACACAGAAAAATATCTCCAACTGTCTGCATTGATTAATTAAACTGCCAGACCTACATTTATGTGTTCAATCTCGCTGCTAATGGAAAATTTCCCTAAACGTATGGGTTTGTCACTGTCAGGTCTGTGTAAATTTAAATTAATTGTGAACCCTGAAATTGGCAGTTTGTGCAGGCAGAATAAAATTTAAAAGTTTTACTTCACTACTACGGATAGAATATAAAATGAATAAAAAAAAGTTGTCTTATGGAAGAAAACGAAACATAAGTGTCATCGCAAGGCAACCACACAAGATGACTCCATTTGGGATCCAAGAATAAGCCATAAGAATTTCTGGAGAAAAAACCTACAAAGGTTTAGTGAACATAAATTGCATTATCTTTTGAGGTATACTCAACCAAAATGAGTGACAGGTCACAGTGGGAAGTGTTGGTAAAAAAATTTACGAGAAGAGTTTTCAAGACAACAACTTTTGCCAGACAAAGCCGATAAATAAAAATTCTGAACAGAAATGCATCATCGCCATCGCATGCTAGAAACACGTATCGATTGACATCACCTGATCGGCGCCAAATGCCGAGCCGGAACAGCTTGGGCTCAAGGCCCATATTATAAGACATACACCCCAAAACTCTCTCCATTCATCTCTCCCTGCCCTTCATTCGGCACCGCTACAATTATACAGCGTTGGCAGACATATTTACTTCTAGCTAGTTTGGCTCCTTCTTCTTCTTTCGGTGCCTATCCGGTCCGAATGTTGGCGATCATTCTGGCTATCGTGATCTTATTCACGGCTGCTCTAAAAAGCCCGGTGTTTGTCAGAGAGAACCATGTTCTCAGATTTTTCAGCCAAGAGATCCTTCTGCGGCCTGGACCACGTTTACTTGGGATTTTTCCTTGCAGTATTTGCTGTAGTAGACCATATTATCTTTTTTCGTTACGCATTATATGACCTAGGTATTCTAACTTGCGTGTTTTCATGGTGGTTATAGGCTCCTCAAAATAATTTATTTGACTACAGTTAATTTGGCTGTATTATATTGGTAAATACATAGCATCATCATTCATCATTTGGCGGGGCTTCTACAGCTGATGCCGTAACCCAACTTCCAGCGGTTTCTATTCTGCAGGCCTGCATCTTGGATGTCTCTAATAGTCCTCGCTTCCTCTATTCCGTTCTGCCAAGCTATTCGCTTTTCCTTGTTCTTTTGGCTGCTGGGCAGTAATTCATAGCTTTTCCTTTGGCCAACTTCCATCACCAATTCTTAACACACGCCTATGCCATGTCAACTGGCTTTTATCAATTATGTCCAATATGCTTTTCTTTATTTGTGTTCCACTTTTCACATCCTCATTTTGGATGCGTTCCATGCAGGATATTATTTTGAACACTCTTTGTAGATAGTCCATTTCTAGAACCTGTAGGTCTTTTTTTAAGTATACTGACGAGTTGCCAGCATTTTGAACCATGAGTAGTGATAGGGGGGTATATATACCTTAATGGCATATAAAATATTTAATGGAGATATGAGTCAATTTTAAGAAGAAACTTAATATGGAGGTATGCCCCCTAGTCATAACTTTCGAGATACAGGGTGAAAGTTTTTTCAGAAAGATTATTTTAATAATACCTAGTATACCATTCTGGGTATCTTTGTGAAAGCTCATGACAATGTTGGGTCATAAAAGCTTTTTTTAAAGCTGACCATTATTTGTTAGTCAGTAATGCAAAATGAATCATTTTATATTTAATTATTTTGATCAAGAATGGTGAATCTGACGAGAAAAACACAAGAGATGACTTTCATGTAGAAGTAACCAAGCTGTCGAAATAAAATATATGCATGAGAAAATAGGGTAGTACTTTTTTCAAAAATGTGCATTGCAAATCTCGTTCGAACGCCATTAGTAGGAATCTAAGAGAATGTCATGCACTGAAAGATGTTACTTCATATATAGAAGACGCAAGCCTACTTTCACAAAGTTATCTGGATTGGCATACCAGATATTATCAAAAAAACATCTTTTTGAAAAACCTCACCAGCCTCTCAAAAGTTATGACGTTCATGTATTTTTTTCTAGAAACATATTAAGGAATCATACTCTTTAATATTAGCATGTCATTGAGGGCTTTGAAATATACGAAACGGTATCATTTGAAATATTTGAATAAGACGGTTTTTAATTTTTTTTCTAGGTAAGTGCATGGCTTTTTATAACAAACCGCCGCCTCTGTGAGCTCGTTGAATGGAGGAATCGCTTCCAAAGAATTTCCGCGTTTATCGCGTACATACCGAGATAATTGGGCTATAAATAGGGAATACTCTGAATCCGATTCCCACTTTCCTACAACGTTAACAGGGCTCGCTATTGAATAATGGCTTGATGTATCGATTGGATCTGTGCACATAAATCTTTCTCATGAATAGATAATTCAGGCTTGTTATCAGCGGTCGGCGTGAGCGCTGTATATACATCGCAGATACTAAGCACACATGTTTAATGTAGTCATCAATGTTCCGTTGTTGGCCTAATGTTGCCGTTTGATTTAACATATTTACCGTGTGTCAGTCACTTCGTCGCGTCATTAAAATATGCATTCGAATAATAAACGCTGTAGTTACGTGTAATGTGTTCGAATATCGTACAGGGTTCACCGTTTATCCTGTTTGGTATTTCGTAAGACTCAGCTTGAAAAAAATTAAATAAATAGCAATTTCTATCTCTGTCTGTTTTGTAACTGCGTCTAGTATATGCCCTTCTTAACACGCAGGTCTGGATGTGTGTATGTGATTGTATTGGAATCTTTGAACGCTATATTCACCCACTTCAACATGTCAGATTAATTTTTAATTTTGCATATATCAGGTTGTTCCATTATTGCTTTTTATTTTCAAATTCTTGCTGATAAGAGTTATATTTAAGGCTTAAATACGCTTTTTTATTAGCTTTACCAGTATGTATCTATGTATGTATGTTTCTAATGGAATATTCCAACGCTTCTATCACCCGCATTAAGCGTCAGATTGAATTTAAATTTGGCACAATTATCGAGTGCCGATGTCAATACAATTCTTCAATAAGTTTGTCCCATTTTTATTTTTAACATTATGATAAGTTTTTTACCAGTTCTTGAAGCAATAGGTTTGAAAGGTGATAGCATGACTGACATTAAATATTTCTTCGAAACACACCTTTATTTGTTTGAAGTCTATCCATACAGACAGATTTTTTGAAATATGATGATACGAGTTGCATCCGTAAACGGAGAGAATACAGTTCAGAGCCGGTAAATTTAGATGCATTTAAGAGTCTTACTCCAGCTGCCATGTAATTAAGCGGCTCCAAATATCAAAGTACAAAGATAAATTCATCAATGAATGAATTATTTTGAAATATAAAAGAAACAGGTTTCTATAAATATTTGAACTGAAAAGTGAAATATAATTTTTGATTAAAAATTAGATGATTAACGAGAAAATTGATATTATTGTGATGAAAACGTGGAATGCTTTACACTACATTTAACAATAACTCTACATTTTGAAATAGAACTAGTAAGAAGTTGTAACATTATTTTTATGTTTTAGCTCGATTAACTATAAAAGCTGTTTCTTAGTTTTTTTACTATAATAATTCATTTGCTTCATTATATAAGGAAGCCTGAAACTTCGACTATGAATTAGATATTATAAGGTATCCTTGTGTAAGGTGAACTTATTATTAACTTGGAGACCCTTAGTCTTTCACCTTCCAGTCCCATCATCAGGCCTTGTCAGTAAATTTATAATCTGGGTATATCGTATCGTATATATATTCTATCTAGGTTTCCAAAGTCATTACTCTGAAACTCCATTATTCATGCTTGGCATAGTATACACATTTACAAAGAATCCGGCAGGAAGATACCGCAACTACTTTTAATCCAGGTGATGGTTAAATAATTGTTAACGTGATTAAATGGAAGCTCTAAGTGCAGATAAAAACTTCGAGGAGGATGTTTGGGTGCGAGGATGGACATTGGCGTAACTGTTAATCACGTTACTTCAGTATCTTTTACTATCGGTGAATTGGAGGCACAGTACTTCCAAAAAATATATCAAAAGATCGCAAAACTGCTATATTGAATATGTTACGAGTTCATTTGAAAACGTACTAATATCAATATTTCCTAAAAAAGCTCGTTACGAATTCTTTTTGTACATTTCACGTGCCTGATCATCTTAGGCCGTAGTCAAAATGATATTAGGGAGCTCAAAGGATTTTGAAACTATCAAACTCCAATTTTTCGCATTCAGTTATTTCGCTTATCTTGTAACGGTCTACAGTAAATCACATTTCCCGTATCCTTGTCCTCACAAAACATTACTGATTATTATTAATAACAAACATTACTCATTTGCCTATTTTGCAAAAAATTAAATTGTAAGTTAAGTACGACTTCATAGCTATTTGAAAATTAATGGACAATATTTATAACAAGTAGACCTTTAAAGGTTTATGTTGCGTTCCAAATAGTAATGTTATCAAAAGTGCCTCTAGCTGTTGTTTGAAGTATAACTCTTATGTCAAAAAATTGACTTGTGTTCTTAACAGATGGATGAATTTCAGAAGTTACAGTAAATACCTTTAAGTTCTATACTATACTGAATACATGGTGGCCAGCTATGGAACCGTCAATAAAAGAATCTACTCTATGCTGATAGCCACTGAACTGCAGTAACAAGCGTCTAGACTGAATCCGGTGTCAGCTAAATCAAAGGAAGGCGCTGTTATACAGGCCGTCGTTATAGTATATATATATATATATATATATATATATATATATATATACACTGCGCAAAAAAATTAACGAAATAATTTTCAAAATATCTGTAAAATGTTCACTTGGTGTTTTATGGAAGTGAAAATGATATTTTCATAATAGTTACAGAATAATCCTTATTTGTGCTCACTATTTAAGATACGTTTATAATTTCAAACACAGTACAAGAAATAAAGTGATCAAGATATTATCCACATTTAGATTTTATATTGAAGTAGGCTGTGACAGCTCCACTAGGTAACGGCATGACAGTTTTATATTATTGAATTAAAATGTGTGTCAAAATGAGAGACCTTAGTGAGATAGAAGTAGCTCGTACAGCGTTAATTGAAAATGCTGTTAAAATCCGACAAGTCGCAAGAATTTCAATCGCAGCCCTTCAGTGATCAAGCGTGTGTATGACCACTGTAGGGTGATTGGATAATATAAAACACTAGCCGGACAAGGTCGGAAGCGGAAAAGCACACGACGCCAAGACTGGAATTTAGTAGTTTCTTCTTTGCGCAAACGAACATCTACTGCCAAATACCTCCAAAATGCTGTTAGAAACAGATTACGGGAGGCTGATTTAAGACCAGTACGAGAACCTGTTTTCACTCGAGCTCATAAAACTTCTTGATTGAACTTCGCTCGTGATCATTTGCAATGGCAGCTTAGACCTTGGAAACCTGTATTCTTCACAGACGAATCAAGATTCCGTCTGACCCGTTGTGACGGGCGGGTACGTGTGTACAAACGTCCTAATGAACGTTACTCCGCTACCACTGTACAAGAACTATCCAGATTTGGAGACGGTTAGGTAATGGTCTGGGGTGGAATAAGTTTGTAAGAAAAAACGGACCTTGCAGTGATACCGGAAACCCTTACAGCTGCAAGATATGTTGATATGATTCTTTCAGATCATGTTATTCCTGCAGCATATGGTATTGGTCCTGGATTTCTTTTCATGCAAGATAATGCTAGGCCGCATACAGCTGCCATAACCATGGATTTTCTTCGTGAGCATGAAATTTGTACAATGAATTGGCCAGCGTTGAGCCCCGACCTCAATCCGATTGAAAATCTGTGAGATATATTAGACAGGCGTATTCGTCGCCGCCTAAATGCACCTCAAACTCTTCAACAACTAACAGAAGCACTTATCGAAGAATAGGACAGTATACCACAGGAAGACGGCTTGTACGAAGTATGCCAAGGAGATACTAAAAAGTAATTCACCAATTATAGCCGCTATAGACTAAACAAGATATCATTACCATTACATCGCGAACACCGTCCAGCGATAGCCTTATACTCGTATATGTATGTCCCTATATTTCACCTTACCTCATGCCCTTAAAGGACCTACGACCATGGTATACGCTAACCTCAACCGCACTGTAAAAAAAGCGATGCCTTCTAATGGACGAGAATCCTGGAATTAGATAAATAGCTTCCAATGATGTGGTCCCTGTTTCTTTTTGGCTAGCAAAAAAAAGATTGGGATAGGATCAAGGTCATTGTCAGAGGTTTGTTGATGTTGACGGATTGAATGTCGAATAAGATCGTAGACAGCTGGACATCCGCCGTTAGTAGGCTATAAATTACACTTCCGGCTGAAGATGTGAATACACTGATCCAGTGAGTCGATGGAAACAACCAGCAATGAGGCGTGCTGTATGTGCTTGGGAGGACACTAGATCTATGTTTTTTTAATATAAAATTATGAAAGCGTAGTGGTTCTGTTGTCTCTCCTCATTTTATACCGGTAGCCTCTTTTTTTGTCGTATTCTACAGCTCATAAGCTTAAAATTTCAGAGCGATTTTAACTCTTTGTACTCGGCTAATCTTATTTATGTATTCAGAACAGGGTTTGACTAAGTACCCTCATTTTACATAATCAACCTCTTATATTATAAAATATGCTTTTTTTCTAATTTAACCAAATTTGTCTTTTTTAAAGATTCATTTTTCTTTTCACCACAATCTGAATTCACATCAATACTCGGAAGACTCAGGCAAGTACCCTGACAAGAAAATCACATACTGGTCTCTCAGTCCTGGAGATGGGGGACGTCCAATCGAGTATTGGAGGATCGTCTTCCAGCAAGTTTCTGGGGATAACATCAGAAAGCGATAATCAACGGTTTCGTTTGTCAATAATTGTAGAGTAGACATTATTGCTACTCTACAGGCCCACATCATTGGAATACTGCTTGCAAGTGTGGGAATGTGTTCCGAAGCACTCCCTAAAGTTGCTGGGCTCAATTCAGTCGAACGCCTGACCTTACAAAGGACGTCCACATTCTGGAACACCAAATAAGCGTGGCTCACTAATCTGTCCCAATGTTATGGTGAATTTTGTACCGACCTGTCTCGCATAATATCAACAGGATTCACTTATACAATCATCACGAGAGGACCAACATCCCAGACGAGCCTCTTACAGAAGTCCTTTTTTTGGGGAACCTCAACGATGTGAAATGAGCTGACGAAGAGTATATTCCAAAAACCATTGATTGTCATAAGAAGTTTCATCATTTAGGCAATAGAATGTCTTTGATATCCTGGTGTTTACTTAATTTTGAAAAAATACACAGTGAGTTGGTATATATCGCTTACAGCATAACCTTCTATAACTAGAATCAGAATGATCGTTCAAACTGTGATTTAGCTACTTCAGTCTCTAATTGTGCATGAGAAATAGTCAGTACGATCTTCACAGGTCGAGCTTTCACCACCCCGAACGAGCCTCTTCCAAAAGACAATCTTCCGGAAAACCTCAACGTTGTGAAATGGGTTGCCGAAAAGTGTATGCATGAGAAATCGTCAGTACGATCTTGACAGGTCAAGCTTTCACAAGACATGTTTCCAGAGAACCTAAGCGTTGTGAAATGGGTTGCCGAAAAGTTTGTTCTCCGATAGTTCTGATTCTGAGAGAAGCTATCTATAAAAAAATCCTCGTCCCAGACACACTGTATATGTGCTTTTCAAGCCATATTAGCATCCCCTTTCCTCGCGCCCTGGTTGAATTAGATGAAACGGTTCCACACATACATCGTAATACGGCATCCAAAATGATAAATAATCGAGGACATTAGTCTGACGTTACCGGTATGAATGGAGCGACATCGTAGCAAATTGCGCATAATAGCATATCAGAACTAAGCGTTCCAGCACACTTTAGAAGTTTCTCTTGCATACGACTGGCGACGGAGACTGAATACTGCTCCGTATCTCGCTTGCATTAATGCTGAAGTATCGAGTCTAGTTCTCTGAACCATGTATGGAGTCCTCTGCCTTGTTCTGTTATTGTTCGCAATGAAACCCGACTGCAAAGCGGAGATTTTCCTCTGGCAGTTCGTGGTTCTGAAATGCAGCGAGTTTTTCAGCTAAGGAGGGACGAAATATCTGTCAGTGTAACGTACTTCTCAACTCTATACCTAAGAAGAGAGTGCTGTAAAAGTTGGTTGGTTGGTGTCTCATCTCAGGATCATTTTCAACAAACAACAGCAGCTTTCAATCACTCGCTTACTATAATCCGTCTGCTTGCCTGTCTGTTAGATCAAAGTATCAACTATTTTAGCAGAGGTGCTTATGTGTTTCATATGAAAATATATAAGGCTTTATGATTAGATCTGCAATTGTACTGTGGTTTGAAATTTGAAGACTTTCATTGTGTTGAAAATTTTGCGTTTCACAACCTTTCGACCGATGTGTCGTGGCATCTTCGATCGTCCTTAGGCGAAAGAACCAACTGTTCTTTGTAATGCTGTTTCTACAGTTTTCCCAGGTCGGTGCGTACCATCGCACCTCATCCCATCTTCTACTGGCATTGGCAGCTCGGCCGACTACGGTGACTCACTCTACCCGATAGCGCTGCTAAATCTCCTCGGTTTAAATGCGTCCTGTCGGTGTTATCTATAGTTACTTGCCCTATTGGTTTGATTTCTATGCTAGGTCTGCATAAACTTTTTTGTTGGCAGCAGTGGAGGCCTTAAAAAGCTTTACCTTCGATTAAGATTGAAATAAACTGGAACGTCGTAGTATTAATAAATACTGTTATTTTGACCCAACTTCAAGTGTTTCTACAACACCAAATTTCAATAATTATGAATGATTTTTTAAAGTAAGGATATCTAGTGTGGATATCTTATTAATAAGGTATATTGCTATACCTATTGAGTTAAAGTCATAGAGCGTTCATTTCCCAGAAATAATTTATTAAGGGTAAATTCCACTTGACTGAAGTACCCAGTTTTAAACTACTTGTTCATTTGGCTCCTCAAGAACAGCGTCGTACACCTAAATTATTTTCTGAATAATTAAAATCCTTAATGAACGTTTATTTGCACCAACAAGATCTAATAAGTGGCTCTTGTAAAGAGTATAATTGGAAACTAAGTAAGCAAATCAAGGCCGGCAGTTATTCTAGATGCGTCAAGGCTACTATCGATTGTAATAATTGCCATATTATGAGTATAATAGATATTTATGAAAGACGTCTTATATTTTCGAACCACTTGTAAAAACGAGGCACTGAGTCTGACAGTGATGTGATGAAATTATTCGTTAGAAATACCAGAGTTAACGTTTTATACATGTGGGATTTAAACCACTGGTCTTCTGGTTTCTACCATGATGCCTTATCAATTTGACCAAAATATCTTGAAATATATTGATCTATATGTCAGTGTAAGGTAACGAATTTCCCTTATCAGCTTCTGTTTCTGTCTGCCAATTTCCAGAATTCAGAGATATCTGGTGGTAGTTTGACTCAGCCAAATCCCCGCTCAGTATTGTACTGGAAGGTCGATATAGTACTACCAGCGTGACTTGACTTGCTCTGAAGTGGTCAATACCGCTAAGGATAGGTCTATCTCATTATTCATAACTTCAATTTACTATACTGATAGAGTGCAGACTCAGTAAACCGGATTGGTCTATGCAGAGCATGTGTATGCTCTCCTACTATGCATCAGATCTGCTATAGATATCTATATGCATGTTTCGTCTTCAGCCTAGATGCGTCAGTATAGGCTGGCGTTCTAGCTGTAGAGAACAATCGGGTGGTATATACGTAACCCAGTTCAGGGGGTGATAGCAACATCAACTCATGTCCAAGTGTCTATGGGCGTCCCCATAGAGGGCCACACTTGGAGATGGGTTGATGTTGCTATCATACCCTTACTGAGTTACGTATATTCCACCCGATTGCTCTCTACAGTTAGACGGCCAAGCTATACTGACGAGTCTAGGCTAAAGACGAAACATGCATGTCTGTAGAGGGTCTGATGCATAGTGGAGAGCATAGAGTTAATATCAGTTATCAGCTTTGATAAGCCAAGATAACGGTACATCGTAAATAGGATTTACGAAGAACAGGGGATGTCGCTGTAAATCAGTTCATCCTTGTTGATAGATGTCGCAGGAGTCATCTGTTGCCGATTCAAGGCAGTTCAGGTGCTAGAACCTTTGACTTCTTAAGTTGCCAATGGGCGTCCCCATAGAGGGCGACACTTGAAAATGAGTTGACCATGCATAGTAGTGGTATCTGGATTGAAACTATGTAATCATGGTGTTACTTTCAGACCCTTGATCGCTTATGTATTTAGCTTTAGCTACAGAGTCGATAGAATATAGTTGCAATACACTCTGTTGCAGACAATTAATGATGGAAAGATACAGGGAATGGGAAGCGAAGGCAGAAGGTTCATTGTTTGATTGAGAAATTCAAAGCAGCGGAACAGATGCCATTCTGTTGAACTGTTTGGGGTCGCAGCATCTAAAATAAAACTGGCTGTGATGATAAGCAACTATCTACAAGGAGATGGCACTTAAAGAAGGAGAGGCAAAGCAGTTGCTAGCCTCAGTGATCTTGTGTCCATGAAGTATGTGACTTCGACACTGTTTCTAATAACTGGTACAGTTACTATGCAAACCTACTTAAAAAGGTAGTTTTTATGTCATTAAGCCTGATTCTAAGATCCCATGTCCAACGCCTGCATTCAGTCACCAAGTTTCTGTATTTCTAGATTTAGTTCCCCGCTACATTTTTCGGCATACACTAGACTAGTATTGGGTTAGTAAAACTTGTCTTGGGATATTTCACCGCGTTTCGATTGATCTGGTATCATCAATTGTCGTCCGATGAAGTTCCAAGGAAACTTGCCTTGCTGATTCATTCGCCTTTTCGTTGTAACAGAAACCTGAGTAACTTATTACTATTATTATTATATTCTTCGCTTAATTATGTCTAACATTATTTCATTCTCTCCTCGGTAATGACTGTAGTCTAGATCTAGATCTTCATGTTCTCTACTGCCCAATTATTTTATATTGTCGAAAATGATCTCCAGTGCTGTGGTTGGTTGGTACAATTTTTATTGTACAGTCGAGCTCTTATACCTTGCTCGGTTTTGTCAAGGTTATGTTCTTTACTATTCACAACACCTGCCACTAATATGTTATCGGCGTTGCCAGGTAGATGTTCAAAAAGCTGGGGATTTTCATACACCCCAGAAATTTCAATTAACTGGAACAACAGCTACTACTCTACAGAGTTCAGATCAGACTATTATCTGGAATATTGCTTGCATGTGTTGAAATGCGCTTCGAATCACTCCCTTAATCTTCTGGACGAAACCCAGAAAAAAGCAGTCTGGTAGACCACCAAGACCCATCAGTAAAACAAACGCTACAACGTTCCTCTGCCAAATGTCATACTTTTGGAGAGCTTCAGCATTGAGGAATGAGCTGCCTGGGAGTTTGTTTTCCAATGGATGCAAATTACGGCGCTTTAAGGTCAAAGACGCTTATCCTCTCGCAACGCATCTGGCCTTCTGTCTTTTCTATAAAATATGTCCGTACATTGAGATCATCAAACCAATTATTTCTCGATAGTCCTCAGCAAAAAAGACTCTATAAAAACGGAACTAGCAGTAAAAAGAGACAATTTCGTTAACAATTGGAATTGTCAGAAAAACGGCGACCGTCATTTATTCTGCCAGCAAAAGAAATGGCGTAGCTGATGTTATATATACTGCAGGCATCATTTTTATTATTTATGGCTGGCCTCATGGCTAGTGCCCGCTGCTTCGTATAGAGTCGAGGAACTTTTTCATATCGTTGCTCATTTGTCTTATTCGCGCACATTGTCCCTCTGCGTTTAATTTCCAGGGTCTGCCAATAAAAACTACAACGGAATTTCATCAAAATAGAAGTGAGATTTACCTAGAAAGTATGTGGATGAGGTCAGATGGATGCAGATTACTCTGCTTTCACAGCGCCACTGATATACAGGGTGATTCACAAGTCGTAACCATAAAAGGAAACATCATACAGAAGGACGTATTTTAAGGGGGGTCTTTCATGTATTTTTTTTCCTCGAAGGCTTCATTAAAATAATACGGGGTGTTGAAATTCAAAAGTAAAATAAAATTCTTAATATCTTCAAAACCGTCAACTGGAATGAACTAAAATTAGGTATGTGTATTTACCTAAGTATTGTCCATTTTCAAAAGTCCTTTCTTAAAATTACCGTGTACCAGTGGTGGAGATACAGGGGATTAGTAACATTATTTCTCCAAATAAAATTAGTACGCCACTGTTTTACCTTTTCCTTATCTCCTTTTTCTACTTTCAATTTGCTACAAATAATTACTCTTGTGTTTTTTCCTAGAGTGGACTGTTATCCTAAAAATAAAAATAAAACAAATTAGATCATTCATTTAGAGCCGAGATACAATTAGTATCAAAACTTCAGACAAGGATAGATTGTCAGAAATGGACCCCTGCATTGGCCTGCAGTGGGGTGCCTTCAAACATCTACTGTATGTTGAACAAATTGATACTGTTGATCAGAAAGAATAAATAATGTGTTTCATCAAATTCAAGCCACAAGAAATTTTGCGGAAATACGTTTTTCCTTATTAAAAAAATGCCGCACGTGTTTCTGTCCGAATGGTGGTCTTTTTTTATTTTTACGAAAACAGTGCACTCTAGGAAAAAACACAGGAGTGGTTATTTATAGAAAATTGAAAGTATAATTCGAAAAATTGTGCGTTTCAGAAAAAAACTATTTTTATTTGGAAAAATAATATCACAAAACCCCTGTATCCTCGGCACTGGGACACGTTAATTTTAAGTAAAAACTTATGAATGTGGACAATACTTAGTTAAATCCACACACCAAATTTTAGTTCATTCCAGTTAACTGTTTTGCAGATATTAAAAAAACTGTTTTTTATTTTTCAATTTCAACATCCCGTGTCTTTTCAATGAAGCCCTCGAGGAAAAAATGTGACATGAAAGAACCCCCTTCAAGTACATCCCTGTGTATGATGTTGCATTTTTGGTCACGACTTGTGAATCACTCTTTATTTGATTGATCCATTATCATTTGGCGCCTCTGCAGCCTTTTTCAAAATTAATCCTTTAATCATAAATTATTTTTTCATTAAATGAATGTCGACACTAGGTCGAGGCAATTGTTGTGTGTATGCAGCAGATTACAACTCCACAAATAATACAAATAGCTTTTTATGATTTATATATAACTAAGCCAGAAAACCTATTATATATGTTTCAAATTGTTGAATAATTATATGTTCCTTAATTTTATACACTGAATATAACTCCGGCACATTTCATATAGATTTTAGTAGCTCTCCCTTGGTTGATTTAAATTATACCTTTTTGTGTGAACGGACTCCATATTTGTATCCTATATCTCGCAGAAAATTAGTGTTCCAAATGGTAAGACCTGATCGGTTTTTTAATCTTTGTCTATGACTAGCAGCTCTTAATCTAAGTTTCGGATTTGCTTAAGCTTTTTGTTGTATATAATCTAAAACTGACTTCATTATAACTCGTACCATAACGAAAAACTAACCTTCAGGTCTATACTGAAAGTGACTGCAAACTGGTAATCAATATAGTATAGTAATTTTTGTAAAGTTAGGATAGTCGTCAAGGCACAAAAAATATATCATAGCACCCCCTGAAGCTTTTGGAATCAATCCAGAAAGAGCTGGTGGATACGTTCGACGTTACAAAGAACTACCAGAGTCTGGAACGTCTCACAAAAGTTAATAATAACACTAAGGGCCATCAGTACAACGAACATTAAAAGGGTTCTAACTTCCTCATCCTCACCAGATCAAACTGCTAATCCCTCGAATGTGCCTTTGCCAAAATTAATTCTTTTGGCGAAGCACAGCGTTGCCAGGAAGTTTATTTCACGCTGGTTGCATTTAGATCGTTTTGAAGTCAATGAAAATAGGAAGGTATCCTTTCACAGCACTTTTGGACAGTGATGCATTTTCTGTGTTTGTGAGAGGTTCTCAATAAGACACTCAATAATGATATAACAGCCATGAAAGCATGTAATATTCATAGCAAAAACTATCAAATGATGAATGACCGTAAAAGTCCTAGTGCTACAGTGACTGCCAGAACTCACATGATAGGATTTCCAATAGACATTCAGCTTCTTACATTTTCTCATAGAATATGATTCATAGAATAGAATAGAATATGATATGGGAAGAGTCTTCCATTGGGACTTCATCAGATAGACAGAAGAAGTTGTTCCGTATGGAATTTTGACATTAAAAGTCAGGTGCGGTAGTGTCGAAACTTATTTTCAATGAATCCTTTAAGCCATAGCCGCCTTAGTCTAACGATAAACATAAGCATTCATTCATTTCAGGCTGGAGTAGGCAATTTCCTGCATGCCAATAAACTCTCACGATATGATGCTCATCTTGATTTACAATACAAAAGCACATTGTAGCTGGATACTTTTACAAAACTTTCCCATTCAAAAAGGAATCGCATTTCGGAGTTTCCTTTGGATAAATCGAGGATTATTAGCTTCCTCGACATTCAATAGATGCTTATCGTGAATCGAACCCCAACAGAAGTCCATAGCAATAATACGTTATATTTGTCAGTGGCGTGCTCTATTCACTTGAGTAACATTTAATTTGTTACGTTTCTCATCCCAGCCAATAGAATAGACAGGAAGACTGGTTTTGTTAATAAATTTGACAGCAACCAGCATGCACACTGACAGACAGACAGACGTACTGTGAGAAATGAGTGGCATGGTTTCTCGTAGTAAAGTGTGAATGTATGTGTCGAATCGGTATATACACATGAAGATCACTGCAGCACTCAGAAGACAGAAGAAAATATGGAGATTTGCCCAATACTCTAGTGATCTTCCATCAAGTCCCAAATTATTGATGTCTGGACATGATAAAATTGCATTGCATGGTCTGCGTTACAGAAATTAGGGGTTCTATTCCGCTTCAGAACGTTGCATTCACCGGAATAGCTACTACTACGTCACAAGGCTTTGATCAGACTTCCTCTAGAAATCTACCCGCATTTGTAGAGATACACTCTTTGAAGCATCTGGATACAATCCAGAGAAGAACATCTGGTCATAATAACACTCCAGCCATGAGTACAACAAACACTAGAGGGAATCAAAGTGCGAATCCTCACCAGGTCGAACTTACAACAATACCTTAAAGGAACCTCTTTCATGTTACTTCTTTGGATACTCTCAGCGTTGTGAAATGCGCTGCAGAGGATGGTACGCTACAAACACCTCTCATTCTAGACCCAAGAACAAGCGAAAATTAAACCTGGAGAAAAACATATGACTTGGAGAACTGAGATAATTATTAGATTCGTACCTTTTTTCAAACATCAAATACTTCATAAAGGGAAAATAGGAATTCAGTCCTTTTTCAACATCAAAACAGTAGCTTGACCCGTCCACTAATCCTCTTTCACTCAAGTCATGGTAATCAAATCTTTGGGGTTTGTAGCCTATACAGTTCGACATTAATCAAAGGTAACCACCGCATCCGTCTTTGTGCCACCTCCAAAGACTATTTGTCCTAACAAACCAGGCGCAAACAAATCCAATTGGAAATATAATCAATAGAGGTCCGGCAATGTCAATAGAATTTGACCGCTTGATTAGTTACCCAGTAATTATCTCAGGTCCCGGAACTCAGGCATGAAGGCAGTCAAACGAAGGATAAGTGACCTTATGCCTGAGTTAAGTGCATACAGGTGAAATGTTAGAGGTCTTTGATGAATCATACAGAGAGGAATTAGTGGCTTAATTACCGGTGTTTTAACATCTATCAAATCGAATATAATTATTATCAGCTGACAAACAGAATAAGCGCGAAAGGGGCAGATTCATGTATGTGTTTGCCTTATGCATTGGTGGAAGAAGCACACTAAATAATTAGAGTCAAGTAAATGCGCTCGGTACTGATATGCATTGCATTTCGAGTTGGCACATGTAAAAATTATGTATTGCATGATATACCTTATACGATTGTGCTACAATAGCCCATAGTGGAACGAATCTGAACTACAATATAAAGGGACACAATGTAGTCAATAGTAGATGCATTCATGGCAAGAAATATCTCTTATAATGTAAGGAAGTGACCTTCAAAAGGAAGCCCGCCGTAATGGTACGGTAAGTAGACTTTGCACACGTCATGGTATCAGTTTAGAAATAAAGATGTGGATCACTGAATCTTAGAATTGATGATCTATTCGAATTAAATTTAAAAATTAATGAGAAATTTTATATCTTGTAATGCCCAAAGACATGAAATTCCTAGTTTCACAAAACTTCGATCAAAGTATCCGATAAAATTATTTTTTGCATAACCTCCGCAAGCGCAGATAGCCAAACGCACTACAGAATCTTTGCGAGAAGATAGATGTCTATTGACATTGAGTGTAGAATGCTGTCAATTGCACCTTCGTTGAATAAACTTCCGGCATATAATTCCACAACGCGGAGGTTCTTCAAAAGAACGATTTTTGAAAGAGGCTTGTCCGAAGCTTCAGAAGTGCAATCTGGTGAAAGTACGCCTGTTGGGAGCCTCTAATCTTATCTGAACTAACAGCAAGGCCGAACATTGCAGTATCTGTAGAATACAGACAGATCAGCCACCCTTTTTCGATATTCTAGACAATGAAGATCCTTTGTAGACATCATGGATTTTGTCCAGAAGCTTTGAGCACATCCCTAAACATACGAACATTACTCAAAGTGAATATATGATCTGAGCTTTGTAAAGTAAGAGTAGCTGTTTCGTTAAATACAATTTTCTGGTGCAAAAGATGACCTCCAGCTTCTGAGCCTGGAACTAGCCAGGTCAGCAGCATGATCGTGCCATGATGTTGTTGTTGATGCTAATTCCCAAAAGCTAGATGAAAATTGACTAGAGTACTGGATGTCTCCCCATCCACGGCTGAAGACATTCTTGATCAGTTGTTTTCGGAATCTTCTATGTGTGCACCTAGTTACATTTGTAGTTCCCTGCCTGACAATTACTTCGATACATATTACTGCTAGATAAGGATCATATCACAAAGCATTATGAAAGTCTTACATACCTACTTAGAGAAGCCTTCACTTGTAGTGGTTTAAGGTTATTGAAGATTCTGGTAACATTCTAGGATGAATCGTCCACTAGATGTTTTGAAAAAAGTAAATTTTGAAAAAATAAAAAAAATAATGATTTTCATAGGTTTTAAAAGATTTTCAATGCATTCAATAATCTCTAAAATCAACTCGATAAGATCAGCGGTTTCCGAATCCGTTTCTTACGAATTCTCTTAGCTGACTCCATTACTTGGGACAACGTTAGCCTACTTAACGTATTTATTCTAATGACACTTCAAATTCAGTCAGTAGAAATTACAACCAAAGCCCGAGAATGCCTCAGAGAACTATATCGTCAGAAAGCCGACACTAGACAAAGCGTAAAAGACATTTCTCAGTTTCTATAACTCTAAACGTTTTCCAGTTGAATGGGTAAAAAGGCAGGCTCTACTGCATTCAAGCGTAAACACGATAAGGACACAATACACTTAGTAATTTTAGCACGATTTACTTACTATACGTTCATTTATATACCCCCAGCAACAGAATCTGAACATTTGTATACGATGTAGCAAGTGTATATGTGGGTATGTATATAATATTATAAAGAGCGGCCCACAAGTATATGGTTGCCGCAAAATTATGAAAAACAAATAAAAATTCAAATTGACGCTAGTTTTGGCTAAAGCAAAACTAGCTTTAATTAAATTGTGTCAAGTAGATTGATGCTGTACTTCCGACTCAATGGTATCAGCTTGGAAACAGGGATTTGGATAGGATTTAAGAGCTGTTTATATTTGGAAATGAATTTGGACAATATCGAAAAATTAATATTTTTATAATCACGAAAATCGACAGAATATTCAAATTTTAAAAAACTTGCACAGTTCCTCCAAAATTTAGTTGAAGCGGATCAGCAATTCCAAAATCCGATCACAATCTTCAATGGAGTGATACAAATGCATCTAAAATACAGAGTCAACCTACTTGACACATTTTTAGAGACTAAATAGTACTTTTCTCATAATTGAATATGCATTTTCAGTTAAAATGCATTAATCTAATTTTGAAGCTCCTGAAACTAAAGTAGAACAAACTAGACCCTTAAGAAAAATGAGATTTCATCATTAATGTATGCTTGAGATGTCCTTCAAGGATGATTCCATCGTCGTTGGTTCAAGTTCATCAGTATCACTGAATCGTCAACTCAAAAGGTACGATGTACGACCGGGGTCAAAATTCATAAATGTTAAAACGCGCCTTCTACCTACACCTGTTGTTTTGAAACCTTCCCCTTACCACTCTGTCCTCTCCAGCCCCGATTTCTTCTCCCTCGAAAATTTTTAGTTTATGATCAGGGAACTCAGAATCGTCCCAAAATGAAGTTTGAGTATTTTCTTTTGTTTTTGACGATAATTCCATATCCACTAAACCGACTTCCAAAAACTTCAAAGCTTTTTTGCGATTTTCACAGTCTCACCGAGTACAAACAACAAGAAAATACAATTTCTCGATTTCAGTATGTTTCGGGATTATAATACTTCCTCACTAATTGGCGTGGTAAGTAAAAGCCGCTTGTCAAAGGTGATGAGCACATTTTTGGAACTTGGACGTTAAAACAAGAAAGATGTGACTTGTGCCAGTTGTTAAGGCTCAATACAGAAATTTATATTTTTTATTTGTATTCATATACAATAGCAGCATTCACAAAGTTCACTTAAAAATTCTACATGACGCATCGTTCAATGATTGGTTTTCAATGATTTTAAAGCCCACATACTAAAAAACATACCTACATATGGATCAAAAGCAGAACCACGTTTTTGTAATAAATCAAAAACAACTTGTGCAATTAAAAATAACTATAACTAGACTTGTATGAAAGCATGTTCCCATATATATGCTGCCAATTCAGGTCGACGATTGGGAATGTCCTCTCCAAACAGATGTCATCTCTGTCGATAGATCGTGGACACATTACACAACGACGTTGTGCCATCACGTTTTTGAAATCCACATAGTTTTCAACTTTTCAAAAACACTAATGCGTAGGAGTCAAGGTGTTATAAATCACTAAGGTCACCGAAAAACACAACATAGGTGAACCAAACAACGGAAATTCCTCTGCCAATACATTCGAAACATTCATACCCATTCTATTTCTAATTTTGAGCATTACTTTTTCCGATCTTTTGGCACACAGTCTAATAAATTTATCCTAAAATAAATGTGCAGAAGTTTTTGTACTTCAAAAGATGTTTTTCATATTTCTGCAGTGAAATAACAATAGCCTATCTAGCTGGTTATAAGCTGCATCTGGCTACTTTAATTACATTCCGCGGATTCTTTAAATAAAGCTTCAGATAAACTGCAGCAAACAGTAGAGAAATAAAAAGTTTTAAAGCAATCAACACTTCCGCGAGAAAATTAAACGTCTTTATTGTAGTATTTGAATTGTTCAAACCAATGTAGTGTTTGAGCGAGAAATAAAAACAGACAAACACAAGGGATGGGTGGTTTGTCAATGGGGGATGATTAAATGGTGTGTTCTCCATTATAATAAAGAAAAAACCTGTTCAACGGAATTTATTATTTATCTATCAAATACTGATGCAATTGCTTATGATATGGTCTACTCCGATTCACTTGTGTAGATGAGTTAGATTACTTGATTTTTCTAATCTTTCCTTTCAAAACATTGGGTTGATTGTTGTAAAATTGATAACTCCCAGGATCTGCCCTATGATACATTATACACCAAAAGCGTCGCTTTAGGAGAAACACTCTTTTATAAAACATTGAATAACAAGAGAAAACTTACTAAATAACACAAAAAATAAAAATATATTTTAGCTAGTGAGAACTAGGTTTTTTTCTGTGCAATGGAGGAGAGTTAGTGATGACGTTTATCTGTGATATTGACGTTTTTAAGGTTTTTTCAAGGTCAATCATGTTCTATTTCAATGGGAACATATCTTTTTTATTCTACGAGAAAAAAATACCTTTATTTACAAAATGTTTAAATCCGATTGCAACTTAAGCAGATGAAAATTGGGTTTTTCTTTTTGTAAATTTTCCAATAATTACATGGTTCATCAGAAATTCTTTCCTTCTCACAAAAACATAATTATCTTACGGGAAACCTTCACATTTATTATAAAAAGTAATCGAAATGAAGCTCGCCAACTTCAATACACTTATCAATCCATTTAATAAAGTTTTCATGACTCCCAAGGAGAGTTTCTCTATTGATTCCTCTACAAGCATTTCTCATGTGTAACATCATATTTTCCAGTGTATTTCTGGCGACCTAGCAGGCTACAAAACGAGACCACCTTGTCAATCGATTAGGGTATTTCTTTATTAACACTACCCGGAAAATGTTGACATAATGAGCATGGCAACTATCATCTGAAACAACATACTTTCCCTTTCTTGAGGTGGCATACCGTTTATTAGTTCTGATAAATTGTGTTGAAGACAGTCTAGATATTTTTGCCATCCGATTCCCTTAATAAAATATGGACCGATCTACCTGTCATTTCGCACAATACATTCACCAACCAAGGGCGCTGATGCTCCACCTCTTAACCAGCGCAGGCTTTCAACACTCCAGCAGTGCGCGTTACGTCCATTCACTTCACCATGGTTTGTAAGATCAGATTAATCTGAGAAAAAACAGAAAAAAAAATCTATTTAGTTTTATTCAATTTCTTGCCCACTGAGAAAATGCGACTCAGTCAATGACGTTTAAAAAAATAATACAGCGTTGTCTATTGAAACATTTCGGAAAAGAAGAATGTTTTTTTTATCTACTCAAGTTGCTACCGGAAAAAGTATTGTGATCAAAAAGTATTGGATTTTTCTCTTATATTAAGATTCTGCATTAAAAAAATGGTGCACCTTGAAAAAACCTTGTAAACTGTCTCAATATTGAAAATAAAACTCATCGACTCTCCCTCATTACACCCAGGAACTTTCATGTAAAAACTCTCCGTCTTCGCACTATACGACTGTATCAAGTTAAATAGACCACCCGGTATATACAACTGGCCATTTCGGTACTGATCAGTGGATAACCGCGACGTTAGATCAAAGGATTACTGCAATGTTCAGAGCCACTTCAGCACACCTTTAAGCTGTCGCAAGCAATTCCGGTATGAACTAATTAGTTCACTGCGAGCGTCCGTTAACAAAGACAAAACGGAGTTGTTGAATAGAAAAAGCGGTATCATCTGCAGCCAGCAGTCATAGCGAGAAGCTTAGCCTTGTCCTCCGTGCTGCTGGTATCGTCTATTAATAAGCATGGCGGAAATGATACCAATTAAATTTACTATTAACTGCCGGCTGCATACAAAGAGCTTTATTAAGGTTTTCTTGACTTTCATGGAGAATAATAGAATATTTCTGAATAAATTCACTAACTCGTTTAAATGCCTTTGTAGTCCCTCCGCGTTTCATATGTATAGTCCAAGCCAACGAATTTGGACTAGGTAGAGGTAGAAAGCAAGGGGTTTGTAAAAGTGAACGCACATTTGGTCGGATCATAGGATCGACGACGCTGTGAACGAAATTGTTCTTCCATGGAACCCATTTTCTGGAGATTTGCATACATTTTTCATTTGACTGAATGATATATTTGAAGCAAAAACCAATTTTACATTAAAAAAAACACGAAAACTATTTGCATTAGTGCGAAGTCAATTCACAGTCATTTCATATCCAAAGAGAAAGTAGAGAAATTTTGAGTGTCACTATTAAATGTGGCAACACTGCCTACCTCTGTAGGTTCGGCTGCGAGCGGCGATAAGAAACTCTGAGAGTTGATAGTAATGAAACACTTCTCTTTCCGCAAACGTCTTTTTCAAAAACCGACCTTTGACCACACAATCTCCAACATTGTGTATTACTTGTTGTAAACAACAATAACTGTCAAAGCCAGATCAATGCTTTGTTGGTCTGAACGCTAAAAGTATAGGAGTGAAACAGCGAGAAAGATAGAAACATGAAGGGAATGCAATGCTGCCGACTCTTGCGGTGTTTTGCTATTCAGTATAAAAATAAGTACGGTTTGCTAACGAGATCTGTGGAAGAACTGCATATTACCATCACCTAGTCAGGATATGTCGGTGCATACTAGGCTGTCAGATTGACAAATTGCTCGCATTTGTAGCAATCTCATTTTTTTCAAAAGTGCGTGAAGCTCTCTGCCCTATATTAACATCACCCGACTATGAACTGAGCATGGATGATATAAAAAACATCTTGATGAAAACGATGTTGGAAATGAGAACCTATGTGAGTACGGAGAAGAGAAAGAGTTTGATTGCATTTTCTTAGGATGACCTGTTAACAAAAGTGTTAATCACGACCTATACCAAGGACAAAACATCATGAAATCCTCCCCCTTTATCCGCTTCAGTCATAATTTGAGAAATAAACGACCAAAAGGTCAAACTTCATGAATATTTTCAAAATATCAAAATGGCTCACGAATACCCTCTGTTTTACGTAAAACCACACCATACCCACACCCACGCTTTGGTTGAGTAGACTATCAGCTAAACGAGACATAGAATAAGCGGCTCATAAAACCAAAAGCCAAGAACGATTAATGAGAGAAGAAGAAAGCAAAGTTTTTTGTGAAATAAATGTTTGAGACTATTGAAGTGGATGTTGAATTCTGCGAAACAGATTCTGAACAGTTTATGAAGTGAAGTCGACATGCTAACTAAAACTAGTTTACAATGAATTGGAGTACTTCTAACGTCTATAAGCTATTTCTTCACTACTTCACAAATAATCACACTTTGTTACTATGTGATCGTAATGAAATATTTGGCGCATCGATCTACTTATCTTATAATTCATCAATAGCCTTTCGAAATATTACATACGCCAATGTATGTGGGGTAACAATCCTAGCAAAATATCTGTACTGTATCTACATGATATTGATGATAAACAGCTTCATATGTGCTTTGCTCTATCTAACCTGTTCGGAATTCGCTGGTCCTGATCCGTGCGCACAGCTTTATGAAGGGTTTTTTCTATGTCGGTAATTAACTTCCGCTATACCTGGTTGTTCTTTCGTTTGCAGTTGGCTTAGCAGACAACGTATTATTACGTTTTGTAAAGGATTGGTATTGTGACATTATAACCAAGATAAATTTGTGCAATTTAAGCACAAGGTTAAAAAATAAAGGGCGTTTTCGTGTCTTGTTTCAATCTAATCTTTAAAACATCATCAGACTGTCAAAGCTAATTGTTCACAAGGACTACCTAGGATAATCATCAACTATTATTTTCTGCGTCTATGGGTAAATACCCTTTTGGTGATTTCATTTGTCCTAGACTTGAAGGAAGTCCCTCGAAAACCGTAACGATCGCCAGCGCTGTCAAAATGTGCTTAATATATTTCATGTCATGAAATATTCAATTCTTCGTCCCTGATTTAGTGATAAACTAGGGTCCAAATTTAAATAAGTTCTGATTTCTACCTTCCGAGTTAATGATGGGTCAATGTTTGAGTTGATGAGAAATAAGAAACATTATTTTTCGTGTGGTATATATTCCTAAAGCGGTTTTTCCATGAAATACATTTTTAAATAAAATTTATTATAACGACGATAAATATATAGTGAAACAGTTCTGTAAAATCCAAAATCTATCTACAGCACAGCTTTTTGAGAAAATTGAAGTCTAAGTTGAGTTGCTGATCAGGGTTAAATGATTTTAATAATACATTCTTCTGGTGTTTTCATTACAACTAGTGAGCCTCACCATAGATTTTCATCACAAATGCATTTTATATAAAAGAACACGTGAGTAAAGCAATGAAGAAAGAAAGAGAAAGAGAATGCAGTGTATATAAAAATGCTTACGAGCAACAAATGTGGCCAGAGGAAGAAGCACCTTAAATATTAAGAAAAGGTAATATCGCCTATTGGCCTAGAATGTCAGGTGGTTAGAAGTGGTACTTCTCCCTATAGCCCCTTAGTCAAAACGTCAATGAACGGTCATTAAGGAAAATATTTGAAAAATCTCGTTTGGAGAAACTAACTGCAACATATTCTAAAATAAACAACTGCTCATTTGGCTCATGGGTCACTACTCATGCATTTTCCAGATTTAAGTTCAGCTTTATCGCAAAAGTTTTATCGTCAATGTCCGCTCAAGGCATCTTGTCGCAGCCATAAATAATTAAATAGTTCCCTAACTGCCATTGTTTTCAGTTTTCGACTCGATTTCGCGATCTCACGTGTTGTTTCTCTGTTTACAATGCCCCAGGGAAATTCGCTGCTAGTTTCAAACGTCCCCGATTTAGAACGGGCATGTGTTCCTGGACCTGCCGATAGTTCTCTTGTTTTTTCGAGTGTAAACCGGAGAGTTTTCAGTCTAATTGTCCGCACACGCTCTTGTTTACATTTTATCTTTAATACCGATGCTTTGATACAGAAAAAAGAGGTTTTTCTCTCTGGATCTGGATTGTTCGAGTATGTGGGTAGGAATGTATAAACGTATTCTGTTTGTGAATATGTTCACATCTATTTAGCGGAAAATATTATTGATTCGCTTCATAGAATTCTAATTTGCACTTATACATTTGTTCGTTTAGAATACATTACAAACATATGAACCAATTGATAGAAGGTTAGAGAATTTTTTCAAAGAACCCTTCAGATAGGCAGAAACGTGAGAGGGTAAATGTCTCTTCACATTAACCTCAAATAAATCTCCGGGAAGCGATGAGGTTCTCCAAAAGGATGAATTTGCAATAGGCCTGTTCAAGGTCTTGGAAGTTCAACCTGATGAGGAAGCCAGCGCCGGTTAGATCCCTCTAGTGTCTAGTGTTCTAGACTGTTGTTCTTAGTAAGGTCAGGCGCAACTAGACGTACTCCTACCTATCAGGGTCGGTAATAAAATCGTTCCAGGATATGTTAGTTCCAGAAGCTTGATGGATGGTGAATTGAGTATATTATATAGTGCAATAATAATATGAGAAAAATAGTATAGAGAGGGAAGCAGAATTTATAACGCTTTTATGATTATTTTGAAAGCAAACGTCATATTTGCTATTGCTAACTCTCATATACACTATCCACTCATCTACAGATAGCAAAGGGAAGCCAGCAATGCTGGTAGTAATGGCCAAAGTGAGAACCCCTGAAGAAAACCTAAGGTTAGAAAGAATTGACAAAACTTGCAACCCTTGTAAACCATTTATAGCTTGTAATGTAAGTGGAATCTTTTAATCGATTGAAGAGCCCATGGGCGGTTGAGACTGTATTCCAGACAAGAATACTTTGCGTGACGTATCAATTTGACAGTCGCGACTTCATGTCACCAATGACAGATAATTGGAAGCGGTCAGATGTGCTTCATTGGTGGTATGAAAACGATACTGGTAAAATTGACAATTCAAACCAACATTCAAACAATGCCTTGCGTCTATTGGAGACTAAAACCTCGAACAGCAAATTCCCAGGCTGATGTTGAATTTCTTTATTCCGAATAAATGCCATCAGCATTTTCAACTGAGAAGAAACGATTCTGATATATATAATTGTCAATAATATTCATGGGATCTAATGTCATGGCAAAATTAATTTTACATACGTGGCTCAACGAATATATATCTCATAGCATACCAAACGGATACGTATATATCATGCATAACGCAACAAAGAGCAACATTAATGCTGCTGAACTGTCAGTACAAAATTATTGCAAATGATAAATGTTGTTCATCTATATTATTTTGTAACTGGCAGTTTGCGCTTTGAATAAAAGTCATTTTTAGCTCCATTTACGATACAATCGAGTATTGTTTATTTGAGTTTTTATTCGCTTGACTACCAATCATATCATTGCTTTTTTGTTGATCGGTTAAAATATTATAACTTTTTATAATAATTTTGTATCGGTAATTAATTGTGGATATTTTTGTGTGTAGTAACATGGAAATAAGAGTACATGAATTGTTGCGATTTATAGAAAAATGTATAACTTTTTATTATATGCCGAATTACAGAATAATTATTCATATTAGTTGTAGCTCGTAGGACTATAAGATGGTGATATCAAATCTCAGAACCAGTTAACAACCCCCATCCTGCTTCTATTATTAATATAATGTCTGAATAACTTTAAACTTTCTTTAAAAGATTTGAATTTTGTGAATCCTAGGCAAATATCAAAACACTAAAAACTGAGATTCCTAAAGGACAAATTACTAATGAATCGATAAAACTAAGACGACATAACTAACGCGGAATATTTGTTTCACCTCGCTTGCCACGAAACAGGAAAGGAATTGAAGAATTGAACAAATTTTAATAAATCATAAAAAGTATAGTCATCATGATCCATAGCATACCCACACACACTAAAGACAATTCTGCAAGCCGAACAGAACCTCACGCGTTGTAAGCTGGAAACATCGATCGATATCAGTTGGCCGACACCGACTGTCCAGTCTGAACCGCTTTGTCTTAAGGTCCATGTTATAACGCCGTAAGCCCCACTACATTATCCTTACACCCTCGCCTCCATTCTTCCTCTCATTACATACATGGAGCAGAATTGCTATTGGCCCTATTTCTGCACCTCTCTAGCTAAACACTGTGCAACAGCGTCATCTGTCAGACAGAAACTAAGTTAACTGAGTCTCCCAAGATGAAACCCACACACTGTAAAAAACAGACAAACAGAAGCAATTTCATTCGTTCATCCAACACCAACCGTGGACGATGATTTTTTCGTCCTCCTTATGACTTTGCAGATAGGTACTATCATCATTCGTCCTGATTCTAGGTTATGCTCATGGAGAACGAAATGACTGATATCATCCACGATTAGTGTTCGATGAACTTTTAGTATTATTTTTATTCTGTTAAATATTGTATATTGTTTCGAATAATGCCCTTAGTTACACAGCTATACAAGAAAAATTTTCTGGCGTCTGGATTACCAACCATGTTTTTGTCACTCCAGGTGAATAGTCTGAGAAATGGTTGAAACAAAACAGAATAATTACTTTTCAAAATTTTATTTTTGTATACTTTGATAAACGTTGCAGAGATAGCCAAAACGTTCATAAAGTTTTACTTGAATCACATATTTCTATTCACGCCCAGCTCACTTATAAGCTAAATTAAAGTCAAGTAGTTTGACCAGGTACTGCCCACGCAATAAATAACTCAAGAATTGAGGTCAGCACAATTTAGTCCTTGACTACGTCTAAAACGATTTATTAAGTTTTTTGCTCTTAACTATAGCATAACATGTAAACCAGTATCATGACAAAGCTAGATAGACTAATAACTGCAATTCTGTCATTTATTTCAATGACACAAAAAAAGTGACGGAAATTAGGCGAAAGGTAAGCTTGTCATGAAATTGAAAAATCTTTTCTGTCATAGCGTTAAATTCTCGTACTTCACATGTACTTTTGCATGGAACGTGAAAAATCTCTAAAACAGTCTCGTATCATTTCAGGATCAATCGGGATCATCTCTTGAAATCACCTGTCGAACGTGTCAGTGCTTTTATAAGGATCCTGTTGTTTGCCTTACGTATTTTCGCACGGATCCTCTCATACAAGCTTTTACTCTTACCTTTTTCGAGAGCTTTAGATACTTGCTAGTTACAGCAATGGCGGGTAGTTGAGTAAGAGTGTTCATGACTGTATATATTGAGTGGGTTTTCAAATCAAATTTTAATGAAATATCTGAGAAGGTATAGGGAGTAGAGGTAGTTTTCGAAAACCAGATATTTTAACACAAATAGTTATACTGGAATTTTATTACCTTTTACGCAGAATAGAGTAATTGTAAATATTTTTTCTTCCGTTCCTAGAGTAAAGGACAGAGCATACATTCATATCAAGATATAATGTATTGAACACTGAAATGTTATTTTTACTCAAAATTCTTTTATAATTGGGTTCAAATTCATAAAACTTATACAAATCTCATTATAAGTTCTTATATGTTCAAAGAATTATACATATATACATAAAATGTATACGTACGTATTGAATCTCAGCTTAACTTTGATGCAAACATGTCTCAACTGTAGTAGCTGTTTCTCTAAATCTTTAAATCACGGATAAATCCTATGAATATTATTATTCACTAACTCAAGTTTGAATTTCAGAGGAATAATGGCTTTCGTTGGTAGTTTGTTCAATATCATCTGCTTTCTTAATCAAATGAGCAGAGTATCTGTTTAGCTCAGTTGGCTAGAATGTCTTACCGACACTCAGAAGGTGTTTGATTCGAATTCCGTTCGAATCGAGGATATCTAAATGATTTTTTTTTATAAAGCCTATCAACAGCAAGTGTCCTTTTGTGCTCCTTATGCCTACTAGATATCAGCTGCTAACCTCAAAATTTTTGTTCATTTGCCGGTTAAACTTTGAAGAATTTTATACCATATCATAAGTACATCCAAAATCTACATAGTTATATCAAACTAAGTCTTCGATTATACTCCGTGATTTTCTCTGCAATGAATATTGCAAACAAACGTACAGCAAAAAGACCCAAACGTGCACAAATGATCCAAACAAACGCAGTCATGCTCAATTTGATAGTGTATGAACGTTCCACGTAAAATTCTGATTTCATTATACTTGATATGAATCAAGTGAAAATCTCTATCATTAGAGCGTAGGCAGTATACAGTCAATCCACTCTACTATATTTTTTCATGCCTGGATCAAGTACAGCAGCAATGCTGAACGTTGCAAGGACTGACCAATCTCCAGCAAAAGAATTTTGAAGGGTCTACAGACTTGCACAAAAAGTACAATAAACGCCGACACATGCAATTAGAAGTTAAAGGAAGATGTCCCATATGATTACAGCATCAAAAGTATAGACTCAATCTACTTCACTCTAATTTCCATGCAAGTGATGAGTACAATCTCACGTATAATCAGCGTTAAGCCTGAATTGAAACAACAGAGAATCAAATGAGCCACAAATTCGCATATCCTAAATAAACCCGTTGTTTTGTTGAAAACCTATTGAATTTCCCACAAAAGCTCTGATTTTTCCATGAAAGTACGGTAACCTCGAAAAAAGCATTGTCTGAATACTAAATAAAAGCCAACACTCTCCACGGTGTCCCCTCTGTTTCCTCGCTTCATAACTCAATGGATCTCGCGGGACCCTGAATGTCAACAGATTATGTCAAATATTTTCATTAGCGTGTGATATGAATGATGAATGGTGAAATCTGGAAGAGGGGAAAAAGGCAAGCCAATTTTTTCCTGGGACATGTACATACCGCTTTTGCTTGTATTACTAGAACCACCTACCGTGTCTATATCCTTTAAATTATGGTTCGTATACAGGGTGTTTCATATTTAACAAAGGAATGTCTAAAAAATAGAATACTTTAGGGATTTCTCCTAGCCTTAGTGCAAATGCTGTCGAGAAAAAATATTGCCCTCAAGACGCAGAGAAGAAGAAAAAATAATATAACAATAGCTAGGCAGGATACCCTGAGTGGTCTCTAAACAAACACTTTCGACAGTCTAACGATCATTTAATGGAAACGCGACACAAAAACTAAGTTTTATATGTGAAACCTTGTGTTCATTATTACACAAAATGATATTTCTAAGACTGAAGGCCATTTGCTCATTCACTGAAATCACATGGACTGGACACAGTGGTCTGACACGTCCAAAAAGATGACCAGAACTGGAAAAATCATGTTGCTTGATTCGAAATTTCCTACTCTGGTCATTGATAATGGTCAAGTTCACAAACATTCACCACTTTCACGCATATCGAACACTCCTTCGCATAAAATACAGCATATTTTAGAACATAACCAGGTGGCATATAACTTTCTGGATTTTGGTGTCGCTGACTATGAATTCTATGATTCACCTCCTACATCTCTTATTAACCATCCCCTTGCATAAAATGTCGCATAGTTTCTAACATAATTAAATTGCATATCAGAATCGAGGTTTATGCGCTAGCTAATTACACATTTCATGTCAAAATAACAAAAATTCACCCCCTTCGCTATTGATGATCATCCCTAAGTATAAAATATAATCTATTCAAATGAGGTAGAAAGCATAAAATGACTATAACTAATTGTAAAAGTATGAAACAGCTTGATTCTTTATCAAATTAATTTTTATAAAAGAAAATTTGATTCGTCATCCGTTGTCAAACACTCCATGGGCAATGAATCCTCTCGAAATGCACATCGTTCATTATCATCAAGACGAGAATTGCAGCAAGTAGCACCTAATTTTTCGATTTTTCTGATTGTTAGACCTGTATTCTCATTGAACGACGCGAAATCTCACGGAAGCATAACTTCCAAAATGCTTGGAAGTTGTTATTGGATTTGTAATTCAACAACCCATACATTTCAGGCTCGATTTCAAACTCAGTAATGGTCATCATACAAACCTTGAGGTACATTCTCTACATTAGAGGTGAAGAAACATGCATCATAAATTGATTTATGTATAGCAGCAGCTGTGGCTTTCATTCGCTACCTATGGTGTGTATGTCTTTTCGCTATTCCATAAATATTCGCATAGATACCTTTTTGACCAATTACGACATAGAAAGTGACACGAAACAAAAAAATCGAGTGTTGACCAGTTTCTTGGCTGTTTCAGACCACTGCGCGCCATTTCAAAATGTCAGACGTGATTAAATCCATATCTGTGAGCTTGTTACACGTGTCAGAGGACCCGGAAGGGTTTTCATCGCTCTTTTTTTTCATCCTCTGTTTATCGCCAATAGAATATTTTCTTCAATCATCTCTGTTATACTTCGGAGTCTCACCTTATTCCATTAGACCTGAAGAGGGCCTGGATCAAAAGGATCCATTTTGGCGCTCAGAATCATCTATATCACTTTCTTGGGACTACAATAAAATATATATTATAAATCGTTTGAGCCTTGCATCAAAGGGCCGCGCGGAAGTATTGAGGGAGCAATGAATTTGAAACTCGTTACTTTCAATTCAAATATGGATTATTTGATGTGAAATGTATGCTCAAAAATATCAGCCACACGTGTTTTTGATTTGTTTACAGAGATCTAACTGTGATACTAGGTGACTGCTATGAATAATATTTACCCATGAGCTTCATATTCCAAGTCAATAACCCAAACTATATGATAAGCAGATCTGGCCAGTATTACAGTAAATTGTACTTGAAATTCTACGCGTGCACAGGCTTGTCTTGTAGCTGATATAGTAATAAATGTTTCGCAATTTAAATTGATATGGGAAGCAAAAATAGTCTTAAAATCCATACACCTAAGCCTGGTACTTTGTTATTTAATTATTGCCCAAAATTCCGACATGCGCACAATCAACGGAAGAATCCAGAAAATGTCATAATCCAGAAACGGAACAGCCATAATTGGTCACCGAACTCGTACTGGCGTAGGTCAAAGCAGGGCATTTATAATAATATATTAAATTCTCCGGGTAACCGGATTTTTCAGGAATTCGGCTGGCGACGTAACCTCCGCGTATAATGAACTTGGCTCAAATTTATGGCTATGCGACTAAACCGAATTAAAAAGAGATATGCCGACTGGGATTGCCGGGAAGACCGCACTGCCTGACCATAAATAACGATGGTAAAACTGTAATAAGGCCAGTTTCATTTACTAGGAAAATGTACTGATAAATCAAACATATTGCTTCAGCCTAAACTAATACAATTGCAATATAGAAACATATTTTAAATGCTGTACATCATCTCTGTATCTGCTGGTCATTAATAATAAATATGACTTCCTTACTCCAGACGAAGCATATTACAGCCCCATCAGGCGAAAAAGCTGGATAGAGTGGTTGTGAACCTCCAAAAAATTGGGCATACTAAAACCACTGGGTTTATAGTACGTATCCTACCATGCATTTTGTTATAATGTGTAGCGCTGTACTTACTAGATATAATTTGTTATACTTAACACAAGGTTATTAACGTAGAATGGAAATAATATTGGAGCTAAGATCTATGCCGATGTCGATTGCCGGAGCTGAAGTTATGAGAGGAGGCAAGCAATCAATGTACTACAACGGAAAGGTTGAAGTGAACAGCGACTTGGTGAGGATGTGCCCGGCATTCTTTTCTAGTTATAATGTTTGTTGTACTATATCACCCACTATCTTCGATTTTCCAGACTGTGGGGGTTCTTTTTAGAGTCAATTGCGTCCACCAGGTCTATTTTCTTGATTCAGTGCAGACGCTTCTCTGTCTCTCTGAGCCTTATAAAATATTAGTAACAACACCGGCGACCTGATTGTCCCAGAACGTGTTATTACTGACATTGAAACCAAGAAGCTTAATGAAAGATGATGAAATTATTGGGTGTACCTCTGTCTCTACGGCTGGCAGACAGGCAAGTGATTTTCTCATCAGAATAATATTGACCATGTAAACTGCACCATACTAAAGAATATCTATGTATGCATCATCGTCTAGTTATGGATCTGCAAGCAATCTTTCAGCTTCGAGCTCGGTTTATACCGATCTATTCCGATTTTACGATCAACCTATGCTGCGTTTGCCATCAACCACTAATGACATGGCGGATCCCTGATGTGCGATACAGCCGCTCATGGCGGAAGATTTATGCTCATAACTGCTTATGCTGATGGTGATCTAGAAAATACGATATCTCCCACGAACCAACACGATTTTACGCGTAGAATTTCGGTGAAATATGGTCTCTTTTATGATTGAAGCCATAACCAAACGACACGTGGATTGGGTCAAGCCTGTCAATCTACGTTTCACGATCTGTCAGCGAAGCGAATACGGTTCAAAGTAAGCACAGTCTTGTACGTTTTACGGGTAAGGATCCGGTTCTTTTCCAGTGGTGTAACCACGTGCGGTGTTCAATCAAATACGTTGATATTGTTTGCGTGAGATAACAGTCATACATTCAAATTAACAGGAGAGAATTTCACTCACAAGGAATTCATCTATGAGGGGGCTTCAAAGCTCTGATTCCGTTGCAGTGGAGAAGAATTGATTGAAGCAAAACCAACGTAGTAGCGGTGTTTCTTTTTCAGTGATTCGTGTATGAAATCATAGTGATATCAGTATCAGTTTGAGTACTAGTATTCTATTCTTCAATCATTTGCAGCTGTACTCCTCACAAAGGCAGAAAACCTATCAAACTCCAGAAGCGCTGAGAAGAGATAAATGTGCTGTTCACATTGTCCTTAAAGCAGCTCATTCAGCACCTAAACTTCTCTCTCATCTAAGAAAAACTTTTGGAAGAGGCTTGTTCGAGGTGTTGGAAGGCTGAGTTGATGAGCCCTTTGGGAACAATACTACAAAGCCGAGGCTATGTGATAGTCTCATTTTACCTCAATTCAATTATTGTTTCCTGTTTTTTTTTGACCTTATCTAGTCCAAGATACTATAAATGGTATACAACGTGTTTAAAAATTCTATCACGTTCATGAATGCTATTCGGAGATTTGACCACGTCCCTCATAAATTTAAGGTGTTGGAGCCGCTGAGATTTTATTCACAGTCTATTTGCTTATTCCATAAGATTACTTTCCACAAACATCATTCTGGAAGGGTCAATCTAACATTAAAAAAAATTACACCTGCCTTCCAGCAGACTTCAAAACTTTCGCGTTCTATAAAATCAAAAGAAAAATTATATTATTATTATTATTATTATTATTATTATTATTATTATTATTATTATTATTATTATTATCATTATTATTATCATTATTATTATTATTATCATTATTATTATTATTATTATTATTATTATTATTATTATTATTATTATTATTATTATTATTATTATTATTATTATTATTATTATCAAAATAAAGGTTTGTTTTCCGTAGAATGAAATTGCAATGTCGCGATCCCTGTACATCTGATACAACTACTATTGAAAATTGGAGAAGCTAAGGCGTTCCCAAATAAATTGGGCAATATCCAACGAAGCCAATTATTATCATTCGGAATTAAATTGAAAAAAGGCGGGAGGAAAATTGAGACAAGATAAATTGAAACAAACCGCAATAATTATTTCTCATTTGCATAACGTTCCATGCATTTAAATGTTCTTTTTTGGTCGTGCTCGGAATTGAAATGGCGGCCAGTAGGGTAGTTTTGAATAATTTTGCACATCCTTGCATACGGCCATATGGTTATCCTGATCCTCTACTTTTTACTTACAGATCGTTTGTTGGATTTCCAGTTTGAAGAAGTGGTGGTACATGTGCATCTAGCAAATGGTTCAAATTTATTATTGACCTTGAACAGTTTCATGTATATCGATTCAATTTTTATTCGACTCAATGAGCATGTAGGGAAAGCTCATAGTTACAAGACATATATGTCATACAAACCTTTTCGCCTGTCAAAGAATACAAAACTTTCCACCATTAAAAAAATGCTGTTGTAAATGTATCTTAAACTCAAAATTTACCAGGTTTACGAAAATGTCCATAGTTTTTCTTGAACAACCGATACAACTAAACGTGAGTTATCCAACAAAAATGCAGTAATTTCTAGTGAAATCCGATAAACAGAAACACAGCAATAATGTATAAAATAAAAAAAGAGGATTTAATTTTGTCTGAGATATACTAAACACATATATAATATACTACGTTCATAAGATTCCACACATATTGACAAAAATGTGTTATCTGTTTTTAAAAACAATTTATTGTCCATGGCAAATACGGAGGATTAACAATATGTTTTTGTCCTTGCCATAGTAGTACTTTAATATCATCAAAATCAGAATAGTGCTTTCCAAGCACACGGGGCAAGGATTACCGGACAGATACACATAAAGGCGGACAGATAAACAGACCAGGAGAAAAGAGTGATATGGTTTTTAGTGACGTGTCTGTCATGAAACATAAAGAAAATGCAGTATCTCCTAGTAGGAAATGTAATTTTAAAAGTTGTGAGCCTAAATTCACCTTTTAAACGTTTCTCTATGCCTCTTTCATTGTACTGCGTATCAAATGGTAGTTTGAGTGAAATATACAGAATCACTACATCTATTATGGAAATATTTTGCCATATCGATACTTCGCCCATAAACGAGAGAAGTAAAAAGAGAAGTTAGAAGAAGTTCCTATCTTGTTTCTATTTTTCACTTAAATGCAAACGGTACACCGATTTCAAAAATGAATAATGTATTACCTGCTATGTGTCCATATCTTACCGTTCTATCTAATCTGATTAGATACGTATAATCTCACAGCGCCTTTGGAGCACGATAAGCTTTATTAGAGGTGAAATCGTTGGCGGTGCAACATTTTCTGTTAATGTCCAGTTCAAGTCTCAATCATGGAGTAGAATGTCTTTTTCACGGGGATTATTTAGGAGTGTCACCCCCAGTGTTAGACCGAAATCCTCAAAACCAAAACTAAATTTCTCAAACAGAACAAACTTATACCTCATTCTGCTTATTAAATGAATGTTAATTAGAGTAAAGCTTATATTTCACGTTTTATATAACAGAGTTGGAGGGTGTTGGGAAAAGAAGAACTTGGTTCGCTTTTAGCTGCTTTTAATGAGGTCGAGTAGTAGGAAATGTAATTTTAAAAGTTGTGACAGCCTAAATTTACCTTTTAAACGTTTATCTATGCCTCTCGTTGTAGCGCGTTGAAAAAGGTAGTTTGAGTGAAATATACAGAAACTTTACCTCTCCAGAACATTATGCGATTAAAATATATCATTTTAAGGATGGCTACTCGAACAGAACTCTAAAACGAAGGTTGGTCCATTAAATTAATTCAAATATTTCATGTTACAGTCTTACCTTTCAATAAATATAAGTTTTTCTGTTTACATACGGTACAAAGGTATCATAATAATATATTTTTACATTAACTTGACCTTCGAATGTGAAGTGCTACTCAGATTTTAGCAGTACGATTAACATATCAAGTGTTAATTACCATTACCTTTTTTTTAGAATTTGTTGTGTAACTCTTGTTGTATTTACATAGTGAACCAAGAGAGATCTTGTTCCTGTTACTATTTTACCATTTTTCACACCTGTTGGTATTTGATACAAACTACTTATCAATAAAACCGATGTTCGGAATTAGAAGCTATCAAAAGGCTTATCCTATAGCAATATGCATGACCTGCCACCTAGTTAAAATACAACTACGGTGTACATCCATATAATCAACCAGTAACATCATTAGTGGTCAGAGGGACTAGATAACAGTCAGGCAAGCGATCGTAAACTATCGAAACGACGCTATAAACCGACGCCAGCGACGCCGAAGGATAAACCAGAGAGGTAAAGAGAGAATGAAGACTGTAACTATATACAGCAGGCTGTCTCAGACTATGCTATGCTATGCGTACCACCAGTCGTACCCGAGCTCTTCGATGGAGGTACGTCAGCATACAATACTTAGTTACGAGGGTCACGCTGAAAGTGCTTAGATACAAAAAACTACAAGGTTTTTTTTTAAACTTTATTCTGTTCTTTTAACATATTCTCCCCCTACCTAATACATTTACGCATTCGGTAAAACCACTTGTCAAATTCTTGTGATCAACATTCCTCTGAAAGGTTGCTAATTTCCTCCTCAAATGCAGCGATTGCCTCTTCATCGATGGAAAAATGGCGACCTCGTAACTTTCTTTGATCTTAGGGAATAAGAAGAAGTCGCATGGAGCTAGATCCGGATAATAAGGTGGGTAAGGCAATAGCTTACAGCCTGTTCAGCAAAAAAATACTGTTCTAGTTGCGCTCTTGGAATTACGAATTTTCGTTCGAGGCTGCTCACTTTCAAATGTCAACAAATGTGGCACCCATCTGGAACACCGCTTCTTTAGGCGAAGGTGATCATGAAAGATTGTTCGGACCGCTGGCTGTCGATCCAATCCCCAATCTCGGTGTAGGTTATATGTCGATCTTTTTTTACCATATTTTGCACAGCTTCCACAGCTTCCGGAATAACAGCAGTGGGCGGTCGACCTGTGCGAGGTTCATCATCAAGTGGGGCACGGCCTCTTTTAAACTCAGCAAACCAATTGAAAACTGTAGTCCTAGAAGGGGCAGAGTCCCCAATGCAGCTCACTGAATTTTCGTGACATTTACCCCCTTTTTATAGTCATACAAAATCAAGGTTTGAAAATCGCGACCACCCGATTCCATCTTCACGTTAAAATTCGGCCAACACTTAGATGCATTCGAGATCGTGGCAAGGCAACTACTGAAGGATTCAAACGCTGCCGTTGCGTGCGAGCACTTACAACTTTAGGCAAAATAGCTGCGTGTCCATATCTGCTTAAACTTGTATAGATTATGAATATCTAAAGACTTTCAGCGTGACCTGCGTAAAATATTGGAACCAAAAGACCAAGTTAATGAGTATGCTAGGACGGTTGGAAATATTATGTTACATAATGGTAAAACTTATGGGTAAAATGTTGTCTCGGAATAATATCACTTAAAGAAACCACTTTTAATTTAATCTCATAACGAAGAGTAGAAATAAATCTTGAGGTGCGTGAAAATACTAGACATAATGATGACAGGTATATGAAGTAAAAAGTGGGAACACTGTTACTGAAGTGGGAGTCCAGGACGAGCAGCATTCCTTGACACGTAAACACAGGTCATAGCTCACGCTTCGCCACTGCTCAAGTCACAATGTCCACATTGAAAGTATAGTCCTCAAAGGCATCAAAATAAAATCCAGAATAAACCAAAGTAAGACACCAGTCGCGTTTGATATGAGATCACGTTTTCGGCTTTCATCTTATCAATAACAGAATACAGCACTACAACTCTTGAGTATAACATGAGACCTGCTATAGACGTGCATGTTTCGTCCTTAGCCTAGACTGATGGCATTTATTTATCCCCAAGTGCTGTGCATAGTGTCACCCCTAGTTTGATGATTTAAACTATCTATATATACTTAGACTTTTTTGTTTAGTGATACGTTTTTCAGGTTATTACACATTAATGGTATATGAGTATCGAGGTTTCAGTACCGCTGAATTGACAGATTACTTGATACATAACTACTTCGAGGAAAACTTGATACAATGTAGCCTGTGGTTGTGTAATGTAACTAATACTGTAGGCTTCTCTTGAGTATATCTTAATATTTCTAACCACCAAGTGAGCATAATATATGAATACCGAATGAACCTCACTAACGTTTTGACTACCGCAACAGCTTTTTTCAATTAACGAAGTAACAAAATATTTAATTTATGAAACTAGACGTACTACAGTGTAATTCCAAACAGATGGCACAAAATCTCCTCATTTGGAAAAAATCATATGCCCTAGCTGTATGCATAGGGAACATTGAATAAATTTTTCTTGAGTATACCCCCAAGCTATCTGAGTGATAGCCAGCTGCGCGTTACAAAGACGTATTCATATTTCTGAAAGATTTTGACTGAGGATCAACTTTGATGTTTCGCGCTTCGTTCTTCCATGCAAAACACCTGTAATGTTACCAAATCTATTTTTGACCATTTCCTTCACTAATAGAAGATTCTGAGTTATACATAATCTATATGACTTTTTTTCAGCTAATGTGGCATGCTCTTCTATCTAACACTATATCTTTTGTGTTGACCGGTACTTTTTCATTTGTTGTTTTGTTGCGACAAGTGACAGATCTCATTGTGACAGATTTGATACGGATTTATCAGCGCAATCTGCGAGTTGGGCTGAACGAAAATTATCATAAAAAATTAGAAAGAAGAAATCGCAGCCTATGGGGATTGAACTTAAAACCTTCTGCATTCTTGGCAGATAAATTATCATCTAACTATGGCAAGGCCGCCTAGCTGACTGGCAAGTACGCTGTATAAGATACCTCTCCCGCGTAATTCGTCCTACCAACTAGTTCTGGCAGCTTTGCGTGTTTAGCTCAACGATGGTCACACCACGACAAGATTCAATTAAAGATGTATCAGTCATTGGCCATTAGATGTCTAGCCAATATAGAGTTGCATCGATACGTCTTATTTACCAGTCTCATATTATCGATATCATCATAACTAGACGGTAAATCGTGTGCCTAGAATACAGGAAGTTATGAGTTCAATCCCTACCGGCGACAATTTTTTTTCTCATATTTTTTCTAATCGTTAGATGGCACTATGGTGGATACTATTAGTAAGCCATTTAAACAATATATATGATCATCTCATGTCATATATGAATATCATATAGTATTATATCATTTTATGTATCTTTCCAGCGCTTTATTTCTATAATGGCATCACGAAACGCTACCTGGATGCTTCAAATGCATTTTATGTTCGATTGGATAAAATCCCATGTAAAACACTATAAACCCTCATTTAGTATAAATCACTATATAACATCAACGACCCAAATAGCTCTGTCCTAATTCGGTCCTGACCTTTGCCTCAAACATTAGCCTAGCCATTCTTCATCTACTGGTTTGACCACTCAGAATTATGAGATATTAAATCATCAATATTTATAATGGCATTCCCTGGAATTGTCCTCTTGGAAATGATTTGCGATCTGAGAGGAGTTTGAGGAATTGTAATGAAACCAAAAGACTAATAAATTGCTTTAGATGGAAGACTAGTTAAGATAAGCTCAACATTGATGAAGGATATCAACTATATCTTTGTAAACCATTTACTGAAAAACAATGGTGGAACTGTTTTAAAAACTCACTTGGAAGGTATTATGTAGCTGGTGCACATTATATTCAAAATTCATAATAATCCCCATGATCAATTGGAACGAACGATAGCTCGATAAAAATTTTTAGTTTTCTCAAAAGGTATTTCAGAAACTCCACGACATTTTTCTATAATTTATTATTATTTATTTCAACGTAGTAAACGACTATTTGGAGCCTACAATGTAAAATTCATATGATAGGTAAAGTCCTTTCAATACGAGTTAAGATTACGAGGGCCAGGCTGAAAGTAGAAGAAACTGAGTGCAAAAGCCTTTGTATTGTCGTGTCAAATTTCCTGATACGTCTGGGAAAATTCAAGCGCACGAGGATAAACAAATTACAGTGCGTGTAAATTGACATATTTATATGCAAATACGGCAATTTGCGTACGTCTGAATTATTCATAAGTGTAGATGTACAACCAGAAACTACTTGAGTTCCACCAGTTTACTACATACGACACTTCCACAATCACCATTGACGCACAAGTGGAACTTCCTCTTTAAAGGAGGACGGTAGGTATAAAATAATGATATTCGGTTTTTTGAGGTTGCCTATGTGCAGAAAGTGAAAGCCATGAGTCAGTCATATCAATTATTATAAAATCGCTACACCAAATTTTATACATGTGTCCAACTCCAATACAGGACTAGCTAGTAATGTTTTTTGCTGTGTCTACCTGAAAGTTTCTGAATGACTATGTTGCTAGATGTGGTTATCTTAATCTTGAACTCCAATAATGCTGTCATACTCCTTCGGCTTTCTTTTAATTGAGTATAATCTTGCGTTACCTATTACTCTTGAATTTTAATAGAAGATAAAAACTGCTGAAAGTAATTTTGGCCCTCTATTCGATATCATGAACTGGTGTTTCATGTGATATCCTATAATAACCTTGTTTCCAATCAATCGACGTTTTTGGATAACTGATCTTTCTGTAAATATTTCCAATACAAAATTTGCCTTTACAATGTCGTTATCCTCACCGTTTGAATACCTTAAATATGCTTCACCAGATATCTGGATTCAAACAGCTGTTTGAATTATATTTATCGATGTGCGAATTAAGATGTAATGATTTTATCATTATTATCTTAATTTGATCGTAATTTCTATTATTCGGAGTGAAAAGGGTCGGTTAAAATACCTTAGCTAATCAATAAGCATATGGCAATCGAGGAGTGACAATCTCACTATGACACAGACATTTCCAATTGTTATGCCCATCTAACGTTGGTGGGAGATAGGCAAAACGTTTTGAGAAATACATATTTATTGAAGGTAAAATGCAGTCTGGGATGTCAAGAGTTCCCTATAATAGACATTTGTTGGCTGATGCATACATGTGCTGAGACGGAATAGAATATCAATCATCAAACCTGAGGAAAGGAAATCTTGTGCGGGAAAATATAGCAGAGGATATAACTTCCTTCATTGTTACGTTAATTCATATAATAAGACAATATTTGTCGTTATCTGTGGAGATGACAGATCTATATCATTTGATATTTAAAATACAGATGATGGTAACGTATAAAATTGTGAGTTCATTGTAATGGAAAATCACATTTTCAGTATAGCTACCAGCTACAAAATCGTGAGAGGTGCTGAGTCGATCCACATTTTTTTATAAGTTAACATAACTATTCAGAATGCGCATTGATTTCCGTACACTATTTGCTTAACCCACGTGATACTTTCCTGATAAACAGGGATGTAATATAATGCAGACATACACAAGCCGATAACAAAATTCTCTTAGATCACGTAATAACGACAAATATGTACAGGACACGAAACAGGACAATTCCCGGTAGTACGATCTATAACTGTGTACAGTATGTAGAGCACTGTCCCAGATTTGAGGTTTTGGGTTGCCACCATACTGATTATTGATTATAATCCGTCCCTATATGCAATTACGTGAACAGCAGCTACATTATGATCGATCTCATGAAGTTTAGGTAATTGTTATCCTGTCACAACGATAGTCTTATTCATCGCACTTATATTGACTGATGACTTAGTGGCGTTTTTGAAACTGCAAGTAATGGATTGAATTCTGAAAGATGCAACGACATTGACAATAGTTGATGAACTGTCACCAGTATAACAGTGTTTTGAAATTACATCTTGTTACATAATATCATGAGATGCTGGAGTGCAAAGTGATGTATTGGCATTGTTGATAAATCCAAAATTAGAAATAATATATATCGTCACCGCAGAAATACAAGTCGAGGAATCACCAGTGCTATCGCAAGTGAAGAACACAAAGCACCCAAAACAAAACATAAGACCGCTGATGAAAATCTTGTGGTCCATTTGTTTGTTTTTTGTGTCAATACATTGAAATAGTACTTTTATGTGTTGCATTTCTTTGTCACAACAAAGGCAGTGTTGAAGTTTTGGGGTGAAGATACACATTTCCATCTTATTAAAGATCAACAATGTAAATACTTTACTTTGTATTAATAAATCCCAAATAGTTCCTACTAAGTTATACTCTGTTTGTAAACACCTAGTACCTAATCAACCTATGGGATGTCCGCTTTATGGGAGCGTGAAAACACTAATACATTTGAATGAAAAACATCAATAACCCATTCTCGCATGTACGAGGGAGGAGGGCAGTCGCGATAAAATATATGATTTAAAGTTGAGCCGCGAATATGAAAAAGAAACACCTATTTGATACCAATGTCATTATAATCTTAGTTATTTAGTGTATTTTTGTACTTCGATAAAGGCAGCCGAGGATGCTAAAAGGTTAGTAAGGTTCCTTAATATTCATGTGTATTTTATACTACTTGGAGAACCTATAAATGACCCTTAATGAAATGAAATATAGTGAAACCTTCCAAATATGCAGACTTCAACATTTATCCCAAAAGCATCATAAGTTGGAATGGAAAAAGCTATTACTGGAATTTAAGCTATCAAAATCGAAGCTAATAAAAGTAGACGCAAGCCAAACCATTCCAATTATTAAATTAGCTATGAATTCGCATCATAGGATTGGTACAGTAATAACAACTTATTGTAACAGCTAGAGTCCATTGTTTCTTTAAAATCATGAGATATCAAACTGTCCTCCTTTAGATTATAGTGACACTATATAATAAAGTGGAATGTCAACACCCTTAATGGGTATGCCCATTGGCAACTGACAGATTCAAATGTCCCAACACCTGGACGACCTTGAAGCGGCAAAAGATTTCCCTTACGACATCTGTCAACAAGGGTGAACTGATTTACAGCGAAATCCCTTGTATTTCGTAAACACTTTTACGATGTACAGTTATCTCGGCTTATTCACATCAGAAGCTGACAACTGGTATGCTATCTACTATGACCTGCTATAGACATGCATGTTTCGTATTTAGCCTATACTTGTCAGTATGGGCTGGCGGTCTAACTGTAGAGAACAATCAGGTGGTATATGCGTAACCCAGTCGTTAGGAACATCTGTTGCCGCTTCAAGGCAGTCCAGGTACTAGAACCTTTGACTTCGTAAGTTGCCGATGGACGTTCCCATAGAGGGCGACACTTGGAGATGAGTTGATGTTCCTATCACACCCTTGACTGGGTTACGTATATACCACCTGATTGCTCTCTAATGTTGGACCGCCAGGCTATATTGACGGGTCTAGGCTAAAGACGAAACATGCATAGTGGAGAGCATAACCGTTTTATATTAAGTACGGTTAGAAGATATGAAGATATACATATCATCAGATATAAATGTGATATATTTAAAAAAGTATCTAATTATAACTACACGTTTTGCAAAATAATGAGACACTATAGAAGCGTCAGTTCTAAACGTCTTTCAGTGGAGCGATATAGCTTCAAAGGATAACAACGATTGAGATGGAAATAACGTACAAAGGGCAGTGATTGATGACTTGGAGCGTAGGTCTGCAGGAAATGACAGCTCGCCTCTCGACCAGAAATCACGATTCAGCTCTGCAAATTGTGGTGACTGTGCGTATAGCGTCGACAGGCCTCCCTGGTACATTAATCGTGTTCTTGTTGGTCGGTATACATGGGAGAAACTTGACGCGTTAAGTATGAACTACATCTTGCAATACTGAACATATGACACAAACATAAGATAGTCATTCAGATTGTAAATGATTTTACTTGGTGTAACGATTTTAAAATTCACGTGTCACGCAAATTAGCGAGCAATTATTATAACCGCGAAACATTCCGATTTTGAAATCATATGTTTCTTTTAAGTATATCACGAAAAATAATTTTCATTTCTGCCGATCTGTCTGGCTGGCGTCCGTCAGGTAATACTTGGTCCCTGTAAAACATGGAATGTCCCATTTGAACCTTGTTCATTGTTGAAATTACTTCCCAGAAACTTGATGGAAGATGATTCAAGTATTGGACGTTAGTAAATCTTCCAAAAGTTGTCATTGTGTGACATGACCAACTTGTGTTTCAAGGTTTGAAGTAATTGAAGCGTAACCAATATTTGAGAACTCATATGTCATTACTGTTTCATAACATGTCTGATAGCTGAAACGAATTAAAGTCTATATTGTGGTCAATAGCATATATAGAACATATATTTTGCAACAATACATTTTGCTATAGGGTAAATAGGACAGCCCAGAAAGCCAGCTTCATAAGCGCTGCGATAGTATAGATGTCACATTCTCATTCCACAGCGTCTAGGTTCTTCAAAATGATGACTTGTAGAAGAGGCTCATCTAATATTTGCTGTACTGGCGATTCTTTGTGTTATTATCCGAGCCAGCTCGTCGAACATCTATCATAATAATATCAATAGGGTAGAGACAGATCAGCTACCGTTCTGCGACGTTCTAGACCAGCGTTCGTTCAGCCTGTTGTCAAACGGAACCCCTTCTAACATCCACTTTTGTGTGGAACCCCTATTTAAATGTTGTTTGAAACTTGTAGACAAGGTGGATTTATCAAAAGTTTGATTGCGGACTTCCATTGTCTATAAAATTTTGAGTATCACAACAGCTGGCAGAGTAGCCTCATCTGCATAGCTGATCGTTTCTAAAATCTTCAAAGTGGTCCCTCTTCCTAGCAAGCGAACTAATTTTCCGCACACGAATCCAACTGAAAATACACTCGACCCTCCATCAATTATTTCCATGAAACTGCATGCCCGGTACACACAGGGGAAGACTTCCGATATACGAGCACATACATCATTAATTTTATTTTTATGATCGAAAACAATCGCCGACATATATCTGAAAGTTGAAAAATGAGCTGGTGGGCCCTTTTTTAGCCGGCCTACACCGATCCTTTATGGGAATACAATGTAAATATAATGGACGTTATGTTGAACCGCATCATAAATCTAAAAACGGTACCGACGTACAGGCGACATCCGTCGATGGGATTTGAAAGTTACCAGTATTGCGTCTTTCCTTAATAGCGGAGAGAATGATATACGGTTACATTTGCAATGAAATCATAATCGTGCTTTGGTTTGTTTTAAGCTTTTGTGACCATGACTCTGTTTAATCCATACCACAATAATCTCTCGCCAACATGGCTTCAGAAACTCGTGATCTACGTATACATATATTATGGCATATAGTCAACGCAATTTCAGGTCTGCAAGCAAAATAAAAACTAGCGTATAGGTCAAAGACAATTATTTTATTTAATTAATTGCGCTTTTTACTTCCCATATCAATTAACGATGAATAGCGGAAAATGTCTAATTCGAGATATTGTGTTGTTTTCTTGATGTTTTATGGTACACACATAAAAATGAGTTCTCTGACTAAGAATATGTGCTTCCATTCAAGTATGTCATATATTTCTAAGCAAATATTTTCAATTCAAACAGGTCTTGGAATTGAGAATGCCCAAGTCTCAAACTGGGTGTATCATAATCTTGGCACAAAACAGAGAAAATGTAACCTGTAAGAACACTATAGTGTTGACTGGAGCATTTCATAATCTTTGCGCAAATGGTTCAACTTTATTATATAATTTATTATTAGTATATACTTTCGGTAATTTTGTTGGACTTTTGATTCCTTAATCTTAAATAAGAGAACCAAAAAAGTGTCAAAACTGTACCAATAGGATTTCTGTCTTTCCTTTATTCTAATTTAAGTTTGAAAGCTATTGTACATATATGCAGAATATAGAAAATATGTACCTGTACTTAAGCCAAAAGATATACGTCCACCATTGGTAATAGAGATTATTCACAACAGTCACAACATCAACTTTTTAACATTATTTTATCCCGAGAGAGGGTATACAAAAATCAAATCAAATATAAAATGACGGGCGCAGAAACAGACACACGCGTACCGCTGAAATGCCGTTGACGAAGATGGCGATGAAAAATAATCGAATGAATTACTTGGAGCGAAGAGCAAGATGTTCGTATTCTTGATTGAGGCAAATGGGGTTCCGTTGGAAAATATGATATACTCACACAAAAAATGGTATACTTACTTGTTAGATATTCTTCTTTAGAGTATATTTCTTTTAGAATGAGTATATATTTTCAAAAATATAGCAGTTCTTGAATTGAGAATTTCTTTTTATGTGTGCATAAGCATCGAGAAAAACGATGTCATTCATTTCCATCGCCCTTTCTGTCTGTCGGTCTGTGTGTCTGTACTCCGATAATGTTCTTAATGGATGTTATTGACTTTAACAGTAAGTTAGTAAAGTGACAAGGACGAAAAAGCATAGTAGTTTTTTAAATGGGTTCAGTAGCAGCAGTGTTATCGTAAAAAGAGAACAAAAAAAATGTTCAAACTTTGTTTCTGAACATTTTCGATGACCGATAAGCGTTATACAGGAAATTTTGGTGGTGATAAAGGAGAGACTTCAGAAAATAAGTGTTGGTAGAAGACTTCATCAATAAAATTCTGACCTGGCAGTAATTTTTGGGATATCGATCCCAAAACAGCAGAGTATACTGAATATCCTTAAGCATGTAGAATCAATGTATAAGAAAAAGACAGACGATGAAACACAATTTTAGAATCAGTGTGCGAATCTGCCAACGAGAGGCATCGCTGCCCTTTTGAATGCTCGCGTTATAGCCTAGTAAATTTAGCATTTAAAACGATCAACATTTGTTCGCGTTATATCTGTGTTTATAATACAGACAAATTACTGTTTTATAACATGCCTTAATGCGCGAATTACGTACAACTTTTGTCCACAATTTTCGGAATGTCAAACAGATTTGATTTCTTATTTATATGATAACCTTGAATAACAAATTTTGGTTCCTAAATACATTTAACTAGTTATCAAAATTTGTATTTAATACACCGTTTTACATTTTTCCAATCCAAGCCAATTCCAAGGTACTCAAAAATCCTGTATAACACAAACCTCATCAATACAGTATGTCCAGTATTTTTCTTGCCTTCATACATACAAACACACAAACTAACCGCGGGAAACAGGCTTCTTTTTTCAAAGTCGCTTAAACATAGCAAGACGAACACCCAATCTCATCCTTAGCTAGAATACGAACCTTATTAGATCGTCCTGGTATACTGAATGGAAAGGCGCAAAGCATTTGACTTATCAAGCAAAACAAAAGAATGCTCTATAGTTCATTCATAGAAAAATAAGTAAAGTAGTAAACATAATTTAACAATCAAAGTTCTGTTGCAACTCTACTTAGTAGAGTAAAACTATACCTGAAATCCCTGTGTATACACCAAAACTAAACTGTGCACTGCATCAAGATATCTTCATCGCAAGAAATCGTTCACTGATCGCAAGTGCATAATATATCAAAAACTGAATTAAAACTTTTAGGAAGTTGCAGAATTACCGGAGCTCCTCTGAAATTAATACATGCATTCCCGAAGTACTTCCTATATCGGAAATTGCCGTTTAAGATAGATTCACTGAATTAAATAGTTCCAGGGGAACAGTCGCTGTGATAAAGGCTCAATTGATTTTCAATCAACTATCTCCTTCTCTCTCATTGTAGGCGGCGACTTAGCTAGAGGCGAAAAATGGGAAGTTATTAAAATCATAATGAATAAGTGAGTGAAAGAAAAAAGAAAGATAATAATAGGATCACCATAATGCTTGCCAGATTTCGCACAAGAAATGATTCAGACCTTTTCTCTCTCTCGAAGTTGAATTAAGGCTAATTGCATATCAATGAGACTATTGATAATCACTTGAAAATCAAAGTTTATTGTGTTTCCTTGGAAAATATGACTTAAATTCTGGTTGTTACAAGCTCATCATAGAAATTAGGCTTGGTGAGAACTTCATCCAGGCGAGTAATTGACGATGTTCTTTATTCTTAAGCAATCATCTCACGAATTTATTAGCTTGACTAGTATGTGCTTATGTATTTATTAATATAATGGAGTTTTTCATTGACCTCAAGATATTTGATTGATTTTAAGATTTGCACATCCATTAAGGACCGATGACAATACAACCATTTGAAAATATCCTTTGAAAAATGAAAGAGTATAATTAATTTAAATTATATAAAAAAATGATAAAAGCTTTAAATTGAACGATTTTTTTTTCATATATGAAATAAAAAAATCGATGAAATTTAATTTCTAAACTTGATTGGATTCACGGCTGATTTGCTGACCGGAGAATCGAGTTTTCTGGTTAATATTACATTTATATTAGGTTCGATACTATAAAATAAAAAGAAAATACGTTCCAACAATAAACCACACTAAAAAATGATTTCTAATCAATAAATTTTCTCAAACGACGACAAAAAGTCCAAGAAATCGTGAGGTGCATGAAATTAACTGGTATAATTACTACATTGGAAGTCATTTATTAATAAAGGTAGAATTAGATAGAAAATAAAATGAAAAAATCTCACCCTTTATCACAGTAATATTATTCATTAATAAATAATTTCGTTCTTATTTCATATATATTTTATTGTATTGAATTGGACAGACAGACAGACAGACAGATAACAGACCGAAATAAATGAATGACATAGTTTTTTGTGATATCGTGTCATAAAACTCAAGAAAACACAACTCGATACTTCCTCCCGAATTAGCCACGTAATAAGTTTTATTATTATTATATCAAAATCAAATCATGAACATTCCTGAATGACATTTAAGTCTTTCTGTCAATATCGCTCCAGAATAGCAAGGAAAACGTCACCCGCTTAAGATAATCCGTTATTCCTCGACACCAAATTATAATTACTAATCCAATTTTGAATCCAAATCAAGATGACGACTTAATTCGTTTAGGAGAGTTCGTGTGTAAGAATAACTTGCCAAACTATGGGAAACTGTAACAGAAGCAAAACGAATAGAGCAACACTTAAGTTGCAGTTCGTGTAAGGCATGCAGAGCCACTTTCGGGGAAACTTTGGAAGCCGAGAACGCATTCAATTCTTCTTCACCCAGAATTTACTGTCAAATAATACAGTTTCCTTATTTACCGACCCACTTTGAACGAGATTTCTGGAACGAGAGCACTCTTTTGCTTGGTTACTGAAATGCTTTGTCTCTCTGCATTTAGTGTACCAGGATGAACTTACATGTTCTTATCCTAGGCAAGCATGGGGTTGGGTGATCGTGTTACTGTTCAGCGACTTTAAAGAAAGGAAAAAGTTTTCCCCATTTAGTTTGTGTATTTATATGTATATTCGCCAGTAGGACAGAAAGAACTCACGCATTAATATTGATCTGTTTTATGTTATATAGACCATATTCTCCGCCACTGCTAGCCGTGAGGTTTTTCAACTTTATGCTTTGTGTGCTAATCATAAAGTTGCAGTATATGTGTTCACACATCTACAGCTTCAGCCGCTTTTAGAGAAGAAGCTTCCATTTTTCTCCGTTAAGTTCTTTAAGTATACGTGGTGGTTGAGTAACATTGCTTCGGACTTCCATTGTCCTGAGAATTACACACATAGCATGACGTAGCGTCTTCTATCGTCTCCAGGTGAAATGACCAAGTCCTTGTTATACTGTTTATAATTTTTTATACTAACCCTCGTGCTACACGCACTATACGTCCCCCAGCCTAATCGATATCTAATTGGTTTTGCCAGTGCATCGAGTGCAATAGAGTGTCATCTTGCCAGTGTGGTCAGTGGTGATGACTCACACAATCATGTCAATTCGCGCCACATAAGATTGATGCCATGTTGGACCGGCTATACACTTTGCTGTTATAAAATCGTGTAATTTAAACAAATTAGACTCCAATATACAGAATGCAGAAGGATCTCACGAAAATCTAAGTCACTTCACTATACCGGACATCGAGATTGTAGATAGCAGAATACAATATTCCACACCTACAATGCGCGGTAGATACTGAGCGCATCTACTTGATTTCATGAGTTTCTCAAGGACATGTTTTGACCTCAGACTTTTTGTATTGGAAACGCTTTTGAACATTTTGTCAACAAGTTGGTGGTGATATATTTCGCTTCCATTTATTGCAACATTTGGTCTAATTTCACCAGACAAGTACAGCTTCTGACCGCAAATGTATAATTCATGAAATTACACGACATACAACTAAAATCCCGAAGAATGCTTAGCATTTCCGTGGAGCCGTTACGAATTTCAAATAACAGTTAAAGCTAATTGAATTTCGTCGGCAGCTACATTAATAAGAGAAATGGAGTTGCTGTTTTCAGACTCTGCTCCAAGCTTTTAGCGGGTCATCTTTTTTCGCATCGTTCACTTCCATTTATTAATTATTTCCGTTGATCGGTAGCGAGTTTTATTTTTGAAGAAGAGGCTACGAGAACGCAAAAAGGAAATGCAAAATTCAGCTGTATAATGCAAACACTTGTGAAAAATATCTTGGAGTTATTGGAGCCTAGAGACAAAGCATCTGTTTGATTTCAAAAGTGCCGCTTAGTTTCAAGCGCTGTCCAAATAGTACAAGGTAGAATATTTATATGCAACCGGTTCTACCATGGAACGCCTAATTAATCCATGGAACGCAATATTAGTGACTTTTTAGGCGGGCTCCACACATTGACAGTAACGTTGGCTACCTTGGCGGAGACACCTGGTTCCATGTTAGTTGTGGCTTCCGCACATTGGAAGGCAATTGGCGCAATGTCAATTCGTTCTTCTCAAAGCCAGCATCAACATGTATCACGTATAAATTGCTGTGGTTGCGATTGCCACAACTACCGTAATGATAAGTGCGGAAATTCGAAAATCTCAAATTGAGCATATTACAATATTGGCACAAAACAGAGGAAATTTAACGTATTAGAATACTATAGTGTTGACTGAAGCATTTCATAATCTTGTTGGTTCCTTAACCTTAAATAAGAGAACCAGAAAAGTATCAAAACTGTATCAATGTGACTTCTCCCTTATCTTTATCTGTATCATATAGTATTTTTTTCTCATTCAAGTTTGAAATATATTGTATAGATAAACAGACTATAAAAAATATATTGTGTACTTGAGACAGAAGATATATCTACGATCACTATTGGTTTAGAGCTTATTAACAACCTACATATCGCATCAACACCTGTACACCTGTATGAAATCGTCACAACAGTCAGAACCTCAACTTTTCAACATTCATTTATCCTGAGAGTAGATTGATAAAAATTAAATCCAATGGAGAATAACGGGCTCAGAATGCCGTTGACAAGATGGCGATGAGAAATAAGTAAATGAATTACTTGAATCGAACCGCAAGATGTTCGTATTCTTGATTGAAGTAAATGGGTTTCCATTGAAAAACATGATAACCTTACAAAAAAAAGGAAAAACCTGTTAGAGAAGCATTGACATTTTAGTTGTGAAGAAAATTATGTTCTTCTTTAGAATATATTTATTTATAATGAGTATTAAATTCGAAAATTAATAATAATTTTTTTATCAATGATCCACAAGAATCGCAATTCTTGGATTGAGTATTTCTTTTTATGTGTGCAGTTTCAGTATCCATTCCAAATCCTTAATCCTAGCAAGCCAACAATCTTTCCAATATAAATGGTCTTATAGTGCACAAAATTGGTCGTAAGATAGGATTTTGTGGAGTAAAATAGCGTTTAACAGGCCCTGAAGAGCCCAATATCTCAGAATACAAAATAAAGTTAGGGAGCTGACTGCTCATCAGCTTGAGGTCTCCACCTCCCCCCGCCCACAAAAGTTTAAGGAGCAGGTCGGGAGCAGGCAAAACAGCCCGACCTAGCATCATGCCTGCCTCTCTTAAGACGATTGGATGAAATGAAAGGTAATCGAACTTCTAAATATGTTGTATCGCTACAGTCCCATGGTATGCCTCCAACATAACACTTCTCAGGGATTCCCTTACCTGATGTAATCTATTGAGCAGTTGGAGGTTAAAGTCAAACGTTAAACTCGTGCACTATGTAGCACTTGAACAAAATGCATTTTACAATTTTAGTAGTCTCACAATAATTACATTTTTCAACATTAAACGGCTTTAACCATCAACCAGGTAGAAAATATAGATTTTAAATCGTCACCAACCTTTGGAATCCTAGTTCTCCGAATTGTTCTTGTCTTTGTCTTGACTAACATACAGAAATTGGATAAAGGGTTTCCACCATATGATATTATCTACACTCATGGTAATTAATGGTTATTTAGCAAATGTCTGCTAGATTAAATTATTGTTGTTGAATATATAACTAAATAGTCTTATCTCGCGACGATAATAAAATATGTGTCAGAGAAGGCCACTTAAATTATGTACCTGAGCAATTTGAATTATTTTTTAGGAACCATGCTAGTCGCGCGATAAAAAAATGACCCTGTACTTCTCACACAATGATAGCAGTTTATGATTAAGAATTTATATTGGATTTTAGAACTGTTGATAGCTGTTGTTTGAAACTTGTAGACAAGGTGGATTTATCAAAAGTTTGATTTCGGAGTTCCATTGTCTATAAAATTTTGAGTATCACGACGTTTCGATTGATGTGCTATCTTCAATCGTCGTCAGTTCACCTGAAGGGCAGAGTACTTAAGGTTCAAAATAGAACGAACAAAAAATCAACAATTTCTTTATGACAGTGTGCAGTGTTTTCATATGTTCTCTGCGACATCACCACTAAACGGAGCCATTTGATATAACTTTCTAAATCCACCCCTGCTATCATTGAATGACAAATGCGCTTTCATCGAGTCGGTACGTGTTCAGCAATTAATTTGGTGCTGGACTTGGTACGCGATAATTTCGCATATGTATCAGTTGCATTATATTGATATCGATAAATATTTCAACAGCAGTCCGACGATTATTCGTAATGGATGAACGAATGCATTTGTTGTACGTGGTTGTGACCTGTCCGCAGGAATTAGCTGATGATTATTATCTTATAATCCACCTTTTTCGCAAATTGGCGGAATTAGATAAAATGGTTAACAAGAGATCTCTGGTGCCAACTGGTCGGTAGATCAAAAGGTTTCAAGGCACACCCTCAGTACCACTCGCCTTCGAGTAATAGTCTCACAGCCTGTATGCTTTTTCTGAAATAAATCAGAACCCATTGATGACTATTATTAAAGAAAATTCGCACAGCTTGCACAGGGATGGCAAAAGTTTGATTTCGTATTATATAAAAAGTCACCTAGCAAATAGAGTGAAAACTCTAAGCTCTTAGAGTTCGGATCATATCTGGGACAATGGCGCTGCATTACAAATAACAGGAGACAACAAACAATAGTAACCAGAGTACGACTTGGACACATCCGACTGACAGATAAACACCTTTTCAACATTGAACTACCACCGACCCATGATATATGTGGTAACAGTTACGGTAAAACATATTTTAGTGGAATGCCCCTTGCTGCAAAGTGAAAGCCTGCAACATACTATCGAAGGATCCCTAGTGAAAGTTTTAGGAAATAAATAAATGAACCATTGATGTATCTGAGTGAAATTTATGTTTTACTTAATATTACCTAATCTCATCCCCCGCTAATAACCGGTATAGGTTTATGTGGCCTTTTTTCTGAAATAAATAAAAAAAATCCCAAAATAGTTGATGGCTTAGTGAATAAAGGACAATACAAAAAAGCTATTAGGAGCTTATATTCACATAGCCCTAAACAGGAAACAGTATTTTAGAAGCATTTGCAATAAGACATCCAAAACAATAGAAACGGACAAGAGAAAAAACCAGATACATTTAAGTCATGTATTTACAAGGTTTCAATATTTTGATCAGATAAAGCATCGTGTATCATAATTTTTTAAATGAATGATAAAAGACCTTCATGCTCAATATTTTTTGGCTATTTTCAATTATGTTTGATAAACAAAAAACCTTCTATAAGCTCAAAGAAAATCAAGCCGCGATACTTATGTAGCGTTGCCAGAATTGACTTCTCCCCAACTTGAGGAATTTATATTCAGATGTAATAAAAGTAGAATAAAATGTAGCACAACGCATACATGTATTTGGCTTTACAAAAGTACAATGGAGTATTGTATATTATCAGCTAGGAATTTTTTTGATAATATTTTCATCATATTGATGGAAAAAGTGCGAAGTATATGTATTTTAAATCCATAGCGAAATTTCACTAAGATAATTACACTCCTTAAGGCTCCGCCTATTCTACTTGCTCAAAAGAGAAGTAGTCGATTTTTTGTGGAAAATGTATCGTTTAACCCACTTGAGCCTACCTTCCTTTTAAAAGGACACTCTGTAGCATCTTATTGTATTCTGTAAACATGAAGCTGTCTAGAGAGGCGAAATCCTAGCCAGTTTTTCTACCGCTTTTGGCATTACGCCAATATTTTAGGTTATGTACAGTGGTGAAATATTTGAAGCATGGACACCATTACCTCTATTTAAGTATTATTATGATAATAATTTTGATAGCAACACTGTTTTTACACCCATTACTGGAGAGTTTATAAGTTTCTTAAAATGTAAATAAAACATGACCTTGAGTAACTACGAAGAACAAGGGATGCACTGTAAATTAGTTCATTCTTGTTGACATATGTCGTAAGGGACATCTGTTGCCGCTTCAAGACAGTCCGGGTGTTAGGACCTGTGACCTCGTAAATTGTCAATGGGCGTCACCATATAGGGCGACACTTAGATGAGTTGATCAGATCTCTAGAATTCACAGTTGTACTTGAATAATACCAAACAAAACCATTTTTTATTGATATAGGCAGCAAATGCTTTTCCTTTAACTGTTGTTTGAAACTTGTAGACAAGGTGGATTTATCAAAAGTTTGATTTCGGACTTCCATTGTCTATAAAATTTTGAGTATCACGACGTTTCGATTGATGTGCTATCTTCAATCGTCTTCAGGTGAACTGGCCAACATGTTCCTTCCATGCCTATTTATACCCCGTCCGGTGACGTGTCGTTGTGCGCGGACTATTCTGATTGGTTCCCGATGCGCGGTATTCCGGTCTGCTGACGTGGCTGTTTGTCGGTCATTGTTTGTTGTCTGGTCCAGTCGTAGTCTGTTCATCTTCTTTATAAGTGGCTGCCAGATTGGTTTAATGTCTACGCTGGCTTTGCTGTACACTTTGCTGTTGTTGGTGATGAATGCCGCCTCCTTGAATTTTATAGACAATGGAAGTCCGAAATCAAACTTTTGATAAATCCACCTTGTCTACAAGTTTCAAACAACAGTTAGAGAACCGGTACGGACCCGGTATCAGCGACATGTTCCGAGGATACGAGAAAACCATGCGAAAGTTGAAAAAAGAGGAAAATCACATTGAATTCCTCCGCAGGGCTAGGGACAACAACATCATTCCGCAAGGATTCCAGTTGAAGTCTCCAATACCTGGTGAGCGCGCAATGAAAATCCTGAAAAGAGCGAGTGCGGCACTTATACGATCTCAAATTGACCACCACCGTTGGAAGAAGCACACGTTAGTACAAGATGTTACAGAGAGGTTTGAGGAAATCAAACGAAGCACTCTAGAAGAGGACTACGAGCCGATTTTTGCCCAAATCAACAGAACGTGCGAGGTAACGATGATGCAACTACGACTAAAACACAAAAAGAAGTGGGACAACCTAGTGAGGAAACAAAAACAAACAAAGGGAACGAACGAAAACCAACAACAGCCAAACCAACGTGCCATAGTAAACATATCTCGAAGACCACTTACCGACATGGAAACTACACTATTGGCCAAAGGTTTGAACTTCGCAAAAACACCAAGAGAAACTCCAAAGCTTGACATCATCAGCGCCGTTGAAGCAACCTGTGCAAGAATGAATCAGGATCAGGCAGAAGAATTCAAGTGGAAGGTACGAACAATTTTGGAAAGGAACAAACCAACGGTTACCAATACATCAAGGCAAGAAGAACGGGCTCTAAAGGCACTGAAACAAGAAACATCAATCAAAATTCTACCTGCAGATAAGGGAAACGCCACAGTTATCATGGACACAACCACATATAACCAGAAGCTGGAGGAAGTCATGATAAAAGGAAACTACAAACGCCTACCAAGTGATCCAACAAGTAAAATCGAAAGGCAACTATACCATACATTGAAAAAGTACAAAGAATACCTGACAGATCGCGAAAGGACAAGTCTAACACCACACTACAGCAAACCACCACACCTCTACGGTTTACCGAAAATACACAAGGATAACATGCCATTACGACCGATAACCAGCTCGAGAGGCTCGCCGACGTACAATCTTGCCAAGCATCTTCTGCACATCATACAACCATTGGAAGGAAGAACACCATCTTATGTGAAGGACTCCCAACACTTTGTAGAAATACTCCAAAAAACACAACTAAACGCTGAAGATCGTCTGCTAAGTTTCGACATCGAGAGTCTGTATACTAACGTTCCAGTTGAAGAAGCATTGCAGGTAATTCAGAAGAAGTTACAGAAAGACGAACAACTGAAGAAAAGGACAGATCTTCCACTGGATGGAATAATGGAGTTGCTCACATTCTGTCTAAAGAACAACTATTTCCAAGAGAAGGAAGACTTCTACAAACAAGAAGAAGGCCTGCCTATGGGATCACCGTTGTCTCCGGTTGTAGCCAACTTGTACATGGAATGGTTTGAGTCAACTGCCATCGAAAGTTCAAGTATTAAACCGAAGTTATGGCTTCGCTATGTAGATGACACATTCATCATCTGGAACCATGGAGAGAGCCAACTAGAAACATTCTTCAGTCATCTGAACAACATGCGACCTTCGATAAAATTCACGAAAGAAGAAGAGAGCAACAACCGCCTTCCATTTTTAGATGTCTTAGTAACGAGAAGAAACACCAAAATAGAAACGATAGTACACAGAAAACCAACTCACACAGGTCAATACTTACATTACACCTCAAACCACCCAACAGCCACGAAGAAAGGCGTCATCCGGACTTTAGTCGACCGAGCTAGGAATATTTGTAACACACAAGAGGGACTACAAAGAGAGCTCAATATCATTAAACAAGACCTATTAGACAACGGATACCCAAAGAAGCTAGTGGAAGTAACAATACAGGAAAATACCAACAGTAGAAGAATTAAACACGAAGAATCTCAGCACTTACTCATTCTGCCTTACGTTAAAGGAATATCAGATGGAATCAAAAGAATAGGTCAGCGATACAAGATCCAAACGAGATTCTCAAGGACTGCCACCCTCAGAAGTATTCTAACAAAAACTAAGCCCAGGAATGAATCTCAAGAGACAAAGGACTGCATCTACCAGATACCATGTCAATGTGGTAAAATCTATGTTGGAGAAACAAAAAGGCCACTGGAAGTAAGAATCAAAGAACATCGTCTCAACACCCAGCGAGCAGAGACAGGAAAATCTGGAATAGCTGACCACGCATGGACGGAGCACCATGAAATAGCTTGGGACGACGCTAAGGTTATTGCCAAGGAGCCGCATTGGTATCGAAGGAAATTCAAGGAGGCGGCATTCATCACCAACAACAGCAAAGTGTACAGCAAAGCCAGCGTAGACATTAAACCAATCTGGCAGCCACTTATAAAGAAGATGAACAGACTACGACTGGACCAGACAACAAACAATGACCGACAAACAGCCACGTCAGCAGACCGGAATACCGCGCATCGGGAACCAATCAGAATAGTCCGCGCACAACGACACGTCACCGGACGGGGTATAAATAGGCATGGAAGGAACGTGTTCGCCAGTTCACCTGAAGACGATTGAAGATAGCACATCAATCGAAACGTCGTGATACTCAAAATTTTATAGACAATGGAAGTCCGAAATCAAACTTTTGCTTTTCCTTTATTCTAAAATTCCGGGACACTCTCTCACAGTACATCTGGAGCGAGAGGCTATCTACACAAGAATTTCTCTCGCTCAAGCATGGGAAACAAAATAAATAAAAATAAATCCGTAGGAGTTTTTGCCAGCTTACTCCTTTAATTAAAAACGAGACTATATTCTAAATATACAAGATAGCGCTAAGAAGAAAAACTACATTTGATGCTGTGAATAGAATTGTATTGAAACAATTTCAATTTACACAATTATATCAGATTATATTTATTTGTTGCAAAGATTTGAGGTGCATACACCACAGCCGACTACAGACCCCAAAGAAGCTCCAGATTTCTTCAAGAAGCTGCAAATATCTTGGCCACTCTGAATCCTTGGGGCACATTGTCTACCAGTGACAAGAGAACCATCTCCTGGAAAAAATCTACGTTCAGCCAACATAAACTTGATACTTTGAAATTTCCGTCAAAACCATGCGTTCAAAAAGATGGTGATTATAGAAAGTCTTAATTTCTTATATCTGTGATAGGCTACGATTTCATTATATTACAATTTTCAACACACGACATGACAATTGATTTGTTATCGTCAAATCACCTGATTTAAAATGACATAAACGAAACAGTATCATCTAGATATAAGTATAGACCACAAAAATGAGAATTACAACATTTAAAAAGTCTATATTGTCTGTAGGAAGGCTAAAATATAACTATAGTAAACGTTTATTCCACATTCACAGCCGAGATAGACTAAAACAGAACATCCACCCGTTACATATTAATATGTATATGATAAAAGATAAGTAGGATAATTTGATTGTGAATCAAATTCTGGCGTTTCAGACCAACAAGAGCAGTAGTAATAGTAGTAGTAGTAGTAGTAGTAGTAATAGGGAGGCAAAGCCTGGCAAGTAGGCCAGCTTTGGCCCTTTTTGCCGACTCCGAGGACTCTGAAGACTGTCACTAGAACTATGGCAGACATGGTAACTCCCTAGTGTCGAACCTTCCAAAACTTTTAATGAAGGTGATGATGTCCGACCATTCCACTAAGTAGCACTGTTCCCTGTCAAACTCTGCTGTGCCGAACACCTCAGCCCTAAGGAAAGTGGAACTATGTCTCGTCCTCCTCCCAGCAATTGAGACAGGTTGGGTCTTTGACCACTGCTATGACTGTCAGGTGCCTGTTCAATCTGCAGTGACCTGTGAGGAACCCTACTAACAAGTGGAGTGAATTCCTCCTCCGGTTCAATAGCCATAGCTCCCTACGTTTGTTGGGCCTGCTATGAACCTCTTGGATTGTGGAAGGTGATTGCACCTTGCAAATTAATAGACTATGCTCCAATAACCTTCCTAGTTACTGGTGTGTCAGTTATATGTAAAACGATTTTTTTTTGACCAGGGTCAGTAACTAGTACTTTCTGTCTTAAGTTTTTTGAGCCACCCGTTTAAACTTCATACAATTCCACCTAGTCTTTGTTTGAGGCTAGACAATTCCATTTGAAGAATGGAAACATCTTAAGTAAGACTATATACCATTTAGAATATAATTAGTTTGAAATTTGGTCAAAATTCATAAATAGAAAAACAACTTACTGGTTTTGACATTTAGTTTTACACAAACTTGATCACCTCCTCCACATGGTGTTTTGACGGTTGAACTTGGATCGAATGGTTCTTCGCATGCTACGCAGTTATAGCAAGTCAAGGCATCAGCTAAAACATTTAGAAGTTACAATGTTGCAGATATTGATAAATCAGTATTTTTTCAGCTCGAAACGCCTTTTACTTCTCACTCATAGGCGAAGGAAGTAGTACGGTCGAAAAAATTATCGACGTTGTGATTTAAATGCTTCCTGATGTCTACATCACGATAACCCCGTATATCATATCCATCGGTCTGTCAGTCATTCCTTCTGGTGGCAATTTTGTCACAACGTAGTCTAAGTACCGGCGTATGGATTTAAAAAATATTGAGAAATATATCACGTCATGTAGTAGGCTCTGCCGCTTTCTTGTTTCTTACAGGGAGTAATAAGCGGAAAACAAAAAATTATTAGATCTCAAAAATAAAATTCTTTTCGGTCGTAGTAAAATATGGTTTCTGGGAGCTCGATAGCTTGAAAAGGTATCCAAATTTAGTTTTTGAGTAGTTGTGAAAATTTATAATATATTAGACTTATGGACATGAACTTTCAATACAATTCTAATGTTCCAAATAAACAGCATTTGATTGTTTTTCATGTTATAAGACGGCGTTTCTAGTTTTTTGAAAAAAAGGACTAATATTTTCCGTTACTATTTCAGCAACTTTCACAAACTATTGACTTGTATCTGATGCAGATGATGTCTTGGAAATGTTGTAAATTTTATAAATTAAAAGACTATACATTTTTCAGTTCCAAATATCAGCACACACATAAAAATAAATTTTCAGACCAAGAATGTAAGCTTTCATTCATGTATACCATATCTTCCTATATGCGCAAAGCTATAATAATCTTGAAATCAGAATACTGTATTTTTGATCATATAGAGATAAATTAGGTAAATATTCTCAATTCATATCTGGGAAAATCTTGGAAGTAAAATTACTAAAATCTCAAATTGGGCATACCGCAATATTGGCACGAACAGAGAAAATTTAACCTATTAGAATACTATAGTGTTGATTAACAGACACACACGTACTGCTGAAATGTCGTTGACAAAGATGGCGAAGAGAAATAAGTAAATGAATTACTTGGAACGAATCGCAAGATACTCGTATTCTTGATTGAAGTGAATGGGATTCCTTTGGACAATATGATAACCTTACAAGAAAATATGGAGTACTTGTTAGTATGAAATTCAAAAATATGCATCTCTAGGTTCAAATTAATAATAGTCATCTTATCGAGTGAATTGTTTTAGAGTGTGATCAGATGTTCTTGTTGCGAGTATATCTTTGCAAGAATATCGCAATTCCTGAATTGAGAATTTCTTTTTATATGTGCAGTTTCCAAATCCATTCCAAATCCTTATTCCTAAACTGAAAATATTTCTCGGTCAGTAAAGCCTCAGAGATCCATATTTTTTTTTAGAAACTTTGTAGCATGTACAGAAAAATCAACAATTTAATCTTTGAAAAAATTCTTTACTCACCTGAGCTGAAACTGTAGACTGCTAGGAGAGCTGCGAACCAGACGGAATACATTTTTGATTGTGATGTGGTTTGCTATGAATGAAGCAATTTGAATGGCTTCTACCTTCCTACCTTGGTAGTTATATACACACAGATATATACAAAAAACTATATCAAATGGGATTACTGAGAGTAATAAATCAAATCTTGTTGTTTTTCAAGTTTCAGTGTCTCTTAGAATAAAAAGATTTTATAAACAAAAAAAACATTATTTTTAAACAAACTCGGAGAAAAAATTTCTACCTTTATCATGCTAATTAGCAAGTCATAAGCTTTAGCGTGATCTTTCCAATGTACATGGTCTTGTTCTGTAAAAAATAGTAATTCTGGACGTAAAATGGCAAGAAAATTTCATGGAATTTTGTGGAGGAAAATAGCGTTTTACGGGTCCTGAAAAGCTCAATATTACAGAATACAATATAAAGTTAGTCGACTGACTGCTTAATAGGCTGTGGCCTCCGCCTTCCCCCGCCATCAAGAGTCTGAGGAGCAATCATCTGCATTTGCAACTAATGTTAAATATCCCAGCCCGTACTGCACTATCTGAGGGTAATTCGCCCAAGGAATGCCTCCAATTTTCTTATCTAAACTTAACTCGCGCAACGCATGTCTCATTTTACAAACTAAATTTAATTTTCGCAACTCGCATCGCAATATTTTCTATTTTTTAAAGATACTTCGCACAGGTTGTGCAATGATTTTTTTCTACCTCAAGTACAATCGCCCAAAGTAGGCATTAAACGTTTCTATTTAAACCTAATTCACCCAATGAGTACCGCAATTTTTTTAATGCAATTCAATTCGCTGAAGTTGTACTGATAATATTTCTGTTTAAAGTTAATTCGCCCAAGGCATGCACCAAACTTCTGCATTTAAAATTAATTCGTTTGCGATGATGCAAATAGTTTTAAAATCTGCTATTACGACGAAATTAATTCCAATAAGTGAATGTCTTCATTTCCTTCACGACTGCCGTACCTTTGATATAACAATATGAGGGATTCCTTGAACAAATTGACTTCAGATATAAAATGTTGCTGTACGCCTTGGGTGTATTAACTATAGCTTGCAGTATAATTCGGGCGAAATAATTTTATATGCATACCATACGAGTATTAAGTATATGCATATATACGGGCCAATTGTAATAAATAATATCGTTTCATTATTCATGTTTCTTGAATTTTTTATCACTTTTGCTAATAAAATTATTTTGGGAGCCTAACAACCTGAAAAGTATTCTAACCTCATTTTTTACATGTCACTTAAGTTTTGAAAACATAAGGAAGGTCTGATGCTAATAAACACCACGTATAATGAACGACTTTTGCATGCATATTCATTTGAATGAGCTTCCTCTTCATCCTTTCTTCGAAAGCTGTCAATAAAGTCTGTCATGGGGAAATTTTGATCAAGCTTTCTACCTATCACGGGGTCAATGCCAATGGTTGGATAGCATTCTCAGAAACCGATCTTTATATGTGTGGTGAATGAATGTGCTTCCGATGTATTTACGAAGAGATCTGCCCTTTCTTCAATATTCTTCTTACTCTACAACAATGCCCTGTTGGAAATAACTTCGAAACCAATCAACAGCTTCGCAGATGAGAGCAACCTTATTTCTTGCATGGAGACCGGCAAACCAATGCCGTTTCCAGATACTCCACATCGACGAAAGCAACATTATCTTTAGATCAACGAGATATCGAAAGGATTATCCAATAGGGATCTGCAAGTGGAATTCAGCAGTGGCTACTCAAATTTCCGAAATTAGATTGAATATTTTCCTCAGTTGTCAGGACGTCGCCATGCTCGAATTAATGATATTAATGTAGCTTCACCCCGTCATACCATATTAAACACAATGCCAAATTTAGTCAGCCGAATAACATTATCTGACCCATTGGTTACAATAGCCGCATCCGCGAATAACTATATTCCTGTCACTTTTTACAATTTTAATCTGTTATCACGTATCCATAGGCGGAACGCAGTTATATTTCAATGTCACCTGCAAATCAAATGATCTCTTTGTGTTCAATTGAATGGTATGTTATATAATATTTTATTATTCAATACAAACAAACAAACAAATCCTCTTCAAATTCGGAGATGGCAGGATATTTGTCTAGGTTTCCTCCTCAATTTTGTGAGGTTTTGGCTTTCATTTGACGGCTTCTTCAGGAAGGAGGAAATTATTAAATAATCATTAACCATTTTTGATTATACCGACCCGAACTGGCTATAAATAGAAGGTGGGCGTGCCGCCAAACATAGCGTCAGCAAAAGAATACTGCTTCGTAAAGTTGCAAAAGTCCGCGGCTAATGAAACTTAATGTGCTTAAGAGAAATGTATGAAGAATTAACCATGCTTAACAAGGGCCTAGGATGACTGTTGTCAAAAGCTTTTAAGATGTTTGAAGGTATTCTGCCAAAATCAACAAAAAAAGAGATGTCCCATCCAACCATCCGTTTCTTGAAAAATCCCTAATAAAAATCAAACTCTGGACACACGCAAGAATGATGCTTAGAGCTCTTTTGGAATTCTTTGTCAGTTGAAATCAATCAGGTACTTACCCTCAACTACTACTTTAACTAAGTCGAGCCATCACGTCATCTTACAAGCATTTAGTGTTTAGCTTAGCTGCCGGATGATTTATTCGTGTTCTAGGTCATTGAATTTTTTAATAGTAAATACATAAGACCACTTAGAAAATACTTAATGCATGCTCCAATTAGACACAAAATCTAAGTGTGTTGATGGAAGGATGTCGTTTGTCGTTGCGCACAAAACCTATTGAAAAAAGCTTAATTTTTTACGTCAAATTTTGTCCACGAGTTTGTCAGTTTTAATAAATGTGTATGTATGTATGTATGTGTGCTATCAAGGAATCTTAAGATTGTTGCTCATTAGATTAATTGCTTAACTGCGTATCTGGTTCGACGATCAGATGGGATAATAATGTTTCTTTATCGATCCTTTAACAACTAAAGTTATCTCCCGATTCTGGTTTCAATTCTTTTGACAGGCTGATATTAGATAACTTCGTTTTGAATTTCTGTCTCCATTTTGTCCAGTTCTTTCTTGGTTTTTGAGCTAGTGCTACCTCCACTGCACACAAAAAGAAAACTTAAGTCTATGTGCAATTCTAGTTCGCCGCTTCTGAACGAACAGAGTTGTTCCTCATACAAAACAGTACTGTAACTTCAAAGTCTGTGTGCTCCTCAAAGCCCTTCCGCCCAGGTGATCCGCTGGCCATTTGACTACCACCACCTACGCCTCCCGTTACCCCCCGTCCATCTATGTGACGCATTAATTAACAGTTGGAATTATGTTTGCGGTTAATTAAGCACGTTTTCCAGCTCTAACAATATTCCGCCAATAGCTGCGCTCCAATTTAATTTTCTAATAATCGTAAATCATTGGTCAGTGGGTAATATTTAGTCAGTTGCGTATTGTACCTATTGTTTGGATCAAATCGACATAAACACACACTGGTACAACACGACCAATGCGACGTGTATCAAGCATGCTATTTACTTTGGCGTCATGAATACCACCTTCCAAATGGATATAAAATATACACACATAACGCAACCTCTCAAACAAATAATATTGAGATACTACATCAGGCACGTATTTAGACGGGGTTCCAGGGGATACGACCCCCCCCCCTCCACGAACCAATTCATAATCAAATAATGCCGCTTACTTCAGAGTCGCTATTTTTTTACCATGCGTTGACCAGCTGATAGTTGATTTGCAAGATCACTTCAGGACTCGGGGCGACAGTATTGTCAGCATTTCAAGCCCTACTACTAGGGTTTGCATTGCATCACCTGATAAAGCTACTGAGCTACAGGCCTTATCTATAATTTTTGATGAAGAATATTCAGTGTCTCCTGTCCAAGGTGAATACTATATGTGGTGCAATCAAGTTTCCAAAAAAACAGACCGTAACACTCTGAGTCCTTGAAATATGTTTACCTCAGGTATAAGTATAAGGATTATGGATATATTATTATCATATTCAGCCATCAAAAAAAACTGTTTACATTATACAACATAATTTTAACAGCGAAACAGAATTACTACATGAAGTTCGCAGCCATGTGGCTGACAATGATTATCCTACTCTCACTGAGAACTCTCTATTACTAAGAAAAGTCTTGTGATGTAGGGTTTTATTACGCCATCCACCTGCCTGTATCACTCTCATTCAAACCGCTTAAAATTATTTGGAACCACATCGTTCAATTTTACGTCCTTGGCTGCGAAAGGAGTGATTTCTACACTTTGATTCACTAGATCCGGACCTGCCATCCCGGAATGACTATGTAAATCCGTAGAAGCACTACCGACGCCGACAGTGAAAAAAACAGAGGCTTATGAAAATCCTCTTTAGTATCGTCTGAAGGATTAACCTAATGTTCTTCTTCCTTTTTTGCTATAATTAAATGTATCTTTCTTCGGAGACAGATCACCTAGTACACGACATCAAGCAATTACTCCTGATAGATCGAGACAGTAAGTAACTTCAGATTCAAATCAGTGCAGCAGGATGGGTGTTTTTTATATAAGAACTCAATTGAGTACTATGTGAAATTTCCTAACAAAGCTAAAAGTAGATTGTCGATATTCTTATTTGGTGGAAGTCTTCCTTTAAGATAGAATTATTGCATACAAGTTTTCACGAATACAATTCTGCTTCGTGTGGCGCGTTTCGCCTTGATTTTATTGAGCAGATTGACAAAACTGACTGTTTACAATTATCTTTTTGTGTTTGCTTTAAGCAAGTGTCCATATCCAGGATATTCGAGTATGATGACATGGAACAAACGTTATTTTTCGCATCAGTAAGAGCATTTATTAAGGATTCTTAAAGTTAGAATAAGTTATAAGCTGTAAAAGACATTGTTTCGTCTATGAACTTTTGACCCTGGTCATCCTCCGTACTTACGGCGACATATAAAACACCTTAAGAAATGACTGTGGAGCCAAATTCAAGGAGACTTCAAGAAAACTCTCAACTGTCAAGCTTTCGGAAATATATTATCAATATATCATCTGGTTCTCTCATAACTATAAGTATTCTTCAAAATGTAAATTCAGTGTAAAATGATGTTTTAGGTAGTGAACACCTCACGTTGAAAAATGGTGTCGATGTTTCTACACTTATACTGACAATTTCATCTTTTTCCAAATGACACATGGAAGTAAGTAACTACAATAATTGTCAATCAACTTTAATATTTTAACCTTCAATTTTATTTTATAGTGTCCTGATGAAGGAAATAAATTCACCGCAAACCTGGAATAAAGTTACAAAGGTACTTCTTGCCACATTTATTGCCGAATCCTCAATGAATTCCTTGTTCCCTTGTCTTTGTTCCCAGCTTTCAAATAAATTTAAATCCATCATCAGGGATTAAATCCATGATGGTCGCACTAACGTCAGGCGTCATCATATCAGCCTAACCGAATGTAATCACTGATGTAAGCCTTTGTTGAGGTAGAAGTTAACAAGTTTCACATGATTTTAACGAAAATTTCACTTGGGAGATTTATTGATTGTATTGCAATCGAAATCAATACAAACTTTAGTCCCCACGTAGCAAAGGACCAATATATATTAAATCCGTAGGGCGCATTTTCGCCACGGCAAATATCCGACAGCTTTATAAATGTACGTGGAACAATATTCATTAGAAATTCGAGCCAGCCCAACCGACGGTTTCTCATTCGGGATTTGATTGCACCTGTCACTCAGCCGAATTTCGATTCGACTCTTAATTTTTCAAATTGCCACGTAATAGTCGTCTTTCCCAACTGAATTTTTATAGAGAGCTTAAACAGCGAAATTCGATAATTCCCAACTGGAAATGGCTTTTTAAAGATGTCGTTAAGACTTGTGATGCGAGGAGTAAAGTGGATCTTCTGGAGGAATAGTTTTAGGTGGGAACCGTTGTAGTTTCGTCCATGTGACCTTCGTTCTCACTGAAAAAGATAAAAAAATATACATATTTCTGAGCAGCCGAAGGGCTCGAGAAATCTTGATTGATATGAAAGTATCAAGCGCTGAGAGAAGCTTAGTAATAACCACTTTAAACATTATTATATGTAGCTGTCACGAGATATTAAAGACGCTATCTGGGAGTGAAAAAAACAAGAACAATTTTTGATAAGCATGTGATTCGAACCCATGTCTCCAGCATTCCTTGCTGCCGCGTTGTACAATCTATTATATTTCTGTGTTTCCCCCACTGGGAGCCGTGCGGCTACGGTCTCAACACGGAATTCTTGAGATACGGGTTCAAGTCCCGTTCGTAACAAACATTTTTCAATATTTATCTCACTCCAAAGTTTTGTCTTTGGGTTGCGAATACTTCCTCACCAAATTGCGAGAAATTGAGATCTGTAGAACTCGCCACCAAGGGTAGTAATTTTGCGGCCATTGAAGCTGGCATATGTATCTCCGTTGTGTGGTGTGGCATGGTTTCACCACGTGGAAAATACTATGGAAGACTGGTCGGACAAATCAGCACCCTTAACTGTGTAAATACAGAAGAGGTAGATTTTTTTTGGTTTTGATCACTTGTTCATTCACAGTCACCCTTTTCTGTATTCACATAGTGGCGGATGCCAATCAATCTACATACATTTTTGGCAAGCATAAAATGACCGCACTATTAACTGATACGAACCTGCATCGATGTTCCAAATATGCGGTTCCCCAGTTCGTCTCTTTCGCACGTGCATGTTTTTCCAATGCTCTCGTCTTTGTCTTTCGTTCTATCAATAATTCTTTTACCCTCAATATATATAAAAATCTTTTGGTGCATGACGTAAAAGTTTTGCAGTGACGAAATTTGTCACTAAATGTCTCTAAGTCTGAATGACGAGGACTTTAAAATTCCGATCCACATTGTACGAGAGAACGGAAAATATGGGCTGGAATCAATCTAATACGATAAGATTTGATCTCAAGCCATCACCTGTATTTTTAACCTTTCATAATAGCTCACACTCAGCTCTTAATTTAATAAAACAAATTGTTTTCCTGGAAACAGGACACAGACCGCCATTATAATTTGAAAAATTAATTTTTTGATATATCTATTTTAATACAGGTTGCCGAGGCAGCTAAAACGTCACTTGGTATTTTTCAAGCACGTGTTGTTTATCTGTAATTCCAAATAAGATTAACTAAGATTTAAGGTGCAGAGAAAATCAAATAAAATTGCCAAACTATCAAATAAATACATACTACTAAAATATCCCTAAGAGAACAAACTTACATTTTGACCCCAAAAAGGATCATGGTTCACTATGGGCTACAAGCAAACCAAACATTCTCACAACCTAAAATGTAATTCATCCAAATCCTATATGTATATCCAAATGTGGTGAACAACAACCCTGTTTATATCTATCCAGTTGCGAATTTAATCAATCACTTAACTAGCAACCGGGAAGTTTCTTGTTTTATCATTCCTGAGATATTTACTTCTAGCAATGAAGATTTAAGACGTTTGCTTTTATTTTTCAGGTAGAAGAGATGACCACTGGAATTGGACTATTTTGGTGTTTGCTATGCATCTGCCCTATACTTCTAGCGAATACGATGGATTATAGTAGATATGGTAAGAATTTATTTTGATTATCCTTGTATCCTCAGATAAGTTTACCCCGACAAGAAAATCATATGATAGTATCCCAGCCGTGTTGGCATTACCACTCTCTCAGTGGTATATTTGCAGTTCTATGATACAAACTATGACAAAAATTCTGAGAAATAATCAAGCTATATCTGTAGATATAATTGCAGAAGGTCAGTTAACTCACTGGCCATGAAGCTTTCCAAGGATAGGAGTAATAGTCCGGAAAGTAGTGAACATTTTCGGTTCTTATTTGTTTCCAGTCTGCAATAGATCGATAGACTTATTCGAACAGTAATTCTAATGAAAATTCATCTCTGCATGTGGGGAGTTCCTAAGGGTTGTGGCGGAAACTGTACTTTTTGCAGGGATGAGAATAATGATGAGAATACTGAAATAAAGAAAAAAATGGCAACAAACTATATCGCGACTAGGAAGATACCAAAAAATGGTAGTGTCCCCCGGACTATAACCAAAATCAATTCAAGCTGTTATTTGACCTTACGAATAATCACCTTGATGCCAAAAAATTAACAGAACGTACCACAGCCACGAATCCTGTTAGAATTCTTTTATCATCAGCTCAAAAAAAAGACTGGACCTTACTCCCTTATTCTCCGCTTTCATCTGATGCAGCCTCAGGTCTCCCCAAGGTGCGTCCGTGCTATACGACCGTTTGGCAGAGAACTGCATGTTTGCAAAATAATTTAGGAGCCTTTCAAGTTTAAACGGAACGCCAACCAAACCGGCTAACAAGCAGCGGACATGTTTTGAAAAGCACAAGGCGTGCAGTCTAACCAAGCAAATACTTTATAAGCACCCGTAGCCGAAGATGGAGGAAATGCCGGCAGAAGCATTTGAATATTACAACGAGACTCAGTGGAGTCATGACCGAGCGCTAAGGAAGCAATTCACCATAACGTATGTAGAAAAAAATTGCCATGTGCCATGTAGGAAAACGCTGTAGTTCCTAGGCAATGGTACCAGTTTAAAGATGAAGATTTGTTTAAGGTTATTGATATTTTCGAATTATGATTAATTCAAAGCTTACTTCAAGTGGATAAACATCGCATCAGAATCTTCGATAAGCTAGCAACACACATGAATTATACATAGTTGCTTCTTAAGAGGATAAGTAGCACTTTATTAGCGACTTATGGTTCTTATTCAGGTACAAGTCTGTAGTCAGTAAAAGTATTTGTCGGAATAGAAATGGAACAAATCAACCCCCTTTATGAAACAAATTAACCACGCCCTAAGATATTTGGAAATAAATGATTTGGAACGTTCGAAATGCATCAAAACCTTACTATGTCTGGAAATCGAATGTTTGTTGTTTTCAATAATAACGGTTGTTTTACCAACGGTAAACATACCTTTATTTTAATTCACTAACGTTACTGAGGTTCTTTTATAATTGCATGTAACTCCAGTTGTTGGCCAGCAAAACTGTAGAAAGGAACAGATATATGCTGAAGTTGTATTTTATTGTACATTTTTATGTAGTGCAAATAGCTTTAAACTTTACGAACAGCATCTAAAGAACATATGAAAAATATAAAATCAAGCTACTGATTAAACGCAGCTCCTCTGTCAACTGAACCCTTTTACTTTCCACGTCATTTGGGAAAGGGAGGTAAGTCCTGTAATCAACAGAAATGTCTAAATTCTGCAATTCAAACAATATTGCAGCCATGATTGGTCATACGGAAGCCACATTACATTGAATAAATAGACGGTCCTGGGTTACGTTTTTCAATGTGGGTTTCTGGTTGTTGTTATTATTGACTAGTGGGTCACTAGTCTTCACTCTCCAGTAATGCGTTTCAAAGTTGACTATTCGGTTGAGTCTTTAGAATAGCGGTTATTGACAGCAAAAAAACAAAGCCAATGTCTACGTTTCTTTAAAAAAAGGTGGCGAATTTCACCCTTGTATCTCAGCAACTACTTCTACATTGTAACTTAACAAGGATGATAACTAGTTATGAAAGTGCTATTTATCCTATCCAAAACTCGCGTAAATTAGTTTGATTCTCTGTTTCATGCACTGGTATCAGTATATTGAAGATTTTGACTTGAGTTTAAAATATGGATAAAAAGATTGTGTAATTAACACACAGTTTCCGAAATAGTTTTTGTTCTTAGATTGACGCGTTTCAATTTATTCTTAAATCATCATCGGACTGTCAGATTTAACTGATAACAAGGCTACCCAGATTACTAGATCCTATCATAATGATACTTCTTAAACGACATTTTGAATTTGATGTATGTTTCCTATGACTTAACATTCTGATGTCCACTTGGTATTCTCGAAGCCACTTCCACTCAAAAACTGGAGTAGGTTCACTTCCTCTGCTGAATAATCGAAAAAACATAGAATCGACCCGGTTTCATCCAGCATTCAACTGATCGCAGCTGGAACAATTTATAGCAGCAAAAACAGGCAAAGCTGAACTTCGTCGGTCACATTCGGCTGAATAAATTAATTTTGGAGCTGTGACATCGAACGTGTCAGTTGCGAAATGCCATAGAGAACAATACGAATTTATTACTGTCCATTTGTCCCCACCTCCGGTTGCACTGGCATATGGAATGTTCTATGGTGGTTTGGGCCAGAATGCGAATGTTTCAAAATGAAATTTCCTCTTCAAAAATGCTAGTTTGACACACAACCTTTTGGTAGTAGTCGTGCCAAAAGTCGCATTAGAAATTTGAAAAAACTGGCCAACGACGGGATTCGAACCATGAACCTTTCACTTGCCAAATAGACACTCTTCCCACTGAACTACGTGGGTACGTCTGTCAATCAATTATTTAGACTTCCCAAAATATTAGACTTGACCAGAATTTCAAATTGCACTCCCTGTTGGTATCTAGACACAGCTTCTTGGAACAAAATCACTGAACACGTCTCACTGACAGTTATGTGCATCGAACACTCTTAGTTACCTCTCTGTAAACGCTCATAACGTTATAATACAATTTATGTGATATAAAACCTTGTCGCGAGATTTAAGTACTTTTATTTACGTAGTCTGAAAATTTAATTTAAGTTTTAAAGAAAAAGTATAAAAAGCTTGTTCTTGAAAAAGTTAATGTACCATAATTAATTTTTACTTATCACTGGACAGATCTGCAAAATTCAGTACACCAAAATTTCAGACGGATTGGAGCAATGGAGTTTATAATCACCACCTTTTCTTTATTCTCTTATTCTCAGCAGGTCCTTTCATTTGATACCCATATTGTAGGGAGGCCAAAAAATCTTAGTACGCCATCTCTAGAAGCTAGTGATATTGGATTTAGAGTGACCTTACTTTATGTTTTGAGTTTTTCTCAGCAAGCCCTCTAATTTGATACCCATATTGTAAAGGTGCATTAAAAATAACTAGTCCTCATGGGTGTTCCACCATATTGGATTTGAAGTGACGTTACTTTACTTTTCGAGTTATTCTCAGCAAGCTCTTTCATTAGATAGGCATATTGTATGAGTGCATTGAAAACAACTAGTCCGCCATCTTGTTTATTCCGCCATGTTGGATTTAAAATGACGTCACATAGCTAACAAAGCATTCTCATCCAAACTAAACATGTATACAAAATTTCATCTCGATCGGTTGAAGATATCTGCTTCAAAATTGAGTTGCAGGATTCCACCGAACAAACATATGTAGTAACATAATAATTATGTAGTTACATAATTACATAGATGCATAACGTACATTGCAAGTTAAACAAAAGCTTGTAAAAACGCGTCATTGTTACTGAAGTTATATTGAGCAAATTTTGTGTGACATAGGAATTAATAACAATTGCTTAAAACAATGCTATATTTGAAATTTAACTAAAAAATCTTGAGATAGGTACGTATCCTTATTATTTATATCAATCAAAAAAAATATACCCTTTTTAAATAGCTTTTTGCTTAATTTCAGTTTATATCTTATTCTTCTTAAATTCCTGATATTTTTAGATAAAATTTTATAAAGCTTAGGAACCAAATAAGTAACAAACTGTTGAACAATTTTTCCAAACATTTTGGTACTATAAGTTTTGTTTTTACTGATGTTCTTGTTATTCTTGGGTTATGGCATTGTTATGGTTGTTGTATGACAATATTATCATTATGTATATACAATAAAACCTTGAAACAATATATTTGTCTGATATCATATATATGGCTTCTGATAAATGAAATAATGTAAGTATAAAAGATACTTCCATTATAAATTATTTAAAAAATAATAATAAGGTATCAGTCAAAGGTTGTCTCTGGTATATTCGTAACTTCGTCTTCTTTCTTATGTTTTCTATCTTTGCATAAATGGCATAAAATGTCTTTTATCGTATTTTAAGGTGCGTTTATTATATTGAAACGACTCTCATATATTTTCATTTTCCACTTTTCCTTTTTATGAATTCAGGGTTTCACTTGAATAAAATATAGCTTATGTATCAACAGCATAACTAATTATTTCTCCTGGCTGATTACATGCAACCCGCATTGTAAATTTGTATTTTCACTATGTGCTTGTGTGCCAATGGTCGTGTATGTGTACCGATAACCGTAACTATCAAATACCGACCGATATAGTTACTTGTACTCAGTGAAGCACACGGTTATAGACAAGATAACATCTCACAAAGACAAATTCGATTCCTATTTCTCTCCACAAGCGCTGCGGGAGGGTGAATGTCTATGCATATTTCCCTTAAAATCTCAACCCGCAACGCCGAGGTTCTCCAGAACAAGGGCTTCTGGAATAGCTTCGTTCGGGGTAGTGTTTGCTGATTTATTACGTCGGATGCAATAAAGTACCTATTACAAAATACCTGATTAGTATAATATTGACATCAATCGATTGAATGTGAAGATGTAGGAACCGATTATTCCGTATAAGTTAGGCTTGGACCGTAAAACACGTCGCCACAAATAAATCGTTGGTAAAATGTATGCTCGGAGGCACCCAGAATACTATGAACGTGAATATCGCGCACTGGCATGGCGCCATTCGCAGCTTAGTTTAATTCGAACGGAAGGACACAAAAGATCTATTGTTGTTCTCCTCCTCCCTTCTGTGAAAAGTTCAAGCGCGGATTACTTCCAACCTTTCCTATTTTGCCGCTCTTCTTCGTCCACTACACGTAAAAGGATCTACAGATAATACCTTTATTCGGGGGGAAACTGGCATTATTTATTATTATTCCCTTACACGAATTGCTACATCCTGATTCTGTACTCAAGGCATGTATGAATAAGGAAAACAGGTCACAAATTAATTTCAGTTGAAAAAGAAAAACGTATCGAAATTACTTTTTCTGTCAAATAATCCAAATTTGTTGAGTTATGAGAAGATAAGTTGAGAGAGGATAAGAAGATGATAGTTTCTTCAATCTCTTAGCACCCCTGCAGCAGTTACAATTAGCTAGCTCAACAACAGTACGTAAGCCACTATCAGAGTTGTCGTTAGTACAATCGCATCTCATTTAGTACGCTAGTCCATCATTCATGTTTTTCGTAAATTTTATGTTTATTCTCAAAGTATTCCAATCTCAGTAATTACCGATTACTGAATACTGAAATATGTTGAATTCAAGGTAAGTCGTTTTTTTTTTGCGTAACCTATAAAGAAACGGGCACATCCCTAACAAATTTCAGTGGTATTGGCCAGTGAAGAATGACGTAAAATTAATATTTTTGACGTTGCCTGCGGCGTTATTTCTATAATTTTGAATTCTTGTTCTTTTCTGTGCTTCACAGGCTGTTGTTGTTACTGCTCAGTTGAGACTTTTCACTCTTTTGCTCAGAATATCATTTAGTACAATCATACTGTTTTTAGTACACTTTTCTGTCAGTTTCAGTACAACTTCAGAGTAGCCTCGAGGCAACTCTGACCACTATGACTATTCGATGCCGCAACATGTTGTCAGTAACCGCGGTCGGAGATATTTACCGAACCAAGCTCAGGCGCTGCTTCATCTGGAGACAGATAGTTTGAAATTCGCCCCCCGTTTTCGGGATTATTCGATCGAGGGGTCGATAAGTGAGTCGTGTTCAAAGACATCCACTTTGAAATTCGGAGGAAGTTTTATTTTCGAAAGTCAAACTCAATGAAGCTCTTACTGAGACTACGCGATGACAAAAATTTATGACACGTCGTTTAATATCATAATATGAAAAGTGGGGATAGTGTTAATATGCCAAAAACAAAGTATATTTGTGTAGGCTCGGCGAACGAGGATTTACAATTGCAAGACGGAAGGAGAATAGCAGCTACTAAAGAATATACATATTTTCAAATTCAGGAACAAAAATTACAACAACCGACCGAACAAAAACAGAAATAGAAGAATGAATCATAAAAGGAAAACAAATCATTGGAGATTCTGGTTGGGTAAAACATCAAAAGAAAAGAATCAACAAATATGTAACACGGTCTTCAAGAGTTTAGCTTTATATGCATGTGAGTCTTGGCAACTAACGTCAAGGACAGTAAAAAACTATTATCCCTAGAAATGGACTTTTGGTGACGAGCAGGCAGAATTTCAAATCTTCAACATGTTCTGAATAGCACCATGCGGGAAATAATGAATGCGAAAACCACCATAATCGAAGCAATACAAAAGAAACAACTTAGGTGGTATGGCCATGAACAGAGAATGGGTGAGCATAGAATACCAAAACAAATCTTGAATAGAAGTCCCATGGAAAAACGTAAGCGAGGAAGACCAGAAATAATCTGGTTAAAGGGTGTGCACTAAGCGATGTCGGAAAGCATCAAATAGTAATATTTTCACGATGACTTCTCCTCTGCGTGTTAACAGATGCTGCAGTTTTAGAATCACGCTAAAAAGTGCTTCTTGATGCCAAGCTAAACACACTAAGAATGAACTGAAACAAAAGTTGTTCTAACCAAATAACTTTCAATAGAGAAGACCACAAAGCCGAATAAATCCTTTTCATTCATGCTAGTTTAACACAGTCCTTGCGAGCTCGTTCGCCCATGAGTCGCGCAACTATCTCTCAGAATTTTTAAAGAATAATAGAAGCTCATTATACAAATCAAAAGTTTCGTTCCGGCACTCCATTTCTCTTGTGGTATAAAGAAATAATGCTGGAAGCTGCACAGAAGTACCGGCTTTTACAAATTAATTAGTTGTTGGAGAGAATTTGCCCCTTGAGGAGGTATTTATGGTGCAGAAATTTCCTTCTGTACTTACGTAATTTAGCTCCTCCTTCCACAAGACGTGAAGCGTTTTGATTCCGGAGATATTGTGTTACTGTGCTGCTGAAACCGGTTGAAGAATGTCAGCTCAAGATGAGCAGAATCCGAGAAAAAGCTATTCACTTACTAGATAACTTAATAATAATAATAATAATAATAATAATAATAATAATAATAATAATAATAATAATAATAATAATAATAATAATAATAATAATAATAATAATAATAATAATAATAATAATAATAATAATAATAATAATAATAATAATAATAATAGTAATAATAATAATAATAATAATAATAATAATAATAATAATAATAATAATAATAATAACCTACGCAGGTGTTTATTCGGTTACCCCCTTAAATGTCGATCGGGGCTAACTCCCACTCTAGACCTCTTCTACTCCGGTTCCTAACCCAAGGAGAATATAGTAACACACTCAATCCCCTCCGGAAAGGGATTCCGGGCAAGACGGTGGAGTTGTATGGCCCGACGATGACGACTGCACGAACATGGACCGCTTTAGGTGGACGGCGAAGCTGAGAGGTGACCTGATGGATTGTTACGAATGCAGCAACCTGCTCTGTAGGGTATACATGTCCCAACGTGAGCAAGCTGATATAACTTTGAATATTTAGCAATGTAAACCCGCGATTTCTAAAAGGGTTCTGGGTCATCAACATTTACGTCACATTCACGATTAGGGCACGAGCCGAAGATGGCTAACGCGTGGTTGTCAGCGACAGAGGGCATTGAAGATACCAGATAAATCGACTACTTGTAAAAGGCAAAAATTCTCAAAACAATGGAAGTCCAAAACAGCGTTATGCTCATTGCTTGACGTTATGTTATAATGTTCATTAACTATTATTATGATTCATTCATTCATAACCTCGTATTTTCTAGCACAGGTTATGTTAAGAATATCCTAACTATCGCTGAAAATATTAAGAGGGACAACGCGAAGATCGTTCACCACACCATCTTACCGAACACTATATGTTCCATAATAAATGTGCATTAACTCTGAGTAACAGGCTGGAAAATAAACCAGTAAATATGTTATTTCTACTTAGATTCCCTCATAGAACCACTGAGCTCGCAGTTTCTCTCACTACATCTCACATACAAAGGACCTCAAAATGCTCTGAACGTGAAATTGGTTCAAAATATCCTGCAGAGCATGGGCGTGTTAACAGAGCTTAGACCAACCTACTCTAAAAAATTCACAAGTAATCAGATTTCAAAATTAAATAGAGCATTTAATTTGGCCACTTCCATAATACAACTTAAAATCATTTGGTAGGGATTGAAAACCAGAGCGCCCCTAGGCTTCGAATTGGACTCTCCTCTCGTTAATTCAGCTAGTTTTTATCAACCGATTGAAATCCACACTCTTCTGGGGCAAACGATCATGCAATATGGACACATGCATCAGCAAATAAGGTGTCGTTTCATATTTATTGGTGAATACTCTGCCGTAACTAGCCTAACAAGGTGGTCGCTCGTGGAAGTATTACAATTAGTCTTCCATCGAAAAGGCTAGAGTTGATTTCAGAATCTTAGACTCTCCCTCTCTGCTATATCCGCTCCTGACCAAGACCTTTTATTAAGGAAGGAAGTTCCACAACCCAGCGTCGCGATTATAAAACTCATTCTTGAATATAAACCTATCCCGCACTAAGGGGGCTATTGCTTTGAACATATGAGGTCATCATACAGTAAGTCCTTAATAAATTTGATAAAATAATATCGTAGCAAAATTAAATGCAGTCTACCTGCTTCGATAACTGAATTTTACCGTATGTGTCATTTGATGCTGTTTTGCAACTAATTTTATCATTGTAACTGTAACTGTGGGTATGCAGTTAATTTGATCTTTGACGCATTTCTTTCCTGTTTCCGATTGTCTCAAATACATTAGCAATTGACTTTGTTGTGTGTTATCTGTCAATAACTAATCTCTTACTTCAACCGCAAAGGTTCCATCCCATAAAGCATCACAGGGAACAAATAGCATTATAGCATTCTGACTTTCAGATGGATGCTAAGATCTTTACCAAAGTATCTTCTAGGTTATAAGTAGACATTTTGTAAATTCATAGCCTCCAAGATCATCTGATTCTAGTCCAGCTGATTACTGGCTGAAGAGTTAGTTGGAAATGTTGGTGCTTGAATTACGAGCAATGTGGTTGGAAAGAGACTCCAATGGAGATCGGAATGCTGTAATTCAACCATAAATGTTGAGGAATGATTGGTGATTGTTCTATCAAAGGCAAAATATACATATAGAATATTTGCGTTAACCTCTGTTAGGCATTAGAATTTCCTGTATTTAAGCAATCAAATTCATGCCACATCTTTTTGTCTATGAAAAATACATAGGATGAAGCATATCTCTTACGTCATGATGTTGTACTGCTGAGCTGTAGAGACGCTCATGTTTTTGACGTAAATTTTTTTGTACATGCTTAGCTTGGGGTATACACGAGGCACGGACTCCCTTAAGGGAGATAAGCAAACTTTATGGACTGTAATAAAAATAGCTGTTGTATGGAGAAATATTCCAATAAATCATGCGTTAAAGCCCTTATATAAAATTTGGGGATATTATTCGTTTTCATGTGCGTGTTTCTTTATCACCGCCTTTGTCTCAAACTTATTTGCCGGCATTTTTATTTGCAGCCATAACTTTAGTTATAGTTCGTATTTCGCTGCCAATATAGCAGAGCCCTTAAACCGACCATTACCACTCATAATTTGGAGAAATTTGTATTCATCTCTCTCTCTCTCTCTCTGTCGTTCTCTCATTGCAGAAAATGATTATTCATTAATTTGAACAATTTGTGCTGTAAGTAACCTTCACTGAATACGAGTACGGAATTTACAGATTTCTTACACTATTACTGTCTACTACTGTCCCTCATAGATATTAAAGAGATCTGGATGAGTATGTATCCTTGTCGACCTTCTCATTTAGAAACCATAAAAACTCGACCTGGCGGGATTTGAATCACATACCTTCGGCTTGACGGGAAGACATTGCCCATTGAGCTACGTAAGCACGTCTCCTCGATCGGTCCCGGTGTAAATGTTCTCCATACTAGAGACAGAGTCAGTGTCCTGGAACAGTAAAGATCTCTGAAGACGTTTCACTGAAATCGAACAGTATCTTCCATGACAGTCATAAACATATTTGACATATGTGATACTGGATCATTTGGCGCATCAAGATCAAACACTGCCACAGTTTTGACACTCTCCAAACCACTTTTATGATTAAAGAAATAGAAATGTTTATTTTCGTATAAACTTTTTAACGTATACCTATCGACTTTGTGCGATTATCGGACAACAATCCCCATTTCTTTATAAAACAGGTGTTTTCTCTTAACGTTTCACTTCTTCCGATAGAAAATTTTTCGCTAATTTCAATGGTCCAATTTTTTGTGTTCTTCAAACAAGACAAAAACTCTGTTCCTGATTATCTCAGGGGCGCTTATCACGACTCTGCCTCCGGTTTTGGCTCGGACAACAATAGCCTCACCTATTTTACCGGTGAACTCCGCTCGACGAATTTTTCTCGTAACTGGTCCTGGACACAAATTCATCACACAGCACCCGCCGATGATAAGCGAACCAGATTTGGTATACTTACCCGTAATGACTACCGAAAAGGTTAGCTTAGTAGTTGGTGGCATTGGTGATCCAAAATGCACCGTAAATTGGATACTATTGGCGACGTCTGTATTCGTAAGTAATTTTATTCTTTGAACCTATTTAAACAGAGGTGCTCCCTCACATAGAACATGTGCGGAAGTTAATTCCTCAATGGATTGGATTATATAATTCAAAAATAGTAGATCATTTAATAAATAAAAAGTAATACAAAAAGGCTATTAGGAGCATATATCTGCATATTACATACTTTGGAAACATTAGCAATAAGATGTCGAAAACAATTAAGACAGTGTATGATAATCAAATAAGTATAGCTAATAGTTAAGCACCTAATTTAAGATCATATTTAATAAATATGAGGGAGAAATAACCAAATATGTGTAAGTCAGGTATTTATAGGATTTCATGTGCCTTCTGTAACGCTGTTTATATAGGTCAAACAGATAGAGCATTTACAACAAGATACAGAGGACATATAAGTGCCTTCAAAAATCACCAGACAGCAAGATCAAATTTAGCCAATCACTTACTAGTCATAAAGTTGGCAATGAAAATAGAATGAGTGTACTTGTAATAAAATACACGATTTACACTTTAAACATTAGAGATTCAAAAATATCTGCGAAGCCCTCATTTCATCTGACTAAAAGAACAGACTGATTTTTAAACTCAATTTTTAACGATACACTAGTATAAGTTTCCATTCATTCAAATATCTTAAGTTATAGAATGTATTAAGAAGAATATCTTAAAGCGTGGAATATCTCAAAAAATAGTTTGTCATATGAAATATCTCAAGGGCATTTTGACGGCGATGGTTAAGGTTTTGTAGGGGTTTCCCTTAGGACTAGTGTAAATGCAGTTGCAAAAAAATATTGCCCCTAGACAGACACAAGAAAGGAAAAATCATTTAATAGAAAAATAGCTAGACGAGATAAATAGTATGCTAGATTTGAAAGCTCTAGTTTTGTATCCATGGTAGGATTTAGTTTGTTAGTGAGCAAGTAATCTGAGTGGCCTTCTCAGTAGTCAGATCTGACAGTCCAACGATGATTTAGATATAAATCGAAACCTGTCACTGAAAGGAAAGTATTTGTGAAAGTATTTGTTAATTACACAATATTTTTATCTGCATCTTGGAAGAGTTTCCCCAAGTAAGAGCATCTCAAATCTACATAAAATAGAGATTAATCAAACCTTCAAATTTTTCGGAATTTCTTGTACCTTGAGACTTCATTTCGCTGGTTTATAATTTGTTAAGTATCAAATATTTGGTAAGAAAATCAGCCTGCCCTTAATTCAAAAGAATCGAAAACTCACCTTAACAAAGTAACGAACAGAAGAAAAGCTTTTATGGGGATCAGACACTTAAGAAGTTTTTTATGGCACTCAAAACAAATATCGGTGATGGGCTATCGACCTAGAATAAATTGAAACCAAACAGTTTGTTTTTCAAGCTAGAATAGTTGAAGCGATTCTTATACGGGGCCAAGCGCTGTATTGTAATTCAACTTACCTGTCTGCGATAGTATTTTAGCGCATAAAACTTATTATTGGAACTATTATATTTTCTTGATATTTAATAATAATTATATACATTCAAAAAACCATGTCACCAATTTCCGTCGTTTTATCTCAGTCTGTCCGGTTTTCTTTGATCCATCTACAACTCAGAAAGTAACATTCAGATTTCGATGAAATCTTGTAACTACATATTAGTTTGCAAAGACAAAAATTGCTTTCTATTTTTGAAAATATGTTGAGAGGCGGCAGACATATCGTCAAAAATGGGAAGCACGCACATTTCGTTTCAAATGAATTCAAAACCATTTGAATTTTTTTTATTTTATATGGTATTTTCAGGAGATATTCAGCTTGTTGTTTCTTAAGGGAGCTAATCTGTTCTGATACTGTTAGTAATCTTTTAGCCCAGATTAATGCACTTTAAGTGAAAACGAAAAATTGCTATTTATCCTCAAAAAAAATGGCTTCTGTTGAATCTGTTTATTGAAAAATATGATCGGATTTCACAGCTGCTGATTCACTTATATTGGGAAAGATAGGTTATTACTTATTCTTTGTTTGCTTTTCAAATGAATCCGAAATGTATTTAGTTAATCTAATTCAAAAAATCAAAAAATCAAAAAATTTTCAAATATTTACAAAGCTCATTCATTAAGTATTTTTATTAGGACACCAATCTAACCACCCTTAATCTATAGGCATTTAAAATCAACCCCAAAAAGGTTATGATGTTTGAAAAGTTTTCTTCATCACATTCAAAGCAGACGCTGCCTGGGCTGACGACCTGGAATACATTGAAGTCAAACACTTTGTTTCAAGTTAGAATATTTAAAGTGGATCTTGTACCGAGAGAGGCAAAGCGCTATAATTTTTCTTTAATGCTGCTGTTTGCACTCCATTTTGCTCATTCGTGTCTTCTTAATGCCCCCATAAATCTGCTTTCCTACGGATTTCCTGCTTTTGAATATCTCCCGAGAGGTCAGGAGCTCTTCTGGCAGGATATGGTATGAAGCTGAGATCTCCGAAGTTTTACTCTCTAATACATCATAGCATTACACGTAATATATTGTATACAGTACCGGAAGCAGATTTTTTTAGCATGCAGTATCAATGCGTAAGAAAACCATAGAAGGTGAGACATAAATATTAGAAAGGCTGCTTGAATCTCCCAACGCGTTACAACACTGTCCTTTTGCAGGCTTGCGTAATAATCTTCTAAAGTTAGCATTTCAAATTATCAACATTTGTAAGCAAAATGTAGCTAACGAATTTCTGGACACTATATCTCAACATACAGTTGTTCATGATAGTGAGACGTTATGCTATAATGATTTGCGGGAACTATATTTATAAAATGTTTCATAAACGAATTAACATAATGCTCGAAAGTAGTGAGCAAAACTAATTTTGAACAATAAAGCCTGACTTTGTACTTCTATGCGGTCATTGAAGATTACAACATAGTCAGAAATTTGCACATTTTGAATGACGCGAAGTTAGTTCAGTATATTTTTTAAATTAAAAAATACATGTTCCGCTTATTTTATCCGATCAACGTCCGAAATCAAAAGAAAAGTAGGGTTATTTTCTTGTTTTGGTTTTGATTTTCGGTTGTGTTGCTGAATTGCGGATGCTGTGGTTGTTATGATTTTAAGATGATTCTATATAAATGAAAGCTGAATTCGAAAATCACTATGTCGTTTGATGGCGGCATCAGGGACCAAAAACATAATCCGACGTCGAGAGGTCATTTCCTTACCATACTGAGTGAGGTTGAGGAGGCCAATTTGCTGAAAGCTGAGTCAAAACCTACGTGCTCAACAGTACAGTAGAATAAAGTTTGGCTGTTTTGATATAATAACTGTAATTTTTTGGCACATCATCCACAAATATTAAACAATCTCACCACTCGCCTAAGCACTTTTATAAACCGGACATGTGTTTAGCTTCAATCTTCCCCTGAAGATGCCGGCATAGTTAGCGAAACACGTGCGTGTGTGATATGAGCTTCCGAGGCAGTTGAAACATTATCAAAAATGTTTCAGCCAATGTTATGTGGTCTGGATGCAAATGAACAACCACGTCGATTAATTGAAATATCTACGTACTTCCGATGGATTGTAGGTCTTTCTTGAGGTTTCCTTGTGGTTTGCTCCTAAATCCAAAATGAGTGAGTATTGTATTGTTGCCCAAGATCACTCTGATGTATGTTCTGACTTATCTCATTAGACAGTCGTTGTACTTCTGGTGTGCCATTTTGTCCCTTGTTTTGGATGTATTAACAATGCAAATGCATCATCTGTATTCTAGCCTTTCATATGCTTCACAATAAGTTGTTGTTTGTGAAACAAAAAAGTTTCCCTGGGAGCAATCAAGCATGTCACTTTCATTATGATTTGAGAATCTAATTTTATATATTTTGTACCTTAATAAAAACTACCGAAGCAGCCGAAACATTATGGTAGATATTTTATTCGATCGTATGTAGTTCTCAATAAGCCGCCAGTAAAAAATAAAATAAGCGCTAGGATGAGTTTTGGAAGTTAAATATATTATTAATGACTTATCCGTTTCCTCTCTGCTTTAGTTTTGAAAGATCTTTCTTTGCTTTTACTCACCGCTGACTTATACTGACGAAATTAACAAATTACATCAACATCAGAGGTAGCTACGTACTTCTACGTAGATTACGTTGAACCAGACTGCTTACATAAGTAAAAGTTGTAACACATTTCTTCCCACAAAGAAAGTTAGTTAACTACCTTAAACATCCCGAGCTATTCCGCGTATTAAAAAGTTTCTCCTTCTCTCATACCCCGTCGTACATAAAATGGTAATCTGAAACTTTTCACATTGGAATTGTAAATTATCATAAATGCATATTTTGGGCACCCCTTGGATGAGCTTCTCACGTATCAGGGCACATACATTAAGAAATGTAGTCAAATAGATTGACTCAGTAAATTCCACACTGTGAAACCGTTTTCTGTTCGAAAATATTTTCTTTTACGATCAGGTTAGCTGAAATTTCATGATTTCTTTATATATTATTTTTTATTTTGTTTGATTTTTTAAGATAACTCAGCCGCCAGTGAACCGATTTTTCAAAAACTAAAAAGTGTTTTAGCCCTGGTGACAGTAATTACATCAACATCTGAATAGTACTTTCCGGATTACAGTCACACCACATTAGTCTACAACATACAGACCGACAGATATACAGATAAAGAAACTAACAGAAATGATTGTGAATGTTTTTCTGATGTACATGTGATGATAAAATCAAGAAATCATAATATCTTGAGCTAGAAATTATCCGCAATGACGGCTATTTAGGTGGGTATTATGAATATTGTGCTAATTGTATAATCAGTGGTGTTAATACAACAACAAAATTATCATTATCCAGGTACATATTATGTTAAATTTCTATCCATTCCATGCCAGAACCGCACCGTAAAACTTACAGTGGCACAGATAGCATTTCGCAATGACCCATTATGCAAATTTATGGTAATAAATAGAAGAAACGGACCTCTTAAGTTTTTACTACAACGACCAACTGCTATGGCGAAATTTTTAAAGGTGCAATTCCAGCAGCCAATATAAATCTTTTTATGATTTTAGCGCAGCATCGGTGGAATACGAAGATTGGCTTATTACTTTCCTTTAGGAAACTGAGGGCTAGCAACTTTAAAAACAACTATTAACAAAGTTATCCTCAAGCGGAAGACTGGTGAGGATGCTTCTTCTTTTTGAACGTGTATCGAGTTCTGAGGAGCATAACTTTAGGCAGAAATATGTCATAGACGTACTTTAACGTTCCAACAGGGGTTAATTACGATATTATTTCTAGTCTACAGCACAGATAGAGTAACACATAACAAACTAGGGAGCATATTCTTCACGTGATGGTCCTTATGATACTATAGTGTATCCATAGCCAAGATAGAGTGAAAGAAACAAACTGAGGAGCAGGTTCTTCACGTCGTCCAGCAGAAGTTGGACAAGGTAGCGCATACCTCATAGACGTACTGTATCGTTCCATATAGGGGTTACCTTACCATACCATAGTGTATCCACAGTCAAGATACAGTGAAAGAAACAGACTCAGGACCATGGTCTTCACGGGGTCGCTCAGCAGCAGGTGGACAAGCTAGCACATACCTCATAGACGTACTATATCGTTCCATACAGGGGCTACCTTATCAAACTATAGTGTATCCACAGCCAAGATAGAGTGAAACAAACAAACTGAGGAGCATGTTCTTCACATGGTCGTCCAGCAGAAGTTGGACAAGGTAGCGCATACCTCATAGACGTACTATATCGTTCCATATAGGGGTTACCTTACCATACCATAGTGTATCCACAGTCAAGATAGAGTGATAGAAACAGACTCGGGACCATGGTCTTCACGGGGTCGCTCAGCATCAGGTGGGCAAGGTAACACATACCTCATAGACGTACTATATCGTTCCATACAGGGGCTACCTTATCATACTATAGTGTATCCACAGCAAGATAGAGTGAAATAAACAAAACTGAGGAGCATGTTCTTTACATGGTCATCCAGCAGAAGTTGGACAAGGTAGCGCATACCTCATAGACGTACTATATCGTTCCATATAGGGGTTACCTTACCATACCATAGTGTATCCACAGTCAAGATAGAGTGAAAGAAATAGACTCGGGACCATGGTCTTCACGGGGTCGCTCAGCAGCAGGTGGGCAAGGTAACACATACCTCATAGACGTACTATATCGTTCCATACAGGGGCTACCTTATCATACTATAGTGTATCCACAGCAAGATAGAGTGAAATAAACAAAACTGAGGAGCATGTTCTTTACATGGTCGTCCAGCAGAAGTTGGACAGGGTAGCGCATACCTCATAGACGTACTATATCGTTCCATATAGGGGTTACCTTACCATACCATAATGTATCCACAGTCAAGACGGAGTGAAAGAATCAGACTCGGGACCATGGTCTTCACGGGTCGCTCAGCAGCAGGTGGGCAAGGTAACACATACCTCATAGACGTACTATATCGTTTCATATAGAGGCTACCTTATCATACTATAGTGTATCCACAGCCAGGATAGAGTGAAATAAACAAACTGAGGAGCATGTTCTTCACATGGTCGTCCAGCAGAATTTGAACAAGGTAGCGCATACCTCATAGACGTACTATATCGTTCCATATAGGGGTTACTTTACGATACATAGTGTATCCACAGCCAAGATAGAGTGAATGAAACAGACTCTGGAGAAGAATCTTCACGTGATCGCTCAGCAGCAGGTGGATAAGGCAGGGCTTATTGGTTGATTTGTTATCGATCACTTTGGACGCCGCCGCCGACTACCTGAAGTAGCACAAGCATAGTCGCGTTAAGGCGTTTGCATCTTTGTTATTTTCATTCTTCGTAATTATAGTAGATATTTTTATTGTGAGTTGCTTTTTAAAAATGTCTTAGTACAGGTACCGCCGCCGAAACAGTAAACTAAATACGACTCTATGCTCTCTGCTAAGACATGCTTTAAACTCGTTAAATTTTATAGCCTAAATAATCCTCAGTACTTGTTAGAATCGGATGATTGTATAATACATTAGCCTCCAAAACACAGAAATGATATATTTATCATCAATAGCTGTGTTACAAATATTTTAAGGCTTCAATACATTTCAAAGGCTTCGAATATGTTTGAACATTAATTGTTTTACAAGTTGTATGGCATTTTACGTCGTGACGTTGTAACTTTTGTTGTAAATTTTGTTCCCCTGCTGTTTCAGCAAATACTACTACTATTCCAATTAAATAAGGAACATAAACAGCTCCAGTAGTGCTGTTAAAGCCGTCAATTAGATTGACTTCACATTCTACATCCCATGGTACTAGTTTATTGAAGATTTTAATAAAGATTTGTTGATTGACTTGTCAATAATTTCAATATTCTTTACATTTCGTTCCAAAAACTAAACGATTACATTCAAATCTTTATTTATAAACTTATATCATTGCGTGAAAGTTGCAGCGTCAACCTACTTGATAATATTTCTTTCATGGTTTTTTTAATCCGCATTTTTGGGCATAGTCGTGAAAACATCAAGTTGTTCAGAATTTTTATGTATGCGATATTTGATAGTGGGTCTATATGAAGGCATACGGAATATCGAGTTGATCTACTTTACTAAATGTATTAATCCAAAATTTGTTTTTTGGATTTATATAATACCCAGTCAACTATATAAGGTAACTAACGACAGGTTGAAGTACTACAGATATACAACTTTGTTTGTGATAAAAATTACATAACAATCATGTGGCTGATGTATCCACTGTAAACAGAAAATTTCAAAGTCTGACGAAGCTACTCAATAAAGCGAAATGTATCACTCATAAGAAATATAATAGCACAATATAATGTCCAGGCTAGTCTATGTTAAGTATATTCCCAGCACATCAACAGTCTTTGTTCGTGCGTACTCGAAGAATATAAATTGATATTCTTCGGAAGTAAACAACTTATGTCTTACTCCTGTTCATTTTCATTAGGCACTCAAAGAAATATTAGACTTTTTTCTCCTACGGGATATTAATGTTCTTTTCTTCTCGTCCGGAATGGTGAAATGTCATGGTGAACAAATTACTTCTTAATAAATAAGTCTTTCCCAATAGTACTTTATTCAACAGCATTCAATTTGTTTCTGATGTTCGATTAGGGACAAAAAATTACAGTGCCAAAAAAGATTTATCGCATCTGTCTGACAAATCACTGGAATTCACTAGAATAAATTATAGATCCCTTTGCCTGCCCTGCCTCAAATAGTAAGGGTAAATACCCTGAACAACTATATCATGTAAATATGCTACAAAATTGTTATGAAAGGCAAATAGCCTATCGCGCTTAATAAGCACTGCGCGAGGATAAATGTCTATTCATATTGACCTCCAAAACGCTGCAGACTGTAAATATCGGGGAACACTGTCCCTGGTAGCCCATTCCACAACGCCAAGGTTCTCTGAAAGAACGACTTTTAGGCTTTTTCGAAGCGTTGTAATCTCAACCTGATGAGGATGCGCCCGATGAACATCTTTTGTATTTGCTCTATTAGCGACTCTTTGAGTTATTATGCAAGACAGCTTGGTCGAACATCTGCCATAATAATATCTATAGAATCGGGATAGATCAACTGCCCTTCTTCCATGTTCCAGATTGTGTAGTTCGTTTGAGAGGTCAGGCGCATCCACTAGCCGTATTGCTCGCTTCTGGATTATGTCCAGAACCTCCAAGGAGTGCTTTGGGGCGCACCCCCATTCATGCGAGCAGTGCTCTAACGATGGTCTAAACTAGGCCTTGTATAGTAGCAGTAGCTATTCCGAAGAATATAATTTCCTGGAGCGAAAGAGAACCCCCAGCTTCTGGGACGTCCACCTTGCGAGGCCAGCAACATGATCGTGTCATGAAATGTCATTGTTGATGTTAATGCCCAGAAGCTTGATGGGGGGTGATTCAAGTTTTGAGATTTCCTCCATCTCCACGGCTGGCAGATCAGCTTGTTTTTGTCTGAGTCTTCTGCGCTTTAAGCAGAACTCCGATTTCATATCTCGATTCCACAATTCTTCCAATGTCCTCATTAATCGAAACTGTATGCTGCACTCTCGCCGGAATCTTGGTAGTGGTTCTATGCAGTAAATAAGGGAGCTATCATCAGCGAAGCTGTAGATAAGATTTGATGTTATATCCAACAGTCAAAGGAGCGTTCAAGAAAGGACTGATCTTTGAGGAACACCAGCATTGATGGTATAAGTACATTGAAAGCATACCCATCCACCACCCCAAATAAGGAGCGATCCCTCAGAAAACTATCTAGCCAGATGCTCAGACCTGGAGGCAGCACTGAAGCCGGAAACTTGATCAAAAGTCTTACCATATCAAAAGCCTTCGATATATCCAGCGCAACGACTCAAGAATATCCATAAAGCTCTATTGCTCTGCTCCACATGTATGAAGTTGGCCAGAAGATCTACCGTTGGTCTATACTTACTTTTCTTCAGACACTTCAAAAGCTGCACGTTAATAACAGTCTTCATGATGCAGAGCAGTATCACAGAATCTATAGTTGCCTGTAGTAACATCGATAATTGTTCAATTTTCAGACAGAATATACGTAACGGGCAATTTAATAATTTTGTATTTGGGTACGATAATTTATTACATTGCCCAGTCATTATGAGTGATGCGGTTATTTATATAGGCACTTTTATTAACTGATAGGCAACGTACGTATGGAATGATTCTCGCTGACTAATGTCTTGTTCTGCATAAAATAAATTGTGGAGAAGGTAATAAAGTAGGTACTGGTGAAATATCCAAACCGAAAAAATTCTATAGTCAGAGATTCCAGTGAGAGTAAGTGCAAGGATCACAAGACTAGGGACAAAGGCTTTAGTCAGTATAGCGCTGTAAAGTGGGATGTAAATCTGGTAGAACAGTTATCGTGAAGGAAAAAGACTGTGTAAGTCGAATCGCCACCACAGGGGAGCTCTTCTAATAAATAGAAACTCTAGAATTTGACATTTATGATATGTGAATGTGTTTTTGTTAGTACATACCACAGTACGTATTATTTGTATATCGCCACAAGTTTGTGACGATTCATGGGTCGATTTACAAGCTGTTTCAAGGTTTCATTGCTGTACGGAACCATAAGAAGCTGAGGCATGCTCGCTCTATCGACCCTAAACAGTTCAACGGCGGTAAAAAATCGACGTTGGACTTGAAACCATGAAGGAATATCTAAAAAATCTCAATTTTCCCTGATTCCAGTATTATCCATAATGTCCTGGAAGAGGAGTAATTTCTATAAAATCCGTCATATTGTCATATTCCTTTGGGAACACTTTAACTTGCCTGGACAATATAAATAAAGCCCAATTATTTACAATGCTCGAAACATATCATTATCTTATACAACTCTTAAGTCTATCAAAGTTGGCGTTCGTCTGACCAAAAGCAGGGCTCACAGAACCCACAGACTGGCAGCCCCATTGAAAACGGCGACGTACTCCAATAATCCTAACATCCGTAAACAGGGTAATGGACTAATAACCGCAAAGCATACAGCACTTCCCTGCATACACACGATGCGGCACAACGACGTTATTATCTTCAGTACCTATACTCCGACGTATTGTATCGCCGATAAACGTCAATTTGGCTTACCACCGGAATTGGCACATGCTGCTGCGGCTAGCCACTTCGAGGTTGAAACGCTTAGAAAGATTTTTATCTAGTGTCCTTAAGAGGAATGAGGCTTTGGCCTTCAATTTTTATTCCATTACGCTGAAGCAAGCGTTTACTAACATTACTTAACCACTAACACTGGTCTGTGAGACTACAAGTAATTTTGATTTTGGTTTTTGGGTGAAAAGTTATTTTAATCTTTCTCTACCTATACCATGATTATGGGTAAATTAGTTTAATCAACTTTCAATAGGCCTGTAGTATTCCAAGCATAAATGCAGCAGTTGTGCGGTTAATACTTAGATTCCAGAATTGCTTGACCTGTCAATTGCAATATATATTTGTGATTTTTTCGTAGTTGCATGTTTATCTTTAATCATGAAATATCTAAAATGTACTTATTGTCAAAAATGTGAAGTCAAAAGTTCCTTGATCCATAAGAAATTTGTTTTGAAGTTACAACTTAGTTACCTTATATAACATTATCAGTAAGGAATATGTACTCAACAGAACTCAATATATATTTCAAAAAATCAATAATAACAGTTTGATCTTTCCTCAGACATGCGAGCAGTACCCACACAGCTTTTGAGCCGGTAATGATGGTATAACGATTTCAGTAGTGCATTTTTTTGTTTTATAGTGATGGCTAGCTAGTGCACTGGACCCATATATTTGCACCAAAAACAAATGTAATATAAAAGACATCTAACTTAACTTTACGTTAATGCGAAGAAGATTTTCAGCACTTTTTTCTTCTGTGTGAAAGTACGAAATGTGGCAACACTGCCCCTACTTATATGTCCCGCAGTATGCAACGATATGAAATTCTGACAGTTCAACTCAAATAGCATCTGCAACACTTCTCTTTACGCCAACTTGTTTTTCCAGAATGGATCCTTGATCTGGCATAACCTTCGGCATTATGTATTATTCTTTACGAAAAACAATAGCAATTGTAAAAGCCAGATTGTGAGATGGCAAGAAAGGTAGAAAGAGGAGGGAACGCAGTGTTGCCACTTCGTGCGGCGTTCTGCTGATATACTAAGCATGGTTCAGCGGCAGAACTACCTCAAGGTCGATGTAAGTTTTGAGGTTTCTGTCGACTCACCTTTTGTCTTCCAGGAATTTCGGCTGTTTATAGACAGGAAGATGTTTACTTATGGTTTTTCCAATAAGATTATATCTCCAATTATTATTTATTTAAACAATTATGAAAACACTAAGTTCATTATATTTTTTCCTATGTTGCCAAACTTATTCCCTTCCTTATATAAAAAAGCCTCAAAATTCCCCTACAAATCGGAACTTGTAAGGTCTTCTTGGGTAAAGTATATAATTATATTCTAAGGTGAGGATAATAGATGCTATTCTAAACCGTCAATATGTGAGATAACATTTCTGCACTAAAAATTATTCTGGCTGCACAGCAATTTGTGTCTCCGCCCCCTCTACCTTCCCTATATTTACACAATAACTCATTCGACTGGTCTTTCTTTGCACCAAACATTGAATTGTCAGCCTTTGACCTGACCTAACAAAAAAGAAAATCAACCCGAAGCGCCAATCAGACCCAACATGCACACCTCACTGATCAAAAATCTTTTGTTAAGCTTGCTCCCCCGAAACAATTTGGGTTAGCGAGTCCCTTGAGGATACACAGAATGTTTCCTCCTCGCACCACTGTGAAAAAACTTGCGGCATACTCCCTATTACTCCTAGTAATCCCACTGGCTTTCTCGTCGGCCGCAAACAAAATCACAGCAGATCTGCATGGCTGATGTGACCAGCGTTGCCGTTACTTTGACGAATTCCAGAATAACAAAGTTAGAAAAATATATTTACAATATCCTAGCAAAGATCCTTGTCCACGCAGGGAAGCTGTACAGATTTACGATCCGACAACTGGAATGAGTTACTTTATGCCAAAACATCTCTCTTTATTGTCATATCTCCTTCTACGTCATTGTTAATGATATTATCTCATAGTACCATATCATTAAAGTCTTCCACTGGCTCTAATATAGAAGGGAATATCCGCAGATTAAATTAAGTGGGCCAAAAAACACAATAATAAATCACCTATTGATATTGTTATGCCGAAATGTCATTCAGAAATGCCAGTTTGAGGTTAGTTTCCCACCCAATTTGATTTTCATCAACTCAAGACTGAGAGAGCTAATAATTCCCTTTTTTCCGCAAAAATGGTATTGTTTTACTGAGAAGGATTTTCACCAACATGTTGGCAACTCCGCATCTTTATCCCTTCTGGGCAGCAAAACGAGCAAGATAGAAACGACCTGAGAGTTTTGTCCAGCTCTCGCAGGTAGTTAACCGTTAATTCATAATACGCGACACCGGCTTCTAGCGCAGTTTTTGACCAATTTAACAGTTGAATGCAAAAGCCCTACAGCCAATGCTTGCATTCAAGATGAACAATTTGTTCATAACCTGTTTTTATTTCCACTTGAATGCAGCATGCATTTGTTGTTGAAAGTCCCATTTGTCAGTGAGATCAGCCGCGGAAATGGAGAGCGGCCCTACGCCTCTTTCGATCAAGACAATTTTAATCATCCGAACTGCTTCCATTACTCACTAGTACAAGGCAAAGGTCAGACTGTCTATGAGACACTGCTCGCACATGGAGATTCAGATCAGTGCGCCCGATGGACAGACATAACCTCAAGAGTGACCTGCAGAGTCTGTAACATTGAAGAAAAGTGGTTGGTCTGTCCCTCTCCTATAGACATTACCATGGTAAATTTCGATCGGTACAACAGACACTGGACAGTCCAATGGGCGCATCCTCACCCGATCCAGGTTTCAGCACCTCGAATTAGCCTCTTCCAAAAGTAATTTCTTTGGAGAACGTCATCATTGTGAAATTGACTGTCAAGGATCTTCTCCCTGATAGTTACAATTCACAGCGCATTTGAAGGTCAATTGTGAATAGACATTTATCCATGTCCAGCACTGCGAGAGGTTACATAGAAGGAAAAGGAATATTAGAAAAAGGCTTTATATTAATGTAACTTTAAGTAGTTAGTTAAAATCACGTATGACTACTAAACGAATCTTACCAACATTGCGACTTTTTTCAAGTACGAATATTAAGCGACAATCAAATTGTGAAAATTACAATAACATTAATATTAAGTGATTAACTGTTTCTAGATTGAAGGTGGTTTGCTTCCAAATAAGAGCTTGGAATGCGTGAATAGAGAGTGATGCTCTGCGTTGTCGATTATTCCAAAATACAAGAAATAACCCATCGTCATACCACAAAAACAATGCTGTAATCTCAAGGTCACGATATTTCTGATTCAAGAAGAAACTATAAGGAAAGTTGATGATCATGAATCCATCTGCAGGTTTGGAGAACATACACAACCAGACTGGGTCGATGTATACTGGAAAATTGGAAACCGATCAAATATTCTGTCTTTTAAAGTTGAACCATGATTGTCTTTTCATTCCTTCAGTGGACTGTAACCCCGTCTGGTTGGATATGTACCTTCAAAACATGGTAACGTTTAATTAATGTTAATAATGCTAAAATGGGAATATGATATAATGAGCCGTTTCCATACATATTGAAAACGGTGTATATTGAGAGCTAATATCTCATTAACCCTCTATAGACCTGTGTACTCATAAAGCTGAAATATATCCAACAGAGATGTCCTCAAAATTCGTAAACGCCTCTCTACATATGTAATTTTATCCATTTAGATTAGGTTTATTATCTGACTGGCCATTCCGCGACGATATATTGCTCTAATTTAACCAAGTGCAGTTTAATCCTGCTGCCTCCATCGAACAGATAAGTTCCTCTTATCCTAAATTAACCTTATTAAATCTGTCAGCGTCGCTACAATACGCTTAGGTACTTATCTTATGAGGCCACGGTGATGCACAGTGTGTGGCTGTGTCTTCGTGCCCAATTACCTATGTTGAAGTTGATATTGATTGAGTATATTTGCGATCCTATAATAGTAATGACAAATATGCATCGACTTTTGACTGAACCAGACCCATTCATTTAAATTTATACAGGGTGAATATATTACTTTCTGCTCTATTTCTCCTGAACTGTCTAGGATCTAATTTTGTTAACATCCCATCATGAATCGACCTGATGTAAGGCATTCAGCAGCAACATTGATTGTCAAATCAACGCTGACAAAAAGCGCTCGATATATCTAGTGATTATTGTTGAAAATCTGACAAAACTTCGACGACTCTTTTCATCCATATCAAATTACAGTAATGGGCCATAAAAATTCAGATAATTTAATTTTATATAAGATGGCTCTAAAGTTGTATGCTTGGCAAAGCTGCATTTTGACCTATTGCTTAAAACACGTCTTCTGTATTTATTTTTATATATTTGGCAGAACAATCGGAGTGTTTATTCATGCATGGTAGCATTTTTGGTTCGTCTAGGAAATAATATAATAATTAGAATGTTTGCTTACCGTACGAAGAATTAAAAAAGTCATATAGCCATGAATCTCAAAATTGTTTGTTTGAAAACAGAATTGCAAGACTCACACGTGTGAGCAGAATGTAAGAGCACCAACGAAAAGTATGTATTAGTAGAAATATTGAAGTGCTTTCTAAAGGCCTGCGGCGCTACTAGAGAGAAATTTTAGTTGATGTAAAATAAATGATTTCCTTTGATACCAATAAATACAGTGCACGATCAAATACTTTGACTTTGACTTTGCTCTAACAACAGTTCGAATTCTAGATATAAATTTCCAGATTTATCATCCCGATCACTTGTTTCCATGCTATGCATATCATTGAGTGATCTTTGTATCAAAATATTAAATATTTTACTCTTGAAAATATATTTTTATTTATTAGGGGCGTACTGTGCAAAATTTCAGATGGAATAAAGGTATATTCCGGAAATTTATCATATCACACGTGACGTAAGACATACATTGAATCCACTACACATACCAATGTACCACAATTTATCAATTTATAGTTTTTTTAATTATATCTGTGGGCCTATACTACCAAAGTCAACACGTGTCTATTTGCAAGAAATAAACAGTTCATACGTAGCGTACAGGTTTAAAATTCAGATTTTTCAATGATTTATCTTGTGATAAACGATCAGAATCAATCAATAGAAAATCATCCGATTCCAACTATTCAAATATATATTGAGTTGGGGAAAAGTAATTTCGGGTTTTCCTAATATAGATGGCGTTGATGTTGTATATCTATAGTAATGTTTATTCAATGAAGCATGTTTAGAAGTTTAAAGTCTATAGAATATTATAGAGTACAAAGTAGCATCATTCCTTCACTGATTCAAAAATTATTGCGCTTTGACAATGGAGATTTCAGAAGGCCACTTCCGTCGCATTTTGCTTTTCTACTTCCGAAAAGGGAAAACTGCAGCGCAGGCTCATCGAAAATTGTGCAGTGTCTATGGTGATGAGTGCTTGAGCGAACGCCAGTGTCAGAATTGGTTTGCTCGATTTCGTTCCGGAAACTTCAATCTTAAAGATGAACTTCGCCCTGGTCAACCCTTGAAAAAGTCGATGAAATTCTTGAAAAAATCGAGATAGACCGACATACTTCATCTCATGACATTGCTATGGAACTAAGCATCGACCATAAAACAGTTTTGAATCATTTACATAAAAATGGATACAAAAATAAGCTCGATATTTGGGTTCCACACGAATTAATGTCGAAAAATTTAATGGACCGAGTTTCCATTTGTGAATCCCTGCTGAAACGAAACTAAATCAAGCTATTTTTGAAACAAATGATTACGGGAGATGAAAAATTGATCACGTACGACAATAATGTGCAAAAGAGATCATGGTTGAAGCCCGGAGAAGCTTCACAAACAGTTGCGAAGCCCGTATTGACACGAAGGAAGGCATTGCTGAGTGTTTGGTGGGATTGGAAGGGTATTGTTTATCATGAGCTGCTCGAACCTGGATAAACCATTAGTTCTACTGTCTACTGTCAACAACTAATGAGATTGCGGCAGGCGATTGAAAAAAAACGGCCAAAATTGATCAATAAGAAAGGCGTAGTCTTCCATCACGACAACGCTAGACCGCACATATCTCTAGTGACTCGTCAAAAATTGAGAGAGTTTGGCTAGGAAGTTTTGATGCGTCCACCGTATAGCCCCGACCTTGCCTCGTCGGACTTTCATTTGGTCCGGTCTCTGCAAAATTATCTTAATGGTATAAATCTGGATTCAAAAGAAGCGTGTGAGAATCACTTGGTTAAGTTTTTCGTCCAGAAACCTCAGAAGTTCTACAGTGTCGGAATTATGGTTTTGCCAGAAAAGTGGCAAAAGGTCATCGACCAGAACGGCACATATATCATTGATCAGTGTTCAAAACATATTAATTAATTTACCTTGATAAATATAAAAAAAAAACGGAATTACATTGTGCCAACCCAATAAATCACCCAAGCTAACTGAATAGTAGGTACTAATGAAAATACTTACATCACGAATTTGACAGGCGATATGTACTGCGCTTGTCATGTAAACCGGCTCGGTGTTCTATATTTTTTGACAATGCGCATCTGTCACTTAAAGCTGTATTCTAAAATGATTCCCATTTCACCAAGGTAAATAACAAAATGTCGTTTCTCATTATCCACGGTTACAAACACAAAGACCTCCGACAGTTAGCATGGTGAAAAGCAATGAATAAACAAAAAAGGGTTGCAAGGGTGCTAAATTCCAGATGTCTGGGGGAAATTCGGGAACAATATTTGTTAAGCCACAGAGAAGCGCATTTGCCGCCCTCCAAATCCCGATTCAAATATTTTATCTGTTATGTCAAAATACCAATCTGACATGCCCGAGGGGGAATTCATTGGAATTCAGTCAAAAGTTGGCTCACTTACAATAATTCGAAAACACATCAAATTCAAAGTATAATATGTGTGGAGTGAAATAAAGAATCTAGAATTGCCGAGAGCAATTAAAACATTTAGCTACTTGTTGAGCTGATCAATTCTGGTGTAATATGGAAGCTGCTGATAAAAAGATTGTGTAATTAACACACAGTTTCACAAATAAAACCCTTTTTTCACTATCTTCTTATCTGCATGATGGAAGAGTTTCATCAAGTGAGCTGCTGATATAATTTCATATGATTTCCATAATTTTCATTTGATTTTGGAAAAACTGTACCTCTGTATTCTAGGAAGTGACTTTCGTATCGTCCCGCTCAGTCATCTCAAGTTCTTAATTCCTGTACTAACAACCACCGATGATCCAACGCTGAAATAGCTGGTCAAAATAAGTAAGCATCGTTTAATGTCAATGAAAAAATGTTAACCAAAATTTTCGATGTAGCTGATTCCAAAAATTATCCAACACTAAGAAAAACAAAATAGCGGATACAGATTGATGAGTTGAAAAGAATATAAAGAAATCTATGCAAAGTAGTTTTAAAGAGTAAATTTTGATATTATATTTTCGTTATACTTACGGAAGTTGATGGAAATAATCAAAAAGCAAAATGGCAGTTCAAAAATGAGGAACCGGAGAATTGAATGCAATTCAGTTTTAAAGGGTTCTGTGAGATCATTGATTTAAAAAAATGGAATAGAATGGATTAAAATGTTACAAAAACATAATGGTTACTTCAAATGGTGAAAATTGTATAAATAACTTGAAGGGTTTTTTCGATATCTTGCCAATAAGAGGGGCAGATTGGGGTAACTATATCATCATCAATTTTATGATTAATACACCTTTACATACATAATCCAAATGTTAAAATCACAGGCCATTGTGAGCCTTATATTCTAAACACTCAGTTTGTATCCCGTATGTACTACCACCAACGTGAACTCTAGAATGTCAAAAGCATCACCATGATATTAAATGCATCCTTGAAAGATTGAACTCCAGAAATGCCCTCAAACATTGCGCGTAGAGCTGAACACCAGGTTTTTCCCAACCTTCTCAAAACCTCCTACCAGCAAGTTGTGTTCCTACTAAATGGATGATAAGTCTCGTGCGCTTACAAATAGCAGACTACATGGTATGCGTCTGTTCTGTATCATGCCCAAGGTTAAAGAGAGTATCTCAACCTACAGCTTCTGAGCTACCTTTATAAAAACATCATTATCAATCGCTGGTATGGCTCCTGAAGCATATATCTACAAGAGATAAATACCCCAGATCTGATCAGCACAGCAAAATAGCTCCATGGAGAGCTTCAAGTTGTTGAAGTCGAAATATCTGAAGCTTTCGATTATGGCATTATGGTCTTTTGATCGAACTTGCTTCATATGGGCTCCCATTAGGTCTGAGCCTATAGTGGGAAAGTTTTCTTAGAAATGGGATCCTCATTCTGAATGGCACACGAATATCATTTCGATGTAATCACCATAAACTCCAGCATTCCTCAGGGACGTATCAATTATCATTACTGAATTTCCTATACAAGAAAAGTCAAATGTGTCTAGAGTACTAAACACTACGAAACAAATTTAGGTGATTAAATTCCCAAAATTCCCAAGTTATTTCATTAACGGAAACTTGATACGGAGCTCTGCTTTTCTTTGTATAAAGCTAATTAAAAGCCTTTCATTAATTTATGACGGAAAAGTTTCGTGACTGGTCTTCTTCTTTAGTTTTGCTCAATTAGTATACAAACCGCGATTCAAACGTTTGTATTAAATATTCCAAACGAATTTCTTCTATACTCTTAACTCACTATCATTCCAGTCAACAAGCTTGAGATGAAATTGTGTAATTGGTACTCAAACTCTGTTTTGTGACGCGTTTCGATATGATCATCGTCAGACTGTTAAAACTGACAATCACAATAACAGAGTTTTATTCGTGAAACTTTGTTTGAATTACACAATTTTATCCAAAACTTGGAAGAGGCTCACCAAGTAAGAACATCTACAATCTACGTGATAGTCAACAAGTCAGCCAAAATGTTATTGATGCTCTTTCATTTATTATATATTATTTCTGTTAACGGCCAGGTATTACTCTAAAATAGATAAAAACAAATAGACGGAACATGCTTTTGAATATTTATGTTTCCTATGAAAACAGTGACTCACGAGCCCCTTTCAGAGTATGCATGTTCCCCTAAAATTTAATTCTCTGATCTACCCTAGTAGATGTAATTGTAACTTCTTCGATCGGCCTGTATATGAGAAATTTTTATAAACCATATTTAATGAAACAGCAATCTAATAGCATACCAATTTAATACAGATAATTCTAACGTAATATCTACAAAATGAATACAATATTCTATTTACCACCCTTCAACTCATCTAGCTCTCTCAAAGCGTACTCCCCAACACTGACTATACTGCCCAACTTCCTCAGTAAGCTAGACAGCTCAGTTCGATGGCCTCCCCATATGCTGCATTCCCTACTCAGCATGGTCATGCTTTCGGTCAATACCTGTAAAAGTATTCAGTACAAAAAGCTAGGAAGAATGAAGGTGTGAACCATTAATTTTGCCAGCATTCAGCAAACCATGAAGCAAAATTAAAAAGTTAGTCAATTCAATTAAACTTTTTGATTTTTTGTTTGACCTTATCCTAATGAATTCCTGGGTAGCCACGAAACCAACATCAATAATGCTGTCAAGTAGATGAACGCTGTACTTCTCAAGCAATGATATCAGGTAACAAATGCCGATTTTTTAAATGTTACATCATTGGGAATGAAATTTGAATAATTCTAACAAATATTGGAAAACATTAAACCCTTTTTATAAGGTGACAATATTTTCACGTTTCCGAAACATTCCATAAATCGTCATATTTTAAAGACATACTTCAATTGCGGCAATAGTTCTAAAATCCAACCAAATGACGACTTTCAAGAGTTCCTGAAAAACGTTGATGCAATTGGCCAACAATCTCGTAGATTTACTTCCTGACACGTACTATATACATTCGCCAGATATGACAAACAAGGTCGTCTTAATAATTACAAACGCTTAATACCTTAGTCCTTTCTGCCAGCGCAGAAAGTATTTCTTCATCCAATACTCTCCTGCACTGCTGAAAATTCTCTAAAACGTCGTCAAACTGCTTCTTCAGCTTCACTAGGGACGTTTCACTTACGTTGATCACTTCCAAGATAATTTTGAAATTCTTGAGGGCCAGGTTGTAGTTGTATTTCCTTTTTTCGTATTCCTGCCGGAGCTGCCTGGGTAAAAATGGAGGAAATTATGGAACTGTGAAATTCAATCAGAGCTGCGGAGATATCAACATCTTTTTCGTGGTAGAACCTGCAAAGCACCTTTTACGTATCCACGTATAGATGATGGAATTATCAAGGGTATACCTATTATAGACATGCAGGTTTCTTCATTAGTATAGCCTAGCGGTTTGAACGTAAAGAGCAATTTGGCAGCGCCACTCTGCGCCATACTTGAAGATAAATGTTGAGGGAATTTCTGTTATCGCCAAAATTTTGAATGATGAGTCTGTTTGATGTTTTATAACGTTTTCATCACGAATATCTATGTCCCTTTTTTGTATGTCTGTACGTTTTGCCTCTTTTGTATCACAGCATAATCTCAGTAACCGCTATACTAGTTTTGAAGAAATTGACGAAGCCGTATGGTGTGAGACGTTAGCAGGTAATGCTGTTATATTTGTAAAAATCGGTGCTGTGGAGGAGGATTTATTAGCACAAAAATTAAAACATTATGTACAATGGAAAATATACTCGCCTTTTTTTTTTTGATGATTTTCAAGCAATGGCTCACTTAAAATGTATAAAATATATACTATTATGTAATGAAATATCTGTTAAAACATATTCTATCGAGATTTTTTGAGAAGAACTTTTTTAACTTTTGCTTCTAAAATGAATTCATGCCACACTGTGTGAATGAATAACGGTAAGAAAATAAACCATTTTTTGTCGAGGAAAGTAATCAAGTGAAAGCAGTTTTTTTTATTTGTACTAGACTTCGGTTGGAGTCCTTTAATAAAGTATTATAGAAGATTACTTCAAAAATGAGGAAAATGAAATTCCTGGACGTTATTAGACCTGGCTATAGCTATACAGTAAGTGATATATTTACGATATTGACAAGTTTAGCACAAAATAATTTAGCTTCAGCTATTTTTCTAAAGTGGTTTCCGAGAGCGCTGACTTCAAAAATGGTCCCAAAAATGAGGAAATGGCGAACGCAAAATTGCAGATTTCTTATGCAGGTTGATTGAAAATGGACATAGATGCTTTGTACAAATTAGATTAAAATACTGAGATAGAGACAAAGGTGGTTGCTTAACACCGCGTGCCCCGCAACATCTATAGCAAGAATTGAAGGATTCTGACACCTTTTCTAATGCATTATAAAACGATACACTCCTTACAATAATCCTAATGTTTTAATTTTATAGGATCTACTAGGATAGATATAGGTAGCTCTTTATAAATTTTCAAACGATTCAATATGAAAATGATTATAGTAGTTTGTGAGAGCTCTAAAACATAGCAATGTCTTAGATAACTTGAAACAGCCTGCTATCAGAACATGGAAGTGGCCGTATTATAATTTTCAGAAACTAACTCAGTAACGTGCCCAATGAAATATACCTAAAACCATCTTCAGTGAACAAATTTCAAAAATGGAACTTTTGGCCAGGTCTTTCGTAATTACATCTACTGAGCACCGAAGTTGACTTCATTTTTCATCGTCATCAGTCTCACCTGATCTTCTCGTGCCCATTCAAACAGACAAACACCTTCGCCCGGATCTCCTCGAGCAACTCCAGTCCAGGACTGCGGCACAGGTTGCTCAGCGCATCAGAGACCGCCTGGTTGACGTAGTTCTCCTTGACGGCGAAGCTGTTCAGCATCAACACCAGCCGATTGGCCGATCGAACGTCCAGCATCACGCACTCGGTGTGCTGCAGCACGTGCTCCAGCACCGTCTCCAGCAGGTCGTACGACTCGCAGCGTGCCTTCAGCTGGTTCGACACCGCTGACTCCTCCACCTGCACGTTTGCCAGATGGATCTTCACCTCGTCGTGCGCATCTTCGCTGTACAACTTCAATGTCTTCGTTATCTCCAACTCCTTGAACAGAATGTAGTTGTTATCATTGGAAATGCTTATGTCATCGTATATCATCATCATGTTGCCGGCGTCACTAGGTCGGCTGCTGCTGCTCTAGAAGGCTCAAATCAAACCATCGGTACTGCTCGCGTCTATGGCGATGTACCTCGGGTATTCCTTCATACCTCCTCATCCTATCACATCGATGAAACGTAGCTGATCTGGCACAACTCCATAGATATTATCATGGCAAATGTTCGACCAAGCTATCTCGCATAATAACACCAAGAGTCGCCAGTACATCAAATACAAGAGGAGCCCAGCGGTTGCCTCCTCACAAGGTCGAACTTACAATGCCTCGAACAAGCCTCTTCTAAAAAGTCGGTGCTTTGGAAAACCACGGCGTTGTGAAATGAGCAAACGGGGACTTTCTTCTCCGATGGTTAAAATCTACAGCCCTTCAAGGTCAATATGAATACGCTGTGACACCAACTCAGTGTGGCCGGCGTGAAACAATATTACGTCGTAAGATGCATTCCTGAAGTGAACGTTTAATAATTCATTGTGCCGTGCGGGAGCTTAGTATTTATTTAACCTTTGAGAATTTCGAGTGATTTGGCGATCTGTTAGCAAGATTTAATTATTCGAGTCGCAGTCGATTAATCTGCCAGTCTGTTAGTCTGTCTGTCGGCATTTTCCACCGATCCAATAGAGGTACATGTGAGAATCAATATTAGCCCCATTGTGTACTCCTAAGAACTATTGAAATCTTAGCTGTGAAGACAATTAATTATATCTGTCTTTTAAGTATATTTCTTTAGAATCAGTATTATAAGCGAAAATATACGTTTATTGGTTCAAATAAACCATAAGTTTCTCATCAACTAAATTGTCTTAGAGTGTTAACAGAAGTTCCTGTCACGAGTGTATCGTTACAAAAATATCGCAATTCTTAAATTGAAAATTACTTTTTATTTGCGTCTTATATTCGGAAGTGATTTACTGATGTACTTTATAAAAGTACTCCAGCCGAAGTCAAGTCAGAAGAGCCTCAGCATAACTATTTTGCATTCTTACCAACTTTTGTTTAGTTATTTATTACGGTGATCGATGTAAATAAAATTCCGAACGTCGGGACAAACAATTTTTCATTTCAGGCTATTTAAGACATTTGATGCGAAAATTAGAATAGTTTATCCCATATCTTGATAGAATCTACAATGACGATGTTCATTTTTACTTTACTGTTGCATTGAATTGTTGCAATCATTGTTAAACAAAATATGTAAATTGACAAGTTTTCTAGTCAAGAGATTTCGTCCAAACAGTCGAACAAGTTGGCAAGCACACAAAACCGTTAACAAAAATTTAACCTTGCAAGCTTGGTGTGTTCCAACAGAACCTAGATCCAAATTATAACTTTGCTCTTCTTCCTTTTTTCTCCCCTTTTTCTCTTGATGTTGCCTAGGTCTTCAGTTAGCATATCTGACAGACTTACAAACTAGCAGTTCTCACTGAAATGTACCAGCCATGTTGAAAGGAAATCAAGTAAGGTCTGTTAAACGGCTGCAAACTCCAACACTGACATAAAATATTTTCATATATTCTTTATCGTTTTTCTATGCTTAGAACCTTTTTCACCTTCTATGGCTGTTCACAGATCGTTACTAATTTTGAGACTCATCACATGTTAGTATTAGTGATTGATTCGCACATATAACGAAAAATTACCTTATATTCTTTTTCTTCTAAAGGATCGTCAATTTCTTCGATATGCTTTACTACCTGCTGCTTCAATAATAAATTTAGACTATTGGTTTGCGCGAAAGTTATTTCAGAGGTCAGCATTTTATAAAAAACTATATTTGTCACTTTTGACCATTTGACACTAAATTAAAATCTGTCATTTAGATTTGAAGTTTCAAGTCATGGATTTTACACGTTCAAGTATACAGTGTGATAAGAAAAGTCCCTGGAATTTTATCCATAACATGCTACGTTTATAGAGTTCTTGAGCAGCTATTTCATAACATCAAATGGCAAAATCATTCAAGCACCGCACTGCAAGCGCTGGAATGAAGTTTACCCAACAAACTGATATCAAAGTGTAACTTTGATGACGGAAGTACACATTAAACAGAAGAAATGATCTTGGTGGGTGAGTTGTCTTTGAAAAAACGTTTGAAAAGCACTTTAAGATCCTTTCAGCCGCTAGAAACCCCTTGGAGCGGTAAAATATAAATAGAGCTCAAGCAGCAGTTCAAATTACTTGGCTGAAATAAAACCGTGAGAGCGAATTAATTTAAAGGCCCAATTTGTTTACTTATTATGGCAGTTTAATGATGCCAAGGTTTACTGAAGGGTGATGAATACAGGAAGCAAATATTTAAGGCGCTCGAGTTTTGTTATAATACATTGTCTTTTCGATTTGTGTTGTGTAAATGGAACAAGAAATTACATAGATAAAAAAAATAAAATTACTAGCCAACAATTCTAATCTCATTGATCTATGGTGACAGAGAACAATGATGATTACATTTCATATAGACAAATTATCCCATCTTTCCCATGAAATTATTATTGTCTTTGTGTAGGATAGAAACTAGCTTTCATTTCACTCCTTTCCCAAATATTGTTCACTGAGTGCAGGTTATAGTGTTTTCTAATCAGTTAGCTTTCATTTATTTGGATTCTACACTTGATAGGTAACCAATGTGAATTTTTGTTTATCAACGTTTTTCAGATGTGCTTGGTCTAAAAAAAAAACTTATATATGTTTCGTTTTGAATACTGTTCTTATATTGAACTGTTTGATAATGGATCGTCTTTCAGATAAACCATGCACATATATCCAAACACAATATATCTGATATTAAGTGTATGCTCTACACTATACTTCAGACTTGCTATAGACATGCATGTTTCGCCTTTAGCCTAGACTCGTCCGTATAATATCGCGGTCTAATTTTAGAGAGCAATCGGGTATGGTATATACGTAACCCAGTTAAGGGTGTGATAGCAACATCATCACTCATCTCCAAGCGTCGCGCACTATGGCGCTGCCTATTGGCAATATAGCTATCAGTATTTAAGCCACTGACCTATATATACATGTGTCATCTATTTTATATCTTTCTATTGTATATCAAAATATTTATTTGTTACAGAAAATCACATAGTGCGAAAGACGCATTCGCACTTGCGGCAACTGTGGGACCCAAATTTCGAGGACGCAATGAGGGTAGAAGCTGTCACGGGTACGGAGAACAACACTGTTACCAATATGACGGTGCAGCTTGGAGCTACGGCGTACATGCATTGTCATGTCAGAAGTTCGGAAAGGGAACTCGGTGGATCCGGGGTAAGTTTGGGAGTTTGTACAATAAATAATTTATGCATGTAACTTCTTAGACTTAATCTGTGATTATCTCTTGGATTCATTTTTTATCCTGATTGTGAAATAATACCTCACTGACGGCTCGTATTTTGGAGCCAAAGGCCAGGACCTGATCACACTCCCTCCCCCCTCACACCCCCACCACAACCGATCTACTATACTTCAATTTAGGATTTTTATTCTTTTCAGGTTTTTCCATCAATTCTTACTAATGCCGTATGTAGATACTGAATCTATGAAATTAAATAACTAACCAAAATTAAATTGAAATACTCTTGTCTCTTGTTACAGAACGAGAAGGAATTTAAAAAAAAATAATTGAATATTTTGAATGAAAGCGAAAACGACCGATTGATCGACAACAACCGACACGGGTTCTCGTGATGAATATTTCATAAAACATCAAGAGATGATGACATCGGGATGGAAATGTTTCGCGACTGCATTATATTCCCACGTCATTCAATGGGAATAAGTATTTGAATAAGATTTTTCAGCTGTTGGCCCTTTGAATTTCAATAAATTGAGATATTTGATGATTAAAAATGTTCAAAGATTTCGAAGATTCAGCTGGACGAACATTCATGAAATCTGATGATACTATTCAATAAGCTGCACTATATGCTCACATGAAATACAGATCCAACCTACTTGACACTTCTTCCTTACGCACTTTTGTAATAATTATTGTAATTATTCATTATCCTTATTCAGTTTGAATACGGTAATGCAGTTGTTGAAACAGAGGCAAGACAACAGCCCTGAATTAACTTTGGCAACCTGATAAAAACCAGGAGCTTAAATTTATACTTACTTCTAATGCGACATGCGATCGTTCAGTATGGTTTGAACAGTAGAACGGGATGCGTAGCGCGTTGTTATATAGAACGTTACTTCTGTATTACCATATTGCTACTGTATTAATCTGTCACAAAGTATTACTGGGGTTGAGTCTTTTAGAATGTGTTCTACCAATACCGGATCTTTCTTAGATCTCACCCTCAAGACTCCTCACCTACCAACCCCCATTGTTCACCCTACCGAAATCAAATTGGAAAATGATTAGATGCCACGAACACACGAAGTAAAAAAGACAGAATTGAGTAACATGATTTTTCGTCATGTAAAGGTCATGAAACAAGAAGACACAATATCTCAAATTCAAAATTTTTCGCGCTAAAGTTACTTCCTCACCAATTAGCGTAGAAAGTAAAACAGAAAATGATAATTAGTTCCAATAATTGTCTTTCCCTCACCCTGAATGTCCCTCATTAATAGGCCACCCCTATACCGACGAGATGGCCAAATTCACAACGACCGCATTATTTACATCAATACTACGTTAACGCTTATTGCACATCCAGAACAGAACATAGTTCTCTATTTGAGAGGCTCGAGCGTGTCCGTAACTCTTCAAGACAAACGACATGCATTTGTTTACCGAGGAGAGTGAGTCGCATGTGGACACTGGCCCAGTTCCGAGCCCGATACAGATCGTAAACATGAACATTTAATACATGGCGCAAGTATAAAGTTTTTGGAAGCCGAACTTGCCACTATATTTATTGGGAAGTTTGATATGACGAGCTTCTGAAGCATCTCGAAAGTTCGTAATGTAGTGTTGATTGAATTCCATTCATCTTATGTGCTCCTCTTAGTTCATTTTCCTTGCCAACGTAAAATCTATTACTCACAGAACGGTGATATGTCTTAAAGTTATACATTTGAATAAGGTCTTTGACTTTTATCATACCTTGCCTGAAGTAATATTATTCTACGTCGTAATTTACATTGTAACAAATTATTATAATTGATCATAGAGTATGGTGAATTTGGATCTGGTCGCGGTAACAAAATAATTTCAGTGTAAATCGTTTCTTGTGGTATCTTTGTGAGCTTGCAACTGCATACGTATCACATGTTAGTGAGGCTGATCAGATGAATCAAGAACTATTATGCGGATGGGACTTGAACCCATGTCTCAAGCATTCCGTGCTGACACCGTAGCCGCTTGGCTACCGTACTGCGATGTTCAGACGATCTAACTAGATCGTTCGAGTTCGGTTGGGAAAAAATGGGGTTTTTATTATTTCCTGTATATTTACAGAGTTGTGGATGCTAATTTATCCCATTGGTCAACATACTTTTCCCACATGGTGGAACCTCAAGTCATCGCATAACGGAAGTACATATGCTCGCATGAATGGCTAGAGAGCTACTTACCTGGTTGGTGTGTTCTCCAAATGGTACGCGACTTGGGAAAAGTACAGATAGAACGTACCATATCAGGCGCAGTGCGATGGCCAAGCAATCAAGGCGCGGAATGCTAGGGATCCGGGTTTGAGTCCCGTCAGCACTGAAAAATTGCCTCTATTTTTCTTACTCCAAAATTGTGTGTTTGATCTGCTTTTCTAACGATTGATCTGTTCTGCTTCACTATAACCGCCTCCAGCCCCTTACATATCCCTAAACTGGAACTGGAACTTTCACAAAACCTTTTATCAATCAAATTCAAATTTTATTTCACCAAAGGACAAGAGAAGATTGCATATGGTATGTCAGTGCGTAGAGACATGTAAGTACTCTTATATGCTCAATGCTTTGGTGTGCATCTATTCGACAAATACTCATTTCCAAATGTAAGTTGTCTCACAGCTTCTTATGCAGCGTGTAACTTGGTCAATTATAAAGATAAAAACAAACCGCAAAAAAAGTTGTCAAAATTGATTAACTGATCATCACGAGATTGTATTGGGCGCTGAGGAAAATTATTGATTTATTATATTGTAAATCTTATTTACATTCAATAATTCGAATGTGATAAAATAATATAGACAACGCTAGCTTGTGGTTAAATATATCCAGCGAAAATACCAATATTATGAAAACCATGTAAATTTTTTATGGCTAAGCCTCAGATCTAAAATATAATATACTAGCTAAATGGACGTTGACCCTTTCTAAAATATTTGAGCGATGCAAAACATGCCCTTTACGCCTAAAAATGATAAATACAAAACATTATCAAAGTTTTGGTCATTCTGGTAAGTATTTTTGTAGCGGAGCAGCACTGCTCCAATTAAATTATATGCAGTGCAGAAAATATGGAAAACTATAACGTCATAGCAGCCGACATATCATCATGAAATTTCTAAGGTAGCCTACATATCTTGAATTCAAAAATGACTTTAATCTTCATAATAAGAGAAGGATTTTGCTCAATAGTCCTAACATGAATTCATTCACCCTAAATAGTGAATTATAAAAGTATAGTTGATGGAAATTAGTCGGAAATGTACTGACAGGCAGACTACGAAACAGTCAGAAAGTTTGAGATTGTATCACTAAGTCTACATATTTCATTCAATGAATTATTCACAGTAACCGTAATATCAGATTTCCCCAATAATCCTTCAATACATGAATAGCACAATTTCTCTATTATGAAAAATAATCCAGTATGGAAATAATTGCAAGCGATTAAAACAGCAATGTTGATGTGATTGTCTTTGATGGCGTGTAAAACAAACACAATATGTCCATATCACTATGCTATACAATTTTATTTTGTATAAGGAATAATAGCATTCAATGATTAAAACTGTTTTATTCCATTTACGTATTTAACTTTAACGTATTTTGGAGTCGGAATAAACTTAGAAACAGGTTGAGTGTAAGCAAAAGTACCCAATCTGTTCGGAATAATGAGAAAATGGAGTTTTGCCCCAAACCGACAGACCGACAGACCGACAGACCGACAGACCGTCAGACCGACAGACCGACAGACCGACAGACCGACAGACCGACAGACCGACAGACCGACAGACCGACAGACCGACAGACCGACAGACCGACAGACCGACAGACCGACAGACCGACAGACCGACAGACCGACAGACCGACAGACCGACAGACCGACAGACCGACAGACCGACAGACCGACAGACCGACAGACCGACAGACCGACAGACCGACAGACCGACAGACCGACAGACCGACAGGCCGACAGGCCGACAGACCGACAGACCGACAGACCGACAGACCGACAGACCGACAGACCGACAGACCGACAGACCGACAGACCGACAGACCGACAGACCGACAGACCGACAGACCGACAGACCGACAGACCGACAGACCGACAGACCGACAGACCGACATACCGACAGACCGACAGACCGACAGACCGACAGACCGACAGACTGACAGACCGGCATACCGACAGACCGACAGACCGACAGACCGGCAGACCGGCAGACAGGCAAACCGACAGACCGACAAACCGACAGAATGCTTATCCATGAGCACTAACAGGTTTCAAAATGAAAGTTACTTCAATTGTGTTACATACTCTAATATAAAGACGGCACCAACTACGGGCTATTGCTTTGCATATAAACTTGCAACTAATCTAAGCTTTCATTGTTCCACAATCTCTACCGTGAGCTCATTGCAGATGTTCCCTCATGAGTTGAAGTTCTAGCAGTAGCATCTTAGTATAAATTTAATGCATGCAACTCCCGAGATTCATATCTCGGCACCAGTCCTTACGCCTGATTTACAGGCTTTAATAAAATGACTGCGACTTGCAGGGGAACAATGAAACAATATTTTATAGTAGTTTAATTTCGAGCAGGTCAGGTCGCTCGACTGGAAATAATGAACATATTGTCAGAGGCACCCCCGCAATGTTTGACCTTCTCGATTTACTTCCTGCAGATAAGCGGGTGATATATTTTATAAAGACCTTATAACTCATCAAACTCGGCTGGCATGGCGATAAAGATGAATAGAATTGAAAAAAGCTTGACCTGTCTGAAACCATATCCTTGGAAGAATCTCACAATGCTACAGGTTTTGAGAATCACAGACTTTTGGTAGGTTTTGTGTAACTTTTCGTTCAGCTCTAATTGTTTTATGTGTGGTGTGAGTGTGGTTGGTGTGAAACCCGGGACTGACACAATCTGGGAGATGATTGCTTTTTCTTGTTTCCAGAATGGTTTAATTTCTATTTCAACAAAGACGAGATTTATTTGTCATAAATAATTCTTCATTCTGCAAGTAATCCAGAATGATTGCATATGATATCGTGATGATAACTGTCCCTGAAATATTTCCAAAATAGAATTGAAGATAGTATCATTGCAGGGTGATATGTTTTGCTTATATCGATTTTTTACATGTGAGGACATGCCAATATTTTGGAGAAACATTGATTATCAACAGGAGCGGAAAAATCTGAAGTATATTCAAATAATATTCTTCTATTTTCCAAAATAAATTCAGAAGAAGAGAAAAAACATCTGACCCTAAAACACTAGAGGGAAGTGTCGTAATCGAATTTGATATAATACTTAACTTTATGAGGCGTGTCACTCATTTCCCTAGATCAGTCTCTGTCTGTCGGTTTGTCGGTCTTTCTGTAGTCGGTTGGCTTTCTTGTCACAGCTTAATCTCAATAACTGCTTCACCGGCTGATGGTTACAAGATATGCTTATCCATCGATTTACCAGGCAAGTGCTGATTATAAAAATCTTCACCTGTATAAGTCATGCTGAATTCTTGGTAAGTTTCCAGACACTAAAGGCTCGCCCTTAACCGCAGCAAGAGCATTTATATGTATAAGCGTTGGTGGTATTTCCAACCCGTTCCGGTTTACGTAATAAAAATGTGAAATTTATACCGAATAAGGTAGGAGCAAAAAGTATTGAAAATTCGGTTCAGTAATACCAGCAATTTGTTGGAATCGAAATCCAGATGTATCTTAGAGCTATAGAGGTGAGCCAAAACGCACGTAAGTTAGTAATGTGCAAAGCTAGGCATTGGAAATTCACGAGCTGTACCTGAGAAAGGGTTTTTCATCGAGCTTGAAGCAAGGGTTGCATCCTAAGTTGATGATTCAATAACAGATGTGATAGTGTCTAGATAAGCAGCCTCTTACTTGTCCAAACTATTAATTAGAAACATCATGTTACTACTAATCGAGCTCCACCAACGTTTCGGCTGCTCCAAAGTACAAGAAATTAAACAAATGAATCTCTGAAAATTGTAATGACTTTGAGGTTACAGCTTAATAGGGAATATCACGGAAAACCCGAAAATATGTAGAGTCATTTGTATTTTTGAGAAGCCTAAAATCATGGACGGGGCATTTTACTCTTGAAACATAAAGCAACCTGTTTAAAAACTTTGGTTCATTTGTAGATTTGGGGAACAATGGCTAGATTTTTGTTTGAAGCATACCACAGACTCCCAAGGACTCCATAAGAAAATCTTGTTTAGACTTCATGAAGGCAAATTCTTTACCTTTCTTTAAAAATGGTTTTTTGTGTAGTATTGAATCTTCCTCCTGTATTAATTTTTACTAATCAATGTTTAGACTTACTTGTATGAATTTTACGAGTATATTATTTGATTCAACAAATGATAGGCCGTGAATACTCCGAAATGTAACATTTGTCGCACAGAGGTTATTTTATGTATTCAATTTTTGGCATCAAATTCACAACAAAGATCTCGTGCCACACAAAACCGACATAACCCTTTTGTTCATTGTTTTCCTACTGACTGCTAATTGAAACCACATACGGTTGACTGAAATATCTTAACCAAAGTATCGACTGTCATGGCAGCTCTTTTTCATGGTAAAAAATGAAAAAAATAGACAGGCTGCTGTATGTTTAGTATAATGAACCAGAAGGAAAACAACAGTATAAGAAGTTGCATTAGGTTGTCTTTCCATTCGGATCTCCCCATAAGAGTGCTACTCATCTCATCGACGCTTTCTCTACCCCACTCAACTTGATTCAGTCTATGCATTCAATATAAGTTCTTAACGGGAAACATCTTTTCAATCTACTTGACATCATTATTTGGTCAAAAAACTAATACAGGTATTTAGGTATGTCAGACGGCACATCCAGATAGCTTCTCACCCCCCCCCCCCCGCGCGGCTCATCCTGATGTAATAAAAACTAGTAGTAGGTACCGAACGCAAATAATCTGAATAAATCGACGGACGGGGAAAACCACTTACTGAAAATGGGTCCCTCTGGATGAGAGAGGGAGGTTATAAGAAGGAGACGAGATTCCAAAATAAAAATATAGGTTTAATTGAAATCAATACTCCCGGCTGCGCTCGCAAGGCGGACTGTTCTAAAATGTATGCAAATGTGGAATCTGGTGAGAAATATTTATTATGGAAATGTGACAGCTAAATTTCTCACAGTAAATTACGGTTTGTTGATCAAAAACGTGGTTATCGATCAACTTCTATTCCAAGTGAGAGGTTGGGCTTGAAACTGAAGCTGCGGGAGGATAAATTCCTATTTACTTTGACATCAAACCGTTGTAAATTGTAACCAAAGGGAAGCAATCTTCCTGGGAGACCGCCTCCCCCCTACCAACTGGACGAGTCTTGTTGGAAATTCAATCTAGTGTGGATACTCATGAAGGCTTTCTAGTATTTGTTGTAGTGATGGTTTTCGGTCTGATTAAGCAAACTCACTCGGTCCAACAGTTGCTATGGTAAAATCTACAGAATGTGGACATATCACACATTTTTCTTCGACGTTCCAGACTGTAGAGTTCTTTTGTAATGTCGGAGGCGTATTGCTTGTTTTGGGATTATGCGCGCATCCCCTCACATGAAAGCAGTTTGCCAGCGATGGCCTGATCTGAGCGTTGTGGAGTAGTAGTAGCTGTCCCAGTAAACACAATTTTCTGGGGGTGGAAAAACAAGTCCAGCAGCATAATCGACTTTTATCAAAGGGTTGTTGTGAGTCTTCTATGCTCTAACAGACTTCCCATTCGACAATTATTTCAAAATCTTAATCACTCTCAATGCTCCCTCTGCTGAAATAAGACCTCGCAGGATGCAAGAAGTTTGTTCACTACCATGAAGGGCATAGATGTGCTTAAATCTGTGAAGCTGAATTTAGGATTACATATTGTTTCCAACAATTTGTTGGAGTACAGCAAGAAGAGTGTTGGAGAAAGGACGCAACCCTGAGGAGCACTAACGATAATGGTGAATTCATTGGAAGCATACCCTCCCACCACCCCAAATAAGGAGAGGACCCTTAAGAACTATGCAACCACTGGCACAGACTCGATGGCAGACCATCGGCTGCAAGCTAGGCACACCCTATCGAAAACTTCCGATATATGGAAGGCGACGACTCAATGAAGCTCAATAATTGCTCTGCTCTAAATGTACGTGATGCAGGTCAGATCTTCCGTGAATATGCTTGCGTAAGCCATATTGCCGATCATTGATGACTCACACTGCTTAAGTTAAACTTCACTAGCGTTTTGATGTAGGGAATAAACAATTTATTTTGACCAAAAAATAATGTTTTTTCACGTTTCGTGTTAGTTAGCCACTTCTTTCTGGTTGTGGGCTGGTATAGCAACCCTCGCCCCCTAAGATCCGCCACTGGTCACGCCCCACGGTTTCCTATAAAAAATTGTTGCAGTATTGATCGCCTAGTCTACCTCTTTGTCCTCATCGATACATGTTCTTCGAATGAGTAAGTTTCTAATGCTGGCGTGTATACAAGTTATTAAAAATCTACGACACGCCATATTTGCATCGTTATCTAACGTAAGGTAATGCGATACTTTTTGAAAACTAAACCGTAAGTTGCTGTTGGGCCCATCAAGGGCTTTTTAAGCATACATAATTAAAAGCCGTTTTTATTACAGTCGTACTAGATTTAGTACAATTCCAGCTTCTTTAGTACGCTAGTAGATTTGTCATTTTTAGTACAATTTGATGTTGGAAACGACAAAGAATTGTTTATCTGCCCGGAAGTTAGTGGGGAGGGTGGGTTTAAAGGCGCCCCAAGACTTTTAGTGTAGTAGACTTTTAGGTCTTGCCCTACAGGTTTTTCTTACTAGTTTTTTCAAGATATTTTTTTTAATTGGAACACAAACCTTCGCCAATAAAAATCTCATTTTGTGTAACTTGATTCGATTAATACTCGAATAATCGTCAGACTGTCAGAATTAAATCTAACAGTCCGAAGATGATTTAAAGATTGAATTAAAATGCGTCACACAATGATAAAGCTATAACTGTGTAACTTTGTGTTCACGAGTACACATTATTTATCTGAATGATGGAAGTGTTTCACCAAGTAAGAGTATCTACAAACTAAATTTTTTTTGCTCTCTAGGTTTTTCAAGTGGTGCCCGATTTCCCCCTCCAGGACAGATTGTTCCCTCGAACTCATAATGACGTGTTTGCCCACCTTTAGAATTTGGTACAATCAGACCGATTCTTCTGTAAATTTTATTCAGAATCAAAGTAGCTCACTGGCGCTGATCCTGAAAACTACTGTACATACTGGAATGAAGTGTTTTCAATTCTAAAGATCATATTCTAATGAGGGATCTTAGCATATTCTTGTCTGTGGTTTGTAACCTTGGAAAGTGGTTTTCCAATGTTGAATACCACTGGTACTAATACGCGTCTACCATTTTCTATAGCATTCACCTAAAACCTACATTTAACACCACAATGGCAGTAGTTAGAATTATAATTGTATGAATAGATGAGTTTTAAAGTTCTAATTGTATAGTAAATAAAAAAGATTACGTGGACCAAATTATCAAACAGATCCTACTTAAAACTTCGTACTAATAGTTAGAAATATGCACTACTGACTGCATTTCCTTTAGCATGAACTTGAGGCAGAAGATGACTCACAAAAAGTAGAATGAGTACGCGTATCTCCCAACGGATGGCGACGCTGCCCTTTTACAGGCTCAGGTTATAGTTTAGTGAAAAAATTAGCATTTCAAATATTCGAATTCTAAACAATATCAAGATATTTCATCATACAGTTGCTCATGATATGGTGGGACGTTATGCTAAAGTGATCTTACGAAATCCGCAAACATTTATGAAATGAATATATTGGAAAAAATTAGTTGTACACAATAAGCTTCAAAGTCATCATTTATCTGTTGCATATATTTGCTTGTCACTTACACATTTCATTACAACTGTCATCCTGAAAATTGCGATTCTTCATCCTATTCAAAATATTATAGCACCAGCATTTTTGAAATAAACTGTTTATTTGTCATCACTATCGAAAACTGGAATCATACTATCGTACAAAGTCTGGTCGGGAGCGGCTTGCTTTCGAAATTTCGACATTGAAGCGTCTATTATCTAACTTCAGTTTGTAAATATATCCAGATTTAAATCAATAGAGAGATTTTGTCTAAATACGAGTTTAGAACTGCTGAATGTGTCCACCTCCAAAACGAAGAACTGTATATAATAGCTTTAGATTGATTGTGTTGAATGAATTCTGACAAGCATAACAAATCGACCCCATTAAATAATACAGTTGGATATAAATCCGTGAAAACTGCCCAGAAAGGGTGAGTTATTTATCGTAGACGAAAGGAAAAGGGATTTCGACTCAGAAGAGAAAGGTGAACGTCCAAAATATCCTGGTGTTTTACGTCTGAAATCCCGATAAGGACAAATTACCCAACAGCTCGATGTTTGCTGGAAAATATTGCGCGGTTTCCCTTGAATCGGTTTTCTTTGGCTTTAACGGTAATATGTTACAGCAAATTCGCTTTTGATGTACTCTAGATGTGACATGGAATTGGCTAAAAGGATTGATTAAAGTAAAAACATAACCATAAAATGGTATGTTAGCAGATTTTGAAATGAATTTGAGCCTAGGCCTAGCGCTTACAATATCGGCACAGAATGCTAGAGATGCCGGTTCGAGTCTTGTTCGCACCAACAAATTTCGTGGATGATTGTTCAGAATTGCTGCAATCTGAAAAAACAACGTAACTCGTATCAAAGTTTGTGATTCTTATACGATGATAGCTTCTCACTAATCAATGCTTTCGCCTATCCAATCAAAATTGAGGCAATCTCAAAATGTTGCTGTAATAACTAGAGCAAGATCCACAGCAGTTGAGTTGACATTCGAAGTACGCCAAAGCCTACAAACCTCAATATTCCCAGGAAGCTAGGGCAGTACATGTGTAACATATTTGTATACTGTAGAATTATCTCAAACGATAATATGGCACTCATACAGCTGCGTCGGGCCGATAGACGTCAGCAGTGCCGGCGTACTCCCTAGACGCTGACAAGAGATGCATAAGTGGCGTCTCTCAATATAGGTAATCTGCAGCCAGTACTTTCATACCCAAAACCCTACTAAACTACTATGCTATACGTACGAGGGTCGCGCTGAGAGTTTTTAGATACAAAAAAAATACAAGGTTTTTTTTTTAAATCTTTATTCTGTTTATCAACGTCTTCTCCCTCTACCTCAATACATTTACGCATTCGGTAAAACCACTTGTCAAATTCTTGTGACCAACGTTCTTTTGAAAGGTTGCTAATTTCCTCCTCAAATGCAGCGATTGCCTCTTCATCGGTGGAAAAATGGCGACCTCGTAACTCTTCTTTGAACTTAGGTAATAAGAAGAAGTCGCACGGAGCTAGGTCCGGAGAATAAGGTGGATGAGGCAACAATTTAACACCCTGTTCAGCAAAAAAATAGAATGTTCTAGCGGCGCTGTGGGCGGGTGCGTTGTCATGGTGCTATTGAATACCCCGCAGATCAGCCTTTGGACGGCTCTTGCATAGTTCTTGGAAGACTACAGGAACACATTTGTTTGGTTATATACCATTCAAAAGTAACTGTCCTTTGATTTTCAAAGGCTACCGTAGTGATGTATCCATTTTTAGAAAAAGAGGTGCGAGCATTTTCTTTCCAACACTCTTGGAACGACGAATTTTCGTTGGAGGCTGCTCACTTTCAAAACACCAAACTAATGACTGCTGTTTAGTTTCGGGATCATAATGATATAACCATGTTTCGTCTCCGGTTACGATATTAAAAGTGTTTTTACTGTGCCAATTATCAACTTTTTCAAGAATAAACTTAGCCCAATCAGCTGTTGTTGCTTCTTGCTCACTGGTCACCAAATGTGACACCCATCTGGAACACCGCTTCCTCAGGAGAAGGTGATCATGAATTATTGTTCGGATATATGTCGATCTTTTTTTACCATATTTTGCACAGCTTCTACAGTTTCCGCAGTAACAGCAGTTAGCGGTCGATCTGTGCGAGGTTCATCATCGAGTGAGACCCGGCCTCTTTTAAACTCATCAAAACAATTAAAAACTGTAGCCCTAGAAGGGGTAGAGTCCCCGAAGTACCTCACTGAACTTTGGTGATATTCCGCTTGTTTTAGTCCCTTCTTATAGTCATACAAAATGGTGACTCAAAAATCGCGACTACCCGGTTCCATTTTCACGTTAAAATTCGGCCAACACGTTAGATGCATTCGATACCGTGTCTAGGCAACTACTGAACGATTCAAACGCTGCCTTTGCGTGTGAGCACTTGCAGCTTTAGACAAAATATCTGCATGCTCAAACTTGTTTAAACTTGTATAGATTAGGAAAATCTAAAGAATTTCAGCTTGACCCGCGTATGTATTAAAAACACCATCTTAGAAAGTCATAATAAAACCCTCATTCACTGACTACTCACTAGACCTTATAGAAGAACAGGTCAAATGCTTAGACAAGTTATTCTGTTCTACATCTTTATTTCAAGCATAGGGGTTCTGAAAAGTTTGTAACATGTTTTTGGCCTCTAACTTCACAGAACAAATCTCCTGTCTTTGGGATAAGCAAGGCTTAGCCTTCGACAAACCAAGCATGAATTGACTTCTCCCAGTTGAATATCGATTCTAAGGTTCTACGAAATTGTTTCGTGTTTAACAGATGATACTGGCTGTGTTCAACGGGACCTAGCGGACATAAGTGCCTGTGGGCACTTTCTATGAACGACAAGCTAGCAAGAAAGCGCCAGTCAGCTTTCGAAAGCTTTGTTTTGGTTACCGGAAACGTATTTGTCATGTCACGATTGTCACCGCAAAGGCGTGTCCGTAACGTCTTGTGGTTTGAGTTTTCAATATTTATTGAAGTAATGGATTACAATAACTAGATTTTCGCTACGAATGATAAAGGTAAACTCATGTTCAACGAAAACTATACTATTGTTTTGCAGCATAAGGTGGACAGTAAGTATCTGAGATAAGTTTGCCAAATTTAAAACACCTATCTCAAATTTATTAAAGAGTTAGGAGCGACAAGAGTTAATAAAATGCAAACAGCACAAATAAAATGTAAACATATGGAACCATGAACATAACTTGGCGACGCAGAGACGTGAAACTGTCACATAAAGTGATAAAACGAGAGGACTGTATCATGCTGTTAAAAGCCGTCCAACGGTGAGCACTTGTAGGCGCCGTCAGCTCATTTTACGAGAGGTCCCGTTAAACACAGTCACTGTATCTCTGATTTATGACTATACTGTCCAAGTGGCTACTTGGAGAAGCTTTGGCTTCTGCTCATATAAGTCCTCCCAAAACGCCTCCATGGGGATCATGGTTGGAAAAGACGAGAAAAAATGTTTTCTCCAATCCTCTCCTCCGTAATGTCAGCGATCTTTTACCCGCTATTAACATTCGTATCCTCTCAGATCAATGCTGCTTGTATCGCAAGTACCGCCTCGTGAGTCATAGTGGCTTCTTAATTCAGAGGCTACGACGCTGTGCATTCCATCGCATACTAGATTACGGAAACTTGTAGTCCCTGTTCAAGAGACTCTTTCTGTGTAATACTGAAAAGATGCTGTGCATTCTGTCATTAAAATATAATCAAGTGTTCCACGTTCCGTTTAGTACGTGTTACACAATTACGCTGCAACAAGAGGTATATTAATCTCAAAGTTCATTGTTATACTTCGAACCCACTGTTATGGTGTTGGATAATATATAACGAAACTTTAATTTATGGGCAGTGTAAGTTTCACGAGCGGTAAAATACACCGAAAATGTTATAATAAAGTCAACAAGTTTACTGCTTCAACGGTCGTATGTTTTCCTTAACAGACCATTACTCACAAACCGTTGGGGAAATTTTTATGTTCCTTATGCTTCGTCAAGTTTGAGGGATATGTTTTGCTTTGAGAGATGTTATTTCACTACGCATAAGAAGCAACGGTATTGTGATCGCAGGAATTTTTTAAATCATTTTTACTACACACGCATGAACAGAAAAAGTATTTTGGATGGGGAAATTATAGAATTCGAGATAATATATTTTTTAACGTTTCATAATGTCTACATCACGAAAATACATTGCATTCATCCTCATCGTTCTATCTGTTTATCTGTCACTGTCAGTCGTTTTGTTGCTGGTTTCCAACCGCATAATCCTAGTGATAAAATTTTGGGAAAACGTATAATAGGTTCTAGTATTTTATATTTCGGAAACTACTCTCGTGTAAATAAAAAATGAAAGGTATTAACATGTTCTGTTGTGTAACAAAATTAATCACGATCCCTATGATCATGATAATTTTGGCCTCTATGTTCTATTGGTTTTCTTGTTTGTGATCATTTTAGGACACCCTTACGTTCTTTAACATTCTCGAATTGATTTCTAAGTTTTGTTTTAATCACATCTTGTTGATGTGTCTAGAAAAAATATGGTGCTGACTGACGATGTTATATTGAAAAATCTTGATGTGCAATGTCAGGATACAAAGAAGCGCTACAATTCCTGACAATAGAGATTTTTTGTCAAATATCCCAATAATATATAACTAATCAGCTCAACCAAGATTCTAAGTAGAATAAATCCTGATGCCTTTTAGTTCGGATAGTGGAAGGATTTGCTGACTGTACTACTGTTAACTGTAATATAAGAGGAATTATAAAATATATTACCAACCATCAGTATGATAATGAATATTCTAATACAGCAATAATTATGATTTTCTGTTAAAAGTAGGAGGTATGAGACCGACTTTCTCTGCATTTTAAGTTTCTACAAATTGAAAAGATCAAGATATCAGATCTTTTAAACATGTTAACATAAAATATTGACTTCACTGTACAGCAAATACTATATATGATTCAAATCTACAATTTTTCCCGGAGAAGATATTATATAGATTTTTATTAATTTTATCGGCACCTACGTTTCGTTTCTCTCAAGCTTTAATAATGAGTAACCTTTTGTTGCAGCAAGTTTCCTGGGTTCGCCGAAGAGACTGGCACATTCTCACTTCAGGAGTCTTCACCTACACTAACGATGAACGCTTCCAAATTCTACATGCTGAAGGCTCAGATGACTGGACGTTGCAGATCAAATACGTACAGAAAAGAGATAATGGAACATATGAGTGTCAAGTAAGTAAACCATCACATTTCCTACAACATTTCTATGTCAAGCGAATGTGTTTTTTTTGACTAGTCTGAATGTTCTATTTTTAGGAAATGGCGCTGGAATTTAGCAAGGGCAAACGTATAATTTCTGTTTTATATTCGCGGCAAGGTACTTCTGTTTGGTTGGAGGAAAGTTTTTTTCAGTAATACATTTCAATCCAGTCGCAATTAAAGTATTGCAAAGTGAAATTTGTCGTCAATGGGAATCGAACCCACAACCAATTGCATCTAAGCAGACGGCAGGATGGCAAATATGCTATGAAAGATACCTTTTATGTGTTAAAAGTGTATAATGAGTATCTCTACAGTATAATTCATAGATGTAGACACACAGACATATTTACAGCCTATTGGTTTTCTTTGTTTATACCGGGTTATTCACGTTATTCGGCATTATGGCTAAAGTCTCTGATTAAAAACAAAATAAAAATTTCGAATGGATAGGGACCCATTAAGGCTACATTTTAAAAATATTTTCATATTATATGTTTTCTTTTTTTTAACAAATTAATGATCAATTCTACCATTGCATTAAGTTTTATTTCGCACTTGTGAAATTTTTACTAACTCATACAGAGTGTCTAAAAATTATGGTTGAATAATCACTATCTTTAAATGGTAATATTTTTAAAATGTTAATTTTTTTTTTAATCAGATACTTTAGCCATAATTCTTCGTGTCAAATAACGTGAATAACCCGGTATATTTCAAAATTTGTTCTCAATATTTCTTCCACTTTGCTATTCAAAAGCATCCTCAGGACTAACCAGATATTCTCCATTTAAAAATTGTCCAGTTCTTGATAATAAGCTACTATATTCCTTGCTTCACCTAGGTAGTATAATGATTTGAGGTTAAGTGGGAGAGTAGTCTTCAGGCTAAGCTTCGCCTCTCTGTAGTGAAACAATGAAGGCACTAATATTATTACAAACGTTGATAAAACAGACTTCACCTAGAAAAGCATGCTACTCAGATAAGCATTTATTTGAAGGTGAGATTGTGCCATAAAATATACATGTTTCAAGTTTAGTTTTTCTAAATGTCTTTCACGTAACGTATTTTCAGCTTATGTTGTTGTAAACAGCTTAACTTTAAGCAAGTGTTTGCTGTCATATCTACAAATTTATTTGTAATGATTGCTGAATATTTTCTAGCTTTTTTATTTTGAATTATGTGCTCGTAGATGCATTTTAGTGATATATTTTGCTGCAGATTCAGTGAAAAATACGACTATATGGTTTCACCAACAAATAAGGAAGCAAACTTTTGATTTCCCTCATGCAGTTATTTTGTCTTTGGTGAATAAATTTGACTTTAAGTGTATGTTCTCCGCTATACATAAGTCCTGCTATAGACATGCTTGATTCGTCTTTAGCCTAGACTCGTCAGTATAACATCGCAATCTGACTGTAAAGAGCATTTGGGTGATATATACCTAAGTCAGTCAAGGCTGTGATAGCAACATCAAGATTCATCTCCAAACGTCGCCCATTGGCATCTTTATTTTCAATTCATTTTTTTATTATTTTAAATTATTTCAGATATTATAATATGACCGAATCAGTGTACAAATGTACCTTATCAATTCAATAAGTATATATAATACATTTTATTGTTATCGACTACTGTGCTGGCAATAGATTATTATTATTATAATATTTATAGTGGGAAGCCTGAACTTAAGATCAGTCGTGCTTTTCGGAACGATCACACTAAATCGTAAAAAGTGTTTACCAAGACGACAGATGTCGCTATAACTCCGTTCACTATTCTTGATAGATGTCGTAAGGAAAGTGTCATACTTCTAGGCAGTCTAAGTGTTAGCACCTTGACTCTGTAAAGATACCAATGAGATGCATGGAAATTGCTGTTAGATTTGAAATCGTATTGACACAACAAAAGAACCTTCATTCAAATAACTATGAGCCTAACTGACGATCATAGTTTGAAATTGCCATAGCGCTTTTCATTCTGAATGAGTTACTTTAATCTAAAAATGGTATGTCATATGTAGCCCCCACATCCTTTCCATCGAAGAGACTACGGACAATAAATTATGTAGCGAAATAGAGTCGCGTTCCGTTGTAGCGGAGTGCCCATTATGTACGTTTTTCTCTGTACAGCTCGGCATTTACTACTTTATGCAGAAAGTGCGGTGAACATATCATTGTAGTTGTACACACAGGAGCTGCCACCACACACACATACACACGTCCAACTTAAAATATTTGGGAACTATGCTGGTGCCGCTCGCCGAAGTTGAAGTGGCTGGGTAATTAATTATTGCTTACAAAAGGCCAGAATTCAATTATTTGCTGTTCCCGAAACTGCACGACCATATAACCACGCGTTTTCCTATTCGCGTTTGTTCCCTGCGTTGCGACGAACTTGTCGATAGCACAGGTCTGCGATGGTATTCTCTCAAAATTTAATTCCAGAAGTCCCTAAATTTTAAATAACGTCTCTGAATGTATGAAATACAGAATCAACCTTCTTGATGCCATTATAAAAAAACTAGTTTTCCATTAAGTAATTATTAATGATACTTATTCACTTAAGATGCAAGTGTAGTAGTAGTTGCTAACACATAAGCATGACAAATTATCCCCCTTCATAAAAATGGATGATTGTTCTCTGGGATGCCATAAAATAGACGTGAAAAATTGTTCGCTAAAAATTTAAAGCATATATCTTGAATTTACTATATTCGTAAGTAGGACATGTAAAATTGATCGGAGGACACCGAAAATATGCCAAAGACATTTGTACCATAATGTAAGAAAATCCAAGCAATGTGACGCATAGAATATATTATTTAAATTACGTGTATATCTTCTCTATAAATATGTCATGCTTAGACATGCACGTTTTGTATTTTGCTTACAGTGTTCACTATAGTTACATTTAGACTTAATAACAAAAACAACTCTGGATAACATGAGCCATCGTTTGTGAAAACTCAAACGATGGCTATGGTAGTTTGCACAAAAATATTATGCAACTATTGCCACCGAAACTGAGAAAGTTACATATTGAAATCTCCGACCAAAAGAGGTATGGTACAAGGAAAAATTGCACCGTATTTCCGGAAATGGTTTCACCTTTATCAACTTCCCAGGGTACACAATCGAAAAAGTTCCCAGAGCGCGACGCATAAGAAAAATTCGCCAAAGTTGCCGTTCGACGTTATCGTATCCTTGCACCACATGCGATCTACTTCTCTCCGAGAGAGTTGTGAGTTGCCAGAGATGCATATATATTTTCTATGCAGGAAGTCAGTGCTGGAGTTACACCGTCAAAAAAGTTCACACATTGCATCATGAAGTGATTTCAAAATATGATGAATTTTTTACTAGATTATTGTGTATTTTTTACCTTAGAGGGGATAAGCATGTAAAGAAGATTATTTAGAACACTTGTTTTGCTCCAATTACCAGAAAACATAAACGCTAATGCCATTAAAGCAAACATAATCCGTTAATACCAAAGTAACGCACTTTTGTGTATGACCATGTGTGGTTGCAATATTAGTATATTTTTCGATTCAGCACCTTTGACGTGCCCTGACAAACCGACAGTGACCAGTATTCCGTATCCTTACACCATCCAGACATGGCGATTAGATGACAAATACATAAATACAAAAACTCAAATATCCAAGTGAGGTGCCACCATAACAAAATCAATGATTCTTTGGTATTTGCCTATACGTTACAAACTTCCTTTCTGTAAGGCTTGTTTTCCCATTATTCATAGTTATTCATGGAAAAAGTGGTGAGGGTCCCCCAAAAAAAGGACTGAGCCTCCATTCCATTTCAATTAAAAAAAACAAATTTCATAAAAAAAAACGAATCATTGTACTGTCATAGATCCTTGATACGTGTGTAACTTCTCAACTTAATCAGTTGGTGAAAATAAGGTTGGTTGCTATTGCCTTTCGCATCCATTTCAGTATCAAATTCCTGTCATATCGAACACCGTGCTTTGAATGACAAAGTTTCAAACCAAACATAATTTCAATGGAAAATCTTTTGAAATATTTAATCATTGCATTCCACAGTCTTTAAGTCATCTAAAACGCTGCAGAAAAGTTGAAATTTCATAAATCTGCTCATGTACGCCTAGCAACGTACTTTTTTTAGCAAAATAAATAAAACTCCGAATAAAAAACAGATTTAATAAGAACAGAGCGCTCGTATTTCATGCCATGGGCTACGCTTAGGAAAGAAATAAGAGAATTGCTTTTATTTAGCGGCAGAAACTGAACCCTGGTATCTTTCGCGTGCTCGCGATTTCCCTAAGAGATTCATATTAAATTAATTCTATTTGTTTGACATACCGTAAATAAATACAAATCGTAATGGTACGTTAAGCGATTTATTTCTATTAGTTAAATTGACTTCGTTGAGGATTGTAATTTGATGAAACATACGCGAAGATAACACCGCTGCTTGTCACGCAGCAATGAAAAATATAGTAATTGAAAGAGAGTATTCATTTAGATTAAACCTTCTAATAGAAAAATTATCCAGGCCAATTTTTTTAATTCCCACGTCAATGAGCGGATTGCAGATCTCTATTTTCTGCATCGGAAAAAGACTTTCTGTAAGTTGCTTACCTCCGTATTTGTTAGACATGAATGACTCATCGATCACATTTACCTTTAGAATAGACATGGTATTATCATTTGTTCTGAAGAAGAACCACTCTATAAAAGTTAGAATAAGAACTGACGAAGCACGAAGTTTGTCATGCCGAATGAAAAAACTTGGGATCCATGAAACAAACCACAATGGAACTCGGAGAAAAACTCAAGATCCATCCCAAATTACCTTGCTGCATTGGAATCGCACTGTTGTATCATTAGAGAGTTTTAAAGGCGTACACTGCAATCCGTATGTGGACAAATAATAACAATTAGAAAAATTAGAAAAAAAATGTGTCGAGCGTGGGAATCGAACCCACAACCTCCTGCATTCTAGGCAGACACCTCACCGTTAGGCCATGACGAACTGGTCAAATAGAATGGCAAATACGCTATGAAAGGTACATCTCCCCGCGCAAACCTTCTGCCTTCAGAAGGCGGCAGATTTTCACACTCGGCTCAACTTGATGGAATCATGCTAGTGACTACCAAAGATAGTATCGACATTATTCTAGAAACAGGCATAAATATTAATGTCATAATTTCAAAATCAGATTATGTACTTGTACTTTGATAGATGAAGCCGAAACGCCAGTAAATACCTTAATTCATTGTTATGTGGTTTCAATTAGCGACCAGCGGAAAAGATAATGAACCAGAGAGACAACCAAGGGATAAGTTTTAGAAGTTACAGTTTTGAAATCCAAGTTCAGAAAATTACAGTTTCAAAGATCCAAATTGTTCAGCGTATTACAACATTTTTTTACTCCCTATGCATGCAAAAGCACTAAATGTGATCCATTCTCATAGCGTCGCCTTCTTTCCAATACTTCTACATCTCCTGCCATGCAACTGGTGGATAGCGAATGACAATAATATTGAAACTTAAGAGTATATGTTTGGACGTTCTATAATACAGCTCAATTAATAACAAAAAGTCAAGCAACTAAAGCGTCAGAAGACTGTAACATGAGATGTTAAAAACGACTGAATAAAATGCTTGTCTAAATTATAACTCATATAGACAACTCCATGACTTGAGGCCTGTAGCACAAAATGAATTGGGTAGGTAAATAAACGAACAGGTAAACAGACGGATAAAAATTTAATTGAATAAATAAATAAATAAATAAATGAGTAAATGAATGAATGAATGAATGAAAGAAAGAAGAATGAATGAATGAATGAATGAATGAATAAATGATAGAATGAATACATTATACATTAATACATGAATACATTAATACATTAATACATTAATATATTAATACATTAATACATTAATACATTAATACATTATTACATTAATATATTAATACATTAATACAATAATACATTAATACATTAATACATTAATACATTAATACATTAATACATTAATACATTAATACATTAATACATTAATACATTAATACATTAATACATTAATACATTAATACATTAATACATTAATACATTAATACATTAATACATTAATACATTAATACATTAATACATTAATACATTAATACATTAATACATTAATACATTAATACATTAATACATTAATACATTAATACATTAATACATTAATACATTAATACATTAATACATTAATACATTAATACATTAATACATTAATACATTAATACATTAATACATTAATACATTAATACATTAATACATTAATACATTAATACATTAATACATTAATACATTAATACATTAATACATTAATACATTAATACATTAATACATTAATACATTAATACATTAATACATTAATACATTAATACATTAATACATTAATACATTAATACATTAATACATTAATACATTAATACATTAATACATTAATACATTAATATATTAATACATTAATCCATTAATATATTAATACATTAATCCATTAATACATTAATACATTAATACATTAATACATTAATACATTAATACATTAATACATTAATACATTAATACATTAATACATTAATACATTAATACATTAATACATTAATACATTAATACATTAATACATTAATACATTAATACATTAATACATTAATACATTAATACATTAATACATTAATACATTAATACATTAATACATTAATACATTAATACATTAATACATTAATACATTAATACATTAATACATTAATACATTAATACATTAATACATTAATACATTAATACATTAATACATTAATACATTAATACATTAATACATTAATACATTAATACATTAATACATTAATACATGAATGAATGATAAACACCCCTATTCTGGTGGTTTACCCTTCTCCCTACTTATTAGGTCATTCAAGCAGATAAATTCAAGCGAGGCTCAGTGTGGGGAGGCAGTGTCGAAGCTGTACGGCGATAACTAGTAAAACAGAGCGAGTGCTAGTAGGATTAGTAATTACTCAAAATCCTGATAAATCGATTATAAGTTATTAGAGCGAAGGGGCTGGGGTCGCGGTCGTATTTCATCCGGCTACACGAAGCTGCGAAATCCTTTCCTGCGCAGAGCGATGAAAGGGAAGAAGGGAGGTCAGCCTAGATACAAGGTGTTTCGAATATCAGATGAATAGGATAGGACAAACTAAAGTAATGCAAGCGATTTTATCCATACCTATTTTGTTTTTGTTCGGTCATTTCGGTTCCTGATTGTTGAAGGTTGTAGTCGTGAAACATTTTTGGACGGAATTTACAGTCAAGATATATCAGTGGACCGATTTTGCGAGTTTTTTTTCACATAACACCTGCTGGCTGATCTTTCTGTTCTGATATCTCGTATAATAACACCATCATCAGTATAGCGAGCACTAGATAAGCCCAGCGGCCGCAACTTCACCAGGTCAAATAATCAACTCCTCTTCCAAAAGTCAATTTTTGAGGAACCTCTAAGTGTGCTGCCGGGCAGTTTATTTCCCGATGTTTCCAAATTTGCAGCACCTCCGCAAAAGGTTATCTATAAAAGGATACTTGGAGGATATTTATTGTTGAACCCATGCTTTTCCTACGACTTTTGTTGATGTGTTGTATTTGCAAATGTATATATTCATACGTACTTGAATACAAAATACATACTATGGAAAAGTCCCGAGTAGAACATTTATTTTATAAAAACGTACAATTAGAAAAATGAGATAGGAAAATTTAAGGTCGGTGGTAATCGAACCCACAAACTATGCAAACGCCTCCCGTTGAGCCGTGAAGCAAACTGTCAATCAACTCTTCATACCTTCCATAATACGTTTGATTGTTTACCTCAATGGTGAGCCGTTTGCTCAGAATGCAGGGGCGTAGGTTAGAAAATTTAAGGTCGGTGGTAATCGAACCCACAAACTATGCAAACGCCTCCCGTTGAGCCGTGAAGCAAACTGTCAATCAACTCTTCATACCTTCCATAATACGTTTGATTGTTTACCTCAATGGTGAGCCGTTTGCTCAGAATGCAGGGGCGTAGGTTAGAACCCCGTGCGGCGACAAATTTATATTTCTAATTTTCTAATTATAAGCTTAGTCTTTGCCGATATAAGAAACGTTGACATTTCCATTGTTTGTTCCAGGTTGCTACCAACCAAGGTCGTACATCCCGCTACGTCAACCTAGAAATCGTCGTACCTGAAGCAAAGATATTAGGCGTAAGAAACAGAGAACATCACGTCAACGTTGGTAGTGTCATCGACTTAGTTTGTGTGATTGAAAAGGTAGGATATATTTTTGTCAGTTATTTAAGTGTATGCCCTCCACGATGCATAATCCCTGCTACAGAGACGTTTCAAGGCGGTCCAAGTGTTAGGATCTTTGACTTCGTAAGTTGCCAATGGGCAACGCCACCGTGCGCGACGCTGGGAGATTAGTGTTCTCGTCAGTTATTTGTTGTCATCTCAGTATCAAGCAGGATGATGCATGTATTATCAGCTTCTATTTGACTCACATTGCAACTATATAGCAAAAATTGATCAGTTGCGGACTCAAATTAATTATGTAGTTTTACATCAACTTTTTACTAATCTGTCAGTTTTCGGTATAAGTATCATGGGACCGTTACATGACATTAAATTACTAATCTAACGATGTACTACAGTGGACGTTTTATTGACTTTTTCATTATATTTGACAGAACTGACTGTACTACATTCACGCAGCATTATTCAAATATATGAAAATATATAATTTTTTTATTCTTAAACGTACAAAGTTTATGATATTTTTGGTCAAAATTAGAAGTTCCTTACTTTAATCCTCAAGAAAAAATCAACCAAAAAGGTTTGGAAATAGTTAGCCTTTCTATATCACCTGGTATATTGTTGTGACTATTTATCTGATTTTAAATATTTCATACAATAAGCAATTACCAATGACGTTATGAAGTTATTTCTTTCTGCCTTTTGTGCTTAAAGTCATATGTGAAGTGATATTTACAAGAAATCAAATTTCCATGGTAGTTTGACAACGTTTTCGTAAATACATTATAGTTTGTAAAACTAAAAAACACGCTTCTATTATCAATCGAACTTAAAAGAATCAATCTTGATATAAAAATAAAATTAATAACGTTAACGTTAACGTCATTGTGATAAAAGCCTGCATTTTGGATTAGGACTAGCAAGAAATTATAACAATTGATTTCTATCACTCCACGCTTTTATCACAATAACATTAATTTTATCTTTAATCATTTTATTGAAAGCGTGCTATACACTTTTTTACTTTATTTTACTAAACCATACGGCAATCAGACGAGAGCTTGTGCACTCAGCGTGGTATGGCCGCTACCTCATATAATTTATCGTATATCCAGGTATTTGGAATTTAAATATAATTTTTATCAGAAAAAATAGGGGAGGAAAAGCAATAATAGCACAAACTTATTAAACGTTGTATTGTCATCGATCCTTGATAAATGTGCATATTCAAAATGTATGTGACGTTTTGGAGTGAGGGAAAGTATCCTGTCGAAGATTACGTTACAAACATGCATACATACACGTGAAGCTAATCAAAAGCATGGGAAGCAGTCCTCTTTATAGATGCTAATACAAATAAAGTGATGAAGCCGACTGCTTCCCCGGTTCATTTTACCGGAACATAATATAATGTATTATAATAACAATATTCAGTCCAACCTCTCTATCAAGTAATGCGAAATCGTTTAACATTAGAGTCTAAACGACTGGTGGAAGAAAGAAGTCGACGATAATATATCCCTTTACGATATGAGATTGTTCCATATAAATTGGAGGTGAAAGAGAGATTTGTATTCAGAGCAGTCGTTATTTGCGTAGGGTGTTTTTCTGGGCGGCTGTTCAACTTCCATTGAGCCTCTGACACATGCGTTTGAGAATGCTCAGTCACATAATGCAAGTTGCCCGGTTTGCTTCGAAAAATAATCTGAACAGTTGTCTAATACATAAACTCGATATCACGGAAGTAGTATTAATTTCCAACAAGCACGTGATTTCTCTTGGGAATACGATGTAATACAAACTACTTCAGATAGTCGATTTCTACTGCAATTCATCTCAAAATGAAAAATAAATTATACAGATAAAAAGATTGTGTAATTAATGTACAGTTTCGCCAAATAAAACTCTATTTCTTTCAGTGACGCGTTTCGATTTATATTCAAATCATCGTCAGACTGGCAGATTTGACTGCTCACAAGGCTACCCAGATTACTTGCCAGATAGCAAACTGGATCCTATCATGGATACAAAACTCGAAGAATAGTTTAACAAAACTAATAAACACACTTTTATAATTAATGGAACTAAAAAGTGAAAACAATTCATGATATAACAGTAAAATGATTAACGAGAAAATTAGTGACATTGTGGTAAAAGCATGTACTAAATTTTTTCCACACTAACTCTGCAATTTGACAGAGGACGAGTAAGAAGTTATAACAGTTCATTCCGAGCACCCCACGCTTTTATCTCAATGACGTTAATTATCTAGTTCATTTAATTCTTATATTAAGATTTTCACTTTTTAGTTCCATCTACCTCAAAAGCGCTTTTTCTTGTTTTTTTTTATTAATATCCATTCATTGATAAATTTATCCTTGTACTTTGATATTTGGAGCTGGAATTACATGACTGCCGGAATTAGTCTTGCTCTTCAATGGATATCAATTAACCGGTCTAAAGGGTATTCTCTCCGTTTGAATCGTAAGAAGTATGTGAACATTCTTGATAAAATAGCTAGCTTTATATAATCGTGTCCATAGAACCTGTCACTATCTCTCTGGTAAAGCAAATATCAAAACAAGAGCAGACAAAAAAGAGCGCTCAAATTAATTTGCAATCACAAAAACAGTAACTCCCTCGCTCACAGTTGAAAATTAGTAGTTTTTTGATATGGGAATGAAATCAACCACATTTCGTATATTATACAGCTCAATAGCTCTACAAGCCAACTTTTTTGTGACGCGCTTCATATGGAGTTCCAAAGATGCTCCGAGTGCAAAGGCGCCTATTTATATTCAGCTCGAACTCCTAAAGCCTGTATTGTTATCGCCCAGTCTTTCACAAAACATTCCGCGCTGAAGTATGCGATCCAGCGAGCAACTTCAAAACAACTTTTATCCCTGAAGTCACGTATGATTAGGAGTTGCAGTGGCGTGCTCCCCGATTGATATCCTAGAATAGGTACAAGTTCATATTAAATACTACCGAGCAGCTTCCATATATATTCACCACTAGAGTTTCTATATTATATTCACTTTGCGGTAACCAAAAACTTCCTTAAGAAGGTACTCTACCTAGAAAAGGCGTTTTGCATGGGTTTCTATTATTTCGTTTAGAGCGTTCATTTTTCAAGATGATGGGCTAATTTTTTTTGGAAATGATAGAAAGAAGTTGGTGCTATGGTCATGCCGAGTCCTTTATTCAATTTTTAGTGAAATTTTTTTGATGTGTTTACATGAATATTGACATTTCTTGACTTTTTGAAAAAAAAACGCTAATTTATCGATGTCAATTATTGAAAAAAAAACGGCCGTGTACCTCCAAAATATTTTGTTATAGGGACTCAGATTTTCACCGTCAAAAAGCCAACTTCAGATAGCTACGATCTAGACTTTTATATTAATTTTCACTGCATGAGGATGCGTGAAATTCCTTTTTCCAAGACTGATATCGAGTGATATTATATATTGTATGCCTGATATATTCTGGATTTGTAAGAAAAAATTGAGAAACCAAAATATCTGGTTTTCAAAAAAAATTATATACATATCAATTGTTACAACAAATGTATTTTCTACATTTGTTCCAAAGATTCTCTTCAATTCTTCAATAATATCCTTTAAGTTACTTATCATATTGAATCTTGGGGTTAATCATACTGTTTTGTCAAAAATAATCATAAATCACGTTAAGAACTTCACACATTACGATCATTATGGAAATAAAACTTTGCTGCAAATTTCGACACAATATTGTTTTGGACAATCGTCTAATCAGCGGTCTCAAAAAGAACATATTGTATATTTTTGTTATAATTGTTAGATATTTTAACCAACTTTTCCCAATGTTGGACCACTGTGGGATTGCGCAATTGATGTTAGAGCGTCTACAAGAATATTTCTCTTCAAAGTGCACTTCCATAAATTTTGGTGTCTACTGTTCTATTATTTAGTTTCATTATCCGAATAATTTTTAGTGATTCGTGCCCCTCCCAACCCTACAATTGCGCATCTGAGATTCTCGCTTGTGCTACGGTTTCTTTTGTATTGCTGTATTCCAGAAGTTCGCCTCCGGAATTACAATTCATTCCTTAGTGGGGCTTCAAAGGAAGTTAATGCTACAACTCCGAGTTCAGAAACAATCGAAAACAACATATTCTCGGCTGGTTGTGCTCGTTTTACACGTCTTTTTGCAGCGGTTTACTTACATCCATCGATTTTGTTACGTGGTGAAATAGATATGTTCCAATTATGGTGAAAGAGTCGGTAGATACTGCCATTTTTTCAATCTGGACAGCCACCGTGAACAGTTAATTCTAGTATATGACGTAACTATTGGAATGAATTTATATACGTCATAAATGTCTTAATTATAAGACTCACAGTAGAATTTAAGAAATGGAATCCAAAATGTTCTCATGTATATGCTGTTTACTTTGCAAAACCGTTCCATCATTGTATAACCCAACTCCAATTTTCCTAAGAGAACTGGGTGAAGGGAGCTAACTAGCAACCGGTAGCTCAGAGGAAGATGAAACTGATCAGGGAGTGAGTCGCTAGGCAAGTTTAAATGTGTTAAATTTATTTTTTTAAGAGGAATTTAATTTAATTAGAAAAACAACGAAATGCCTATGTACCAGCCATATATGGACATTGCAAAGAAACTTATCTTGGGCTGGGGATATTCCGACTTCCCCATGTTCCCGTGGCAAAGATGATCAGCCTCAGAAACTGGAGGGCAGCATTGTTGTTTGCACCCGCGAAGAAGGGCTGCAGGAAGAAGGCTGCGTGGAAAAAAAGCGAACAAGAAAAGAAGAAAAAAGGGGTGTTCCTCCTGGAGAGAAGGAAGTCCAAGGTTATTAGGTGTTCTTTGTCCAAAGTTCTTCTGATATCTTGCGGCGATTACAAAGAACAGTTTATTGCACATTTATGTCAGGAACATCAGAAAAATTTTGTTTAGACAATAATTATGAAAAATTAAATATATATATAGCCAAAAATACAATGATTACAAACGTAAGAAACATAAAAATAAGACCTTACATAGCTAAGAATACAAAAAAGCAATATGTGGGTGCTCATGTTTAAAATGGTAATATAATCGCTCAATCACAGCGTCCATGTGAAGCATGAGTTTTCAAATATTCCTTCAAAGGAGAAAGAAGAAAAGCCTTACATGTAAGAATTGACCAAATATCGGTGCTCGTGTGAATAACAAATTATCCAATGTATATTACTAACAAACATAATGAAATAACAATTGTGTATGAGGTACACCTCTTCTATGGAATTTTGCAGCGTGTTACAACGTAATTCGTGCACAATAATGATTTTTCACGCCATTGGTGACAATACGTATAATATTCAATTCATGGAAACATTTATATGATTTATATTGCACAAGATTAAAATAAAATGATCTCGAGAATGCACATCTTCGTTTAACACAGTGTCTCAGCGTAAAATGCGAATTAATATCAAAATGAAATGTCTAATAAACCTAATTACCAATCTAATACTTACTTGTATTAAGCATTTTCCAAACACTAAGAATGCCTTACACGTGCATTTTTTACAACCAAATTATTTAAAGGACGAAACCAGACGCCATTGCGTCACGCATTGCTTGACAGCAGTTCTCGTGTCGATGGTCAGAATTCAAATGGGAGGAGTACCACGTTCTACGTGTCCAGATCACACGATGCTCGAGATAAGAGCGCAAGTGCGAAACCATAGATGGGAATGGAAATCGGAACTACAAAACAAGTTAGGGAAAGACGACAAAATAATAGATTGATTTCCTGCTAATAAGAATAGAGATGGGATATTGAATTTCGCGATAATGAAAACTAGGTGAAGATCGAAAAAAATATGAATGAGTAGAGGATTATTACTAAAAATAGAATATTTTACAGGACGATTACATATAAATGAAGCATGCCATATAAAATGAAATTTGTAAACTGTTGAACCGTTACAATTGTAAGCTCGAACTGGTGAGGGTGGTGAGGATTGTTGTATTGATGACTCTTCATCAGTCATGCTAATATCTATAAAATGGGGACAAATCAGCCGCTCCTCTTCGATGTTATAGACTGATTAGGCCCTTTGAGAAGACAGGTGCATTCACTAGGAATATTGCTCATTTCTGGATTGTATCCAGAAGCTTCAAGCAGTGTTTTGGAGCACATCCCTACACATGCGAGCGATGTTTTGATCTGAGCATTGTAGAGTAGCAATAACTGTTCGAGACAATGTAATTTCCTGCAGCGGAAGAGAACTCCCAGATTCTGAGGCGCCTACTTAGCGAGACCAACAACATAATCGCGCCATGACATGATGACATGTTATTGTTGATGTTAATTGCCAGACGGAAAATGATTAATGTATTGGCATCCCTCCTTCTCGCTTCTGAATTATATCTATAAATTTCTGAAAGAGCTTTGGGCCGCATCACCACACATGCGAGCAGTACTCCAGCAAAAAAAATTCTTTAAAGATTCAAGCGAAATGAGTCACTACGAATTAAGTTTTATTTATGAAACTATGTATATAAGTTGCACAACTGTATCATAGTCTTACGCCAGCAAATACACAACAATAAACGTCAAGTTCAGTGCTACTCGTGATGGCCAAACATGCCGACTGAATAGCAATCGGACGCCATGTTTTTCATGCTGAAAACGACATACAAGTATTCCAGTAAACAAATGAACACTATTCATCAGCCTAAAGCAGTAACCAAGAGAATCTAATTGAAGCATTTCAGAAATGGGTTTAACCGACTGCTAATCAGCCGTAATTTACACTAACAAGCTTTCGGAAATAGTAAATATAAAGGAATTCCCGGTGAATTCCACGTCCACTGTTACAGATGTTGCTAATTTGAGCATCTATTTTGACTTCCAAACAGAGTCATTTGTTCACGTTTCACACAATGGCAGCTTGAAATAACATTTAAGGTAGGTGATAATTGCACACTTATAATTTCACTCTTAACAACTGGATTGTGTGTTGTATACCTTTCATCTGGCATAATATATCAGTAAGGTTTCATTTCGATTCATAGTTTTATGGTTTTTAGTATTAGCCACCTTCAGGAAACCGTGAGTCAAAAAGAATGAAGTTTATCAGATTGCCGTTTAGGTAAATAAGATTATATACATAACATAATCTAGTTTCCAAGCTTTAATGAGACAGTTCAAAATTCATTGCAATAGAACTCTGCCAGCTTACCTGAACCTTACATTGAAAAATATGTGCAACCGCTTTTCCCAGTCATTATAAGCACTCTATCTTGAAAATTCGAACCAGTCGTACAGTCCATTGCAGAATTATGTACAGAACCATTTTGTTTGAATACTTCATCTGTATAAAATATGGTGAAAGGACTAAGTGGTTTTAAAGGAGTGTAGCCTACACTTTCACCATTTTCTTAAATTATATGGATTCTTATTTGAAAAAAGGTGGCAGTGCAAGTGTTACTTGTTAAAAATTGACAAACCATTGAACTGTCGCCAGTGCTTCAAAAGGACCCACATTTTTCAAATAACACTTACGCGTGATCGACTTTGCTATGTCTGAAAATGATAAGCAAGTTATTGTTAATAATTAATAATGCATCTATCATCTCCTGAAACTTTAAGAGAATATTAAATTAAAGACCTGACGGACATCACTTCTACACTTGTGGGTCTATTGTAGCTTGAAGCTCCGAATCCATTGTCCATTTTAACCTCAACTCAATGAAGTGAATGTATGAATAATATGCGATTTTGGAAAAAAAAACTCCAATGTTTACTCAGATAATTGCATCTACGTCGACCATCTCCCGTTAACAGGGCTAAAGTGCTTCCAGTATAGCAGATTTTTTTGATTTTTAAATGGATATGGATTTAAGTGGGACATCAAAAGGGAAAAGCACAGAGCATATACAAAATTGCCTACAGCGTTTATCAAAAGCACACACTCTGCATCTGATTGGCGAGCGCCAGCTATCCGCGGAAACATCCAGTAAGCTGGGGTGGATATCGGAAATATCCTAGAAAATCATTGGTTTTAGAATAATGCGTAAACGGATTCGGGTGGATAAACATAACTTCTGAAACTTATCCTGTGGTTTTAACGCTACCTAAGCTTTGATTTTTTATAATAAAACCCAAATACGATCCCATCAACCGCTTTACTCACGTTTCGGCTGCCTTGGCAACTTTTATATAAGTACAAGTTATGAACATTAAAATTCATAATTACCTACTACTTTCGCTATGATCAAACTGTCTTCAGGCTACCAAAAATCAGTCAATTAACAAATAAACTACTTCCATTGCTCTGTTAACTAAATAGTTGGCTGTTTGTTCCTCATCCCAATGCAACTTTCGTGAATATTAAACATTGCTTATTGGCATGTAAAATAAAAAATCTAAAAAATGTTGTGTTAGGACCTTTACTTCGTAAATTGACTATGGGTAGCGTCATAGATTGCGACGCATGTAGATGAGTGCTACAATTTTTTTTTGAATTAACATCTCTGATAGTGGGCCACGACTACCAAGACGATTGATTATATTCGTCGCATGCATAGGGCTCATAACTTAGTGCTCAAGGTCCCATATGGGCAGGACGCTATCAGGTGGCGCGCACTTGGACTACCATATACCATACGGTTGGAGATACATTTGCGGAGCGTTTAAGTAAACCGTAAATCAGCTAGAAGATCAAGTGCTCTGCACTGGAATGCTTTGGTGAGCCTTGAGTATAGTTTAATAGCACAGGAGTAAGTCTCAACGGAGCTATTTGCAAACTAAGGTATATTACCATTATCGTTGACATCCATTTTGACTGAGGCTAGTATGGGATCAGGTTTCTTTTCACGGTTAATAATATTATGCAGTATTAGTAACATATCATAATACACAGAAGAAGTCGATATAAAAACAGATATATCACGTTATTGGATATAAACTAAAGGTGAAATAGCAATGAACATATATTTTTATAACCATTTTTTTAGGTGTAAACTCTCCAATATATATATTTTTTCTTCATCTTAGACTCATTAGTATAAAAGTGGCACATTTGCAGATTTATGAAGTCATAATCCAAGCTGTTAGGACTTCGTGAAGATGGACAACTTGGAGAAATATGTTAGCAACATTTTTTCTAATTGAACGTATTTTTCTGTCCTTACCTAAACACGCTACATGAACCACCTGAAATCAATATTAGTTAAAACTAAATTTCCCGGTAGAGAAGTAAACTATTTCCCAAATATAATGTAACTCATTTCCGTCAGTCAGTCTGTCTGTACGGTAATCCTTTGCCCCTCTATAACTCGGAGATGCTTTTTGTAAGTAATAGGATTGAAAGCACAATAAGCCTGAAGGCTGCAGTGCTAACAGAGACAAGACGTCGCACGGCATATAGAAAAGAAAAAAGGGGGAACGAAATAAAAAAGGCGAAACTAATTCATAGAAATTTAGTGCAAGTAACATCAATATAGCCTTGATTTATTATGATAGTATATTATTATTTGTATGACCACCCCCTCAAAGGGTATCCCTAATTTTTTTTAAACAAAAAAAAAGATTTACAGTTTTATTAAATAAAAATAAATGAGGGTAATGTCAAATTAAAAGCAAAAACTTTCTTGTTTTCCTTTAAACATTTGGACTGGTATAAATTCACCTTGGCTGAGGGGCTTAATTTTGCATGACTTGTGGATAAGTGATATATTTAAGACTGAACGTAATTTTATAACGTCGTCACGGATGGTAATTTGAAGGTCCTTTCCAATAACGATAGTCTCATAAAACTCACCTTTCACGCAAACTCGCAATTTGGTTACAAGGAACAAAAAACAGGAGTTATCTGAAGCTCAACCAGTTTTCACTTTTCCCATATACTGCGACTGCGACCAAAATAAAGCCCCATCAAAATGTTCACTATGACTTCTAATAATACATCAAGTTAAATAAGTTATAAATTAATAGCTTTTAGTGGTCTATAAAGTCCTCACTAGTACTACAACGAACAAAGGAACCCCGGATATTTCAAACACAAACAAATAAACAAACTAACTCCAATGCTGAGAGACGATCTTCCTAATTACATGGCGTCGTTTAAGGAAATCTAGGAAGTTTAATCTCACTTAAACGACTTTCCGCTCTCCCTCTGTACCCAAACGGGAGCATCAATCATCTTCAAGAAGGTCAACGAATTTCCTTATACACAGTTTCAGCTGCAGGACCGGGAAGACTTGTTTTTTCAGAGGGCATCATAGCAGTTTATAATATACGAGTATAATAAACTACGTATGCTTCTTGCACTTTCCACACAATGATATCAGTCTAGGAATAGAGACTTGTATTGGGTTTTAAAGCAAACTAATCCGAATGTTACTTTCTTTAGATATAGTGGGTAACATTATCAATTAAATTGACATTAACCTATTTACTGTATACAGGATATAAGCATTATGGATGAATCCAAAATAAAGGTGATTATACACCGTAACCTCAGAAACGCATCGTTGTCTTCTTATTTTTTTTTCATTTAAGTCCTTTTTGTATAATAATCTATCTTAAAAGACAAGTAAACATCCAGTATCATATTTGAGCCCATTTTCTCATTATTAGCTATATAGTAGCATACACTAACCACTGGTTCTCAACCCTACTTTGCCCACCCCCCACTTCAATAGTTTTTCTAGATCCTTCAATTTTATCACTTGCCAGGATTACATGTAATCTTATAATACTATATAGTCATCAGATAAAATCAGTGACGTATTCAGGTTCCGTTATTTCCACCCCCTTGTAGACATAACCCGTACCCATCAAAAAACCACTTGACTGAAAACATTTCCCACACTTTCGGACGATCGCCTTCTCCAAATAATCTGAAAAGCAATAAAAACCCCTCCACTCGCCCCGAATGCTTTTGCTTAATTTGTCTTTCTTTTTTCATATGTTCCCCACATTTTATATTTGCGCCCGAATCTCGGGCTCCTTAGGCTTCCGTGACACGCCCCTGGATAGGAAATACAGTCGATCCCTAATTATCTCGAAGTCATCTACTGCCCCTGAAAGTCCGAAACTAACTAGATTAGCATCGCTAAGGAAACAGTAAAATTGAAAAAATCTTCTTGAGCATAATGCTAACATGTGAAACACCCATCGGGCATAAAAAGTTGGCTGGACGAGTAGTACGATTGTCTAGTATTTGTGGTTTTGCGGCTAAATGATTCAGCATCACGTATTGACTATACATTTAAGTTGAAACATCTACTTTATAAACACGTTTTACTTACTAGGTAGTAGATGACTCTGAAGCCCCTTTCTAGTTGATGTGATATACCCTCTAAAATCAGCCACTCTGGAATCCCTTTCCTCTAATTATATCGAAACGTTCATGGCTAAATCGATATTAGAGTTAGTGTCTCCTACAGAAGAGCCACTTCATCCTCGTAAGGTCTAGACTCTATTAGTGTAAGAGCAGATGCCAAAATCCGTCCCATTTTGACGATGATAAATGTCATAATAATAATTATTTCCATATTTTTCGTTATTAGGCGACAAGGTACCGCCTTTATTTCTACTGACAGTTATATTCATAATAAGAAACAATTCACTTTTATAACTGTTTTTGAATCCATCATCAATGTATAACTCTTTCATACTATCTATCTATCTATCTGTCTATCTGTCTATCTGTCTATCTGTCTATCTGTCTATCTGTCTATCTGTCTATCTGTCTATCTGTCTATCTGTCTATCTGTCTATCTGTCTATCTGTCTATCTGTCTATCTGTCTATCTGTCTATCTGTCTATCTGTCTATCTGTCTATCTGTCTATCTGTCTATCTGTCTATCTGTCTATCTGTCTATCTGTCTATCTGTCTATCTGTCTATCTGTGTATCTGTCTATCTGTCTATCTGTCTATCTGTCTATCTGTCTATCTGTCTATCTGTCTATCTGTCTATCTGTCTATCTGTCTATCTGTCTATCTGTCTATCTGTCTATCTGTCTATCTGTCTATCTGTCTATCTGTCTATCTGTCTATCTGTCTATCTGTCTATCTGTCTATCTGTCTATCTGTCTATCTGTCTATCTGTCTATCTGTCTATCTGTCTATCTGTCTATCTGTCTATCTGTCTATCTGTCTATCTGTCTATCTGTCTATCTGTCTATCTGTCTATCTGTCTATCTGTCTATCTGTCTATCTGTCTATCTGTCTATCTGTCTATCTGTCTATCTGTCTATCTGTCTATCTGTCTATCTGTCTATCTGTCTATCTGTCTATCTGTCTATCTGTCTATCTGTCTATCTGTCTATCTGTCTATCTGTCTATCTGTCTATCTGTCTATCTGTCTATCTGTCTATCTGTCTATCTGTCTATCTGTCTATCTGTCTATCTGTCTATCTGTCTATCTGTCTATCTGTCTATCTGTCTATCTGTCTATCTGTCTATCTGTCTATCTGTCTATCTGTCTATCTGTCTATCTGTCTATCTGTCTATCTGTCTATCTGTCTATCTGTCTATCTGTCTATCTGTCTATCTGTCTATCTGTCTATCTGTCTATCTGTCTATCTGTCTATCTGTCTATCTGTCTATCTGTCTATCTGTCTATCTGTCTATCTGTCTATCTGTCTATCTGTCTATCTGTCTATCTGTCTGTCTATCTGTCTATCTGTCTATCTGTCTATCTGTCTATCTGTCTATCTGTCTATCTGTCTATCTGTCTATCTGTCTATCTGTCTATCTGTCTATCTGTCTATCTGTCTATCTGTCTATCTGTCTATCTGTCTATCTGTCTATCTGTCTATCTGTCTATCTGTCTATCTGTCTATCTGTCTATCTGTCTATCTGTCTATCTGTCTATCTGTCTATCTGTCTATCTGTCTATCTGTCTATCTGTCTATCTGTCTATCTGTCTATCTGTCTATCTGTCTATCTGTCTATCTGTCTATCTGTCTATCTGTCCATCTGTCCATCTGTCCATCTGTCCATCTGTCTATCTGTCTATCTGTCTATCTGTCCATCTGTCCATCTGTCCATCTGTCTAACTGTCTATCTGTCTATCTGTCTATCTGTCTATCTGTCTATCTGTCTATCTGTCTATCTGTCTATCTGTCTATCTGTCTATCTGTCTATCTGTCTATCTGTCTATCTGTCTATCTGTCTATCTGTCTATCTGTCTATCTGTCCATCTGTCCATCTGTCTATCTGTCTATCTGTCTATCTGTCTATCTGTCTATCTGTCTATCTGTCTATCTGTCTATCTGTCTATCTGTCTATCTGTCTATCTGTCTATCTGTCTATCTGTCTATCTGTCTATCTGTCTATCTGTCTATCTGTCTATCTGTCTATCTGTCTATCTGTCTATCTGTCTATCTGTCTATCTGTCTATCTGTCTATCTGTCTATCTGTCTATCTGTCTATCTGTCTATCTGTCTATCTGTCTATCTGTCTATCTGTCTATCTGTCTATCTGTCTATCTGTCTATCTGTCTATCTGTCTATCTGTCTATCTGTCTATCTGTCTATCTGTCTATCTGTCTATCTGTCTATCTGTCTATCTGTCTATCTGTCTATCTGTCTATCTGTCTATCTGTCTATCTGTCTATCTGTCTATCTGTCTATCTGTCTATCTGTCTATCTGTCTATCTGTCTATCTGTCTATCTGTCTATCTGTCTATCTGTCTATCTGTCTATCTGTCTATCTGTCTATCTGTCTATCTGTCTATCTGTCTATCTGTCTATCTGTCTATCTGTCTATCTGTCTATCTGTCTATCTGTCTATCTGTCTATCTGTCTATCTGTCTATCTGTCTATCTGTCTATCTGTCTATCTGTCTATCTGTCTATCTGTCTATCTGTCTATCTGTCTATCTGTCTATCTGTCTATCTGTCTATCTGTCTATCTGTCTATCTGTCTATCTGTCTATCTGTCTATCTGTCTATCTGTCTATCTGTCTATCTGTCTATCTGTCTATCTGTCTATCTGTCTATCTGTCTATCTGTCTATCTGTCTATCTGTCTATCTGTCTATCTGTCTATCTGTCTATCTGTCTATCTGTCTATCTGTCTATCTGTCTATCTGTCTATCTGTCTATCTGTCTATCTGTCTATCTGTCTACCTGTCTATCTGTCTATCTGTCTATCTGTCTATCTGTCTATCTGTCTATCTGCCTATCTGCCTATCTGTCTATCTGTCTATCTGTCTATCTGTCTATCTGTCTATCTGTCTATCTGTTTATCTGTCTATCTGTCTATCTGTCTATCTGTCTATCTGTCTATCTGTCTATCTGTCTATCTGTCTATCTGTCTATCTGTCTATCTGTCTATCTGTCTATCTGTCTATCTGTCTATCTGTCTATCTGTCTATCTGTCTATCTGTCTGTCTATCTATCTATCTGTCTATATGTCTATATGCCTATCTGTCTATCTGTCTGTCTGTCTTTCTGTCTGCCTATATTTTGTCCGGTAATCATAAAGCTCTCTATAGTATATAGTATATGAGTAAATTTTTTGATATTGATGAAATTTTCACACTCGTTTGACAAGGACAAAAAGTGAAAAATGTGCAATTGTCGAGATACGATGATTCTAAGGAGCCTGGTCATTCTCTAAAAGAAATAATAAATAAATATAATAAAAAATTGGGTATGGGTGTGGTGAGGGCAGTTCTGAAAAAGTTAGGTGTTAGTGGAACCCTACCATATTAAACTGTACAAAACATCAACGATAAACTTCAAAAACATTTCCGATTTTCTATGTAAATATGAAAGGCTATAAATGTTTAAGAAAATGTTAATAATATGAATACCGAAGTTAGGAACAAAATACTTCTAATGTCGCAGTTCTTAACGGTTTAAAAACGTTCCATGAAAGTGACTAGATTTGATTTTAATTCGAAAGTATAACACTGTGATCCTGAAGTAAAGTGTCCAATTTCATTTCAAAATATATTGTCATGGAGCTTTATACGGAGAAGCATAAACGTTAATAAAATATTAACCTAAAACAAATGATAGGTAAAGGTCATACTGCAAAGGCTTGTCCGATACCAATAGCATTCGTTTTATTACAGCTTCATATTTAATACAATGTAAGCTCACCTCGAAAGATAAAACTTCGGGATAATAAAGTTTGAACACAGCTACTGTAAGTACCTATGTCTGTATCTCCTATATAGCGAATATAAGGTAGGTATATAATCCGACCGCTATTATTGCTACCCTATATAGTCGGAATAGCGTTATAAATGAAAAGCCTTATGTGCACATCTGACGTTTCTCAAGCCGGAAAGGATAAATGCTAAGCTTCTTACTAGACGAAGCAGGAGGGAACGGTTTATATATTTTCTATTATGTACAAGGTGTCCACTAGATAACATGTATTTTACTAAAAAACGTAAGGAATATACTATATGCAAATTTCGATTAATTGCCATTGAGAATTAAGGTCTTGGTTTTCCAGTTTTACCAAAAATGTTCCTGAGCTCATATTTTTCAATGAGCACTCCTTATATATTTTTATATGTTCAGATTTTGAAGTCAAAACGACGACGACGATATCCGCATTAATTGTACGCTCCTCACATGCATAAGACTTGCTCGATCCATGGTTCGTTCCAGATGTCATTGAATAGACGCTAATATGCCAATCAGGCTAATAAAATAAAATAAGTACAATTTCATGGCAATTTAACTACTCCTGCAAGTTGACATCAACAACATTTCCCAATAGTTAATCGTTAACTGACTATAAGAAACTGAGAGGACCCTCAATATCAATATCCATGTCACCTTCTACCAAACTTCTAGGGTTACCATCAACAATAACATCTTCTGATGTGAGGCTATGTAGCCGCAACATTAGCATCCCAGAAATTACTCTTCCACTGCAAGAAGGTATTTTTACAGGAACAACTACTGCTCCACAATTCCCAAACCATTATTGAAACGCGCTGCTCGCAAGTGAGGGAATGCACCCCTCTTCTGAGCACAATCCGATACTACACCTAGTCTTCATGAGTTAGTTTGATTTATAGTTTACCTCTTGCAAATGCAGAAAAGCGCTGGGAACTGGGAGACGATAAATATCTATCCACATTGGCATTAAAGCACTGTAGATTGTAACCATATACCATAACCGAAAACCTTTCATCAGCTCACTCCACAATGCCGAAAAACTCCAAAAGAAGGACGTTTGGAAGAGGCTCGTTCGGGGCGTTGGGAATTCGACCTGGTGAGGTTGCGCCCTGTTGGCTCCTCTAGTGTTTGCTGTATTGGCAACTGTTGGTGTTATTATGCCATTATATTATTACCTGTAGAAAAGAGACAGATGATCAGCAACCCTTATTCGACGTTTCGGACTGAGAATCACCTTTATAGGGTGAGGCGCAGTCACTAGACGTATTGCTCCATTCAAGGAGAATTTACAACTTCTGGGATACCGACATAGCAGGTTTAGGACCTGTTATTGTTGATGTTAATTTCCAGGAGCTTGATGGAAGATGAATCAAGTAGACGGCTTTCTGACCAGTGTGTAACCTTCTGGTGGAGGTTGTTGCCCGAGTCTTCTGTACTCCATTTGTAGAACCCCAATCTCTTCCACTTAATACAATTTCTCAAGATAGTAAATATTAGGTGGTTGTTAGACGATACAATTCTACATCACCCAGTGTGAACATGAACTGAACATCAGAGCTACATAACTCAATCTCGATAGTAGTACGTTGACAGACCCATTCGTATTTTTCGACTTTCGTTCTTTCACCAGCATTTTTTATGTTCAACCAAGCAGAAGAGACAAAAAACTTCCAGAGCAATTTATCATTCCTAAATAATAAATGTATAAAAGTATTTCAGCGTTTGCCGCCAAATCGCTAAAATACTTTTATACAAAACGTCCCTTCTCGGGAATTGACATCATCAGTCATTTTTTCTTGTATAGTGTCGAAAGCCGAGAAGGTGCTTCCACAGCAAGAGTATGAAAATTTGATGAATGGCATTTAATAGATTTCACTAGTTAAGTTTGAAAGATGTAACTGCTATATCTGCTCTCAAGGATACCATCTTTATTCGTTTTTTAGTTCTTAGAGACACCTAGTGATAATTATCACTCTGACCGCGTTCCAGGAGAATTAATGTGGTTTTTGTCTACATCAGGAAAAACCATCACATTTTCAGAAGAGTATAAAATTAGGAGGTGACGCTACAGGAACTGTCTCATTTGATGTGTTTATAGTAATGTAGATTGTAGATACTCTTACTTGGTAAAACTCTTCCATCATGAAGATAAAAAGTTGTGTAGTTTTCACACTATTTCACAAATAAAACTCTTTCTTCCAGTGACGCGTTTTTTATAACGCGATCTTAATAAAAATCTAAACGCGGCACTGGAAGAAAGAGTTTTATTAATGAAACTGTCTGATAATTACACAACTTTTCATCTACGTGTTTATAATGGTTTTCTTATTTAACATAAACATCTTACGTTGGTAGGATTCTGTGCCATTCAAGCGCAGCATAATATAAGCGTATTTGTTAATAATGAGTGTCAGTCGTCCATCGCCGACCAGGCATCTACAATCTATTTGACTGTTAGCTATCTAGCAACCATCAGTCGTAATTTATGCATCACGTGGGTACCTTGATCTTCTACGACTCAGCATAATCAAGATTCAATTATAACGAAAATTTATAGGTTTCCCTTGCATTGTTTTTGTTAGAGAAGGATTCTTAGTGCCCTATGACCAGCATTGTTATGTGCTCGTATTTTCACTATTAACCAATATTATCAATGTGTAGGGAGCGCTGAGGGAATCTACTTGTTTCAATTTTCAATTTGTTGTATACACTTGAATAAATACAACCGTTTCATCTGTTTTCAGAGTCCCACCCCTCCGCAGTACGTGTTCTGGTACCACGACGACCAGATGATTAATTACGATACGGCGCGCGGTGGCATAAGCGTGGACACTGACCCAGGGCCCAGAACGCAGAGCAGACTGATGATCAAAAACACCCATGATGCAGATTCGGGCAACTACACCTGTATGGCGTCCAACACCGAGCCTGCTTCGGTCTTCGTCTACGTCTCGGAAGGTAAGTCTAACATCACTAAAGGGGACTCGCTTATGGAGTGACCACCTCGACCACCCGATCTTACACCCATTGATTATTTTTTTGGATTAGAGAACCTGTCGCACTCCATAAGCGCTGCTATTCACATCGACCTTAAAACTTTGTAGACTGGAACCGTCGGGCTCATACAACAACGCCGAGGTTTTCCAACGACTTGTGGAAGAAGCTTGTTTGGGGCATTGTAAGCTGGTGGGGATGCGCCATTTGAGCTTCTCTAGTATTTGCTGTACTGGCGACTCTTGGTGTTATTATGCGAGAGAGCTCGGTCGAAAATCTGTCATGATAGTATCTATGGAGTAGACAGATCAGGCTCCTTTCTTCAATGTTATGGACTAAGGTCCTCTGTGAGGTCAGTCGCATCCACCAGATGTATTTCTCGTTACTGGATTATGTCAAGAAGCTTCAGGGAGTGCTCTCGAGAGCATACGCATAGATGTGAATAGTATTCCAGGGATGGTTTGATTTGAGCCTTGTAGAGTAGGAGTATCTGTTCCAGATAATACAATTTCCTGGAACGGGAGAGAAACCCCAGCTTCTAGGACGACAATCTAAAGAAGCGCGCAATATCATCGTACCATGAAATATTATTGTTGATGTTAGCTTCCAGAAGCTTGATGGAAGAGCATTGGGCAATGGGCAACCCCATCTTCACGGGTGTCCTGATTGATCTATGGATGGTGATGGTTTACCCGGTTCCTACTCGGAAAATACGAGTGAAAGCCCCTCAAGTCCTCAATTTAAAAAAATACTGCTTTGGTCAGTTTTTCATGACACTCGGCCACTATGCATTACTTCAAAAAATAAATTGAAAACGGAAGAGACCCTCACTATATATAAACTTAAACGAATTCATGAATAACATGACTGATACCTTCCTCAAAGCTCAGAAATTATTGCAATCCAGTCATTTCAACCTCGAATACTGAAAAAAGTTTTATTTCATTAGTCATTCGTCCCTTTGACCATCTTTCAAGCGATAATCTTAATTTATTCCCAGGGACTTAAAGGCCGTCGTGAGAGGGATTCAGAGAAATTAAGTTGATGCATGTGAAGCCATTAGCCCTTGCACCGCGGAGCTCCCTGATCTTTTTCCGTTTCAGTTATCCTAATCGCCCCGATTCGTTTCCAGAGGTATTTCTCGCATTAAACTTGATCCTGCTTTTTAATAATCGCTTAGACCGGCTATGAGGCATTTAGCTCGTCATATTTATACCTCTTTGTCTTCTCTTCTGCGAACCAGGCAGTTACGGAGCGAAGTCAGACGAAGACTTTTGCACGTTTTACTTCCCACGCTAATGAGAAAGGAAGTATAGTAATCGCGAATAATTTGGAAATCGAGATATTGTGTTATCTTAGTGATTTTGAAGGTTGACTGCAATTTAGGCAAATCGGATCAAGTTTCACCGCCCCCAAGAATTACAAATGCTATACATTAACTGTTTTTCTCTAATGAGACAAACGTTAGTAAGTAGCCATATGTGTGGTTTTGATGAACGGCCTTGATTAGTAATATTTTTTCATAGAAAGCCTCTCGCAAAGGCAGAAATCACACCACGCTCCAGAAGCGCTGTGAGAGGATACAATTCTATTTACTTTCAGTGGTGTACATTGTAACCAACGTAACTACATGAGGATCAAAATATGAGTCCCTTCAAAACGTCAATAATGGCATTCACCAAAAGAAGGAAGCTAGAGGAACTGGGGCTACTGCAACTTCTGTGGATCAAATGTAGCTGTCGAGGGGGGTCAAATACTTAGGGGTAGTGCTAGACTCTAGGTTGCCTGACACCCTCAGCTCAAAAGAGTGCAAAGAAAAGCATAGATAACCTTAGCGTTATCTAGATGCTCACACGGGAAAACATGGGTCATAAGCCCATCTAAGATTCAGTAGACATATATTATGATGGTAAGGTCCATGTTTACATTTGCGTATTTGGGATTGTGGCTAAAGATGGAACAACGATCTGTCATTGTGAAACTGAGCAAGACCATACCATACTTGACCATAACAAAAGCAAGATTCAATTGGTAGTAATGTGGGAGTCGAGAATGGGATACTTCTGGCCAGTGGCGGCTTATGGTGTAGTGCCACAGTGTCATGGCACTACCCCAGCTTGTCTTTGCTAAGTAAATCAAACATAAACACTCAATTAAATTAGGCTTATCCTAATACTCTAATAAAGCATAATGATTAAGTAGATAAGAACGAATATGTTTTAAATAAAATTATTAATTATGCGAGTTTTTGAATTAGCCAGAGGACTTTATAACGAGAAACATGTAGTTAGCATCGTACTTGATGCAAGAAACACATAATTCTGAGATTTGTATTCAAAAAGAACTTAGAAACGATAATTACAGATCGAGAGGACTTAAAAACAAAACTTGCAAATGAACATGAACTGATAGACAGACAGGTCAAAGTCTGAACAAGGAACAGGACCGAGAATCTACGGTAGAGAACACACCTCCAGATATAGTGAACCGATTGGAACATACAAAACTGTATTTTGGGCAGAGGTATATGCCTTCCTGCACTCGCAAAGATAAACAATGAGCCAGCCTATAAAAATAAAATAATCACCATATCCACTGACAATCAAGTAAGACTCATGACGTTGAAAGGTCAGAGTAACATCTGCACTTGTTTGTAAATGTCAACAAGAAACTAGCAGTACAAAACAAGTAATTCTGGAGTGAGTACCAGGACACTCCAAACAGGAATTATCAGCAATGAAAATGTGGATGAGCTTGCTAGAGAACATCTTCCTTATTCATCGGCCTAAAACTTGTCTTGAGGGCTCTTGAAAACACAGGAATGGTTGAGACTACAGCACAAGGAATACTGGAGTTTGATACTTAATGCAGGCATGGTAAATAATTCGTTAAACCACCATGCTCAAAACGGCTAAAAGACCAATTTCTTTAAACAGTAGCCTGAAGGCAGTGCAAACTAGGGGAAGAATAGATACCTTAACTGCAGACAATGCGGGCTATGCCCTACTTCAAGTACACTAGATTACATGAGGACTCATCTCTTTAGGATGTTCAGTACAGAATCAGCAGGGAAGCTGTACAAGCTAGTACAGGGTTCAAGACTGCTAGAATGGATGCTGTACGCCGAGGCTAAAGGAGTTGGAAACTCTTCCCGGTGAGGATCAGCTGTAGAGCCCCTCTAGTGTGTAGTTTTATAGTATAGGATGAGATCAGCCTTCCTGCTAAGCTCTCAAAACATGCGCATACTTGAGTACCGCCGGAACTGGCTAACTCCTATTCTCACATATTGCCCTGCTGTATACGTATATGAACGATTAATGGTCGTTCAGTAAATCACCCGAATTTACTCTTCCATCAAACGAACCGTTTGAAGCTCTCAATATATTGCGCTGTATTTTGGCGAGGCTACTCCCAAAATTGTGTTAAAAGAGAACAGTTTTTCAATTATCGCTGTATATCTGTAGTATTCGAGAGCAGTATTGAATTTACCGGACTGCAAATTCACGCCATGCAACACTGCTCCTCAAACACATTGTGGATCGATGCAAAAAACAAATTTTTCAAAATGCCCTCAGTGTTTTTAAATTGCTGCTGAAAATTTGACGATTAAAATACGCAATTTGTTGACAAGGGGTGTACAATGCATTTTTTTCATGAAGTAGTAGATAGTGCAAGAGACAAAAAGTTTTACGTATTTTTTGCTTTTATCTGATATATCTAAGAAACTATTCATTATAGAGAAACACTTCAGAGGAAAAAATTACAATTTTACACAGCACTGGTTTGAAATATAAAAAATAATTTTTAATATTGCAAAAATAGGGAAAAATATTGGAAAACAAGCCTTTAAAAAATTACCATGACTGTATATTATTTGTTATCAATGTTCCATAGCATATATATCATGATCTTTCTGTATATGTGTCTAGTTTGATAATATTTCGTCATTTCATAACTCAAAAAGGTCCATTCTATTCTGGCGGACGAAAGAGTTTCATAATGCTAGTTCAATGGAAGCGAAGATATTGCAAAAAAATACAAACATATGCTCAAGCTTCATTTTTAGACATTTGTGAAGCCCCTGATCTTTTTGCTAAGAATTTTGGATTTATCGTCGTATCTCGATACTCATTTATACGTGGGGAATATAAAAGGAAGTACCGAGTAAATCTACTCCATATTTTTATGTATCATAAAACTGTGACATAAATCCAGTCCTCCCTCCAATAACAAACGAATAGGTCCAATAGTAAAATCAAATTTACATGATTTTATATCCACAAAGTAAACCCTATGCTGATATACAATATTATTTTTTATAGATAGGTAACAAAAAGGCTTTGTTCACGTCAATGAATATTAAATGTATCCTGAAATACACGCATAGAAAAATATTATATGAATCTATGATATTTGCCTTATAATCAGACCACGAGGTTTTATTTAAAATTCGGTCTCAGTAGAAATTTATATTTATTAAAACAGAATTTCTGCAGAAAACATAACTCAAAACTATTATACTGCAAAGATGGGGTTGATACTATATAACGTATCGTATGCACTACTGATCACGTACTAGATTAAGGGACAAAAATTTTCGTTTAATACATATGTAAATTATTTTGAAGCTAGCGTTTTGCATATAGGTGTCAATTTAAATAATAAAATCTGGTCTAAGGTTTGTAATCTGTTGAGAACTTACTGAAAAGTTATCCTAGTAGTAGTACCAATTAATGACAATGACAACGTGAATCCAAAATATTGATTTCTCAGTGTTTTGTTTGATCAGGTCTGTAGAGGCTACAAGTACTTTAGTACAGTATTTTTCTCGAGTATAAATGATCCTAACTACTGGTTTTATTAAGTTCAATCACATTTTAATGCTCTAGAGATCAAATTTAGGAATATTCAGATTTTTTTAATGTTGGTGAATGTGCAAATTGCAGGATGTGTAGCACATTCACCTTGTATTGATGTCAAACTATACCCGGCAGAAGACATATAAAATATATAGAGCAGTGCTGACAGTGTGTTACACTGTGATAAACTATTAACACTTCTTCATAATAAACTCAAACTTTGTATTCGATTCGCTTGAAGGATTCAATCTGATAATTCTTTCCCCGCATGTTTGCGAAAACTTTCCTACTTGAAATAATACGCTTAAGGGAGGTTTTCATGGTACAATTAACACGTAAAATCATGTCATCTATTGTCTTCGGTCTGTCTTTGCAGCTTCCCTGTCGCCGAGTTATCTCGGTAACTACTGCACCGATTTCGATAAAAAATGAGGGGCTATATGCCGAGGGCATGAAGTAAGTAGATACTGTTAAACTTTTGAATACCCCTACCGCACGAAATTATACGAAACATGAGTATGTAATGTTATATATATATAGTTGACAATTACTTGATACAAAATTAATGCTCAATAGAATTTTTTGCCCGGTCTTTCACGTAATAGGAATTATGCTGAGTTGTCATGAAATTTTAATTAGATCCATCAAAACGCAATATAATATATAATGAAACATGAATGGTGAGAACTACTGGATCGATCTACCTAACGCCTTATTTTTGTGGTGCAAGCAACTCAAACTTCTGCTCCTACGGATAAGCATATGTTAGTAAAATAGACAAGAAAAAGTCGAAGCTGTACATATTAGATGTTATATTACCAACAGCTTGTTGATGTACAAAAAGGAAGATACCAACAAAAAAGTCTCCAGGCAATAATGTTTTGAGTCCTTAGTCCTACTTTCAATGATAATAAGGATAAGTTTACCCTCGTTACCTTCCCGACTACAATGGAAAAATTCATAGACAAAATCTAGTGCATGTAACCTATTCCGGCAACAGAGAATAGCCAGCATAAAGATTCACCGTATTTTTAATTTCATAGCGGCTGCCCAGCAAAGTTTCAAACCATGAATATTTGATAGGTTAATTTCCACTTCGACCGGGGCAATTTTTGAGGCGATCATAAAGCTTTACGTGCTCTATTATTTACCATTCAATAGTGCGTTGATTGCCCTTCAGAGAAATGTGTAAAATGCATCGAAAACGATGCCATCCGTGTACGTTGGAGCAGTTAGTCTCTATTGGAGTTGATTAATTGAATTATATGTGAACCGTGCAGGAAATATGTGACTTCATCCCTGGGTTATCAAGTAGCTCACGCAGTGCCATTTAAGGCACACGAATATAAACTGCGTTCGTGTCAACAAATATGGACTCAGTACTCTAAACTATAAGCATGCATGTTTCGTCTGTTGCCTAGACCCGTCAGTGTAGCTCGGCAGCCGACAGTAATGATGTTATTGGGCAACGCCGCTTGTCGCGACAATTGTGAAATGTTGCTATCACACCATTACCTAGGATAAATATACAAAGTGACAAAAGATCTGTAGATGGCGGCGTTTCAAAGTGTCTAGATAAAAACATGCAACTTGGAAGAATGCTAGGGTCCAAAATTGTGAACATTTGTAGTAATAAAACAATTTAATATTGTTTCCGGTTTCACCGGACAATATTAAATGCGTCATCTGACTGTCCAAACTTTTACGGTTATAAACCGCGTCCACAGAAGAGAGAAATACAGGACGGACACTGTAAGAAATTCCTGTATATTTTTTCCATAGTCTTTAATGATTTAAGAGGAGGAGGCAACAATAATTGACAGATGTTATTAGCTTTTGATATTTCTCTTACAATATTTTGATTCAAGCGAAACTTAGTTTTGTCTATCGATTAGTAACATATCAGTACAACAATGGGATAAATATATTTCAAGTGTAATTTCCAGTATTATGATTTTAGTAGGATCAGTGTCGATACCAGAGAGGTGTTTACCGTTCAGCTTGATATGTGATTTCTGAGGCAACAACAATACCGACACTGGACATTTGACGTTAGCAAACACTGCACTGTGTATGCTAAGGTAGTTGAGGAAACAAGTGTCGGTATTGAAAGGTTTGGCGAGTCGTAAAACTGTAACGTTAGTGGTTTCTGCCCCAAAGAATCCAGTTTCACATGTGTACCTTCCCTTATTTAACACTTTTACATATTCAAAAGCTCTATAGGGCAAAGTGGCTCACCCTACCTGGATATTATATATATTTGTTATTCATCCAGGACAGTCTTCATAATACCCAACTTAAGTTAACAATAAGGATACCTACCTCTCCAGTGCTGATTTATAGTCGAGGTTTGAGAGGCTTCCAACATAGGAAAACACCCGGAAAAAAGCTTGGGATAACAAAATTCGCTGTCTCTGTCAATACAGTTTCCCTTATTTATCCGGAGTGGGACGTCGTCGATTCGATCTGCATGAGTTTATTTCTTGTTTTATGGTTTGACTCATATTTAATTATTTATGCTCATCACTAAACTTATAAGTTGATTATCTTTTCTACTGGCAGCTGATATATTTATAAGCTGCTTTGTGATTCTTTGAATAAATAAGTAATTCGAGATATAGTGGTAGTGGCAAAATAATATTTTTGTCCCTTAATTTATCGAAATGATCTTCCATATAGTTTTGGTATGCGATTCATCGCATGATATATCGTTAAAAGCGCCTCAAGGTAGCAACCAATCTACCTTGTCCTTAAGAAAACCTTACCAGTGACTATAAATTGTGTTTCACCAATGATGCTTCCTTGAGGTTCATGAAAACCTTAAGGGACGATTGTAAATATGAGCCTTGGTCAATGTATTGCAATCATAAGTTCATTACCATATAAAATAATGTTTCAGGTGACAATGTGGACGCCATTTTGATGAGGAACTCCTGCGCTATCTGCCTGGCCAGCCAAATTATCATTTTTGTGATAATCACGACGTTCAACGCAGCGATGTGATAGATCGATGTCAGATAATATGTATCGATAAATGAATTTAATTGTGATGTAAATAAGTGAAACAGACTCTCAAATTATTATTGGTATACGGTAAAACACGTTAGACACAATTATTTAAAAGGGGTAGGTAAATAAGTGTTTTATGACAATGGAGTTATATTTTTCTGTGGCAGGGTTTTGCTATGGTATTTTCCATTAAGCGCTGCAGAAAAAATGTGATTTGACGCAGTTCCAAACATTGGACACAAAATGAATGGGTGGTATCAATGACCGCCAATCACTCAGTTTACACAGTTCCTTAAATCGGTTTTATTATGAAACTTTTTTAGTAAATCCACACTTCAATTTCATAAGCTTGATTAAATAATATGATACAATTTTACAACTATTTGCAAGGATTTGAAAAGATCATGTTATAGACTCAGCTAGATGCTAAACAGCGCAAACTGTTTGTGTGACCGGTTTCAGAATAGGTTGTTTTTTAGCTCTACAGATTTTGTTTACGAGGAATTCAGAATAGCCAATCGTCTAATTAAACAAATTCACATACTTCGGCAACGTCAGCACAATTTCAGTTGAAACATTTTATCTGTTTACGGTGTTCATCCCCTTAAACCCAAATCAAACCAGGTTTTTAACCGATTTATGTTAAATCGTTTTTAATGTGATTTATTTTAGGTTTTGGCAGATAAATAGATGGAATGTTCTAACTGCAGTGCTCAGGGTAGCCGCGGTTTTTTTATAAATATTCTACGTTGACTATGGAAACATTCAAAAATTTTCTACCATTTCCTATACCAATGCAGTGTTGCCAATATGAATTTGTTATATAACACGATGGCTCTTCAAAATGCAGACAGACCATTGGGAAACCTTGAACGCTCCGCTACAAAAACTCTCACAAAATACCAACAAGCTCTTGTGAATGGTCTAAAAGCACACATTCTGATTCCACCTTGAAAAAAAACAGAAAAAAGTCGCACACAACATACACGCGTTTGTGAGTAAATACAAGGTAATCATAATACACTTAAATCGTTTAATTATAGTCTAATTGAAAACACTTAAGTATCTCACATTTTCTACAAGGAAATTGTAATTCTACGGAAATATTAGAATTCTACGCCGATCAGCAGCACTGGCATTGGTGCCAAACACTAGGTAGATATTTTATTCACGTTTGCAAGAGCGTCAATATTCAATTCTTTTAGAGGAGACGTAAGAATAAATGTGACTTCTGATTTTAAGTGAGCGGTAATTCAAACCGCATGCAATTGACAAAATATATATTCTTACGTTTCGATTGTATCAGTAGCCTTAATCAAAATACAACATTTCATTCATTGCCATTTTTATCATGACGCAATTCTAAACTAATCTTCATATATTTTTTCTTTTTTTTTTAAATTGAAGGCACGATTGCGCATGACCAACATTTATATTGCTTTTCGATTTCCGATAGTTGAGGTAATAAAGTAACCCTATTTCTAAAATGTGTAGTTACACATACAAAGGTGTAAAATATGCAGTCGCAGTATTGAGCATATTTTTTTCTATTTGGGAAAATCGATTTAACATATCTAACACTAGACATTAAAATTTTTCTGCCTTTACTTGAGGATAATTATCCCAACCGCCATTTTCTCATCGGCACGAGGTTGGCGATACTATTCAAATTTCTAATTAGGTGATCAGTTTAAGAAATTGACTTGTAAATCCTTAGATAAATGCGAAACAATTGAAAACGCTTTAGGTAACCGTGTAGCCAATCACAAAGAAAGAAATCTCTCGTTTACAAAAAGAGAAATATACATCCAAACAAAAACGAAAAGTCCAACGCTTGTCATGATCTGTTCGTACGTACAGGGTGTTCTACAATCACTACCCCAAAGGAAGTGGTACGACGAATAAGTGAACAAAATCGTGTTATTCATATCGCAATATTTTTTATTGTGACTGTAACAGTAGAAAGGTTACTTTTTCATATTTTCGCACTACTTTTTTTTCGTAAAAATGCCTTTTATGCATTTAACTACAAGTCGTCAAGTGACTGGCAAAGCTAACTCTATCAATTTTGCTTGTAAGTGGATACAGGTCTTCGACCCGAGATTCAAATATTGAAAAAAGCTTACAAAAACAAAGTATTGTATTGCTCAAAAGCAGCCCAATCAATGTTTCTATTATTCTATTATCCAGAACTGAACCCTGCCAATGAACAAACAAAAAAATTATAACTATGTAATATGAGTTATTCAAAAATACTTATAACGAAAATCAAAAAATATATCACAGCTCACATCAATAGAGATATATACTTTTATCTGTGTATTTACGAGTATCATCAAAGTACATTGTTGAGTTTGTGAATGTTTTTGCTATGAATACTTAAATCAAAAAAATATCAAAAGACACCGTATGTAATATTATGATGTAAGGGTATGTAATAAAACAAATTAAATGGTTGACTGACTCCGTCACTGCATCACTCTCTGTAGAATAAATAGAATTCTTAGCATAATTTTACATTATATTTCCGCGACAAAAGTATGTACTGTCAGTAGGTCACGTTTCGGTCAAAAGAATTGAATTAAACATTTGTATTCCTGATCTGTTTAATAATACATATATTATATGTATTTCTTAATTCAAAAACATAATTTCAATATCCTAAGTCAAAGCTAGTGAAATCTGAAGCTATCTGATTATTATACCAATAATAATTAAGTTAATAAAAAATTAAATTCTGTTCTGAGACTTGATCCACTGACGGACATTAATGAAAAGTTAATGAACAATAATAACGTAACTAATGAAATCTGTAAATATAATTTAATGATGTTATTCTGGATGAAATACCTACGATTGTATTCATCATAAATAATTTTGTTATGATATAGATTTTACATTTTAGGAATGCCAAATTAAACTACATTGTCTGCGGAGTATTGTTTTACAAAAAATGGAAGGGCACTTGATAGCATGTCAGAATGATTGGCTAATTAATTTAATGACAAGAAGTTAGGTAATTAGTCGAAACTTGTAAAAGCAAAGCCATTTTCAATCTATTGATATATAGGCATGATTTCAATTAATAAATATCGGTTCAGTGGAGTTTCTAAATTTATATCGATAGTGAAACTTATACGATAAAAACTTCTATTCAACTTCTCTGAATCAATAAAATTGTGTCCAAAGCTTTACTTTCTATACAAAAGGTTGAGGTTGGATTTTACCATCAACTGTGCATTTGAACATAATGTTTGTTGAGAGGTCTTTTAGAGACTTTTTACAAAAAATTGCCTATATATACACAGATAATGATATGGTATAGTAACAGCTGAAATGTCTATACATGTCAATGAAACACCGTCACAATGACTTCTTACATATTCCAACGATAGCAAAGAATTACATATTCACGCTATATGTGAATAGAGCTATGATCTGTGGACGAAAATCACCTTTCATTTTTTTGGAAAACAAATTGACTTATTTGGTAACTTGTACATATAAAATGCATCTTAGGATAAGATCACAAATAGACATATACATACATAAAATGTTCTGCGAGAATTTTAACAAATAAAGAAGTCCTTTTTATTGTCCACTCAATTGTACTTATGTACATACGTTTAAATCTTTGATTGTTATATAAACCTACATTTCCGCAAGCATTAGATGTCCCTTCACTTTTTCAGGAAGATAATTTTTTCGACTGTAAGTACCTTTTTTTAAAATAAAGTTATATATACATGTATTCGACAATATTTTTATGCCACCATTGAAGAGTCAGGTTATAATTGGTTAGCTGGGCTGTTTTTCTTTGGCCATTAAATTTGAATCTAAGAAGGAATTTTTCAGCCAAAAATAGTCTTCTCAGATGTAACGGAGTTTCTTGGCATTCGGCTAAAAGAATAGGAGTTGAGGTAGACTTTAAAGCACCCAATGTCAGCCTTAGGGCTTTGTATTGGATTCTATCAAGTTTGACCAAGCGAGATTTTGTCGCTGAGCCGTATAAGAAACACCCATAGTCCATAATTGATCTTGTGTAAGCCCTATAGAACATCAGAATATTCAGGCTCTTTTCGCATTTGGCAAGACATTTATGTATGTGATCATTCCATGTTAATTTTGTGTCCAGGGTAATACCCAGATAGGTATAAGTGTTTCGAACCGGAATGTCTATGACAGCTAGCGATAGACTATCACAAACAGGCAGTAGATGACGAAAAAAAAATACCACCGCGGACTTTGTTGAAGATATGTTCAGGCCTTGTTCGACGAAGTAGTTATTGCAGTAGTACATTACCACACTGAGGAGGGAGATACAACGTTGGTATGTTTTATCGGTTATGTAAAAACAAAAGTCATCAGCATACTGTAAGATGTTAGATTCGATTCCCATTGTATGCAGATCATGAGTGTATATGTTGAAAAGTAGGGGGCTGATGACTGAGCCTTGGGGTAATCCCTTGTGAACGAACCTTGTGCCTAAAACTTTGTTATTGCATCGTACGTAAACCTTTCTACTGATAAACAGGTTAACCAAAACACATGCGTATCTGTTAGGTATTTCAAGCTTCAGTAATTTTTGATAAAGTAGACTAGGAACAACATTGTCATAAGCACTAGATATATCAATAAATAGAGATGCTAAAAAGTGATTTTCTGAGAGAGTGATCTGGATATCGCTTATCAGTTTCGAAACACAGTCGATGGTGCCTAATCCTCTTCGAAAACCAAATTGAGATATTGGCAAGGCTTTATTCTTTTCTAACCACCATTCAAGCCTAGTTTTGAGAATCCTTTCTAGTGCTTTCAATATGCAGGAAATTAATGAGATGGGTCTTACGGTGTGAGGATCATTAGGCTTAGGAATGGGAATGATTAAGGAGTGTTTTAGAGCGTCGCAGTTTTCTCCAAGAATTAGGATGCGATTATAAATGTTGCATAAGAAATCTATAGCAACCTGAGGAAGGTTAGCTAGCATCAGATAACTGATGCCATCCATACCTGGTGCCGACTTGGAAATCTTGATGTTCGCTTTCATCTCCTCTGCGTTAATTGGGTTTAACAGAATATGTTGATCACTGTCTTCAGGGCAGTGGAAGAAAGGAGGAGATACGTACGGTGGCGCAACCTTTTGAAAAAGTTCTTCAACCGTGGATTTGTCATTCCTGGCGAAAGTTTTAGCGCTTTGAATTTTATTGACCCGTTTCCAGATGCTTGAAGGAGAGGATTGCCTATTTAGGTTACTACAAAACTAGGCTCATCCATTTTTCGCCTTCATTCTAAAACTTCATTTCTAAAAGGCATCTAATCTTTTGCACTCCAGGAAGTTGGCAAAGGTAAGGTTAGATTTATAGATTTTAAAGGCTTCTTTCCTGGATTTAACAATCGAAGAACATTCATCATCCTACCAAGGAGGAGATCTGGTACTAACGGAAAAGGGTTTCAAAATTTTGCATGATTTGTTGGCTGCATTGGTAATGACATTGGTTCAAAAAGTTGCCATATCATTGGCGTCAGCAAAGATCGGACAGTCAGAGAACGACTTTTCAATTTCCAATCGATATACTTCCCAATTTGCGTTTTTCGTGGACCACTTGGAGATGGAAATTAGAGTGAAATCTTCTGAGCATATCCTTGAGAGTGATTTTAATGGGGAAGTGATCGCAACCAAATGTATCGGCAAGGGTAGACCAATCAAAGGAGGAACATAATTTAGAAGAGAGTATAGTATCATCAACAGCAGATTTGACCTGACCAGGAGGGCTGAGTCTCGTTGCTGAGCAATCATTAACTATAACGAAGTCTTGAAAAGACTCGAGTGCTTCTACCAAAATTTTACCTTCGCTCGAGTTTATAGGAGAGCCCCACATGCCATGATGGGCATTGAAGTCCCCACCAATAATACAGTCATATTTTATTTGACTAAAAATGTCTGTATAATCTTGGGTTGAGCTTCTAACGTTAGGTGCTCTAAATAAACTAATTACAGATAGCTTATGACCGTCCATGAACACGTTTATACCACAAACCTCAATTTCTATATTGACATTATCAGTAAAGATGATAGATTCATGCTGAATGGATTTTGAAACAAAAATGGCTACCCCACCGTAGCCATTTCCTCTGTCTTTTCTAATGATGTTGAAATTTGTAAGCGTTACATTATAAGAAGGTTTATACCAGGTTTCGGATACTAAAGCAATATCATTTTTTTCTTTTAATAGAAGTTGTATCAATGAATGCCTATTGGAAAGTAAAGATCGTGCATTCCATTGAACAATTTTTAACCCTTTAAGCTCCATAGTTTAAGTAAAAAAGCTGTCCACTATATTTTAAATTCTACTATCAAATTCGGAATCACTGAAAGTGGAGATTGCGCTCTCAGCATCCGGTTTGTCTTTCTTGAGCTCTTGAAAGTATTGCATGCACAAATTTTTCAATGCAATAGTGACTTGATTAACAAACTGTTCAAACTGATTGGCAGATTTTTCTTCTTCTCGCTGGAAAACGGGACCAGCACAGAATTTAGTATTATATTCTCTTCGTATAGGCGGAAAGTTAGGAGTTGTATAGAGTTTTTCCTGCAAATGTGACAGTTATCATTTGTTTGGGGACACGGATAGTAGACGTCTCGGTTTTGACCACTCTAGTCATATGTTGCACCCTTTTGATGGACTATTCGACTGTATAATGTCTTGCAATGTAGGTTCACTAATATTAGTGTCAACTCCACAGACTAGCCCACGCATTTCTGTTAAATGGTTAGGAATATACGCAATTAAATTATTATCTTGAAAAAATGAGTTTCGAACCAAGCTATTTGCGCTGTTACCCGAGTCTAGTTCTATCTTAATACGGTTACGTCCTACGCTACTGATTTCCGTTATGTGTTTATCATCTTCACTTAAGGCTTGTAACTTTTCCCCCAAACTCATTGCGTGAAGTCGGCCTATATTTAAATTAATATGTTCCACGAAAATAAAATACGGTCTTGTGTCAGTCGATCTAAAACGATTTTCGATGTTTATCGAACAGAACCTAGGATTTGCCGCAGTGTTATCAGTGGAATTGTTTTTTTTGCATTCCATTCGCCGTTGGTGTTAGAAGGATTATTGGGTAAATTATTATCACTCTGGGATGCAGATATATTAATTTCGGGGCTACTATCACTACTATCGATACAAATGACGTCCTCGACATGCATATTAGGTGGATTTTGTCTGGAAATCGACGGTAAATCCATGCCGTAAATGCGGCTATCGCCACCGGACATCTGTTACCAGAGCCGGTGGCACAAAAAACTCTGGATAGTTCGCTCTCAAGAGAAAAAATGATTGTACTTACAGTAAATCTGCAATAAACACTACTATGTACTTTATATTATAAGTTTAGTAATGGGATCACTATACTCCTATAACCGATTAGGGATTACACTCACGCGTCCGAACTGTCCAATGACCGAGACGAGACTGCCCATTTTAATACATTCGAGAATTACCTGTTTCCGATAGCATTAAACAAGCTTTGACAACAAGTGTGTGTATTACAAAAATTGCACACGGAGTAAGTACTGAAGAAAATACAATAATGCTATTAGGTACTATTCAACAAAATCTCAATTAAATTATTTTTGGACCATCCATGTATTAGCAGACCTAAAATATCTATATCGCCCATTATGTTTCATATAGCATTTTAACCGTTTTATTCAGATTCTTAAAAATAAGATAATTTCTCAGCACATAATTAAAATTGCTAGTTGTACGAAATCTGCTGCGAAGAAACAATGAATATCTCGATAGTTTTTCAAATTAGAAAAAAATTAGAATTTTTGTGTTTTCAACTCAAAGAGTAACGCCATTCTTTTGATCAGTTGTTATTGTCCTTTAGGGTTTTATTGATTGATAAGACGCATGCTCTAAATCGTGTAATGTTAATCAGGGCTGTTGTGTGACAACAATTATGTTAAGTATATTGGCTTGATATTTTATTTGAATTTTCTAATCAAAGTGTATCACTGCTTGATACCTACCACAAAATGTACGTACATCACTTTAAATGTGACTTCTGATTTTCATTCATGACCATTTTTATTAGGACCCAATTCTAAACTAATCCTCATATATATTTTCTTTTTCCGAAAATTAAAGGAGTTTAAAAAACATGCAAGATTCGTTGAGCCATTTCATAAATGTGCCCCTACTGGCACGAATGTGCATGATCAACATTTATATTGCTTTTCGATTTCCGAGGTAATAAAGTAACCCTATTTCTAAAACGTGGAGGTACACATGCAAAGATGTAAAATATGCAGTTGCCGTATTGAGCATATGTTTTTCTATTTGGAAAATCCGAATTCAACATTAGTTATTATTAAGAGTAATGCCAATCTTTTGGTCAATTGTAATTGCGCTTTAAAATTATATTAAGTATATATTGGCTTTACATTTTATTTTAATTTTCTAAACAGTCAAAATGTATCACCGCCTGATAATAATCAAAACATGATTTTTGGAGGGGAGGAAATATACTTAATCACCGTATTATACTTACCATTAAAATATAAAGAACTTAAAATATGTATGAAACTAATTTGAAATGTTTGACCATTTTACCGCTCTAAAAAAACTATTCAAAAATATATCTGGAAGATGAAAGATATCCTAGGAAAGGGAGATCATCATGAATCAACCCGATGGATGTATGGATTTAGCAATAGCCCTAGTTATCAAATGAACCCTACCTACACAAGAAGCATAATCATGACAATATAATAAAGACTATGTTTAAAAAGGATCGATGATGATTGTATTGTTGAAAATTTGACAACACTGCAACGACCCATTACGTTCCGATCACAACCGTAAAAATTCAGAGAACTTAAGTTCACATTGTCACTGTGTGTGGATTAGTCAGCATACGGAAACACTGTTCGAATGTTGAAATTTGACAACACTGCGATGATCCTTTTCATTCAATCACAAATCACAGTAACTGGCCGTAACAATTCAGATAATTTAATTTCACGAGAGCATACGAAAACTGAGTTACGAACGGACTATAGCCGGAAAATGTTCGTGAGCACAATACTTCCAAAGCTGAAGCATGCCAAGTAATTCAGTTAAATTATTTAAAAAATGATGTCTTCAAATATTTTTTGTAATGTTCCAAGGCGATTAACAGCTTGATGAAATAAAAAATGACCTGGTCCGGAAATATCGTCAAACCGCAAGAATATAAGATTACACCCGTATTTTTTGTTCTATGCTAATCTTATTGGCTATCATTGGACTATTTTTTCAAAAACCATAACGCAGTTTCACGTACGGAGGAACGTACACCAGATCTCCTAAATTTCATCAAAACCGACACAGCAATTAATGAAACTACGCAGTGACAGAAGCACCAACTTACCAATGGAAATTGATGAGTAAAAAAGTACACCAAAAACATTGTAGTCGCTTTATTTATCCCCCTTCCCCATAAACAAAACATGTTACCATCTCTCCTCAACCTGCAGGGGTCTGTTGTTGCTGTTGATACGTCAATGACCAATAGTAGCCTCTCAATTTCTTCAACGACTCATGCGTTCCCATCTGGAATCAAACGAAAACAATTCTAATAAAACAACTCTCAAGAAATTTCATTAACAAGAAAACTTCTGCGCAGAGAAATTTCCCGAGAAGCTGTTCGATGTTAACAAATATAAAGTTCTTAGGATAAAAACAGCAGGTAACGGCTTTTTGCCGAACATTTCTCGGCTAGTTCGACATTGTCTGGAATTGCAATTAAGTATAGAAATCTGTTTAATAAAACAATATAATTTATTCCACTTTTTCAACGTAACTCAATCAGAACAACTTTATTTTTTCAAATAGGTCTCGATATTTGATAAAAATCAGTAGTAGTAGTAGTAAAATAGAAATTCCACATCGCTCAGCAACATCAATTCTAATTTCAACTTTCGAAGATAATCTGAAGGTGAAATAAACTATAGCTCTATAAATTCGAGCCGTATGATATTCAAATCAATGTTGTAGGGGGTTGTAAATTAAAATGTTTGAATGGCTTTTGACAGTATTATCAATTTCTTCATGTCATGCTGAGAGATTGAGAAGCCTTATTCAGAAATTTTACACCTTAAGACAAATCTTATCTAAAAAATAGTGACACTGTATTTACTCTGGCTGAATTAGTGATAATAAATATATTGTATTCTTTAGTGGGGTGGTGCTTTCAGTACAACTCAAACAGGTAACAGGACATTTCTGAATACGATAATCTCAAAACTGAAACTATTCTCCATTCTTCACTTTCAATTTATATTGAGATTCACACATATTGAATATCAAGCTCATTTATCTATCTATACATATGATAATAAGAATATATGCAAAGCCAAAAAATATAGCTCAGTTTCACCACCAGAAGCGACTTAAGCAGTGAAAGTTTAAAAAAAACGTAAAGGCAAAGAACTGTGCTTTTCTTTGAACCTAATTTAATAATCAGTACAAAATAAAACATACGAACATTAAAAAGATTTGAAACTTCGGTCGAAACATTCATCATAGTTTTATAAGACATATATACCATCACAAATGAAAATATAGATTGACCCAAATAAACTCACCTCAACAATTTGACCTTTGTTCAGCACCACGATTAAATCTGCATTTTTAATGGTAGACAATCTGTGAGCGATCACAATAACTGTTCGGCCCGCTCTTGCTTTCTCTAAAGCTGCTTGTACTATTTTCTCTGACTCTGTATCCAATGCACTGTTGAAACCAGAAATATTAATTTGCCCAATTTAAAAAATCACAAATGTAACAGTTAGTTAGTTATAAACAAACCTTGTGGCTTCATCCAATAAAAGCACTGAAGGATTCTTTAAGAGAGCTCTTGCTATAGCAATTCTTTGTTTCTGACCTCCAGAGAGAGTTACCCCTCTCTCTCCAACCAATGTATTATAACTTTTTGGAAAACTGGTTATGAATTCATCTGCATTCGCCAGAACAGCTGCTTTTTGAACCTGGAAATATTAATTTTTAAAAACATTAATAGTAATCATTCCACCTTAAATATCTTATATTGAATGGGGAATAGTAACTATAGATGAAAATACGATATTTCAAAGAAATCTGCCATAAATAAATCATACAAATCTACTATAACTAAAGCTTCATGAATCTATGAAATTAGATTTGCAAGTTATTCATTTCTTGTCATAACCCGTTTTCTGTTCAATATATTACCTCTTCGTCAGTTGCATCTGGTTTTCCATAACGTATATTTTCAATTATAGATGTACCAAATAAAACTGGTTCTTGACTAATGAGTCCCAAAGCTCTTTTTCTTAACCATGTTGGGTCCAAGGTTCTAATGTCGTGCCCATCTAATGTTATAGAACCTTCTTTTACATCGTAAAACCTTAAACAGTTCTTAGGTATCATTCAATTTTTTTAAAAGTGCATTTATAGTAATGTTAACCAATATTTCATTATTTGACAATATCTAAAATTACCTCTCCAAAAGAGCCACAACGGTAGATTTTCCATTACCTGAGGCACCCACAATAGCTATAGTTTTTCCAGCAGGTATAGTCAGGTTGAAATTTTTCAAAACATCCTAGAAAAGATTATCAGAAGTTCATTTGATATTAATACCTTGGCGTCAAAGTGTTAAGTTACCTGTTGTTTTCTTGTTGGGTAAGCAAAGGTAACATTTTTGAACATAATGTCACCTTTCAGTAGACCATCTGGAATAGTTTTTCCTCCTTTAAGGGGCATTACTGGTTTCATATTGATATACTAAAAATATAATGATGAGGACTATACAATATTCAGTATTTCATAGACCACTATATCATAGAATCGCAATAACAAATGCAAGGGGTTGCAGTAAAGAGGGTTGAACTAAACAGATAAATATTGAATCATATACGATAATAATTATACTTTAAATTGAAATACTTGCATAACATACCTCAAAAATCCTAGATCCTGCAGCTACCCCCCTGACAACTGAGCCAAAAAGTAAAGAAACCTGAGCAAGTGACCTCTGTATTGTTTGAGAGGCCATCAGATATGCCATGACTTCACCAGCTGACAATTTATTAGTTGAAAGAAGATATCCCCCCATATAAAGGGTGCTTAACACCATGCTAGAAATATAGGTAAATATTACGGAGAAAAACATAAGGCTGAATTTATTTTTGGGAGGTTTGAGAATTCTAAATGTATGGTGTTCTTACATACTTTGTTTTTCTATAGTTACATGTGAAAATAAAATAGATGATTTTTGGAGAAACGTTCATGCTAGCAATAACATACAATTTAAGGCTAGGAATTTAAATAAATTGTGGTTTTTTGAATGCCAACCATTTAAACGTGTTTTCATATTTTCTCACGTATTTCCAAAAAAATAATCAGTAACCCAAATAAAATATGCATAAAAGTTTAATAATCCTCCCATAGTAAAGATTTTTTACTAGGCATTCAAATTATTACAAACAGGAAAACTTTGAAGAAATGAAATGTGAAATGAAACTTATACTTTTGAGGCATTCATTCAAAAACTTGCATTCTCTAAAATTACCCATTAATGAATAAGTTAGTTCCAGCTTGAAACAAACCGATTCCAACTCCCAAGTTCTGATTCAGGATCATTCCTTGTTCTGCTTCAGAATTAAATAACTCTTTCTCTTGATCTTCCATTGCAAATGCCCTCACTGTCCTTATATTGCTAATAGCCTCGTCAGCAACTGCCGTTGTTTTGTCATTCTGAAAATTATACTTTAATATTACAAACCTGTATAATGTGTGGACAATGGTGCCAAACCTCAAAAAGTTGTTTTTTGAAAATGCAACATTTTGTAAAGTACTGAATCGTTTTACGTGGATTGTAAAAGCTTGGTGCGAAACTATTTCATTAATTAGATACAAGATTGTGTATTAGAACAAAGATTTTCCCAATAAAAACCACTCATTTTCAGTTTTCTGAAAAAAAGTTCTATTTGTGTTCCAATACAGTTTTTTATCTGACTGTATCACTTTGTATATATTTTTCAAGTTGAGAATGCTTATTAAATCATATTCAAATTTCCAAAAAAAACACCATTCTGATTTTTAAATAATGCTTTCTTATTATTATAAAATTAATACCTGCCTGTCATGTACTCCACTGATATATGTGAGGCTTATGATAATAAATTCAATATTATAGAGCTCACCTGGGCTTGAGCTTTTCTTGATGTCACTCTCAACAAAGATCCAAAAATTGTCCCCACAGCAATCACAGAAGGCACACAAAGTAAAGTGACAAATGTCATTTCAGGTGAAATCATCACTAATGACACTGAGCAACCCAGAATTTGAGTAGCTGCCCTTAAACCACCTGATACAGTCTGTTTGAAGCTGCTTTTAAAGTCCTGTATATCTGATGTAAGCCTGTGATATGAGATAATATTGAGAAGCACAGTTATTCAAATCATCATCATCATTGTACTTTTACCTCTGATTATCAACATAATGCTTTAAAATTCAATATTTCAAAAAGTTGTAAATTGATTGAATTAGTACAAAAACAAAAACTAATTTTATGACATGATGGCTAGGTACTCACATCGGTAGTTTCAAATTAATAAATGAATGGAGAGACAGAGTTAATCCAATGAGTCCTTTCGCAACTGTTATACAGTATATGGAAATGTACACATATATCAGTATATTGAATTTATGCATATAGTTTGAATAATGGCTCCAGTTTACTCATCACGAATCACTCATTCAATTTTGGAAAATCACCACTGGTTTAATGTATTTTTAGAATCTTGTTCAGAAATTTTATTCCAGTACCAACCTAGTTATAATTTCTCCAGTCCTGTTTCTATCAAAAAATGCTATATCTTGGTCCAAAATTGAAGAAAAAAGATCAGTTTTCATACTATACGCAATTTTTTCACCCAAGTTAGAGAGCATGGTGATATAAAAAAATGTGAAGAAGCTCTGAAAATAGAAGGTATCAATCAAATCTTACATATAATGTAAAATGTGTCAGCATATGTATATGAACAAAGCAGCAAGAAACTGAAAAAATAACATAAGGACTCCAAATATTATGCCTAATATCTAACTTGAACATGAAATATATTTCAACTAACAAAATAGTTTCAATAGAATGTGGCTACTACCAAAGCTATATGAAAGGAGATATGTCCCAAAGAAACTTACCAACCTGAGCAATATACATTCCAATGAGTTTGAATGCTGTTGGTTTTATCTCATTCATAAACTGAAGACTGTCCTTACTTTCAGTGAATTTTGCCAATATATTTATAAGACCACCCATTACCTGGGGAATCTGTATATTTAACACTGCCACAACCAAGGCACCCTATAATGCAATCAATACTTTAGAATTAAAGAACATTAAGTTTGAAGTTTTGTTAATTCATGAAAATTATACATGCTGCCCTAAAAAGTGTCAAGAAGAAGTCCAACCATAAAGCACTCTCAAACCTATTGATCAAAACATTTTGCAGAGCATTTTTCTAATTCTGAAATAAATTTTTTATGGCATGACATATAGCACAGATATTAATAGTTTTTTTCTATTCAAAATTATCCGAATATACAAATGTATAGTAACCTTTGCAATCACATGAAGGTTTGCAGCTATGAACCTAACCATAAAAACTGGAGAAATATACTGAATTTTAGAAAACTCTAAATCCTGAATCCTTGAAATCTTTAAGTGTATTTTGAAAGAAACATACATTTCAGCCAATATATAAATTTCAACTTCCACTTCCAAAATCATTATCATTTCATGAAATTTATTCACTATATCTCTTGCTGAATTGTGATAAAAGATTGTTGATTTCTAGATTTCTTAAAATTGTATCATCAATTCAAATATTGTGAAACATATTGAGTGTGGAATGGACTTTGTTTGCTGTAATACTCATCAAAAACTCTAATTAATTTTGCATTAATGAATAAAGAGTTGGGAAGTTACAACTCCACTTACAGCAATAGCTGCTATAAAATACCAAATGTGAGGTCGTAGATATGTCCAGAATTTTGTCCAATCAAATCTCAAATTCTTATCTGAAACCGTTCTGTATCCTGCCATCCGCGTTTTTGGTTGGCATAATGTTTGATTCCTATTTACTATCACATTTATGAACACTCCACCAGCAAGACTTAATCCAAGTGGGAGAATTTTTGGAACGTATTTAGTGGCTGTTGGCTTGTCGAGGGTATGAAGGAAAGTCTGCCTCACATTGTTGTAGTAAATAGGTCTTGCCGAATTAAATTGTTGCAGAATAGTACGCCTAAAATGCAGTTACATAATAATTATGTATGAAAAGTGAATATTTAAATGTAAAACAACCTTAAAGTATTATGCACATTTGATGAGCACTGAATTAGCTTCCACATGATTTATTTTTACATCCAATAATTTTTTATTTTGCTTGAATGTCTATTTGAATCGTAGATTTATCATATTAAAAGTTGCATTGTTTACTATTAGTCGATTTTAGGTTATCTGGAACGTCATCGTGTTGACAACAAATGTCAACAGAGTAGATGACAATTGAAGGACAGCAATCACAAAACATACAAGGCCTTACAATAATGGCTTAAGGAAGAACGAGCAATTGTTTGCTAATACACAGAGATAGCGTAACATCGGTACCATTTTGCAGGTTTCATTTTGTTTACCATTTCATATTTTTATAATTGAACGACATTTTTTCAATCAATTCTTTTCTTTGATATCACATAATGACTTTTTTCTTTTGCCTGTCTAGAAATATTTTTTTGGCTACTGCATTTGTAGCCGTGTTAAATGAAAACCCTAACCATCGTTGTCAAAACGTTATTCCATGCATTAAGATATTCAATTCCATGAACTTATACATTGTTTTAATATATTCAAAACATTTCAATGGTAAGTCATCATTACGGTAGTACTAAGAAATATAAATTTATATTATTTAAGCATAGAAAATCAGTCTGTTAACTTTACTACAATTCGATCAGGGTTTTACAGATCGTCAATGTTTCCATGCAGTGTAAGTCATGTATTTTTTTACAATTATGAAGCACAGTTTTCAGTGTATTTCATTCAAGCACTGTAAGCTAAGCATCGAAAACGCAGTCAAATAAAAAATTCTCTTCCAGAAGACTGGCAGTTTTATTTGTGAAACTTTGTGTAGAATCATTGATTAAGTCTCAAATCTGAAGGATGGAAGAGTTTCACCAAGGAAGAGCAATTCGCGCTACGTGAGTTACATTCTGAACCTCTCTTTGTTCTGTGATCCTGCTTAGTTTTTGTGTTCTGTAGTTTGATGGTTTGGCGCCTGGTGGTTTATTTTGGTTAGAATTTCATTTGACTGATCATTTTAAAATAACGTTTTCTTCCATAACCCTTTATAATTATATCAATAAATATCGCTCGATAGAAATAATCCTGCCCAGACTATGCAGACAGTGTTGTGAACTTTTCAGGTTTTTTTTAGGTTATAACCGGTCGCGATGGACTCCACGACTTTATACAACAAAACTATGAACGGCACCCAACTATCCGTACCTAGAATGGAAATTGCTGCAAGAAATGTAGATAAAGCCCTACTAGCGGACAGCAATGCCCCACGAATCATAGACTTGATGAACGTTAACGTACAGACTGGTCCCACAGCCAGTGGGCTTACAGATCAAGATTATCCTACATTAAATGGACTTCCACTAGCGTTAAATAATCTTACGCAAGTGAAGTGTCTCAATACAGTGCCTTTGCCGCCAGAGATAGTAGATCATTTTACTCGTATCCTTTTTCAGTTGTATGGATTATTCATGTTTTCTAAAACTTTTCCTGTAATTTTCTTGCTGATTCATCTTCTACTTGTACTAGCCACTATATGATTGAATATATAATGACTTGCAGATAAATATATTGTGTTTAACATACAGTTTCACAATTAAACTGTCAGATTTGACTGCTAACAAGGCTACCCAAATTAACTTGCTCATTAACAAACTAGATCCTATCATGGATACAAAACTAGAAAACTCAAATCTAGCTACTATTTATCCTATCTTGCTATTTTTCTATCAAATTTTTTTTCTTGTGTCTGTCTTGGGGGAAATATTTTTTTGCAACTGCATTTAAAGTAGTGTCAAAGGCAACCCCTATAAAACCTTAACAATGGCCATCAACCTTAAGATATTTCATTTGATAAACTATTATATTTCTTAAGATATTTCATGTTTTGGTATATTTTATTCCTTAAGCTATTTCATTCTTCCTATTACATTCTATAACTTAAGATATTTCAAGAGTAAGTTAACCTAGAATACAAATAGGAAATGGAAATGTATAGTAGTGTATCGATAAAAATTGTGTTTAAAAGATCAGTCTGTTCATTTCCTACAATGAAATCAGGGTTTCACAGATATTTTTGAATCTCAAATGTTTCTATGAAGTTTAAATCATGTATTTTATTGCAAGTATGAAGTACAGTCATTCTATTTTTGTTGCCAACTTCATGATTAGTATCTAGTAAGTATTTGGCAAAATTAGATTTTTTTTGGATAGTGGTATTTTGAAGGCACATGATATGTTCTCTGTACCTTGTAAATCTTCTAATTTGACCTAAACAGCATTACAGAAGGCACATGGAATCCTATAAATACTTGACTTGCTCATATTTGGTTTTTTCTCCTTTGCATTATAATCAGGTAGAGCTTCAAAATAGTTACCTTTGTTTATAAAGGTATGAAACCACAACTCAATTCAATAATAAAGCTTTGTTTTGTTTTGCAAATTATTTTTTTCTTATCTATACAACAGCCTTATATCAAGTTGTTTCCTTAACTGTATAAACAGATGTGCAGTGCCACTGCATGATGGGCCTTTTCTCAGAAATAGGCAGAGCATGGCTGACAGTTGATAGTGATCTCTATGTGTGGACCTATGAAGAAAACACAGACCTTGCCTACTTTGATGGTATCAGTGAGACAATAATATGTGTAGGGCTGGTGAAACCTAAAGCAGGAGTCTTTCAAGCATTCATTAGATACCTGTTAGTCATTGCAACTGCTGTTGATATAGTTGTTCTTGGAGTAACATTTACTGATGGTCCTACAGAAACAACAGATGAGATTCAGCTGATTCCTGATCCTGTGTTTACGATACCAACAGATGGAGCTACAGTTGCTGTTATATCTGGAACTGATGATGGCAGGTTATTCTATGGAACAAAGGAAGGGTCACTGTTTGAGATCTCCTACCAGGTAACTTAAATTGTATGGAACTCAGATTTCTAAAGAGATATTTACTAAGGACTGTGGCAATCTTGCCAAATTAAGCTGAATTAATTATTTTTTAATAACAGAAAAACACATACTTTCACCTAGAACCCAATAGTCATTTTCCAACTGTTTCCTCATACATTAAAATTTCATCATAGCTTTGTTTTAAGATTCTATGAAGGTTCTACAAGTATACTAACTTAATAGTTTATCTTTTGTTTTTGGTGTAAATTTATAATTTTTCACATTAAATGAGATTTCAAATATGAAACAATCATACTTAATATATATTCAAATTCAAAGTTTGGTAGCATAGTATATAGCTAAGATTTGAATGTTTGAAATAAAGAAATCAATGATGTTTTTATATTTTCCAGGCTGAAAGTGGTTGGTTTGGCAAAAGATGCAAGAAAGTGAATTTGTCAACCAGCGCTCTGTCATTTTTGGTCCCTTCATTTCTTAATGCTGCTCTGAGTGAAGAAGATGGCATCTGTCAAATCTCCATAGATGATAGCAGACACATCTTGTACACCTTGAGTGAAAAAGGGACCATAGAAGTATATGATTTGGGTGAAAAGGGAAACACTTTTTGTAGGGTGACAAAGATGTCACAGACTTTGCTGGTGAATCAAGCCATGAATACTGTTAAGTAAGAAATGTTGTTATATTATGTCTAGTATGTATAATGATGTGAAATTGATAGTACAATTGATTTAGGTATTTTAAGGTAGTGTCAGAACCTAAAGAGATACTAAGATACAGTATTTTCCAAATTTCTCCATCCATCTGGACTATGTTTGCTGATGCAGCTAGACATTTTACAGTATATTTTCTACTATGAAATTAAGGTCTTGTTTGAAAATATAACTGTCGCCCTGGAGGCAGCAAAAAAAATATCAATGGCATCATAATACCAAAATTTTATTTTTTACTTTGGTGAAGACAGCCAAAATGTTTGTAAAAATATTTTGTCAATTGCATGTGATTTTGATCAATGGCCAATAGTAAACATAATCAACCAGAGAGATAGGATAAGTTTCAGAAGTCCAACTACTATGTTATTTTTTTTTAGTATTCCTCTATTCCAATATAATTACCTAATCCTATTTTCTAGAACTTTAGATAGTCAGAATTTCCGACCAATAGTAGGAATATCAGCAGTGGAATCGATAGAATCTACAAACATCAATCTTGTAGCTGTCTCCCAGACAGGAGTCAGGTTAGTATATGCAATCCTAGATAATTCAGCTTGTAGTTTTCTTTTCTGATATACCTTACATTCAAGTTATATTTTTATAAAAAACAGCAAATAAAAGAACATATGAACTAACAGACAGAGAAAAATAGTGAAGGATCAATAAAAACGGGAAAGAATAAAAAAATACGTCATAATGTAGTGGATGACTTTTGAAAAAAATCATTCAATTGTCATAAAATTTACCTTTAAAAACTTTTTTGCTGAAAATTCCTCCATACTAATTTTCATTGGAATGTTTTCCGAGAAAAACGTCCGCTATTTCCGATCGGGAATTTTGTATCCAACCTACCCTACTATATCCTACTTGGTGGTACCACACGACATCAATGGAGGTACCTGGTTGCTTGATGATCAGATGATTACTGGTCTGAGTGGCATTTTCTACAGATCAGTGCGCAGTTGGAGCGACAGCGATTTAGAGATGGATGATAAGAACTAAGGCGTATAAGGCAGCTTGGATTGTCTGGTTATGGCTATTCATCCACATTAAAAAAAAATCTCACCACGATACTTTTGAAACACCAAATTTATAGTTGATATTGAACTCCTGCCCTAGTTACACCTTGTATTCAAAGAGTTGAAGATGCTCAATCATCATACTTCCTTATTATCCCAGAATTTCCTTTTTTAAATAAATTAGCGTTACACTACCTTCTGATATTATACTGCGATTCACAATAGTTTAGTTTTGACAATGTTTCACATAACATGGATCCTTCAATTAAAAGTTCTCGAACGCAAATGACTTGGACAATGGAAGTCGGAAATGATAGTTCTGAAACCAATAAATTTGTTCGCTTGGCATGGAGTAATGTCTAGGTTCTTGTTCTTTAAGGTTCTACTTGACTGTAGTGAATTTATCCAACATGCATCCGAATCAACGGCCCTACACTCTGACTCTAGTGCACGTTAGACTACCGCCTGGCTATTCTGCAAACATCACCGTTCGACCGAGAGCTGTGCACGTATCTCACTACAGAGACAGAAACCTGGTATTGATATCAACAGTGAATGAGAAGGATGTGCTGTGGTGTGTCAGCTCGGATCTCTTTCCTTTCAACCAAACGCTGACTGAGGCTTATACTGCTGTCAATCTGGACGGTCCAGCTTTGGCAATTGCTGAGGTACATCAGTACTATTACTAATCCGCAAGATGAAAGACGATTATACTGTGGGATCTGAACTACATACCTTTTGGTCGCTCTACCTCTGAGCTAAGTAGAAACTGCCCGCATGATTCAGAGCGTCAGTTATGTTAGATACAAATTTCGTGACGAGGAGTGCACCTAGCTTCAATCGAGTATGCAGAGTGTCGACTTAGCTCAGAGACAGGCAATCTGGTAATGGTCTGTGGCTGTGATACCACAGTAGGCAAGGCATTTTCTCAATGTCCATGTATTAGCAGGCAACGAATGTCGCAAAAAGGACCAAACAATTACAGTGTAGTATAAATACAAATAAGAGCCATATAATCATTTATAATTTATTGAAAAAAATCTGCTAGTAACAGTGTAGTGCTTATGCTTTAACAAAGACAAATTCTAACTACTTTGTTTTTGCTGTACAGTTATGAATCTCTATTGCTTGAGTAAACTACTAAAAATTGAAACATCATTGCGAATCAAACCTTTCACCTGTTTTTCAATAACAACAAATTCGAATGCCATACCCTCTGATTTTTTGTTGTAAACGAATTATACTGTCATCTAATTCCGCTATGAGTTATAAAGTCAAATTCAGATGTTCATTCATATCACAGATTCATATCTTAGGTGCAGCAAATGGAATAAAGAAATGTAAGTCAGTTTGCTCATCTAATTTAAATGCACTTTTACAGGTACGACATGAAACGCACCTATACAGCCTCACAGACCAAGAGCTGCCACCCTTGGTTGTGAGGCAGCACATGGAGCCACCCAAGAAGTATGTAATACTGACCTCCCATGGTGTCCAAGTGTTCATAAAGCTGCGACCTGTAGACCTGCTAAGAGAAATTCTCAGGGAGGGCAGAGGAGGTGATACAGAGACGTTGAAGGCATTCTTTGCCGTACAAAAGGAGGACCAGGCCTGTGCCACCGCGTTGATTTTGGCGTCTTTGCAAAGCGATGATAACAGGGAGATTGCCGAGTATGCTACCAGAGCGTTCTTTGTGTATGGAGGCGAACCTAAGTTGATACCAATGCCCCCTGCAAACATCTGTGAGTTGAATTTTGATTGAATATTCTTTATTGATTTGAGTTTATTTAATTGAGAACTCTCATAATGTATCGTCTCACACTATCACCTTTGTATACCCACATATTAAGTTGGCTGAAGAAGTTGGACATGACTAACTGTAACTTCAATCATGAAATACATACGTATTAAGCTTGCCTTGCCTATAGTTTTTCACGGTCATAATATTGCCTCATTTATTTTGTTTGCAGTTTCAACCACCACATCTTTCATGCCTCACCTCATCTCAACACCAGCTCCGCACCATTTCCAACAGCAGCATTTACCCGTCACCCCAAATATGTCGCAGTCACTAGCCCCTCATACCGCAACTTTTGAAATGACGTCTCCCTTCGTCTTCTCTTCAAAACATAACGGACTCTACCTCTACCTTAGCAGAATATTGAGGCCAGTGTGGAGTAGAAGGTGTGTGGAGAGACTAGCTGTGGATTACAAAACTTTTACGGTGAGTAAAAATGTAAAATCACTACTGATATTTTTTTTCCTGGTTACTCCGCCACCAATGCACCGACTTAGAAACCCTTGGTTGATCTATGGAATTCTCAGTTTGACTAAAAACTTCTCTTACTCAAACAGTACCAAAGTTCGGTGACGAACGAAGACTGCGTTCTGATCTTGAACTGCCTGTCCGCCCTGCACAATTTCCTAACCTGCAACACGCAGCTGTCCGCTGTCGTTCCTAATTCTTCCACGATCAACATAAACACTTCCATGGACATGTCGACCACCGTGACGAGAGGCAGTTGTACAGTGCAAGACGCCCAGATGGAGGAGAGGCAATCGCTCAGCGCCTTAAGGGCGTTCGTCTCTCATTGTTGTCAGATTGTTGGTGAGTATTTTTTTCAGTATATCTTTCTATGAATGGAAAATAGCAAAAATTCAACCACAAAGTTCGAACATAAAGTTCAATCTTGCCACACTCCTCTATTAGGATCTGACTACAGATCTCACGATGTATGCATATCTGAAAACTAACTAAATCTTGTAATAAAATCGATTTTCAGGTATGTGGAGGATACTTTGTGAACACCAGATCCACACGCTGATAGCAACTCTTCCCGAAAATCAACAGCAGATTCTACAAAACACCACTTTCAAGGACCTGTTCATGTACCGACTTGATATTTGTTCAGCACTGATAACCGCTTTAATCAACAGCTACTTGGGCGACAATGCTTCTGTCGATTCAATCAGTAACAAACTGAGGGAGGTATGTCCGAATTTGTACAGAACTGAAGATGCAGCATTTTCGAAGGTAAGTTTTAACTTCCTCTCATGTTTTTTGTGATCACATTTTTCTGGCGTTTTATTTCCGTCAGCCTTTCTATTGGCCGGTTTGTCACCATGTAATCTCAGTAACCGCTGTATCTATTTTGATTAAATTCAGGGAGGGGTGTGAACATTACTGGTAGGTAATTTCACGTCATTATATAAAATAAGAGAAATTCATAAATACAACAAAATTATCAAGAGATTCATAAGATAAAAGTGTACAATTTATACACAAGCTTTCACTAATGAAAGTCGGTTTTTAGTGACGCGTTTCGCTCTAAGCGTGAGACTGACAAAATTGACTGATTACAATGACGACCCAGATTACTTAACAACTAGCTAAGCCCTATCATGCATCTATCTATTATGCAATTGATTTATATTAACTTTTCTGCTCCGTATTGAGATATAGTTTTAGGCGACTACATTTGCACTTGAGTTGAGGAAGCTTCCTAGATAGCCTCAACCATCGCCCTAAATAAGTCTTAGAGCTATAACAACCCTTAATTTGATTGCCTCGTGTGTTGAAATCTTAGTCTAGTTGTTTTTTTTCCTGAATTTATGTCTCCCAATTATATTAAAAATAAATTTGATAGGCCCACGAGCTTCTCAAGGCTACCCGAACGGTGCAAAACCTGGACGAAAAGGAAGAGATGATCCTCTCAGCCTTGCAAATATGCAAGAACATTGCTCCAAATGTGAATCTGAATGAGGTTTGTAGGGAATTCATAGCTTTGAAAGCTTATAAAGGTGTTATCGAGCTATGTGCTCACTGTGCCAAAGCGATAGATCCTGATAAGACTGCAGAAAGTTATTATCATTCAGATAACGATGGAGATCAGGAGGGTTTGGCATATTATCAAAAGAGGTGAGTAGTAAATCAATGAAAAAACAAATAAATAAATAGTATCATACTATCACTCGATTTTCTAGAAATTGGTTACCAGTAATTGAAAATAGCACCGTTTATCTGTAGGCTTCCATACAACTGGAAAGAATGAGTAGATTCATTTCTTTTATGTCTTAATTCCACGATCGTTACAATGAAACATATAATCCCTGCTTATGTTGATTCCCAATATCAGCTTCTGCTTGAAACTAATGGATATGAAGAAGTAATCAGAATTGATACATATTAGAAAATTTTAAAAATGCAAGGGAGGATTGAAAAAATACATGTGAATCTGCTCTCTAGAAGAAATTAGATTTGCCCCAAAACTATCGCAGCACTTGTGACTAAAGTAATCAGAAATGAACAACACTATTAGGGCTTTTTAATGTTGTAATTCAACCATTTGTGTAATTTCAGGATGGAAATATACGGACAAATTATAAATATGTTGGAATATCTTTATAATGAGCAAGCCCCACCTATTACCTGCGATACGTATAACTCAGGACAAGATACTAGAAGTCAAGCCCATGTTGGATCAGCTGTAAGTAATTATTTTAAATCCTCTATGCATAATAATCATCATTTTTTTATAGATAAGCTCTCGCAAAGGCCGAAAGCCTATAGTACTCCAGAAGTGCTGCGAGAGGAACATATCTATTTTGCAGATAAAAAGTTGTGTAATTAACACACAGTTTCACAAATAAAACTCTTTCTTTTTCAGCGGCGCGTTTCTATTTATATTTAAATCATCGTCAGACTGTCAGATTTGACTGCTATCAAGGCTACCCAGATTACTTGCCAACTAACTAACTATCCTATCATGGATACTTAACTAGAGCTCTCAAATCTAGCATACTATTCTGTCTAGCTATTTTTCTATTAAATTATTTTTTCCTTTCTTGTGTCTGTGTTAGGGAAAATATTTTTTGACGCCTGCATTCACAGTAGTGTTAAGGGAAACCCCTACAAAACCTTAACCATCGCCGTCAAAATGTCCTTAAGATATTTCATGTGATAAACTATTTTATTTCTTGAGATATTTCACGTTTTAAGTTATCTTGTTCCTTAAGCTATTTCATTCTTCTTAACACATTCTATAACTTAAGATATTTTAGGAGTAAAATAACCTAGAATTCAAATTGATGGAAACTTATAGTAGTGTGTCGATAAAAATTGAGTTTAGAAGATCAGTCTGTTCATTTTCGATATACACTTAAAAAACGATAAAAATGAAGTGCTCCCCTAATACGAAATTTATTATGTTAAACGCATGTTATAGAAAAGGCATCAATTGTACTAGAATCTTCTTTGTTCCATGTTTCAGTTAGCACAAGTGATAAACGATGTTTTGGAATGTCCCGACGAAATCATGCACATAGCTCTGTACGAATGGATGGTGTCCAAGAATATGACTAACGATTTGATCAAAATCAGCAATGATTCTCTGGAAATTTACCTGAAACGTCATTCTGCGCGGAACCCGAATAGCATAGCCACCATGGATCTGCTGTGGAAATATTATGAAAGCAATAACAACCACGCTGCGGCAGCTAAGATTTTGAACAATCTGGCATCCAGGACAGGGTAAGTTTTAATAAAATGGAAATAGAAGGCGTTTTGTGTTCATTAGAGGACTTAATTGGTACCTCTCGCGCCCCGATATCCACCCATTTTCTTAGCATGTACTAAGCATATTTTTTTGGGTCTATTAGAGAGATTTTATATTACATCCATAACTTATCAAAAAGTTGAAAGATATGCAAAGCTTAACCAGATCATTTCCGGAAGTTTTGAGCCATTTTAATTTTTTGAACTGCATTTTTTCAGAACCTCTCTCACGTTAAAAGAAAGGATAGCTTACTTGGCAAGGGCAATAATGTGCATGAGAAGCGACAAAGTGGGATATGCTCCCTATTTGGGAGTTTTCCTTAGGGACTTAGAGGACAAAATGGAAGTTGCTAAGGTTCAAGAGCAAATTCTGGAAACGATCTCAAGTATGCAAGGACAAATACCAAATGCAGAGGAGGCAATTAGTGTCTTGAATTCGGGGCTCTATGAAATATCTCAGGTAAGATTAAATGTGGATGGCATTATCATTATTTTATGAATTCCTGGGATGTTCATGAATTGAGGTAAAATGCTCTGAAACTTCCAAAAACTCACATAAGTATTACACCTTTTTCGATGATTTTAACATTCAGTAAAAGTCTGTAGTCATTGCGAAGTCCGACTGGACATTACCAGTTTCATACTAACTGAATTTATATGTAATAAATATTTTTATCATAAACAATTTATCATTCTTCTAATTATATTAATTTTTATTTCTTGATTTCAGTTATATGAGAATTTTGCCGAACCCTTCAAACTATTAGAATGCCAGCTAGCCATCATAGACTGTGCTGGATATACAGACAATACTCTGATAGAATCTATATGGCAACAAATTCTATCAGATGAACTGAAGAAATCTTCGGGTAGTGGAAACGATAGGATATGCCAAGTCTTGATGAAAGTGAAGCATTTGGCTAGGCAGTATGCCAATTCTGCACAATGTTTCCCACTTAGTGAGTGTACAATATTTTTCTCAGGAATTCGTTATTTATTTATTTATTTATCAACGGGAATATCCCAATTTTACAAAAAGTCTATTTTACAAAACTTCAAGTTTACAAAAAGTCAATTTAAAAAATGATATACTCAATATGTGAATTACTAACATATGTGAAAGGTGAGGTTTGCAATCTAATGATTGTTAAGTGTTGCCCTTAGGAAGTATAAGGAAGTATTAAACAAGTCAATTCTCATTTCATTTGCATGTATCATCATTCTGTTTATGGATGAAAAATGACCGTTAGTTTGTAAACACACTTCCTGAAGTTCTCTCATCTTGAATATACTTATAGTCGAATCTCGAAGGCGTCAGACACTTACGGGTATCGCTACGGTTTCTTCAACACGTTGTCCCCTCTTTGCAGGATCTTTGTGTCCCTTGACTGAGGTACTTTCAAAACTGCAATGGCGTCTTGATGACGTACCTATTTGTTATTGCTACATACGAGTATAGAATGAAACATATCTCTTGATTGAAAGATTTACTTCTTCATGTTTACAGTACCTTTCAAATACTTTATCAAATTTTCCAGATAGGTTTGTTCAAGGTTAGATTTTTTGCAGATTATATAGTGTATGAACTGGAGCGAGTGAACGCACGACTGAAAGGTGACAAGCACTTGGTTCCTACTGCGTTAGTTGCCATGAATATACCATTCGAGAAGCTCATCACTGTATATAACAAGTGAGTATATTATTGGCTATTATTACCATTACTTTTTGAATCGCTTGATAAATGTGAGATTTTTGACTTCCACTGAAAGTCTGGGACGAGTCAATTGAGGTGAACTCTTAAATGAGGGAGCATGGATCACGGATTATGAATTATGACTAATAACAAACACATGTTGTTTGAAATTTGTAGATAATCTGAATGTTTCAGTAATACTGTTTCGAGATGTTTTGACATTTTTTTTCATTTCACGTTTCGATTGACGTATCCTCAATACTCTTCCGGTCTTTCACCAGAAGACGATTGAGGATACCACAGCAATTGAAACGCAAAAAATTGAAGACAAGGATAATACACTTTATTTTGTTTGTTTTTCAGTTTAATCACGATATCGATAAACGACCACTTCTGGCAAGTAGAGGATAACGAATTTCATCTGTCAGAGGCCGCCGCCGCTTTGATATCTTGCTTTGTGAATAACCACGACAGTTACAACAGTGTTGAAAAGTAAGTAGACATTAGATTTATTTCTAGATAATTTTTATTATCAACACCAATTCATTCTTATTCATACACATTTACTTGGAGACGGGATTGCTGAAAATAAATAGCTATTTATTTCAAGAGTTTAAAAATGAAATTCTTGTATTAGGACAAGTCTGCTATTCTTTCAGTTATAGATGTCAAAATAACAGGAAAAAATTTGGCAAACCTTTTCTAATGGATCTATCATCACAGTAACACGATTCATAAATATCATATAATCGAATGAATCGGTTTTAGCTAATTATTTAAGTTTTTATATCGAGTGTAATCAACTGAACTTTGATTACCAATCAGTCTAAAGTGACAGGATGGAATGCTGGACAGGTGGGTTCGAATCCCGTCCGCAACTGGAATATTTCTGGATTAGTCTCACTAGAAAGTTGTGCCTCAGGTCTCCTTTTCCTACGTTATGAAATAGTAGATTGTCCATATTGCATAACTGGCTAGCACTTGACATTCAAAGTCTCACTTGTTGAGAGTCATTTCTCTCCATAACTTAATCACTTCAATTCAAAATTAGAAATTAGGTATATGGTTTTTCATTGTATATAGTATGTTACTTTGGAAAATAATTATGAAATCACAAAATCGTAGAGAAAAATCAAAAGTTTAGTCGCCTTTCTATGGTGGTATATTTATGAGAAACTAGCTCCATCAAGAATATCTTTGATGTTTACTGGTTGTGCAATAGGATTAGATACGGTCTTCAATGAGTTACTATCATTATTTACATAGAAAAATGAAATATCACCTATTGATTAAAGTTTCTAAACAACTTAGATATTTTAAAAGTTCTCTCTTGGACTCAAATTGTCTATATAATTATTGTGTGTCACTTAAACATTATATAGACAATGGATGTCCAAAACACAACTCATGACATATAGAATTGAATTTATAGACTATAAAGTCTTTCTTTGACCTACAGAATGGGAGTAAATCTTATATGGTTTAAAACTAAGTGGAACAAAACATTTGAATTGACCTTTTTTTTTCAGGAGGAAAATCACATCACTCTGTCAAGATACGGTAGCAACACTGTTGTCAAACTTGTACAGTAAACCAAACTCCGATCATCTGGTCAATAGATTACGTGGGATTCAAGCTAAACTGTCTAGGATATAGGTTTTTTTAATTGTATTTATCTAATTTTGTTGTCATTATGTACTGTCTATTTTTAAGGATAAATAAATGTTCATACATTTTCACGAATTTCTGTATTGATTTCGCTGTACATTCGTACCCAGGCAGATCATTTACACAAAAAAACGTATGAAGAACAATAACCGTAATAGTTATTAACTTGCTAATCCGCAAGATGAAGACAATATACAAATACCAATTGAGCTACGTCTCGATCAGTCCGAGTGCTGATGGATAGACAGCCGAGAACCATTTTTCTTACGAATTTCAAATTTTGCGCGTTTATATTTAAGAACAGCACTGTGCTATCTATATTATATAAAAAAAGCTGGAAATAGTCATAGCTGTATAGCAACTAGTTAGGAAGCAAAAGAATAAGTGGGAATTCGGCAAAATTATGCCAAAGAAGTACACTTGTACCAATGTTAGATGCTTCTTGTCCATTGTTTTTGCCTTGATCCTGATAATGGATTCAAAATTATGCATCAGCAGAATTCATTCCCTAGAATTTGGCAGGGATTTCAGTTCCTACGAAGTAAGTAAACTGAATCAATTGTACCAGTGGCGGACATAAGTTTTTTTAACTAAAAAAACATTTATACTTATGTAGGTGGAGACTAAACACCAGTAGATTTTTCCCAATTCTTAACAGCTCAAAAACAAAGAAGAGGTTGACCAGCCAATATCTTGATGTATAGGACAAACTGAGCTGCATTAACAATCAGCCCTCCGACGACTCCACCTTGTAGGCTCCGAAAGTGGCGGTGTTAAAAGAACAAACTCCGGTTAAATATCGGTAGACGAGTGCATCAGTGTTATAGATCACTCGTCATTGGCAGAATAGCTTGAGGAAAATGTCACCGAAGTTAAATTGCTCTCCACTGCATCGAGCATGACCAGGGTATGTCAGGCAACAGCAACTCAGATATCAGAAGAGCAGTATTCCAGGCCAGGACTTATCTAGCATTTATACAATGTAAGGATGTTGTATGGGTGTCAATGCTATTCCAACTGACAACACGTATCTGTGTCAAATTATATCGTTAGTGATTTGTACTTCCAGAAGCCTGAATCCTAACAGTTCACTTGAGTCCTGGGATGCCAATTTAAGTTGGCAAGTCCCGTGCCAAAATATCATGTCATCGGGACATTTCATTAGGTTGGTATCTATAACAGTGCAATAAGGTATTTCCACAGACATCATTTGAATTCATATAGTACAATTCTGAAACCTGTAAAAAGAAGAAATACCGCTACAATGTTGTATAGTAAGAATCATGAATTCCGGGCATTTCCGACATTGACTCATCCATTCACTGTAGCCAGAGTTTCTGTTTTGCAGGTTGTTGCTAATATACAAGCATCGACCTCATATCAGGTTAAACTTCCAATCCATGGTAATTAATGCATCACTACTGGTTATCTATCAAATTTGGATGTTCGCTTGGTATCTGCTGTTTGACAGTGTTCAGTATTGACCTCCAGATCTTTCGAAAAAGGAGTCCATTTCCTGTGGAACACCCACGTTGATGTGGGAAGAAATGGATAATCCGTCTGCAACAGCTGATATTTCATTATCAAAAAGGAAGTCCGCTATGCAGCTGCAAAGCTATTCTATATTAACAAGTGAATAGCTAAATAACGTACTTTCTTTCTGTTTCGCCTTGTCTAAATGGTAATTGCAATATACAGGAAACTGTTCGTGTACGCGGTCTCATATTTGTAATGATTCAAAACTGCAAACAGTTATCCACAAATCCCAACAAGCAAATGAAATTAGACAAGATGATAATAAATAAATAATCTTCACAAAAATATCCCGATCAATCGGTATACCTATGTGACGACTGGCCGTACGCCGCTGTGGTTGTGTAGCAAACATTTTCCCACACGGTTTGCCCAGCCGGCGTTTGACAATAAATAACACACTTAACCGTCGTCACACAATCGAACAAATTCATTCGCTGGATCTAAAGTTAATTGATATTATCGATTTTTGTTGTTGTGTTGAAGGAGCGACAGCTTTTACATTTCAATTTACGTGCGGAAAATTGCTGGATAAGCCAGGCGAACTAGAGGTCATACTCTCACAAAGGAAATGAGGAAGTGTATTTCTTTTAGCTTTCAAAGCTCTTGAGATCCTTCTTTGAAGGTAAGAAGTTCCGGAATTTTCGTCTATTATTAACAACCGGGTACCCGCAGGGTTGAGTCCTTGGACTAGTCCTTAACTCACTTGTTTACATAACGACCTTTGCGACAACAACAGTAAAGTCTATGATGATGCTAACATCACCGCAGTTGTGGCTCAGTCATGGTCTGGTGACCTGATCTATAAATGAAGCGTTAGAGGAAATACTGATTCGATCGTATCTGTAACTGATCAAATTGAGCATTCGGAAATGTAGGCTATTTTTTCTATCTAGGTACCGACATTACGCTGCCCCATTCGCACTCTTTGTTTATTGCATTGGTAAATGCTAACTAAATAAGCTATCATTGATGCATGAGTGGTTTGCTCTTTTCTCATCAAAACTCTTCCTCTTCCAAACAAGACTCTTCACAGAGACCTCGATATCGCTTACCTAACGTCAAAACAGATGCACGGCAATGTTTTAATCAAGATAATCACAGACCACAGTTCCCACTAAATCGCGAAATTAGAACAACTAAAATTGCTGCTGGATTTAAATCACATACCTTCTGATTGCCGGTCAAACGCTCTCGACAACTGATTTAAGCAGTCACTCGGCTCACTCGCCGATGTTGGAAGCACCCCGCTGAAAACCATTATCTTTAAAATGTCAAAATGCACGCGACGTTCGTATCTCTAATACAGCACCAGAGTTTGGATCAGTAAATATCTCCGACCGCGGTTACTGTCAAAGAGACTGCTGCATCAAACAAGCATAGTGGAATGCACCTAACATCTTCGCCGTTCTAGATCAAATGAGTGGACTGCCTGCTTAGCTTAGTTGACAATAGTGCCTAATTCCAAATGTAAATATCAAATTTATTTTTAGAACACCTCAAGGACTCTTGATAGATAAGAATCATGTCTATGCATTGACTTCTCCACCTAATCCTGTTCCTTTCTTTACTATTTAACTTCATTTCCTTGAAAATGCTTGTTCCGTTTTGCAGATTCGCCAGAGATAAATCAATCGACTGATTTGGGGAAAGAGGTCCCACGGACTGCCCCGACAAGTCATTGCGACTAATATTATTAAAATGACTCATAAATACTGCTTTGACTGCAACGATTGAAAAGTGGGAGTCAGGAGGCAAATGATGATTCACAACCCAAGGTGGGTTCTGGTTTTCTGACCCACTCAAGACTGCCACATCCCCTTGGGGGATACACAACGGTTTTCCAGACGGAGATCCATGCTAGTTTGATGTGGGTACCTCGACACGCTGGGATATGTGGCACTTAAATGGCGGATGCTCTTGACCGAAAGAGACATTCTTCGGCCCAGAACCGACTTCAGGGGTATCTACACTTAGAATCAGAAAGACCACGGAGGAGTAGACACCTAATCAATACTGGAGAAACATCTCCGGACACTAGGCACGGGAACTTATCCTGGGGCTTGGTGAGAGATGGGCGATTTTGACTCTCCCTTAATAGGGGACACTTTAGATTGTTGATGACTTATGACTGGCCACAACACTCAGAGACACCACCTGCATATCATAGGGGGAGGGGAATCCTCGGCCCACCTGTGATGTCACTTTGAGGCATTTTGTTATCATAGGCAGACTATACTAGAGGTAGTTTGCTGAATTCTATGGATGTGGGATGGGTAGGACCAAAGCGTAACTCACCTTCGCGAAACGGCGGATCTTGGGAGCTAGCGCGGATAGAGGCGCAAAAGGACATCGAATTGCTTCTTTCTGTTCCATTCATTAATTCTTGTCTAATTTACCCAGATTATGATGTTGGATAAATTCTAGTCGGGTTCCGCAATGGCGGGTGCGGGGGCAATGAAGGGCCACTACACTGTCAGGTGTTCCTGTCTGCCTCTTGACGACTGAATTGCACCCAATTCCCGACCGACAATTGAAACCGCCGACGCCGCCCAACGCTCGCCGCTCTCGATGCCGATGAAAAATCAGAGAAATGTCGAACACGCCAAATTTAATTAGTTGTCTTCGGATTTTTTCGTTTCCTCGAGAACCGGAAAAGGAATTGCAGAGGCGTGGGCTGACTCATTCGGACATTTTTGGTCCAGGATGTTGGAGCCAGGGGCGCCCTCCCATCCGTAATTTCAATACTTCAGGAAAACGCAAGTTTGAAAATTATAAAAGTTTTCGCAATTTGTTTCACTATATCGAAAAAATTTTTGAACATTCAAATTGTTCTTTTGATTAAGCTTGCAGCACAAATCAACACAAAACATCAAAGGCTAACAACTAAAACATGTCTTTTATTCGCTCTTCTAAGTAGAGATTATTTTCCAGAACAAGAAGTATTGAAATCGCTGAAAAAAATGAAGAACAAGCTTACTTGATAACTAGGCGGGTGTCCCTCTTTCTTCTTGCGTGACTGCACTTCATCGTTGGCGCAATGAAGATCTATAATCTGCGCTTGAAGACTATTAGTCGTGCATCTAAAGTTTGACTAATATTTAAGAAGGGTGATGAATCCCTCACTGAAAACTAGTGTGCAATATGTTTAAGACGTTTGAGAACCTTCTACATGATCATATATATCAGAACGTCAGAGCAAACATAACTCCATCTCAAGACGGGTTCATCAGTCACCAAACTAATGTACTTCACAAAATATATTGTGGAAGCTCTGGACATCAACTCCCAGGTGGATCTCATATTTTACAAAATTTACCATATCACTCTTATTAAAAGTAGATAAGATAGGACTTTTCACTTATCTCGTATGTTTGCTGAAATCATTCTTAACTGATCGTAAACAAACTGTTCCTTTTCAATAAATAAAAATAATAATATATAATTGAATAGTATGACATACACTAGGAAAAGTTACCTATAGTCTGTGACCACACATTATCCAATGCGGTCTTACAGAAAGTCCATAAACACAAAGACTTTGGTATTACATGCGACGACAATCTGGTCAATTCTAACGACCACATCGACGAACTCCTATCGTCAGCCAACTAGATGCAGGGTTTTGTGATTCGCAACTCCAAGGAATTTGAGGACATCTCCAGTATGCCCAGATTATTTGAAATCCATGCTATGTATCTGCATGCCACCAAGTCTAAGAGATTCAGAGGAGGTTTTTGAAATACTTATCTTTTAGAACAGATGGTTGCTATCCTTAGATTGTAATATCACAAGAACTACTACTGCAAAGTCATAACATGCTCAGCTTGGAGGTCAGAAGGAAGTGACATTGCATGATTTTTTTATTTAAAATCATAATAATCTTTCCCGCAATTCCGTAATCACACGTAACATCGCTACTTTTTATTGACCTACCCCAAGAATAAATTTATTTTTACTTTCTCCTATATGTTTTATTTGCAGCTGTTATAATAAATACCTCAGTTACTTTGACGTTTTCAATACCTTGGTTATATATTATTAGAAAAATCTCTAAAAGTATATAGGCCTTATTCACCTGCTGCTGCGTTATTTTTTTCTAGTTAATATTTGATGTGGTGTAAATTAAATAAATAAATAAAATAATATTCAAGGGGATCCTATAAATTTTCGAGTAAGTGCATTGTGATGGACAATGGTACTTTGGACAATAGCAGAATCTGGTGTTGCTTCGTGCTATAAAGATACATGAATGCATGGCAAGGACTGAATCAATCCTCTTGACACCATACATACTGAACTACTACGAATGCTGTCTGTCGGATAACCCGTAAAAGAATGACTGCAGATGCTTGCTCGAATGCTAACAAAAGATATTGTATAAACACCGAAAAAGTGTTAATTCGACCCGTCTGAGTACACAGATCGCCGACGGCTGGAGAAGGAAAACCGGACTATATTTTAGTGGTGTGACATACGAGAACCGTTAAAGATGATGTGAAAAGTGGTACACCATTGAAAAAGCTTGAATTATGTGTAGTAGTAGGTAAGATTTATTTGTAATTTTCCTGACATATCGAATTTGAAAACTTATGTTATAATGGGATACTGAAAAACTGGTGTTTGCATAGCTTACAATGATATGGTGAATCATGATTTAGGGATGCTAAGTAGTTGTGCAAATACAACACTACTATTTATAAGTACGAGGCATATTCTGGAAGTCTCTCCTTTAATATGTGATTCCTTTCAAGCTAGATACTTATGAGATCGCTGGTTTAGATCCAGAAAAGTTTAAAAAATTTCAGGCGGCAAACATGAAACAATGTTGTTTTACCAAAGTTGTACCTGTTTCTCTAATTTAACGCAAAATAACTAAACATATGTACGTGTTGATACAATCTACTTTGATACACCTATTCCAGGATAGGTTACTAAGGATCTTTGAAAAACATTTAGAAAAGGCAAGAAATTCAAGGCGGCATTTTCAATATTAATTTAAAATAAATCATAAAGTAAAAAGATATTAATATTTGATTTTTTTTTAAATATTGAGTATAAGTACTTATGTATAGATCTTTTAACATTAAATGAAAAATGTTCATTATCATTGAATTTACAAATAATACAGTTTTTGATCATAAATAGATGTGTTTGAACTAAAAAAACACAAAACCTGCTACTTTTTTTTGTTTCTCGGTAGTGGATTTCGTAAAATCGTAACAAGTTCAGCATTTTTTTAATTACTCATAAGAAAAGGCCAAAGAGAAATTATATGTTTTTTAATGTTCAGTGATCAAATCCTTGGAGTATTTTAAAAAAGTATGATTTTTACTTTAGCTCATCAGGATATTTGTGCTCAACTTAGTGCTTTATTATCATAACTGGTGAGAATTTTTTCTATTTATTGTACATCCTAATATATTTCTACAGCTTTACTAAATGAAAACAACGTTTATTTATTGTATCTTCATCTATTCTATCTTCATCTATTTTATCTATAACCCTTTATATTTAAAACTGATCTGTACTGTACATCTTTCACCAGTTTTTATGCAACAACAAAATATATTGACGATTTGGGATAATTTCAAACTTTGAATACTGAATTGCTGAAGTATACTGTATTAAATTTTGTAGTTCAAGATATGATAGTGGGTACCTTATGATGAGTGTACATTATGGCGTGAATGCTGTAATAACCTTTCTTTTGAAACAAGAGATACGGTCATAGGGAGAAATCATTAATCTATTAAGAACAGATGTAATAGGCAATGTATTTTTCTAGGTTTATGATCATCATTCTTGTCACTGTGAGTTGCGCAAATTTAACTAAAAGTGATGGTCAAGTTCCAAATCCATATTTTCACTTCCCAGGTGGATCAGATGCCTTTATGGGGGTAAGCGAACGAATATAAATCTATAACTAATGCAATTTAAAATAGTTTTTAGAATACTCTAGATCCTCATATATCAGAATATTATATGAAAGATACCAATAGCAGAATTATTGTACACATATCATACTCTAATTTTTTTGCTCCATCAAATCGCAAGCGGTTCAATTTTCCTAAATAAAGATTAATCACGACGCGACGTATACATTAATTTGAGGAATGAATTTAAAACTAGTCTTCAATATTCCAACACCACTAAAATCATCATCTCTCATCAAAATCAAAATCTGACTAACTTCAATATATGGACAAGCATAACATTGATGACTTACTGTTTTATTTATTTATATATTTATATATTCATAAATAAATAAATTGTTAGTATTAAGTAAAGAGATACATATACATAATGTCCTCACATTGGTGAATCTATATGCCTTATTCTTGAGTGTTCGTTAATTCCTTCTTTGCAGTTGATTGCTACTTTCGCTGTTCCAATAGAAATAAAGGCACCTGGTGACGTGATCCTATCCATGATTCTGGAAGCCAATTATAATATGCCACAAAACCAAACATCATTTGAATACCCACCAATACTAGAAGAGTCACAGAGAACGCTTATCTACAAAATGTTTGAGAGAAAAATCGAAGAGTAAGTGGAAAACCAATGAAACGCAAATAGTAGATACACAGACTTTTTTTTAATAGAGAACCTTGCACAAACGCATATAGCCTATCGCGCTTCATAAGCACCGCATAAGGATAAATGTCTGTTGACATTGACCTTAAAACGCTGTAGATGAGAATCATGGGGGAACGAAATCCCCGGTAGCTCATTCCACAACGCCGAGGTTCTCCAAAAGAACAACTTTTGGAACAGGCTTGTTCGAGGCGTTGGAAGTTCGACCTGGTAAGGAGGCGCCTGATGAGCTCCTCTAGTATTTGCTGTACTGGTGACTTTAGGAGTTATTATACGAGACAGCTCGGTCGAAAATTCATCATGATGACAGATCGGCAACCCTTCTTCGATGTTCCCGACTGTGGAGATCATTTGTGAGGTGCGGAGCATCCACTAGACTTATTGCTCGCTTCTGAATTGTGTCCTGATGTAATTATTGCTGACATGCACTTGTTAATCCACAATATTTACTAAATGCGAATTTGTTTGCAATTATTGGATTATGGTGTAAGTCTTCAAATTATTATCGTCGAAAGCCTTGAAGAGATTGAATCCACTAGTAATATTTATCTCAAATATCTGAACTTCATATTAGTCAAATAATCAATCAGAAGGCTGACGATTATTTGATTGTTAACCTGTGGTTTGTCTCACATATATAAAATCTTAGGAGATTCAGGAATTTTTGGATTACGCAATAATTCACAATAATAAATTCCTGCATTAATTTAAATTAACTTCCAGATTTGGTTATCCTGGGAAAGAGTGCCTGAAAAGGATAATTTGTGAAGCCGCCCAGATGTCCACAGAAGCCACTGGAGTTTTGGGTGACATTGTACACATTATTTTAACGTAAGTTGCAATATATTACGTTTTCGAGCACAGCCGTTTTTGCGACCAAACCGAATTCTAATAATATAAAATAAATTAGAGGCAAACCCTCGATCGAGGATTTCATCTAAACCAGTGCAATGGCAGAAGAGAAACATTCTGAACCCATTTTTGAGGACCATGAGTCCAAAAAAAAAAGTACATTTGCTTTTTCGCATGATTTTCAAAAATTTTATATTGCAGGCCTACCACATCAAAAGAAGAACAATTAAAAGAATACACAAAAGCTGAAAACGATGGATTGAAAGACAATTGCAAATATTACTACAAAGACTGTCAACACAATATTTTAAGTACCATCAGCAGAATTGTTGATTTTGTAGACTGATTGAGATTTGTGATTACAGGTTTATTATTTATTGTAAAATCCTTTTATGTAACACCCCTCCAGAATCGCTAGAGTTGTACTTTAGCACTGATATCGATGCATGATCGCCTTTCATACCTCAAACAAAATTCCAACCCCCTAGATTAAATAAAACTCCGATTTAGTCATCGAACCTACTAAGTAACCTCTTAAGAATTTCAATATTGGCTGTATTACATTCTTTTCCGTTATCCTCAGGTTTCTGATCAGCTTAAGCTGGGTCCCCGCCAAACGAGCAAATAGATGTAGATTGTAGATGCCTTATTTGGTGAAACTCTTCCATATTTCAGATAGAAAATTGTGTGCAATATGAAAGGAGTTTTATTTTTGAAACTGTGTTCAACAAATTTTTTTGCTGAAAAAAAATTTTTGAATATAAATTCCGTCCCTGAAAATTTTTAATGAAACTGCCATATGTAGAGCGTCATTTATCATTTTGTATAAATCAAAGAACTTAAACGGATTGAAACATTAAAGTAGGAAAAATCTTGGACTCTTATTTTTTGTATGGATCTATGTGCTGTCTACATTTCACGTGGTTGCAATCACATTGTTTCGTTTTCATATATAAACTATAGAATGGAATAGAATCCAACAAAACAGCTCCAGATAAGTGAGATAATTCTTGATTTAACTTTTGATTCATACAAAATTCAACGTATACAAAAATAATAATCAGATATCAACTCATCTCCAAGCCAATACCATTCGATTGTTGTCTACAGTTAGACCGCCAGACTACACTGCCAAGTCTAGGCTAAAGACGAAACATGCATGTCTATAGCAGATCTGATGCATAGTGGAGAGCATACACTTGAAAACCGGATCTTTTGGAGCGAAATTCAAATATAAAAATTATGATTAGACTCTGCCAAGTCAAAGAAAGTGACAAATCACTACACGAAAAAACGAAATCCTTCGAAATTACTGACTTCATTTTAACGCTTCAAGTTTACGTAATCGTCTTTAGAGTGAAACATTTTCTTATGGATGTTTCCCATAAAGCTTCACATCATAATTGCGAAGATGTGATGGAGTAAACTTTTCCAGCTGGCAGATTAAGCTGGACAAACCCACCAAAAATAAAAATCCCTACCTTCAGAAAGAACATTCGTCATTCAGAGGTCATGTGTAGAGCTGTCAGCGAGTACACGGTGATAAAAAGCAATCAATTAAAAACAATAAGGTAATTCGGGGTGCTTTTTCATACTGACAGTGTGCGTATTCTGGGTGGTTGAGTGGCGTTTTTAGTGGTTTTCCGTGTCGACCGACCAGAAATCATCTCTTGTCGGAACACTCAGTCATAGACTCTCTTCATACAGAGGCGCGCTTCATTATACTTTCCACTTTAATAGGCGGGAAAGTACGAGAGTCACGCTGAAAGTCTTTAGATATTCCTACTCTATACAAGTTTAAAGAACTTTAAGCACGCAGCTATTTTGTCTAAAGTTGTAAGTTACACGCAGAGGCAGCGTTTGAATCGTTCAGTAGTTGACTTGCCACGGACTCGGATGCATCTGAGTGTTGGCCGAATTTTAACCTGGAAATGGAACCGGGTAGTCGCGATTTTCGAGTCATGATTTTGTGTGACTATAAAAAGAGACTAAAACAAGCGGAATCTCACGAAAGCTTAGTGAGTTGCTTTGGGGACTCTGTCCCTTCAAGGGCTACAGTTTTTAATTGGTTTGCTGAGTTTAAAAGAGGCCGAGTCTCACTCGATGATGAACCTCGCACAGGTCGACCGCCCACTGCTGTTACTCCGAAAACTGTAGAAACTGTGCAATTGGTAAAAAAAGATCGACTTATAACCTACACCAAGATTGAGGCTTCTCTGGGGATTGGATCGGCAGCGGTCCGAACAATCATTCATGATCACCTTCGCCTAAGGAAGCGATGTTGCAGATGGGTGCCACATTTGTTGACTAGTGAGCAAAAAGCAACAAGGGTTGATGTGGCTTGAAAAATTTGATAATGGGCACAGTAAAAACACTTTTAATATCGTAACCGGAGACGAAAAATGGTTATATCATTATGATCCCGAAACTAAACAGCAATCATTAGTTTGATGCTTTGAAGGTGAGCAGCCTTTGATGGAAATCTTCTCAGCTTTAAACATTTGGAATCGTAGTTGAAATTCGTTGATCATAATGTCTATATATTGTGCGTATTTTTGAGAAGTAGCAACGTTTTCTTTGTCTAAATGTGGAGAGTGAGACTGTGAGACACATTATTCTGCAAAAGTTGCTGTTTCCACAATTTAAATTTGCGCTCAAAACTCTGAATTTCATCATACAAATTGTGAATAAACTGTCTTTTGCCTTGAAGTTCCGCATTAAGATTATTGAGATGCTGAGTCATATCGATAGGAAACCCAAAATCGCGCATCCAAGTGAGTATCTCGTCACAAAAAATCGCGCAGACGCGGCGCGTACGTATTGCATGTTAAAGAAGTCGTCGACAAGTGAATAACTCGTCACAAAAAATTTCTTCGGTTTAATATGTACTACCATTTTATTATAATTAATTTTATAACAACATATTGATGAGAGAAAGTCGATAAAACAATTTCAATTTTTGGGGTCCGCGTGTTTTCATCCCTGTCCTAGATTATTACAGTGAAGTCGAAACTTGCTACATGGCTGTTTATCTCTCTGTATATGTAAATAAGGTCAAAAATAGCCCAACATTTGACCCGAATATTTTCCAGAAATCCCCACCCTTCGCCTATCATCTCACATCACATTTCATCGAAATTACTTTATCGTCGCCTGGAATACTTTCGCGTATTCAGTCCGGGCGCCGAGTATGCTTTATATTGGATCCAGGCGGCTGCGAACTGTGCGTTCCGGACATTCCGGGGACCCCGTAGCCCCCCTCCACCCTCAGCGCCCACAGAGAGGGAGCAATAAGCATTTCGCGCGGAGGACTGCAAATGACTTATTCGATGAAGACGTCGGCAAAGAAGACGATCTTCAAGGGGGAAGGGGTAAGGGGAGATAGGTATGCCGCAATTAAAAATTAAATTGGAGGTGAGACGACGCCAACGCTAGTTTGGCTCACAATGGATGTCGATATTCGATGGCACTAATGAAAGTCTATGTATTATTGTCGAGTGGCGTATGTTGAAGCTGTGATTTCGAAACATTGGTTTATACCATTTATAAGCATGAAAATTCCCATAATTTTCAAGTTCTCAAAGATCTTCCATAATTTCAAGTATTTTCAAAACACTCCAAATTGCTAGGAAATTTTCCAAACTTGAACTGACTTTTACTTCAAAGAAAATGCGCCAAGCAGGTCTTTACACATAATTCAACTATTCAAATTGTAAATATTTTACAATTTGGAATGATTCAAAAATATCAATTTTTTTTCAATTAACCATTAATTCCAATATTTCCAAAACTTACATCAAGTGGTATAGCGGCTTTAATATCTAATCGAAACCTTCAGAAACTGATACAACCGCGTGTGAGATACATAGTAAAACAACTTGATGATTAAGAGGCAAATTAGCATTTTGGCAATCTAAAAATGCAAAAAGGGCCTTCGCAAGAACATAGTAGCAACCTATCTCTATCATTCGCGAATAATCGGTCCATTATCTTGAAAAATGACAACTGGAAACAAAATATTGGTAACCCATGCAAAACACCTTTTATTCTAGATCGAGTCCCCTTTCAAATTGTTTAGAAACATTCCGAACGCATCGAAAATTAACGATGCTCATTAGCCGGATGTATCGTCACTGTCATAAAATCCTATAGGTACTAACGCCTGCTACTAAAAACTTCATATTTTTGAATTTTTTTAAATATTATAGGACCCACGGAAACATCCAAAAACGAAGTATGTTTATTATTTTTTCTGTTCTCTCACGGTAACTCTGCCCACAATATACCAATTTTGACAAACTATTTGTATAATGCTTTTAAAACCTTTTCATAGTAGTAGCCTAGTGTCAAAGTTTCACGATAATTCGTGAAGTACTTTCCAAGTTATGAAGAAGCCAATGCTAACCAGGCAAAGTACAGACAACAGACAGACGGTCGGACATTTTTTATTACAGAGTTTTATAGAACTACATTCCGATCCTTAAGTGTACAACTAATAGTAATTATAAGAAATAGAGAGAAAAATGTGTCGCCAATGGGGATTCGGCTCAACATGGTGCTGAGACTAGATGTCTAAACATATATCGAGTTGCACAGGTTAGAAAATTAGGAAAAAGAATTTCACGGAGAGTGTACATTCCATATCGTATTTGCTACTCTGTCTGATATGCTCGTCTGCCTAGAATTAGGAGGTTGTGGATTAGATCCCCACTGGCGACAATTTTTTCTTCCTAATTTAGCTATCTATTATTATGATTTGTTTTTATATATATACCTACGCCGTGAAACATCAAGTAAACACAGTATCTTGACTTAGAACTTTTTCACGATTGTCATACTTTCCCGCTCATAGGCATGGGAAGTAAGAATCTGGTCTGGTTTTTCCTCTAAATCCACTGAATGTATTGGGATTTGCTTTCATTATAACACTCACGTTGTGAGAAAAAATCCAATCTAGGTTGATCTGTGGTTCCCAGGTAATTCTTGCAGCATACACTGTCAACCCTTAAAATATTTTGAATATAAAAAAATCGACTTACTAAGGAAATAGAGCATGAACTACCGAGCCAGTTTCCTCTGGAGCTCCTCAAGGTTTTGTGCTTGGAAATTTCTAATCTAATTTCTAATGTACCTATATAATTTCTTAGATCTATAAAATTTAGTGTAACGATGTACTATGCAAACTTGTACTGACGATACACAATTAGTGTTTGGTTTTGATACATCAAAGGATAATGAGCTTTCATTTCAAGTTAATATGAACTTGGTGAATGTTACTGCAAAAAACTTGTTCAAAAATCATTCAAAATTAGACTACCGCTAAGTTGATTTGTTAACAAAAATCCTACTCAGATATTAAATGAAGAATCAGCATTATTTTCAGCCGTTCAGTTATCTTATAGGTCGAACATTCTTAACATCTTGGTATTACTCCGGATATGAACCTCATATTCAACTGTGTCATCTCATATATATCAAAAATTACTATCGAATTTCGATTTTAGAAAAGTTTTACACCTAAAATGCGACCACTGATAGGTTTCAGTTAAATTTATATATCATATCTGCTTTCTCTAGGATCATGCATGTTATACCTGCAAATTCCCTAAAAATGTAATTTCATGTAACTATATCAATATCATTACATTCAAACTTCTTTCAGCTAAACTTTCAATGTTGAATGTATTTACTTTGAGGTTAATTCGGATAGTAGTTTTCAGGATGAATTTCACCTAACAGTAAAAAAACAATATAGGCATAACTTGTCTTCTATACCTCCCCATGTTCTATATAACCAGAATGAGATGTCGTCGGCACAAATATGCATATGCACATATATCATGTATTTCGACCAACTTTTCCATCCGATCAAGAAGGCCGGAGTCTTTTCTGATTGGCCCGTTTTTCTGCTAAACACGATCGTCATTATATAGATGTATACCGAAGCGATAGCATCTTTCCTCCTTTATTGGATGCCTCCATTCTTTATCACGTACTTCAAAAGTAGGAGCTGCAAACCAGAGAAAAATCATCGATGTTCTTAATAACGCTTAGTACTTTAGGATACCAGCGCTGTTATAAGTTTTAATTATTGGCGTTTTTGTTAACGTAGCTTTCGGTTTTGTACAATAGAGTAGTGTTAGAAATAATAGTACAAGTCTGAAGTGGAGACTGTTTGACATTGACATTATATGAACACGGTAGAAATAACTGAATTGTCTTAATATTTTTTTTTTAAATTAGGTGTCTATAAAACCCTACGATGAAGCTCAGGCGTTTTCAAACTGCCTTAAATTTTAAAAAAGTTCTCAGAAGAATTTAACAACGTATAGAAAGTTCTTGGTAATATTGTGAACGTTTATCAAATTAAGTTGAATTGCCCTAAAGAGTTTAATAGACATCACCTATAAACTAAAAATCGTTGTAATACTTCAACACCCTGAATTTCGGAAAAAGCAAGATATACCACATATTTGTTGTATATCTAGATGTGAATTCAGGTCAATGATTAGTCCATGGTCCAATTCTAGGTAACATAATTGTCTTGGAGAATAATATTTCAGCAAACAGAGCACATTAGAGCTGACCGCTTCCAAATATGAAGTCAAGTAGATTGAATTGATAGTTTTCACGCAATCATTTTAATTTGTTTTGATATAGCGCATAGATAAAAATTATATGAGTCTTGAAAACATTTTTATTAGTATTATTCTTATAATTTATAAAATCTTTAATGCAACTGAAGAGATCCACAACTTGAAATACGCAAAATAATGAAGTTTGATATATTTGACGTGTATTAGGTATTCTCATATTTCTTTTGTTACTCCAAAAACCAATAACAAATTACCTTCAGGATCAGAAACAAAGTTTATAATTCAAAAAAATGCTTATTTTCCAAAAAAAGTCATTAACCCGAAACCAGTAAAGCAGTTGTGTTTTCGGGTATTCCTATATTTCCTTCGTTGCACCAAAAAGCGTTAACAAATTACCTAGAGTATCATAAAAAAAAGTTTTTAATCCAAAAAAAAGTTGAGCTTACAAAAAAAAGTCCTAAGTCCGAAAACAGAAAGACCGACAGACCGACAGACCGACAGACCGACAGACCGACAGACCGACAGACCGACAGACCGACAGACCGACAGACCGACAGACCGACAGACCGACAGACCGACAGACCGACAGACCGACAGACCGACAGACCGACAGACCGACAGACCGACAGACCGACAGACCGACAGACCGACAGACCGACAGACCGACAGACCGACAGACCGACAGACCGACAGACCGACAGACCGACAGACCGACAGACCGACAGACCGACAGACCGACAGACCGACAGACCGACAGACCGACAGACCGACAGACCGACAGACCGACAGACCGACAGACCGACAGACCGACAGACCGACAGACCGACAGACAGACAGACAGACAGACAGACAGACAGACCGACAGACCGACAGACAGACAGACCGACAGACCGACAGACCGACAGACCGACAGACCGACAGACCGACAGACCGACAGACCGACAGACCGACAGACCGACAGACCGACAGACATACAGACCGACAGACCGATAGACCGACAGACCAACCGACTGGCATACCTCTCAATTTCAACAACAAAAATGCGTTCACAATGCTTACCTCGCACACGCGTGGAAAGTGAAACTAGAATTCATGCGATATTTTGTTCAATCGTTTCCAAGATAACCAGCGAACATATGTGATACCAATTATAAGTCAGATCCATGATACTCCCTGGAGATGGAAGATTTCTAATGATTTGACTGGGGACTGTGTGCGGAATGATCAAAAATCCGATTTGAAGCTCATCTCAGCGGTATATAAGACGGACAAATCGATGCGCTCCAGGCTCTACAGTCCATGCAAAATTTAATATACCACTAGTTCGTCTCACAATCGCCCGGAAATATTTAATAACTGCACAGACCGCTATCGGGTGTGTAGGTAAACTATTCCTACTGCTGAACATTTTTAATCAAGTTCATACCTAGGCGATGACGATTAGTTTTGATCAAAATTATGGGGAGGTGTTACTCTGCATTACTAATCTAGTTTTTGATCAAATATGATTTATCCAGATGAAGGAGGATATCAAAAAAAATGTTGAATCGATCATTTAGAAAACTACCCTGAAAATTGAAGCATATGTCCTATCAAAACCATGTTGTTGGCCTTGCTAATTTGGTGTCTCGAGAACTGGGAGCTCTTTTCCCCTGCAGAAAAATTTATTCACCAAGATGCTGAAATTTCCGTGTTCCCGGTGCTGTTTTATATGCTGGAAGCCTGGACGTTGAAGCAGGAGATTAGAAACCGCCTAAATGCATTTGGAATTCAGGCATCCAGGAGAATTTTGAAGATGTAGTTGATACATAGAGTATCGAATGCTGAAGTACTTGTCGGAAATGCGGGAAGAAATTATTGATCACAATATACAGAGAAGGATAATTGAGGAAGAAGGACCATTTCCTGGATGAGCAATTCAAGACAGTGGTATAGATGCCATTCAGTGAGTTGTAATTTTCATGGAAGATAAAATTAACCGTGATTATAGCCAAGATGATACGAGTCCTTGTGGGAGAAAAATAAAGATTGAATTGATCAAAATCATCAGACCACGTTTTCAGGAGACGCACGGCTAGCGTTAAAATGAATGATTCATTCTTCTCGAATCAATGCTCATCAAATCATGTGTTTTAGCAGCGATATCTTTAATAAAGTCTCTCCAATAACAAATAATATCTAAATGCTTCGATATGTAATTCAATGAGCTTTTCTAAGATGAAGGCTACGTTAAATTATAATTATGTAATAGGTGATGTTCTTATTACCGTTGCGAGTCAATAAGGGATTTGGGAGTTATTTTCGACAGTAAACTCAATTTTTCTCATCACGTAGATAATGAAGTGTGTGCTGCATATGGCTTCATTGTAAAGAAGTGTCGGAACTTCAGCCATCTTAACGCACTGTTAGCCTTATATTCGGCTTACATTAGATCCAAGCTGGAATATCCATAATTAATGATTGCTATATTAACTCTATCGAACACGTTCAGCGAAGAATTCTGAAGTTTTTAGCGTTGGGGGTGTGTATCCTGTGCAAAGAATACCTGAAAGCATGCTATTATCTAGATTCGGCATCCAATATTTAGAGACCAGAAGGAAGTGTGCAGCAATAATTTTCCTTCACAAACTGCTACATAACGAGATGTCCCTTCTTGTAGAACTCGAGGTTTTGAAGCATTTTATTGTAGTAGGGCGCGCACGAATTGATTTTTAAAATCTCCGATATTCTTTGTTTGAGAATCTTATAATATTATATGTAATTTTTGTGTTATACATGCTGATAGCTTGAGAAATATTTTGGAAGTAGCATCAGCCAATAAGCGATTAATGATTCTTTTTTTTTGCTTATCTCCAAACAGAACAATAGGATGATTTTGGAGGAAAGGAGTCCCCAGATCATTATTATTTCCATATTTTTGGCCCCATAATATTTTAAAAAGTAATTTTTTGAGGAGTTAGTGTCGTGAATATTATTTTTTTTACTTTTTACGGTTTTTCATTTTTGTTGATACAAATATTGGAAAAATTGCTATTTTTACGAGGCTGTGGTTTGTTACACTTGAAATTGCTCTGACTAATCCTGTTCTTGCTGCAACTTGATAACTATTGTTCTGCCATGGAATCTTTAACATATTTGTTTATCCATTGTATTTTTTTCATAAGCATTTTTTTGTTTCTTTTGAAGTTGTCCTGTAAATGGTTTCCTTATAACTGTTGGGCAATGAAGCCTATTTATTTATTTATTTATTAACATGCCGCCCAGAGAGGAGTATGTCAAGCATGCGGAACGCTAAAAAAGCTGAAATACCTTTACTAACATTTCGGCTGCCTTAACAGCCTCTTAAATACAGCGGAAAAATAATTGTATATGGTTTCTTGTAGCTGTCAGTAGAAAATCGATGAACCAGAGACGCAACCACAGAGTTCCATAAATTACATTCAACAAGGGTATCAAAGGTATAGCCATCCCATTTTTTCTTTGTTTTGGGAAGTCAGAGGATTCTCATATCGACCTGGCGAGGTCTCTATTCCATCTAAGGTTCCTGGTGCCATGATAGCGAGATCATCTCAAACAGACTTAGACTGTAGAGCCCCTATCAGGATTCAGCATCACAGGAGGACTATTTTGGAATCTAGAATAAGAATGCATGACATAAAAATATTAATATTCAACCAGATACAGCACAGGGTTTCTGGAAGTATGAAAATCAGAGTAACTTCCGTGTACAATAACGCACAGAATCAGCTGAAAGAAAGACATACATGAGTATACAGACGAATTTCGATCAAAAGTTGTCCAAGCAGGAAATTCAATAAAATGAGAAGGTATTTTGTGGTTAAGGTCTTAGTTTGCATCTCAAGATCAGGATACTAAAATGCTATGTGTTCCCGGTGTTTCTTCATGGTATGAAAGCTTTGAGGTTGAATAAGGAGATGAGTAACCGCCTAGAGAGGCATATAGAAGAATTTTGAAGATAAAGTGAATACATAGAATATCGAATGCCGATAGAAGAATTGTAAAAAAGAAAGAATACTTACAATAAAGTTAATGCTGTTGCAATATCTCGGAAAGAGCGGGAAGAAATACAATAATTATTCGGGGCAGGATATAGGGAAGGAGAAGGAGAGGTAGAAGTCGCATTTCCTGGTTGAGTAATTTAAGACATTGGTTCAGTTGCCATTCTGATAAGTTAGTCAGGTCCTGAATGGAGATGGCACTAAAACAAGAACAGTATAGCATTTTTAGACCGTGTCTTGAAATGAATGATTGGTTCTTCTGGAATCAACGCCCATCAAATAATGTATGTCAGCAGCGGTAGCTTTAATGGAGTGTCTCCAATTATGCGATCCCGCCCCCGAGAGGAGCAGGTCAAGCGTGCGGGCGGCAACAAGTGCTCGCGCCGCAACGTGCGACGCTCTAAGGGCTGCCCGTCATCCGGCGTTCTCGGCGTGCAGGGTGTGGGGTTGCGCAATCGCGTCCAGTTGATATCAGCGTCCGTACACTCGCCTACACTCGCAGGTCCGCTGAAGACGACGCGGGGCGCGCGCCCTTGTTGCGGGGCCCCGCAGCCGCTCAACGCGACCACTGCGGCCCTACAAGGACCGCCGTCGCCAACGCTGCTGCTGGGAACATCAACACCAACCGCTTGGCATCTCCAACACCAAACACTAGTGGTAAGTACTTGTGTTTGCATGTTAGACCTTTCCTCCTATATGTAAAAACTATTTAAAAAAATTGCAGAGTTCAAAAAGTTTCTTGGTTCAATTTTACTTAGGATCTAGATGATCCAAAATGTTCAAGATGGATTTTTATCATTGCAAAATAGTAAAAAGTATTAATGAATCATTGAAAAATTACCGCGGCTTTCCTAATCAACCGACTTCAATTTTTCTAGAACGTTTTTAAGTTTGAGCGTCATTTTATGTGTGATTGAACTTTCAAATGTCTAGGTGCTTTAGTTTAGACTTTGCTGATTTGAAGAACTAACAACTTATCTCATGGATCCTGATGGTAACGTTATTACTCAAAAACAATTCAGTGAGATGATGTCTCATAGCAAAAAGGTTTTTTTGTCCAGATACCTAAGTACTCAAAAAAAATGCTAAAAAACTTGATTTTTTCACGCATGTTTTATTATAAACCGAAGATTTTCGGCTTTAAACCAACCAGGTTTAGGTTAAAATTGTATACGAATCTCTTTCCTTCGCAATTGTCCACTGGAATTAATAGTTCCTCAGATATATCAGCTAAAAAAAATATTAACATTGAAGCATTTTTTGAATAATTTGTTGATTAAGTTTTGAGGAGACGTTTCCTAACCAGCGCATAGTGAAATTATAACATCTGGTAATATTTTGGACTAATAAAAACCAAAATGATTGATGCTGCCTATCCTATGTATGTTGTTTTTGTATGTTTTTACCATTTTCATAGTTTTTACTTAGTGTACTTCTTGGGGTTTTCCTCAAAGCGTTTTTTTTCTCGATTTGAGTTCAGTGTTGTTGAATTTGATGTTTCCTTTGCCTTTGGGACATTTTCTGCAACTATATACTTTCATTTCCCAAACCTAAGCGAATGAAATATTGGGTTCTTTGAAAGCTTTTTGACTCTAAGAAGGAGATGTAATTGGCGGATTTCTACAGGTTTCATGTTTTATTCGAGTTTAACTCTTTCGCTCGATCGAATTGTTCAGCGCTTCCTTTCCTAACCACAAAATGTTTTATGATTTCATCCTATTTTTACTGTTGTACAATTCGTAAACTTGATTAAACCGAATTCGCGACACACGTCTTCAACTTTTGACCGCTCTGAATATAGGGGCTGTCGTTAGCACTCGCTTTAAACTTATTTGTGTTGGTATAGAAAAATACATGTTTTCTTGAGCCGGTTCAAACGTCGACTGACCAAATTTCTGAACAAATTTAAGTTCCAATGACGCGTTTCTATTTGTATTTAAATCATCACCGAACTGTTACAAAGGCCATTCAGGTTAACTAGTTAACTGGATCATAAATACAAAACTAGTATTCTCAAATCTAGCATACTATCTATCCTATATAGCTATTGTTTAATTAAATTATTTTTATCTTGTCTCTCTTAGCTTATCTAAGAGTTTTCCCATCACATCACTGCAAATGCAGTCGCCAAAAAATAGCCCACTGAGACACGCAAAATAAAATAAAACTTAGTCGAACAATAGCTAGACAGGATAAATATTATGCTAAATTCGGTTAATCTAGTTGTGTATTCATGTTAGGACCTAGCTGGCTAGCTGACAAACTGGGTAGTCCATGTAAACAGTCAAATCTGACAATCCAGTGATGATTTAAATATAACTCGAAACGCGTCACTGAAGAAAAAAGTTCTATTTGTGAAAATTTGTATTGAACATACAATTTTTCATCTGAATGTTCGAAGAGATTTACTGAGTAAGAGCATCTACAATCGACAGATTTACGAAAAAGAATTATCAAAATTTTGGAATACCCCGATTATGAAAAACAGTAAAAATGTGTCGTTGAAAGTGGAACAAGTACAAAAAATAAGCGGAACATGCCATGAAATCTCCTTTTACAATGTGGGAAACACCACTATAAGGTGGAAGCTAACAGCTCTACCTACTAGAAATAATTTTTAATTATTATATGAGCAACATCCATAACGGATGGCTTATCGCTCATTTAACGTTTCAAAATTGTTTCCAGTCTCTATTAAAATAAACTTCCGTACTTCCGACCTAATTTCTGTTTAATATAGCTCCTAGAGAAATGATATTCTCTAATTACCGTTTCTGCTAATTTATGTACAGTGTGGATCTTCTCAGCATCTAGTCCAAGCGAAGAACATTGATACTTTCAGCTCCAAATGTTTAGTAACATCATGATCATCTGAGAGCATAACAAAAAAGTTTAATTTATTTTCGAAGCATGAAAGTTCTTGTCAATGTTTCCCATATATGTTTGTGCTGCCTCTTCATATTCTACACCAAGAGGAAGAATTGTGATCACGACGAATTTTGAATTTGAGAAAATATGTTTGAATGCTTTACGAAAAAAACATGTCACACATTTCTGTCGTTCCATCTATCTGTCGATGATCCTTGACCTTTCTATAACTTGTAAAATACTCATGTGAACTCGAATAAATTTCGCAGAAGCTTCCTACTTAGTTCAAGGACGAAAAAGCTTCATATTTTCATACTACCAGTTCTAAAATGCAAAATACTTTATGAAATGAAATCATTTTACGACCGTCAACAATCAATACTTAAAATTAAATCGAAGGATGTTCACCTTTGCGTGATATTTTCTGAAAATCATCTTGATCCAAATTCATATTGGAAAGTGTAGGGTATTTGATAATCTCTCATTCCAAGTAATGGCTCAAATAGTCAATCGACATCAAAAACTTGTTATACCAGCTGTTTTACATAAACGCACTGATGATTTTACCGTGATTGATTAATTCACCATCAATCCCATTTCCAAAATTGAAATTAAAACAAACATGTAACGAATAATATTTACACACCCAGAGAATAAATTGCTTCTTCAAACAGATGAAACCAATTACCATTAAATCATTCAAAATTTTAGCTATAGTGCACAAATTCGTAGTTATAAATCCAGAAAAAAAAACAGCTTCATGTGTATTGGCTTCCATCATTCGAATTAGCAAGAGAGTATATCACTGTTACGGTTGTTCTATGCATGATGGTACCATGATTTTTTCATGCACAAATCTGTTGTCAGTAACCGCGTTTGGAGAGATTTATTGAACCAACATTGGCGCAGTTCTTCGAGATACGCTGAACGTCGCGTAGTTTGATATGCGACAGAAGGATGGCTTCCAGAGGAGTGTATCGGAAATCATCGTGAGCAATGGTTGGATAGTTTTCATGGATCGATGGATATATTTTAGACGTGTTAACTATCAACGTGGGCATTCTTATCCTTCCTCCATCGGTCTTCTTGCTGTAAATACCGTCTAATCCAATCTATAGTTTCATAGATGACAGCATCCCTATTTCTTGTGTAAAATACATCATGATTCGAAATATTCAAATAATCCTTCTTCAGTGACCATCCACCAATTAGTTTCCGCTTTATCCACTATTTGAATTTTTATTCCCTTCCATTCATTTTTCTTCAGGGTAATAATTATTTTCCACAAAACAGATAATGTGCCGCCATAAGAAATGAGCCCAGTAGCGATTTCGAAATACAAATTCGTCGACCGGCGACAAGTGAACCAGACTCCATATACTGAGTCCAAATATGATCGTTAGAAAGATATAACGGATCAGAGGAACCTGGTGCGAGAGGAGCAACTCCTCCCAAAGCCGCACCATGCCACCAGAACCCCTACCAGCGCTCCCGAATTACCTAAAAATACGAGTTTTTAACTTGACAGTTTTTTCTATTATTCTAACACAAACTAATCTGGATGAACTAAGCCAAAAACATGAAAAATATATCTTCATCTCTGTATCGCAGACCTGAAACGTATGGCATTAATAATGAAACTAATCACAGCTCTCAAATCCCACTTCTGAATGCGTCCCTGTCAAGTATAATCAAAGCATGATAAAGCCCGTTTTACGCGCAGTATAATTTCGGTGGTATTTCTTAATATTATTAAAGCGTAATGGGGAACGCTTAGTATTATGGACATAATGGAGTCGTAACGGCTCATATTGTCGTAAACTTTTATACGACAGAGTACATTTTCGCTTCAAATGGCTCTATGACTCCCGTCCACGTTTACGACTGATCAACAATCAATCTCGAAGGGGCTCTATTCATGGAGGAGGCAGTAGCGTCGCTTACACCTGATTTTTAGATTGGTGTGGATTTGCTTATCATACATCCAAATTTTTTATAGAAATGAGGCGTTTTTCAATGGAATGTGGAATTTTCAATTACAATTTTTTCCAGTATTTCAGTAATTAAGTGAATTAGAACAATTTAATTACATTTTCACTTGCTGCGTGGATTACTTTCGAATTTTGCACTATTAGCGTGCTTTATTTGTGGATAAAATCGGTTCAATTGCTCTCTAGCTGTCTAGCAACTAATTTCGTCAACATCCGATCATTCATAAAGAAGAAGAAGATGATGAAAACAAGACAGTCTGTGCTTAAAAATGCTTGATACGATTTATTGTGCTGTAACACTGGCAACAGTGCGGCGACCCTTTTCATTCAAATAACAAATCCTAGTAACTGACAGTGACAAACGTTTTTTATTTCATTGTTTGATATGTGTCTCTTATATTTTCATTTATTGGTGAAAATAATGATGGTTTATTCAACTTTTTAATTGATATGGCGATATAGTAAAATTTCTAAATAGGGAAATAATATATGAATGATTTCAGTAGTCATCGGTATTTGCCACTTTCAGCAATCATTTTCAACGAGCAGTTTCATGACTAGTATATTTTTGTTCTCACTTTGGTATTAAAATTGATCTATCAGTATTATTATCAAATCATATCATTCATTATCGATGAAATTGATAAATAAGTTCTATTTTGGATGAAGTACTAATGATAATCCATAACGATTCAGTTGTGATAACCTGGTATAAGGTTTTACAAAATACGCTTTTGAAGTATAAGTATTTTTCTTTTTTAAACGCTATGTCAGAGTCTTAACAAAGTGTATACTGGCTACTCAGGTATATGAACTTATCATAGTATTAAGACTAAACCCACGAGACAAAACTGACGCTTATAGAATGTATTGTTCATATTATATAACAATAAAATTTTACCAAACCTTCATATATTTACAGTATTTCTATCGTAATTTTATTGTTATTACTTTTTTCAAAGTAAGATAATTTCGCAGATTACACACAGTTTCACAATTTTTTTTTTCAGTTACCCCTATCGATTTATATTTAAATATGACAGTCCGAAGATGATATTAGATATAAATATGAATAAAAATTACACAATCTTTTTATCTGCATCAGATAATTTTGTAATTTTTGTGTTTTTTAATTGGTTAGGATTATTGGTTGCTTGTACCCAGCCAGTATAAATGAAGTTTGTTATTTTTGTTACAGTAAAACGTGGTTTGAATTTCATACATTACATTACATTAAATTGAATGAGCAGAGTAGTAAGAGTAGTGCTCAAACTACAAGGAATCCAATTTCTATCTTTTCCATCAAATAGCACTGAGTCGTCTCCAAAATATTACTTCCGGGAGGTATTGCAAGTTCAAGCTCGTGATGATGAAGTTGTTAGGCATTTTTAGTTTTCACTGTTCACGGTGGCAATCCCTATTATTATCTAAAGAAGCTCAGTGGAACATTACACCATGGTAGAACCTATGTACTAGGTACAGAACGAAAACTTTTTTAGATATTCCAGACAGCTGATGTCCTTTGTAATATAAAGCACGTTCACTCGGATATTGACTCCACCAACTACCATCAGTGTAGACTCAAAAATGCCAGAAATTAGATTTCAACACCGATATATAAAATGCATCCTACAAAAACTGGATTCCAGGAAAGCAAGTGGTTACACCTGTCCTTTGCAAACTATTTAACTCTCCTACCAGAGATTTTTGTTCCCTACTGGGTGAAAGATCGGTTAGTGTAGCCTATACAAAGGCACGAAAAATATACCCATCAACTATAGACCTGTGACTCTGCTCTGCATCATGTCCAAGGTTATGGAGACTGTTATTAGCGTGCAGACAAAAGTAATATCATCAACGATCGACAATATGGTTTTCGGGAGCGAAGATCCACGCAAACCTCTACCATCATAACCGAGAGCAGCATGCTGTTCAGATCAATGAGGACATTGAGAGAATTGTGGAATGGAAATATACAAACGGAGTTCAGTTTGATGCACAAAAGACTGCCACAACAACCCTGACAAAGATATCGAATGCTAGTCTGCTAGCAGTGGAGATGGGGGGATGCCCAACACTTGGATCATCTTCCATCAAGCTTTTAGGAATTAAAATCAACAATAATATGTGATGACACGATCATGTTGCTGGCCTTGCTAGGTCGGCGCCCCAGAAGCTGGGGGTTCTCTTTCGCTCCAGGAAATTATATTCTTCACCAGGTCGAGCTAACAACGCCTCGAACAAGCTTGTTCCAAAAGTCATTCTTCTGGAGAAACTCGGCGTTGCGGAATGAGCTACCGGGAACTTTGTTCCTCGGAGGTAACAATCTACAGCATTTCAGATTCAATGTGAATATTTATTTAGCCTCGTGCAGTACTTATGAACCGCGATAGGCTATATGCCTTTGCGTGAGGTTATCTATAAGACAAAGAAGTACTTTAGACCGCATCTTCACATATGCTAACAGTTGTACAATGCTTTTGTGACTTGAACACGGCACCTATCGTTCAGAGGCGAGGGCCAGGCACTGTAACAGGTTATTTAAATAGCGCTCTCATAGTCACGCATGATGGATACAATTGCTGCATGCGTATGTTTTGAGAAGCAATCATTTTGCCGCCCAAATACGGGATACCTTCTCAAGGATATTATCCTCATAAAGCTAGATGGTATATCAAGCACCTTGCCTCCTCATAGAAAGAAAGAAATTGCAAACTACGCTACTGTTCCCTAAAAGCGCATGATACTAAGAGAGAGAAACTGGTTTATAGGAGATTTTTGTGAATTTGTTCAACGCTCTCTTTTCAGACACTTGTTGCCGATACTAGTGACCTAATAATTTAAGGCCAGATCTTTCAAGCTGTCTGGCTAAGATAAAACAGGCATTCCGTTTCATGAACTAGTCAATTTCCTGTACAGCTTAGCTCAGGGTACTTTTAAGGCTATGGTCCATACCTGAAAACTACAAAGGCCACTGGTGTGCAGTGGCGGCTATGAAACAATATAGAATCTTGATTAAAGGGAGTTTTTAACATGTTGACGTTCACAGAATCAAGAAATGTATCGTTTGATATATCAGTCCAATTATAGATACTATACTCGAAGGGAAATCTATAAAGGAGCTCAGTTCTTGGAAGACTCAGGCAAGTACCCTGATTAAAGACCTCCACAGCCTAAATGATCAAAGCAAAGTGGATTTTTACTTATTCCATAGATTCTACAACTAGCGGTCTAATATCAGAGATTTCATAATATATTATATATATATATATATATATAAATATATATATATATATAATGATCAAATCTCTGATTGATTGGTTCAATATCTTCTATGATTAAATATAGCGAAAGTATTTACGAGATCGTTTTAAAATTATGGTGGATGTTCCTGAAGTTTTTTCATGTCTCAAAGAAGGTGAAAGTGAACAGTTCATTCATGATTGTTCCATTTCATTTATCACAGCGAATGCATCAAAAAGTATCACCTATTATTCTAAATAAATATTTGTGTCATCAATTAACGTTGTATAAAGCATGATTTACGCAAATGCGGTCCTGGATGTATAACATTTAAGAAATCAGTGAAAATACGATTCGGACATAAAATAGACTTTATATTGTCTTGCTTCACGATTGTGGTTAATTATTGTGACAAATAGTGTGTAAAAGGACAAGGTTAAAATAATTAAAATTTGTTATAATGTTTTAATATAGTTCACTACTTGGTCATTCGTGTCGTCAAATCCAAAATAAACGTCAAATTTTGTAATGCAATGTAATAGATCAAAATATTTTAACAGGACGATTGCCAAAAATATAATAATATAGTGTGTCGATAAAGCAGTTTTGGAAAAGATACAATTTGCTTCAAATTCAATATTTCTCATGAAAAGGCTCATAAGATTTAACCTGATGACTGTGGGTATGACAAAACGGCGCCTTCAATGGGAAACTAAAATCAGGTACACCAAAAACTTTTTGATTAGAAATATTGGGCTTACCAACCATGCATTGCATCTATAGGCACATATTAGATAAATCTGCATTACTTTTGGAAGGCGGAGCATTGGAGATGTGACAACTACCAAAACTTAAACCAAAATTCATTGTTTTGTATGATTCACATCTCTCGAATCTCTGACCACATTTACGCGTGCTGAAACTTTGGGTGATCTGAATTCTGAGAGGTATCCAATTTTATTCTTCATTTTCATCGGCGGGTCTGTGTGTTTTAAATCCATCGTTTCACATTTTAAAATTTATTCAGTAGCCAACCATTCTGGAGTAAATCTGAGACAATAAAAATTTAATAATCTATAGCATGATTTTAATTCCAAATAAAACAATTTGTAGAAATTGTAGAGTATCGTAGAGTAGTCTGCATTTCTTTAGTGCACTAATTAGAACTTCATTGATTATACCCGTGGGGTCTTGAAGTTCCTTTATTTACAACCAGTTGCTACGAAACACGATCTAATGATACATAATGAGAAACGCTTGTTACATTGAACTTAAGACGAAAATACGGAGTTGAGTTGACGTCATACGACGAGCACCCATAGGATAAAGATGTAATATGATCTAAAGGATTTTCTCATAATCTGAGAGGCGACTTAGATAACTGTAACATAATTTTTCCAAAGACAATAGACAGCTCAGCTCCAGTATCACTGACAACTTTTGGGGGGCCACATATACGTAAACCTAGTCATGTCTTCAGCAACCACTTCTGAAATGAAATGCGGCTTCCGACACTATTCCACCTACTGCCCACTCATTTAAAGGCTTTTCATGGCCACAAAATACAAAAATGGATGGACTGCGAGTTATGGGGGGAAAGTCAATATTAGAGATTTCGTTAAAACAGGATCCAGACAAGACTTCATTCATACACATATGCGGCGAGTTTGCTCAAGTGCGAATCATATCTTCGTCTACCGAACTGAAATTTGGCAATAGACAGAAGCGAAAAATTGTCATAATGTTTGTTTTGCATCTGGTCAATCAGAACACGGGGGAGGGGCCAACGGGAAACTTGGCTGTAACTCTAGGGCTGTTAGGTTTAAAATGACATTTGACAATTGGCACTTGCCAAACATTGTGAAAATTAATGGTTTCTTGTAACTTGTCCGCAAGTGAATATTATATTTAACGATTGATTATAGTCAAAATTACTTTGGCATTTTTTGGTATACCTAAACGTAGGAGTATACTAAGGCGCTGATTCCAAATACACGAGTGAGTTGGAGATGGTAAAATGTTGTTATCGTCAAATTGTAGTGCTAGTTGATGAGAAAGTGTATGGGATTGTGCGTTAGGAAAGACTTAATAAATTGAATTGCTCAAGTATAGACAGGATAGTTGCGACATCAGCTCTCCAGACCTGAGATCAGTATTTTAGTCTGGTCTTATGTTCGTGGCAAACCATGTCTGCCTGTAAGCCTGAATCCATGGGCTCTTACCAGGGTAGCACTGAGTCTTAGAAATATCGAGTGCTCCCTATTCCTGTCACAAGGTATTGGTCTTCTGATATTTCGAACAGGGCAGTCTTCTGCTCTCCAATTTCCAAACCGAGATTGTGAAATTAGTATCTAAGGCTTGTATTCGTAGACGTTCCTTAAGACCTCCTTGAACATTAAAAAAAACTTATTGATGTAACGCAACTTATAGTCGGCTGAGGTTTGCTTAAAGCGCATTTTGTAGTTTACAGAAGAGTCTTCTAAAATGTACAACAAGAGCACTTGTGTTTTAATCATTAACTCAACATCTCCAATTATTCATCCAAAGAAGCACGAAATAGCTGACAAATTCAATGATAGATATAAAGATAAAGACAAAGAACTGTCAAGGAACGAATAAATCATAGCAACTCCATATTGCAAGATTTATCGTTTCCTAATATGAGGTCTCACTGGGCAAGGTACCCTCACCATCATGTTAAGATCGGTATAAGTATAACCCTAAGTGGAGGAATGACGATGCATACAATCTTGAAAATAGTCGAAGGATTAAATGTGCCATAAAAAATTGATTAAACTTGGAATAACCCAATTAAAAAGTCCAACTCATATGGTGGCTCAAACACCCCAGCAAGACCTTCTTGACCTTTGACACACAGCCAAGGCCTGGTATCACAATTTCGCAATAATTTCTCGCCACTTTAACAGTCGCCGTCTTTTCTTTGTAGGGGCAAAACAATGTAGGAGGCGTTCCAGCGAACATAAAGGCCTATTATACGCACTGGAGTCGCGCGTACAATCCCAGGTATTTCAGCAAAAATTTCCCTCGAGGATGTCGCGGTTGCCATTGTGTCGCTTTTCAAGGGCTGCCTTATAAGCGTGCCGTTTCTATCAGACTTCTACATGTGTACCATTGTTTGTATGTATGTATATGGATGTGGGGACCGATGGTGTGTGTGCTATTCCTCCTATTTCCCTCAGGAGTTATTTTGGATTAGTCGGAGATACATCCAGAGGGATAGTGATTGAAAGATGGTTTACGAGTATATTCCATTAAGATTATTGGAATTAACATGTTGCCGGCCAAGCTACGTCGCTCCAGAAGGTTGTATTCACCACAGCAGCTTCTCTACAAGGCTCAGAATAGACCATCTCTGGGCACTGCTTGCATGTGTCGGATGTGCTCCCATCTTTTGTCGTATGTCGAATTCTGATTGATTCATAATTCAATATAAATAAAAATAGTATGTATTCCTTTCTATCCGCTTACCTTAAATATCTGTTTACAGATCATTCATGAATAACCTTTTTTGTATTGAATTCAAATTATTGGCCTAGTGCCTCAGCTCCATTACAAACGTGTTCTGCTATAGACATACATATTACGGTCTTCACCCAGAAACTCGTCAGTGCAGCTCAGTAACTGGCAGTAGATCCAATAAAACAATGACATATTCCACTGCAATCCGTAATAGGGAGCGAACTAATAATTAGAATAATTATAAAGAAAATGTGTCTTCTGTGGGGTTTGAACTCACAACCTTATGCATTCTGAGCAGATGCTCACCATTCAACTACGGCAGAACCGCGAAGCAGATTGTCAAATACGCATTTATTTCTTCCTAATTCCTAACCTATACATAGTTAGATATCTAGTGACCAGTCTTGGTGGCACAGGGACAGGCCCATTTCTCTGTGATTTTTCCAAGATTTCAGCTTGCAACCGCATAAATCCCTAGCGACTTACCAACTCACTGAAAAAAACAATGACAAAGTACAGCCTTCCTGATTCTTGTCCATAGTTAAAACAAAGCTGATTACCTAAAAAGTATCTGACATCTGCGCCAGTTCGCTTCCAGATGCAATTTTTTCCTAGTTTTTATTTTTCTACTGTAAGAGGATTTGCTCTGGTAAAAGAATTACCTTTCTCCACAATATTGGTATCAGTCAGTGGCAGATCACTCAGTTACAACAGTAGGATGAAAAGTCTCTGCATACTCAGATCAGGAAATTGACTTGATATGATTTTTATTCATTTTTGGCCTTTTTGTAAATAATAAATGCATTTACATTGTAGGTTGACAAAATAAAACGCATAACCAGACTGGCCAATTAATTGTTAGACTTCGCTTAAGATATTCAGCATACAAGTTGCTAATGAAGTGCATTTGTGAAAAAATCGAAAATCCTGTGAAACGCAGAGCCTCACAAAATATTATACTCAACACCTTGTCCTAAATTCATAATTTTCAGACGTAGACTTTTCCCGCCACATACTATTTAAACTCTTTTTAGAAATCTGAAGACAAATATATCAATTTCCATGTATAATTTTATATGACTATTTGTGTCTGTGATATTTATATATCTATTGTTTGTTTTACTCATCTATTTCTATTTTACATAACTATAATCTTCTATCTTCTAATCTTCTATCGCCATACAAATTGACAGAAAAATACGAAAACAAAAACCCCCATGAAACCAGATACCAACTGTCTATGACATGCAATCTGTAATTCCCAATATCCCAATATGCTGTAATGAAAAGAATTAATACCGAATTCCTTAAAGGAGTTTAAAAGAGCTTAAAAATTACCTTAAGAATATTGAAGATTCCAATATACCTGGATTACTTTGTAGCAAGAAAAAATTGAATGGGATTTTACGCTTTAAAGATTATTCAGTTGACGATTTTGAACATTTTCTTAGATTGGTTAAGCTGTGTTCGATTTCATAGCAGTGCTAGACTTATTCCTCTTGATAGATAAATAATTTTTAGGTGAAGGCAAAATAGTTAATTATTTAAAGATTGATAACCATATTTTATAAAGGACAAATATCAATTCAAAAATAAATGAGTATCCTATAAATTTTTACATTGAGATTTGAGAATCATTTCCCATACCTATGATATAATTTTCACAAAACGGAAAACAGCTCTCAAACTTCGTTTTTCAAAAATTTGTTTTTGGGGGAAGGAACTGACGTTGGGTGGTTGGGGTTGGTGAGGAGGAGATCTCAAAAAAATATGTGTTAGTAAAAAATGTTCTATCATCTCTGAAATTTTGACCACGGTATTATTCTGTACGAGTACATTCACTATTTGAGATATCAATCCAATCCAGTGGTAGCAGAGAAACTGACGCTACATATCAATGTAACAATGCGCGTTACATCCCCTCCTCCGATCAAGGGGGGTATCTAGACGTCAGTCTTGAGGGGAGCAGGGTAAAGGACATGAAGTATTTTTGAATACCATCGTTGAGGTAGTTGAGGCAATAGAAAAATGGATATGTTTATAGTAATTATACTAGGGTTAGAAGAAAAACCTAACAGTAAGTGAAACAGTGGTCTTTGAACTCTGAGCCGCCACAAAAGAGGCATCGTGATGCTTTTTTAAATGAGATCAAACAGATAAATACTATGTGTTTTCGCTCATTTAAAACAGGCTAAAGGAAGATTTACTTTCATCCTGTCTTTCTGATCATGTACAAATGTGCGAAAAACTACAGCGTCAACTTACTTGACTCTATTTTTGATGAGTGGCTGCCATATCGGTTATATTTGCACACTAGATTTGCTATAAACGTGGTCGATTAAATCTGCGACCTTGATATTTCCGTCGACACCAATGCGGTTCTATGTCAATTTGGGACTATGTGACGCTAAGGTAATTTAAATTTAAAATTAATACGTCTAGCTCCATTTATAATGTAGCATTACCAATATAATACATGACAGAGGAACGCTGCAGAATATAACACATTCTACATATGTACGTAAAAAGAGCAAGGCTTTGAAGAAAGATAAAACGCTGAAAACTCTAGATATATACGTGAATTACTTGCTCGTGTCTTATTTTGATTCGGAATATTGAATTTGGATCATGAATCCCCTACAGATGTTTTATAGTTCAGGAGATAGCTGTTTGTTTCATAGATAGTGAGTGATGATTAAAAATACAGAAACACATTGTACATGTGTACTTTTGACTATGAAAAATTTAGAAATGATATATCGAAAGTGAAGCAAATATTGTATATTATAAAAGTATGATATTGGATATTGAAGTTTGAGTAGGACTGCATCTGCATAGAAACGGTTATTTTATTAAATAATCTATAGTTTGACAGATAGTGGATTTGTGTCAAAAAGCGCAAGTATAAAGGTATATAAAGTGTAGTTGGTACGTCTACAGGGCAATCTAAGCCGAGCTCGATCAGTCATCTGTGATGATCTTGCAGTTTGTTTACGTGTGTGCAAATAATTGAGATTTTTGAGCCACCTTAGCGTTTTTACCAATTCAATTGCTAGCTCCAAGCATTGGAGGAAACATAATCTGCATTTCACAGAAATTATAACTGAATGGCCCTGGAAACAATCCTTGTGGACTCCCAAATACTTCTCTTCCTTCTATGGATAGACCTTGGTCTATTGGAGTCCAATTCGAGCTCTTCTCTCTTATCTCGACTTCGTTCATGATCCGTGGCGGTAATTAGAACTACCTTTATTTGTTCTGGAGCAATTTTGAAGTAATTTTATTACAATCAATATGACAGTTATGGTATATTGGCAAGTTTTTCAAGCTTCTCCGTCTTTTTACGTCAGACAACCATTGCTGGATATATAAAATATTTTATGACTTCAGTTGGAAGGTTTGAATAGTACAAATTTTGGTGCGACGCAAACTTCATTAATAGATTGTAGGTACGTGTTTGGCAAAAAAATGAGGCGCTTCAATTTGGGTTGAGTTTATTTAAAAATGAAAAAAATGTTTTTCCCTAAAATCATATTTTTTTTAAACTCATTTTCATAGGTATTACTGCATATGTCAATTCCTTCAAACTATGAATCTCTGACATTTTGATTTTTGCAAAACAATTGCACATAATGGCGGCAATTGGTCATACAAGGGTCTTCATACGATTATGGGGATTTATAATCATAATATAACCAGTGTAAGATCAAACGGTTGACAATTGAACCGGTTTGTAACGAAGAATACTTAGGGACTATGCTCCCATTTTCCACAAGTAATATTAATATTGAGATTCGTGAAAGATAGAGGTTACTTTGAATTTTCATAGAGGTTATTTTGAACATATTATATCTTGAGTAAGTACTATATATTTCTAAAGTATTTTTTGTTCATTCTGTTACGTACTTTGATAAAGGCTACCGAGGCAGACGAAACGTCATTAAGGATTTATTCATAACTATGTTGTTTCAATTAGCGGCAACCGAAAAATATAATGAATACGATAATACTTCCATAGTGATTTGATTTACCTGTTTCTTGAACACATGGACCCTGGGCTATTGAAATCTGCCTGGCTCCAGCTCGAACTCCTCGCCTCCTCATAAAGTTCCTCAGCCAGAGCGAAACGGCAGTTCCAGAGAAAGGCCGACCGTAGCTTCCGGTTGTCACATGCAAATTGCCCGAATCAGACCTATTTTACACTCTAATGGAGTTTAAATAAACCAATTATTTTCGCGCGCACTGCCAAGCAGATTCGGAGATGTACAACTCTTTGATAAGGCGATAGAAGTTGATAATTGTTTTTGAAAGGGACCGATGGATGAGATTGGTTCGAATGAGATACTTGGTACTTGTAAAATTGTTAAATATGTATTGTCTGGAAGCTTGTCTTGACCTTACGTTGTTCAATACGGTACTTAAGACAGGTTGTTATTGGAGTGGAACTTAATCAAAAATATATGTATATTGAATCAACTGCAACTTAAATTATAGTTATAAATTAAATAAAGTCAGTTGCTTTGGAATGTAACAGTACAATATAACAACAAGTTGATTTGTTACCTTCCACCTCATCTGACAAAAAATCATTGTAATCTCGAAAAAATTTGAATTCAAGGTATTTTAGTTTTTTATATTTCATGATATATATATCACGAAAAATCATGTCACTCATTTCCGTCAATCTATCTCTCTCTACTCTGCCCAGTAATCCTAGACCTCTCTATAACTTGAAAAGTGCTATTTAGATTGTGATGAAACTTAGACAACAGAATAATACTGTGACTAGGACAAAAAGTTTTGTAGATTTCGAAGATCGGTCCAGTGACGATGGAGTTACACTAAAAAATGTAAAAAAATACGAAACTGCCAGTAGAATATGTTCTACGTTATTCAACACATGATATTTGAGATATCCATTCAATGGCAGCAGAGTAATACGTATTCATATAGCAACGCGCTATATATTGGTCTACATCTTCCATCTTTTGAGCGCTGACTGAGGGCTCAAACAGTGGCATAGGTAAATAGTAAAGGAGCCTGATTTTCTCAGACCTTCAATAATTATTTTTTATACGAGAGGCCCAATTTTTTATGTTTCTTTTTTTAGCGGTTTTTATTAGAGATTACTGGATTTCAGGTTATGCTCTTCAAAATGCATCAGACCTCCTATAAACATGCATGTTTCGTCTTTAGCCTAGACTCGTCAGTATAGCCTGGTGGTTTGAGTGTAAAGAGCAATCGGGTGGTATATACGTAATCCAGTCAAGGGTGTGATAGCAACATCAACTCACCTGAATGTCGTCCTCTATGAGGACGCCCATTAACATCTTACGAAGCCACATCTGTTGCCGCTTCAAGGCAGTCCAGGTGTTACGATTGTTGGCTAGGTAAGATGTCAATTGGAGTCCCCATAGAGGGCAACACTTAGGTGAATTGATACTGGATTTCAATTGAATATGATATCATATTTTAGAGCTGCTGATGCATTTAAGCTACATTTTGTAAACCACAGAAATTTTGAAGAATAGTTTTTTTTTCAAATCGTTGAATTAAGAAGATTTAGTTTTCTTTTTACAGTTCCAGAATCCAATTAAAATTATTATTTCCAAAGTGATATCATTTCGTGGGAAGTACAGCATCAACCTACTTTATGCCTTGTTTTCAAGGGGATCAACGATATTATTCTTGTTGTTAGTATAGAAAATCTATCAACTCTTTGTTGATTATTCAATATGGTAATTAATACAGATTCACAAAATGAGGTTTCATTCTAAACATTACAAGTACACTGAGCCATCTGCAACAAACCCATCATGCTGATATCAACTATCCAGTCGAATATTTTTTGTATCAGTTTGAATGATGAAGAGATTCCAATGATTGCTCTTTAATCCTAAAATCCAATTTGACGTCCTACAGAAAGATAATTCTATATCATTGCACCACTTACAATCTCAGCCCAACTTTTAACTAGCCTTATTTTCAAGTCGGTGAAACTGCGGATAAACTACCATGTTTCTCAGATTTCATAAAATCAAATTGCCCGCATAGGACAGCCGTACTCCTTACTCTGATGGAGTTTAAATAAACCAATTACTTCCCCACGCCCGCACCCAGCGAATTTGGAGATACACAACTCCGTGAAAGGCGAGAAGTTAATTGATTTTCGAAAACAGGCCATTAATGCAGCTGTAGGGATGAGCTCTAGTTTCAACGCTTAGTTTTGGCATCCTGTTATAATTCTAAGCATATTCAATCAATCGTGATCGATATAACATATTATTGGAAGAAATATAAAAATAATAATCATAATTAAGTAGATGTTTCGTCTTTAGCCTAGACTCATCAGTATAGCCTGGCCGTCTAACCATAGATAGCAATTGGATGGTATATACGTAACCAAGGTAAGGGTGTTATAGCAACATCAACACTCATCTCCAAGCATCGCGACATCTGTTGTCTTTTCAAGGCAGTCTAAGTGTTAAGACTTTGACTTTGTTAGTTTCTAATGGGCAGTGCCACCGTGCGTGATGCTTGGGAATGAATGTTAATAATGTCGGCAATGAACCTCTTAGATATTCCACTCAGAAGTTTGATATATAAATATGGACTATAATATGCAGATACAACTATGATTATAAGATCGATGGAGAATATAAATGTATTTTTTTATCATTGAAACTTATTCTGTTGCTATCCCGCTGATTCATGTTATACTTATACTGGCCATTAATTAAATTAAACCACAAGTTGTTGAATAAATAACTCGATCAACGTTTCGGCTTCCTCAGCAGCATTTAAAAGAGTATTTATCCAATCACATGTGGTTCCAATCAGCAGCTATTACAACTATAACATGTATCCTAAGAGGTGATTTGGAATGATTTAACATGGAGATTAGTTGAAATTTCACAGTTTCTCTAACGTGAATCAGTGATAACTCGATCAGGTAGACTTCTTATCAAATCTGAAGGTGTGTTTGCGAAGTTATATGACAGGGTGTCATAGTGGTAATTGGAATCACGGAGATACAGATTACGTCAATTTAAAATCATATGGTTTTTTTGCGAACGAGAATTCATCCGACAAAGATTCGATATAAAATTAGCTGTAACCTACTAATAGGAATACCCATGGTGCAGATGCAACATCAGCAGATACATACAGTAAACTGGCGAAAATAGAAGACATATCACTGCAGATAGGTCAAGATGTTCATAGCAAGCCCTGACCAATATCCGGAGCTGTGGTTGTTGGACAAGAATAGGGAATCACTCCACTTTTTGGTAGGGCCACTTGTGCCTCATACGAATGGTCCCGTACCAAGGAATTTGATAGAAAAGGAGTATGCTCAATGGAATGGTCGGATATCGTGATCTTTATTTGAAAGTCTGGTAGGTTCTACACTAGGAATCCATGCACCGTGTTAGAATTAGTGTTGGTTATGGTGTAGTCCAAAAGAAGCTGGCCTAATTACCTGGGTTCGGCTCCCCACCATCAGTTCTACCGCGCATAGGAAGGAAGGAAATTATCGACGTCAGATCGAACATTTGGTTTTACAGAAACCCCTTTGATGTACCAGTAAAGCTCTCAAAAATGTCCAGAAATTGCAACAAGACTCAATTATCTGTTTTGGTCAACCTTCATTAACCATTTGCTCTATATATGTGTATTTTATATGCTTAAAATCCTAAAAACCTAATATTGCCCATATCCTTTTGTCCGTACTGTTTGATGTCAAATACTTGAAAACAAAGCTTGTATTATAAGCAACTGGTCTAAATTCTGTCATAAATATTAATATTTTTCTAACCTAGCATTCTAGAAATTTTGCGAAGTAGTATTTTGATAATTAGCTGTACAACATATACGTTTAACAGACTATTTGATTGATTTGCACTAGTAGGTGAAGGATCACAGAAATCCTCAAAGATCAGTGTCAAATTGGTCATTGTGTCATTGTGTATTTTATGCCTTGAGAGAGGGTTAAATGTAAGAGTAGCCTTTGGCTAAATTTCGCCCTAATAAAGAAGTTATTATATTCGGTAACCTAAGGCGAAGATTAGCTATAAAGTTATTCAGACTCGACCATACTTAAACAATATTCAAATAATGAAAATATCTACGAACACATGCTCATGCAAAGCATCTGTTTTCGCATATATAGATTTACAGTGAAAATATGATTATTTTATTGAAAAAGGTACGGAAGAAAACTGATATGGACATTATGTAGAGGGAAACCTCTTTGCTCTAGTTTAGCAGCTGTCGACTGATGAATTCTAGATATGTTATTGTATTCATCTGCTTATAAATTATTGCAGAATGCTATGAAAATGAGTTTTGAACATTTAATTTCAGAGCTGACAGATCCTACGATAGTGGAAGGGATGTTTAAAAATCGGTTTAATCCAGATAGGATTTAAGGTTGTTGATAATTTTGTGGAAATATTCTAATTAAATCCTCTCATATTGAAATTGTATTGTGAAAACTTGAATCACGGCTTTTTAAAAACGAGATGAAGTCGCCGGTATCTCAGTCCTCATTCAAAAATAACTATAGCCACATATAATCCGGGATATAAATATGTTAAATTGACACACTCAGTCTAAAGCCGGGTGTAGAGTATCTCGCTTAAACTGATATATTTGATTTATCCAGTGGCAGCATTCGCATCACGTCCCATATGTACGTAATAAAAAACCGAAGTGTCCGTGGGAGTAAGTTTCCACGTTAGCGGTCTGGAGTACAGTTAAGCTCCGAATGAATTGTTATTACAGATATTTCCTCCCTTCTAATCCTAGCAGTTTGTCATTTCATTCGTGCGAGGAATCTTAAAATATTCGCTGGCTTAGGGAAGCATCAGGGATTTTATTTTTTGACTGACTTTAGACAATTGCTCTTCAAAGAGACAGTCTACCAGCTCCTTTGGTTTCACTGTCACAGATATTTACTGACCAAAACGATACGAAGGATCGGCGTTCGGACTGATTGAAGACGAGTCTTCGTAGCTCAGTTGGTAGAGCGTTTGTCTGGAGATCAGCTGCAATTTCATTTCATTCATTCAAAATCTTTTGTTGACGTCGTTGTTTCGTCTTTTTGAGACTCATCAGTACCATTTAGATTTCGGATGAACAAATGAAGTATCATGATAGAAATCGAACGATAAACAAAGCCATCTAAGATTGGTGTTGGATGGATTGATTGAACTGCAATTCTCAGTAAAATGTAAGTATCTATGTTTATTTTATATTAACTAACGCTGGCTGAAGTACCGTAAACTGATTCTGCGTATCTGATTAATTACGCTGCTATAATTCCGACCGGAATTCCATAATCAATGAATCCACAAAACACTTTTCGCATTAACCTCGGCCCAGTGAGAATGAAGGGCACATTTCTGCTGGACGGTTCACTGATTTCCATAACTTGTCATCGACGGATGAGTTATCGATTTCGTATTCCTCTGGTGCGAACGCACATTCAGTAAAAATAAAGCTGAGCGGTCTTTTGACATTCGATGTATTTATGTTATATGGGGGATGCAGGAAAGTATGCGCCTGTTTGACAGCAACGCTTATTTAATTCCCGTCATAAATAAGAGATTTTGTTTGCTGAATGACGGAGGAGAGAAACGCAGAGTATTCACTCATACAAGGAAACAGAAATAAGAGAAAGATAGAGCAAAATATCCGACTTTATAGTCCAGAGTCGGTATTGCCGTCGCCTCAGAAATCACTTACTTAGTAAACATCATTTTGGTTGCGACATGAGTCATGGTGGAATCAAAACGTCAGATCGTTCGTTGAAAAATGTTTGTCTGTTTCTTGTATTGATATGTCACTGATTGATAGACATAACTATAAAACTTCCATTTGAATCGGAATGTATGTTGGAGGCGAAATGTTGAGCGCTATATGGCAACACTAATATAATTGAAATTGACACTTGACAGTCATTGTCTCCTACTTCCTGGAAAAGAGCAGAATACAAAATCGCATTGAAAAATGACCATGACGAATTATAGACTTGGTAATACGATATGACATTGTCAACTCTACACACTAAAAATAAATCCTCATTTCAAGAATTGCGATATATACTCACGACAAGTACTCCTGTCCTCACTCTAAGACAATTTACTTGATTATCATAAACTTGAACCAAGAAAAGTATATTTTCGAATTCAATACTCATTCGAAAAAAATATATAGATTCCTTTAGAGCTAAGACTTCAAAAATTTTTCAAAAAATATTATTTTTTTGTAAAGTTCATATTATCCAGCTTAGCCACGTTTATTTCAAGCAGGAATACGAACATTTTGCAATTCGCTCCAAGTAATTCATTCACTTGTTTCGCATCGCCATCATCATCAACGGCATTTCAGCGGTACCGCGCTCATTATTTTCCAATGGATTTAATTTTTATCAACCCCGTCTCAGGATGAATGAGCTGTTAAAAAGTTAGTGCTGTGACTGTTGTGAGGATCTCATACAGGTGTTGATGCTGTTGTGAAGCTATCAGCAATGGTGGTCGTATATCTTCTGGCTTAAGTACTGGTACATATTTTTCATATTCATATTTTGATAGTAAGCAGCATTACCAAATTGAAGAATAACTTAAAAATACATTTCGCGCAATCCAAGATCATTTTTCTCGGTATAATCTACCAAATGACACCACCATCGGTCGTTTGATGTGTAGATATGACTATTGATTTCCCGAACTTGATGAGATCGCCATTGACAATGTTTATTTTTAACAAAACAACGCGCTATGTCATACGACAGCTCATGTGTTGAGCTTTTGTAGACAAAGTTCGGAAACTGCCCAATTTCACATGCAATGAAAATTTGACATCCTCCTCATTTCATGAGATTCAAAACCTCTGATCTGCTTTTTATACGTTTGAAAACCAGTTAAAACTCGTATTTAGTCCCCCAACGTGCAGTTATGTCACTGTTTTGATTGTGGTCTTCTGATCCATTTGATCTGATTTTTGGAAATTACGAAAGTGTTCGAAAACCAAAAAATGTTTAGATTAGCTGATTTTTTTTTTTTTTATTTTATCCTGCCAGGCCAGTCACTCAGTTGCTTTCGCGTTGCTCACTGACCTCATGCAGTTCAAGGAAAAGGATGAAAGTAGAAATTTGATGCTGTGGCGAATGTTATCGTTAAAAGAAATTTTAAAAAAAATAGAAAATCGCAAAAACTTATGCTCTGCTTGTTAGTCATGTATCATTGTCGCCACATTTGTCTTCAGTATATATTCTCTTAATACTTAGTCTACCTGTTGTTCTCTCTCAAGATTTTCAATGATCAAATGATGTGCATTCACCTTCTGAAGTGTAGATTTATTCAATTACAGACAAATCAAGAAGAACAACCATATAAACATAAACAAGAACTTGATAATAAGCGGATCATTAAAGGACGTACAAGTACTTTTCGATTAAAGAAATACACACATACGCAACAATGTAAAACATAGGAATCCTTTTTAAAATCGCTTAAAAATCACAATGCCCGGAAATACCTAATCCCTGATTCAACACTGCAATATAAGACCCTATCTGGTATGTAATGAAGATAGAGGGCAAGGTAATATTGCAAGAAAAGGAGCGCTATCGTGTTTACAATACATTGATTCCAGCCTGCGTCTTTTTCTTCTGGGAAACAAAGGGATCATATTTTATTTTACAACGGAATGGCGACGAAGAATCACTCACGCAGGACTTTTGAAATTATGCTGAATTTGTCTTAGGCTGCTAATATATAAGGAGCTTTCATTAACGTTTAGTTTCATGAAAAAAACTTGCATGTGGATAATGACTCCTATACTTACTATTAGAGTCGCTAACCGTCGTGATTTAGGCGAGAGATTCATGATTTTTTACATTTAAAATGCCTGAAAACGAATTTTTATCTTTTTTTTGTATTTTCTGCCTTTTGATAGTTATTTCACCGCCACTGGAATAATTTTCTAAAACTATGAACCTTCTGCGTACAGTAGCGTCCAGTCAGGTCAGGTCACTAGTTTTCCAGTTATAAGGTACCAAGGATTCTGATTTTTCCATCGTAGTACTTTACCAGTTGAATAGTAGTTATTTTCAAAACTCACTCGATTTTCACAAAATACAAATCTTTTTCGTCCTTCCCCATGTGTTGAGCTACTGAAGAAATTAGTTCAATACCAGATCAGTACTTTCCGATTCATATAAAAAGCCAACGATCACGGAAACAAGCATATCGGGCTCGTTGTGAGTAGGCCCGGGAAGGCGGGTGCATTCGAGAAAAAAACCGGGCTCCAGGAGAAAAAGGAAAACCTGAATAAAAACGAAATCGCACGTAACATCAAAAAAGTTATGCAGATTGTAGTTGCTCTGACTTAGTGAAACTCTTCCATCATGCAGATAAAATTTCTGGGCCAATTCCAACCACTCAGATTTCTTCCGTCTGTTCCTCCTCGTGGCAGGGGATAGAAAGATCGACATATACTAGTAACATGGATTTCTTGATGAATTATCATGAAGCAGCCAAAAAAAAATTATTATTTCAAGTTCGATAGTTTACGCGACTAGAATACCGCCCATTGACAAAAGAAGCGAAAAAAATAAAATATAGTTATAAAAAAACTAAAAAATCACGCTTATATAATTAACCGAACAGAAAAGTAAATAATAATTCTTAATATAAGAATAAAATGATAAATGGAAAACTAATATCATTATGATAAAAGTGTGGGCGATTAACTATCAAAGCATTTTTTTTTATTACAATTTATTTTTGATTTTTCAGTGCGATCTACTAAAGGGTTTTCTAATCTTTCAAACTGTCATTCATTCATTGATGAATTTATCCTCGTACTTTGATATTTGGTGGTTGCTGGAATAACACTTAGATGTTAGTTAACGGGTCCGAAGGGTATTCTCTCCATTTATGGGGCATCGGATGAGTCCCGTATAATTATATATCAAAGATTCTGATTCTATATCACCATCACTTCTGAACGTATTGACTATATAAAAATAAATAATGGTTAAGTCAACATTGCGTTCGAAGAATCGGTTACAAACATAAATAGGTACATACATACATACATACATACATACATACATACATACATACATACATACATACATACATACATACATACATACATACATACATACATACATACATACATACATACGTACATACATACATACATACATACATACATACATACTCGTGAAGCTAATAAAATAATGTTAAAAAGGTTTCATAAGATTTTTTGCTGGACAATTTTGCCGTTCAATGCTGCAGCCCAGACTATCCATCAGTTGTTTGAAATTTGTAGGCTTCCGCAACTATATCACTAGGCTATCCTTCTCCGGCCAAACAGAAGATCCGCTACTGAGGGTCGGTAGTGAATTCCTGTGGGGCGAAAATTAAAAAGCAGTCGTCGCGCCAGCAGAAAATGAGGGAAAAGTGCTTGCAAGTCGGTTGCGAGTTGAGACTGAATACCCTACGATAATATAATAGCCGGTAGAAAAGAGGCTCTTTGTGATGTAATAGCGCTTTGTAGGCCTTGTCCACTGACGCCTTCTTTTGAAGAGGGCATTGCAAACCAGCTACACTATTACGATTCATGTGTGGAATGGATTATGTAGGGAAGGTTTGTGTCAGATGTTGACAGATGGAACAGACTTAACAAGTGGCCCTTTTTTGTCGCAAAGGCATTATGTTTCGATGCCATAGTAGATGTGGTCATCTCAAGTCCTTAATTGACTTTCAGATATTTTGGACCTTGCTTTCTTGACTTTCCCTCAGTTCTTTTCTGTCTCTCCGCAATATCTGTAAGAGGGTGTTAGACACACCCACCTATTGGAGGACTATGAATGACTAGTGGTCGAAAATCCTACCACTGTTCTTAGTTTTTATTTGCTCAATCTCAATCTTCTAAATTCCCTCGGAACAGCTGTCGAGTAGCAGTAATGCGTCATATGCGTGGTCTGTAGCGTTTTGAGTTGAAAACAGCCCAAAACTACTGAAACAATCTATAAAAGCGTAAAAATGTATAAATGACCTTCTGAGGATCAACAAGCCATGAATTGTAATCATTGAGTTTTCAAATTGCAAAAAGTTGTCAGTAATGAGCGAATTTGTCAATCAGGAATAGATAACAGCAATAACTAATTTGGAATCTGCCTGCTTGTTTTATGACTATTAAATAAAATATACGTTTGAACAACGAATCGAGACAAAATCTCATTGTAGAACTTTAAGTGTTTATATTATATTTCATTATATGAAGTCGGTTTCGCAGGGTGTCCAGTTTTACTTTAGGCAACATTCTGTCTTCATTTAAAATTTGTAAATTAAGACCAACGGGATGATGTGTACGTAGTTTGTTTTTTAAAATGCGTACTTTTTTAAAAGTATACTCGTTATACACATTATAAGTTTCCTGGAATAGATAATAGCCAAATTCATCTACATGAAGCCATTTTAAATGCGAAACAGTAACATTCATGAAGTATGGATGTTTTCCTATACACAAGATCAAGTCGATAGTTAAACAGTTAAAAGTCACAAAAATCATTCTCCATATTATTTACGTAACATTTTTTGTAGCATTCGCAATGATTTCGGTATTGCTACGTGGTATAAAGTACATCATCTAGCAATCAAAGGAAACTAAAATAATACACTGAAAGATTATGACGTTTGATATTCAGCGCAAGTTCTTGTCACATTCTTCATACCTAAATCTAGTGGGTTTTTTCAAACGAGACTGGAAGGATGTTTCAAGTATATATTGTTGTACATATCACTTTCTCACTTACATAATGACTGATCTTTGTGACATAGCCCTTTGATGTACCAAAACATAACACATTGGTTGTGTTTAACGGGGCAACTTCAAACATGCCAACCCTATCTCACATACCTGTATAGCTCATGGTGCAAAACAATATAGATTTCGATGAACACATCAGCGACCTTCCAGTTATCATTATCGATTATTTCAATCATTTGAAACATAAAAAACCCTATTCACAAGATGGTAAGGATGACGCTTTTGCGGTAATAATCGTGACATGACATAAATACGTTTCAGCTAACTAAAACAGCGCTCATTAATAGTGCTAACTAAACTAAACCCTTGACCCCGCTTTCCCTCGACGTCCTACGTCGACTAAATCAATTTATAACCGGAACGTCCACTAGTCAGATCCACATACTGGCTTAATGTGAGCAGTCACTGAACGTTCCTTCAACTTTGCCTCTTTTTGCAGCACAGACGCTTGAAGAGCTTGGTTCTAACGTGAAAGCCCAGGAAATTAAAAGTTCAAACGGTGACTATGCGTGAAATTCATTTTGCGGGTGTCGAAGGACGTTCGTGAAGATCAAAGCGACCAGGCGCTTTTCTAGATCAGAGATGAAAAATCTGATTTGTGGATATTTTCGCGTGACTATTTATGAATGGTTTTCATGTCGGATTCTCTCACTCATTGCTAGTGGAGTTCGTTCACACATAGTTCTAACAAAGAGGTAATTAGTTCGGAATATGCGCAAATTGAAACCGTCGTTCCAACAAAAGTAAGATAAGTTCTGCCTAAATTCTGAGACCGTTACCAGAGAAACAAAATTAGTTCAGAACCGTCTCTAGAACCAAAGACGACGATTGTTCCAACACGCGCAAGTTGTTTTCCAGCTAAACCACTTCCGCCAAAAGATTTTAATCGCAGCATTTTGTGCAGAGTCCAGTTGAATCAAAATAAGTGATTTTGAGCTGGAAGATAACGATGACTATTCATCATCGAAGTCTAACGATGAGTATATAGAACTTTTGGGCAAATACTCAAAGATGAATATTATTTTGATGAGTACTACCAGTTTGTAGCGAAAATAGAAGAAAATGGTTTGGACAATATTTGGTCTCAGACCTCTTTGGCTCATATTATATGAGAACTGTCATCTATGAAGCTGTAGACAGGATTAAATATCTTTCCAACAGTTTGTTGATGTGCAGTATAAATATCATAAGCGTATCCATCTACCACAAATCATGAGCGATTTGAGAAAAATCTATACAATTAGTTGCACAGATCCAGTGGCAGCTCATATTCAACTAGCTTGATTAAATGTTTGTCATACCCTATCGAAGTCTCTCAATATCGACCCGATGCCTCAAGACACTCCATGACTCTCAATCCTCCTATACCGATAGAAGTTGTATACATCTCGAAAAACCATATCACAAATTTACGTCGGTTTGTCTGCCCGGTAAACATTCAACATACTTTAACCTTGGAAAATCCATTCGACCTTTGATTAACGTTCTCAGAAGATTATATTACTGCCACAAATCCCTGAAACTTCATTTCTGGACGTTTCTGAAGCGCCTGATCAGAGGCTGATCAAACGACGGAGGCTGAGGAAGCGTAAGATCTCAGATTTTTCTGGCGTTGGTGTGAAAGGCTTCAAAATTATGAAACTATCGTACACTTAAATATTGCTTCATTTTGCGATGATTTGTCGGCAAAGAATATTCCGATTTGTCGCAACGTGCCCTCCAATTCTTTCAGCGAATATTTCCGTATATGAAATCTTTCTGGCAGCTGAATTAATTATCCCAAACAAAGTTCCAATAAGACGGCCTATCGTAAATATCACTCGGAATGAGCAAATAGAACAATATTGTTTCTCAGTATTTTCGCGCGCTTTGTTTTGTCAAGGGCTGATATATTGATTCACTTCCTTTTATATTTTCTGGGTTGTCGGAATGAAATATTGGGTGATATGCATAACATTGAGTGGGCGCTCAAGAGTAGCGGCTCCATATTATATCGAGTAACCACTGTTGTTAGTGAGAGCGTAGTCCGTACAAAGAGTTTACTCACGGTCTAATGAAATACTCGAGAGGTTACTCTGATTTACAGGTTACGACATGCCTTTCGTTGTGCATCCAAATTGCAGTGTTGCTATCATAATTACACGCAAAGGCACAGCCGATCGCGCTTCATAAGCACTGCGCGAGGATATGTGTCTAATCACGTTGACCTTAAAACGTTGTAAATTGTAATCATCAAGGCACTAAATCTCCGGTAGCTCATTCCACAATGCAGAGGTTCTCCAAAAGAATGACCTTTGGAACAGGCTTGTTCGAGGCGTTATAAGCTCCACCTGGTGAGGATGCACCCGATGAGGATGAGGAAATAAGGGTGCTGTCATCATCGAAGCTGTAGGTAGGATTGGATGTTATTTCCAACATGCCGTTGATGCACAGCAAAAAAAGCGTTGGAGAAAGGACAGATCCTTGAAAAAACCCGCATTGATAGTAAGTACATCGAAAGCATATCCATCCACCACCACAAATATGGAGCGATCTTTGATAAAACCATCCAACCAGTGGCACAGACCTGACCAGCAAGCTTGATCAAAAGTCTCTCATTGCCATACCGTTTCGAAAGCTAGACGTAGACCAGAAGATCGCCCGTGGATATATGCTTGCGGAAACCATATTGGCGATTTTTGATAATATTATTTTTGTCCAAATACTTCAGAAGCTGCACGTTAATAACAGCCTCCATAACCTTGAACATAATGCAGAGCAGAGTCACGGGACTATAGTTGCTGGGTATATTTTTTCCGCCCTTCTTAGGTACAGGTTGTACTCGACCGAAATTCGACCCATTGGGGAACAACCAATCGCTGGTAGGAGAGTGTAAATACTTTGCAAAGGTCTGCAGTGCAACGTTTTAGGAGAATTGCTGGTATTTGGTCTGAGATAGAGAGGGTAGGTAGTATCGGCAGACTAGTTGAAACAGAAGCTTCTGGGAATCTTGTCCAGCTTTGTGGCAGCATCCCCAATATTCCCAGAAGCTTCGGTATTTGGTCTGGACCACTAACTTTCCTGGAGTTTAGTTTTTCTAGAATGCGTTTTATTTCTCGCTATTGAAATCTAATTTCTGGAATAGTTGGGTCCACAAAAATCTACCCCAAGGTGTCTGCTTGTCCGATCTCGTCAGTGATACTTTGGATGAGTAGCAGAAGTTCTAACTAACAGACTTGGCTACAAACCACAACCATCTGGACGAGCTGGGACGTGAAAGGAGTTTTTTCTTAACTTTCTAGCTGCGCTCCTCTTTGCTGTTATCGATGACCTGCTTACAGTGGCTTCTGGCATCGATAAAACTATGGTGACTTCCAGTAGTAGGATTTGCCCACCATTCCATGTACCGTTAGTTTTTTGCGGTAACTGCGACTCTGCAGCTCCGGTTAAACCAAGGTTCGTTCTTGGATTGGCTTTCATCAACGTGAGGTATGTAGGCTCTGATACCTGATGGTCTGTGCGTTTCGATGATCAAACAAATTTGAAACAGGAATAACTATTACTATATAATCACCAAACTTCGTTCTTTATGAGTCTTGAGTTCTAGATTACTTTCGGAAACCGTTAATATTTTATTTAGGAGCTCAAACCATGCCAAAAGTCATTTTTGTTTTTTGTGATAGGTTGTATGCATTTATAAGATGTTTGGTTCACTTTTAGTTATATTATAAGGAAGCTCATAACAAGAATAAGCAGGATTTTTAAAAAAAAATACCTGCTGTATGAATAATTTTACTCAGTATAAAAATACAAACAATATTGTCAGTGCAAAACCCACTTCATATTTACTGCAATTGTATGATTTCACGAACTGTTGGTCACATTGCGAGACTTAACTAGATAATTTATCGCCAATTAACACTCGCATAACAAGAGAATTGGAGCTGAATTAGTACAAGAATAGCAAGATTTTGTTTCATAATCTGTTAGATTTTTACATATACGTAAAAAATCCAAACATAGTGTGAACAAATACCCGATAATACAGGAAGATAGAAGCAATTCTCGGATCCATACCTCAAATCCTCTGCCATTCAAAACTATCGTCGTTGATTCCTTAGCTGACACAGGTGATCCAAACATATCTATTGAACTAATTTTGAACATAGTATCTCACCATTTACTTCATATTGGCACACCGTTTTTCTTCCTAGCAACATAGTGAAATGAATAAACGCTGTGAGTTGAAGTAGTACATACATTTCTTTCTTTCCAGTAAAATACCCAGCTGAGGATGACCGTGGTGAATGACTGGATGGCAGGAACGAGTTTTGGAGGATGGGTTCAAAGATGCAGAGAATCGCGACGACTTGTCTTGGTAATAGTCGCCATTGCGTTGTTGTTGGACAACATGTTGCTCACTACTGTTGGTGAGTATTGATAGTAATTATTTTTTACATTTTTATTATCAACTTAAAAAAAATGTTGATAATAATTTGTAGAACTAAAATATCAAATGGTTAATAGTGAAAGTATTTAAAGTTTGCATTGTTCCTGGTCTAAGAGGGAACTCTACCTAGAATAGAAGACGTTTTTCATGGGTTATCAATATTTCGTTCTCAACACTCATTTTTCAAGATAACAGATTGGCGAATGATTGAGGCAAGTTGGGTCAATGGTCGTGTGGAGCACTTTTTCGATTTTTTAAATAATGTCGTGACAATATCTAAAATTCTGTATAAAAAATCGAAAAAGGGCTTCTGCTGAGCATAGACCAACCTTCTTCTATGATTAAAAAAAATCGCTACATTATTTTGGAAAAATGGCGCTTGAAACAAAATATTGAAAACCCATGCAAAATGCCTTGTGAAAATATAAGTTTGCCTCTTTGCTTAGCGTAGTTCTTTCGTCTTTGATGGATCATCAAAATCTAATTATAAAAAAATCAAGTACATTTACTCAGTAATCTAATCACTTCGGGTGTAGCCAAATCACTTTTTTCACTTTTCTGCCCTTCTGAGTCCCTGTATTCCTTTTTATTAATATATCTAGTAGTATTTAGTAACGTCTCAGACGCTGGTTTGCTTTTGTAATGTTCATTGTGCATCTTGTGTTACGAAAGTTGAATTTCGAAATTTTGCCCCTCAAAATATTTGGTCTGATCGAACGAATGAAAAATGATCTATGAAATATAGCAGCACGTACTACGTACTCACATCTTATCGCTCGAAATTTCATCGAAATCAATGCAGCGGTTACTGAGATTGCGCGGTGACAAGAAGAGCAACAGATTTATAGTATGATGTATTTTTATCATGAAATTCCTTACTCAATGTAACAGTTGTAGCAATGAAGCTAATCATACTGAAATAATTATTATGATATATTATAGCTAGTTTCCATAGCAAATCGTGATTACCTCCGCCAAAATAACTCCTTTCTATTGAGAACTGCATCTAAACACCTGTTGACAAGTAATCTAACCAGCATATCCGATACCCACTTGCGAAGCTGAACTTTCAGCAAATAGCTGTTCAAACAAAGAACTTAAACAGGTGCACGTGGATTGTAATCAACTGAAAGCTTCGGAGCCATGTTAAAATTCTGGATTCAGAATCATCTGGGACAGTTTTATATTGAACGCGCAGGATATTTTCTAGGTTGTGCTCGGTAGCTTTTTAGGGAATTTAAGTTACAATATTTCTGCCTAAAAGAGTAACACGCGCTTGTCTGAAAAACATGTTTTAAAATAATCAGCGGTACCTTCCACGCAATGTTATCAGTTCAGAAATTAGGATGTAGCTTAAGAATGTTGTAGATCCTGCCACATTATCTTTGGAAATTGTTGCATTGGCAGTGGTCATTCACAAAGAGATAAGATTTTTTTATTTTCATGAAGCTAAGATTCAGTTTAATAAAGATTTGATCCACATTTATTAAAAATTCAGTAATCTCTAGTACTAGATAGAAGTAGTAATAATAGTGATGTTAAAACAGAAACTGAACAAATCGCCCCCCTTTAGAAAATAAAATACACCCTGAAATGCTGCATAAATGAAATTTATATGATTTCCATTTATTTGAAACATTCAGAATCTATCGAAAATATATTATGTTCATGTTGGATGTGTCGTCCTAATATTCACAGCTACCTATTGAAGATGATCTTATTTTTTGTGATGTGAATACTAATCTGTTAACAATAATCGAGTATAGAGTATTACCGATGTCAAAATTGTATAGATGATAGATCGTATTGTACCAAAACATATTTGTACATCTTCACATCTGAGCGTCTAATTTTTTTCAGTTTTTAATGATAACTCTGCCGCCACTGAACCATTTTCGAATTATAATAATTTCAAAATAAATGTCGGATAATCTGCCTTTGTAAATTTGAACTATGATTGTATTACTAATGCCTCCATAGACTGCGACACAGTTTGGTTGAGTATGTTTCATGAAAAGATCAAGTTAATTCTCTCCAAACCTACAGATGGACCATAAGTCTTTCTCTAGGTTTCCTTATGATTTGTTCCGAAGAAGCCGAAACGTCAGTAAAGATATTCATTCATATGTATGTGGTTTTGATTAGCAGCCAGCGGAACATGTGTTTTGCGTTTATTTTGAATAGCTATAATATTAATGGCGGTCGCTGCCGCATGCATTATCATTGTTTTATGTTGTAACCATTGTATGTGCAATAAAAATGTATTCATTCTTTTCTAATCTTAACTTCCCTTATTTTAATTTATCGAAAGACAATTTGTTTCATTGCCATCGCAGGTTGTATGTGTTTACAGATACAAGTTCAACAAATAAAACTCTCTTACTTCTAGTGATTTAATTATAAAACGTAACGTCACTGTGACTAAGAGAGTCTTATTTGTTTTTTTTAAATAATCTGATAATCTTCATTCAAAATTTCCACCAACAAAAAACTAGGGATCGCCCGGATCGACTCGCCCAGCAGCAAAGTGGTCGTAGTTTTCCAGTAAAAACCAATGGTCACTAAAAATCCTTTTATTCAAACAATCGAATTTCCTTCAAATCCTGTGTTAACTTGATTTTTCAAAAATACATAATCGTTGTTGGCCTGACATTACTCCATCCACCCCACTGAACAATATCATAGTTGTATCTGTGAAGCAGCAACGTTAATCTTCTCCTGATACCCCGATTCTCTCCGAAACAATACCCACTTAAAATCCAGTAACTGCGGTTGTTATCCTAAAGGAACAATCCCACTTCTGACTCGCCAATTAATTGTCGCAGTCGTTATCTCATCAGTAGAGCGATATCACAGACGACCAAAGGGTACAACGTGCTTCGTTGGAATCGTCTTTGTCATCTTATAGCAGGGACGTTTCGGAAGAACAACTCCTTTGAACACCGACTGTTCTCCTATTTTGATAAATGAGATTCCTCAGACTACGACTATTGGGATTAAGTTAATTGCAGACCTCGTAAAGGTACAAAAGATGAGGTTGGCGAGATAATATAGCGGCGGATTTCAGGCGTAACGTCGGTGGTGTCGTGAGACTCGAGTATATTACTATAATTCGAATAGGTGTAATTTTAATGACCCTTGAATATTTATGAAATGTAATAAAATACGTACAACTTTTGCATCCTAATTTATTAAGGCTTAAAAAGTATGTATGAAAAATGATATCAGACAAATGTCTCCTCTGGGTTACAGTTTCAATCACTTTTTGGTAGGTTTCTGGACGAATATTTTGATTCGTTTGCGTAATATTGTTTTTCAGCTGCTTTGCAGTATTAGACTTGTTGCTCATTCAGAGATCCTCATAAATAGAATTCCGGGGCCGTTAAACTCGGAGACGTTGGGGGCTAGATAACATCGCCAAATCAAGAGATTACTTTTTCCTTAGCTCCGTCCTGATGGAAGCACATGTTCTGCAGGCTAAGTTGTAGAATTTGAGTATCCAGCAACTCACGCAACGCACCAAACTTCAACCGGATGAGAATTAAGTGGTGTTCTATGGATGACATGAGGATTATTTAATGTCCAGACATGACAATTCTGCTTATCATTCATATCAAAGTAGGCTTCATTCACCTATTATGATTTTTCGGCAAAACTTGTTATTTTGGATATCGAAGTGCAATATTTCATGACTTTCGCGATATCTGGGCTGTAGCTCTAGGTTTAACTGAATTTTGTATAACCGCAAATACACGGCTTTTTTCAAAATGTGCCTTATGACGTGTGAGGAACGCCAGGTTCTAGAGAACGACGTCTGACAGAGGACTCAGAGAGATCAATCACACTCTACCTAGGCAAATTTTTAACTTCACCTTTGTGTTGAAATTTCAGCACTAACTGACGAATAGCGTTGATAATTATAATAATACTAAGGTAAATATTGGTGGCGAGTCTATAAAAATTGTCGATGAATGCAAGCATTCAGGACTGATTATAGATCACAATTTAAGATTTAGAGAGTATGTGTCAAAAAATATACAAAGAGCTTATGCTTCGATGAAGCTGCTTCATCCGCATAAGGCGTACTTGTCAATTGATACAAAAAAATCATTGTGTGAAACTCTGGTGCTATCACAGCTCAATTTTTGCTCTGCTGTTTATATACCGTGTTTAAATAGTGAAAGCTTAAATAGGATTCAGCGTGTACAGAATGCCTGTATAAGATTTATATATGGAATCCGGAAGTTTGATCGGGTGTCACACAAATTAAAAGAATTAAATTGGTTGAATATGGAAGACAGGTTTGACGTCCACGCTTTATGCCTATTCCATAAAATGGTTGTACATAAACACCCTCCTTATTTGTATAGTAAAATATTATTCAGAACAGATATACACAGAGTCGATACTAGAAATAAATCGTCTATCACTGCTCCACCACATAAAACTACACTATTTGAGAGAAGTTTTACGTTCAATGTCTATAGGCTATATAATTCCATACCTTCTCATTGTAAATGTTATAGTGCTCATAGATTCAAAACATATGTTCGTCATCAATATTTTTCTAAAAACTAAACAGCAGTATAATAGCTGTTGATTGGACTCAAAAGGTGACCCCCATGCATGTTTTATTGTGCTTCTTATTTTAGAATAGTTTTAGTTTACTTTTTTTATGGTACAAATGATAACACATACAAGGGTTGAGTGGAAGAACACTTTGCGTGAACTCCCCCTTGGGGTTTTCTCTTTGCTAGTATTTATTTTGACTGAATGTGAGGATTCTATTATTTTTCTTTTCCACCAGCAGTGTACTGACGAAGGGAAAATAAAGAAAGTATTATTATTATTGTTATAATGGGCACGTTAATTCGACAGAAATCTCATCGTACATTCCGAGAAGTTGCAACAATTGATTTATTATTTAAATAAAACGTTTTCACAATACGGACGTATTGCGGGATCGTGTAAAACTCCATGACCAATTGGATACATGTTTTGAAACAACTACAAAAAAGTCACCTACGGAAATGCGTAGATCAATAATAGCATGCAATTTAAATCAGTCAGCTATATCTTGGCAAACCTGTATAAAGCTATGCAGAATACAGTATCGCTTACCGCTATTAAAAGAGTATGAATGCGCGAATAGGCGAAAAGGTGTTGTAAACTCTAAATAATATTATAAGAATTGAATTCAAGACAGCTTTTCGTGATGTTTCATGGCATATACATTCATCTCAAAATACCACGTCACTCATTTCCGTCGGTCTGTCTATCCGCCTGTCCTGTCTATGTGATCAGTAATCCTTGGACCCTCTATAACTGGAAAGCACTATTCAAGTTTTGATAAAATTTTGAAAATGGGTCACTACCTATGGCAAGATCAAAAAATATTTTTGATTTTTTCAAATGTTTGCAGTTGTGGAGAATATACCGTCGTTTTCTGGTCATTTCCCGTGAATTATGAAGAGTTCAAAATTGAGTGTGTGGGGTGTGGGAAATCTCATTTTGTAGGTTGGAGAAAGATTTTCTATCATTTATAAATTTTAAACTTCGGTGACCCTCTGCACTTGTTAGACATAGATAATAGATGACACGTTTAACTAAAATACAGAATGTATACATTTATTTTCAATAGCTGTAGACTTTTCACGATAAATCCTGCTCATGAGCACAGTAGATTTTCGATGCGTAATTGCTGTTTCATGCAAACTTAAGCCATTCAAGTTTCTTACAACTTGTACAGAGTTTTTGGCCGTTGTCAATTTTTTACGAAAGACGCTAGTTACTTATACTACAGATTACTCTATATTATCTGAATTAGATTCAAATATAATTGCAAAAGTACTATATAGCTTCTTGAAAACTCACGTCAAGTACGCTTCCTCCTGTATTTCCGATGCACAGAGCTAATTAATGATTTGCAATTGAGAACTGACGATTCACTTGCAGTTGGTTTTTGGAATATTGAAAATAAATACTGCGTGAAAAGTACATCGTCAACCTTCTTGACATCATCTTTTTCTTGAGGCTGCTAGTGCCGTAAAATTCATCTTGCCAAGTATTAGTAATTTAATTATAAAGTTAGTTTGATCTGAGAGGAGCAGTTCCCCCTGAAGCGCCATGGATAGTAGTTACGATACACCACGATTATAAACAAGTCTTGTCATTATGTAAGTTGAGAAAGAATGCCGAAGCAACCGAAACGTTCAATATCGTTTAATAGTCGTTTTAACCGACGGACGGCATTGGTCAGAAGAAGTAAGGTTGTCAAATGGTATAAAAATATCCATAACCACGCATCAGTGCAAAAGAAGATTGAAGTAATATTTGTATGAGCATTGTTTATACTTATTCTTAGAATATTTTGATGCTATACCAAAGGCAGAATGTGAATATTTATTGTTTCTATTTTTATTGTATGTATTAAGCTTCTGACAATTCCAATATATATATTTCCAAGTCATTTTTGAAGGCAAAGCTTGTTTTTCAGATATATTTGTAGGTATATTTGAACAATTTATTTTTTGCCCATTTTATGATAAAGAGGCTTCGTACTATGAATGTGTAGATAGGGAAGACGACAGAATATGGCAAAGTACGGCAGCAATTCTCACACTATTTCTTTAAAATGATTTATTACGCGGTAAACTGCATCTTGACAGTGAAGTAACTGCCCTAAATGGCACTTACTGGTGACTGCAAAGATCGTGCGATTTTCTCTTGAGTTGAGAAACTGAAAGCGACAGCCACCACGGTCGCGTTATATCTCGCAATTTCCGTAATTGCTCTAAGTGAGCAGCGGTTAGAGCTCCTCGAAGTGACCAGTGGCTGCGATCTGAGAGGGCTAGCTTGACCATATTCAAATATGCATTTGTAAGAATTAAATCAGAAAAACATCAGTAGTAGGTCGCTAGGGATCTCCAATTATCCGTGCTGACGCCTTATTCCATTCAGCCACAGTACCGCGTGAGCAAATACATCGAAAGACCAATCTCCCTGACACCTGTGGTAAATATGCGATGTGTGATTTGGTTGATCCAAACTACCACTAGATGTCTCGTCTCTCAGATCCGAACTTCGTGTATTGAATGACAGTTACAATCTAGCTTGCTGAATTCGTCATGTTAATTTGGCGTTTGCTGAATTATCATGTGATGTTAGCATAGATATATAAAGTAGAAAGTGATTCATTTATCAATTGAAATGAGGAAAATAAATATTATATAGATGATGGAGATATAACTCACTGCATTCAGTGAACATGTTTGGGAAACGGGAATAGAGTAAAACAGCAGCAAATTTCTATACTACACACAAATATTACAATTTCGGAATGAATGCCAAAGAATCAATGCTCGTCTGAACTAAAAATGGACCATAATTATGGTCTAGTGTAGTTTTCCTGATGGTTTCTTTCTGGATCTCAGATGAGGGAGATTTCGCGTCGTTGCTTTGATAACATGCACGTCACAAAACAACCACTTCATTGACATCCGTTGATCTGTCTGTTTGTTTGTCCGGTAATACTTACCACCTTTATACCTTACTCTAACTACTAAATACTATTGTAATGTTGATGAAATTTCAGCAGCTTTGTGGATTTGTGTGGCGGTACATCATTTCTTTTTTGGATTTATCAACGAAGCAAATGCTTCATCTGTATTCGTTTCTATCATATTATTCGTCGTCCATAATTTCTAAATTTCTATAAAATATTGAGATGAAAAAAATTCACGTATTTTGTTTCATAAACATGCAGAAACAAACCATTTATATATTGGCCACCCTGTATACTGAACCCACGCCATTGGTTAGGCCTCCTCAGAGCATTCAGTCGACCAGTCAGCATAATCGCAACCACCCTCTCGCCCCTTTAGGGTAGAAATATAAAACTGTGCCGTAAAATTATGGGATTTTATTCGCGAATAAAACGTTTTCGGATGAAACGTCGGCGGATGGACGCATTGTGGTCTGATTTTTTTATTGGAGCATTAAAACCGGGTTACGACTCCAGATCCACTCCCTCCTCTTAACAGTCTTTTCTTTGCTCTGCGGGTAAATCAAAGCTTCCGGATGTGAAGTCATCGAAGGCATTGTCTTTTCTTTATCTTTTGGCTTCTGGGCTTTTTATGCTAAGGTGATTATGAATTGAGTTCGGATGTCAGAACGACACGATGCACTAATATAAGAGGGTTGAATGTCATCATATGAACCTGGATTTATTCATTTCTCTAGCTTGAAGAATTGCAACTGGAAAAGCGTGTATCTGAATACGTGGATTTGATGCGAATCATTTCCTGTATATGGGAACTAGTTTTTCCAGGTGACGGCTATTTCAACTAGAACCCAATTGAATTTATGACATCACTCGATATGTTGTCAAGAAGTCTGAAGCCTATCTTTGGCAGTAATGGTATAGATACTAAGACCCTACTCGATCTACTGTAATGGATTAGCTGTCACTTAAATAAAAATCTGCTTTTCTCCAATATTTGTCTTATCTTCTGAGGTTAAAAAGACGTCAAAACATGAAACACACAAAAATGTATCATTGCTACGTCACACAAATGTAAAGCAGAGCAATTGAGCTTCATGGCGAGTATCAAGTCGTCGCGTTTGATTTATCGAAAAACTTCCATAGGGCATGAGAGACTTCTGATAAAGATTGCTGCCTATGAGCTGCCTCCGAATCTGTGCCAATCCTTGGATAGTTTTTCCAGAGGTCGCTCCTTTTCAAGGTGGTGTATGGATATGCTTCCGATGCGAACATTCCTCAGGAATCTATCCTTTCTCTAACACTCTTCTTGCTTTACATCAAAGAATTGTTGGAAATAACATCTAATCCTATCTTACAACTTTGCATATGAGAGCACCCTCATTTCCTGCATGGAACGGGGTAAACCACTACCATCCTGAGAGACCTAACTTCGACGAGGGCAACGAGTTGTCCAGATTAATGAGGACATTGAGAGAACTGTGCAATGCAGTCTCCAAATGAAGTCAGTTTAATGCGTCGCAGGCAACTCTGATGATGGTCTTCGAGCCGTGGAAATGCAGAGATGCACAGTCATCTTCCATCAAGCTTCTGGGAATTATCGTCAATCATAACATTTGACGTCACAATCACGTTACCGGTCGCACTAGGACGGTGTTCCAGAAGCTGGATGACCTCTTCCCGCTCCACAAAACTATTTTCTGCTATTCTACAAGGTCTATATGACATCATCGCTGGAGTACTGCTCGCATGTGTGGGGATGCATTCCGAAGCACTCCTCAAAACTTTTGGATACGATCCAGAAGCGAGCAATACGTCTAGTGGATGCGCCTGATCTTAAAAAGGTGCTCCACAGCCTAGAACATCGGAGGAGGTTGGCTAATCTATCTGTATTCGATAGATATATCATCCTATCACTAAAAAAGTCCCCACAAGGCCTATCCTCGCAACTGGATCCGACTATCCCGGCTCAACGAAAATAGCAGAAAAATTTTCTAAGGCGTGAGCCCAGGACTATTATTTCAAAATTATTTACTATTGTACATTCCATCTAGGTTGTTTCACCTAATCATCTCTTGTAGAGCAATTTGCCGTTAAATAAGGAAAAATTAACTATCTGAATCTGGAAACGTCAAAATTTCAAATAATTAATTGGGTTAAAGTTTTTCAATCGAACCTCTGACAAAAGTTCAAACAGTTTCCGTTCCATCTTCATAGAGAAGTACAATTGGAAATAATGAAGGAAGCCAATAAAAAAAACTCTCAAAGTAACAATTAGCCAGAGCCAATTTAACGTTCGAACAGTTTTTGAGTCAATAGTAAGAGTCCCTAAACACAGTGGCGGAGGTTATTTTTGTTCGTTTTACTGAAATCGCATATAATGCTGTTCTATCAGAATTTCCTACCCGAAGTGAGAGACTCTCCTGAAATTATGCACTAAGCTGTTAATCGTGCGAGCGGATACAGCATCGGCACGAAATGCTGGAAACATGGGTTCATGTCCCGTTCGCACCAAAAGTCTCTGGATTTTTCCCACTGCTAAACTGTGTTTTTAATCTTCCTTTCCTGTGTTTGAAGATTTTCGGATGCTGACTTGTTTGACCAATGTTGAATGCTATTTCTTTACGTAGTGAAACCACACAGCATCGCACAGCGGAGATACATATGCTCACTTCAATCGGAAGAGGATTGTTGCCCTGGGTGGCGTGACAGATCTTCAGGAGGATGAACATGAACGTATCTTGCTAGATGTTTTAGATCATATGGTGACCACGGTATGATGGACGAGCGGTACCAGATTTCTGTTAGTCAAACATTATGTCTCAATATCCTTTTCCAAAGATCACCTAGAAAAAATATCTTACTCCATATGCAATGCTCCTTGACAGAACTAAGCCCGTCCCTGTACAGTCCTGAAAAAGTGTACAATAACATTGCATTAAGGATACTTGACTTGGTTGGTATCTGAAGAGCTACACACCACCAAATCCAATCGATCCCAAAGGCCGCACGTATACACGTCAAGGAGAATAATATAATTTCACTTTAATTTTACGCTTCGTGCTCTGAATATTGGTCCGTAATAATAGCGATACTGAAACTATGGAAAATCATTAATCTACCCTGTATCGCAGAATCTGTTTCCTAAATGCGTGGACCCTTCCATTTTCCACGCATAAGCAAGTGGACTGAATACTATGACCAAGGAATTCCAATTTCAGTCACACATCCAAAATCAACCACAATGGAACAAGCTGAAATATATCCCTTATTTTATGACAACGTTGTACATGACGGATATTGATATTTCTTGAAAAAAATGAGACGGTAAGTATATGAAATATCTACCACTTTACTGACAAACTTAAAAAAATATATCTCAGCTATTTGTTTTATACCTCAGCTGAGTACTTGAATATGCATATTATATAAATATTTAAACATTATATACATGTTTTCTTTATACTTGTAATAGCTACATTATAATCATGCTTATTTTTAATATTACTATTATTCTACTGTTATTTCTTTACACACAATATTGTTCAAATAGAATTATATTTTGGTCGGATTCACCGAATGCAAAGAACAAGGAAGAAACAACAGCAATTTTTTTATAAATTGACACTGTTGTCGTAGTTTCTTGTGTTCCTAACTATGACAATTATGTCAATATTGAAAAGATTTGCACCAACATCAAGTGACCAGTGCTACAGTAGTATATGTTTTTAAATTATATGATTTAATAAATAGATAATCACACACTGACAGTGTTTCATTTTTATCAACTACAATAATATAAATTCATAATAAAAAACCCTGTATAAGCAAGTCACTTCACTATTCACTCCCTGGTAAAAATAATTAAATTTCGCAGCATCGAAGTTTTTGCTAAAAAAAGTTCATCCTCCGAAGCTACGGTCATATCAACCTTTGAAGCTTCGAAATTATTTTCATAGCTTAGAATCTTCACAGCTAAAGAAAAGTAACAGCCCTAGCAATGAGGAACCGCAGTAGACACAAAACCCAACCATAGCATCATGAAACCCGAGACGCTCACCGCATAGAACTGCCACAACGACATTTGTACGTTACATGTTCCGGAAAACAAAATCATTGTCAGAAGAGTAGGTAGATAACTGGATCTATATTTTCATTCTAGCCGTGAAGATGGTGGGTCGCCAAACACTTGAATCAGCTTCCATCAAGCTTCTAGGCATTAACATCGACAATAACATATCATAAACGATCATGCTGCTAGGTCGGCGTCCAAGAAAGTAGGAGTTCTCTTCCAGGAACAGCCACTGCTACTCTACAAGGCCCAGATTAGACCAACATTGGAGTACTGCTCGTATGTTTGTGGATGCCCTTCAAAGCACTACTTAAATCTTCTGGGTACAATCTAGAAACGAGCACTACGTTTAGTCGATGCTCCTGACCTCACAAAGCACTTCCCCAGTCTAGAACATCGAAGAAGAGTGGTTGATCTGTCACCATTCTATAGATATTAACATGGCAGATGTTCGACCGAACTGTCTTCAAAAGTCACCAGTATAGCAAACAATAGGAGTCCAACGCTTGTCACTCTCTCCAGGTCGAGCATACAACGCTTGAACGAGCCTCTTTTGGAGAACCTCAGCGTTGTGGAATGAGCTACCGGGGACATTGTCCCTCGATCCCATCTACAGTATTTCAATGCCAATGTGAATAGAGATTTATCATCTGGCAGCGCTCATGAATCGCGAATAGGCTTTCTGCTTTTACGTGAGGCTATCTATTAAAAAAATCCGAACCTCTACGTGTCAAAAAAAGTCATAGTCGAGTGCCGTCAGAGGCTCTGACTGTGACAACGAATGATGATTTTACCAGCAGTGCAACTGACAATACGTTTTCGTCCAAAATAATATCGTTAGTTGTTACTCTTACCAACCTGAATGCATGACATCTCGACGGAATCGGATTACTCATCAAAACTGACTGCTCGCTTTGGTTCCTCTTATTCTCAATAGTTACCATAGCGCAATCGCGTATTTGTTCGACAAAATGACGCAAGGAGGGGTAAAAAGTAATTACGCTCAGAAACTGAGCTTGCTGCGACAACGAGGGCTGCGGGCCGATTATACAGCAATCATAATCTCCTTTTAAGTATCGATCCTGATTGACTTACGGTCAAGTAATTGAAATCTAGAGTTAATGAAGCCGGAGAGGGGAGTAGCATGTAATTTAAGTGGCTCTCGTCGACGTCGTTTATAATCTATTTTGGAATCAATCTCAATCTCAAACACTCCCCACCCCCTTTTCCCAACGCTATGTGATGCACTTGCATTTCCTCTCAAGGCGACACAGTGCTGGCAGCTATAACGTGTATGATAGGATAATGAAGGAAGTGAAGGTCTCATGTTTTGATGGAATGGAGTCGAGTAAAATTGTAATGCTAAGAACATGAATTGTTGAATAATGCCTTGAAATCCGTTGGATTTAAATCATTTACAGAAGATATCACAGCAAGAGAAATATCGATATTCACTTAAGATTGGGACACTCTGGATTTCTGATTGCCGCTCAGAAGATCTGTCAACTGAGCTAAGTAGGCACTACGCCCACTCCATCCAGGACGACAATGATGGTAGATGCACTATCTTGAAATCCATTCTTCTTCCGAATTTCAAACTGGGCTTGTTGTTCGTATCAGGAGGTACAGTATTGCCAGTGTTTGGATCGGTGATTGCGGCTATGTTCATCTTCAAATTGCCGGTCAGCAGCCGCTAAACTGCATGGCAGTACGCATGAGTAGCGCCAGTCTTTGGGTCGGTAAAGATCTTCAATCACAGTTACTGATAACAGAACCCTGCATGTATTAAACATAGTACTACAGTACATAGTTCGTCATAAAATAGCCGTAACTATTTTTTAATTGCTATTCAGCAAGATGGAAACCGAAATACTAATTGGCTTTCAGGTACTGGGAGAAATTGGCCAACTGCGATAAATAATTTCCACGGTCAAGGATAAACACATAATTTAAGAATATTCCATACTGTCACGTTGTGACCCGAAGAGGGTGAGTTGCTGAAAGCTGACATTATAAATTAGTGTTGAAGTCAAAAAAATTCCTAAAACTCTGATCACTAAGTTGAGTGGAAAAATCCAAAAGATTTACTTACATTCGTCACTGCATAAAAAGCTAACACCACCCCAGTTTTCCAACTGACACTCTTTCTGCTGGATCAACTAGTTTTTATGAGTAAAAAATGCCAGATTTCCGGCGACAAACAATACAAAGATCCATGTATGTATTAATTTTTGGAGCATAGACTAGCAAAGGAAATGTCACAGGAAACCTATGATTAATACTCAATTATAATGGGCGTGCAATAATTCTACAGGATCATCTCAATACAAGTATCTGTTTGTTTTTAATAATAATATGAAGTAATTTTACACGTATAATTTCCCACTTGGAAATTTCATTCCTGATCTGATGAAGTTAGAGCCCTAAACGTGTCAGTTTCTGCACTTTTTGTAGGTACGTCTATCGAGGTATGTATAAGGGTAAACAAAAAAGCTCACTTTTGATTCAGGTAGTTTTCAACAAAGATATGAAACATTCATGACGCGAGTCCGTGAGGTTTGAAAGTTTTTTAATGGTTAGTAATCCTCATGGCTCAGAAACTTTATGATATTGCAATTTGTTCAAAACCCTATAAAATAATTATGAACTCGCTAAACATAAACATGTCACTACATGTGTGGGATTTAAGTAGTACTCAAGCTACTGTTTGACCTAAATAAAACGGCCAAATAAATTGAATTGAAAAATTTTGCACACAAACATTTTTTCACTGTGCCTATAATTGTTCAAAAACTAGCGAAACATATAAAGTTCAAATACTTTCCTAACATTTAAACCCCAAAAAATGTGTTTGACTATACCTCCACACTCTAGAAACACAAAATCACGAAATGTGGAGAAGTCTTGAGCATTCTTTCATTTTTAAACTGGATACCGTAAAGAGAAAAATCTAGCAATCCCAATACCTCCCTCGCCTATGGCGTGAAATAAAGCAGACTACTAAATAGGTCAAATACGGTCCTGTAAGCCATCGCTGGGCATCCATTGCAAATGACTGACTGGAACATCGGCCAACAGTGGAGAGTGAAATATATTCGGCCGTGCGGGCTCCCTTATCAGAGTAATGGTTTTAGTTATCCCTTAGCGCCGTGTTGAGGGCGACTAAAAAATGCGCTCATCCATTTTTAAAGAGCCTGTCAACGGCTCTTGCAATCTGTTGATTTCCCTCGTCTTGAATGGGATGTTTAATTCAGTGGCAACACCCCGTGTGTGGTTATCTATGTGCCGAATGATTTTAGCCTTATTACATTAGCAATTTGGATCGGTTCTATCTGGGTGGTCATTTTAAAACTGTAGTAGCTATTGCTATAAAGACAGACGTAAACTGATCTATAAAATGTTGTGTTGTGTTATGTCACTGACTAAGAAACAGGCAAACATTGCCATCCTGAGTGACCTTATTTCAGATCTTTGACAAGACCAAAAGAATTGTCAAATGGAAGTCTACAGATGGAACCATGACAAGAAAATGACATGATAATCTGCCAACCGTGGAGATGGAGGAACGCTCAATAGTCGAATCATCCTTCACCAAGCCCTGGAATTAAATCAAAAATAACATGTTCTAGCATGGCGTTGCCAGAAGTTGTGGGTTCTCTTCCGCTCTAGGTAATTGGAATCACCGGCTACTACTGCTACTCCATAGGGCCAGCTGGCAAGCTGCTGGCCTGTGTGGGGATGCTCTCCGAAGCACCTACTAAAGCTTCTGAACATAATCCAGCAAAGATCTCTAAGTTCAGTGGATGGGCCTGCTCTTATAAAGGACCTCCACAGTATAGTACATCGGTTGGACTGCAGGGGAGTCAATGTGAATATCCTCTCGCAGTGCTTCTGGAGCACGGTGCGAGTGGTACCTAAAAATAGACAACTTACTTGGTGTTGTAGGACTAGATTTATAGTGAGTGGATCGTTGACTGTGGCTCACACCGATTCATCTCTCTTCCCATAGATTCATCATCTTCCATGCCTCGTCTACATTCGGTATTTCTGTTATACCTATATAGACAATGTGAGCTTTTGCAATTAAGCGTTAGCAATGAATCTTTTACCTTCTCCGTTAGATAGGTAGGTCCGAGCATAGGATTATCCCTTTAATCCTCTTCAGTTTTTACATTCATTTGTATCGTCTACTATATTCAAATTGATAGTTTGAAGTATCCTTCCAGTAACAATAATATACGCTATTGAATACTTTCTCTTGGCTATTTTCCTTCGATGACTCGATGTCCTATCAGAACATGTGCTTTGTAGTGACCTATTCAGACAGTTGCCTTGTAAATTCATCTCTACAGGGGAAATACTTTACTGATCCACGTACCGTGGATAGTTGCTTCCTGTCTCCATTCCATTTATAATTAAAACCTTCCACTTGCTATTTTGTGTAGACTGTGTATCCCTTCCCTACCAACAAGCTCCTGCCATCATCATTAAAGTCTCTATTTACACCACAGACTACTACTCTGAGGTTGACACCGTTTCATAGACAGAAATCACACACAGTATTGTCTTGTCTGACTTCCCAGTGTGGAATGTATTTGCGTTCAAGCTGGGTGACCAGTGCAAATAAATAATCGCTAAGATAAACTGACGATGCTATTTAATACGTTGAAACGCACAGGCCTCATTTTTAATACTTTGTATTATACATTGGTATGGTCCATCACGAATAAAATTTCAGCAGCACTTTTGGGCCCATGCAACCCTCTCTTATCGGGATTATTTCCAAAACTGTATACATCCGGTGGAGATAGACTCAGAACGATAAATTTGCAATTTTTAGCTGCATTTCAATTCAATCGTCAAGCTGTCAAAGTTGACTTTTTACATAAGTTACCTGTCAACATGTCATAAAATATCCCATTTCTAAAGATATTTGAAAAGTACGTTAACATATACATATAGATGTATGAATATATGAAAAATTGTCAGAGTGTATTGATAAAAGTTTAGTTCAAAAGATCAATTGTTAATTTATTACAATGCAGTCTGGATTTTGCAAATATTTTTGGACCTCTGATATTTCCGTAGAATAGAAATCACAATTATAATGCACACCTAATTACTACATGAAGTAGATTACACAAAATAAACATCAAGTCTTAATTAAACGACAATTCAATAGCCTAAGCTAAAAATGTTGTATCCGGTTGGTTCGGAGTTTGTTATACATCCGTTTTTGCACCAAATACTTAAACAGCTTAGTGCTTTAACAAGAAAATCCCTTTCACTCATGATGACTAGACAAATAATCGGGTTCCGTGTCGCTCAATTTTTTGCAGGCTTCCGAGACGCATATCACATAGCGCCTTCGATTTTGAAGGAAGGATGAGGAAAGTGGCGCATTCTGTGTCCCGCAGGGCCATTTGCCGCTCGGGCAATTCCTAAAAGCGATCCCGTTCACCCCATTCATGTTTAATGCGCCTCCCGATTTAATATAGATATACTACGCGTCCTGAAAGGCGCAAGAAAATGTCGAGTCATGGAATGGGATATGATCTTTCCTCTCATTGACATAAGAGATGGTACAGTTCAATGTACTGTGACAATTATTTACTTACTAATACGGAAGATGGAAGGCGAAGTACAAATTTGCATTTCACCAGGAGAGCGGTTAACCCCACATCAAAAATATCATCACGAGACAGATGAACACCGCGGTCACATCTTACGAGTGTATGCGAATCACATACATTATGAGGTATAATTATCTCATTATCGATATGTACCAATGCAATAAGTAATCAGACATCTACATAGACCAACAGGTGATAAAATAAATATCAAAAAGTGTTTCAACTGAACCAGCGCATATCTTCCCCACAAACATGGAAGAACAAGGGTTTCACAGACTCATGAGTGTAAAATTTTATGCATAGAACTGGACTGCTTGTCTTCTGAAAACGGTTGAACCGTTACAGTCTGTTTGCTTTGAAGTTAAAAGATACATTCTACGGAGCTGAAAACGTAGATGTATTCGTCGAACCCACGATCACATTACCACATAATCAAAAAACCATGTCAAGGTGTTCGGTTTTTTTTTTATAGGCATAGTGTCCAAATTATATTTATAATAAAAATCAACAGCAATTCAATAGATGTTTTTTATAGTACCCATCATCCCGGAGTTCCTGTACGACATCAATCATCCAGACGCACCACTAGACGGCCGGCCGAGAGTGTCTAGAACCACAACAACCCCCGCCACCACCACAACAGTACCGCTTTGTCCTTGCGATAGGGCAGAGAGGGTGTTCTTGAATCCCAATGATACCACTACCATTGCTTCCACCACTGATGTCGGTAAGTTGACTCAACTCCAAACTCTACTTAACCTAACAAACATTTCTTGAGAAATCGAGGGCTCCTTTTGTTTGGAAAATGATGTTTGACTCTGTCTATAGAAGATTTTCTAAATCAAATGGTCTACAGAGTCCCGTTCTCCGCAAAACACCTTTTTCCTGATGGATGCGCATTTTATGGTAACACGACATGCGATTCCTGCGTAATTCAAGGACGCACGAACCTTGCCACCATTTCCAGACCATACCTAAGAGAGACCCAGGAGGTGCTTTTTTCCAAATAAGCAACCCATAACGCATCAGGTTTCTTTGGGATCGTTTTCACAGACGTTCTGTGAAACTTAAGGAAGCCTTATTGATAAAGCGTCATTCGTTGGAGGAAGCCTTAACGATAGTAACATGGATTTACTTGTAGCTGTAGACAAAATGCCAGTTATGACCTACATTTTTATAATCGTACACTTTCAGATTTGAATATAACCACGCTAAGTCCAGAAAACCTGAGGCACAAGGATCTAGTACAGGAGACAGTCCAAGTGGGGATGATGTTTGCTTCGAAAGCTTTTGTGCAGTTATTGGCCAATCCTTTCGTTGGTCCACTAACTCACAGGTAAATTTAGTTAATATTGTTACATATGCATAGTTATTTTGACAGAATGAACAATCGTCTTCAAGTGTCGCGCACGGTGCCGCTGCCCATTGGCAACTTACGAAATCAAGGTTCTAATATGCATGTCTATACGAGGTCTTATGCATAATGGAGAGCATACAGTTATTTTGACAGAAGTTTCATAAAACGCTACGTCTAAGGAAAAACTATTGAATTGAAGCAAGAGTATCTTGAGGAACATTTACCAAACAGATTAAGAAATTGATTTTGTTGTGATGCCTTGTAAAAAAGTCAGTTACAATATGAACTAAAAAATAATATTTGTTATCTCTACATCCTCCATGTATTACGGTTCGTTATGCAAAGACTTTTAGGTTACCTATGTTAGGGGTTTATAAGGGAATGCTTTGAGATGGTGAAGCCATTGAAGGAAAGGCATCGTAACAGAGACACGGTGTCTCAAAGGCCTTGAACTTCATACGAAAATCTCCTTTATAATATAAAAAAATATGCAGAAAATAGAGTTAGGAAATAGTGACAAATATCGCTGATTGGGATTTAATCACCACACGCTACTCATGATGACGACCTGCAGCAATGACTAGCTCATTTTATGATGAGCATACTCAAGCCGCAACCTGAGAAGTGGCTGCCCCTTCCTACCTGGTGGGCATAGCGGATGAAGGATTTTTAGAGAGTGTCAAATTCGAGTCATCAAAGACTGATAGAATAAGGTGTTTATTCTGCTTAATAAGAGCTATAAAAGCCTCTTCCTGTGTAAAAACCCAATATATATATTGAATCTTGTTACACCCAAACTGACAGGGTTATATTGGGATTCTATAAGGAACAAGAACTGAGAATCACAGAAATCCTATTTGTCCCTGTTTTCATTTAGAATTATTTGACTATCTGAAAGGCTAGTCGGAAGATTAAAGACACAATTTTGGAATGAGATTTCTTTGTGAAGACGGTACTCGCACCTATGTCTCTCTAAGCTGGCGCCGTAGCCACTCGGCCACAACAATTCCTCATTAATTATCAGCATCCGATAGGTTTTATTTCGAAACAAATTATTTTTTGACGAAACGTCGTAGTCAAAATCTTAATTATAAGATACAAAGACCTTAGAACCTCCGCTTTTGGACAAACTTACATACATATATGAAACCTAGTTTACTGACTATTGATGCTCACAAATACACAGAAACATAGTGTCTCAGAAATGATGGATATTTAACAAAACGATAGGGATACCACGCTGATCGATCTTTCAAAACATAATATTTGACACTGTCCAACCATCCCGATGAGCAAATGTTTTATTTATAATTTTATCACACACTCCATGATGCATCACCTTCTAAGCCTATTGACCCCTTTGACCTCGATAGTTTCAAAAATAATATAAAAACTATGCTACATTTGCAAAAATCTGAATATACATTGATTTTCAAGGTACTCTATTTACTTGTTTTATAGAGATTATTTCATACTATTGTTTCTGATTTTTTAAGTCGATACTATAAAATATTTAGTAGCATTATAACTGTAACTGAATTATTTTTTATTTTGTTTATGACAACAATGTGACATGTGACTCCATTTTAAGTATTGATTGGCAGGTTAGCTATAGCTTAACTTCACCCTAATACAGACGTTTATTATTTTCATAGCTTAAATTATTTAAGCTGTGTATGCTAGATTATTTCCAACATCAAGTTTCTAACCCCTAGTCCTAGACCCTAGTAGTAAGTAAAACTAGTCCACTGTAAAAACCCGTTCTGGAGCATTAGAAACTCATTGTTGAAAAGAAACCTACATTATTTCATTGCACTTATCTATAAACAATGTACATTTCACAAAACGTTTTCATTATTTTCAGAATTGGCTACAGCGTCCCCATGTTTGCTGGCTTCCTGATCATGTTTTTGTCAACAATAAGTAAGCAATTTTTACATATAGTACAATAAAGCATATCAATAGGTGATTTTTTATTCTCATATATTTATTCTGCAATGTATTATTTTGAATGGAAGGTCCAGTAAGTGCCGCTCACCTCAAGCCTATGCATTTATAGAAAGTTGAAATATGAATGAATGGTATTGAATCTTCTTGAGAAGTTTTCCGACTCCAAAATCAGTAAATTACGTTCTGTCCTAGCCTGCATTTTAACAGTAGATATATTATTAACCACAGTATACCAGAAGTGGCATTGAAGTCAGTGTAACGTCCTAATTAGTCTGAGAAGGACATCATAACTCGTGCCTACTATTTCGAAAAAACTGTCTATATCTTGCAATGCACAATATTTATCTAATTATTCGTTCTTCATTGAAGAGATTTCAAAAATTGTACATATACGCGTATTTATATGAAATGAGATTGGAAGTTCATTATGCAATATATTGCCTTTATCTGTTCTTGTATAAATTAAATCAGTTTTAAGTCTTCTTCACCATTCGAAGTGTCATTTTATTGACATGTTCAATTTCGAACGAAATCTCCATAAATAGATCGTGGAATACAACACGTTCATCCAGTTCTTCATCCTTCTTCAAGACTCAAAATAAAGTACATATACGCTTGCGAAGTGAGACTGGAAGTTCGAGTGACGCTGTAAATTGCCACCTCACAACGATCTATTGGAACAATAGATGCTCTGATTGCATGTACATACAAAATCGAAGAGAGCAAGAGACGCAGCTTGGATCCCTTTTTATATCTCTAATTGGTGTAACGTCTCCATTAGTCTTGAAGTCGGCAGCTATTAGTGCCAGCTGATTGAATTACAGCCGTCGCCGTCGACATCACAAAGCACCTTCAGATGTTTCGCACTCCTCCAAGGCTAATTCGATTATAGGAACGGTAATGTGCTAAATCTGGAGCGGCCGGCAGCCATCTGCAACACGTATCAGTATCGACGACAGAATTTTCCGGAGATATCGCGATAGATAGGGTTGAATGAGCTGCTAATCGAACGCTGAGATATATATCTCGGATTTGATTAAGCTGAAGGGCAAACGCGCGCTTATCAAACGAATCGCATCGTATTCTGCTTTTTATGAAATCTGACGGTATCCAGTCTTTACCGGCCAAATCAGCAATTTTAGTCTACCCGCATAAACAAGCAGTGAAGTCTTGTGATTGAGATTTTTTTTGATATTTTATGATGTCTATATTGGAAAAGTCATTGTTTTAATTTCCGAGGGCGTCATATCTTTTTCAGAACGAATAACGTCAATTTATTAGTTAAATATGTCTTCATGTACATTTATATTATTATTTATCGGTTCCTGGAGTGAAAAAAATATATATTTTTAAGTCGTTGATCGGCATAGATATATGTCAATGAGACTAGCATTATGATTATTCAGTTTTTAACTTATAATATAAATATCGCGCAGCATGTTTTTGATATTTTAAGATTATTCGGCAAATATTCAACCCCTATAATAAAAAGTCACAAAATTTACATTTTGGTATTCACTAATTATCAAGAACATGTAAAGAAATAACATAAGTGTGTATTAATCAATTTGATTAGAATTGGAGACCCTCGCACTTTAGTACAATAATAGTCATTTGGATTACCCTCCTTTTTATTTCATAAGAGATTCTCCAGTGATAGTCCTCGTTTACTTTCAGTTTTTGCATTTGGAAGGAGTTACAGCGTGCTGTTCATAGCAAGAGCCCTGCAGGGAATTGGCTCTTCTTGCAGCAGCGTATCTGGAATGGGAATGCTAGCAGAAAGATACCCGGACGATAAGGAACGAGGCAACGCGATGGGCATCGCCTTAGGGGGTCTAGCTTTGGGGGTGCTCATCGGGCCGCCCTTTGGAGGAGTCATGTATGAATTCGTGGGGAAATCCGCACCGTTTTTAATTCTCAGCGCACTGGCGTTGGGAGATGGAGGTAATGGTTTGAGCGTATTTTTATATATCTAGCAGAGGAGGTTTGATGAAATCACTAAGGTCAATTCAAGGGGTGATTTCCTTCGAGGAAGTAAGTGATTTGGTCAAATCCCTTGATTATTTCGGTGAAAAGATGATTGAAGTTTCTTTGAAGAAATTTAAATACCTTTTAGTGGACTCTTCAGTTTTGGTGAATGTACCTGAAATTCATGAAGGCCCATTAGATGTAAACAGCATTGAGGATATCGTATCAGAATAAAAAAAATATGTATATTGAATTGATACCTCAGTTGGAATAATAGAAGATTGGCTACCTAGCTGCCAAATAGCTACTACGATATTTACCGGTACAGTTCCCGGGACTAAATTAAGTTTGCGTGAGATTGAGATGAAGGAAAAATCCTCCTTTCTGAAGTCAAGTGTTCCTGTGAACAATCCAAAATACAACGTGAAACAAAAAAATGTGACTGTGAAAAAAGTAACGCATATTGTAACTGGAGATGCCACAAATCATGAACGTGTTTAATAAACATGAATAAACATTGATATTTATTGATTACATTCACTAAAGCTATTTAAAATTTCACTGAAAACGTCCTTTTTTATATCAGTTTAAGTATTTAATTCTTTTGTTATATAGTTTCAAATAGATGTGTTTCAATGACTATTGTTGTATCACCTACTTAACATTCAACAGTGCATAGTTCAAGAAATAAATACTTTTAATACCTATACAACTTAATGGTATTTTTTACTAAAACAATTTTGAGGGATTTTTTTTCTATTCAGGTGTTCTGTTTTTTTCTGCTCTTTAGGCTTTTCAGCGTGCCTAGATTTCAGATTTCGCCCGAATCCTTTTTTTTTTGAATACATCATCAATAAACAATAATCCAGTAACTACGAGGTATTTAAATAAAATGAAAAAACGATCAAAAGGTTTCAGTATCTGATATCATCTCTGGAAGGCTGTTTTTTGAATTTGGTCTTTACAAGTTTAGTTAGTGATAATTTTCAAATGTAGTTGATTGTTTGCAAGTTACATAAGTTTAATGTAATCCTTCCGTCATTAAGTGATGGAAATGAACAAGAAGCATTATCGAGCTGAGATTTTTTGCAACTTCAATCGTGTCTTAAACCGTAAATAATATTTCGAGAAAATTAATTGAATGCACGGTGTCTAATCCTACTGTAAAGCAGTGGTACAATGAATTTCAACGTGGTCAACTTTCCATAAATGACAATAAAAATTACAGTTTTTGAGCGCCTAAGCCAAAAAGGCAGTTACAGAAAAAACACTGGCCTTGATGGTAACATGATTTTCGAGAACCGGCACATCACCATCAGAAACATACACATTTTAAAGATTGATCTGGAAGCAAATAACACTATTTTACAATTACTTGAAACCCCGTGAGCTTTGTTCTCGACCGATTCCCCGCAAATTGAGTTCAGCTCAAAAATAAGTGCAGATGTAAACTAGATCGCTTTGACCATAAATCATCTAATTTGGTTTACAGTAACATCACGGGTGATGAAACAAGTTTAGTATACTAATATAAGGTTCGCAAGAAACGTCCAAAAGAACGGATCATCGCTTGGATTCACAGTCCTGCTCGAGCAAATGCGTATTTGAATGCCCAAATCATAGAAATAATGAGTCATTCGTCGTATAGTCCAGACCTAGCACCTAATGATTTCTTAATTCCACGGGCAAAGGGTAAGTTACGTATTTGCGTTTTACACCGACTGAGCAGCGGTTGATTAATTTTTCGTAGATAAAAGGTGTTTTACTTTGATAGGTCCAGCATAAATAGAACACATCACGTTAAAGTAAACAGTTCAGGCATCTAAAATTTGCTTCTTTTATTCACAGTATTACAACTGCTAATGCTCCAACCATCCGTCATCAGACAGGATTCAGATCCTCCTTCACTACGATCATTGGTATCTGATCCTTACATCATCATAGCAGCAGGTGAGGAACTTTTTGAAACATGTTCCGATTCAACATAAATGTTATATGAATTGTGTAGACAATATAAATCTTTCAATAACACTGCATCAGACTTCCATTGTGTTCATAATTTTCGTTTCATTCGTCTTCAGGTCGAATGGAGTCTGAAGGAGATCGAAGATGCAACAGCAATCGAAACGTTGTGAGACGGAAATTCTTAAGATAATGGACGCCTGAAGCAGTATTCTTGAGGATATATGTTATTTTTTTCCTCCGTTATTCAATTAAATAGGCGTATGTCTGCTTCCATATCACAGTTGGCAAGCAGGTTGAAACAAAATACTTATAATATAATGAATAATGACACATGATTGTTACAAAAGTCAGCCCCTAGCCATATGAAAAATTATTTAATTTTCAGGAGCAATAACATTTGCTAACATGGGCATAGCTATGCTAGAACCATCTCTACCCATTTGGATGATGGACACTATGGGTGCTGATCGTTGGGAGCAAGGTGTCACTTTTTTGCCGGCCAGCATTTGCTACTTGATCGGGACTAACCTTTTTGGACCTTTAGGGCACCGCATGGGACGATGGTTAGCAGCCCTCCTTGGACTAATTATCATCGGTGTTTGTTTGATGCTGGTAAGTGAATTTTGGAACAGAATCAAATGGAGGTCAGATTATAGAAAAAAATTACTCGCTCTAAGGCTTGGTCTCTAGAATCGTACAGTTTTTAAGTTTTCAAAAATTTCCCCAATCTTTTTGCGTACCGTGGACTATTGCTATCCTTCACATATAGGTAAATGCATAATTATGGAAATTAATGTTTCTCATTTACTTGTTTTCAGATTCCCTTAGCAACCAACATGTACCACCTGATAATTCCAAACGCCGGTCTAGGCTTTGCGATCGGTATGGTGGACAGCTCTATGATGCCAGAGCTGGGGTACTTGGTAGATATTCGGCATTCAGCTGTTTACGGCAGCGTGTACGCCATTGGTGACGTGGCGTTTTGTTTAGGATTTGCTATAGGTCAGTATCTAGTAGTTACTTGAGTAGTTTTTGATCTGGTTCGAACTCCCTTAACCATATTGAAAACGAATACTTCTCATTTTTATTATTACATATTCATCGTCAGGCACCAGAAAGTCGAAGATTTCATGGTTATGGCATCTGTCGAAGGACGTTGTATATATTGGGGCATTGTGCACCAATAGAAAATTTCGTAGAGTACTGTACTTCACATGCAATGGTATCGGTTTTGAAATTTGGAATTGGAGCGGATTTTGAACTACTTATATCTGAAATTGACCAGTTAAAATTACTGTAAATCTACACCTATTATCTCTTTAAGTAGATCAGCGCATTGAAAAATCCAATAAGGAACAAAACAGAACCAACTTACTTTAAGCCATTTTTAAAGTGCACTTTGATAAAATGATAATCATCAAATCATCATCCTCATCCATTACTTCCACTCGTCTAATTTTATGTACATTTGCTATCCAAATTTGCCTTCTTTTGACTTAGTAGTGAACAATTTAATTTTATCTACGAGGATCACGCTAAAATATTATAGATATTCCTAATCTATACAAGTTTGAGCACGCAGCTATATTGTCTAAAGGCAAAGGCAGCGTTTGAATCGTTCAGTAGTTGCCTTGCCACGGTCTTGATGCATCTCAGTGTTGGTCGAATTTTAACGTTAAAATGGAACCGGGTAGTCGCGATTTTCGAGCCATGATTTTGTATGAATATAAAAAGGGACTGAAACAAGCGGAATGTCACGAAAGCTTAGTGAGTTGCTTTGGGGACTCTGCCCCTTCTAGGGCTACAGTTTTTAATTGGTTTGCTGAGTTTAAAAGGGACTGGGACTCATTCAATGTTGAGCCACGCACAGGTAGACCGCCCACTGCTGTTACTCTGGAAACTATAGAAGTTGTATAAAATATGTTAAAAAAAGACCGATTTATAACCTACACCGAGATTGAGGCTTCTCTCAATGCCTTTGCCTAATGCTGCGGTGTTCCAGATGAGTGCCATATTTGTAGGCCAGTGAGCAAAAAGCAACAAGAGTTGATTGGGCTATGTTAATGTTTAAAAAATTTGATCATGGTCACAGTAAAAACACTATTAATATCGTAACCGGAAACGAAACATGGTTATATCATTATAATCCCGAAACTAAACAGCAGTCATTAGTTTGGTGCTTTGAAAGTGAGCAGCCTCCAACGAAAATTCGTCGTTCCAAGGCTGTTGGAAAGAAAATGGTTGCATCTTTTTTTCTCTAAATATGGATAGATCACAACGGTAGCCTTGGAAAATCAAAGGACAGTTACTTCTGAATGGTATATAACCAAATGTGTTCCTGTAGTCTTTCAAGAACTATGCTGGTCTGCGGGTTATTCAATGGCACCATGACAACGCACCCGCCCACAGCGCCGCTAGAACACTCGATTTTTCTGCTGAACAGGATGTCAAACTGTTGCCTCACCTACCTCATTTTCCGGACCTAGCTCCGTGCGACTTCTTCTTATTCCCTAAGATCAAAGAAAATGGCTGCATTTGAGGAGGAAATTAGCAACATTTCAAAAGAACATTAGTCACAAGAATTTGACAAGTGGTTTTACCGAATGCGTGAATATATTGAGGTAGGAGGAGAATATGTTGAAAAAACAGAATAACGTTTTTTAAAGAAACCTTGTAGTTTTTCTGAATCTAAAAACTTTCAGCGTGACCCTCGTATGTTCGAAATTGTAGATACTCATCATTAGAGAGTACGTATGAGATGTGAACTCATAAATCGAGAACTATGTCTAAAATTCCAGCAAAGCATATCTGCTGGACGGAATTAATAATAATCACATGTACTGGTTTTTCTACGCATAGCTTGATACGCAGTTATTAACTATGGTGAATATCATTACGCGCAACTCTATAACGACTGGTGTGGGTACCTAGTGCCATATGGCATAGGCGCCGACTGCCAAGTAAAGATTGCGATCAGTATTACCAACAGTCACAAGATATTTGCATGTAATCTTCCCTATTAAAATAGTAACAGGAAATCGTAAGTGCTTAGATTAATAATGTTATGATTTTTTGTTTCTGTTTGTTGCACATATCTACTAAAATACAAAAAATCGCGCTATTTGTTGTTTTTTTTTATAAAATTCAAGCAAAGGTAGGAATCTCAATGCTCCAAAGACTTGTAATGTAAATAATCGGAACACCAACAAAAAGTCTTCTCCGTAACCGATAAAACCAACAGAATTAAAGTTTTTCAAGAAAACTGATTACCCATGTTCTAATACTCAGCGCAAACGTTTAGGGGAACAGTAGTGATTTATAAGTTCTTCAAGGGTACAAGAAATAAGCACGCATAGCCCACTGCTGTGAGACGATGAGGGTCTATTCACATTGACCTTAAAACGCTGTAAACTTTGTGAGATCAGCAGCAGCCACTAGATGTAATGATCTTTGCTAGATTGAGAATGCCTGAGAGTGGATCTCTATACATGCGAGCAGTAATTCAGATTCTCAGAGGGGCGGTATAATACTCTGAGAGAATTGGGGGTGGAAAACCCTGAAATCCAAAGGATTTTTTTGCTCTTCAGATAATTCGAAGAAGGGGAATAGGTGAATGTCTGAAAGAATTGGGAATATTTTCAATCGAGAGGTTTTGTTTACGCTGCAGGTTTTTTTGGTTTGGCGACTCACGGAACTTGCCTTGGTTGCCACAATACCTCGCTAAATACACTGAGCCCACAACATTTTAAAGAGCTCTGGATGGGCTCTAATAAAAATTATACAAATGTGGGCGATGGACAAAAAAGGTTGAGAATGTATGCTGTAAAATAATTACTAATTCGTCTCGATGATCCTGGTCGTGGCAATAGGACAAAGTTATCCAATTATTGAATTCTGTCGGTCTTGAAATCGTAAAATTACGTTGAATGATTCTGTTACATTGATATATACATACATACATACATAAATACATACATACATACATTCATTCATACATACATACATACATACATACATACATACATACATACATACATACATACATACATACATACATACATACATACATACATACATACATACATACAAGTATAACAAAAGAAACTACCCTTCCAAAATATCAAAATCGCGACGCCAATGAAAGTACACCTATGTGTTCGACGTCGAGTATACATGAATGCATAAACTGTATACGCACACACATATTTATATTGAAATGCAATAATTTTACGTTACATAATGCATTTACTGCTTTCCCTATTTTTTCCCGAGACACTTGTTAATTTCGGCGGTCTGTGCTGTTTTGTTGTTTCCTACTTTCGTCGACTGAAATGCGGCTAGTATTGGATTTAGGCGAAATTGGAACATGTTTTACATTTATTAAATTATAATTAGCTAAAAATATTTCTTTGTACATTAATTTGTATGTAATTATTATTCGAGATAAGCGTATGCGTTTGAAAAATGTAGTACTAGAGAAAGGTGAACTGTGTATAGTATACATATCTACCTATATGGTCACATATTTGTCTAAAAACTAAATATAAGGTAATATCGCAAACCTGAGTAAGGTTTCTGAAAATAGGAAGTTTGAAAATACAATCAATTTTCTCAACGGCATGCAGAATATTTACTTTTGGAGAAAATCTAGTGATCATATTTTAATTTATTAATGTATTGCTCAACCGAATGTGAAGTTAAGCTAAAGCTAAAAAGATTTAAATACAAGTAAAATTCACTTGGAGGGCGAGGCCAAAAAAAAAAAAATATATATATATATATATATATATATATATATATATATATATATATATATATATATATATATATATATATATATATGAATGAGACTCAAAGAGTGTTCAGGTGATTGTAATGGAATATTGGAGCTAAAACAAACTTATAATATGAAAAATATTACAAATATTGGAAAATAATCATTTTTCATTTTATTTTAAATCACAAAATGTTCACGTTTTCGAAAATTTCTATTAATCCTCATTATATTTTTTTCATTATATATTATGTCTAACCAGTACGGAGAATCACTACGGTTTATTAATGATAGAATGTCTTCTGGCAATGCCAAAAAGTTTGGTAGTATCCTCATCCCCAGCCCGCCAACCCCAATTTATTGCCCCTTCAAATTAAATTTGAAATATTATCGAAAGCCACAGAAACGTATTAAAATGGGGTTCAGATGTTTTTTTTCTTTATTTTATGACTCCGTTGCCTAAGCCGATTTCAAAAAGCTACAAAGATTCATCAAAATCCTGGAAGTACTTGCAGGGGAGGCCAACGATTACCAGATATCATACAGAAAGAAAATGTAATATCTCGAATTATAAATGCTTCTGGACCCATTGACATGGGAAATAAAACATCCAGTTGCAATACTAAAGTCATTAAAAAATTAAAACTGATAAAAATTGAATATTTTAATTCAAATTTTTGTGTCTAAGAATTTTCGTGATATACTCGTACTCGTATATGCCATGATGACTTAAGAAAACAATACATATTTCAAATCCAAAATTATTCGCGATTACAAAACTTTTCCCACCTAATAGCTTAGTTTCACTAAAAACTTTATACTGAACCGAATGTATTTACTTTCTTCATTGTCCGAAAAAAATGTCACCGAATGCTTGGATTACACTATTTATGGACCCGCTTGCTTTACAGGTAATTTATTAAGAAATACGAACTAAATATCATAATTGATTTGATCACATCTTGCCATTTGATTCGAGGATACCTATCTATTTGCAGCCCCAGAAAAAACTAACTGGCATTGTCCTTTACGAAACAGATGTATGTATTTTATAAATAGAGTATTGTTATATAATCGACGTGATATTCCACTTCGTCGTCTAGTCGCCTAATGCCGCGTTTTGTGTCATTTGTTTTTGCGACAAATCGCGTCTTATGGGGCAATTTAGTATCTGGTAATTAATACATGTAGGAAATCCTGGACCAGATAAAGTAACGCTGTAGTTTCGAAAGCATTCCTAGGATTTTGGATTAATGCCGATGTTTTTTTTATGGCTTAAAATCAACAACCTTATAGTGGAGTCAAGTAGATCGACTGGCTAAAATGTCATTGTCAGTTATAATGGAATTACTCAGAATTTTTGAGGCCCATCATAGCATCTATTTTATTTAATATAAGATTCAATTAGGGATTTCGTAGGACGTTAACAAAATACCGGAATAATTATACTTCTGAATCGAATCCTGTGGTTGTTTTACTTCATCTTTCTGTAGGTACTCATTCTCTCAACAATCACTCCTGAATTAGCAAGCCGCCAGTACAAGTATAACATAGCTAAATTTTCGTAATGGTATATAGTGGTTGACATGTCAAGAAGAAGTACTAGAAATTTCAAAATTTTCGAGCTACTCTAGATATCTTTCGAATACGCCTTCCAATGATTTGGCCTGAGAAGTATACAGCAAAATTTTGAATATCTTAAAATTTTGCAGGCGTTGCCAAAACCACTAGGCGGACTAACTTACAGACCGACAAACAGGTAGAAATAGCCGACACGTAATGTAGACAACGTAAAATTTCCTAAACACGTATAATTTCGAATATAATTTCTTTTAAATTGCCCTGATAAAGAGTGGGAAGTAACATTATTTAGAGATATTTATGTATACGGTTTTCCGCAATTTCCAAAACCATGCTAACAATGAACAATTATTTGGATTATAATATATTCAACTTACTGATTTATGCTACTGGCAAGCTTTCCAAGTAATATAATAATATATTCTAATACACTGGGACTGAAAAATTGTTATTGCATTATATGTATATGCATTTGTGTAGGATCAGAATTCCACAGCCTGCTTTTATTGAATACAGTGTAATGAACTGTTACATAATCTCCGATTACCGGCTTTTAAAATTTGCCAAATAATTAATTTATTAAAATGTTATTGTAGACTTTCATATGGATGAAAAATAATGTTTAATTATTGCTTTTGTGTTTCAGGCCCTGCAATGAGCGGGACGCTAGTAAATAACATAGGATTTGAATGGATGCTTTTTGGTATTGCGATTTTAAACTTTCTATATGCACCCTTGTTATATTCTCTCAAAAGTCCGCCGACTAAGGAAGAAAAAAAGGTGAGCTGTATTTTACAATACTATGTTTTTATAGACAACCTCTCACATCGACCTTAAGACGCTGTAAATCGTAGCTATTGGAAAATAGACTCCCCGGCAGCTCATTCCACAACACCAAGGTTCTCCGAAAGAACAACTTTTGGAAGAAGCCAGTTCGAGGCGTTAGAAGCTCGACCTCGTGAGGATGCGCCCACTTGTGTTTGCTGTACTGACGAATTTTGGTGTTATAACGCAAGGCGGTCCAACATTTGCCACTGTGGGGGTCTTTTGTTACGTCAGGCGCATCCCCACACATACAAGCAGTACTACAGTACTAGTCTCCTCTGAATCTTGTAGAGTAGAAGTTACTGTACCGATAAAAACAACCTTCTGTAGAGGAAAAGAACCCCCACCTTCTGGAACGCTGACCTAGCAAGGCCGGCAACATGATGACTCGGATGATTTTGGCGTTGCTTCATCTCCACGAATAACAGACCAGCATGTGATACGTTTGTCAGGAACATAAATTCTCATCCCCAAGCGTCTCGCACGGTGACGCTGCCTATTGGCATCTTCTGAAGCTAAGGTCCTAACACTTGGACTGCCTTGGATCAAATACCTCTTACAGCATTTGTACCACCCAATTACTCGCTATAGTTAGATCTCCAAGCTATATTGAGGCGTCTAGGCTAAAGACGAAACATGCTTGCCTAAAGCAGGTCTTATGCATAATTTAATGAAAAATTACACATTAAAATACTCAAAATGTAATAAAACGAAATATTTTTGTGCATTATCACTATGTGCAGTTATTTTTTAATAAAAAAAAATTGATAGAATATACTTTTGAAACTTCTGACGCTAGTTGCAAGATACCAATTGCACCAAACGACTTCTATCAGTACCCATTCTGTATTTAATATTATAGTGAAAAACTTTTCCGATACATACGAGTATATTATACTAAACGTTAACAGGAACGGAGATATTGAAGGAAATAAAAAAAAATACACTATTTTTTACATAATTGATAATTATAAAATGAAGGGGATGCATTTTCTTGCTAACTTATGGTGTTCAATTACACGCCAAAACAAAACGATTTCAACAATAATCTCGCCTATAGACGAAGCATACATTTTTTAACATTGTTTCCTGTTAGCCGTCAAGGCTAGAACGACTTATCGAACATTTGCGTCAACCACTGAAATATACAGGGTGTTAATTAACGATAGGCCGACTCCAAAGTCAAGTATAGAAGTTCATATAAACATGTATCCTAAGAAACTGATTTTCAAAATACACGCTATCAAAGATTTAAAAAAGTATGTTTTTGTTAATATCTGAATGAGCTTTTTCCCGATTTTGCAGAAACTTTTCCCTGTTGTCCATTGTAATAAAACTTCAAGTTAGCACTAACTGAATGAGTTCCATTGGCGTCTCGGGGCAGTTTTATGACTTTTTAGGACACATGTTTATTGGAACTTTTCTAATTGAATTCGCTTCAAGAATGTACACTTGTAATAACAGTTTATCACCCTGTATATATCTTCATAATAACCATGTATAGCTAGAATGATATCATCATCGTCCACCAAAAATTGTGTTCTTCCTATTTCAGTCTCTGATTGTGGGTGAGAAATCGTCAGTACGATACGTCACCTACCAAAACGAAGAAGAAGATGACGAATAAAAAACTCATTTGTGAAATGTACAGTACAAGACACACATGAATTCAAGCTTGCAAAGTTACGCGACGCCGTTCAACCAATGAAGTTGAAAAAAACTCGATATTGACTATATCCGATGAGAGTGTATCTGAAAAAAAAACAAAATTTAATTCGAAGGATCCTCGCCAAGGGTTATAGTGAATGGCTGCGCTTAATCCTGTCCTGGAAAAAAAAGGAGCGAGGCAATAAGATGTCCTTCACCTTTGGATCATTGTTCTTATTTGAAAAAAACGATTGTGGATTTGTCAAACGCTCTCATCCCCCACCCTACTATGATTGCCAAGCAACATATTCTAGTATACTCACCAATGTTATTAAAGTAGATTATGAAAAAATATAGAATTGCTGAGCCAATCAAAACAAGTCTCAATCTGGCAGTTATATGGGACCTTGATGTTGTTGCTTTACATGTCATATTTACCTATGAACACATTTGTTTTCTCTGATTTCCAATCTCGAAATATCTGCGCACCGTAGCCTCCTAAGGCTCGGTGAGATTATTGTGAACAGACAATAATCTGTATCTAATGTTCAATCAAAAATGGAAATATTGCATTTTATCAAAACGGCTGGTAAGGGTCCGAACAACAAAAAATGACAGTCGATCTGTCAGTATTTAATCTGCTAAATAACAGGACCAATATGGGTACCTGGATTAGAAATGCGTGTAGAGAATATTATATATGCATGTTAGTGATACGAATATGGAATTATAGAGGTTTATCGCATCACGTACTATATAAAACTGAGCTATAAGTGATGTTTATTAATGTTTGATGTTGGTGTATAATTTGTGGTGCAATAGTACATAATAAATATATGCCAAAACTAGAAATGTTTTTCAATTATTCCATGACAAAAACAATGCTGGAGATAAACTGGGTAGCTCTGATATCGATGAATGCCCGGAGAGAATTTTGAACATACCCAAAAATAAATTATAGCTTTTATAGTTAACCGAACTAAAAAGAAAAAAATTAATATTAGAATATAATGATTTTCGAGAAAATTAATATTATTTTAATAAAAGCACCCAACGTGCTTTGTACTACATTTTATTCTTAATATTTTATAATAAGTGTTATTTCTCACTTTTTAGGTCGATCCACTATAAAAGCATGCTTTTTAGTTAAAAAAATCGTGTTAAAAAGCAAACGACACGCGGTGTTCCCAAGCAGTCACCCATCCAAATATAACAGCGTCCAACGCTGCTTAGCTTCGGTGATCGGACGAAAGCCTGTGCTCTCGGGTGGTATGGTCGTTATCTCATATAATTTATCGTATATCGGTCCTTTATAAGTGTGCAAAATTTAAAAATAATCTGACGTTTTGCAGTGGTTGAAAATAGCGTTCGATGATTACGTTACAAACATACATACATGTGAAGCTAATAAAAATCGTGTTAATAACCAGACTGTATAAGAAAAATAGCGGAAAATCGGTTGCCACTAAATTTATCACATTGTAGGATCAGTTTGGGAATAATACTAAGTATCCCCAGCCACTTTCTTCAATTATTTGCGCCTACCAAAAATTTTGAAACGTGACCAAGGACCTCTGAATTTGATAGGTTATTAATAATTATTTCCCCGCCACAGGATTAATTTTTAGGAACTACAAACCTTTTTTTTTCGTTATCAAATCACAACTTTCCGATTGATAAAATGGGCAAGGATTATTGGACAGAGGACAGACAGACAGATCGACAAAAATTGTAGTATGACAAATTCTTTCTCCATTAGAAAACACCCTCAGGCAGTAAGTGAGAGATAACCAATGAAATTTGACCAGGCCTGAAAATAACTAAGAACCTAAAGGACTATACCCACATCTAATCGGCCATCCAAGAATCGTACATGAAACGGTGTCAAGTAGAATGACTCTCTACTTCCCACGCATTCATTTTATTCTATTTTGAAACTAACCTACATATGTGAATTCTGACGTGTCCAATTAAATATTTTGACTGCTTCCAAAGAGAATCAAGCATTGATGAAACATGGGGGAACATCAAGAAACATGAAATTTCCCTTTTTTAGAATTATTGAGCAAGGTTGTTGTTAATTCAGTGGCTACCGTTCACTTCCCACGCCACTGAGCGGGAAAGTTGTGTAATCGAATTTGAGATATATTTATCTCATTAAAAATCATGGCTCCCATTTCTGTTGGTCGGTCTGTAGTGTTGAATCCGGAGATACTACTCCGTATTTATCAGACACATATCATTGTTCATACATTTTTTATATATTTTTAAAGTACAATTTTCTTTTGCCAGTTTTTTGGCATTTTAAAGATCCCTTGAAAAATTTGTCAAGTAGATTGTCAGAGGATATTAAAATATAAGACGCCAACCGGAATGAATTTGAATTATATATTGATATTAATAGTATGTCATATAGTTCAATGAATGTCCTCCAGATCGAAGCATTAACTGAATAAATCCTAAAACTGTCGGGAGATCTGAGCAAAAAAAAGCAATACTACTACATTAGAATCTAACACCAACCACCTATACTTACCAGAAAAGTATATTAATATTAATGTACTCATCTAAATCTCACTTTCTCAAGTCGAACATGCTTGTGTAGAATTTTAATTGCGGATCACTTTGATGAATACAAATTTGATTTTTTTTCATGCGAGAATTCAAACGAGAGTTTTGTTACAGGTAATTTGAATGTAAATGCTTTTAGGTACTGTAAAACGATTGTAATTATTTCAACAAGCCATCTATCGATATCCTATACATATCAATAATAGATGAAGTATTACTTTGATTAACAGAAAAAACACGAAGTAACACTGCAACGACAGCAAAGAACGTGGAGCTCAGAGCATTTTGTCTCTTGAAAAACGCTGGTGATGTAGCCGGAACGTTAGTAAAGGTATCGGTTGATTCGTATATGGTTTGTTAAAACAGTCAGTAGAATACATTATGAACCAGAGATAAGTTTATGAAGTTAATTTTTGCCCAAATGTGTCAGGATGGTTTGGAGAGTAGTGCTGCAGAACTGAGAACTGGGGCACCCCTATTATTTTATTGATCTCACATACTGCTGAGACCTACAGTGAAGTTAGTCAAATGATGATAAGCAATTGTAATAACGACTTTCTATTAAACAAGAAGAAATGTCGGGTACGAAGAAAGAAGAGAAAAAATGTATTATGAACGTATGTTACATTTCACCGACTATGGTAAACAAGAAAATTTGCATTTAAATCGGTTGGATAAATATAAACGCCGTATTTGTATAAGTAATTCAAAAATGATCTGATTTACCATAAAACCCGAACGTTACGTAATACTCATGTAAGTGTAAAAATAGCGTCATGATATTTATACCCGTTTCGATTTTGATAACATTACTTATAGACAACATATAATAAAAATATCGGATACTTTTTGTGTGATTATAAACGCTTTGTCAAATGTTCATCAAGTAGTAGGCGATCATCAAAATAAATTCAAAAAAATATCTTTTAAACATCGTTTTTCATGTTCAACATAACCTCTTTTGGAAGTAGTAAACTTTATGGCAAGAGCAAAACAATCCTAAGACCCTTAACTCTTTTTTCTGCCTTTTATTCCAGGATGATGTATCAAGAAATCTGTTTAGTTTTAGTAGTGCCAAAGACGCCTCTTCCTTTACGAGCAGTAGTGGCCGTGATTTGAATATTGCACGTACCTTGAGAACTTGACTATTTGTAAGGAAACCACTGTCTTTTTTTTGAAGAAGTCTCAAACATGCTACATAAATACCAACCCTGATTTTCAAAAAGACAAATTCTAATCTGCTATATATAACATGACTCAAAGTCTCTAGCTTCAATTATATAAACACATTTCTGATAAACCCTCTCAAAGCGTTACCCAAAAGGAAAAAACCTGATACTAAAATTATTGCTCCGAAGTGTCCTGCAGTTTTTTATGGAATGATATCCTCCTACACTTATTTTTTTATATTTATGAAATAGCGCTAATACCATTGCGTATTATAAAATTGTTTCTCGCTTAAATGGAAAAAAAAATGAAAGAAAAACCGACAAACTGCATGCCAACGTTTTTGTCTCTAATTTCCTACTTATTACCTTATCAGATTGATTGCAGTGCGCGTAAGGAATTGAATGTTCAGCATTGACCAGTGGCGTGCTGAAAAAAGTGAGAAATGTTGAAAGTAAATCAAATTCTAAACAATGTCACACAAAAAATTGGTCTATATTAAACATATACTAGATGTTTTGTAATACGCATATCACGAAAATTTGTGTCACTGGTTTTCACTGGTCTATCGGAGTGTCTGTAGGTTTGTCACTTTTTCCCGCCGAGAGCATCTCAACAACCGAGATTTTAATTCCCATGAATTTATGTGAAGTTATACTGTAAGCCGAAAATATATTACGTGATTCTTTTTTTTACATGCTGCTAAAATTCACAGAAAATCTTATTTGAACTTTTCTTGTATTTCCCCGCGCTATAAGAATTAAAAATATTTAGAGTTGGAGCATAAATGTCAGTCCATTTATTTTTCCCAAATTTATAATCATTTCAAGTTGTAGGTATTCGAAATTTTGCGAGAAATGTCTCTTTTTCAATAATTTATGATTCTACAGTGCTAATCGGTTTTGAGGGTACTCAAAAAGTGTTTGTAGTGTAAAATTGAACTGGAATCTGTTATTTCAGTGAGCAACTGTACGTGTTATGGACGCAATTCTAGATTAATGCATAACAGAAGAAGTACAAAGAACATACATGTATTCTTTGGTATGATGACTACATCACCAAAATACATGTTACTCATTTCTGTCGGTATGTCAGTGTCTCGGTTTGTAGGACATTGCATAGTGTCAATGAAAAACCAAAAATATTAGAACATTCCTAACCTTCTAGAACTACATCAAAATTTCGTGTAGATTGTAGATGATCTTACTTGGTAAAATTCTTTAATCGTGCAGATGAAAGGATCATGTATTTAACCCACAGTTTCACAAATAAAACTCTTTTTCTTTCAGTGACGTGTTTCGATTTATATTTAAATCATTGTCGGACTGTCAGATATTTATTCTGTTCCTATCCTATTCTTTTATTGTTTTAAGACAAAGGGAAGAAAAAATAAATAATTTAATAGGAGAAGAGCTAGACAGGATGAATGCTAGATTTGAGAGCTCTAGTTTTGTATCCATGATAGGATCTAGTTGCTAGTTGGCAAGTAATCTGGATAGCCTTTGTTGTATCTGACACGCTAGGGTATAACTGAAGGGTATACCTGCACAGTTAAACTGCGCATGTAAAACTGAGCGTGTGTATGACAAAAATATGCAGTTTTGGACGCACTTCCGATATCGGTTGACCTGCAGGTAAACCTGTGCAGGTATACCCTTCAGTTGTACCCTAGTGTGTGTAGCAGCCTTAACCAGAATCCTATCACACATCAGAAAAGCGGTTGTGAACGCTACATAACCTAAAAATTGTCTTTTCATTTCATTCGCCTAGATATTTTATCACCCATTTACTTCCACAATTTACATAAATGTAACAACATTTAGCAAGTAACATACCTAAGTGTCTTTATTTAATGAACTGTAATACCGAGCAATACGGCACACACCAGAATATGTATCAACTTTGACAAACTGCCAGTATTACAATATTTCTCTGATTGTAAATGTGCCGAACCAGTTTCAAAGGTGATCAAACGTAACCACTTGAGTGCAGAAAAAAATGATTACGCTGGCGTGCTAGTTTCAATGTACACCAGTGAAAAACTGATACTGAAACGAACATTAGCATTTATGTAAACATGGCTTTTTTCACGAAAAAAGCTGATCGTTGAACCGTAGCATCAAAAAATTTATATAACTTTTATGTCACACCTCAAAAAATCCGATATGTGAGTTTAGAGCTAATATTTCCTAGTTAATGGCAATTTGCTGAATCATTTCATTGTCACCTGCGATGATTGATTTCCAACAAGTAAACTACTTTCATTGTATTCAGAACTGAAAAAATAAGAGTATAGTTTGCGCTTAATGTGGACGAAAAATCAAGATCTGTCATACATAGCATTGGCGTTCAGGTAATTAGCAAACTACTATGAGAAATTCTATTAATTAGATGTATCTATTTTTCTTGACATTTTGTAATTTAAAAAAATATATTGATAGAAGCCCTTGGTAGAGAATGGCATCAAGTAGATTGACTCTAGCTATGGTCATTGGTTCAGTTTAGATATATTATTTGGTTCCAATTTTGGATAGTTGAATTGGGTTTATAAAATATTAAAAAACGGTATGTTTTTAAGACTTACAATCTAAAAAATACCAAAACGTTCACCGCTGTGGAAAAATACTACTGTTTTTAAGACAAGTGTATGAATAACTAGTACGGAGAGTTACCGGAGTCAAACATTTAAACATGATAGAAGGCATTTCACTAAGGCCAACAATTTTTTTAGAGATCACTCCCTTATCCCATCCTCTTTTCCCCAATTTTTGACACCCCTAGATTAAATTTTTAAAATTAAAATGTTCCAGAGTTGGTATAGAAATGTCAAAGACGAATTTCAAGCATTTTTTTTGTACCGATTTTACAAAACTACCAAGATTTTTCGTCAAAAGCACGATGTATTTTGCTTTCTTCTGAACGTATCCCACTCGACCAGAAACTAACAATGGAAAGTATGAAAAAAGTTGGCAAGTTTGATTTGACTGCACAATGTCTACAGATGTTAAACAACAATCTCTGGTAACTTATTGCAACAACGCTGAGGTTTACAGAAAGAATATTTTTGGAAGAAGCTTATTCGAGTTGGAATTTCAACCTGGTGATTAGGAACCCGTTGGGAGCTTCTAGTGTACTGTTGACTTTCATCTGAGACCGCTACGTCAAACATTTACCATAGTAACATTCATATAATCGGAACATGGAGGATATAATGGTGCTATAATCTGCAAAGCGTAGATTGAGTTAATGCTATTTATTTATTTTTATTTATTTATTTATAACAACCGATCCCTGAGGCACCCCGGCATTGATAGCACAGCCATCTATCACCAAGAATAAGTATCTTCCTTGGAAAACTATCCTACCATCAGCATGAACCTGATGACAGTAAGCTTGACCAGAAGTCCCTCATACCATACCCTATGCTTTCGAAATATCGAGTGCATGTACATGTGCAAAAATGATACTGGCAATCATTCATTTTTCTAGTATTGACATTCTCCTTGACCTTAGACATATTGCACACTCATAGGTCTATAGTTACTGGGCATGTTTTTTACCTTTGGTGAGGTTATGTTACACGCGACTGTCCATTACTCAAAATGATCGAATCGCAGGTTATGACGATTTTGGCAACATCAAAAATGCACCGAATGAAATAAAATTACTTACTACGAATCCAAATCATATCACTCCAATTTTTAAATCGGCGGTTACTGAGATTGCGCGGTGACAAGTATGCCGAGAGACTGACGGAAATGATCGAAATACATTTTTGCATATACTTAACACTGTCGCATGTACTATGTACTGCGGGTGGACGGCATTTCCTTATGTAACCAGCTGACGATGTGTGAAAAATCCACAAGCGCCACAAGCCCGGTGTTTTGGCTTTGCTCAGGTGACAGATACTTTCTCTCCCGCCCCACAGCAAGCGCAATGCTCAACGCTGGTCTGTCTATAAAGCCCTCCCGCTCTTAGGCTCCCGTACTGTCTTTCTGTCGTCCGGTGCATAGGTAGTACCCCGTTCTATCAGATCACCATGCACCACTATCTGCCGGTAAGTATATGTGCGATATGAACTGTGATTGCGGTGTGGAAGTGATACCGAGGATCTGAATAGTGATGGACTTATCCGTGTAACGTGATTGATCAAAATAGTGTCTTGCGATTGAACCATTTGTGGTGAATGTTTACGAAATTGTTCATCTTGCTTGTATTGATCGCTAAATAAAACCACATGTGAATTTTTTGGCTGCCCGGCAACCCTCATTAGCGTTTAGGAAATACAATGTTGAGTAATTGAAAAATGTAGTGACAGTGACATTGATTGATTAACTGTCTACAGGAGAACAGTGAATACAGAGTGATGAGTTTGCATTGCTCATAAATCAGAAAACGGTGTCAATTTCATTATAATTCTCAACAGTGTAATCTTTCATTTCATGTACTTTGATATAAGTGTGAGTCGCTATCAAACCTACCAGAATATTTTACTTCAATTTTCATCATTTTTGGTATACTTATACTACAAATTAAAAAAAATAATAATATATTAGATTTCAAATTCTAAAAAATAAATCAAATTTCTCTCATATATGTACTTATTATGAAACATGAAAGATATCACATTTACTCGCAATACAAAGATAATTATAGCTAATTGGTAGTTATTTTAAATACCTTTCATGTAATGTATCACAACTTTCAATTACAGTTTAATGAAAATTTTAAAAAAATTCGGAAATGGTAATTTTTCATGTTAATGCCAATGTTTCTTCAATGATTTAGTCAGTTATCATACATTTATGGAAACAGAGAAATAACGGATTTTATCAAACATATTTTTTTACCCTCGTCATTTCGTACCCCCATAAATGAATATATCTCCATTTATCAGAATTAAAATTTTTTTCTTTAGGTTGAAATTTTCTTCGCGATTTGAAATTTATTCAATATTTTTGACGAGAATATTTTTGAGTAAATTTACAAACACGCTTTTACATAAAAGTGAATTCGTGCGACATCAAATTTAAGGTAAATAAAAGGTATTTGAAAGACCTATAATGAGGTATCACTATTTTATATATATATCTCGATTTTATAAAATAAATTAAAGGAACTAAAGTGACAGCAACCTGGATTATTTCTTTTTTGATTTTTATTATAACAATATCAATATCAATCAAAATAAAATATCCTATAAGGTATGGTATTGATCCCAATGCTGCCTAGGCAGCCGACACTCTAGTAAAGTTCTCCAATTAATCAGATGTGGTTCTAATTGGCGACGAGTGAAAGTAAGATAAAACAAATATACAACCACGGGATACATTTTAGAAGTTACATGTACCAAATGAATTGGACATATGCAAAGCTCGGTTTCTGTTATCACAAAATGTGTTTCTTGATTCTTAATTAATTTTTGACAAATCGTTATGGAAATCATAATAATTTATCATGAATTTTTTTAATTTTCAATCAATTTATAAACAGTACAGGTCGCTCCAAAACAGAAAAAATGCCTAGATTCACTATGCAAATATTTACGACACACGATTTATGGTACCAATCTTTGAAACTTGCTCATAATCATAGTTTTTAGAAACCTAAAATTTTCAGTGCCATAATTTCTTCAATATTTCTCTAGTATGCAGTACTAAATATTTTTAAAATAGTTCAAACTTATTGTTTATTATAATTATAGAAAAAATGTTTTAAAGGTGATGGTATAACTCTGTAAAATGATGTTTAGCCCCCCGTTGATTTCTCTAATATCTCTGAAAGTTTCTAAGAAACTCAATTGGAGTTACGAGATACGATTTCAAATTCGATTCAAGTTAATTGATCCTATTCCTAACAGGAATTCAGATAAAGTGTCCTAAGAAAATAGTTTCCACGATACAACTTTATTTTGAATCTTATTATATTGATCTCTCAGAGATCCTTGTTCCGAATTTATTGTAATAGGCCAGTGTTGTTTCTTGTAAGATAATTTTGACAATCAAATGTACACTACTGACTTTTTTTTCACCGATATGAAATGTAGTGGTTTTTATTATTTCCCTGAAATCGAAAGACATAATATGTCTATTTTTAGCCGCATAATCTAATTAAGATATTTTTTATGTCAGTCGCGTACTTTTTTTTATCTATATTTTATTATTATTTTCTTTAACTTTGACGCCCTGCATCTTGAAAACCAGCCTTTTGAGCACAAATATTCATATGAACTTTATTAGTTGAAATATGATTTCTAAACTTATACCTTCTTCAGCAGACCTTCAAAAAGCCACTCCAACTTTTTCCACCAAAGAGTTGATTACGGATCGGATTTCAATAATAATGATTACATTGCGCTTATTTATTTAATAATTCTTCAGAGTTTCGCAAATATATATCCTAACCACCACCACGAACCTCTTAGATAACCTAAATAGATAAGATTCATAATTTTTGTCAATTGATTTGAAACTTTATAACTCAATTATGAAAAATTAAAATGCTGAAGTCTAAACTGGATAAGCTGGAATGTATCATTTTCGCTATTGGACTCAGTGCAACATTACGATATGATACATTTGGGTCATAAGCCTTGCTACTTTCTAGTAACAGATAGCGTTATCTTATTCAGATTTATTAGATCACCGATACCTCATACATGTTACATGTATCAATTTCATATCCAAACAATATTAAATAATCTGTCACCTGAGCTGTTTCCTTTAATATAAATGGTTATTACGAGAAACTGTAGTTGTCATACATGAGATCTCATATTTCGTCTAAAAGTATTAAATTGTCCATTACAGCGATTGCTTACGGGAAATTATACGGTCTGATAACTTCAGGCCAGTTTGCTTTAAATATTATTCAATTAACCATGAGTGGCGGCGAAGAACAAGAACCTTATCAAATACATCAATAAATAAATTACAATTTAAAAAAAAAACTGGGCTTCCATAGAATACCAAACTAAGAAATCAAAAATAATTTTTAATCATCATTATTTTGTTCAACAGCGAATGAAAGACCGCACTAACTCAATATAATTAAATAGTTTTCAATAAGTTTAGAAAAGCATTCAAGAATTTATTTTTGTTAATCACTTTATTTCTATTTTGAACTTATTAAAACTTATTTGATTATATTGGATTCGTAAACTTTATAAGGCTGTTACCAACAAAATATTAATGTTCAAATATTATTTTTAATTGTTTTGTTTGACTTGCTATTAAAGCGTTTTTTTTCATTTTTTTCAACATATCATTTATTTTTTATTCTTTGGGCGTATGTAACAAGTTTCTTAAATTTCTGAATTATAAAAATCAAGACTTTTTTATGATGTATCCTAAATATAATAATTTGAATAGTACTAAATCTAATTCAGGGAATTCTAAATTTTATGAAAGTTTTGCAACATCTTTGTGTATTTTTCAAATTTCTGACACATTTAGGATCTAGTTAAATCATTTGACTGGTTCTCTTTAGGCTAAATAGCAAAAATAGTCGCTTCTTCGTAGTGAATTCACGAATTATATAATTCTTCATATAGAAAAAGCAATTAAGCAAAACTCATTATTTTTATATTATTATTCATATTGGAGGAATTAAAATTATAAAACTTGCATTATTTCTTAGTGACCCCACATTGGAAATTGTCTAAATATAACACACTTCATATGAATAGTTTTCTAGATAATTGTGAAAAGGTTTTCCTTTCATAAAGTGTCTGATGTCGACTATTGAATTAAAGCCTACTTTCACAATAATTCCTGAATGCTGATATTATCATATCATCATAATACAATGTAAAGTGAACATTTATCCATTATGATCTATTTTTCATTGCTTATACATAATTGTTCTGCAATATTACGCGACGACAAAAATACAACACAACTTGCATAATGTTGAAGTTGAGTCAATGATGTGTGAAACAGTGAATAAATTCAGAAAAGTAAATAATAATATTTACGTATTTTTAATTTCGCTGAACACTGTAATAGCTGAAAAAGTTACAACAAATTCCTGTTGAAAGAACCAATTTCTCTTTAACAACATTTCGTTCCCTCTGTGGGGACGCCCATTGGCAACTCACGAAGTCAAAGGTCCTGACACCTGGACCCTTCGTAAGAACAAGGGATGTCGCTGTAATTCAGTTCGCCCTTGTTGACAGATGTCGTAAGGGAGATCTGTTGCCGCTTCAAGGCAGTTCAGGGTGTTAGGACCATTGACTTCGAAAGTTGTCAATGGGCGTCACCATAGAGGGCGACTCTTGGAGATGAGTTGATGTTGCTATCACACCCTTGACTGGGTTACGTATATACCAACCGATTGCTCTCTACAGTTAGCCCACCAGGCTATACTGACCAATCTAGTCTAAAGACGAAACATGCATGTCTATTGCAGGTCTGATGCATAGTGGAGAGCATTCAGTTAAATTTTTCATCAACTGATATTTTTCTCACTCCGGGTTTGATAACTAATCAGATGCCAAAAGATATCAGGATATTGTTATCAGCAATATGGTTTTGAAAGAAAGAAAAGCATTTATTACCCAACAGTAATACAACCATTCACAGCCCAATCTGATGTAGCGTAACATCGCTCAATAAACATAAGAGTGATTATATGAATATTGTGAATACAAAGCTATCTACAACGTAACACAATGGAAAAAAATGGAGAAGATAATAAAGCAAATGACTACTATTTATTGAAACTTCACCACATGAAGGTGTCTGTGTATATAATCGGATTATTTCAATAAATTTAGATAATGAAAAGCGAACCAAATAAGGAAATGTTGAGAAACTAGGTGAAAAATAAATAAAAGATGCAAATAAAAAGTTATGTAATTACCACACAGTTTCACAAGTATTTATGAAGGAGAATTTCAGCAAGTAAGAGCATCTACAATCTACATCAAAGATGCAATGCTTACATGTTTCCAAAGTATCGTAAGGCAACTTTCAATACTTCTTCTAAACTGTCACTACCAATATTCCATATTTTATTAGAGTTTGCAATTCCGAAGTGAGCTAAATGATTTTGTGATTTTGAAAATTAAAAGAGCGATGCACTTGTTCACAGGTTGTTGGAATCTGCTTAGGTTTGATAACCCTTTGCCAGAGCCAAGGATACAACCAAGATCAAGATAGGTATAACTACAATACGCCGCCACCTCCCCAGATTTTATCGCATAAGCAGGCGCTGAACCACGATGGAAATTTCAAGTATTTGTTTACGTCAGAAAACGGTCTAGCACAAGTAAGTGAATGAATTAAACATTGTAGAAATGCTGATTTGCAATAATGAATTAGGAACACTTCTATTTCTTTTAACAATTTTCTTGATATTTGTACTCTACCGACTCTATATTGTTCTAGAATTTTTAATTGTCTTCAGTAGATGACAACTTGAATTAGTTCCATTAGGGCAATCATCATAAAGATACGTAATTGGAGGTCACGCTATAAAAAATATTTCAAGCAAATCTGAAAGTCAACTGAATAGTATGCACCTTCTCTTTGTGATGCTTTGATATTTGTGAGATATATGAATTATTTCACGAATCAAACATATCAAGGTTCTAAATTTTCATAAATAGAGAAACTGTAGGTATTTTCTTATTCTTTTAAATGTATAGATTTTTTATTCAAAATGTGTGGTCTAAATATATATTTCTGTTATGACTATTTCTATTACTATCACTTTTGTCTAGTTATGTGTATAATTTGTATTCACAACGTTTCGATTGATATACCTTCTCTCATCTCGACTCCTTCTTGCAGCCATACAGAGATAAATATATCGATGGACGACAGCACTAAATACGATCCTCCTTAATGTTTTATTGTGGTGCACTCATATGTTCACTGCATCTTGCTGTGACGACAGCCCCAAAATCAATCTTTCCGAGTGTTTGTTGGTCAATGTACTTTTATGTTCATTGCATCTCATGGTCAATCCTTCATGTTATTCCTTTATTTAATTTGAAAAATATTGACTTGCAGAGTGGAAAAAATCTCGTCAGACGACAATGCTAAACTCGAACCTCCTGAAAGTTGTTTCTGAATGCACTGTATCTTGTCGCCCATACTTCACGTTATTCCCTAATTTAATCTAGGATACCCTGACTTACAGGGTGAAAACATCGCTCCAAAGGGCAGGCCTAAACACGATCCTCCTCAATATATATTTGTGAATGCACCTATATATTCACTATATCTTGTTGCAGGGTGAAAGCATCGCTCCGGACGGCAGTAGAAATGGCGGTTACAGCTATGTAGACCCGACAGGGCGCAAGATCAGCGTCAAATATACGGCAGGCAAGGAGGGCTTCCGGATCCTAGAAGCTGACCACCTGCCCAAGGCGCCCCAGCCCATCGCACCGTTGCCCGCACCTATCGCAGCGCCCTCTGCACCCCAGTACTCGAACTACGGAGGTGGACAACAAGATGATGGATCGTACAAACCACATCTGTACGAGAGCAGACAACAGGTGGGTGGTGATGAACGTTACCTTTAATAGACTGTTGGTCTATTTGGCATTGGTCCTTTAGGATAGTCCATATGAGTTATTTTCTCGCCGTTCTGTATACTCTGTTGAGTTACCCAGAAACCAGACAAATTCAATGAAATAAAGCGAAAAAAATGATAAAAGGGAAAGTATATAGAGGAGGAAGTATGTCGATTGGAAAGGGTGCAGCAAGGATTTATTAATTGAGATTATAGTAATTCAAATATTTCTGGTTCTGGTTCATCATGACTATTATGTAACGTAACCAAAATCGCGTCAAATAATGTAATTGCAAATGGTTCATGAAATGTTTTCAAACCCCAACAACTGAACATGAACACATAAAATGTAATAAGAATAGACTCGTAGCTAAAGTAGTGCTTAAATTCGGATAAATTTAGTCTCAAATTCTTATTTAAATAATTACTTTTATGATTCAGGTATTCAAAAAATCCATTTTCCTTTCGCCTACGTCCTAGAAAGAAGTTTTGTCCCATATGGAATTGTTCGCCCGCATTTAAACAAAATGTTCAACATTAGCATTCTGATCCATTAAGAGTCGTGCCTGCGTAGCTCAGTTGGTAGACCGTCTGTCCGCTAATAAGGTTATTTCGATGTGTGTGAATGAATGAATTCATATATCCTGTATACATTTGGAATCGTTTAAGTTCAACCTGTATGGATCTTGTCCCTCTTCTCTTAACTCGATCTAATCGCTGATCTTCTGAACGCTTACACTATTACTAACAAATACACTTATTTTCCATGAACTAACCGTAACATAACTAACTATATTGTTCTCCAGCAACCCACTAAAGTTCACTATACACAAGCAGCTGCCCCAAGGCAAAATGACGAAGGGGCGTATAGGCCACAAACGTACCAAAGAGAAGCGAGTAGGCCACAGGTAACTATCTTAAAGGTTTTGTGGTACAGGATCCTTTGGCGCCGCAGCTACAAACGTTACACAGTTTTACCACTCGCCAAACCACGTGATTCTCTAACTAGCATCTTCAGGGGAAAATTAATACTGCACTTAGTTGTAATCTTCTCCTGAAGATGCTAACATAGTTACCGAAACAAGTGTCTGGTTTAATAAAAGTGATTTGGTTTGGCGAGTGGAAAAACTGTGTAGTGTTTGTATCTCTTGAAGGTTCTCAAGCATTTGAACCTACTAAACCCCAATCAATCTAAGCTTCAGGCTAGATACTCCGTAGCTGCTTTAGAGCTCCTTGCTGTAGATGTAGCTGCTTCGTAGTTGAAATGCGTCATTCCCAAGCGAAAGCTTCTTTGGGACAGTAGATATTCAATTCAGCTTTTCTATCTAGGGTTCTAGGGTGATTAAATTTTAGGGAAAACTAATCGAATGAATCGACATCCGCCACCTAAAGACACGGTGAGAAAATGCCAGAAAAACAGTTGGTTCGGACGGGACTCGATCACAAGTCTCCAGCTTTCGCTGCTGACGCCATAGCGCTACTTTTTACCTCGTAATAAAACATTACACAGCGGAGATACACATGTTCGCTGTAATGACCAAAGGATTACTGGTTACGAGCTGTGTTCAGTAGATCGCTTGCGCGGTTCGAGTGTGAGTGATGCAGCAAGATGGATAGTTTAAACGTACTTTGCAAGACAACTTAGATCGTCTTCAGCGTCTGCATAGAATGCTGGGAACACAGGTTCAAGTCCCGTCCTTACAAACAAGACTTCTGGATTTTGGAATGGAATGAGAAATTTCAAGGTGTATTACTTATATTCAGTTTCTGATTAATATATATCAATCCTGGTCGATTCCATTTCTGGATAGGTGAGTATATCATACAGGAATACAGATCCTTTGTAGATTTTGGTGAAATGTGATAAAATGCTATTTTCAGTAGTTTAGCTATTAGTGGGGGGCTGGTAAAAATATGTTTCTTGTGACAGCAGAAGCAATTTTGCAGTATATCAACTATGTATACGTGACAATTTTTCAATGTATTGAAAAATGAAATTAATAAAATATGGCAAAATTACACATGTCAACCAGCAAAAGGGCGTATGGATGACATTAACTGATATACTCATATTGAAATGAGTACAAACAAATTTTGTTTGCAATCAAACAATTTAAAACTCTGAAACTTTTCTTATGGTTAGATGAAAAACACAATTTAGTAGTGAAAAAAATCAAAAAAATGTTATTGCGGATGGGACTTGAACCCATGTCTCTGGCATTCCGCGCATTTTTGATAGGTTGAAGCTCAGAGAGATGAATGGCGTGAATACCTTATGAGACGTCTCCAAAATAACTCAAAAGTATTACTGGTTAATGAGCTGCTTCTGCCCTATCTTCCACAAGTATCCGCGAAAATAGTACAATTAAAACCACATATGGCCAATATAAAAACCTTACTTACGTTTCGACTGCCACGACAGCCTTCATCAATGGCAGCAGAATTGTTAGCAAAGCTCGTTCACTAGTATATTATAAAATTTGGCCGAAGACCTTTTGGGGCAAAATGTTATCTAATCTCCATCATTCTGCAGCAATCAAATTAGAGGAATGTTGTATGGATAACCTCTCGCAAAGGACAGTCTATTGCGCTCCAGAATGGTTGCCAGAGGATAAATGGCTCTTCACATTGATCTTGAAACAATTCAGATTGTAACCATCGAGGAACAAGCTTCCCGGAAGCCCATTCGAAAACGCTGAGGTTCTTCAAAAGCATGACTTTTGGGATGGGCTCGTACGATGTGTTGGAAGTGCGGCTTGGTTCCTATGGCACACATTCTGATGACTTGGCGATATTATGCGAGTCACTTCTGTCAAATATTTACATGGTTGAGCATATAGAACACTTTTCATCGATGCTCCAAACGCTATGCCACATATGAGTAACGTAGACCAGAAGATCTCCAGGGTATCTCAGCTTGCGGAAGCCGTACTACAGCTGCAGGTCAATGACAGTTCATAACTTTCGACATGATACAGAACAGAGCAGAGTCACGGATCTATAGTTGCCGGGTACGCTTTTTCTGCCCTTCGTAGGGAGGGGTTGCATGCCACCGATTTGCCATCCAGTAGGATATTCTAAAGAGTTTTCAAAGAGCTGACATAAGCCTGAGGCGCAACGCTAAAGGACAATTGCCGGTATTTACTCTGGACCAATTGCGTTTCTAATATTGAACTTTTCAAGAATCCATTATATAGTATAGCGATGCTGGAACCTTACTTCAGGCATTTTTCAATAATTATGTATCATTAATCAAGCATATTTATCCCAGCAGCTGATCGCTCCTCCACCCCCAAGGATAGCGGCTCCCCCACCAAGGCCGATCTACCCCCAGATTGGACTGTCTCAATCGGCAAGTAACACCATAGAGGAGAAAGATTACCACGACGAACCTGGAAAGCCACACAGTTTCGGAAATGGATACATTTTCGAATTTGCCGGTTAGGTAGTCATATTTAGAGTGTACATCCTTTACTGTTGTAATTTGAATCGAATTGAATTTTATTTAAATATGTTTTATGTATCTGGCCAATATTTGAGCCTGCATGGGGTCTGTGTGTTTTTGTACGATTGTTTTCGCAAATAATAAAGAATTATTGTTTATAATTTGACTTGTTTTAATATGTGCTTGCTGAGCGAAAAGTAGTGGTACCAGACACTTGCAACCGGATTTTTAGATTCAAATGCCTGTTCCGAGAATAGTTATGTTGTAAAGGAAACGAAAACAAAAAAGCGGTATTGTACCCAATCCTAACAAATTCTTTTATATAGTCCGTATCCGTATCCGCATCCGTATCCGCACCCGCATCCGCACCCGCATCCGCATCCGCATCCGCATCCGCATCCGCATCCGCATCCGCATCCGCATCCGCATCCGCATCCGCATCCGCATCCGCATCCGCATCCGCATCCGCATCCGCATCCGTATCCGCATCCGCATCCGTATCCGTATCCGTATCCGTATCCGCATCCGTATCCGTATAGTAGATTTCGGAACATGCACTTGATTTTTTATAGACAGCCTCATGGAGAGGCGGAAACCCTACAACCCTTCATAGCCCTGTGTTCTACCCTGTTCGTTCTCACCCCTCTGTAGGGAGATATGTATATGAACGCACATAATTATAATATGTATAAATTGGTTGTAAAGTCTACCTGTCTTAAGAATTTTGCTAGGAAAAATAATGAGCTCATTTTGTTCAATGAGTTCTAGTTAAATTTAAAAAACTGTATTACATCTCTCCTCAAATCTCTCCAAAATCTGTTATGATCGAGATACCCAAAAAGCGATAGACAGACCTATGGAGAAGAATAAAAAAGAAAATTATAAGACAGATAAAAGGTTGTGTAATCAACACACAGTTTCACAAATAAAACTCTTTTTCTTCCAGTGACGTGTTTCGATTTATATTTAAATCGTCGTCGAACTGCCAGATTTGACTGCTAAGAAGGCTACCCAAACTACTTGCCTAAATAACTAGATAGTATCAAGGATACAAAACTAGAGCTCTCCAATGTAACATACTATTTATCCTGCCTAGCTATTTTTGTATTAAATTATTTTCTTTCTTGTGTCTGTCTTAGGGGAAATATTTTTTGGCGGCTGCATTTACGCTATTGTTAAAGGAAACCCCTACAAAACATTAACCATCGCCGTCAAAATATCCTTAAGATATTTCATGTAATAAACTATTTTATTTCCTAAGATATTTTATGTTTTAAGATATTTCATTCCTTAAGCTATTTCATTCTTCTTAATACATTCTATAACTCGAGATATTTCAGAAGTAATTTAACCTAGAACACTAATAGATGGAAAATTATAGTAACTGTATCGATAAGAATTGCGTTTAAAAGATCAGTCTGTTCATTTACTACAATGAAGTCAGGGTTTCGCAGATATTTTTGAATCTCTAATGTTTGCATGAAGTTTAAATCATTCATTTTATTACTTACAAGTTAAACTCATTCTATTTTCGTTGCTAACTTTATTAGTATCTAGTGTTCGGCGGAATTTGATCTTTCTGGATGGTGGTTTTTGAAAGCACTTCTTTGTACCTTGTAAATGTTCTAGCAGTTTGACCTGTATAAACCTATACTTATATTCACAGATTTTGAAACTGTTCATCTTTTGGAATTGAAATCGCAAGGTATTGAAAATATTGAGAAACTTGGTCTTTTACAAATTCTAATAATTCATACACAAATTGAGTTGCAAAATTATTTTCCATGATTTCCAATATTTTCGAAACTTACACCAAGTCAATCAGCCGTTTTAAATTGCAAAACCCAATCCTAAATTTTTATGAGTTAGGGAACACGTTCATATTTATTTGTGATCCTTATGTAGTTATGTGTGGTAAACTATAATAATTGTAGTCGCTAGAACAGAAATTGAACAAATTGAAGAGAAAAATTTGAAGACACCCTGAAACGCCGTACAACTTGTAAAAAATAAACTTACTTGGAACATTCCAAAAGCTACTAAGTTAATAAATTGACATCTATCAAAAAAAATCCATTCTGCTAAATATATAAAAACAGCCATCAATGCCTAAGTACGGAGGATTACCAAAATCGGTAGTAGGTATATTACACAAGAGTTATTTCCCTATCATCTCCACTTCATCCCACATTTTTAACACCTTCAAATTTACTGTGATGAGCAGTGACCGCGGAATGTCCTAAAAACGAAGTGTGAATGGTTTTAGTTTTTTCAGTGATAACTTCGCTACCACTACACGATTTCAAAGAACAATACTTGTATGACCTCGCCATAGTAAAATCCGAATGCTACTTTCCAAGCTATAGAGGGGGCAAGAATTATCAGACATCCAGAAGACTGAGGAGACAAGAAGACAGATCGACAGAAATGAATAGAATGGTTTTTAATGATCTTGTAACATTAAGAAGACATAATATCACGAATTCAAAATTTTCAATTTCTTCCCCTCGTATTCGCGTCAAAAATGTAATGGATGATTTTTATTTGACCCTATTGTCATCACGTTTCGGACAAGCGTCGTAGTTGTCGGTAATTTATGAAACTAGTTTACTCATAGACACCTTCAAAATTCTATAATACCTAAAGGTGAAGCTTGATTGAGTAATTAGGTATATAGATCTGTTACAACTACTTTGTCTCCAATCTGTCATTTCACATGGGTAATTAATTATACCATGTATAATGATAATTCCTTCACATTTAGACACCAACAGTGGCGAATTTAACAGATGGGCGATGGAGGATTTGCCCACACGTAGAAGCATTAAGGGCCTCATTTCACAAAAGCTGCACTTTATATATTTTTTCCCTCGTCGGCAGCACAAGACAAATTCAAATATTTCTAACTTTTAAAAAAAGCATTCTCAGGGGTTTCCAAGTTTCATTTGGCAATGACTTTTAACATGCCCAAAAATACTAGCGATTTATTCACTCAGTAGTTTCAAGATTCGATACACTATATTATCAGCTTTGATTTTTAATCGTTATATTTGCGGTCCCTCAGTTTCGAAAGTCGAAATTCCAGCATCCAATAATTATAATCAACCGCGCATGCGTGAAAGTCATCACACCTGAATTTAAAATTTTCCATAATTTATGAGCTGTAAAGGTTCAGGACAGTAATAGAATATTGTGTTTCACCCCGGTATCAGAATCTAGGCACAAGTACACTATAACTTATGCAACTAGACATACAAGATCTTCGTATAAGTGGTTGCGTACATACTAAAAAAAATTAATTTTATGTATTTTATTATATTTAATATCCGTCAAACCTATCGAAAAAAAGTTAAAATCAATATAAGTTGAAGTATGTTATGTACTAGAAGGTATAGTAAAGGGCAAAGACATTCCTCTACAGCAGTCGAACTTTATAGTCAGATGAAGCAACCATTGTACAAGCAATTGTAATGTTGGTTGCAGATACGTGACAATGAAGTTTGACTTATTTTTAGGATATAAATCATTATATAATTGACATACAAGGGGATTCTTTTGTTATCTATATCTAAGATATGATTTTTATACAGGCATAGAATTAAAAGGTAATGAAATTAAGAAAGAATACACAGAAAAAAACAACTAGAAGTCATTTCGAAAATCATAGGTACTTCTGATTGCACATTTTTACCTTCCATTTTTATAGTGTAACTCACCATGCAGCTTTAAAACCTTATACTGTAAATGCAAGATAATTTATAGAACCGGAGAACAAAAAAACGCGTACTATGAATATTAAATGCTTTATTATTTGCCTAAAAACATCTTATAGGTTGTATAGATGCTTTCATCATTACAATGGAGATTTGTAAGTGTTTCAGAAAAGAAGTTAGGTACCACAATAAAATGCAGTGAAATATATTGTTACCTAGCTTCTGAAAAAAGATTTTGTGTTACATTTATTCACCTCAATAATAACAAAAAGCTGTCATTGAAATAAATATATTTAATTTCAGGAATTGCTGATGTAGTTGGTTCCAGTAGGTAGACAAGATATGTTGCAGGCTTCTATTTTTCTTTTATAAACACATAATTTTTTATTACAGTAAATAATGATGATGATGAATCCTGCCTATGCTGAAATAAATGTATTTAATTATATTTGACTTAACATAGGATCATAGTTTCTCAATATATTGTTAAATATGTTATCTGGAAATTAACTAATACCTTGTCCTTGACCAATTTGAAAATAATCAAAGGGTTCTACATATTGATATTTTTTTGTTAATTATATTGGACATATGCAATATTAATGTCTTCACTGGTGCTTTTGAAGAAAGATTGAATTCTGGAAGTACAAAATATACCTTTGTGGATTTTACAAAAATGGGAAGATTAAAAAATAATGGTAGAACTATTCAACCTGAGTGCCTACTGAGACAAATTAATAAATCCTATTCCTTGTGGCATGACACAGTCATTATAAAGTACACAAATAATAAGACAAAATGGTATTAGTTGAGCAGCATCAATACCTAATGAAAATTCCTTAGCATAATTGTCTCTAGTCCATTTTTGCCAAATTATAATCACATACTGTTCAGCAGTGAATGATTCACTAGACATAAATTCTGAGTAGACATATTTTGCGATTTATACTAAGCAATCTAAAAATAATCATTCCAACCCAATAAAAATGCCTCCATCCTACAGATATGCTCTAAAATTAGACCTGAAACATTGTCACAAACGTTTTTTCACCTCATTTGATTTTTATTTCCATGAAAGAAAGGCGGGAATCGAAGGCTTTCTGAAAACTTGGCAGTTTGTCAGGTATGCATTCAGTTCCTTGCCATCATATTTCTATGCTGCTATGAAACAAATCACTCAGGGATATGAATTTAGATTTGCTATTTTTAGATAGATTTATTACTACTTGAATAGTCACCATACTTATTACACATTTCATTTCTACTTGCAGCGCATCAGGGATGAAATATCCCAATACCATCACTTCAACTTTTTTATATACATATTTCACTGTTTGCCAAACTCATTAACTTGTTGACCAGGTACCTGCAAAAGAGTTCAATAATAATTCAAAATCTAATATTTTCAGCTGCAATCCTTTTATATTTACTTATAATCACAATTAATGTCAATGACTTCGGTAAACATCCCCTATCATTGTCTTTTTGCTAAATTAATCCTATAGTTTGATATGAAAAGCTGTATTCCAATAGACTATAGTTAATCTTTGTATTTGTTTGGCATGTAGTAGATGAAGGGTAGGCATCATTATACCCTCCCCTTTGAAGCTGAGAAAATAGTCAACATAGCAAGTGAAAAAGGAAGGAGTGATATTTTTAGATCCCATATCAAAACTTCTGTCCCCTAGGCAACATAGAATGGAATTGCAGGATAATCATAAATACCAAATCTATGAAATCAATATAACATCTTTTTATAATACGCATGCATTTTGGTTAACCAATGCAGTCCTTGTTAAAAAAAAAAAAAATTCAACAATTCAAATCAAAGATCAAAGTCTCAGTTCCGACATCAGAAATAAATTCAAGGTGCCTGGAAATGAACTTTTTATAAATAATAATACCAATATTTTGGCAATCAATGGATACCAAAACAACAAACATACAAATATGTAAATATATTATCAGTGTTTTACATCGTCACTCATTGGAATTTGACATCAATTGGACCAGTTCACTTGTTAATACAAAAAAAAATCAAAATCATAGCTAGCAACAAATAATAATATTTAAAGAGTGAATAAAATAAGACCTACTCACATTTTTCAAACCAGCTGATCTGGGTTACCTCTAAGAGAATAAACCATGTGAAAATCAAGCGTATCTGCACTCCAATAATCACATTTCACCTGTGAGAATAATGATGATTGTACAACAAAAACGGTAAATACATTAGGAAACAGCACTTCAACATCAATTGGATTTTGTTGTCATGTTAATCGAGAATGTGAGCTTGGCTTGACTTGTGAGCGATAAACAGCTGAACGCAAGCACCTCCTCCCATTTACCTAGTATTTATAGATCAGGAGTCTTAGATTTGCAAAAACGTAAAATCGTAGAATAATTCAGATGACATCTCTCTTGGATCGCCTATTTGATTTACCGTAAAAGTCAGGATAGCTGCAGAGTTGAGCACTATTATTTTAATAATCAAATATTCTATGTAAATGCGGGAAGATGAAAAATGGCGGACCTACTAGTTCTGTGTTCCACGGTAGCTAAATGGTTTGCCTACACAGATCATTCCAAATTTCAACGCAATATATAATCAAAGTTTACTGAATAAGTAGAATTTAGTTTACTGGCAGGAAAAATCTTCATCTGCTTGCTTCCGTCCTCCGCCTCGCCCGTGTGAGGCCAAGGAGCATAGCTGCCTGGCACCTAACTGACGTATCGCGCGGCCACATGTCTGTCCGTTAGTCGTAAAACGTATGACCGGGAGCGGTTTGATTTACAAATTGCGACAACAAAAATATGAGAGACATGATTCCACTTCTATCTTGTCAAGTTTATACAAAATATAGTTCATGTTGCAACCTGTTCCCTCGAAATACCTTCCGTTGAAGGAGGTGAGACAAAATGTTTCCTCTTGAGTAACATGGACCAGGCAAAATTCCTTGTCCTGAGTCGTGGTTGAAGTTTTTTACTCATTTTTCAGCGATCAATTTTGAATGTTCCAACGAATTTTCGACGTCCAAGAATCTTGTTATAGTACTGTAACTGCAGTCTAGTAAATTAGGCCTAACATGGATCGAATACATTTTTATCTTACTCATGTTTTCAAACTTCCACTAGACCTGCTCCATATATGTGTATCTTCAGTATGTATAATTTTCTACCGAGCTTCAAGTAATCGAAAGTATTATATAAGAAGACCTATTTTATGCGGACCTTAAATAAACAATTTTTTTGGTGTGAATGTCTATTATGAATTATTTGCAGATGTTTCTTCGTTTTATTATTTTTATTATCTCATATTTACATATTTAAGTTTTGATAAAGTTGATACAAGTTATGTTACATAGGTGGCTTAGAACTGCATCTGGTGTAAAAAGGTAGAAATGAACTACGACGTTTATTTTATTTTGCAAAACGAACCACATTTAGTGATCCCTGCTCTAGAACTCAAACAATTGTAGGTCGAAATTCTTCAGTTTTAATATTCAACAGCACGTAACTTAGTGTACTAACTAAAAATATAATACATATATATTCGAATGATTTTTGTATCGATTCCAAAAGACGCTTTGTAATATCCTCTATTGTTTTAATTAGTATATCCATTTAATTTATATTTCGATGTGGAAAAAGTACTGGCGTATCGATACAGGAAGATCAGGGGGGTATACACCTACTTTGCTCTGGGAGGATAAGAGATTTTTATTCGCACGATTTTTTTGGAGACACAAATGTCTGAATCACAAATCTATGACCGGAGGAAAATCTAAAACTCAGACTCCGTTTAAAAACCTTGAAGAGCAAAAATAGCGAACCTTACCAGAGACTTCAAAATAAGTGGTACATAACAGTGCGGAAAATTGTGGGTGAACCCCGTTCCCCTCTTGTGGGGGCGATGGTGCGTGGTGTCAGAAACCAAAATATATTTATATATATAAGTTTTTTAAATCCAAAAAGTTTTGTTTCTCTATTCTCATGAATGCCATGAGTTATAAGTAGAAACAGGTACTAATATTGATCTAATATAGATTTAGAAAATATTATTTTGAGAAAAAATCTCTATCGCTTTGAACTCTATTGTCTAGTTTAAAATTTTATGCATCCTGCTTAGTGCGAAGGAAAAAAATCAACACAACACAAAAAATATGAGAATTCACCTCACACAGTATAAACAATTACGCAACACGAACACAAATGCACACATCGCATTTTAGAATGCCTATCGATATCTGCTGGTTGCGGGGCTTTGAGCAAAAGCTCGGTGACTCATAATCCATGTTATGAATCCGTAAGCCCCACCACAATGATTTTCGTTTTTGATGATACAAGCATATTTCTTATAATGTTTATACAAATGTTAAGAATGAGATCAGCATTCGTGCCTTTATACCACACAAAGAATGAATGTCACAATGGAAAGTACAACTTTATATTAAAAATGCATTCTGGATGATATCCCTCACGCAAAAAGATATTTAATACGTGTTATAGGATGTTGAGTATTTAAAAAAGATAGTTGTGTAAAAAAATCAGTAATTGAATTTAGAAAATATATCAGAATATTGATCAACAGAGGAAGAAAACTGGTGAACGATTACAAGGACAATAAATATAGCTTACATTCATTACCACTATACTAATATATGACATTTCAATGTCTGTGATGATTCCCTCCCTCGGATTCCGGAAACGCTACCATGACGAGATCACTGATTATTGGTTCTGTTCCATTTAGTAGCTTAAGCTAAACTTCTATATTGAATCGCACCTGCTGTGCTTGATAAAGTCGATTTTAATTTTATTATAATTTAACGACAGCAGTATAGTCTTGAAAGAATCTGCACTAGTATCACTATCTACAAATAGTTTTTTTGAGTTAATTTGTGAATTTTTGGTTTATCGTATGTCTGTGTCAATCTCCTTTACAATTTCAATTCTTCTGTATGGACAAAAATATTTTTCGTCTTTGATTTTTCCTACAATATAGGGGCTAAGTAAATCATGGTTAATTAAATTATTGCTTGTCCATTGTTATTTGAAAAAACTGTATTAAATTTAGCTTTTGATGTTCAAATTTTGTGTGGGTCATCTGTGTCACGGAAGTATTTGTCTACAGGAAATCATCTTAATATGACCGTCCTATCATTCCTAAAGCGCCAGTTTGTCCGAACCAAACGTCGGAGTGGTCCGAATTCATACGATTGTATAGCTGTGTATCGTGACGTCACATAATTAGAGTAAATACAAAGTAGATGGTGTGGTGGTGTCAGCGTGTGTTGTTTGTAGTGTGCTCTGTGATTAAATGTGAAATAAAAATGGATAACAATGATGTGCAGGTGATTAAATTAGTTTATAATGCATCTTAATCGATTACAAACATTATCCAGAAAAAATTGGAATTTTAACTGCATTTTTGAACATAATAATTATAATTTTCGGTTTAGACTTTCTATAAATATTAATTAATCGGTTACTATAATTAAATTGGTTCTAGTACGCTTTATCTCCGTGCTTGCAGTCCATATTTTTTATTTTCTGGTCGTTTTATCTGTTCTTTGCATTGTAGGTATGCCATATTTAGATCTTTTATCTTTTTTCAACTTGAGAGGTTTATATTGGGAAATGAAAACTTCAAATATGAATCTTATGCAACGCAATAGGTTTTTTTGTTGTAATAGAACGATAATAAGGATCTGATACGTGCAAATCTATTTTCCATGCATGACTCAATGCACATTTAATTCTCATTTGAATCTTTTGTTTTGTGGTTTTGATTTATACCCAATTCAATTGATTCAATGTGTAATTTCCGGTTATTCCTTGTCTTTCGGAATCGATTAACGTTGGGTCTTTTGTTATTGAGATGTAGGTACCTATACACAGTAGGCATAGTTGGCTGTGGGAATCAATTAAAAAGGTTTATGAACGTATTCTTCTAATTGTTCCAGCTGGTTGGAGGTCCCTGCGGTCAACATGGGCCTTACACCTTCTACAAAGCCTTCAAATACACGAAAAACGGTGTGAAAAGAATAGTTACGTTGAGTGAATTCTTTTTCGTGAAAATGTGGCGGGATTCGGACTTATTGTGTATCGGTGAACTGCAATTATTATGGACTGACAAAAACAGTGAACAAATGCTGGCCAGTCTTAGGTTATACTTCCTGCCAGAAAACACCCCTGAGGGAAGGACAGATCACGGCGAGGTAAGCGAATTCCAAATTGGCGTCGTTTTCCGAAATAAATAAAACCCGTTGTCGTTTAATTATAAATCGGTTTTTCTTTTGACTATTTTTAATGTAAATGAAGGCTTGGTAGTGGAAAGTAATTCGTACCACTATGTATAGGAAGCGTACAGTGGTTAGAATTTTGTCTGCTCTTTGTAGTACAGGCCAGTTAGATAAAATACGGCCATACTCTAAATGGCGTCTCTTAATCAGATGACAGTAATGAAAATTCTCCTTCATAAATAATTAACCGTGATTCGTTTCCTATTAATGTTACTCACTTATGTATATTGTAGATGCTCTTATCGTGGTGAAACTCTTCCATCATGCAGATAAATAGAAATAAAGTTTTATTTGTAAAACTAGCATATCATAAAAAGAAGAATATTATGCACATCAGTAAATTTATAATGGAATATAGTGTTTCTGATTCTAATTCCGAGTTCTGGAAAATTAACACGAAATATAAATATGTATATTTCTTCGTCAAAAAGGAGGTTGGGCAGTTTATTGTTCAGAAGTCCTTTTCATGAAAACGCACCACTTGACGTTAATACCCTAATGTTAATTTTACAATGTTTTCAATTTCTCAAAACTCGGCTTAAACAAATTGCGATATCTTCACGAGAGTGTACCTTTCTATTAGAGCAAATAAAGGATTGTGAGACCAAAGCAGCTTCACTAGTCTTATTCCCATTTTCATCGACCGCGAACCACGATTGTGATAACTAATGCATTATCAGTATGTGTACATCTTCCTTAAACTATCACACCGTATTTAGAGTCCTTAGTAACTAATATAACCGTATTATATTTTCCGATGCATACTCAGTTTGCCGCTTCTTCGGCATGGTGGTCCGACGTACCTCCAGTATAGCTACACTTGAGCCGGTTTACAGAGATTATCCCACTCTAGTTTGTCTTTCTCTCTCTCACTCTATATAGGATATTATTTCTATATATCCAAAAGCTATTGTAATTTAAAAAGGAGGCTCATTTATAACATATCAGGATCGCCAAATAACATTTCCCAAACTCGTTCGTTGAGTTGGGAAATCGTATCCACTGTTTGTTGTTTAATTATCTGTGTGTGTATTCGTTTTATCGGTATTTTGGTGCATAGACGTAGGCAGAGCTCGATGAAGTGTCTTAGGGGCAAATTGTTGGAATATTTAAATTGTCCGATACACTAGGAATCAATTCTTTTTTGAGTTTAGTTACTTCGAAACTGTAGATCCGGGCAAGAGAATAAGTAGCAATCAATTTAGAAAATGCCAGTTGTCTTAGAGGCTCAATGAAAAAATAAAACTATATGCAACAAAATGGAAAACAACTAACATTCAATGAAATGAAATGGATTCATATAGGTTGACGTAATATCCAATGCATTTGTTGTGGAACAAATGCTCGCATTTCATTTTGGATTATTAGAAACACTACTGATTCAATAAGCAGCAAAACATATCAGAATTTGGACTAAACAGTAATATTTAAAAATATTTGAAAAAATTCAAATCGAAACTTTTCCTGTGGCCATTACATTACCAAAATTTAATTTTTCATACTTTGTGCTTTCATAAAGGCTGTTGACGCGAACGTTAGTTAAGCTATTTCATCTGCTGTTTTGGTCAATCTATGTGGCTTTGATGGCCTCGCCTTATGCCTGGGAATTGAAATGTTACAGGTTACACCCTTCCCCATAAAAAAATAACATGAAGCTAGCATGGCATGGGAATGTTAATGCCCTCCTAATGGCATCAACGCCAATAGATCGATTTTCTTTATCAGAATGAATAAATTACTATTAATTATTTAATTGATCAGCATGCCACTTGCTAAGGCTAATGCAGCTGCTTCACAATGTACTTATCATCACCCACTTTCTTTCTTCTGAAACGCGCTGCATTATGAAAAGTGGAGTCAAGTAGATCGACTCAGTACTTTCCATGATATATTTCACTTGGAAATGTCATTTGCCTGTATAATGAAATGAGAATTGTATGTGGTTTTTACAAATAGCGAAGTTTGTGGTCGAGAGGGATACATTTTTGTTAATATTTTGAATTGTACCTATGTAAATAATATCCAAAAACTATAATCTTTTATAATCTCAAAAACTCCCAAAATTTCCGATTCTTCAAAAGCTCCCATAATTTCCAATATTTTCAATACTAACTAACTCAAAAATACAGAGTCAACATACTTACGTCATTTTTCATGAAGCTATTCAATGAAATTGCAGTAATTCATACTGAAAGTCGCTAAAACAGAAAAGGAACCAGTAATTCGAAATTATTCGCGATGACCTTTCCCGCCTTTCTGTGATAAAATCAGTGCTACTCGGCAAACCATTTGAGATTGTTAATCTGCAATGTGAGAATATAAGTGCTTTAGATGACGATGCATACTGGTATTTTATATAGTTTTTAAGACGATGTATTACTATTACAAATCATATTTTAATTGTGGACCTTCCGCCTTTAATCTCAAATTCTAACCTACCAGACATAATTATATCACCTCTTGTGGACCCTTTCAGAATTGTACCCCGTGATACATCAACCTCATTGTAACCAGTATTCGCCTAAAATGTAATCTCTCCATCTTCCTTGCTATAATGATCATGTGATTTTTTTCCGACGCCACTGTTAGAGCGCCTGTATCTATTCCAACTTTATCGCTATTTAAAATATAAACTACGTAAAATTTAAAGAATTAGTAACCTGTACGTTGCTCCTATTTCGAAAGATAACCTCTCTTTGTTTAGGTGTTTCTTACCGGTTGAATATTTTATGCAATAGTTTACCGTTATGAAGATTATCGCCTAACTATTACTATTTATGACGTCTACATTCGTAATGCTGTATCGACTTCCATGTTCTCAGGACGAGAAAGTTTGAACACATTATATTGTCTCAATCATTCAAAACCAATTTGAAATGTTTTCTAATTTTTGTTGTAGTATATTCATTTATATATTCTCTTTTTGAATGTAGCTAACATTGTTTAGGAAAATCTAAATTTTGGAACATGCTGGTATATGTTCAAGTAGAAACAAATCAAAAAAATATGTCGCAGAAGTAGCAATAATTCATTTGGCTGCTTATAAGTGATCTTTGTAATTCAATTTAAAACCTGTTTGATGTATTTGAGAATATTTAGACCTCCTAATATTTTTGACTACACTTTAAAATTTGACAAAATTACAAAAATGAAGTTTTACAGTTATTTGAAATTTGTAGACAATGTAGATGGTTCGTTACTCGGTTCATTGAAGTTGCCTCAGATTTCCATTGTCTTGAATCTGACAGCAAGGACATCTACCATGTACCTTGTTATCGCAGCGATATGTACATCGAAGAGACAAAATCACTTCTGCAGGTGAGACTAAAACAACGTCGAAATAACAGGCACAGCGAGTTGAAACTAAAAAAAGTAAAGAATCTGAAATAGCGAATCATGCATTGAACACCCCAGAATAGCTTGGAACGAGAGTAGAGCCGCACTGGTATCGCCGAATCCGAATGTTCAAGCAAATCTAGCAACAATGTGTATAGCAGATCCAGCGAGGAAATCAAATGTATGTGGTGGTCAATAATAAATAACATCCAGATGCATTCCAACAGCAAAGATTCAGCCGCGTATACACATCAGTCTAGTAGTGTGAGTCATCACCACCGACCGCACTAGCGAGACAAGACTCCATTCGATGGCATAAACAGAATATGTTTCTAACTGCTCTATGGGCTCAACACATATCTCTTCCAAGATCAAAACTCTTGATATAAAACTAATAGGGGTGGGACTGCTTGCTATTTATTATTCCACTACTGAAGCATTTACGTTTAGTCGAAGTCCTCAAAATTCATATTGTCATGAGAACAATTTTTTAATAACCTTTTGGCATGATTTTGTGGAGATTTACTGCAGAAATGTTGGCAAAGAGCCTACTCAAATAACTGTAACAGTGGCAGAGTTTTCAGAGAAGCGCCCGATAGCCATCAAATAGTATTGGAATTGATCTGTATTATTTTAATAGCCTTTGAAAAGCATATGCTTTTATCTGTCGTTTTTCAGTCTAGATGCAGAATATCAAAATAATGAATTCATCGTGTCTTATTGAGAAAAAAAACGGAGGTAACAGATTTAACTTGATTTTTTAAGAAGCTAAAACGCAATTTTATAATCATTCATGATGCTTATCAACATTCTTATGTGATGAAACAAATTAGCCCCGATGACAGAATGACGATCACTATTCTGTTTAGTGCGCCCTAGATGTCGAAGCTGGCCGTGCAACGACGATGCGTGGCGAAGTGATCTGCGTCATTATTATTTTATTTACGACTCAAAATAAGATCCTTCAGCATTGTACAAATGCAGCGATTATGTATGTACCATATTCGTGAATCAGATGTTCCTTACGTAAAATTCTGAGACTACGGTTGTTTAAAGCATAATATCTCATTCAAGTATGGATAATTACTGAGGTCTACGGTTTATAGATGATGGGTGGTCTTTTACAAACGCTAAAAAAATAATTTTCTCGAATTCATAATTATATCCCGATTGCATTTCTCGCCACTAGCGAATAAAAAATACGACACGCAAAAAACAAGCATTATGAAGAGGCAGCATTCACAAACCGATTGGTGTGAGAGAGATAGTTTGCATCAATAACAGGAATTAATTTATTGTTGCTATTTATTACACCAATCATTACTTTTTTGCGTGTCCAATTTTTAAGTTTTGTTACCTGTTGACTTGTATACAACACCTATAAATTTTTGATATCCAGGAAGAAATGCGATCATTCCGTCGTATTATCGTTGATAAAATTACACTTATCTTAATACACGCATTACTACGTGTTTGTTTGACATTTTCCTCAATTTTTGATCTTTGCTCATTCACTAAATTTACAATAATACAATTATCGAGGTAATAAACAATATCATACAGCCTATATCTGCGTATAAAACGAATCGTTATTCCAGTTATATAAACTAACGAATTATTGTAATGTTGGACAGCGATGGGGTCATCGAAAACTCTGATCTACGAGAAAATATGATAAAGGCGATAGTCAATTGTTCGCCTGCTTGATCGTAGGTTGTTGTCGCTTGTCGAAACAAGTGAAAGTGCTATCAAAATTTACACGCTGGTTTTCGTTCACCGACTTTCGTGTCTTGCTGTTAGAACGAGGCCGATCAGATCAACGAGAGTCAGTACGCTGCAGATGCAGATTTTAGTTAATAAGTAGGGTTAACAACTTTAGAATCTTCTGAAACTGGAAGAACTGCCGCAAAGGCGAAATATTCTTTTGGAACATAGTTTAAAGAATCCTATCATAGCACACCAAAAATTCTTCTCGTATGGCTCCCATTGAAACAGGGATTGTTGGTTTAAATATATTACAACTTTTGGGGGGACTGCGGGAGATTTCCTTTTGCATCGCTCCTAGTTTGATAGATGTGATGTTGTTTTATGAGCCTAATTAACGATCCATTTAAACCTGGAATTCTATTTTTGATTCGATTATACTATGCCGTAAGATGCAGGAAAAGAGGAATTCAATAGAACGACAGCTAGACACAATAAGTAGAATGTTAGATTAAATTTGAGAACTCTAATAATTATATTGATGATAGGAGTTAGTTAGCTGATTAACGAGTAACCTGGGTAACCTTTGTAAAAAGTCAATTTTGACACACTGACGATGTTTTAGGGATTACATCGAAACATGCCACGGAACACTGAATTTATGGACCTTGTCTACAAATTGCACAATTTTATCTCGATTAATTTACATGTCGAATTTGAATGGATACGAACAAAAATTAATTTAGAATATACCCCTCAAAAAGGAGCCGTCCTGTGTTATATAGATGCTTAACATACTGATATTGGATAATGGACATATAAAATTCTATGAGGAGGAATGAATAATGTTATTCCAAAATCACTGATTTGCAAGGAATAAAATAGTCCTATTAATTTTATTTACAAACAATTTATTATGGTTGATGAAAATATGTAAAAAACCAAGGTTTTGAATTGTAGCTTCTAACTGCGCAGCGAGTTAGAACCACCCTGTATGTCTAAGACAGTACGCCAATCATTGTTGGTTTGCTCGCTGTTTAATATTCCGTGGTACTGTAGATCCAGGTCGGATAAATGGTGTTTACAGTTAAAAAATTGCTGTAATTGAGTTTAGCTGCACACATACCCAGCATTCGTTGAACTGTTTTTTTTTTAAAATAGATATGTTGGAGTCGAGTTTGTGTATGATTATTTTCACAGCGTTGATTGTTGTTATGCTGTTAAACAGCTCATAACAGTGCGGTGCTACTTCTGCCTCTATTAGGTTTTTAGGGTCGGGGAATTGTATAAAATATGTGCTACTGTTGTACTTTCAAATTGCAAATAAATAGGAATTATTTAACTTCATATCGATAGAATACGCTAAACATTAAATCAGATGTTTTAAATTTTTTTAAATAGTTTTCGAGTATATGGCATCACTGACAATCTTAATTATTTGGATTTCAATAATGAGGCAAATCTTTTTATACATTGAAAGAATAATGAATAATCCTCCTAAAGCTTATCATGTGGTTGTTTTTCTGCTCACCTCACTTGCATGGGTCTCTTATTAAAACCACATGTGACTAATTAAAGAACATTACTAAGATTTAAGCTGCCTCTATAGACTTTGAGTGCATATCAAACCTACTAGGACATTTTACATCTCATCACTTTACCATCTTTGATGTTGATAATTTTTGGTACATCTAATATATTATGATGATAAGCAATATTCATTATAAGGAAACTCTCCCTGGAAATATCTTTCGAATACCTTTCATGTGATTCATCATATTTATTATAACTCTTTAGTAACAGTTTTTTAGACATCTAAAAAAGATGATTTTTCCAAAAATATACTTGGTTTTCATTGATTTAGCAAGACATCTGACAAATTTTAAATCATGTTGAAATAATGAATTTGTATGCACTATTCATATATACATACGTGAGAACTTTAGGAAAATTGTTTGACCTTGATACCGGAACTGAGCTAAAAAAAATTATATATAACAATAAATCCGTTAGAGTAAAAACACATGCGATTGATTAAATAACTTCGTCTGCCTCGACAGCCTTCATCAAAGCACAAAAATAATATGAATAATCATAATGATTATTTTCATAACTTCAAAATTTAATTTTCGTATTTCGACAAAAATCGAGGTAATAAAAGAGGCATTATCTCAAAATCTAAAATTCCCTGCGATTGCAATACTTTCCTCAATTATGACTGGACAATAACACATCCATGATCACAACTGGTCTGGAATCATAGTATGTCTCATGAAATCATTAATAGTTGTAACTAAATGAAATATTGCCTTCAAGATATGGATAAACCCTTTCCGTTACCTAGAATGGTGGACACCCCCGTCGTGCGGAACCGATGCCCCATGCGGTATAATCTATGATAATGGCAGCCCCCTCTGCTAATATTAGAAGGGAGAAGGGTGAGGGAGGTGGAATATTTTTCGAGGTGTCGTCGATGCCTTGCGTGTGACGCTATCTATCGGCTACTGCAAGAGGCGTATACATAACTTTCCGGGTCCCTCTTCTTTGTCCCGGGCAAAGATACCAGTGGCGTGGTTGATTTTATTGTCCGTTTTGAGTATTTCATATATTAATTATTTTGTGCCGTAATTTCGATGTCTTTCAAACGACTCCGTCGTCATGACTGAAAACTATGTCGTGTATAATCATACAAAGAGATATTGTATAACTGACTCTGCCTGTATGGAGGTCACCCTGACTGGTCTCTGATTGATCCCTAAAGCGCAGCGGCTCCATCGAATAGCGTTTTCTCTCGCCGGCGCTGTCCACGGGGATGACTCACGCTACCAGAGTGATGTGTATGCGCAGTTTGAAAACTGCAATTCATCAATATTTTTATTATTTGCCCCATGTCGGTTTGATTTCCATGCTAGGTCTGCTATAAATATTGCGTAGTTAATGAATTATCCATGCGGCTCTCTGTGTATGACCTAATGTCCTTCCAAGCTATGCTATGGTCTTCGGTTCATACATGATCCGCTATTTCAGATTTCTTGGTTTCAGCTCGCTGTGTGTGTTAATTCCCACTTGAAAAGTATCTCCGTTATATATCCTGCCGCACTTAAAAGGTACCTGCTAAATGCAATTTTTATTTTACTGCTGGTATGCTCCTGTGTCCTCCTCTTTCACCAGCCTCCTTAGATGTCCACTTTTTGAGAGGACTCTTTCGATGCGTAGAATCTCATCTTACAGGGGTCCAATTCTTTATCGCAGAGATAATTCCATTCTTCGTAGCTACCAGGTGTAGTGCGGACATTGTCATGTATGCTTCTGCACATTGCGGCCAATCCTGCTTGCCTTTACATCTAGAGAAGTAACCCTGTTCTTACTGTTCTCTTTCTGTGAATTTTTTTCTGCTATTGTTCTAGCCATTTTCAAGACGATGGAAATCCGAAGCAGGTATAAGTAACCAACCGATATGTCATCAACATCTAACCAACATTTTGCTTCTCGATTTATAGGCGCCCTTCTATTCAGAATCGGCTACACCACTGATCACGGTCCCCCTGTTTACTGGTTGTTGTGCCTATGTATTAAAATCAATAGCAAGGAAACAAGGTGAAATGAGCAATGTACAAAAGAAGGAAGTCAGCCAAACCAAGATTAATTTTATGTATTGCCAAGGACGGGTGCGCATTTTATTCCTTTTTGTTCTCGTACAAAAGTAAATATGGAAATAATGTATAGATATCCGCGCGTTGGGTTTTTATCTCGGGAAAGACTAAAAATATGTTGAAATGTAATAAAGTTGTTTTTCTGTCGAGATGTACGACGCGACGGTCGCTTGAACCAGGGTCATATGGGTAATGCATATATTAATTATTATAAAAACGCAGTAGGCCAAGATATAGTTTCAATTAATGAACCGTAAATGGGGTGACGTCACAATTTGAATATAGGCAAACATCATATCGAATGTAATTCCTAAAATTCTTTAAAATGAGTTGCTTTATGAAGATGTGTATGTTATTTCCATCGATATCCATGTTGGCATTTCTGCTGTGAACAGTAATTGGAGAATGGTTGACTTTTGAAAGATGAGATATTCATGAGGCATATTTTGTAAGTAGTTATTCAGTTGGCAAAGTTTTTGCTCTAGACATAATTTTTAATTTGTTCGGTGTAGATAACGCGGTCACAGATCTTTTCTGTCCCAAATAATGGCGCTGTGTCTCTAAATGAGAACAACCCGTGCAGTTTGAAATTCGAAAGAAAATTTATTGAAAGTGCTAAATCACAAAAGAAGCGTGATATTAGATACGTCTTCCACCTCATAATTTCTGTAATCTCTGATTGCCTAATGTATTTTTTTAAAGTACAAGCTTTGTTGTTTTGTATGTTCCCTAAGCTCCTGTTCATTGCCGGGTGTATTGAAAGATATTACATGGCTTTAAGGATGACTGAATACAACATAGCATTATGTACACATAGAAATGGTGCGTTGCGTCTACTGTATTATCAGTTTCGTTAAAACATATTTAATTAAATGAACAGTAACTTTTAAACCTCAAAGCACCCGAATTTTAGCTGTGCTCGCGTAAACGCAAACAGCCAGCATTTAACATCATTTCCATTGTTTGCTCCCCTTACCCTTCACACACTAACCCCTACGGAAGGGTGAACCCAATATCGATCAAAAAATCTTACGCAAATATAAACGTATATTGTGAATAGAGGGCAATATCATCTCGGCCTTCAATGATTCGAGGTTAGCATTACTTTTTTTACTTCCCACTCAAAAAAAGGTAAGTATTGGGGTCGCTTTAATTCTCGAATTCAACATGATACGTTTTTCAGATGTTTGATTACGTCACATTCCATCTAGTTAATGTACCAGAACACGTGCACCAGTGCTACGTAGTTGTAAGAGTATGTTTCTGTGTTCAATATTCATTTCTTTGACAGTTATTCACTTGCAAATTCATAAGACTGAGACTCGCACTTTCCTTTTGCCGGACCGACACTCTACCGATTGAGCTACGTGTAGCAACGTGTGGAATTGAATTGACATTGATTCGTGTTTACAAACAATGCAAGTAACACATACGATTGTGTCGGACTGATTATATTTTGTCTATTGAAGAAATAAGTATGTATAATACCAGATCCAAAATTGTTATTTTTAGTGTGAAGCGCAGGATGTTCACAGCAAATCAACGACCATTGATGGGGAACTGACACCTAGTAATTTGTCGACTGATAGATGACAAATATTCATATATCGACCATAAGTATTTATCTCAAGGCATGAGTGACCACAAAATTAACTAGAGGCTGATACGAGCTTAATTAAGTCCTTGATCTTCCCCATATCTATTTTTTTCCGATTTCTAACTATCGCGGATGTTTTCCTAAACACTCACGCTTGAAAAAATACAGCGTTGGAAGTACTGTAGCAATCTACATGAATTATTTTCACTAGTAGTTTTTAAAAATTGGTTCTCAAAAAATAAAGAATGGAATAAAAATATCATCCCTGATCATCTAAAAGTTTTTTGGAGAAGTTGCATCAATTATACCTTCAAGCGATACTGACGAACGGTTTGATTAGAAGTCTAGAAATATAATATGAAGTGGCCTTTTATTAGGTTGTCACATTTCGTCCAACAATAGTTTCTCCTGCTTCTGTTTCAACAACTGCTTATCATACACAATGATGATGATAATAATAATAGCAATGATTACACAAATGCTATTTGGCCTTAGAAATAGCGTCAAGTGAGTTGAATCTGTATTTCCGTGCAGTGATATCAGTGTAGATATTAAATATTTTTATCGGATCTCAGAACTGTTAATTCAGTCAAATCTTGGCAAACTTCATAAAGATAAAAGATTTATACAGGTTGTTTCAGTGATTCCAATATTTTTTTTGAAGATCTGTAACTCCAAAATCCGATTCAAATATTTATTTCCGAAGTAATATAATTGCGTGGGAAATACAAAGTCAACTTATTTGACGCAATTCTTTTTATTTATCATTGAATACCGTTTTAAAAACCGTCCGAGTAGTACGCCATGAACACATCCAAAAATAAGCGAAGAATATATGTGGGTAGGTGCAATCCGGAAGTAACTTTCGCAGTGAGTATTGATTATTCAGCCAGGGGTGAATATGATATTGCAACCGGTCGAGTTGGCGTTGTCTTGATTTCATTCCCCCTCCCTTTCGCCCTTCTCGTTCCAGTGCAATCACGTGTCGCCGTTTGGCGGCGAGTCATCATTACACTTCATCAGTTGAACCTATCGTATAAATGGTTGATGAAGTAAAGAATTCAAATGGTTTAATTTTTTTTTCAAACATTAGAAATGCGTCATATATTTACTATGTTTATAAGTCGGATATATCGTAAAATTTTAGGTCCATAACTATTGAAAAAATGATCAATTATCTGTCTTGATGGTAATTGTGTGAGTCATCATGAATAACTAACATATACGCAGAAAAGTATACATTATGCAAAAAAAAGTTTGAGAACTCCCCATCCCTCAAACCGCAATTTTACACCAACAAAAAAAACGCTTATATAACAATGACATTAATTTTCTCGTTGATCAATTTATTTTTATATTAAGAAATATTTTTTTACATTTTAGTTCGATTATTTTTTTTGTATTTTTTTTTAAACTAATTCATTTAATGTCCGATACGTATTTTGCTAATTACGTTACTACAAAGGATTTAATCTTCTGATACTAACATAGTAAGGGAAACACGAGTCGGGATTAAAGTAGTTTGGCGAGCGTGGTAAAACTGTTGTATGTTTTTGGACTTCGACACATTGCGTGTAAAACGAGTGTCCATTAAGACGTGGCAACGGTGCTTGAACGCATGACAGCATCCTTCTTTTTATTCGTCGATTAAACCGACCGACGGCAGTTATAAATTATTGCGCAATTATATTTCGCTTTTTACGTGAAAGTTGAATTCGTTTAGACTGATATCCAATTACGGATATGGTTATATGAATGTATGAAATATCAAATATAAATAAGGATGGATACATAGTTTATTTGTGCGTATCCTCAAATATTCATAAATTATGTAGATAATAGATAAAGCATTGGTTATACTGTAATATAATGTACAACAGAATGATGAAAATTATTAATTATTAACTCAAGTGATTCGAATTTGTAGTTACTATTTAACGCAAAAAGTGCTTTTTTCAAAGGCGTTCAGTCATACAGATGACTTTTTGATCCTATAGGATGTATGTATATACAATAAAATCAACAAAATCTGAGTAATTAAAAAGTATTTAGTACAGTGTGGAATCCAGAGAGTTCAGAATTAACATATGTAACGTTATTCTTTTTATTGCACATTGTCCAATAATTATTGATTGTTTTATAACATTTAAAATGAGTAACTTGATGACTCCACACAAATAAAATTATGAAGCCTTGATATATCACTATCTAGCTATCTAGATATCACCAGCACATTAAGCGCGTATGAAAAAATAATGCGTTTTAGGAGCATTCGTTTAATTGTATAGAATACTTCCACATTCAGAAAACATGCTAAATCCTGCCAATTGTGCTGATGACATCTAGCTAATTTTCATGCAAATAACCTCCTCCTTCCTCAAATTAATAAAATATTTCAACCTATTAACACACCTTCGATAATTTTAGGTATATTTATGTGAAAATAACCTTTAAACTGAAATTGTATTAACAGAGCAAGGAAATCATTCCTATTCGTGTTGAACGAAAATAGACTGACATACTTTTCATATTATGAGTACGAACATTTCTGATATCCGTAAAAAACCTCTGGAGCGAATGATTGAAATAACGACACATTTTTGTCGTTGGGAACCGAAAGTGTTATCAACATGTGTTAGCATACGTTACGCAAGCCTTATCAAAAGCTACAGATAATTTTTGATGTAGATGTATCCAAAAATTATTTGTGGCCTTTCACTTAGTATATTTATCTGAATGTATACAGTATGTTGCAAATTATAGTTCTAATATGGGAACCTCGAATCTCTACCATGAGAGATAAAAATAATAATGATATTAATAATAATTATGTATATTTACATAAAACTATAAATGTGTAAATGAACCTGGTAATCGCAAGAGCCATTCGTTTAATTGTACGTGCTTAAATCGAACATTTTATTTATATAAATTATTAAGTGCTATCTACCTTAAGTGTATTAATAATAATAATAATTACATTAGAGTATAGAAGTTGTATCCTTAGGCTTTTGCTAGGATTATACTTGTCATATTAGTCTATAGATAGATAGACAGTCTATATCCTAAATACAAAAATCAATCAAGAAATCCAAATTAAATTGACAATGACTATAGTAATTATGTGTATAGTGGATGTCCCACGATTTTTTCTACCGCAAACTGCAACTGAAATGAAAAATGGCGTTGGTAATAATAATACTCTCAAAAAATCATATCTAAACTGCCCCCTACGTAAATCAACCAAAAAAAACACCCCTAAATTTTTAGTTTCAAAAGACACGCCACTCTTATCTTGATCAATATAGAAAGTATTTAATAATTTAATCAGAAAAACTTAAAAAAAGAAACAAATCAGTCACAATTCCAATTTGGAGTTAATACTACTTTCATTGAATAAATTAACAAACGATTTATCACATAATAAACAATTATTTAGCTCATCAGACGCAGGTCTTCAAATTCGAGGCTAAAGTCGTATCGATTTGAAGTAGCATTTGCATTGTCAGTTAAAAGACGCGTGTGTCATTGTCAAATGGAAACGTGACATGAATTAGATTTTCTGAATACCTTTGATATGGTTTAAGAAAAATTTGATGTCATTTGAAAACAAAAAAATAGGGGTGGCTTTTAGGGGTTGACTTATAGACAGTACTTGTCAAGATAGCATTGGTTCCCATATTTACGCATTAGCCTGTTTGTTTTATCTCCAAAAATTGTCATCTTCTAGACATACATTCTTAAGAATAGCTCTAAGCAGGTAAATATATTTTTGACCTCCGGTGTATGCAATTAATGGCGCTATTATTCTGAAAGTCATAAAATATGTAAATAGTGGTTCTATTATCGGTTTTCCTGTCCGGCCTGCTTCAACCGACCGATATTTGAAGAGGTAATCAAATAAAGCAACCTACTACCATGCTATCGAATTATCGACCCCCCACCAGTACAATGGTCGATAACAAACAGATAATGAATGGATTCATTTGCGATTCAACCCCTTTAGAAACAGGTTAAAATAAATCGATTGTTCTATTTTTATTCTAGCATCCATTAAAAGGGTCATTTTTATTTTGGATTGGAATGTTGTGTTGATTTCTTTGAATTCATTTTTCTATTTGGTCACGTTGCATTTTTCATTGCAGTTGTATCTGGAGAGGTTTCTGTATAACTTACGATGCCAGATGGACGTTTCCTGACATACACAACACGAAAAAGCATGTAACTTATTTCCGTCGGTCTGTCTGTCTCTCTTCTGTGCGGTAATCATTGACCGCTCATAACTCGGAGAGAGCTTTTTGGATGTTGATGACACTTTGACACAATTTTTTTGAAATTCGCGTCAGTGGCGGCGGGATTATCGTAAGAAAGATGAAAAAAGCTCGAACTTGTGATCGTTCTGTAAAAGATTTTAGGGGGAGGTCTAAAATTGGGGGTAGATCTCTAAAAAGTTAGGTGTCGTTAAGAGACTTTCTATGATCTGTTTTGTATGTATGTATTTTTTAACCAAGTACTACTTTGTATCTCTTGAGGTATCCATATAGATATTTGTCGATGCTCCAGGCTTTTTCCAGGTTGCCAAATTTACTCTAACACACTGCCCTGCTTTTACTACAAATTTACTGCATTCTACCTCGATCAGGATTATAAATAATTACAAAAGTGATATTTAGCCTTTAAAGAAATAGCTTCAAGTAGGTTGACTCTGTATTTCATGTGCAGTGATATGAGTTTACTAAATATTCTTATCGGATTTCAGAAATGTTAATCCAATAGTATTCTTACAATTTTTCAAATCATTAAAGATTTATATTCTTGCAGTAACTTGCAGTAGAAAAGTTAAAAAATTCCAAAATCCGATTCAAATATTCATTTCCAGATTGATACAATTGCGTCAATCTTCTTGAGTCAAGTAGATTGACTCGGTACTTCCCATTTCCCAAATGAAAAACGCATACACACTGAACACTTAAAATTTATTTTCACTAAGCTCAAAAGTAACTATAGATAATAGAAACAGATAATAACAGTTTATATAAATTTTGAAACTCCAAAAATTGATTGAGTACGAATAAACTTCAGCTTGAGAAACTTTCAAAATGAGTAAAACAGTAGAAACTCCCACCCAAAAAAATAACTATTTTTATCATCATGTTAGAGCCACGAAACTTGTGAACTTCAAAGAGTGGTCAATCTCTAAATATAATATTTTATTGAGATTAATCCAACAGACATAACAAAATACACTTCATAGTTCTAGGTCTATCAAGATAGATTGTAAGCTATAAAGCCACATACATCTGAGAAATTTGGCTACAAGAATGTTTGACATTAAACTTGCATAATTCACTGTGTATAAAATAATCGCCAGGAAATGATAAGAATATGTTTTATATTTTTGTTGGAATACTGGTACGAATGCTAAAAAGTAAACAGTACCCTATCAGTGTTTACATTCACTAATCATGCGTTTTGTGTTCAGTGCCAAAAGCTTCGAGAGTTTCATAAACTTCCAATAAAAAATAAGCGTTTTTATCGTATTGATTACGGTTTAGAAAGTATGATAAACAAATGGATTTTGTTGAATACAAACACCTTCACTACCTGAATCATTTATGTATAGGTTATACGAAAATACTAATATACAGGAATAGTAAGCTCATGCAGTCTTTTCGGAGATGAAGAAATAGCTTTTATTTCAAATCATGCGATAGCCATTGTGACGGATACATTTTCGTCTTCTTCACACATCATCGGGGGTATTCCACAGGGTTCCGTTTTTGCTCTAACCTTGTTTTTACTCTAATTAGTGACTTTCTTCCCAGCCTAATAAAACCGATGTAGACGAGTGGTAGTACATGGCGTCAAGTCGGTCAACTCTGTATTGCCCACGCAATGGTATTAGTTCGTATTGAATTCTGGGATATATTGAAACTTCAGCTTAGGCTCGTCAGTATAGCTTGGACGGTCTAACTGTAAAGAGCAATTGGCTGGTATAAACGTAACCCAGAGATGAGTGTTGATGTTGCTATCACAGCCTTGACGTATATACCCCCCAATTGCTCTCTACAGTTAGACCGCCAGGCTATACTAACGAGTCTAGGCTAAAGACGAAACATGCATGTCTATAGCAGGTCTGATGCATAGTGGAGAGAGCTTCTGACTTGAATGACATTGTTAATAGTGTTTACGAAGAACAAGGCATGTCGCTGTAAATCAGTTCACCCTTGTTGATGGATGTCATAAGGGACGTCTGTCGCCCTTCAAAACAGCCCAGGTGGACCTTGACTTCGTAAGTTGCCGATGGGCAGCGCAACCGTGCGCGATGATTGGAGATGAGTGATAATTCTAAGTTTTTTTAGGTGGATTTTTTTTAACTAGTTACTCTATTTGTGGAATTGTAACCTACGCCGATGCTGCAGAAAGTTTTTGGCGCGATCTCGCTTTTATGTGCTAAGTGATTGCGCACATAAACTTATTGACCGTACCCACTACGTCTTTGTCAAGTGAGTGCGTTCAGGTATGCTAGATAATCCTCATTTCACCTCGCTATAAATATTGTTTATTCAACAGATAAATGTGAGACAACAGAATCGCGATGTGTCAACGATCCCATAGGAGCCACCACGATGTTTAACCTTGGACTCAAATGACTATTATTAGAATTTCAAATCACATATTATGTCGCTCTCTGAATTATTATTTTCCAAACATTTTTCTTGTTCCTGGATATATCTCAATGCAGGAGATGTGTCGATGGTGCTATCATGGGATTTTTTTCGGTCTTCTAGTTTTTTCATGGGCGGGGGTTTCCGAATGTGTCCTTGGCCCTTTTTTAGGTTTGACGATACGAGATAAAAAATAATTAGACTTAGTTCCGTCCGTAGAGCCCCCAAAAACTGTATGACCCCTCCTCGGTGACCCCTGTTACAAAAGGGTGACGTTGCCTCTGGCCTTCTGCAAAACGCCAACCCCTCCTTCACTCAGATTTTTTTTTACCTAACTTCAGCCATGCAGCTCTGAAATCCGATCAAACTGATACAAATATACGTGAAATACAACAATTTATTCGAACATTTTCATCTTCATCTTTGTCCATCTTGTGGATGAGAGTTAGTTCGTACCAAATTTTGTATAAAAGTATACTGTTGTCTGGATCGTGCTATTTATGTATTGCATAGTAAAGTCTGTTGTAACCTTGAACACCGATTGATAAAGTTTCCTTCGATTGGTTTTTTGTTGTTATCGTGAACTGTTTTATCAGGAAATACTTGTTTATGAATTCGAAGTTAGTAAACGAATTGTTTTGCTTTCATTTCATAGATGCTATTCCAGAATAATTGATCCATTGGTAGCAGACGTACCAATGTAATGAATTTATTTATGTTTATTTACTACAAAATAGACTAAAATATTACATATATTTTTTAAATACAATTTATTAAAATACTGAACTGAAAAAAATCAAAATGCTATATTTCAGTCTTTGCAAGTTTTAGGTCAGCTTCTTCAATTTCTTTATCAAATATATTGATTTGACCGACATTAAAAGACGTGTGATTCAAAACGTTACATTGACCTTTCAATCAAAATTACCAAAGGAAGAGTACACTATTAGACTATATGTTGACCTTCCGTTAAAGAATCGTGTGCTGGGCGAATATTCAAGATCCGTAGAAACTACACTATGTTCGTGGCCTTATATAAACAAAAGAATATGTAATTTGTATTCATAGCATGCATCTCACTAATCCGCCATATTAAAATTATCGGTATCCTGTTATAACCTTGTTTCATGTTCGTTCATATCATTAAATACAGAGTGGTTTCAGTGAAATTTAGCGCTTGACATTACAGACAACCTCCTCATCGATGAAAATTGGTTGATCTGTCCCTATTCTATAGATTCTACCAAGAGAAATTAATTAACATTCTAGTAAACCCCAGTCGGTCTGTGTGTCCATTTATTTCACTCCATCCCTTTAGCCTTGGAAAAGGCTGTTCAGACAGTCGGAACGTTAGTAAACTTCATTCCTCAGTCACATGTGATTTCAATTAACGACCAGAAGAATTAAGAAGAATCACAAAATTGCTTGATAAATAATTGAATAATTAATGAAACTACTAAATGCTATGCTATTCAATTAATATCACCCTGTATAAAAGAGGCTAGAGGCATGGGCATCATTTTTTATGGGCAGGGGTTAAGAACAAATATTTTGAAATACATAGAACAAGACAAATATACTATGCATGCAAGAAACATCTCAAACTATTATTAAAAATAATATTTAAAAGAAGATCAGCCTAAAACGAAATACAGTAATGATAAACAGTTCGACCTTTTGTTGAAATGAATGTAATACGAGGTATTAAAATGTACATTCGAAAGCTATTATAATTTTTTCTATCGATACCAAACGTCTATATAATCAATAAATGATCTCTTGTTGTTGTTTTCCATCATTTTATGGTTCATGTGTATCATACATTGGAAGAAAATAATTACGGATAAAAAGCGATAGAATTAAAGACGAATATATTGCGGAATTGTCGGGGAAGGCTAGTTCGCCCTCTTGCTTGCCGCTTAAACGGCGCCCGTGGCACCGAGGTAGCTGTTCGAAATTGCGGCGTATTTCACAAATAAGAGAGTACTTGCAAATCTCACCCGTATTTCCTATGTGCATAAGCAATATCTTGACTTATTGATCTTTCAGAGATTCTTGAAAGCCCTAAATATATTTAGATAAAACTATAGGGTGGCTGATGTGTAACGCTAAGAAGACAATTGCGCAATTTCTATTACACTATATACTATTTTTGGATTCAAATGCACTCAAGTAGATTGTCTCGGCAATTTTTCTCTCATCAATATAAATCGATTTTAAAATTGGTTATTGATTTGCAATAATTTTGGTCACCCAAGGATTATCATAACTACGCTCTTAAGTTATGTATATTTTGGGAAATATGCACAAAACAAGTTAATAGATTTAGGAGCGTCTGACACAGAATTTTTGTACTAGGTCTTGAAATCATACTCATAGCTCACAAAAATAAGCTTAGGCATTCTTAAAAGTATTGAACTTCTCTAAAAAAAATAGACTATCCCTAAAAAGGATCAGCGTATCCAATATAAAAATTTGGGGTTCTTATTTTTAAATCCTCTGCCGATTTTCAAAAATATGGATTGTCTATTAAATTGAGCCCAATTCTCAAATTATATCAAAGTCCATGCAGGGGCTACTTATATTAAGCGGTGTCAGATACGCCAATGGACAAAGCAACAGATAGACCGACAGACGGAAATAAGTGACAGTGATTTTCGTTTTCTAGACAACATAAAACACGAACAAGTCGTTGCGTCAGTTACTGAGGTTACGGGGTAACACTAGCAGAAGTTCACGTCAGTAACCGTGAGGATTTTGAATGACACTTATACACTTCTCATATATTATTTATTAGATAATCTTTTGATACCTGTCATATTTTATTATATTCAGTTTGATCGTCTTGTGAGACTTCTCATATTCACGAATGCCTAACCCTATAAAACTACAAGCTCATTTAATGATAGTGTTTGAACCTCTGAACCGAGAACACGTTGTTTACGAAGTGAATACTCTTCTTTTGTCGAATTTTCCGCTAGCATTCAATTATTGTGGAGAAACCAGTTTCCATTATCGAAACCGTAATTGATCTGTAACACAATTTATCTAACAATGGGTGATTATAGACTGCTTTTTCAGTTAGTAGCGTAGTTTATAGAATGTTGCAATATATATCTTTTGCTTAAAGATGCCAGTTAGGTGATATGTTTGTTTTTAACGCAATTTAAACTGCAATTTCTACATTTTTTTCAAATAATATAACGTAATCATTCAGATTATGGATGCTCATACTTTGGGGAACCCTTCCATCATTGAGATAAAATTGTGGAGATTATACGAATGGTTTCATAAATAAAAGTCGGTTTTACTTCTAACGCCAATAATTGACGGTGGAGTATCGTAATCGCGTAAAATGTCAAGTTCGAGATATAGTGTTTTCTTGATGTTTCCTGGCATATACATAAGGAAAAACTGTCTCATAGTCGTCTGACTGTTTATCGCAATGATGACGTTTCATATTGAAGATTTTGATCTTGGTAGTACTCGTACTTTTTAAGATATAGATCCAGTGGTAGGCGAGCAACACGAGAGCTTCATATAACAAAATTTGTTATAACTGCTGAACTTTCCCTGTCTACCGTTTAGGTGATACTGATATGTGAATATAATATAGATAGACGCACTCTGCTGGTGAGGTTGCCCCGTTTACTCTGACACTAGTTTTCCCTGCTTCTGTTTCAACAACTACTAATACTATAGATTACTGCATTCCATCTGAATAAGAATAATAAATAATTACAATAGTGATATTTATTCTTAAAAACTAAGTATTTAGTAGATTGAGTTCCAAATTGTCTGTCGGCATAATAATGATGATAATAATAATAATAATAATAATAATAATAATAATAAACGGCCTTTATTCAACGAATCATCTGACGATGATATAGAATGCGTCATGAGAGTATTAAAAAGCGCAACCACTACAGAACATACACAAAGACAACACGTACATCAAAATTTACACTAAAAAAGGATTAGCACAAATTTCCATATTTGATATGGATCCCCATATACCTAAACATGACGCCTATCTAGGCAAGAAAGTCCATAAACTCTTGATAACTATAAAAACAGCCATCTGACAGAGTATTCATTAGTTTACCTTCAAAAATTTCAACTAATTTCAGCTCACGCATATCAGATGAAAGCAGGTTAAAGAGCAAACATCCGGCATATATTGGAGATTTTTTGTAGTATGTGTGATAAAACTTATTTTTAATAAAATTGTCTTTGTTGCGAATATTATAGCTGTGTTTATCAGAATGTATTTTTAACTTTAATTTATTTCGAAAAAAATACACTAATAGCTTCATAATAGAGACAGATGAAACAGTAAGAATGCGATTTCGCACAAATACCCCTCCACATCTAAAACATTTTTTGGAGAATTAATCAGATAGTAACCTTTGCTCAGTTTCAAGCACTCAGAATTTATATGATCGCCTCATGATAGATGCGAATCGAAAAAGCGCCCTAAACATTTGGTAGAGGTAGATCGTTTTATCAGAACCCCATTGAAAATGAAATTAGTATTGGTTGGAAGTTTGTGTTTGGTGTAGAACTCCATAGTAATAGTTTTACTGAAATTTACAATTAAACAATTTTTTTATCACCATTCGCTAAATTCTGTAACTGAAACTTGAATTTCATGTTTGAGACTTTCCAGAGTCCCTGTATGCTGCATTGTTGTACTTTTCCAAGATATCAGCTGTATATTTTATATACAACAAAGGTTTAAATATGGAGCCCCGTGGGAATCCTTTAGAAGAGCCTCAGTCACTAATTGAATTGTTTTGGGAGTGCCTAATAATAATTGAATACAAGGAAAGCAGACCGAAGATCAAAGCTATAGTAAAGTAGTTTGCTTGGAAGGATATTCTGAACGTTGGTACCAAATGCTTTGGAATGCTACCGATGTTGTCATTTCCTTTTTAAGATCCTAAGTGCGTGTTTTTGGCTCTTCATGAGGACCGGATTGCAGATTTTCCCGGACCCGATTTTCTCTCGACGGGTCTCTTTACGTGAAGTGGCAGATGGACGGGGAAGAGTGAAGGATCAAACATCGAGTGATCAATTAAATGCATAAGATCTCCGAATAATGTACTCGTAAGCGCATGCATATTTGACAATGGTCGGATTAGAAAGTCTCGATGAATGGAATATCCCACACAGTTTTTATTTAAAACCATTATAGTTGATCGTGCTGTTACCCAAATAAAGTATTCTTTGCATGCACGCGATGTGCATGAGATTGGCACCAACGTAGGAGAAGGAGCAGTGGCGTCGTTAGTACCTAGAATGTAGGGTTTCACCACAACAGAAGACAAAGATCCATCAGAAACGACCTTCTGATCTGTCTGATACGTTTCATAAAACGTGTATAAAACGCCTATTTAGACCAGGCGGTATCGGTTTTGAGTTGGATGTTAACAATTATTTTTAAACTGCCAAAATATTAATTTTTAATATTGGAAAAATTATGAAAAATAAAAAAACAAATATTAAAAAAATTAACACGACTCTCCTAATCAACCGATTTCAATTTTTTTAAATGCGTTTTTAAACCTGGGCGTTATTTTTTCACGTAGCGTCATGAACTTTTTACTATTATTTGTACTCTTAACATGTTTTTTTCGACAGCATGTTCAGTCGTCAAAATAGCTTTTTGTGGAACTCGCAGCATTTGAGCATTAGCAAAATTTTTAAAAATCGCTCGAACTTCATTTCATCATGTTTTCCAAACTTCTTATTTGGCATTTCGTAGCCAAAGTTTACTAAGTTTTTTTTTTGTTAAATTTGTAATAATTCCGCTCTACATATCTACATCTTTTTTCCACTCACCACCCCAAGAATATTTTTGGACGTTAACCTGATATATATAAATCATTTTACGTTCCTTGTCTTATAATAAAATCATTTTGCATATAAAGTTAGATAAAAATCAAGCTTGGATGAACTCATAACACCCAGCTGTTTAACCTTGAATAAAATAATTCGAATTCAGCAATCATCATGATAATAGTTCAGGAATGTTAGGCAAACAACTGGTTTGAAATGATTGATCGTATTAACATCATTAATTGAACAAAAGAATTGGTGACGGATGATTATACGTTTTCAACACTTTTTCAGAAGCTTGACCTGTAAAGTATGTATTTATCTATGTGCATGTGAATGTATGTATATACCAATATAACGGAAAATTGAACGTTATTTTCTCGGACTTCAAGACGTTTGATTAATTAAAGTAAGGATATAAAGTTACTAATTTCACAAGTTAAACTAGTACCATCCATAAAAGGGATAAAATTTTATTCATTCATCACTTGAAATGAAAAATTTTACCTTCGTAGCATATACAGAAAATGATTACGAAGACATAGATATCTCTAAGACGTTTTTCTGAAAGAAGACAAGAAATGAATATGAAAAGATCATAGAAATCCTATTAAGTCTGTTATCACGTATGATATGCCAAAAAACGAGTCCTGTGGGTTATTATTACATTGATGATCTATTTAAGACTAACAATATTTAAGATATAATTTAAATCACGTTGTAATGGAGCATCGAAATAATAAAAATTAAATATCTTTTATATATGAGATTTTGTCTGGGCTTTGTTTTATAGATCCATCAACTCAATACAATTAAATAATTATAATACAAGTAACAAAATTTAAAAAAATGTTGTGATGTACAGACGCTCACAAGATATGCGCACATGAAACAAAAAAAATAATAATAAATACTTTGATCCAAAATCAATAATCAGAAAATGATAGCGAATGCAAAATTCAATAGGAAAGTTACTTTTCTGATTTTGATTATGCCAAAAACGTCGACCTTATATCTTTACTCTTGTTCCAGGACGAAGTACTGGCGATCAGCGAAAAAGTAGTGATAAAAGTGGAGGACCTAGTGACGTGGATGACAGCCGAAGCGGAGTGGTCTTGGGGCCGCCTGGCGAAGTGCGAACGTGAGCTGGTGACTACGCCCGATGTGGGCGGGACCGAATCGGCCACGACGCAAGAGGAGGAGCGCACAAAAGGAGAGGGGGAGATAGCACCTCCCCGGAAACCGGCGGGTGTCAGTTTCGCGCCCGGAGACACGCAGCTGGATTTCGGCGATGTGGAGAACGAGAGGAGAATGATGGGTGAGTAGTTGATTTGTCAATTTTCGGGTATATTAGGTACAAAATGCAATCGAGTAGATTGATATTGAAATTGAAGTGTATAAAATAATGATGGAATAAATAAAGGCCTGCGGATTCAAAACTATTATTATTGAAAAAAAATTCTGCAAAGAATTATATCAGACGTCCTTATAAGTTATATTTACTAATCCATAGATTTTTACAACGCTCAAAAATGATTGGGATTATGGAAAATTGGAAAACTACGACAAACATGAAAACTCGAAATGTTCTAATTAAATTCTAAGTAATTACTTTGCTGTTAATCTACCTATTTAAAGAAAGTATGCACATAGTTGAAAAAATCTATCAAAATCGTTGCATTGGAGGATAAGCAAAACAAGGTCATTCTATTTATTTTGTAACGATAACTTCAATCTGCACTTGCAATAGACGGTATTGCGTAATGTGCTAATTTGACTACCGCATGACAAGCAAATGATTATGATCCCGTTTGTCTGTGATTGGTGGCATGCAGACGCAACTGTCAATTTGACGCATTGCACAACGCGTTGAGTTTATAGGAGATAAAAGCCTTAGATAACGACTTGTGAGATCCTGATTGACTTTGATAGCTTTGAGTTATATATATTAATGATACGTGAAATGCTGTAATACGTGATTTTTCATGGTTATGCTAGAACGAAACAAGTTTTTATTGATTCATATTGTTCATATAAAATAATTGAGTTTTTATACCAAAGCATGACTAACAATACACAAAATTGCCGCCGCCGCTGAGTCACCTCATTATTCTTAATAAAATAATTTGGTTAATCTAGATTTTTCTATACGCGATACATGTGGGTGTCGTGAGTTGAATTGTAGCGAGTTATACAAAGATACGTTATTAAAATAATGCTTATTAATTCGCTGTTAAATTTTAATCGCATGTATGTACATTGTGTCATATTGTATCAATATTTGTTGTTCCAAAAATGTCACTTCCCATACAAAAACAGATATTACGTAGTTTTTTTTAATCGATCTCTAATTTTTGTGTTTCATGAATAAGTTACTTTTGATGGTGTCTCAATCGGTAATCGGGATATTAGTAATAGTCTTAACCCTTAACCACCGTAATGCGCGCTCTCAGTGACCGAACAGTGTTGCTCCATTTCCCTTGTTTTATTTCAGCCCTTATATTCCAAACGTTTCCGAAGGTTTGGAATAAAGTTACAAGAGTAAACCTTGCCACTGGATGTTTTGCTGATTTTTTAATGATGCTATTCTACCTAAATAGCCGTTCTACGGCAATTACTACATTCGGTTCATAATAACACCTAGAGCCATCAGTACAAGTATTAGACAATCTCTACGTCCTCCTCCTTATCAAATCGAACCTCCAGCGAGGCTCTCCTGAAAGTCACTCTTCTGGGGAAGTTCATTATTGCAGAACGAGCTGCGAGCGATAGTTATAAGTTACAGCGTTTTAAAGTCAATGTATGAAGATGCGTTATTCATCTCACAGAGCTTTTGGAGTGTGATAGGCTTTCTGCCTTGGTGAGGGAACGAACGAGTGATGAAACGACAGGTGAACCAATCTCCAAATAACGAGGAACTGCGAGAAGCCCAATTCATCAGTGGGAGTGCTTCCGCATGGCAAATTAGTTAACGTGAATATTTACTGCATCTGACGATGTATTAATGCTTCACGCCGGCACCACGATGACATACATTTCCTATTTTTTTCATAGATAACCTCTCGCAAGGACAAAAAACCTGTTGCGGTCCTAAAGCGCTGCAAGAGAATGAATGTCTATTCAGATTGATTGATTTTAGGAATTATATAGACAATAAAAGCCCGAAATATAATGTTAGCAATGAGCTCTGATGGATTTTGGAAAAAATGATACCACTATAGCTCAATGAAACAACCATCTCAATAAGCGAATTTATTTATTGACTACATGACAGCTGGGTGGATGGTCGGATAAACGACAATAGCAGTGATGCTTTCATTTTCGTCGACCTCCTTCATAACGACCCTCTTCATGTCGCAGGGTAGCGTGCACCCCTTCCCCTTCCTGTTGCCGTCGGTCTGATGCAGCAAACGTTCAAGTAATTACCGGGACACTGTACGCTGGAAAATAAGTTTCATCATAATTTTTCTATAGAACATAATTACATACAATGCACAAAGATCTCGATGCAGCAAAACAAACTTCAATTACTATAGACTTATCAACACTCATCTCCACACACTGATTGGCAACTTACGGAGCCAAAGGTCCTAACAGTTGGACTGCCTTGGAGCGGCGACAGATGTATGTTACTATACTGACGAGTCTAGGCTAAAGACGAAACATGCATGTCAATAGCAGGTATGATGCATAGTGTAGAGCATACACTTGACTATAGACTTACTTAATTTTTGATGTTGAGGGAGCTGGGAATAATACTAAACTGCTTTGTGCAGATAAAAAGTTGTGTAATTAACACACAGTTTCACAAATAAAACTCTTTTTCTTTCAGTGGCGCGTTTCGATTTATATTTAAATCATCGTCGAACAATCAAAAAAAAAACTGATTTAAATATAAATCGAAACGCGTCACAAAATGAGAGTTTTATTTGTGAAACTGTGTGTTAATTACACAACTTTTAATCTGCATTATAAAACAGTTCCACCAAGTAAGAGCATCTACAATCTAACTACTAAACTATTTTTCAAATTGCTATAATCCAAAAACATTACAAATACCTTAATTCCTAATCTGAAAGATAGTGCTTTGACTTTGGCCCTCTGAAAGAATGTTATGACTTAGCTTATAAATAGTTGTGAACTCAAAAAACATACAATAACATAGTTTGATGATGTTTTTGTTTGGTTTCGTGCCTATGCATCGGTTTTCAAAATTACATTAGATACAAAAGCACTTGCTGAGGTTATAATAATTCCAACAGACAAACATACAAGGATTTTTGTGGTTCAGATTTTGAAAATATCATCAATATATTATTTCAAATCAGAAAATGATCGCGATCACAATGATTCTCTCAGTAATCGTAGGAGCTAAAAATGAAGTCAAGTAGATTCACTCCCTTTACAACTGACAACGATTGAAGTTAGACAACTAGAACAGCTGTCAATATTTCTCATCATCAACCTGTCGTTCGATTGCAGCTCTGATAGAAGATTGTCCGATGTCACATAATAAGAGAAATATCATCGACTTCGACCTAAAACTTACTCAGAATTGATTTTCCCATCACAGATCCTCCAGTTCATGCACACGCAATTTCTGTTTCCACTTCCGCTCATTTGTCTCTCCCCTATTTCGTTCGATGGTAGGCTGTGAGCTGTTATTATAAACAGTGTAAGATACGGTATAATGATGCCTTGGAACATTGTAACTGATTGCCTCACTGAAATTTAGGAAAATTATGAATATTCGTATTTAACAAAGCTCCCACATTGTTCTTAAATTCCATGCGTATTACTCGTATTAGAATAGCTAGACGTAAAAGCTGTTTTGATGCATTGATTTTTCCTGATGTATTAATAGAAGAATTGTTAACAACTTAACACAAAGCTCGGTTATCCTATTTGAACACAGTTTTTTGTAATTTTGGGGAAAATTGTTTCGTTTTAATTATTCTTTATTCATTTTTGTTTCTAAATCAGTTGATCGAATCTGTAGGCACTGTACACATTGCGAAAAAATATAGTTCGCCTACAGAATCCCTGAAGTATGTAAAATGTAAAATGGCAACGTAGCACTGGTCTTAAGGTTAATAAAACTCGCCATTTATCTGCCTTACTGGCAGTGCGACGCTGCCATGTTGCACACATTAGGCATTCTAGAAGCGAAATTTGTTTATTCTCAATGTGTACCTATGTGTGGTTTGAATCATCTTCATATTAATGCGTGGCAATTACGAAGTGAGTCAGCTCAACCCTCATCTTTGTCACTACTGTACGTACAAGAGGTGAAGTGTTTTAGATATTATTGATTCATTGATATGATCTATCATCGGTAATTATCACTTTATTCCTATTCATCCGTATTTTCCATATCCCAGATATGAAAAGCATGCGTTTTTATGATGCTGCTTTGTTATTCTTGAGATTAGAAAAACGCGATAAGTACTATAATTGTACAAATTTCAGTAAATAAGTTCCGATAACATAGCAATTAAATGAGTTGGTATTAACCAACTTTCTTACAATATTTGTATTGTGATTAAAAAATATGCACACGGAGTATCGTTAGTTGTTTTGGTTAAAAGCTGATTGACACTTATGGTTGATTATAAATAGAACAAGGGCGTGCCACGAATGTAATCAAATATTGATTCATTAATTGTAATTAGTTTGTATACAATTGAGTGCACGTATAGCAATCCTTTATTTTATTTTATTTCATTGTTATATGCTTACCTGCATATCGGGAATGAATGGAATGAATTGTTTTGTTTCTTGCGTTTGATATAAATATAAGGGATGTTTCTTATATGACCATCGACCATTTACTTTTTTCCTTCGATTTTTTTTCATAGATAACCTCACGCAAAGGCAGATAGCCTATCGCACTTCATAAGTACTGCGCGAGGTCAAATATCTGTTCACTTTGACCTCAAAACGCTGTAGATTGTAACCATCGGAGAACAAAGTCCCCGGTAGCTCATTCCACAACGTCGAGGTTCTCCAAAAAAACGATTTTTGGAACAGGCTTGTTCGAGACGTTGTAAGTGCGACCTGTACTAGCAGCAGAATGTATTATGATCACAGAGATATTTTGTTGGGTTTGGGTTTTGGGATGTCTGAACTATACTTGAAAACAAAAACTATTTAGGTGTGATGGGCTTACTTCCCACAATAGGCGGGGAAGTATTTTAAGCGTGTAAAATTTCGAGATATATACTCGAAATTTTTCTTGCTTACAATACTAAACTTCCAATTGGCGTGGAAAGTAAACATGGTATCAACTAGGCTGTCTCTGTATTTCACACCCAATGCTGGCATGACTACTTTTGTTCGAATTTTACGAGTGGTGTTTCGCTTGAAGTAAATTTTGTAAATATTGGGATTAATAGAATTTCATTGGATTATTGTAAAGTATAAATATTTGAATGTTTTATTTCCTGAATTCAATTCCAAAATATCAACAAAACCAAAAATCGATTCAAATATCAAATTTTGATACCACTGTGCGCACAGCACTTGCCATTTTAGCCATACAACTTCTGAAGTATTTACTATAAACATATATTGACCTGAAATAAAAACCTAGTGAATGAGTAAGAAAAAACAAAATTAGTGACGATGATTTGATAGTTATTATCGGTTTATTATGGAATACACAGCCATGATAGCAGTACGTTCAGTTCCATCACATTAAAAAAAAGTTGGTTTATGTAGAATCTGAAAAGGTTTCTACTTATTCAGTTGAATCATCTGCGTCATCCAAATCTATTTTTTTTTGTGCCTAATCATAGGAAGGTTTGAAGGATAATAAAAACAGTTGTTCATAACAAAATGATATATGATATTAATTTGCCAAATAAACCTCATCAATTTTTGATGACGGTAAAACTCAGTACTGAACGTTTTAAAAGTAAAATGCGTATAACACTTTTTGAAACGTTTGATCTTCACAAAAAAAATTGTTTTGAACCAATAGGCTGACAGAAATTAGTTACATACAGTTTCCTCATGTATGCACCATAAACCGCCAGAAAAACGTATTATTTTAGGTTGGAAAATTTTCGCGACCACAATAACTACCCTCGCTTATGGTGTGCTACATAAAATGTAATTGTGCTTAGTGAAACTGACCAACACATACTTGAACGAATACAAAAATAGGGGAAAATTTGTTGTACATACCTTCGTCTGACTGTTGTTATCTTGTCAATTATCGATGAAGAAACACAGTCGAATGGCAAACCGTTGTGACCGACTTTTTATATATATGTCCCCAGTAGACCTGAAACTGCAAACAAAAGTGGACTGATTAAAATTTTCATTAACAATGCGAAACGTACGTAGGGGAAAACCTGCCACAATTCTACATATAAATTTCTTTTTCTGAAAATTTCAGATGAGTGTTTAAACAATGATAAAAACAATATTTCATATATATATATAACTAATTGTAAGATAAGATCGACCCAACTATTCTGATGCTACCAATAATTTGTTTCTAGTTTGGTGCCCTAGCAATACTTGAATTCACCTCTGATGAAAGCAGCATAGTGACTGTTAGGTTGTATGACAGTGAGAGTTAAGATTGCATGAAATTTGATATGTACCATGCCAATAGGCGGGAAAGGAATGTACTCGCTAAACATTTCGATATATAAATTTCTAATGTCATATCCGTCACGAAAAGACTCTAATTTCCGTTAATCCTTGACCCATCTATAACTGATGTAACTGATCTATAATTGAAATTTTAACGGTAGGATGTTGCTGAGGCAAACATGAAAACGCTTCAGAGTTTTTATGAATTCGACCCAGTGGCGGTCCAGTAATACTGAAGCTTAGAGCGATATAACATTGCGCGATATCCCAGTCTATATGGTGAGACGCTCTCGGGTTGCCACGTTTACTCTACTGTCTCTCATCTGTTTTAGCAACTGCTACACTAAAACAGTGGTGTAGCTACCGAGTGGGCATGGAGGGTCAAGGCCAAAGGCGGCGCTCCATATTTTTTCTGTAAATATGCTTATGCTTAAAAATGTTCGAATAATTAATTAATGAATGATTTTTTAAAATAATTTAAGTATTTAGTAAAATAATAGGTTATTATAATCGCCAGCAAATAGCCTTGCCCTTCGGCGTCGACATTCATAGCTACGCCACTGAGCAACAGATTACTGCATTCTACCTGAATAAGGATAATAATTACGAAAGTACTCTTTAGCTTCTAAAAATAGCATCAAGGAGGTTGACTCTGCATTTACGTACAGTCGTATCAGTTTATTGAAGGTGTAACTTTTGGGAAACCATAAACTTCTGTGACTATTAAAATCATGAAAATTTAATCTTATGGCGTGTTCCATTAGTTAAACAAAGCCCATGAAACATGTTCCATTATCAAAAAAAACGTGTATTTGTGAGACGCGACACTGGCGTTTGCGAAACAGTGAATGGAAACTGTTTCAGAAACAATCAGAAGTTATGTTAATACCGTTAAGTAGTAATAGTTTTCCATGTTCTATATTGTAAAACTATTTAAATTTCTTTGGGTCTTGCGGCAGTACACATTGTCAGAGAAACTGTTTCCTCTGTGTGTTGATGTGAAACAAATGTTTCATGAGACCACCAGCTCTAAACTTGGCTTGGGAAATACAGCTTCAACATACTCGATTGACGTCCTTTTTTTGTCTTGTTGCAGCCGAATCCCAGGAGGACGTCGACGACCCCCACGTGATAATCCTGAGCTTTCCTCGCTACTGTCGTTACCGAGCCATGATGAAGCGTTTAGAAGGCGTGGAAGATGGCTTCCTCAAACTGAAGTTGGTCAACGCGCTTGGAGGGTTCTACGTCACCCATCCCAACACCCGCGTGCTCTTCTGTAAGGACACCTTCGACTATCCTGAATTGGAAGGACACGAGATGCTGTGCAATCATTTGGCGCCTAAGCTGAAGGGACGGCCCAGGGGCAGACGAAAAAAGAGGAGCGCCTCTCCAGGTTCGGAGAGCAACGAGTCGGAATCGTCCGTTGCTAACGGGTATAATGCTAGGGTGAGTAAAATACAGGCTTACTGATACGTCAAATTATACACTGGGCAGTGGAGTTGGTGACTGAAAAAAAAAATCGTTTGAGGTCGCGAATAGGATTTTTTTTTGTAGATAACCTCTCCCAAATATAGAATATCATCGCGCTCCAGAATCTGTAAAGTTGAAAAAATAGATGCTTTAGGAGGTGTTAGTTTTGGAGTGCATTCCCACACATACGAGAAGCACTTCAGAGATGGCCTGAGCAGAGCCTTTTAGCCTAGTAGTAGCTATTCGGGTGAATGCAAATTTCTGAAGCTGAAGAAAAGCCCTAGCTTCTGGGACGACGGCCTAGTTAGGCTAGGATGATCGTATCAGGACAGGTTAATGTTATTGTTAATCCCCAAACGCTTGATAGAAGGTGACTCGAGTATTGGAAATCCATAGTCCATAAATCATTACTAGAACAAAAAATCGTGCAGAAGTCCTAAAATGGACTCAAGTATCTTGAGCTGATACTTCCCACGCTGCAATGTTGCTGTTTTCCGCATACTTCCGTGGCAACATCGCGTCACAGACCGGGAACCGATTCTCTTCGAGCGATGTGTCAAAACCACTCATTGACGCATTGCGTCATTCAGTGTACGATTGTGTAATGCCACAACACACTAGATGAGATGCCAACGTTTATCGTAAACCCCTTCTACCCCCTCCCTTCCCCAAATTTGGGAAAATGATCAGGAACCTCAGTAATGTCTAAGAAGTCGGAGTTTTTCGTGATCATGAAACATCAAGAAAACATATCTTGAATTGGCCATTTGGTGTAGGAATTAATATCAAATCTGAATTTGTTGTTTCACGGTATGACTTCATCAGTTGGAAACAGTATGAAAAACGGTAGGTTAAAATGTGAAAGTGAGCATTTGGTAACGTCACCTCACCGGTAAAATCTCAGTTCGATATTCTAGCAACATATTTTTGCGTGAATAGTGTCTAATAAGCTAGATATTTTTCATATATGCGTCTAGTTTTCAGTTCATACTATGCACTGGATTTCTAAATTCTGCCACCGCGTCGGATGGTCACCAGCAATAAATTCAGATAAATCTGTGTGCTGAAAACGACTAGACATTGGCATCAAACTAGTTCAAATAAGTATTACATTCAAAACGGAATACCTATTGGATTTTGAAGACTAAACCCTTGAACTCGTCTACATCATAGCACGATTAAGTGATTCATCAGAATCTGCTATTTGAGATATTTTTTAAAAAAATGCTTGCTTCTTGTTTTTCTCTCTCAGGAGGCGTCTGACATGATGTTTTGTTAGCACTGCATCCTCCATTATTGTCCTATTACTCTTATTTCTTACAGCACCCATTCTAGTCTTGAACCCTGTACCAGTTTGCATAGTTTTCCTGTTGGAGCTATACTGAACTCCATTGGTTCTAGCCTAGGCTTCCCAAACAGCTGATTTCTCCTGACAGTCACAGGGGACGTGAAAGGCTGACCAGTCCTTCTTCACATTGTCTCCATTGTATAGCCCTATTTTGTACAGGTGCTCCTTCAGGCCACAGTGTTCTGTGAGAAATCTCGTAACTATACATGAATTAGCTTCATTCATGTTAAAAGCAATCAGGCCTCGAGCCATTGATGAGCATGATGCTTTAATGAATTGTTTCCCATGCCTGCATTCAGTCATCAAGTTCCAGTAACCCTTTGCTGAAGTCTCACTCATTGCTTGTCTTTGTTCCTTACTATGTTCGTAGGTACTCCCAAGGCTAGTTCTGAGCCGATGAATAAGGAAGATGATCCCATTCTTGCAGGATCATCCGTCTTTTCATTGCAAAGATACCGGAGCTTCTACAGCACCCCTTATAAATTGAGCCTTGTAGTATGCAGGTTCATAGCAGCTTCTCTGTTCTATTCATTGAATTACTCATTTACAAATCCGGACTCCCTGTGTAATTCCTGTGGAATTGATATAATAATTTAATAATTGTTCTCTTCTACAGGGCGATGCTAGAGCGGAGATACGGTGCGATTCTGGTGCGCCAACTCGACGAAGTACCAGGTGCCACGAACATAACGAGAATAAAGAATTCATCCGGAAGCTGACAGCATTTATGAAGTCCAATCGCACTCCCATCGGTCGTACTCCGTCCCTAGGCTACAAAGAACGTAAGTGGAGATTAATTGTTGAGTAGTTCCCATGAAATGTTCAAATTTCCTCATCTTATTTTCAGAAAATATTTTATCACTCGCACAATATAAGCCATAGCTAGTACTTTTCAGTTGAACAGTCACCAGTTCTATGATTGATTAAAAATATTCTAGTTCTCAGGAAGGTAGAGAAAGTGAAGCTAAGGGCACCGGAATTCCAAAAACGAAGTTTGAGTGTGAATAATTTCTTTAAATTTTTGACGATAAATCCACCACACCGCCACTTAAACGATTTTCATAAATTACAAAGGTTTTTCGTCCTTGTCAGATTGATAACTCAGATTCGAGATTTCACCTAACCAAAAAGTACTTTCAGAGTTATATAGGTGACAAGAATTACCGGACTGAGTACAGACAGACCGACAGCAATTGGCGTGGGAAGTAAAACGATTAATATAACTTCTAAAATTTAGAAAATATTAAAATACAAGTAAACATTGATTTAGCCCCTAAATATCTTGTACTCTGTATTTTTTCAAATGGATGTTTTTTTGATTTTGGGCCATATGGGACGTGATGGACCAGAACTTATATTATCACCAAATTCAAATGGCTGAATAAATATGTTTGCGTTAAAGTTTTGTAGCAGTATATAGCAAAAAGCTGACTATAAAGATCACACAAAGTAGGAATCAAATGTCCAATTTATTTCCAGCTACGCAAAAAAATCTACGCTTCGGATTCCCTCTGACCTTTTTGTAAGGTAAAAATATATTATTACTCTCGCGGGTGATTTATTATTGAAGAAAGGAATAGGGAAAATTCCAATGGCTACGAATTATGAATGCCATGAATAAGGCAGGTGAGGTTCACTCTTTAATGCCGAAAACATTCAATTAAATAATGTTTAGTGTTGGAGTAAAGTTTGGCATTAATTTCTTCATTGAAGGTACGAATATTTTATTAATATCACCGCAGTGTGAACTTTTTTTTCACGTAAAATGAAACAAGCAAATATATTTTATTCAAAGCGTTTATTCCGGATATCCGGTAGTTCGAGTATTTAGGTGCGTGTCATCTGAGTTATCAGATACTCTCACGGAGTGAATAGAAAATACTTGTCTTGGTTGATTGTAAGTGGTTTGTTTATATGAATATTATAAAGATATACAAAGCAATTTTGCTTTCGTAAAAATACACGTACCTCTCAAAAATATAATACTTCTCATCGAAGTGATGAAATCTCTAGATTTGTCACAAATGTATCATCGTACATACACTCTTCATAAGTAAAAATCGCCAGATTACTCATTTATTTTATTATACAATTTTGTACCATACGACTTTAGGCGGGCGCGTTTACATGTAAATATCTTTCAATATAATATGACTTAAACTGAATATACATATTTCAGTTCACCTGAAGACGATTGAAGATAGCATATCAATCGAAACGTCGTGATACTCACAAATTTTATAGACAATGGAAGTCCGAAATCAAAATTTTGATAAATCCACCTTGTCTTCAAGTTTCAAACAACATGACTGAAACAGATTTTTAACATTTCTCTTTTTGTTCCATTTTATCGGATATTATTCATATTTTTCTGATATTCTATCCATTTTTCATTTAGGTTCAGATGAAATATCATCATACGCTAAGCTTTATGATTTCATACCCACTATGAATAAAATCGTTATTATTTATGTTACAGTGAACCTCCATGAATTTTTCTCAAAAGTACAAAAATTGGGCGGCTACGACAACGTTACCGCCAACCGCTTGTGGAAATCGATCTTCGAGGACATAAGTGGCTACCAAAATAATATAAGCGCTACAGTGATTCGTCGCCATTATGAAAGGTAACACATTTAATTTGATTTATGTATTAGAGTGAAATGAAATTAACTAAGCTTGACCTTGAGATACCATCATGGTGATTATCAAATTCCAAATGTTATATCTGAGAATTTACTTTTATACACGAATCGGAAAAATTCAAGTTACTGTTTGTTAGCATTATTGGCAATTTTTCCACGATCTGTTACATTTAAGTAAATCGGTAAGTGGTTTGGACATATATTAGCAACAGGTTAAATTTTAATAATCTTCGTTCGAGGTACTACAATCTTCTCTCCTTGGCGAGCCCCGAGGGAGGGGCGTCTGACCCTCCCAAGGCTCCGTTTGAGTCTCTTGGTTACCCCTGAGAGCCAACCAAGCTACATGAGGTACGAGGTCGCATGACACCTCAGCTTAGGGGGTCGTAACCCTGACAAGGGTTTGCCAACTCGTCATCTTTCATCCATGTCGCCATGTATTCGGTATCCATACTCGTCTCCTCTTGCTGGCCAGGTCGTAACCCGCGTCGTCCTCAGTCAACCAGTCTAGGCGTCAGTCGGTCGGTCGGTTTCCACGTGATCCGCGGGCAGTTATTCAGTGTCTGTTGACACCGTATTTGCTACCTTACCTAGCCAGAGGGCAAGCGAGAAGGCTCTGCGCAGCATGTCCTTCTGGACCAGAGCACTCCCCAACCCCCTTTGGTGACAACCTATCATCCATAGAGACGCGCCAGGTTGGTCAAGAAAGACCTGTCCGTCGGAGTCTCGCTCGCAGGGTTTGAGCTACACCAAGTCCTACCTCCTGCAAACGAGACCTCGCAGGTCGCCGTTGAAACGTCCCTTGCAGGATTTGTCACCTGTCAGGTCCTGCCTCCTACGAGAGGGTACCAAAGAGCGACTCTCGGCTAATGCCAAGTAGGAGCCATGCGCATGACTCCAGTGGCGCACACGTAAGTTAGCATTCTGACGTCATCTAGTAGCCTCATTGCTTCTGACTATCTTGTTTCGGCAGCCACGCCACTGATCCATAGGTTTTAAAGCGCCTCACTACCATTTTCTATGGCATTTTCTCCCTTACATATGTCTACACCTACCTAGCGCTATTTTAGCTTTCTGTGTCACTATTAGGATATGAAAATATTTTGTCAAAAATGAATCCTACGTAATTTGCCTCGCTCACATATGGAATCCTTGCTGCTCCCTGCAAGGCTAGGGATTTTAGGGTTTTCAGCTTCCGTTGTCGTGTTTTTTTTTTACAGAAAATCTCGCGCAACGGTATATAAGCCTATCGCGCTTCATAAGCACTGCGCGAGGATAAATTTCTGTTCAAGTTGACCTCAAAACAATGTAGGTTTCCACAAAACAACAACTAAGTCCCGGGTAGCTCATTCCACAACGCCAAGGTTCTCTAAAAGAACGACTTTTGTTCGAGGCGTTGTAAGTTCGACCTGTTGAGGTTGCACCCGATGAGCTCCTCTAGTATTTGCTCTCCTGAACAAGTGTAAACACTTAGGGACAGTTGTTTTGTCTCGAATCATGGCAAGCCCTTCTGTCCTGTACAAATAATCGTCAATGTCATGGCCGTCTGTAATCACTTTGAAATAGTTCTCACAAAACGCTACTTGACAACGATATGGATGTCATCAACATACCCCAGGAATAGAAGCCGCCGGTTAGATCTAGTAGCAGTTTGTCCAAAAGATCTGCCTATAGTATAGCCCAATGGATACGTAATCATATTCGTAACAATATTGCTTTCTCGACTATCTCAAAATGGACCGGCATTTGTAACTATAACCTCTGACTATCTCAAAATGGACCGGCATTTGTAACCAGAACCTCACTTTTCCAGATTTTTGCTTTCGTACGAGCGCCACCTGAAAGGCGAACAGTATAAACCGCTTCCTGTTTCTGAAAGGCGTAGACTGAAAAGCAAAAGAGGAAGCAGCCTCAGCGATGCTGAGTCCAGTGGTGGTGATACAAATTCTTCTGTGGCTACCACTGTCTCAACCTCCACTGTTACGGAAAATAAGGTAATTACTTTTTATATGATTAGTCTTTTTTTAGTACAACACATTGCCAGTGGAGTTCATGAAAATCGTTAAAAAATCCCAGATATCACGCGTCTAAATAAAATTAAATTTCCAAAACTTATACATTTTAAATGACGCAAAACATGAGAGCATTGCCACATTTCGAAGTAAGACCCAAAAGTGTCTCACTTTCTCTTTGGGTAGAAAAAAAAGTGCTGTGAATCGACTTCATATTAACGCGAAAAGTTGGAAGAAACACCTTACATTTTCCTTTGTGAAACTGTGTCTTGGTAACTAATTAAATCGATATTACATATCCAAAAAAGTCTTCATTTAAAGCTTCACAGCTCGAAAACTAGCTAAGGATGATAAGTAATAAACACAATAATTTTTTTCAGGATACAAAATCAGAAAACAAAATCTCGTCCCTAAGAAGTATTAGGGTAAAACCAGAAAGACAAAAAGACAAACAACAAGCTGCCGAAAATGACACCAAACCCAATCATGCCGACGCAAATCCAACGACCTTGCCAGAAAAGACCGAGTTCAAACCCAAAATGGACACATTGGTGATCAATTCCACCAACATGACGAGCAAGTTCATCCCAGCTGACAGTTCAGTGAAACTAGAGTACGCAGTGAAGCAAGAGCTGACATTCAAATCCGAAAAGGTGAAAGATATCGGTGTGGAAGGAGTGAAGATAGAGGCAGAAATTAAAGATGAGGTTATCAATATGGAGTCGTACTTGGAAGTGAAGATCGAGGTGAAGGAAGAAGAAGCAAAAAGTGTAGAAGGGCAATGTGACGGATTAAAATCGGAAGAAGATAGTGGGCAAAATGCAACAGGTCAGATAGGTATGTTGAAACTTGTTCGCCTTAAGAAAATGTTAGTGACTTCATTGATCTCTTCCTGTGCGTTAAAAAACTGCGTTGGCTTCCTAGTTACGATCTTTGTGTTTTAGTACGCTACTGTAATAAATACTGTAATTTCTATCCATTTTTATCTAATTTCTATCCATTTGTATCAAATCGCTGGAGCATCAACAATGAGATCATCGCCCAGTTCCTATCATATTTTTTCAGAACGCTATGTTTGTGGTACATCATCAAATGTGTGACATCACTGTAATTCATTTACATTGCACAAGGCCTATAATATAATCATCAGTGTATCTCTATCGTGTGATTTTTATTGATGAAAGATTAAAAAAAAGATGAATAATTATGAAGATTATCACGTTTTTATTACCAATTAAATTTGCCAAAAAGTAATTAATATCGTTATTTTGTATGTTGGATTTTCAGAAACGAACAGTGTGCAAAATGTACGTATGTTCAATAGAAAATGTCTTACTTCTAAAGAAAACACATTCAATTCTCGTTTATTTCCCGCCTGAAAAATAGTCTTATAAAAATAGATATTTATTCCATATTTGATTAGAATGCAAAAATCACGCAAATACGAATGAAATTCCGTGTTTTTTTATTCTTTCATTTTGATTGAAGAAGAAAATTTGCTGTTTCATAGTACTGTGACTATATAATTTCAAATTCTGATATTTCAGGTGCACCTTCGCCAAAATCAGGTGAAGAAAACGCCCCCTTCGCAAAACTTGATGACGCACTTCCAAATAATAATTTTGATTCGACGGTAACCGCATTCGAAGAATCTTCTGGGATAACAATAACACCAGCTGCCGCTGAAAGCTTCAAAAATAAATTCATACAAGAGGTGAAAAAGAGAAAGCTAGATATCTTGAAAGAAGGTAAGTGCGACATATAACTTTTTTTCAGCTTTTGAGGCGATTCCGTTACCAATTTCTAAAAAGCATTAATTCATATATAAGAACGTTATTCACATAGTACAATAAGCTTGTTGGAGATTCTTTCAATTTACCCAACAGAATCGAGCTGCAAAAGATAGAACACGATATGGAAATACAGATATATAAATGTTTATTCATCCTTCTCTCTTTATATATCGTTAAATCCATTGCCCAGAAGCATTTCAGACATTTATGTGGTTACTAACTAGTATAGTTTTTTTAAAGTACCTCGAATTGCCACGATTTAACATTGAAACATTCTTGAAATCGCTATATGTTGTGCCGGACGATCCTGGTATAATATACATAATATACATTCTGCGGGCGAGCCGTCTCCAAAAAACTGCGCCCAGCATATAGTATTATTTGGCCAGGTTCGATTATTGTAGATCGATAAGAACACGTGATATAACAACCACTGGAAATAATGTTATTTTACAATCTTCAATTGGCTTTAGAATAACTAAATCATCCATTTTCGTAGCTGAAACGTTAATAAAGTTACTTATTTAATAATATGTAATTTCAATAAACAGCAAGTTCAAGTATAGAAGAATACATTTATCATTATTATTGATTGTAGTATCATTGACTTCAACTTTAAAGTGGTAAAATAGATCTTGTTTAGTTTGTTGGATACGCTATGAACTTGACATTCTGACATCCAATTCAACATCCAAGGCTATCGTTCAATTTAGGTCCGTGTTGCTCATTGCCTGGAAGGCAGTAGTGTAGAAAAGTATGGTCACAATTTAATTATTCAAGATCAGGGGATTTATTCCTCTATTATCTTATTCGAGTTGAGGTTATTTCGTACACTGCCCTATAATAAACACGTATGTGAAAATTCTAAGGTGGTTTGGAAGTGACGCCAGTGAAACCGCTGCTGCTGGACTCCTCCACCAGACCGTCGGTGATCCAACAGGCGTCGGCACCGAAGCCCATGCAGCCACCCACCATCACATCGGTGCCTCGAAGAACCTCGGCGGACTTCCCGCAGACTTTGAACATCAGCAAGATCAGGATCCCACCAACGACGCCTACGAAGAAGACAACTAGCGGCAGTACGAATAATCCCTTCGCATTTATGAATGGCTCGGTATGTTTTGTTTTTTTGATTGCAAGATTAAATTAAGATCAAGTTTCTTGCGTCCTATTTGTTTTCTAAAAAATGCCTTTTTCTATAGTGTTGTGAAGAAAATATTGACGTATTTTTTCGCCATGCTTCCAGAGTAATTGTAATTTTAAAGCCATAAGATCACAATATAGTTTCCTAATATTCTAATACATTTTCACATTATGGCAACAGAGAGTTCCTTCAACAACTGCAGTACATTGTGCTGAGAGCCGAAATACATAAAGAACAAAAAATATTTTTTGAAGTTGCTGAAGGAATGAAACAAGATAATCGTGGCTTGTTATAAGTTTTATTATGTTTCACCTAATCAACCACAACTATAAAACTCTCGATGAACAAATTTGATTGCTGCGATGGGTGTGTAATTTGATTTGAACGTTTGAGAACATTATGGCTGTCCAAACACGATACTTTTATTGCAGAATATTTCGAAACTGTTAACTTTTACTCCAAAAGTAATTGAAATTTAAGTGACAGCTGCACGCAAATAATGCATTTTTAGGATTCTATCCCAAAAATCGATAAAACTCACAATTCTCAAACTGCAGTCTCTAAAAGTATAATTTGTCCTGAACACAATCAGCAAATTATATATTATAAACAATAAGAAATTTGACGAACGAAAAATAGCAAACATCGACGCTCAAGCATAATTTCCATAACTTCAAAATTAGCCCTAACTTAAGGAATTTACATTCACGATGGGGAAATTGAAAGTGGTGTTGTTTAGCACAACACATCAAATGTTAGTATAATTACTATTGGATTATTAAAATAGTGTTCAACATTTCATAGTTGGTCGAGGACAAGGAAGTATACTTTGGAGTTTACACATGTATTCTAAGCATTCCATATCATCATCCTTACAAAAAACTGATTATTATTCACAAGCTCTAGACAAACTTTTGTTACAGGTGCCTCCGAAAGTAGTGCAATCAAAATCCATCTACACTTACTCGGAAAAAACCATCTATGGCAACCCAAAAGACGTGCTGACCACTTTCCAACCGGCAGCAGCTCACACGCCCAAATTCAGGGACTCCATTCCTCAACATTCTGGCGGTGATCCTGTAGATCTGTCAGTTACTAGTCCCCAGAAACCGGTGCTTGAAATCATGAGGGTTCCTCAACTCCCTGCCACACCATACAACAGAGACTCGGTGACAAAGAATTTGACCACGCCTCTAATGGATGGAAGACGATTGGGGCCTAATCTAGAAATCACCCTGGTGAACCCCAAGAACAAAGCTCCAATCCAACCTACTTCCAATTCCATGCCGAAGCCTCAAAGTTATAGTGCGCACGGACATGTTTCTAGTACGCAGTCGCAGTCTCAAAAAAGGAGGGTTAGTGACTATTATAGCCCTAGAAAGGCAATGAAGGGCGACGATAAGTTTGTGAAACCTTTACCTGTAGATTTGAACGTACCAAATCCGTTCAAAAATTCCAACCATTCAAAGGCTCAGTCGTCAAAACATAACATTGCGTCTCCTACCCTACCCTCATTTCCACCTTTCCTGACTCAATTGTATGAACAGACTGCTAAAAGTGGTATTTCTCCATACTTGCCTTTTATGGATCCTGCGATGTATTATTCAGCCACCATGCATAATTTATATTCAGCACAAAGTTTAAACAATGCTTCCTTCCTGCCTATTCCTACCCCGGAGCAGATCAAACTTTACACTGAATTGATGGCGAGAAGTAGACTGAATTTTCCCATGCAGATGCCACTAGATGGCATGAATTCTTTTGTGAATAACAATTTGAAGAAACAGTAAAGGTAATGTCAAATATCTCGAGGCTTCATTGAGTTGAATGACTAAAAGTTATGAGACTTGCAAATTTATTAATGGCCTTGTTCTTGCGGTGACGGAGAGATAATTATATGGAAATATGAAAGCAAAGTTGGAGTTATCTTTGAAATATTCCGTCTATATTGGTTCACCCAAAAGTGGCAATATTATAGAAAGAGCAATAAACTGTTTGAACTTCAACCTCAAAGCTTGATATAGATGTCAAGACTAAGAATGTATCAAGATATAATTGAAAGGTAATGGGCACCCATACAACCGATGCTAATTTTCCATTGTCTCAAATAAAAAAGGTTCCTTGCTTCTTGTTACTTGTGATGCTTCGACTTTTTACGAGCCAATCACTGTGGAAATCGTGCTTTGAATGTCAAAAGGTATTGGAATAAAGCCTGAATTACAAGCACAATTATGCCAAAACATCGGATAATTAAAGGAAAAATATAAATGCTTTTTTGAGTGAACATTAACAGAGAAAATATCAGTGTTTGCTCTTGTTCACAGATAAAGGTCAAACAAATAAACTGAATCTGAAGATTTTGCTCTTCACAAATCTAGACAGCTATAGCCGTGAACAACAGTCAGATATTCGGTTCGTTGCTAATACCTCTCTAAGATGTTTTCAACATAGGAAAAAATTGGAAATAGCCACTCCCTTTCCTCCGGCAAACCTTTCCAACTAATCTCTCCATTGTCTCTCCTGTCAAAGCCTATGTAACTACAAGGATGTCTGGTCTTTGAAACGTGTGTCGCTCTTGTGTAAAATTTTGTGTTATATTTGTAAATGTAGGCGTGTATTTGATAATGCATTATACAACATTATTGATATAATAGCGCTGTTAAGGGTGTGTTGTCGGTTGCAAAAGAATGAGTGTCGAAAAAAAAATATATCATTGTTTGAAAATAGATCTGCAATTGTAAAATGACACTGAACAGAAAAACAAATTAAATTATTATTATTAAAAATTTATAGTTTGCAGTTTGGAAACTCATATTAATCTTGTAATAGTAATTCATCTTGCATATTTTGGCCATAAAACTGAACCACATTTGGTGATTTAAAGGCTTTATTAACGTTTCGGCTAGCTGTTCAGTTAAATACTGCAAGCAAACTATGTACAGGCTGTAAGAAATCAGTGTATTTATGAGGAACTTGAAAACGCCTCTGATGGAAGTCAGTCTTTTCAGTCTTAATTATTTCCTTTTAACACTTTTTACATAAATTACAAGTTACCCTTTGTGTGCCAGAACTGTATAAGAAATTCAAAAACTCTAAAAAATAAACTGGAATACGACATCGCAAAAACCTTTTGATTTTGCAGGAAACTCGAATATCTCGATAAATTGCATAAACAACATAATGTAATTGAAAATTTATTTTGTCCACCTTGATAACATTCTCTCTTTTGCAACACCTGACTGTTTTAGCTTTGTTTGTGTATGAAAATTGGTATTGTTTTTCCTCTCTGCAATGTGTATATGTATTTTAATGATACATGTGTAAAACCATGGGTTATCTAATTACACATACATGCTCTGTATATAAAGGCCAGATTAAATTTAGTGTCTGTGATTTTTCATTATGTGTATATGATTACGTAAGTAGAATTTACACTTTGTACATATATACTGTATTTTTAGATTTAGTCAATTATTATTTACGTTTTTATATAGGTCTTGTACATACAGTTGATTTTTACATCCATTACTATGTGTTTAGGTTATATTTTAAGCATAATGCCATTAAAAATAAACACATTAAGGTATTGTAATCTTTTCATATTACCACTCACCCTAAATACTTTGGATTACAATGTGGCCGAACTAAAATTTCGCACCAACATTTGCAAAAGTGCTATTGCTTGTGAAAATATGTGCCTTGGGATTTTTAGGGTCAGCATTCCAAATTTGAGATTTGTTAATTTGGAAAAAAATTAAGTCACTAGCGAAAATATATAGCCAGGGGTTTTCAAGTTAAAGAATTCCAAATTTGAGGTGCTCACAAAAAATGTAAATATATTTCCATAAAGAAATGGGTATTTCTTGAATATTTTCCACAAAAAGACCTTTTTACTAATTATTTTTGGGAATTATTTGGGACATTTTGCTATATAGAAGGTGAGTATGTGAGATATGTTCTATATCCACACAGAATTGCAATTTTATAATTTTTATACTATATTTGTTCAAGAAAATAATCCTTATTTAAAGGACAATGAAGTTTAGGGTTTCTTAATTTATGCACAAAAGAAGACCAAGTTATGTAACTGTATGATACATATTCATATTTCATATGACATTACCAAATTATTTGACATCACATTTTTGGGCCTCATATTCTTGAGTACAGTTCAAGGACCTGATACATAAAATATGTTTCAAGGTGTTTTGCATAGGAAGCTTCAGTACATTTGAAAGGTCTTTGGACAACAATGTTTAGGTATATCTATATTCCAATAATAATCCATGTAGAACAGCAGTTTGCTCAATGCAAGGTTACGAGACCAGTTAAAATTAATACATTATATCCCACCTCAAATGGATAGCTACAAATAATTCAATACCTATGAATATAAGTAAATACAATAGAACATCAGTTAACATTATCAATCAATGATGATACATTCCATGTCAGCTTGATCATAATGCAACACAATACCTTCACTATCATCTGTATTATTTTTATCATCATCAGTGCTCTTCCGATCTGATTTAGCTTTTTTGTTTGATTCTTTTTCCTCACACAACTTTGAATGGTCGCCTGTTCTTTCATCAATACTCTTTTTTTGATCAGCTTTCATAGCTGCCATCCTACGTTTACATTTTCCTTTAGTCTTTTTCGGGTTTTCAAATGATTGTGATTTTGAATCGGTATTCACTTTGCTTTCTAGACTTTCTTCACTTTTTTTGTTAAGCTTATCATCTTCTGGTGCAGGCCTCTTCTCTTGATAAGTTTCTTCACTCACAAGCTCATCAGTTTTATTTGATTCATAAATTCCTTCTGGAGCCTCTGATACAGCTTTTTTTCTTAGACTTTTTTCTTCATCTTTCTCCAATTTCTCATTTACTATTTTATCACCTTTGAGATCACTCTTTATATGTTTTTTCTTTAGAGTTGATGTGATTTCTTCATCTTTTGTAGTTTCATCTTTTTTACTTGTATCAATTGATTGTGAACTATCTTTAAAACTGATGTTATCTTCCTGATTTCCAGCACTTGAAGTGTTACCCATTTGTTTATTTCCTCTTACTTCATCATTAGTATCTATATTTGCAATAGTACCAGTATTATCATCTACTCTTGATATAATTCCCAAATTTTCACTTGAAACAGTTCTGTTTTCTATAATTGATTCATTTTTGCCATCTTTGTCTGATGGCATTTCCTCAATCCCATCTACAGGCAATGGTATATTTCCTAGATGTCCTGGGTCTACATTATCACTACAATCTGTAGGTCTTATTATTTCTACTTGCTGTATAATTACAGCTTTTCTACCATCTGATAGTCTACTATTGGCTTTGCTGCTATTTTCTTTATCTTGACCCTTTTCTGAAGAATGTTCATCATTTTCATCAGTATTTTGTATAGTTGCAACATCTACATTACACTCTGCAAATGATAGTATTATTTCAATTACTGTCACTTTTTCAGTGTTAAAAGCTACATGGAACAAATTAATTTATAAAAAAAAATCTTCAAAACAAATTTTACTCATGAATATCAACTTGATAAAATAACTAATTATGATCATATCAAAAGCATAAAGATGACAATTCATTGCTAATATTTTGTGTTGGCAAATATTCTTTTATTACTTATTTTCTTAGCATAATTGGTAAATTGATATCAACTTGGCAAAACAATTAATAATTCAATCCACATTGAAATCTTTGAAAATCACAATATTATGAGTATTTGTGGTGGCAAATATTTTAGGCTCTTTTTTCAACAACTGAAGTTTGTTGTCACTTTGGTAGTACAGGAGTATTATATGGCAAATTCTCTCACCTGAATTGGCATAAAAACTACCATTTGTTGGTTTCTGACCTTTCCAAAAATTATCTTCATTATTTTTCATTTGATCCTTTTCCTTATTCTCACTTTCAGAATCACTAGACATAATGACTATTTCCTCATTCTTAGGAAGTTCTATTATCACAGCATCTTCATCATCATCATCATGATTTTGAGTTGTTGCTTCTTTCTCTTTTGCCTTTTGTCTTTCTTCTTGTTTCTTATTACTTTCTAAAGCTAACTGAGACCGAATTGCTCTTGCTCTGGCTTGCAGTTCCAATAGCTCTAATACGCTCATTAGGTTTTGTTCATTGACTGGGTTATCTACTTTTTCTTTCTCTAATGTGTCTTTATCTGCTTTATCTTGCTTTTCTTTTTTTAATTTTTTCCTTCTAGGTTCTTCCTTGATTTTATGTCTGTGTTTTCTACACTGTCTTCTCCTAGATTCTTTATCTAAAAGAAATGAACATGTAACAAAAAAATTTCAGTTAGGAAGATTGTGTAATCAACACAATCTTTTCATCTGCATGATGAAAGAGTTTCACCAAGTAAGAGCATCTACAATCTACATGAAAAAAAAATCTCACAAAAATAAGAATATCAAGGCTGTTGAAATCAGATATTAGCAAGTATAAAAAGTTATACAAATTTTGAGACGCACAAGCCCGATCATCATAATTTCACGTTAATACAAATGTTTGATGGCAAGATACCTGAGTCTAAGTCAATAACATCTTCTAGAGCATCATCGCTAATATCATCTAGAGATATCACATCAATAGGCTTTTGATCTTCTTCTGGATCTGTAGAACTACTATCTTCCTCTAGATTCTGACCATTGAATATATACTTCAGCCTTTTATTTGAGATGCCAAGAAGTTCTTCTAAGAGCATAGAATTAATCTCTTCATTATCCATATTCTGGAAACTCAAAATTCACAAATTGTTCAAAACTAAAACTCATACATACCCTCATAAATTGAGGAGCCATACTTCTGATTTTCTTGGGTTTAATAATCTTCAGCACTTCTTTCATCAGTTTTACCCTGTCGTTGACATAATACGAAAGCTCGTGCTCACTTTCATTATCAGATTCTGATTTCTCATGGATGAGTTTGCTCAATTTCTTTTCCTTCATGGAATTGCTTTTTCCCTCAGTTCGTCTTCTGGCAGAATTCATGGTTTCTGTCACGTTTCTATCACATAACAGCTACGTTTCGTTTAATAGCTCCGATTTTATATATTTATATTTATAATTACAAACAAAAATGTTTTCATTATCATAACCTATATAAGAAATGATTGTCAAAATCAGCTAGTTGCATTTGCTGTCACACAAATGGCGACTGTAGGTAAAAGTTTAGGTTATAGTTTGAAGTGTAATATGTAATAATATTAATTATATAGTTATGCGAATTTACGTCAATACTTGTTCGTTTAAGAAGATTCCAAATTTTGTACATCTGCTAATACAAAAATGTAAGTTAATTTCAAATTAGTATAAAAGGTGATATTTCGGAATACAACGCTACAATTTTGAATTTTTCTCCAATTGCTCATATTTTTAGATTTAGTATTCTTAAAATTTACTCCAGGCAACTATTTGAGGTTAGTCGATGCGTCACCAACATCGACCTGACAGCCGTCAGTTGGCAGATATTTGTTCTCATTGCCACTTTTCAGAAATAAGTCAAAAAATGTAGTCATAAATATAACAAATTAAGAAATAAATATATAAGATACTGATATTTATAATAGTATTTACCCTTAATGATATAGTTATAGAACAGAGAAAGAATTGTTGATATGCCCCATTTCTTTCATTTATGCGTATCTACCGTTGGTATCTACTATTCCAAGGTTCCCATTCATTCAACATCGGAACGAACAAGTCATTCAAAGTCAAAAGATAATCTAAACAGACATATGGAATTGAACCAATCAGATGTTTCCACATGTTGTCGGGGTTGTATAAACGTATTTGAATGATATATCCAAAAATCAATGCTCTTTTTAATGAAATCGTCATAATACTCGTGTCCATATAGTAACTGAGCTGATCATGATGCAGCTAAGCACATGTAGTTCCTTTATTTTACTAAACTTAATTTCAATCTCATTAGTAATAGCTGGTAGGGACTTCTATAGTATCTTAAGTGTAACCAAATCTGCTAGTCTCCACGAAATAAAGAAGTCGTATAGAAGATTGGCCAAGGAGCTCCACCCTGACAAGAACAAGAATGATCCAAATGCTTCAAAGAAGTTCCAGGACCTTGGAGCAGCCTATGAGGTACTTTCAGATGAAGAGAAAAGAAAAAAGTATGATAGATGTGGAGAAGACTGCTTGCAAAAAGATGGAATGATGGACGGGAATATGGATCCTTTTGCTAGCTTTTTTGGGGACTTTGGCTTCCATTTCGGAGGAGAACAAAAACATGAGACACCTAAAGGTGCTGATCTTGTGATGGATGTTTTCGTCACTCTGGAGGACCTTTACACAGGTACTGACATTTTTCACATTACTGTAGTATGTGAAGTGGTAGCTTACATAAACTACCATTTGTGCATTGCTTCATATATTACTGATTAATGTGTTTTGGTGGTTTTTGATTTTATAATTATCAATTAGTGGAAAAAATACTATTTTTGTTCGATTTTCTTTAATATCCCGTTCCAATTGACTTTTACTAAAACATATGCATTGGGGAACTTGTGAGTGTTAATTGAGGTTGCTGTTTGCAATTGTTACCTTGCAAATAGCCTTAAAATATTTTAAAACATGTTTCTAGTATTTTTTATTCATAAACAACTGCACATAGAGGGCTGAAAAATCTTGTAGATGGTGTCTATGTTATTCTGATTCTAAACAAAGAATTTCAGCAAATTTGCTTCATTAAATTTTGTGTAATTTTTTAAGCCACTATGTGCAGTTGCTTTTGATTAATAAAGTAGTGAAAAAGATGTGTAATTAAAGCTTTCAAGGCTATTTGCAAGTTAACAATTGCACCTAGCAACCTCAGTCAGTGCTCAGTTTTCTGAGAATTTCATGGTGAACAGCTGTCTCAATATATTAAAATTTAATAGGAACAGTGATAATGAAGGAAATTTAGAAAAAATATTATTTTTTACATTAACTTAAATTAGAAACTCAGGAGGATTATCAATCTGTAAACAAACTTAGGGTGATCAACTACAACCAAAACAAAGCAATTCCAGACATAATCTCGCCTATGTTCTCACTGTCTACCCCAGGGGTCACCATTAGTCTCATTTGAGGTCCATTTAGTACTCTCAACTTGACTGTTGTAGTCTGCCTTCTATTATTACTTCCAGACTTGTAGTTAGGAAATGTGGCATCCAGAAGGGAAACCTGAAGGGTTAAGAACCTCTACAGTACCCTTTTCCACCTTATTGGATATTCATCCTGTCAAACAAAATTGAGGGGCAAAAAAAACTTCCCTGAGAGCTTGTTGCACCAAACCTGTTGACACTGTGCCAAGAACGAGAAGTTCATGGGCTGCACAATCTAGGTTTGTGAAAGGAATGCAGTCCGCACAAACTAGGTTGGAGCTCCAGTCTTTTAGAGACTACTCTTATTCACAGCCTGAATAATATTCAAGAAGTATTGCATATAAAAAATGTCCAGAACGATGAACTACAAAAATACCTAATGTAACAAATAAAATCTTTTTTTTTAATTTGAATTCACTATCATGGGAACTTGCAGGTACATTCATCGAAATAACCCGCTACAAGCCCGTAATGAAAGCAGCGAAGGGTACACGAAAATGCAACTGTAGACAGGAGATGATAACTAGAAACCTAGGCCCCGGCAGGTTCCAGATGACACAGCAGACTGTATGTGACGAATGCCCCAATGTGAAACTGGTGAATGAAGAGCGTGTGCTGGAAATGGAGGTTGAACCTGGAATGGTGGATGGTCAAGAAACCAAATTTACAGCAGAAGGTGAACCTCATCTTGATGGGGATCCAGGTGATCTCATTTTGAAGATAAAGACCCAGCCACATGCAGTGTTTGAAAGGAGGGGGGATGATTTGTATACTAATGTCACTATCAGCTTGGAAGTAAGTTGTTATTTACCTTTTTTAAATTTATACTGGGAACATAATTTCGGTGCCTATGAAATGACCTCAAGTAGGTTGACTCTGAATTTCCTACGTTGTGGTGTTTGTTCTAAATAATTCATTTTACTTTTTCATAGCCTCCACCCTACCTCCCAAATTTGACTTAATGGAATTTTGTTTCCCCTATTTTGATTATTTTTCCGCCACTGGAATATGTTTAAAACTTTTCCTTTCTCACACTACTGGTGACCAGTTATGAAAATTTTGATAAATTCAGACTAGGTCTTTTCCAGTTATTGAGGTAATATTGATAGATTTTTTTATTGTTTTTCTGCCACCACTCAATTGATGTAAAAAAAATCTATAGAGCTTTTGATTACTTTGAAAATTTAATAAAAATTAGATCAGCACTTTCCAATTTATAGGGAGGGTCAAAGATTAAGAAGGTAAAGGTCATGTAGGTGCATTTGAAGTAAATGGGATTATCTTTGAAAATAGTTTAGCTCATTTTCCCAAGTCATTTTTTTTATTATTATTCAAATACTATTAATTCACTATACCATTAAAAGTCTTTTAAGAAAAAACTTGAAGCGAAAATTGAAAAAATTGCTCGTAATGCATTTTGAAAATTATGATTGGAAATACATCAAAAGTGTCATATGTTTTTTATTTGTTCTTTTATTAATTAATTAATTTATCTCTGGAGATTATGGTATTTTTCTGCATTTTCCCAAACCTACTGTAATTCCAATTGTAAGACTATATGATATGAGATCCCTTCCATGAAGAAACATTCATACATCCACTGCTCATAAGACCTGAGTGTAGAATATTACGCTTTAGGGACCGAAAATCTGCTAATCTCTTAACAAGCATAGTTCTTTGATTAAAATTTTAAGTGCCTGAGTTTTTGTCATTTTTGTGAACTTTTTACTTGTTGAATGAATAAAAATAATTTGATCTTAATTTCAGGATGCCTTGGTAGGATTCACCATGGAGATTCCCCATCTAGATGGCCATTTGGTTTCTATCACCAGAGATAAAGTAACATGGCCTGGAGCTAGGATAAGAAAGAAGGGCGAAGGAATGCCTAATTATGACAATAATAACCTATTTGGTATTTTGTATATAACCTTTGATGTAGAGTTTCCTAAGCAAGAATTGACAGAAGAGGATAAAGAAGGTAAGCACTTTAGTTGTGTCATCTTACTACTGTTAGCTATTATCCGATTATTTGATTGTTTCACATGAGATCTGTTGGAGGTTGAGGTGCAATTGTGATAGGAACAGTTGTAATTCTGAATTCCTCCTTGCTAATTATTCTCTGCAAAGTAGTAAGAGTATTGCACTCATAGCTACACACATTTTTTGCAATTACAAATGTATAAAAGTAGACTGTAATCTCTGAAACTTATCCAGTGGTGGTCTCTCTGGTTTATCATATATTTGTACTGGCCCATAAATTAAAACCACAAATATATTTACTAAGGTTCCAATTTCCTCAACAGCCTTAACAAGGTATAAAATATGAAACACTAAATTTTCATATTTTGTGTAGCTGAATCTTGAGGATTAGCAATTAATGATTTTTGGATTATGAAATTATGATATTGACTATTTCAACTATTTTCTGGGGAAAAGTTTTTTTACAAGACAAAAAGCTAACAGGGGGGTATTGCTCCTTTGTTTAATACAAGCGCTCTGAACATTTGCATTATTGTTAATTCCAAAAAGAGGATAATGCACTGCCAAATCATAAACAGAATGCTGTCTATCTTATACAAAACAAAAAGCCGTGTAATCCCGATGCATGATTTAAAAAAAAATTGTAAATTGATTAAGGCTGCCGAGGGAGCCGTAACGTTAATAAATTAGAAGTACAAATATTCTCAAACTCCGAAAAATAACTCCTGAATGGTGAGTGGTAAATACTGAGGTTGGTTCTATCATCGATTTTTGTACCGTCATTGAGCTATTGGAAGTTAAAACAGTGTTGTAGATCGTCACATTTTATGTTGTAACTCTTCAATAAAATTTAACTGCGCATGTCCGGGACGGTACAGCGCACGGTAATCAGCACATCGGAACAAGCTCTTAATATATCGAAACAACCGATTCATATCACTATCAATTATGGAAATCCCATCTCTAGTTTGGTAATCCAGCTGTTTTGTGTTTGACAATCTAGACTTATTGCTTCTCTATATAACCTCCACGTTCATCAAACATCGTGTTTGTAAACGTTGTGAACCAGCTACAATTATTTAAATAATGAGTAAAATAGAGAAGGTTAAATACAGAAGAACTGACAAAAGATCGGGAAAGCGGTTCAGTCTAGATGTAAATCTCAAAGGATTCCTCTGCAGTTGTAATAATAGAGAAAAGGACTGTATAAGAGAAGCATACAATTTATTGAATAAGTATGCTGATAAAGTATATCCACCACCGGTTGAAGAAGTATCCACAAAAGAGACGTCGAGGGATGTAGCTGATGATTTAAAGAGAGAGCTTGATGATTTAAAATCTACAGCTACTAAAGAAAAAAGATTCCAAATTGTCGAATCTGGTGCAAGGAATTTTCTTTTCATTAGGACAACAGTTGATGATCCAGTTCTATTAGCAGAGAGCATAGTCAAAGATATTGATTCCACAAAAACCCAACAAACCAAATTCTTACTGAGACTAATTCCTATTGAGACTACATGCAAGGCTTATATGAAAGATATCATCAATGCCTTCACTCCACTTGCTCATAAGTACTTTAAGGATCAGACTAGATCGTTCTCAGTTATTTATAATCATAGAAATAATGATAGCTTGAATAGAGAAGAGATAATAAAAACTATTGCAGAGTTAGTATTTAAGGCAGGCAACAATAAGGTTGATTTGAAGACTCCTGAAGTATCAGTTGTGATAGAAGTTATAAGAGGATTTTCACTAATTGGAGTTGTGCCTGGGTTTTTCAAATATAAAAAGTACAACTTGATTGCCATTGCTGAACAAGATGAAGGGAAAAATCAAAATGCAAATGTTTGTATGGATGTAGGAAAGGAAATAGAAGATAAAGAAAGTACTGTTGAAAGGTCAATAACATAGCATATTTTTTTTTAACATTTAATATATTTATTACATACATATACCTACTGGTTTATAGGGCTTTAAAGTAATTTTTATTATAATATTGCCTATCAGTACATAGAGGGTAGTTATGTATTCAGTTTATTTAAAAAACATTCAATCCTTTGGTGAATTTATTATATTTTATAACACCAAGGCAGCCAACAAAATGATTTTCAGTCATTCATATGTGGTTTCAATTGATGGCCAGTAGAGAATATAATGAATTAGAGATACAATCACAGGGTTTGAACTGTTATACTTAATGGAATTATTTTTTTGTTATTCCATGATTTTCATACTTATTTTTTGACTATTAATCATCATTTCAGCAATCAAGAAAGTGCTCAATCAGAAGTCTGTGAATAAAATCTACAATGGATTGCGTGGATACTAATGTATGAGTGTATGTGTAAATAGACACTGAACAGGACTTTATTTCATATACTTATGTGTTGATCTACAAGTTAGCTATTTATTTTGTATCTTTTGTGATCAACCAAGGCATAGTTTATTTGTGAATTAAATTGTTTATTTTGTACCAAAGGTACTGCATAGGTAAACTTTCCTAATATGTTCTACTATATACTTATGTAGATGTACTTTGAGTATTTGGAGCCTGTGTTATTTATTTATGTAATTTGTGATTATGACTGAAAAAATATAAGTGGTCTAAACTTTTTTTACGAGGTTTGTTTCATTCAATGGGTGAGGATAATTATATTCTACATAGTCATCAACTCCACCATATGATACTTGTTGTAGATGAGCTAATCTTTGTATTTTTTGTACATTGATAGATGTTTTGGTACAGCTGAATATTAGTAAAGCTATACAATCAATTGTATGTGGCCAGGAAAAAATATGAGAAAAACCATGTCATAATCAGCACTTATTCAACAAATCTTCTAATGAGATATAGAATGAGTAGTTAAAAATACCAAAAAGTTCAAGCAGAAAAAATTAACAAAGACAAGGAGTAGATCAAAATTTATACTAAAACAAAAAACAGGTACAAATCATTTCTATATTTTGATAGGGATCCTGTTAAAAACAATATGACAACCCTAGGCATCATAAGATCAGCCTTGCAATAGAATATTCTTACATCTAACAACATTAACTGATGTATGCTCACATGTCAGATCAAAGCAGGTTAAAAACAGGATATTCAGCATAAATTTAAGATTTTTTTGTGATGTGTGATAAGGTTTCAATAATGTCTTTGTTGCAAGTGATATAGCTGTGCATGTCTTAATTCTTTAGGTTGTTTATTCAAAATATAGATAGATGAAACAGTATGATCATGATATTGCTTCAATTCTTCCCTGAAGAACAATCGATTAGGAACTTTTAAAATTCTACACATTGTTCGCCTTTGTAGGATAAACTTATACTGAATATCTTTGGCCTGGCTTAATAAAACAATGCAGTATGATGTTCAAGTAAATTATCGCATAATAATTATTCACTAACCCCCCTCCGCCACCCCACACACACACACACCTCCATCTGGCATTTTTTAGAGCATTAATCAAGTAGTAGATCTTTGCTGCACTGTGAATGTATGTATTTTCTGTTTTTCGTGCACGTATTTATGTAACCGAGTGCAATTGAATATTTCATTCTTTAAGGCTAATGGTGTCAGCAATGAATTAGATTGAATAAGTCAACATATTTGTTTGACTGTTATAACACTTTATCTAGAATGGAACAAAAAAGTATAGAATATATTCAATCTTACCTCGTAACATAATATCAGATTCATGAGTATAATGTATTGCTCAGATGGTGTTAACACATGCTCTTTCGAATGATTTTGGGCAAGATCTCGAACTTTCTCCATAGAAACCTAATTCCTGTAGATATTATTAATGAGGGCAGTCACTGCAATCAAAAGGGCATGGAGGACAATCTGGAGGTCTACTACTCAAATATTCAGGTGTGTATTTAACTCTCTGAGAAGACATTATTTGAGACACTGGCATTACCGATGATGCTTTGTTCAAAATGGCCTCTTGTTGTCTCATAAGCTCTGGGTTTAATAAAACCGGAAGAGGTGTCCATATTGGGCGCAGTGTAACTGATTGTCTTCTAGAGGGATCATTATCATCAATTGCTTGCTTCTTATCACTCTGATCTTCTTTCCAGTTATTTGAAACATGTCTACTATCAGTTTTTTTGATAGGCTGACCAGCATCATCTTGACGGTATGGTTTTGGCTCAGAAATTATTGATTCTGAACGAGTTATATATTCATTTTGACTTTTTTCTGTGGGGTAGAGGAGAGTTTGCAAAGCGTTCAAGACTGGTTGTTGCGTTTTATCTGACTGTTTGATAGGATGGCTAGTTTCATCATCCTCTGGAGTGTAAGTTATCTGCTCAGAGATAATTGCTTTTGAAGGAGTTATATCTTCAGTTTGAACATTTTCTGTGGGTCTGATCGTCTCTAGAGGAAGGACAGTTTGCGAGGGTTTCATTAATTCTGGTTGTTGCGTACTATCGGACTGTTTGATAGGCTGGCTAGCTTCATTATGATCAGGACTGTAAGTTATCTGTTCAGGGATAGTTGTATGCGAAAGAGCTGTATCTTCAGTTTGACTGCTTTCAGTGGGTCTGATCGTCTCTAGAGGAAGTTCAATTTGCGAAGAATTCACGACTTCTGGTTTTTGCGTACTATCGGACTGTTTGATAGGCTGACTAGTTTCATCTTCTGGAGTGTAAGTTATCTGCTCAGCGATGATAGATTGTGAAGGTCGTTGCGTATTATCGGGCTGTTTGATAGGCTGGTTAGTTTCATTATCTTCTGGAGTGTAAGTTATCTTCTTAGAGATAGGAGACTGTGTAGAAGTCATATCTTCAGTTTGACCATTTTGTCTAGGTCTGTTCTTGTCTAGAGGAAGGATTTTTGGTTCATGCGTATTATCAAGCTGTTTGATAGGCTGGCTAGTTTCATAATCTTCTGGAGTTAAAGTTGATTGTTCAGAAATAGGTGATTGTGGAGCAGTTGTATCTTCAGTTTGCCCATTTTCTGGGGATTTGTTTGTCTCTAAAGGAAGGGGGGTTTGCGAAAGTTTCACAGCTTCTGGTTGCTTTGTCTTATCAAACTGTTTTAAAGGCTGGTTAGTTTTATTATCATCTGGATTCCAAGTCAGCTGCTCTGATATAGTTGACTGAGAAGTAGTTATATCTTCAGTTTGATCGTTATATATGGGTCTGATAATCTCTGGAGGAAGGACAGATTGCGAGGGATTCGCGACTTCTGGTTGTTCCGTAATATCAGACTGTTTGATAGGCCGGCTAGTTTTATCAGGAATTAGATTTTCAGTTTGAACAACTTCTGTTGGTCTGGTCGTCTCTAGAGGAAGGACAGATTGCGAGGGATTCGCTACTTCTGGTTGTTCTGTAATATCAGACTGTTTGATAGGTTGGCTAGTTTTATCAGGAATTATGTTTTCAGTTTGATCATCGTCTGTAGGTCTGCTCGTCTCTGGAGGAAGGACAGATTGCGAGGGATTCGCTACTTCTGGCTGTTTCGTATTATCAGACTGTTTGATAGGTTGACCAGTTTTATCGGGAATTATATTTTCAGTTTGAACGTCTGTTGGTCTGCTCGATTCTGGAGGAAGGACAGATTGCGAGGGATTCGCTACTTCTGGTTGTTCCGTAATATCAGACTGTTTGATAGGCTGGCTAGTTTTATAAGGAATTATATTTTCAGTTTGACCATCTTCTGTTGGTCTGGTCGTCTCTAGAGGAAGGACAGATTGCGAGGGATTCGCTACTTCTGGTTGTTCCGTATTATGAGACTGTTTGATAGGCTGGCTAGTTTTATCAGGAATTATATTTTCAGTTTGACCATCTTCTGATGGTCTGCTCGTTTCTGGAGGAAGAACAGATTGCGAGGGATTCGCTACTCCTGGTTGTTCCGTATTATCATACTGTTTGATAGGTTGGCTAGTTTTATCAGGAATTATATTTTCAGTTTGATTATCTTCTGATGGTCTGCTCGTTTCTGGAGGAAGAACAGATTGCGAGGGATTCGCTACTTCTGGTTGTTCCGTAATATCAGACTGTTTGATAGGCTGGCTAGTTTTATCAGGAATTATATTTTCAGTTTGACCATCTTCTGTTGGTCTGGTCGTCTCTAGAGGAAGGACAGATTGCGAGGGATTCGCTACTTCTGGTTGTTCCGTATTATCAGACTGTTTGATAGTTTGGCTAGTTTTATCAGGAATTATATTTTCAGTTTGAACATCTTCTGTTGGTCTGGTCGTCTCTAGAGGAAGGACAGATTGCGAGGGATTCGCTACTTCTGGTTGTTCCGTATTATCAGACTGTTTGATAGTTTGGCTAGTTTTATCAGGAATTATATTTTCAGTTTGAACATGTTCTGTTGGTCTGGTCGTCTCTAGAGGAAGGACAGATTGCGAGGGATTCGCTACTTCTGGTTGTTCCGTATTATCAGACTGTTTGATAGGTTGGCTAGTTTTATCAGGAATTATATTTTCAGTTTGATTATCTTCTGATGGTCTGCTCGTTTCTGGAGGAAGAACAGATTGTGAGGGATTCGCTACTTCTGGTTGTTCCGTAATATCAGACTGTTTGGTAGGCTGGCTAGTTTTATCAGGAATTATATTTTCAGTTTGACCATCTTCTGTTGGTCTGGTCGTCTCTAGAGGAAGGACAGATTGCGAGGAATTCGCTACTTCTGGTTGTTCCGTATTATCAGACTGTTTGATAGTTTGGCTAGTTTTATCAGGAATTATATTTTCAGTTTGAACATCTTCTGTTGGTCTGGTCGTCTCTAGAGGAAGGACAGATTGCGAGGGATTCGCTACTTCTGGTTGTTCCGTATTATCAGACTGTTTGATAGGTTGGCAAGTTTTATCAGAAATTATATTTTCAGTTTGAACGTCTGTTGGTCTGCTCGATTCTGGAGGAAGGACAGATTGCGAGGGATTCGCTACTTCTGGTTGTTCCGTAATATCAGACTGTTTGATAGGCTGGCTAGTTTTATCAGGAATTATATTTTTAGTTCGATCATCTTCTATTGGTCTGGTTGTCTCTAGAGGAAGGACAGATTGCGAGGGATTCACTACTTCTGGTTGTTCCGTAATATCAGACTGTTTGATAGGCTGGCTAGTTTTATCAGGAACTATATTTTCTGTTTGAACATCTTCTGTTGGTCTGCTCGTTTCTGGAGGAAGGAGAGATTGCGAGGGATTCGCTACTTCTGGTTGTTCCGTGATATCAGACTGTTTGATAGGTTGGCTCGTTTTATCAGGAATTATATTTTCAGTTTGAACATCTTCTGTTGGTCTGCTCGTTTCTGGAAGAAGAACAGATTGCGAGGGATTCGCTACTTCTGGTTGTTCCGTATTATCAGTCTGTTTGATAGGTTGGCTAGTTTTATCAGAAATTATATTTTCAATTTGAACGTCTGTTGGTCTGCTCGATTCTGGAGGAAGGACAGATTGCGAGGGATTCACTACTTCTGGTTGCTCCGTAATATCAGACTGTTTGATAGGCTGGCTAGTTTTATCAGGAACTATATTTTCTGTTTGAACATCTTCTGTTGGTCTGCTCGTTTCTGGAGGAAGGAGAGATTGCGAGGGATTCGCTACTTCTGGTTGTTCCGTATTATCAGACTCTTTGATAGGTTGGCTAGTTTTATCAGAAATTATATTTTCAGTTTGAACATCTTCTGTTGGTCTGCTCGTTTCTGGAGGAAGGAGAGATTGCGAGGGATTCGCTACTTCTGGTTGTTCCGTGATATCAGACTGTTTGATAGGTTGGCTCGTTTTATCAGGAATTATATTTTCAGTTTGAACATCTTCTGTTGGTCTGATCGTCTCTAGAGGAAGGACAGATTGCGAGGGATTCGCTACTTCTGGTTGTTCCGTATTATCAGACTGTTTGATAGGCTGGCTAGTTTTATCAGGAACTATATTTTCTGTTTGAACATCTTCTGTTGGTCTGCTCGTTTCTGGAGGAAGGAGAGATTGCGGGGGATTCGCTACTTCTGGTTGTTCCGTGATATCAGACTGTTTGATAGGTTGGCTCGTTTTATCAGGAATTATATTTTCAGTTTGAACATCTTCTGTTGGTCTGCTCGTTTCTGGAAGAAGAACAGATTGCGAGGGATTCGCTACTTCTGGTTGTTCCGTATTATCAGTCTGTTTGATAGGCTGGCTAGTTTTATCAGGAATTATATTTTCAGGTTGACCATCTTCTGTTGGTCTGGTCGTCTCTAGAGGTAGGACAGATTGCGAGGGATTCGCTACTTCTGGTTGTTCCGTATTATGAGACTGTTTGATAGGCTGGCTAGTTTTATCAGGAATTATATTCTCAGTTTGAACATCTTCTGTTGGTCTGCTCGTTTCTGGAGGAAGAACAGATTGCGAGGGATTCGCTACTTCTGGTTGTTCCGTATTATCAGACTGTTTGATAGGCTGCCTAGTTTTATCAGGAATTATATTTTCTGTTTGAACATCTTCTGTTGATCTGCTCGTTTCTGGAGGAAGGAGAGATTGCGAGGGATTCGCTACTTCTGGTTGTTCCGTATTATGAGACTGTTTGATAGGCGGGCTAGTTTTATCAGGAATTATATTCTCAGTTTGAACATCTTCTGTTGGTCTGCTCGTTTCTGGAGGAAGAACAGATTGCGAGGGATTCGCTACTTCTGGTTGTTCCGTATTATCAGACTGTTTGATAGGCTGGCTAGTTTTATCAGGAATTATATTTTCTGTTTGAACATCTTCTGTTGGTCTGCTCGTTTTTGGAGGAAGGAGAGATTGCGAGGGATTCGCTACTTCTGGTTGTTCCGTATTATCAGACTGTTTGATAGGTTGGCTCGTTTTATCAGGAATTATATTTTCAGTTTGGACATCTTCAGTTGGTCTGCTCGTTTCTGGAGGAAGAACAGATTGCGAGGGATTCGCTACATCTGGTTTTTCCGTATTATCAGACTGTTTGATAGGTTGGCTAGTTTTATCAGGAATTATATTTTCAGTTTGGACATCTTCAGTTGGTCTGCTCGTTTCTGGAGGAAGAACAGATTGCGAGGGATTCGCTACTTCTGGTTGTTCCGTATTATCAGACTGTTTGATAGGTTGGCTCGTTTTATCAGGAATTATATTTTCAGTTTGAACATCTTCTGTTGGTCTGCTCGTCTCTAGAGGAAGGACAGATTGCGAGGGATTCGCTACTTCTGATTGTTCCGTATTATCAGACTGTTTGATAGGCTGGCTAGTTTTATCAGGAATTATATTTTCTGTTTGAACATCTTCTGTTGGTCTGCTCGTTTCTGGAGGAAGAACAGATTGCGAGGGATTCGCTACTTCTGGTTGTTCCGTATTATCAGACTGTTTGATAGGTTGGCTCGTTTTATTAGGAATTATATTTTCAGTTTGGACATCTTCAGTTGGTCTGCTCGTTTCTAGAGGAAGAACAGATTGCGAGGGATTCGCTACTTCTGGTTGTTCCGTATTATCAGACTGTTTGATAGGCTGGCTAGTTTTATCAGGAACTATGTTTTCTGTTTGAACATCTTCTGTTGGTCTGCTCGTTTCTGGAGGAAGGAGAGATTGCGAGGGATTCGCTACTTCTGGTTGTTCCGTAATATCAGACTGTTTGATAGGTTGGCTCGTTTTATCAGGAATTATATTTTCAGTTTGAACATCTTCTGTTGGTCTGCTCGTTTCTGGAGGAAGAACAGATTGCGAGGGATTCGCTACTTCTAGTTGTTCCGTATTATCAGTCTGTTTGATAGGCTGGCTAGTTTTATCAGGAATTATATTTTCAGGTTGACCATCTTCTGTTGGTCTGGTCGTCTCTAGAGGAAGGACAGATTGCGTGGGATTCGCTACTTTTGGTTGTTCCGTATTATGAGACTGTTTGATAGGCTGGCTAGTTTTAGCAGGAATTATATTCTCAGTTTGAACATCTTCTGTTGGTCTGCTCGTTTCTGGAGGAAGAACAGATTGCGAGGGATTCGCTACTTCCGGTTGTTCCGTATTATCAGACTGTTTGATAGGCTGGCTAGTTTTATCAGGAATTATATTTTCTGTTTGAACATCTTCTGTTGGTCTGCTCGTTTCTGGAGGAAGGAGAGATTGCGAGGGATTCGCTACTTCTGGTTGTTCCGTATTGTCAGACTGTTTGATAGGTTGGCTCGTTTTATCAGGAATTATATTTTCAGTTTGAACATCTTCTGTTGGTCTGCTCGTTTCTGGAGGAAGAACAGATTGCGAGGGATTCGCTATTTCTGGTTGTTCCGTATTATCAGACTGTTTGATAGGCTGGCTAGTTTTATCAGGAACTATATTTTCTGTTTGAACATCTTCTGTTGGTCTGCTCGTTTCTGGAGGAAGGAGAGATTGCGAGGGATTCGCTACTTCTGGTTGTTCCGTATTATCAGACTGTTTGATAGGTTGGCTCGTTTTATCAGGAATTATATTTTCAGTTTGACCATCTTTTGTTGGTCTGATCGTCTCTAGAGGAAGGACAGATTGCGAGGGATTCGCTACTTCTAGTTGTTCCGTATTATCAGACTGTTTGATAGGCTGGCTAGTTTTATCAGGAATTATATTCTCAGTTTGAACATCTTCTGTTGGTCTGCTTTTTTCTGGAGGAAGAACAGATTGCGAGGGATTCGCTACTTCTGGTTGTTCCGTATTATCAGACTGTTTGATAGGCTGGCTAGTTTTATCAGGAATTATATTTTCTGTTTGAACATCTTCTGTTGGTCTGCTCGTTTCTGGAGGAAGGAGAGATTGCAAGAGATTCGCTACTTCTGGTTGTTCCGTATTATCAGACTGTTTGATAGGTTGGCTCGTTTTATCAGGAATTATATTTTCAGTTTGGACATCTTCAGTTGGTCTGCTCGTTTCTGGAGGAAGAACAGATTGCGAGGGATTCGCTACTTCTGGTTGTTCCGTATTATCAGACTGTTTGATAGGTTGGCTCGTTTTATCAGGAATTATATTTTCTGTTTGAACATCTTCTGTTGGTCTGCTCGTTTCTGGAGGAAGACCAGATTGCGAGGGATTCGCTACTTCTGGTTGTTCCGTATTATCAGAATGTTTGATAGGTTGGCTCGTTTTATCAGGAATTATATTTTCAGTTTGGACATCTTCAGTTGGTCTGCTCGTTTCTGGAGGAAGAACAGATTGCGAGGGATTCGCTACTTCTAGTTGTTCCGTATTATCAGACTGTTTGATAGGCTGGCTAGTTTTATCAGGAATTATATTCTCAGTTTGAACATCTTCTGTTGGTCTGCTCGTTTCTGGAGGAAGAACAGATTGCGAGGGATTCGCTACTTCTGGTTGTTCCGTATTGTCAGACTGTTTGATAGGTTGGCTCGTTTTATCAGGAATTATATTTTCAGTTTGAACATCTTCTGTTGGTCTGCTCGTTTCTGGAGGAAGAACAGATTGCGAGGGATTCGCTATTTCTGGTTGTTCCGTATTATCAGACTGTTTGATAGGCTGGCTAGTTTTATCAGGAACTATATTTTCTGTTTGAACATCTTCTGTTGGTCTGGTCGTTTCTGGAGGAAGAACAGATTGCGAGGGATTCGCTACTTCTGGTTGTTCCGTATTATCAGTCTGTTTGATAGGCTGGCTAGTTTTATCAGGAATTATATTTTCAGTTTGACCATCTTCTGTTGGTCTGATCGTCTCTAGAGGAAGGACAGATTGCGAGGGATTCGCTACTTCTAGTTGTTCCGTATTATCAGACTGTTTGATAGGCTGGCTAGTTTTATCAGGAATTATATTCTCAGTTTGAACATCTTCTGTTGGTCTGCTTTTTTCTGGAGGAAGAACAGATTGCGAGGGATTCGCTACTTCTGGTTGTTCCGTATTATCAGACTGTTTGATAGGCTGGCTAGTTTTATCAGGAATTATATTTTCTGTTTGAACATCTTCTGTTGGTCTGCTCGTTTCTGGAGGAAGGAGAGATTGCAAGAGATTCGCTACTTCTGGTTGTTCCGTATTATCAGACTGTTTGATAGGTTGGCTCGTTTTATCAGGAATTATATTTTCAGTTTGGACATCTTCAGTTGGTCTGCTCGTTTCTGGAGGAAGAACAGATTGCGAGGGATTCGCTACTTCTGGTTGTTCCGTATTATCAGACTGTTTGATAGGTTGGCTCGTTTTATCAGGAATTATATTTTCTGTTTGAACATCTTCTGTTGGTCTGCTCGTTTCTGGAGGAAGACCAGATTGCGAGGGATTCGCTACTTCTGGTTGTTCCGTATTATCAGAATGTTTGATAGGTTGGCTCGTTTTATCAGGAATTATATTTTCAGTTTGGACATCTTCAGTTGGTCTGCTCGTTTCTGGAGGAAGAACAGATTGCGAGGGATTCGCTACTTCTGGTTGTTCCGTATTATCAGACTGTTTGATAGGTTGGCTAGTTTTATCAGGAATTATATTTACAGTTTGGACATCTTCAGTTGGTCTGCTCGTTTCTGGAGGAAGAACAGATTGCGAGGGATTCGCTACTTCTAGTTGTTCCGTATTATCAGACTGTTTGATAGGCTGAATAGTTTTATCCGGAATTATATCTTCAGTTTGATCATCCTCTGTTGGTCTGCTCGTCTCTAGAGGAAGGACAGTTTTCGAGGGATTCGCTACTTCTGGTTGTTCCGTATTAACAGATTGTTGGATACGCTGGCTAGTTTTATCAGGAATTATATACTTAGTTTGATCATCTTCTGTTGGTCTGCTCGTCTCTAGAGGAAGGACAGTTTGCGAGGGATTCGCTACTTCTGGTTGTTCCGTATTAACAGACTGTTTGATAACCTGGCTAGTTTTATCAGGAATTATATATTCAGTTTGATCATCCTCTGTTGGTCTGCTCTTCTCTAATGGAAGGACATATTGCGATGGTTTCGCTACTTCTGGCTGTTCCGTATTATCAGACTGTTTGATAAGCTGGCTAGTTTTATCAGGAATTATATATTCAGTTTGATCATCCTCTGTTGACCTGCTCGTCTCTAGAGGAAGGATAGTTTGCGAGGGATTCGCTACTTCTGGTTGTTCCGTATTAACAGACTGTTTGATAAGCTGGCTAGTTTTATCAGGAATTACATATTCAGTTTGATAATCTTCTGTTGGACTGCTCGTCTCTGGAGGAAGGACAGATTGCGAAGGATTCGCTACTTCTGGTTGTTCCGTATTATAAGACTGTTTGATAGGCTGGCTAGTTTTATCAGGAATTATATATTCAGTTTGATCATCCTCTGTTGGTCTGCTCTTCTCTAATGGAAGGACATATTGCGATGGTTTCGCTACTTCTGGTTGTTCCGCATTAACAGACTGTTTGATAAGCTGGCTAGTTTTATCAGGAATTATATATTCAGTTTGATCATCTTCTGTTGGTCTGTTCGTCTCTAGAGGAAGGACAGTTTGCGAGGGATTCGCTACTTCTGGTTGTTCCGTATTATCAGACTGTTTGATTGGCTGGCTTGTTTCATCAGGAATTATATATTCAGCTTGATCATCCTCTGTTGGTCTGCTCGTCTCTAGAGGAAGGACAGTTTGCGAGGGATTCGCTACTTCTGGTTGTTCCGTATTATAAGACTGTTTGATAGGCTGGCTAGTTTTATCAGGAATTGTATATTCAGTTTGATAATCTTCTGTTGGACTGCTCGTCTCTGGAGGAAGGACAGATTGCGAGGGATTCGCTACTTCTGGTTGTTCCGTATTATAAGACTGTTTGATAGGCTGGCTAGTTTTATCAGGAATTATATATTCAGTTTGATCATCTTCTGTTGGTCTGTTCATCTCTAGAGGAAGGACAGTTTGCGAGGGATTCGCTACTTCTGGTTGTTCCGTATTATCAGACTGTTTGATTGGCTGGCTAGTTTCATCAGGAATTATATATTCAGCTTGATCATCCTCTGTTGGTCTGCTCGTCTCTAGAGGAAGGACAGTTTGCGAGGGATTCGCTAAATCTGGTTGTTCCGTATTAACAGACTGTTTGATAAGCTGGCTAGTTTTATCAGGAATTATATATTCAGTTTGATCATCTTCTGTTGGTCTGCTCGTCTCTAGAGGAAGGACAGTTTGCGAGGGATTCGCTAATTCTGGTTGTTCCGTATTAACAGACTGTTTGATAAGCTGGCTAGTTTTATCAGAAATTATATATTCAGTTTGATCATCCTCTGTTGGTCTGCTCGTCTCTAGAGGAAGGACAGTTTGCGAGGGATTCGCTAAATCTGGTTGTTCCGTATTAACAGACTGTTTGATAAGCTGGCTAGTTTTATCAGGAATTATATATTCTGTTTGATCATCCTCTGTTGGTCTGCTCTTCTCTAATGGAAGGATAGATTGCGATGGTTTCGCTACTTCTGGTTGTTCCGTATTGTCAGACTGTTTGATAAGCTGGCTAGTTTTATCAGGAATTATATATTCAGTTTGATCATCCTCTGTTGGTCTGCTCGTCTCTAGAGGAAGGACAGTTTGCGAGGGATTCGCTACTTCTGGTTGTTCCGTATTAACAGACTGTTTGATAAGCTGGCTGGTTTTATCAGGAATTATATATTCAGTTTGATCATCCTCTGTTGGTCTGCTCGTTTCTAGAGGAAGGACAGTTTGCGAGGAATTCGCTACTTCTGGTTGTTCCGTATTAACAGACTGTTTGATAAGCTGGCTAGTTTTCTCAGGAATTATATATTCAGTTTGATCATCCTCTGTTGGTCTGCTCTTCTCTACTGGAAGGACATATTGCGATGGTTTCGCTACTTCTGGTTGTTCCGTATTATCAGACTGTTTGATAAGCTGGCTAGTTTTATCAGGAATTATATATTCAGTTTGAACATCCTCTGTTGACCTGCTCGTCTCTAGAGGAAGGATAGCTTGCGAGGGATTCGCTACTTCTGGTTGTTCCGTATTAACAGACTGTTTGATAAGCTGGCTAGTTTTATCAGGAATTACATATTCAGTTTGATAATCTTCTGTTGGACTGCTCGTCTCTGGATGAAGGACAGATTGCGAGGTATTCGCTACTTCTGGTTGTTCCGTATTATAAGACTGTTTGATAGGCTGGCTAGTTTTATCAGGAATTATATATTCAGTTTGATCATCCTCTGTTGGTCTGCTCTTCTCTAATGGAAGGACATATTGCGATGGTTTCGCTACTTCTGGTTGTTCCATATTATCAGACTGTTTGATAAGCTGGCTAGTTTTATCAGGAATTACATATTCAGTTTGATCATCTTCTGTTGGTCTGTTCGTCTCTAGAGGAAGGACAGTTTGCGAGGGATTCGCTACTTCTGGTTGTTCCGTATTAACAGACTGTTTGATAAGCTGACTAGTTTCATCAGGAATTATATATTCAGTTTGATAATCTTCTGTTGGACTGCTCGTCTCTGGAGGAAGGACAGATTGCGAGGGATTCGCTACTTCTGGTTGTTCCGTATTATAAGACTGTTTGATAGGCTGGCTAGTTTTATCAGGAATTATATATTCAGTTTGATCATCCTCTGTTGGTCTGCTCTTCTCTAATGGAAGGACATATTGCGATGGTTTCGCTACTTCTGGTTGTTCCGTATTAACAGACTGTTTGATAAGCTGGCTAGTCTTATCAGGAATTACATATTCAGTTTGATCATCTTCTGTTGGTCTGTTCGTCTCTAGAGGAAGGACAGTTTGCGAGGGATTCGCTACTTCTGGTTGTTCCGTATTATCAGACTGTTTGATTGGCTGGCTAGTTTCATCAGGAATTATATATTCAGCTTGATCATCCTCTGTTGGTCTGCTCTTCTCTAATGGAAGGACATATTGCGATGGTTTCACTACTTCTGGTTGTTCCGCATTAACAGACTGTTTGATAAGCTGGCTAGTTTTATCAGGAATTACATATTCAGTTTGATCATCTTCTGTTGGTCTGCTCGTCTCTAGAGGAAGGACAGTTTGCGAGGGATTCGCTAATTCTGGTTGTTCCGTATTATCAGACTGTTTGATAAGCTGGCTAGTTTTATCAGGAATTATATATTCAGTTTGAACATCCTCTGTTGACCTGCTCGTCTCTAGAGGAAGGATAGCTTGCGAGGGATTCGCTACTTCTGGTTGTTCCGTATTAACAGACTGTTTGATAAGCTGGCTAGTTTTATCAGGAATTACATATTCAGTTTGATAATCTTCTGTTGGACTGCTCGTCTCTGGATGAAGGACAGATTGCGAGGTATTCGCTACTTCTGGTTGTTCCGTATTATAAGACTGTTTGATAGGCTGGCTAGTTTTATCAGGAATTATATATTCAGTTTGATCATCCTCTGTTGGTCTGCTCTTCTCTAATGGAAGGACATATTGCGATGGTTTCGCTACTTCTGGTTGTTCCATATTATCAGACTGTTTGATAAGCTGGCTAGTTTTATCAGGAATTACATATTCAGTTTGATCATCTTCTGTTGGTCTGTTCGTCTCTAGAGGAAGGACAGTTTGCGAGGGATTCGCTACTTCTGGTTGTTCCGTATTAACAGACTGTTTGATAAGCTGACTAGTTTCATCAGGAATTATATATTCAGTTTGATAATCTTCTGTTGGACTGCTCGTCTCTGGAGGAAGGACAGATTGCGAGGGATTCGCTACTTCTGGTTGTTCCGTATTATAAGACTGTTTGATAGGCTGGCTAGTTTTATCAGGAATTATATATTCAGTTTGATCATCCTCTGTTGGTCTGCTCTTCTCTAATGGAAGGACATATTGCGATGGTTTCGCTACTTCTGGTTGTTCCGTATTAACAGACTGTTTGATAAGCTGGCTAGTCTTATCAGGAATTACATATTCAGTTTGATCATCTTCTGTTGGTCTGTTCGTCTCTAGAGGAAGGACAGTTTGCGAGGGATTCGCTACTTCTGGTTGTTCCGTATTATCAGACTGTTTGATTGGCTGGCTAGTTTCATCAGGAATTATATATTCAGCTTGATCATCCTCTGTTGGTCTGCTCTTCTCTAATGGAAGGACATATTGCGATGGTTTCACTACTTCTGGTTGTTCCGCATTAACAGACTGTTTGATAAGCTGGCTAGTTTTATCAGGAATTACATATTCAGTTTGATCATCTTCTGTTGGTCTGCTCGTCTCTAGAGGAAGGACAGTTTGCGAGGGATTCGCTAATTCTGGTTGTTCCGCATTAACAGACTGTTTGATAAGCTGGCTAGTTTTATCAGGAATTACATATTCAGTTTGATCATCTTCTGTTGGTCTGTTCGTCTCTAGAGGAAGGACAGTTTGCGAGGGATTCGCTACTTCTGGTTGTTCCGTATTAACAGACTGTTTGATAAGCTGACTAGTTTCATCAGGAATTATATATTCAGTTTGATAATCTTCTGTTGGACTGCTCGTCTCTGGAGGAAGGACAGATTGCAAGGGATTCGCTACTTCTGGTTGTTCCGTATTATAAGACTGTTTAATAGGCTGGCTAGTTTTATCAGGAATTATATATTCAGTTTGATCATCCTCTGTTGGTCTGCTCTTCTCTAATGGAAGGACATATTGCGATGGTTTCGCTACTTCTGGTTGTTCCATATTATCAGACTGTTTGATAAGCTGGCTAGTTTTATCAGGAATTACATATTCAGTTTGATCATCTTCTGTTGGTCTGTTCGTCTCTAGAGGAAGGACAGTTTGCGAGGGATTCGCTACTTCTGGTTGTTCCGTATTATCAGACTGTTTGATTGGCTGGCTAGTTTCATCAGGAATTATATATTCAGCTTGATCATCCTCTGTTGGTCTGCTCTTCTCTAATGGAAGGATATATTGCGATGGTTTCGCTACTTCTGGTTGTTCCGTATTATCAGACTGTTTGATAGGCTGGCTAGTTTTATCAGGAATTATATACTCAGTTTGATCATCTTCGGTTGGTCTGCTCGTCTCTAGAGGAAGGACAGTTTGCGAGGGATTCGCTACTTCTGGTTGTTCCGTATTAACAGACTGTTTGATAAGCTGGCTGGTTTTATCAGGAATTATATATTCAGTTTGATCATCCTCTGTTGGTCTGCTCGTCTCTAGAGGAAGGACAGTTTGCGAGGGATTCGCTACTTCTGGTTGTTCCGTATTATCAGACTGTTTGATAGGCTGGCTAGTTTTATCAGGAACTATATATTCAGTTTGATCATCCTCTGTTGGTCTGCTCGACTCTAGAGGAAGGACAGTTTGCGAGGGATTCGCTACTTCTGGTTGTTCCGTATTAACAGACTGTTTGATAAGCTGGCTGGTTTTATCAGGAATTATATATTCAGTTTGATCATCCTCTGTTGGTCTGCTCGTCTCTAGAGGAAGGACAGTTTGCGAGGGATTCGCTACTTCTGGTTGTTCCGTATTAACAGACTGTTTGATAAGCTGGCTAGTTTTCTCAGGAATTATATATTCAGTTTGATCATCCTCTGTTGTTCTGCTCTTCTCTACTGGAAGGACATATTGCGATGGTTTCGCTACTTCTGGTTGTTCCGTATTATCAGACTGTTTGATAAGCTGGCTAGTTTTATCAGGAATTATATATTCAGTTTGATCATCCTCTGTTGACCTGCTCGTCTCTAGAGGAAGGATAGCTTGCGAGGGATTCGCTACTTCTGGTTGTTCCGTATTATAAGACTGTTTGATAGGCTGGCTAGTTTTATCAGGAATTATATATTCAGTTTGATCATCCTCTGTTGGTCTGCTCTTCTCTAATGGAAGGACATATTGCGATGGTTTCGCTACTTCTGGTTGTTCCGTATTAACAGACTGTTTGATAAGCTGGCTAGTTTTATCAGGAATTACATATTCAGTTTGATCATCTTCTGTTGGTCTGTTCGTCTCTAGAGGAAGGACAGTTTGCGAGGGATTCGCTACTTCTGGTTGTTCCGTATTATCAGACTGTTTGATTGGCTGGCTAGTTTCATCAGGAATTATATATTCAGCTTGATCATCCTCTGTTGGTCTGCTCTTCTCTAATGGAAGGACATATTGCGATGGTTTCGCTAATTCTGGTTGTTCCGCATTAACAGACTGTTTGATAAGCTGGCTAGTTTTATCAGGAATTACATATTCAGTTTGATCATCTTCTGTTGGTCTGCTCGTCTCTAGAGGAAGGACAGTTTGCGAGGGAATCGCTAATTCTGGTTGTTCCGTATTAACAGACTGTTTGATAAGCTGGCTAGTTTTATCAGGAATTACATATTCAGTTTGATAATCTTCTGTTGGACTGCTCGTCTCTGGAGGAAGGACAGATTGCGAGGGATTCGCTACTTCTGGTTGTTCCGTATTATAAGACTGTTTGATAGGCTGGCTAGTTTTATCAGGAATTATATATTCAGTTTGATCATCCTCTGTTGGTCTGCTCTTCTCTAATGGAAGGACATATTGCGATGGTTTCGCTACTTCTGGTTGTTCCGTATTAACAGACTGTTTGATAAGCTGGCTAGTTTTATCAGGAATTACATATTCAGTTTGATCATCTTCTGTTGGTCTGTTCGTCTCTAGAGGAAGGACAGTTTGCGAAGGATTCACGATTTCTGGTTGTTGCGTTTTATCAGAAGGCTTGATAGGCTGGTTTGTTTCATGAGAAATTATATCTTCAGTTCGATCACTTTGTGTTGGTTTGCTGTGCTCTGCTGGAAGGACAGTTTGCGAATAGTTCGAGACTTTTGGTTGTTGAGTATTATCAGACTTGTTGATAGGCTGGCTAGTTTCTTCATTTTGATCATTTTCTGTTGATCTGTTCATCTCAAGAGGAAGGACCGTTGGCGTAGGATTCAAGTATTCTGGTTGTAACTTAATATTAGATTGTTTTATGGGCTGGCTAGTTTTATCAGGAATTATATCTTCAGTTTGATCATTTTCTGTTGTCTCTTCAAGTAAGAGAGTTTGCGGATGGTTCAAGACTTCTGGTTGTCGCGTATCATCAAACTGTTTGATATGCTGATTAATTACATCAGATATTATATCATCAGTTTGATCATTTCCTCTTTGTCTGATTGTCTCTAGAGGAAGGACAGCTTGTGAAGGATTCATGAATTCTAGTTGTTGCATATTATCAGACTGTGTAGTAGGCTGACTGATTTTATCATCAGGAGTTATATATTCAGCATGATTACTTTTTGTTGGTCTTATCATCTCGAGGGGAAGGCCAGTTTGCCAAGGATTCGGGAATTCTGGCTGTTGGGCATTATCAGGCTCTTTGGTAGACTGACTCGTTTCATCATCCTCTGAACTGTAAGCTATCTGCTCAGATATAGTGGGTTGTGGAGAATTTATGTCTCTAGCTTTTCTATTCTCTGTGGATGTTTTCTCCACAAGAAGATTATTGGTTTTTTGTGGTTGTTGTTTATCACTGGGCTCTTGAATAGGTTCTCCAATTTCAGCAGTCCTTGAATCGTAACCTATCTGCCCAGTGAGACTAGATTCAGATAGACTTATTCCATTTTCGTTTGATTGCGGTACATTCACCAATCCAATTAGTTCTGGTTGTTGTCTATTTCCAGGCTGTATAATTACATCATTACCTATGGTAGTTTTCACCTCTAGCGGGATGTTGGTCTGTAGAGGGCTTACTGATTCACTAATTTCTGGTTGAAGCTGATCGGCTTCACTAGCATCAACATCAATGGACCTTTTGGAATCACTTTGAAGATTTTGTTGCCCTGTAGGATTGCCTTCAGTTGTCGAAAATGACACAGGATTTTTGCTTTTCCCAAGCGAACAATGACATTGGCACCTCTTATTTTTAGTTTGGTCTAATAGTTGTCTACCAACTGCGCTCAGCTTCAAAAACTCAACTACAGCTGGTGGTAAGCAAGAGCAGCAAGTCCTGGTTTGAGACTTCTGAGTTTGGAATGGCTGAAAGAATATATAAATACATAAATAATCTGATATAGGCTATAAGTTTACTAAAACTTTGAAGTCTACAACGATCATAAGATAATTTTATATTCGTAGGTATTTTGGGTCACTGATAGCCAAAATCAGATCAAAATAGCACTAATCTTGTTTTTTCAGTATACGATGGAAACATTTTTGAGCAGGTATTGTATTTCCATAAACGCATAATAAAGGCGAGTCTGGACGAGGCAGAGAAAAACATGACATACACCAACGATGTATTTTGGTTCCTGGGACTCATATTTTCCAGGAAATGACAGGATCGTTAAATTCTATGTTGGCATTTCGAGAGACAAATAATTATCAAACACTTTTTAGGTATATAAATCGTTAAACTTTATTTTCTTGTTCCGAATAGAACCTCATGATGCTTATTATTATTTCCGGTGCAAAAAAGTAGTACCTAGTAATTATCTGACTTAGTTTCAAATTCGTCAGCTTGCAATTTATGCAAAAGTTTGATTTCGGACTTCCATTAAAATTTTGAGTATCACGACGTTTTGATTGATGCGCACAACGACACGTCACCCACCGGGGTATAAATAGGCATGAAAGGAACGTGTTCGCCAGTTCACCTGAAGACGATTGAAGATAGCACATCAATCGAAACGTCGTGATACTCAAAATTTTATAGACAATGGAAGTCCGAAATCAAACTTTTGATAAATCCACCTTCTCTACAAGTTTCAAACAACTGCAATTTATGCAATTTAATTTACAGCAAAAAATAGTTTATGAGATCCTATTCGCAAGAAATTGAGTTAAAAGTCGATTGTAAAGTCGGTTAGCTAAAAGCTAATGCAACTGTGGTATGATGATGATGACAATTTGATATGCTGCTACAGATTTATTTGAGTAATAGTTGATTAATTCAAATTATTTTCAATCAGTCGTTTTCAAATAAATGCTCCCTGATTGAAAGTTTTTTGAATATGATTTAAGCTTTTTTTAAATCATTTAATTCGTGTCAGGATAATAAGATTAATTTTTTTATACTTGTTAAGGCGCTATCCACTCATTGTTAGATCTATTTCCAACATCCTCATAGCACTTGTGAAAAATAAAAGTGCGTCAAAAACAAAAGCTGACGCTTAACGGCAAATCAGAGGCTCACGTGTGGCGTTCCAAAAAAAATTCAATGTTTTGATTCTCGGCGACACCAGAATTCAATGCCTAAGTGGCATTTGCCATTGGAAGTGATGCGAGAGAGTTCAATACCGCATATGACAGTGCGGTTTCACACAATAACAAACAGAGAATTGAAACGGCAACTTTCAAGTTGATAGCTAAGGGAGCTTCTAAAAAATGTTCAGTTTTACAGTGATGAATTTTCATGGAGGAGGTTCAGAGCGACGTTAGAAATTTCAAAAATTTGTATAGATTGATCCTAGGAAATTTCAGCGAAATACACTCAGTATACTGGAAGCAGCAATAAAATACGAATTATATAAACGCGAATCTGGCTGAATGCGAGTGGCTTGCTATAACACAGCATTTCTTTGTATACTGATAATTTTTATTGAGTGCATTAATTACATTAAAAATATCCCAGCAATCCTTATTTATTATCCCTGAAGAAGGTCATAACTTGGGATGGTAGCACCTAAAGCAAGTTATGAAATTTGCGCCCCTAAAAAACCAGACGTGCAAAAAAACATCTGCTTAAACAATTTCCCACCAACCACCCGCACACATTTTGCGCCCTGTTCCTAAAGTATGCATGGATTCGATTGGAGTATTATAATAATGTGTAAAGATAAGTGAAACATTATTTAATTTCAAAACAGGTATGGATAACAAATTTTTCCTAATCTCCAATCAAGTACATCAGGAACTCACAAAAAACGAATGTCCATATGTAGGTATGAATGTCGTTACAGTCGATGCAGCGCTCACTGATATTACGTGGTTGAGAAACGGCACATATACACCGACAGACAGACTGATACAGACATGTAGAGATTACGCGATCCTATACACCGATTGAAAAAAGTTACATAAGAATAACTTACCTCTTGCACATTGTCGCATATGGCCACTGTTGATAGTGCTACAAGCAGCGCTAACTTCACAATTATCATCTGGTCAAATCAAATGCGCACTGTCAAAATAATCAATCGGTAATCATAACAGAAGGGCACTCCAACTATTTGCAGGATATTTTTTTTCCGAGTCGTTTGGCTTTATATTTAAATGTACCCCCCTCTTTCCTCGTGCTCACCAAGACGCCAAACAGATCTCATCTGATTAATCAAAAGTTTTCCTTCAAAGCATTGATCCAAAGTCAATATCACTTAGCTTCCTGATATCAAATATTATTTGATTGAAATGATTAAACTTCCTTTGTACACTCTATTTACAAAGATAAGTTTTGAAAAACAATATTGAATTCCCTGAGTTTTGCAACTGAATGCAATAGGAATGCAATATTTGTATTTGGTTTATTGATTCTTCGTACAATTTAAATTACAGAGATATAAGGTGTCTAAAAATATAGGTGTCCATAGTTGGATGTTGACATACACTTTGTTGTTATACAAGATTTACATTGACGATGTCTTCACGAACTTGTTCCCATATTTAATCCGTGGATCGTTGAACTATTGCATTACCAAACCCTGAAATATCATTAAATCAATTATCCGGATTGATAAGTTGTAAATGCAATGCTCCATTTTTTAGATTGCTACAGTTGTTTAAAATAGAACATATTCATTCATATAGACTGAAATATGTCCAAAGTTCGCGAAATGTGTTTGAAACTTTTTATTGATTAACCTGGTTAGCACTCCATTCATTGTTGATTCAAATACTTGAAATGAACATAAAAATGATTAGTTCTTTTAACAGAGTATTATTGATATCTATATTTTTATGTAAAAAGTAGCATTCGGAATATTTTGGCGGTCAAGTCCATCTGGACATACGTATGAAAATTATTATTTTTCTTAGAAATAAACCGAGTAGATTAGATTAGATCTGCCCAAAAAAGACCAGGGACATTTTATTTGATTGTTTATGTAATTATGTGGCTTATATTTTTCAGCCTAACCACTTTTGTTACGCGATGGAAATCATCACTGCGGTTTTTATTGTATTAGTCGCCATTTGGAAGATTTGTCTAGAAGTCAGACTGACCTTTCTCTAAAATTTTGCAGCAATGGTGTACTTCTGCTTATGCTTCGTTTTCCCCTTATCTTACCCTCTATTATTATCCTTGGTAGTTCATATTTGGGTCCACTCATAATATGTCCAAATTATTCTAATTATTTCTTTTTTAAGTGATGTCATTATCTCTTCTTCATTTGTAGTATCATGTTATAAGTTTTACAGCCTTTACAACTGATGTTCACATCACAATTGGTCATGAATAATCTGTTTAATAAAACCAGGCAATGATTCCTTACCCTCTAAATTAGAAACTTTTCCATGGTCCGAAAGATTCACTTCTTTTTTATAACTCTTTAAAACACTCCTTTGATTAGGGAGTTCGGAATGAAGGAAAAATTATACCAGGAAAGGTCTGTCTTTATCAATTTAAATCAGTATAATTATTCTCCTCCTGTGCAGATGGAGGTAGATGACAGTAAAGCAAAACAGTATTTGTGTTAAAATTTATTAGATTCCTTTATTGCTCACCTCTGACAAAATTAAATTTATGTATTATGCAAAATCATGAAAATAAATACTATCACATATTGATCAATATTTGTCTTATATACAACGTTTTCTCAATAGAATCTTTCTTGTGCAAATACGTCACGTCCATAAATATAGTAATATATATCCCACAATATTTTTTTATTTTTTTTCAAATACTTTTGCCACACAATATACTCGAAGCTAAAGACGAAATCCAAGACGCCCATTCAAGCTTACCTTCTTACAAAATAAATATATCCTAACATTGAATAATTTTCTGACTAAGCCTACCTTGCACATTTCTCCTTTCTTTGTTGGTGACTGTATTCTAAGTAGAATGTTACAATTTTATTACACATCGTAACAAATACTTTTTTAAATGGATGCATGTGAAAATTCTCCCTGTCTTCTATTATACACGAAACTGTAACACTATCAAATCTCTCAACTTCATTTTCGAGCCAAGTTATTAATATCAGTTGATTGATTCAAGAACTATGTCCATGAATGCTGGAAATGTCGTTGGTTTCAATATATCTTTTTCAGGAGGTATAGTTTCAACTAAGGTAGTTGTAATTTCACTTGAAAAACTAATTCACTACACTGCTAGCACCGACAGTGATGATTGAAATCCAAGAAAGAATGCTGCTGGATTTATTGATATATATGAATTATTGTGTAGATGGGGCCAAACTTTACATTCCAATTCGAGCCATTTATTCAAATCCATCGCAACCTTGTTTGATATCAGTTGTTCAAGTAGTTTCAGTTCATTCATGCTCTTTACATATGTTGGAAAAGGACTTGATAATTTGATAGCAAACAGTTAATACCACTAGTTATCTTATAACTTATATTAGTAGACAGTAGTACAATCCAATTTCTCGTTATGTTTATGTCAATAATATATTTTTTAAATCATCATTTAATAGTTTTTGCACTCTCTACTGTATCAGTACTATGCACAGCAACGAAAGAATGGTTCAGGCATCTTAAAACAACAATGATAAAATAATTGAGATCATTGATTTCTTTGAAGTAATTGGTATATGAAACGTTGATAGCACTACACGTGGGATAAGAGGCAACTTCTAACAAAATATCAATAAGGCTCATATAAATTATTTTCACATATTTTAAGTAGAAATACACTTGGAAAGAGATTTATAAGCTCTAACAATGCATTTATGTGAAAGGCAAATGATTTTTCTTGAAAGGTAAGATGTTACCATGAAATATCTATACTTATGTTTCTAAGACACTTATTGCATTTTGGATGAATTTATGTGAACAAATTCAATTTATGAATACAAACCAACCAGACTATTGAAGATATATCCAAAATTAATGAAACCATAATAGAACTCATATTCTCCACAAAAATTATTTAATACAACGAAACAATATTTAGAAGAAAAACATAATTTTTCCAAGAAAAATCATTTGATTTCATGCCCTTGTTTCACTAAGTGAACACCGACAAGAAACGGCTGGCTGCCGTAAAAAAATCAATAAAAAACATCAACCAAAAATAACCTAAACAATCTTTTATCACCCTTAAGCGAAACATTTCAATTTTTACCTTCCTAACAGCAATCAATATCCAATTTTCAATACCTGAAATACTTCCGGATATGTAACATTTAGGTTAACGAATTAGTCTGTTGTCAACATTTTTAAAATCATCTCTAGAAAACCTCCATTATGGAAATAAAAAATATACTGTTATAGTCTGAGTGAGTTCGGGCTCATTGAAAGCATTTCTGTTACTCTCCAATCATTCGTATAGTAAGGCGGAACTCCATTTTCTGATCTGTGATATTTTCTACAACACTTTATATTTCGTGACCTAACTGAAATCCATGAATATAACCGAAATAAACCTTCTGCTTTAAGGAGTACAAAACATTTTATGAGATATATTTTGGTTTTTCAGTATCAAAGTGTATCAAATTTCACAGAACAGTAAGAAGCGTGTCTACAAAATTCAACCCCTAAGGCTGTGGTATGGTATGTCTGGTAAAATATTCGCAAATTTATATGGAACCACAAATATAACTGATTTCTTGAAAACCCAAGTCAAAGGCGACATTCATCTTTATTAGAGATAACGATCATTTGTCTTATTATAAAACTGTGGTTTTTGAGTATTGAAGCATTTTAGCTATTTCATACGGATAACAAAAAAATATATTCAGCTATGCTAGCAAAACATATTGGAATAATCAAAATGTATTTCCATAATACATTTTGAAATTTGCCTTCTAGAATTTTAGACTGATGACGGATTCTCAAGAAATCACTGCTCATAGTTTTGATCAAAACCTCTTTTTATATTTTTTTACATAGGAGTATGTAATAAAAATACAATATTTAACGTCTCTGGCGTACTTTTGAACTGGCTTTAATAACATATGATCTGCTATTCTAAAATCTGGCCTGTTTTATTTTTATTACATACTGTACGAATTAGAATTACGCATAGATAGAAAAATGAAACTTCACGTCGTATAAAAAATTATAAAACATTAACATTTTAATTTAAAAAAATTAATTTTAACATGGTAAGTGTATAGAATATATAGAAAATAAATAGTTTTCAATCTGTATGATTCGAGCAAACAATTTAATTACAATAAACTTGATTAATTAATATCAATTTTACCGATTTTTGGCATGCCAACGAATCATTAAACACTTTTAAATACACTTTCCATAAAGGGTTCACCTTTAGAAACTTTGATCAACAGTATCTATTTCTAATTAAAACTATAAGCTAGATGAAACCATCAAATTGATATACGTAGTCAGGAACTAAATCATGTGTAATCATACCAATTGAGTTGATTAAATTATTGCATCTTGGTGGAAGAATTAAAAAGGAAAAAGACCGCAAAGAATTCATTACTTGCTCGAACCACACCCCTAAAAATACCCATATATGTCGCGATGCAAATAACACACTTGTGAGATGCATCAAGATGAGAGACGCAAAGTATAGTTTATAGTTCGTTCAGTCTATTGTACATACGTTTGTACTATGAAACCATGGTGTTCCAAGTACCATTTTTCTCACCATTACTTGAAGTCACTACAACAGATCAAAATGATAGAAACGAATCATCAACATACTGTATACGAACAGAAGTGATGGTGGATATGTGAGTTTTGACATTAGTATGATAGATGATGCATTATATTTGTTACTCTCAACTTGAAACTTTTCAAACAGAATCATTTGTCCAGTGCCTAAAAACTTGAAAATTTAAGACAATTATTTAAAATAATATAAATTATGTGAATGACAAAAACAAATAATTTGTTGAATTGTTCTCATTTAAGTAGAATAATCTTTCCAGGTTGTGTCCTTGATTATCTATTCCTGTGTATACAGCTACAGGTGCTAACTTCTTCGACGAGTTTTCCTTGCAGAAAATCAGGTGTGGAAATCAATATAATGCAGATCATCTGAACTGATTCCTGTTGCACTTTGTCCTGTCGGATATACTAAACTCACGCCAAAGATAATGCCTCACCTAGGGCCGTTTGCATAACCTTGCTCAAATGAAGCTTCATTACTGCTAATGATTGGATGAAATCAATCGATTTTATTGATTGAGATCCCCAGTTAAATATACCAAAAGCATATTATTTGAGCTCTTCTGACAACATGAATATCGTAAAAAAGAGAAAATAGCATAGAAGAACAATAATTACAGTCTTTCAAGATCTGTGAGATTGTATCTATCAATCGAAAGTAAAATGTTACCTCAATGGTAAGAATAAGAATAGTGCTAGTACTTGTTCTTTTGATTTTTATCTAACTTGTTTTCATATTTTCAATATTTTATATTTATAAAATTTCTTTAATACTGTTTTTCTTCCAAAAGGTGAGCCTCCACTGGTTTATATAATGTGCTTTCTTTCTTCTGCAATATGTTTTCTTGATTGTAATTTATATTTTCAAAATACAATACTGTACAATATTGTTTGTTGGTTTTGAATTGACAATGACAGATCTTTTACTAAGGCTTGTTTTTGCTGTTTAGGTGTTTGAATGTCTTTTTACTTGCTACTGTATTTCAATATCTAGAAAAATATCATACTTAGGCTGCTTTCTGGATAACGTGCATGTTGAATGTCCATAATTATCAATGATTTTACTATTCAATTTTAATTCTTGAATTGAAATTAATAGCAGTTAGTCAAGTGACATCTGACGGGTATTAACAAGCATTAGTGTCAACAGAAATGTTGCCAGACTGTAGCAATCACTCACTAAGCTTCTACACAACGGCCATCATGATGCAAATGAAATAAACCTAAGCCTGACCATGAAGTTAAACCCAGCTTAGCTAAGCTCTAGATTTCAGCGAGTCGGTGTAAACGGCCCCTAGCGTTCTATCACATTCACGTCAAACTCACAACCTCGTCACACGCGTCGATTTCATTAAAACATAAAATCACACGAAGACCGCGCAGACGACAGCCGTTGCAGGGCGTTCCTCTCAGCTAGCAGCAAAGGTGGGAACCGTATTGGTGGTGGTGGTAGTGGCTGAAGTGGAGGGAGCAATGGCAGTACCTGTCGGTGGCTTCATCGCCTTGTCCTGTGGGCCCCAGACGCGCACCGTGCAGTCGTCCGACACGGAGACCATCATATGGTGGTGTACCGGGTTCCAGCTGACGCTGTTCACCGTCCTCGAGTGGCCCGATAGGACGGCAATAGGCTGCTCGTTCCGAATGTGGTACACGTACACCTGAAATGCCGCCAACATGATCGTGTTAGAACATATTTTTGTTTATACTATTTCCCAGAAACTTGATGGGAAATGACTCAATGGCTGGTAGACCATCATATGATTTTTTGTCAGGATTGTTGTCAGAGTCTTCTGCTCGTTAAATTGAACCCCACTTGAACATTTTTTCAAAATGTCTCAAGAATATATGTCTTTTTGATAATGATAGATAACAATTATAGGTGAGAGTACATTTAAAATAGCGTCATGATTTTAACGTGAATCATACCTGATTATCTTCGCTACCGCTAGCGACGAAATCCTGATTTGCACCACCGAATGTGGAATGGATGGTGAAATGGCCCTGAGTAACTCCCTGAAATCGTCTGACTAAGCATTTGTCGTTCAAATCCCACAGGTGGACACCTTGCGAGGTCACGTTCAATAAGGCCAGTCTGTCTTTTTTATCGACAGTAAAAGACTGTATCGAATGGTCTTCTTGAATGCTGTGAAAAAATGTAGCATAAAAATGGAAGGAAAATGATTTCAAAAATAGGGGTCACTGTCCACAAATAAGAAATTCGAGTTTCGGCATAGAATTAAGCTTCTTAGACTGCTATGTATGGTCTGAGCTGCTATATGCTGCTAAAAGGAGTAAAGACATTTGAAATGTGGCTCTACAGATGTATGCTATTGGGCACAGTAGAACACTGATGACGACTGTTCAAATTAGATATTGAGAAAAACAACAATAAATTATACCTCTTGAAAAAATCTTCTGAGGTCATTTGAAAAAATAAATAAATCTGTTATTTTGACCTCTAATTTGGACTGATTTAAAATACACATTGCATGATATATATCTTGTTAAAAGTTGTGATATTCTTTGTGTAGTTGTGTTGCTAGAAATTTGGCATACTCACATTTGATGGTCAGAAACCTCTTCAAATATGTACCCCCTGATTCTGCGATGAGCATCTGCAGCCAGGACAGTCTTTCCGTCTTTCCTGTACCAAAGACCAAACACTCTGACACCTTCCCATGAATCCAGGACATTTCCTTCGAGATCACATTGGTAAAAATGTCCTCTTTGCCCTCCCACCTAAAGAATAAAGAGCTCAATTTTGGAACATGCATGCATATTATGACATGGAGGATCAAGGGTAAAACAAGATGAGCGGATATTTCCTTGAAATCTAAGATGTTAAAATTGTGTCATGCGAATAATATCGATAATTTTCCCAAAATTATGCAACACTTTTAATGATAATACTAAATAAGTGGAAAAACACTTACGACAAATTTTGTGCCATCTTTGTTCCACGCACAACAAGTCAGAGCGTCCTCTGGCGATTGCGTAACTTTGAGGAAATTTTCAGTTTCCACATTCCAAAGCCACACCTCAGGACTCTCTTCAGGTCCACAAACTAACAGATGGGTCGAGTCTGGACTCCAAGATAGGTATGCGGCACCTAATAAGGAAATATATTAAATTTTATTGGTATTTATTGACATTTGATATAACCAGCACCAGTCTGGAACTTAAACAGCCCGAAACAATTTACCTTAGAGGAAATTTATCTTATGAATAAACTCATTGGAAGGCTCTAAGAGGTATATTGCAGCATGTATTTTTCAGAACTTATAATAGAAAAGATAAATTATTCCTTATTACCATAATTGTGGCCCTCTAGTACTTTCTTCAGTGTGATGGTGCAAGTGTCTGGATGTACGTCCCAAATAATGACGTTCGTGTCCTTGGACCCAGTTGCTAGCTTATTACCATCTGGTGAGAATTGACAGAACCACACTTCATCACAGTGATCATTCAGTACCTGGATTCGAAACATTTTTTGAAGAAAACGTTGTTATGAATAAAAATATAATCATTATGCACTATATAATCAGTTAAATATTGCTGTAAGAAGAAAATATTAAAATTATATTACAATCATCAGTTTTTTTTATTGAAGCTCATCATGTATCACCTGAAATTGAGCCGTATTAGTAAGATGACAATTACAAGCTGAGTATCACTTAGTACTAGAAAAATTCACCTCATTGGTTACTAAATTTCACTTGGTTTTGATAGTTGTATTGTGCCATCAAGAGCTGCCAGTGAATCATGAAATTTTTGTGTCCCATTTGTTTTAGAATTTATTTAATGAAGCTTATCCCATCTGTTTGGTGTATAACATGACAATGCAATATGAACTCGCCTTCTTGGGTGTCTGTTGGTCTATTTTGCTTGCTAACTGACAAAACATAGTTCACATGATAAACTTCAAAAAAACTGAAAAAATCATCCTTTGATTTTTAATCACCAGCAAAGTAGACTATGGATGGTTATAATAGTGAATAAATGACACCCAACTATGCAAATGTAAACTTGAATCACATAAATACTGCATACAATTTTACATTTCACCCATATGGCTACTAAATGTTCAGAGAAGTCAACTGCTGTTATGTAAAGTTGTGTTGCTACTATTGCTTTAGAAACGATGATATTATTGTCTTACCTGCACAGTGTGAATCGGAAAGGCAGATGTTGGGCAGCAGTGATCCACCAATAAGGATTGGTTTTGCAAAGTGATGGGCTGAGAGGTGTTGTGGAGGTTGCAGCGTAGTGCCTGCATCTCTAGAGCTTGGCTGAGCAGCTCGCGCAGTCTATTTGGAGGCAGCATGATTGTTGGTGGGAAGTAGTATTGTAGTTTGTTCATCAACAGAGTGCGGGACTTTGTACCTTTACCTTCCCTGAAGTTGCAAAGAAACTATATAGTATATGGATTGAAATGGAAAGTATTTCTGACAAATTAATATAAAATGACCTTCACAAATAATGAAGAATGAACAACTTTTTATTTAAATTATGATATTAAGATCAAATACACAATAAAAATTTTTAACAAAATGATCACTTGATCAATTTCCGTCGATCTGCCATTGTCTATCCATTGGCGGTTTTGTGGCCACTCAATTTCATTAACAGTTATATGTGTTTTGATGACATTTGGCAGAGATATATAAATAATTTTCAACAGAGTTTAGTTGTTCTCTCACCAATTGGTCCGTCCACGCAGCTCTTCCGTACTGGAGCACATCATGTAACTGGAGAGCTGATGCACCCTGCCCGTGTTGTGCTGCAAGGGTGTCAGTTCGTTGCGCAGCACATGCAAGGCATCCAAGACGCGCCCATCCTCCAGGTACTCCAGGTACTTTTGTTCCAGCAGCAGAAACTTCATGTCCTGAAATGAACTCATTACATATGGGCATCATGCACTTATATAGCTTCTAAGAGGAAAATTAGTGTACAGGATATTGAATTCCTATATAGCAAAAGCTAGGAGTGGAAGCAGGATGCCCACCCAGGTAGTTTGTAGGAAGGGCTTCAATTAGTATTCCTGGCTGTTACAAAGAACAAAAAACAAGAGAATCAGTTTACATGCATTTATAAAGGCATAGGTTATCTTGTGGATCATTTATCTGGGAGATAATTGACACTGCACAAATCATAACTTCAAAGATTTTGAGGAATATGTATCTCTAGTATATAAACCCTGTAAAGAAACATAAACTAACAGATTCAGAAGGAAGCAGGTTGAATCTAAGAGTTGAATATCTTGTTTACTCACCAAAACATTTGTAGTATCACCCAGCAGCATTCGTAGCTCTTGTAGATCATGATCTGCCTTGGTCCAATCGCCATCCATGACATGTTGGCGAAATTTAGCAGCAGCTGGATGATCGAGACGGCAGCCTGATTCTGACATCAAAGTCTCACATGTCCTCCTAGTATTTTTGATTCAAAAGTAAGCTAAATTTGAAATTCCATCAAATCAATGTATAAATAGCTAATGCAATGTCACCCAATTGAAAAATAAGCAACTACTCAATTTAAATACTAGACTAAGAAATTCATTTGTCTATCTACCTCTCTGATATGATTTTTCAATCAATATTAGAAATAAGGCTACAGTTAGTTTATTTACTGATAGTGATGAGGTTTCATAAACATACTTTAATAATGTACAATTTTTGACTGCAGATTGATAAATATCTTAAAATTGGACACATGAATTTTAATAAAGACGAGTTATTATTATTAATTAAATTATCATTATATGGGGACTTGTGACAATAAGAGTTTATACTGAGAAGACAAGCTGAAACCTTTAAATACAAGAATACCTAGCAACAATGCATTATCATGAAAAAAGTGTATACACACTGCAAATATGGATAAAATTTACAATGACTCATGTTTGGGCTAACTGGTACAAAGTTATTTGTTTTGATTTTTTATAATTTTGATGTTTTAACTATCATGTATTTGTATGTGAGAATCATGCAATTTTATGATAAACAAAAATGTAATCAAAATCTAAGATCCCAATCATGTGTACACATATACAGTCTCATGATAATGTACAAAACTGAAATTCCATTACTAAAGCAAAAGCCAGTTTCAAACATCAAAAACAATGTTGCAAAACACTATATGTATATAAATTAGATAAGTTTTTCACTTCTGATATACTGCTCATAATATTCAAATATTTTTTAAAGAAATTATTTGAAGTTTGTGAAAGTATGTAAAAACCAACATTAAATCTTCTATCTATAATCAATATTGAACATTTTTTGCAATTATGGAAAATCTAATCAAATAAAATATGGATTGTGGCATCCTCTAGAATATATAAATTTGTTTTGAAGGTTATTTTCGAGGCAGTCTACCACAATAAAAAACTGACTATACCTAAAAGCAATGTTGGAAAACAATATACCACAACCATTTTTGATAACAAATATAAGAAACTTCCATGAGATCAAATTTTGAGGTACTTTCTCATTATTATCTTCAAAGGATATGTGTGAGGAACAAACAATAAAACACTTTTGAGATATTGTCTAACCATAATCCTCAAACAATATTTTTATGAAGAACTAATTAGGATACAATTGAACAACAAAAATATCCACATTGAGTCTGAGGAATTTGATAATCCTTGATAATGAATAACCCTCATAATCTACATCCATAAAAACTGTTCAGCAGGCATACAATTGAACCTATGAGGTACTCAACTGTATATTGTTATTTATATATGTACATATATTTTATTATTTTTGAATTAATATCTAATAATAATAAATTATCAGTACATCAGGTGTTACTATATTTCAAGAAATTGATTAAAACCAGAATAATTTAGCATTCTTTAGGATTTTATTTGAATCACCTTGTATAATGTGAATGATATTCATTCTAAGGTAACTTTTTTGGTGTAAATATAAAACATTTATTGATAGGTCAGCAAAGCAGATGCTAAAGTATAAAGTAAATGCAAACATGAATGGAGTCAAGGATTTACAATAATTCATGATGATTTTATTGGGGTCACCCTGTGCAATGTAATTATTTGCTTTTAAGGTCATCCTCTTGGTGTAGATTTCCAGGACAAAGACACCGATTTTGCGCATCAAAAAAAACACCGTTGGAAATACGCATGATACGATTACTTCAAGCCAAGAGAACACAAAAAAGCTTACATGAGACCCTCATTTTTGAGGTACTGCCCAATTAGTCTGACAATCTCCTGACTGGTCTGAGTGAGTGTAACGACCCCGGAGGAGTCCCCGTCCCCCGTATGGCCGTTTTCAGCAGTCCCGTTGCTACAAGATGGGGTCCCGTTCTGCACGCAACCATTGTTGGGGGACTGCATCACGGGCGCTGGATCGTCGTCGGTCCTTCGGGATTTTTTGCACGGCGGTTCTCCACCGTCTTCACCCGACGACTCGCTATCCAGACTTATTTTTACTGGCCGTTCTGACCGCTCCACGTCCAGATTTGCGTCCGCTTGTCGGAGAACCAAATTAGAACCCTTTGTTTTCAACGGTACATCTATTACGTCATTACACCCAGCCTAAATTGTTTTCGACGATCATCTGCGTAGCTGTTGGTTTATATATGTTTATTCCAGTACATAGTCTATGGAAAAATCGTATTATGGTCAATCGAATATTTGAAGGATTATTGCAATTCTTTGTCTAAAATATACCACCCAAAAACAAACATCAGCTGTACTCTACAACAGCTGGATGCAGTAGAGGCAAATGCGCAGACGTGAACGCATAAAACTGAAAATTTCACTTTTTTGTTCTCCTTTGTCTTTGGATTTCAGTATCGTCTGATGATCCCCATCTGAATTGGAATATTTGGATCCTGCATCGGAAAAATTTATTGGAACTATTCCAAAAATATCCAATCAAACAAAAATCAAGGAAAATTTGTCAACTCACGCACTATGATGTCACTTTTTAATCTTTTTTTATTTGACTTTGACATGACAAGTGCATCTTCCTTAAAACACACATAATACAAGTGACAGACATCATCATATGATTTTATTATATAGAACTGGACTGTTAGAATATGCCGTAATATGAATTGGAAGATTTACGAGAGTCTAGCATAACTGAGGCGCGAAATAGCAGGACTATACCAGAATAACACATCAATCCAAACATTCCCCTCAGATCACACCATTTTCTTCAAACTATCGCAGCACCTAGCATAATCTTTAGATCGGAAAGTAGTTACTCTTGACGTCATTTTATGCATGTTCTAGTGTTCTATTGTATTGTCGTGCTAGCGACATCTATATCAGCTACTCATTATCAATTTAGCGCTATCTATTGTGTAGTAGTTATACTGTTTAATGCAATCGAATTGAATACTTCATTACCGACTATGCACTCTAGGGACTTCAACCTCAGAAAGGATGTTTTGTGCCTCAAAACTTTAACATTTTGACAGTATATTTTGATGAAGAAATAAGGATAACCTAACAATTTTTGTTTACCGCTTTGGTTAGCAAGACATCGTGTATTATTTTTTAAGTAAAGTAGCTATTAAACCTCGTGAAAAATGGCTACTGCTATGCCAATAAACCCCAAACCATTCCTAAACAGTCTTACCGGCAAGGCTGTGATGGTAAAACTAAAGTGGGGTCACGAATATAAAGGCTACCTTGTATCTGTAGATGGGTACATGAACCTACAACTGGCTAACACAGAGGAATACATTGATGGAGGCTGTACAGGTAATACGAAAAACGATATTAAAAATTCATTGAATAACTTGTTTTTGTCTTCAGGAAACTTGGGAGAAGTGCTTGTACGATGCAACAATGTGTTGTTCATACGTGGTGCAGAGGAGGATGATGAAGAAGGAGAAACAAGAGACTAGCAATAAACATGTGCTTGTGCATGTTTGGATATATTTAATTTATGAATTAATGATTTGATTGGTATGTGCAAAGTGTGAATGATACTTCCATAAATTTAAATGTATAACTTTTTTGTAAGTAAATGATGAGTAATGAGTATGGTTTTATTATATGGTATTTTCATTTCCAGTGAAACTTTTTATATTACAATTGAAAATTCCCTATCACTAAGCTAGAATCAGCCTAGTGTAGAAATATGTTTAAAGATTTGTGATTCAAATATAAAATTGTCACTGGAAGAACTAGTGTTTTATTTGTGAAACTTCTGTGTTAAACACTGTTTTTTATCTGAATGATGGAAGAGTTTCACCAAGTAAGAGCATCCTCAATCTACATGACAAAAGTTTCATGGCCAAAATTTTTGGGTTATTAATTCACCCTAAAATACTGATAGAATGATAGTGCATAGATAGTAGACATTAAATCATATTGAAGAGTTTCACATTTGACTATGCTGAGCATAAACTTGTTCAAGTTGTTGTATTACAATAGCTATACTAAACTGGGCTGGCGCAAGTAGGTTTATGATGAATGAAGTCTGATAGAAATTCAACATAATGAGTTGTGTTGTTGGTTTATCATAGTGAAGATTTGCCGTGTAACTGGGGTGTACAAAGAACTGATTAATGTAAACTAGAATACAGTCCACAGATATTTTATATGATCATTTTAATTGTTATTATTTAATCACAAAGCAATTCAAAAAGTTTTGAGCAATTTCAATCCTTTGAATTTCCAGTAAAAATGATATTAAATTATATTCAAATAAGGTCTCTCGGATTAGTATGTTATTTTTTTATGGGATTTGTTACCCATGTTACCCAGCTTGTTTGTTTTGTAGTAATAAGCTTATTTATATACCATTTTTGCATATACTTTGGCTCGATTTGACCTGGAATGTATGAATTCATCTTTTCATCTTCAAACAAAAATACTATTGACAACGGCAACAGATTCAAATTAAATGATCGTTTGGTAAGTTTTCAAAATTTGCTCAAAAGTTAATACGGACATGTAGGCTAATATGAAATTAATTAACTCAAGACTGTTACCTACGCATTGGTTAAGCAGTGGCCTCACGTCAAATTGAGGTGAAGTATCCGAGAAAATAGTATCCTACCATTTTTGTAAGAATCAAAGATTTGAAAAAATAGATACTCAAGAGAGTCAGTGACCAATTTGCTAGACTATGCTCATCTCTACTTTATATTAGAAATCTGCTGCAGCGTTATGTCGAAAATAATCATTTGTAATTTGTACAGGTAATCAGCAATAGATGTCGTAGCATGTAATAATTTCTCTAGGCATGGCAGGTGTGATCGGCCGTATGAATCTTTACAGGTAGTCGTTTGATTCGAATTTTTGAATCCCTCTCTTACAAAGATTCGTATTAAAGAAATATTTTGTATAAGTTGTTAATCCTAAGACAAAAATATTTGTGGGTTCACATGAATAAATTGGTTGATATACGCAATTCCTAATGTACAAATACTTCTTTCAAGTAGTGAGATACTAAAATGATGCATATTTTACGAAAAACGATGGATAATTGCAAACTTAATGACTAAATGTAATTTTATGCTAAATAGTTCCTCAATTTTGCAGCACTGTCAAAAACCTAGAGAAAGGGCTTCAGATTCTGAAGAGTATCTTCTAGCATAAATTTTTTATTTGTATGAGATAAAAAATACGGTATAATATAAATAAATGATTAGATTTTAGTTAGGATTATTGTAACATCTTATTACAAAAATAGCTCAAAACCTTCCATATGATTCAAGTTCAAGATATAAAAAAATGAATGTATCATTAGCGATAAGGTTGCAGAAAAATGCCACGCGCTCTCTGATAACGACAATCAAAAGATCAATGCACTTGGTTTCAGTTACTTTGAAATGCATCTTGTAAATATAAAATGATTTTAATTAGAATTTAGATACTTTGTAGCAAAAGTTAGATTAATTTTGAAGGCCATTGCCAAATAAAGTAGGTACATGGTATCAGGGCTTGGAAATAAGGATTTGGATTGGTTGCGTTTCTGTAGTGCAGGGGCATCATGCATTTATCAACAGCTCAAATACATACTACAATAGTTTGTATGAAGTTATAACTTGAAACAAAGTACTGTTATCTTTGAGACAGTTACCTGTGATTAATGTCAATGTCATTGCAATTTTTTAAATACAATTTTTTGTTACGTGAAATAGGTGATAAGTGATTATCTTCGTATTTTGTATAAATTGTTATCAAAGGTCAAAAATAGCATTTTAAAATAGCCCGTACGATTTTCAGTATTGCTGACATAGCCAGAGTTGGAACGAATTTGAACCAATTCAGATTTCCAGTTGGTCATTAAAATTCATAAAATTTCGAGGCAAGGAAATAGATATAATTGAAAGAAGGAATATCAATATATTCTGCCTATCACATTTGCATCATTAGTATATATATTTTTAACAATATCGTTAATAGAATAAAGAATGCTGACTAAATTCTCAAAATCAAGATTGCCCGACTAAATCCTGAAACTGTTAAAGCAGTTCTGAATCGGGTCGGAATGTATTTCATTCATTCAAAAAAATGGCATTAAAGGTTCTGATTTTTGAACGCTAAAAAAGCGTTGGGTAGATGTTCGAAACCGCTCTAAACTTGGTTGGAACGAATTTTATATGTGATAGGATGAATATCAATGAATATTATCATAGACAACGTGTCTAAGAATCAATTATAACCATTGAATATACAAACATAACAGATGCAGGGCAAATCTTCATATGCTCCCAAAAGATATGAATTGTATCATCATCATGTAGACCAAACATTATGATGTAGAATTTTGTGAATGGAGCATGATAAGAATAACATTTAAAAATAATTTTCCTTCTATACCATAGATACAGATGAGAACAAATAATATATTCATCAGCAATTTTCGATTGCAACGCAATAAGAAATTTATTGAGGTTCCAAGGTTTCCCACTGACATAGGATGCTGGTCCATGCATGTTTCCAATATAGTCCAATAGAATTAGACCAAAACTACGCATTTTTATAGGTCATTTAACTATTGCTATCTCAAACATCTTTAGGGTTGGTGCTAATTCAATTAACGCTGAAATAACCAATGTTAAAAGCAGTAAAGTATTAAACAATATATTATCTCCTCCATTCTATATGGATATGGATATATATATATATATATATATATATATATATATATATATATATATATATATATATATATATAACCCAGGAGAATCCATGGCAAAAATATACACTGGGGAATTTTGATTTGTTAGAGTTTATAGTTTGCTCCAATTTATTGTTATTACTTTTTTTCTGATGTTGTTGATCTGCTTATTTGTAATAGCCGTAATCAACGATTTCTTCACGAATTTATTCATTGATTAAATCCATATATTTTGGAAAGTCAAACTGATGGTGTTGTATAATGTTTATATCAATGAACAAGGATTTCATGGAGGCAAACAGGGCTGCCAACATTCAATTTTTAAGAGTGAGTAAATAAAATATGTGTTAATGTGTGACATACATTTGGATGTATATCTGTCGAATGTGGAATTAGAAAATGAGATTTGAGCTTACATCATGCATCATTTATCAAGTTGGTACCACCAAATTTGATGTACAACTTTGGTTAAAGTTAGAGCAGGTTCTAATTCCTCGAAGTTCATGAAGACATTTATGGATGTTTTTGATTTCAAGTTTCTGTTTTATACCGGTAAAATTTCTTCATGAACTGAACCCAAAAACAAATCCAAGGATTTATTTTCAACGTAAAATGAGTGAAAGATATTACATTATATATTAATGATGTCTGTTGTTATGTGAACTTGTAATGTCTGATTGTTCTATGAAACCCATTTCCGTAGATTTGCATCAAATTTGTTATTATGACTATAAAATGATGTGGAAGATGTCTATAAAATCCAAAATTTATCTATAGCACAGTTTTTTGGATGAAAAGAATCGAATTTGACTATGGAAAAATCATTTTAGTGGTGTATTTTTCTAGTTTTTTCGTGATAGCTAGTGCACTGAACATATATTTGCACCATAAACGCTTTTATATAAAAAAACTGGCGAGTCAACTTTTTGCAATAGGGTGAAGCAAATTTACAGCATTGTTATTTTCTATCCAAAAAATAAATGCCAAATTTTGGGTGTCACTACGAACTGTGGCAACGCTGCTTCTCCTCTGTAGGCCTGCCACAAGTAGCGATACGAAGTTCTGAGAGTTGATAATGGAATAGCATTTGTAGCACTACTCTTTCCACAATCTTCCTTTTCCGAATTCGACCCCTGAACCGCATAACACTGTAAAATTCGTTACAAAACAATAATCGAAACTGTCAAGGCGAAATTGAGGCCGTTGGCCTGACCGCTAAGAGTGAGTGAGACAAGAAAGATAGAAAGAGTAAGGGAACGCAGTGCTGCCGCTCCGTTTTGTCATACTGATGTCAACTCTGGGTTCAATAAATAGATTATAATCATATATGGTCGATATGTCGATCAGTGTAAACCTTGAAAAAATGTTGCAATAATATAGGTAAATGATATACGGTAGGTGAAACATATCGTGCAAATCCATCTAGTTACGTTACTCTTACCCCATTCGCACCCCTTCCATCATGCAACAGGTGATTAAATAACGAATACGACTAGAGCGAGACGTATATTAAAATGTCATCCGAATTCGACGCCCACTCGAGGGATGAGAAGACGACAATGATCGTTGTCATCCGGCTTGGATTAGCCAACAAGTCAACAGTCCTATTGCTACCCTCACATAATAATTGTGGAGGATGGTATTGTTCTGCATGCAAGAATGACATCCAGGGTCGGGGATGACAATGTATATGACGAACTGCGAATGCGACGATCGCTTTTTGTTATATACATTTACGAGGTCTCATCTATCGTGATTACGTGGAGAAATATGAATTGTTACGTGAACTACTTTTTGCTTGCTCATCACGCATTTAGATTATTCTTATGGGCTATTTTTTGAAGAAAGGACAGCTTTCAATGCACTCTTCAGGCGGAAGAGTACTGAATAATTGTTGCTAGATGACTCAGCCTTTTCCGCCTTGACTGTAAGACTCTCCGAAGATTTCAAAGGAAAGTTCTTGATCTACAGAATAACCCAATCAGACAAATTAGAGTGGAAAGTAGCATTCCGGCTCAAACAGCAGCGGCATCATGGATAGAGCTCAGAAGAACGCTCGTCGATGAGCTAGCGTCTTGAGACGTGTTTTCCTATAAGCTCTCATAAAGCCACTTTTTTTCGCTGTTCCAGGCAGTGAAAGCTCTTTGTAATATCAGGCGCCTCTATTGACATATTGCTTTTTTTTGAGTTCAATCTACAAGGCTCAGGGAGTGATTCGAAGCGCATTCCCAGAAATGGGAGTAGTATTGCAATCATGATCTGCACTGGCTGTTCTTGTGAATACAATTTTATGCAAGTGTAGAAATCCCTTAGCTTCTGCGACTAACAACTGGCAAGGTTGGTAACAATGTCGTCGCACTGGGCATATTGATAGCTTTCGATACGGTGAGACTTTTGATCAAGCTTGCTGCCTATGGACTGCCACCGAGCCCGTACCAATGGTTGAATAGTTTTCTTAGGGATTGCTCCTCATTGTTGGTGATGGATGAATATGATTCCGATGTATTTATCATCAATACGGGCGTTCCTCAGGGATGTGACATTTCTCCAATGATCTTCTTGCTGTACATCAACGAACTGTTGGAAATAACAGCTAATTTATCTATAGCCTCGCAGATGACAATATCCTTATTTCCAGCATGTAACCAGGCAAATCACTACCTTCCCTAGAGTCCTTGATTCAGTGAGGGTTGAGATTAATGAACAATGAGATAATTGTGGAATCGGAATTTGCAAATGGAGTTGAATTCAACGCGCAGCAGACTCAGATAACAACCCTGACAAAGAAGTTATTTAATTCTTGAATCATCTTCAATCAAGCTTCTGTTGCGTTCCAGAAAATTGTATTCTCCGAAACAGCCACTGCTCTACAGCGCCCTGATCAGACTATCACTGGAGTAATGAAGTAGAAGCCCAGAAGGGCACAATTCTGATGTTCATAGTCTGGAACATGGAGGTAGGGTAGTCGATCTGTCTCTATTCTATAGGTATTATCACGACAGATGTTTGACTGAGCTGCCTCGCATAACACTAAGAGTTCGAGGTGTTTGAATTCGACCTAGTAAGCATGATTTCGTTTGGGCCCTCAGTGTTGTATTGATGACTCTGGCGGTCACCGCACGACTTGAATTGGTACAAGTGGGGATCCAAAACTAGTTTATGGGAGGTATAGACTAACCCTCGAATCTCGTTTCATTACAATCCCGAAAATACTGCGCAATCTAGGAGCGGGATTAGTCTCGTATAATCCAAAATTCACAATCACGAGATCGCGATATTTCGTGATCTTGATATCCCAATATTGGAAGCTATAACAATGGTCGCGTCCTGGCATATAAGGGGTGGAAATCTGTTCTTCGTGATATTACATTCAATATGTCTAACGTCCAGAAAAACTGGCTACTATGGGATTGCAACACAGCCCTCTGCTTAATATAACTTCCAATATTCATCCTACGTTTTATTTGAACTTCCTTGAACATCCTCAGGATAGAGGAAAACTCACCATGTAGCTTGCCAACTCAATCAAAAAGTAGAAAAAGGAAGATAGGCAAGGAACGCTGAACCTGTGATGATGCTGGCAAACTAGCCGTTGACTGTTTGATTTTGCACACCGCACCGGCAAAATAGGAAATCGGAAAAATCACCTCTCCAATTCCCGGATGCCGCTGAATATCTGCATGAGAGAGTTCGGAGTGCATTTACATTTTCGGTGCAGTGCAGCGAGTTAACAAATAAACACTAGTTGCAGCTTCCCAAAAACGCAGCGTCAGCCACTTCTTGGCGTTTGCTTTATTTCCCTCCGTTCCAGCCGTGTGTCGGTCTGTCGGTCGGTAACTTCACGCCAATCCCGCTCACAGCCAGGGCTGTATTCAGCCACCCTTGGGAGTATTGAGACATAGGACCAATCACTGCGATATAGGCCTCGGGATGACAGATAGAGATTTAATATATATATATATATATATATATATATATATATATATATATATATATATATATATATATATATATATATATTAAATGCTTTTTATTAGCTTGACATGTATGTATGTATGTTTGGACGGAGTCTTCGGACGATAATTTCTCCCACTTCAAAGCGTCATATAAGTTCTGACACAATAGCTAAATAATTAGTTTGTATCATTATTCATTCTTACCAAGCAATACGTTTTGAAGTGATTATACGAATTAACATTATAAAAAAAAATTACCAGTTCTTGAAGCAATAAGGTCATATGAATTAGATTTAATATTCGTTCTGAACACACTTCTGTTGGTTTAAGATATCATTCCTTACTGAAAAAACTAAAATACGCTTTTTTAATTAATTGAAAATGTTTGATCTGCTTAAAAAGTTTATAGGAACTAGAACACGAGTTTGAGATAAATTCTATACGTCTGTATTTCATACCAGTTTCTTAAGAATTAAAAAAATTGCTGATATAAAAGCACAACTATGTATAGACACAAAAGAGCTCTCATAATGTTAAAGAAGTCTATATAGACCGTTCAATATTCCAAAAATTTAACCAAGGTCAGTCAACTGCATAAGTGCTGCAAATCAGATCCGGATCCTGTTTCGATCCAGATCAGTTCCGGATGTGATCCAAATATTTCAACATGAATCGATCCGGATATGAAATTTGTATCTTAGATCCAGATCAAAGACAAGACATATGAATAAAAGATCCGAGATCCCTGTATTCATGGTTGCCTAAGCCTACTTGATTTATTTTTAGTACCTGCGTACTCTTTTGCACCCCAAAAATCTTGTTTGGCGGTAGGACGTTTTTCGTTATTGGTTGTCTTGTTTATTTAGTTTCCTTGTTCCGTGCGTTAGACTTATAAGGCGGTAAGTGGCGTCCTACTTTGCTTTTGTGCAGATCTTGGAACTACTTGCAGTACCTGTGAATGAACGTTTATATATTATTCGTGCAAAGGGAAGTTGCCGCTCTTCGGAAAACATACACACACTAGTATTTTTATATAAAATAAGAACGTTATTGCATCTATTTGAAATGTATTTGTTTAATTCTAAATTAATATTTTGTAATGAAAATTACACTGCATCCTTTGTATGCTTATACATTATCATGATCCAAATATTGGATGTGAATGTCGGATCTACATAGATCAGAGATCCAAAATCTCAATCCCACATCCGCATCCGAAATCAGTTGAGTTCAAGTTCCCAATCCAGTTGCTATATTCAAATCCGGAGACGGATACATCCAGATCCGGTTCTTTCAAGATCCCCGATTGAAAATTTCAGATCCGTACACGACTGAGCTGCACAGCTTAATTATAAGCGCTTCCTGAATCCAACACTGCCCACAGAAGCTACGGCAGAAACGGGAAGTTTATTGCTGAATCGGTGGAAAATCGTTCACTGTTCCAGCATTCATCCGATGAGGCCAGTGACGGAACTGTCATCGATTTTTTTGAGCTGATACGGCCTCAGGATCGCTAAGGAGTTTCAGGGTCGACTGAATTCTATCCGTTCAATCTTCCATTCAAGTTGACCGCTCGGTAATCGCATGCAAATGTAATAGTTTTTTCCTACAAACGTCATTGAAACAAAACTTTTCTATAGCGATCTTACATTAGATAGACGAAGGCAAAATAAAGGGTAGTCTTACTTCCCACGCCAATAGGCAGGCAAGTTTTAAGACATAACTTATACATCACGAAAACCATGGCACTAGTTTCAGTTGGTATGTCTGTTTGTCTGCCTATTGGCGTTGAAAGTAAACAGGTAGAACACACAGACGAATTGCATTTTTCAGGAAGTAGTGATTTTTAGTAATTTACCAGCATACTCAAGCAATAGCTTGATATAAATGAATGTATTTTTTTAACAAACATTTTTATCCGCAACAATAATTTAACAAAAAAATGGCGTTAACTAGGTTGATGCCAAGGTTAACGATGCACTTCCCACACTATTGCATTACTCAGGAAATAGATTTAAAACGGATTTTGGAGATGTTGATCTTCTGAATGGAAATACAAAAATATTAAAACTAATGGAATATCATAAATCATTTTTACAGACATTTTAGGATTTTTCAAAATTTATATTTCTAAAACTTCAATTGGATTTATTGTTCTGCAATTCAATGAATAAATACTTGATGTTTTTTGAGGCCCAATATAACTTTTGTGATTATTGAGCTTTATAGGATAATTGAGTAAACGTGCAAGCCACATAGAGCGGGCATGTGAGGCATACAGACCGACAGACATCTCAGACCCGTGCTGTAGGTGGACATGCCAATCAAAATACGAAAATAGGGCTAAGAAATATAATATTTTCGGATCGCATACATTGTGAGTGGAAGTGTCAAAATTTCATGAAAATCTAAAAAGTACTTACCGAGAGATCAAGGATTACTGGACAGAGTAAACACAGACCGTCGGAAATGAGTGACATCGTTTGTCGTGATGTCTATATCATTAAACGGCTAAAAACACAATATTACAATATTCGTATTCTAAATTTCAAGCGATGACAATACTTTATTGCGAGTTGTGTGATGTGAACGAAAATCGTCATTCCAACTAGGTACTTCTTTTTATGTCTTCTGAATTGCAGTTTTGAGTAAGAAATAGCAGCAAAACAATGCTTTACTCGAGAGGGCTGGAAATGGTGTCTCTTTTATTTCGATAATGTAGAGGAAATAAAATAAAAATACTTGAATCATCTTCCATAACGCTTCCGGAAATTAACATCAACAATAATATGTCATAGCTTGATCATGTTGTCGGCCTTCCTAGGTCGACGTCCCAGAAGCTGGTGGTTCTCTTACCTCTAGCATTTTTACCAGAACAACTACCGCTACTCTATAAGGCCCAGATTAACCCATCCCTGGAAATTGCTCGCGTGTGTAGGATGTGCTCCGAAGCCCCCCCTAAAGCTTTTGGACACAATCCAGAAACTAGCAATACGTTTAGTGGATGCGCCTGACCTCACAAGGGACTTCCACAGTCCATAACATCGAAGAAGGATATTTCATCTGTCTTCGCAGCGCTTATGAAGCGCGATAGGCTTTCTGCCTGAGGCCTGGATACAAAAACCATTGACTTGGAAAAAAGAATGTTGATACCCATTGATCCACACCACTGTTGACCTCGCAAGCCAGGAAGGGCACGTAAATACAACCACCTTTACCTCGTTAAATCGACTGTAGAGTTGAACGCAAATACGCCGCCAGCAATTATTTGTTCACAATTAAAATTTCAGGCATATTAACCCTTTCGCGGTACACACGGCAGATTACATTGTTTACTTGATCTCTGCTGCTTGCTGTATTTCCTCCCTAGATGGACATCGTCTGCGTAGCGTAATTAGGGTTGAGTGTAAAAAGTGGTGAATGTGCGAGGTTACTAAAAATTCAGGGGCACACTTGAAGTCTTACGTAGTTTTGAGGAGTCAAGCTAGTAGCAAAATGCAGTTGCTGGAATAATTGTATTTGATTGTATCTACCGTTTGGTTTGGAACCACAGCTAATTTTACCATTGGAATATACTTTTTTTAAGAATATACTGAATTGATAGGCCGCATCGGTGACTGTAAGTGCGAACGATACTTACATATGTGCACAGATACAAAACAAGCACGAAGAAATAATTAAAAACATGGTTTTTATGCAGAGGAGGCTACATTAATCGACCAGTTAAAGAATGTCTAGCTGCTGTTTTTGAAGATCATGTTATCAGAAGTTATTTTCAAAATTAATAGCCTCCAAGATGGCCTGATCTTTTACTCAGCAGATTAGGTACTGTCTGTGGTGTTATTCACAATATTTGGTGTTTAGAACACGACCCGCTACGTAGAAGAGTAACAAGGTTGTATAAGAGTGCAAAGTGCTGCAATTCAACCAAAACTTATGAATTGTGCTGTTGTACATAATTTCGAAGAACAGTTGATGAATGTGCAGCAGCATATTGAACAGGATATCGAAGATCTCCGTTATCCCCTGTTGGACATAAGCTTACACCTCCTCACTTAAGTAGTCGAATGAAAATAATCTGGAAAAGTGTCAAACGTTTTTTCCGCATGATTTTGAAAATTTTGATGAATTCTAATAGAAATAATCATTTCTGACATTGATTCAATTGCTTATCTACAGGATAGAAGAAAATTCAAAAAATCACATTTAGAAACTAGGAAAAAACTTGATGTACGGAGGGATTCGAACCTTGCAACTTCTGTTTGCCGGACAGTCGCTCTACCAACTGAGCTACGCAGACACGCCTATCAATCGTTCCGAATGCTAATGAGGTTAGATGTCTCAAACAATCAATCAAAATAGGCTTTGTCAAGCTTAAAACTTCGGTGATTAGTCGATGACACAGAGGCATTTTATTTTTATTTTATATTTTAGAGCAACCCTTAACAATTTAGGTGCACTCTCTGAAACAACGAGAAGAAGGGTATTAGGACAGTGATCTCAGTGATCTGATGCCTTTGTCGGATGTCGAGATGGGTGTGTCTAATCTCCACTCGATTATCACTTTTTTTTTAAAGACTATCCTAATGAGGTATTCATGATACAAAGTTGTAGAAACAACAGAATCGACAGAAGCCACAGTGAACTTATCGATCGACGAAATAATCATTTTCATTAAACGCTTGGAAGGAACTAGATTAATCATAGACCGAAAAATCCAAAAAGGTCAAACGAAAACAAACGCAGATATAGTACATAAACGCCGGTTGCATCATCCATGCATCAAGGCTAGAAAATATCAAAATCCAAGAGGTATAATAAAACCCCGAAACTTAGTGCGAAAGCTGGGTAATAAAGCTTCTCGCCCTTACAACAATATGGTCCGCGTACATACTCGGTGTTGACTGGCTATTGAGGTATAAACAAATTTCCGCGTAGGAAACACCGAGCACCTATCCGACGGCGGGAGGCGGCGCCACGTTTCCCGGCAACGCCCGCCCCCAATGCGTTGCTCCAGCCGCTTCAAGTCCTCCAACTCACAAAACCGTCCGAACTCTCGTCGCGAATGCAGCTACCGTCGAACTTTGCGCGTTGCCATGGACCCCGCCGATAACCAGCACCTGGCCGATGAATACGTCCAGAACTTCGTGCTCGATCACCTGGGGGAGTCCGTTACAGTGAAATGCGAGGACAAGCGTCAGCTGGACCCCGAGGCAACCTGGATGACGCAGGAACCACCACAAAAAAGGGTCTGCCGGGAACAGTACTGCGATGATCGAACGTACGGCGCATCTCCAGAGTCTTCGATGTATGGCCAACCACCGTCTTTAATGAACATGCCCATCATCAACGATCCAGGGACTCCTCCTGATACTCCCCCGGATCAATCTCCGTATGGCTGCAGACAACCTGGAGTTATGAACGAGATGATGTGGTTGCCAAATGTGCGCGCCGAGGCCCAACCACTGGACTTACGCCCGTTGCACTGCATGGGAGGTGAACCGGATTGGGAAAGACGCGAGTATATGCCTGCGGGTCTGACCTTGGAGGGCCCGGCTCCGGTCATGCTTCAAGTTCGGCCTCAATCCGTGTGCTCAAAGACCAGTGGGATGTCTCACAGATTAAGCCGCACTGGGTATTCTACTGCTGCCTCCTCCACCTGCCTTGATGAGATTGGGATCAGTGACGAGCTGTTGACCAAGATATCGGTACGTGACCTCAACAAACGTCTGCACGGTTTACCGAGGGACGAAATCACGAAGGTGAAGCAGAAAAGGCGAACTCTAAAAAACCGAGGGTATGCGCAGAACTGCCGCACGAAGCGACTTCATCAACGTCAAAGCTTGGAAGATATGAACAAGAACCTTCAACACGACCTGGCAGCAAAGCAAGCGGAGCTAGCTAGGGTGACTCAAGAAAGGGATCTACTCAGACAGAGGGTGTTGCAGTTGGAGAGGTTAACGCAAACCACTGACAGCGGTTACAACAGTATGAACAGCAGCATGAACCTCAACTCAGATGGGCAGAGCTCTCCGGAAATATACCTATGACACCATTTTTCGGGTCGGAGAATCTCCTGACTTTCGACCCCACGATATAACTGACTCTTTATATCGTGATTCGAAACTTACGTCGAAGTACCAGTTACATCAAGACACCAGTGATCGTTAAATAGACTGTACCTTTTGCGGCGAAGCAGTTTTTTCTGGATAATGGACACTAAGATAGAAGCCACCATCATCATTCCATTGATCAATATGCTATGATACGATAAACAGTTTTGGAGCTGTATCAGCTTCCATTTCACAAATCCTCTGTGATGATGCAAAGTGAAATTTCTCCTCCACATGGACTACAGTGATGATTAAATGAACTGTGCTTTGTGAAAAGGTCTCTACTAACAAGTGATCGAACTAATAAATATCTTCACTTGCGAGATTCCTCAATCCGATTCTATTTATCAGTATTTCTCTTGGCCGATTGTCAGATCTTTGTCTGTGAGTGTCAATCTGTCATGTCAGTTTGTGAACCTTAATTTTTTGAATATAACACTTAATCCTTGATAGCAGATGGTATCATATTGAACCGTGATGCAATACGTCTAATGATAGAGCTAGAGACAAGCTTAAAGACAGATTTTGATCAAAGAATATGAGCAGTTGGCATTGATGAATCTGTTCGAAGTTGAAAAATACCTGTGGGAGAACCATTCTTTGAACAGTGCAGAAGAACCAAGTGCGAGAAGCTGTTTTTAGACAGTAAGCGACAGTGTGGTCTCAGTATGGACCAAAGGGGATCGACCTAATAACTATTTGTGCAATGTACAAAGATTACGAAGTGGGTTGAAAAAACAACAATTATTTGACGATTTAGGTTTAGTTGAGGTGAGTTTGAATATTACTGACTTTTGAGTAGACTCATCGTAGAAAGTATGTCAGAAAAAAAATTTCAAAACACGAAAACTACTTTTCCGTACAGGCAGAGAATTATTTGCATTCAGTTTGAAGTAGTCCTTATTCTGATAAAATTGTGTAGTCTAAATCCGAAGTTTCACAATCTTATCTGAATATTGAAAGAGTTTCACCAAGTAGTACTAGCATCTACAATTTACATGATAAATTGTAAGAGAAATTATGATCGATTCTTTTTAATAAGGTCTCCCATACGTACACTGTGTTATGGACATAAATATTCTGACTCACTTTCTATGGATGACCGCTAGGCAACTTTGAACGATATTTTCTGAAATATGTCGAACACCAAGCATTCCTTTTAATGTGCTTTAAAATGCATTTTTATTAATTTGAAGAATGTTTTGCTCGTCGTGAACTGTGATAACCCATACAAACTTCTCTAAGTAATAATGGACAGTATTTCAGAGACAAAAAATTACGCAAATTGGCGAAACACTGGACAGGCTAAGGTTTTCAAAAATATATAATTAAAATACACAGAAACACCCATAAGGTAATCAAGTAAGCTTTGGAGGATGAAGTGTATTATTTGAGCATTTTTATGCTTTTGAAAATTGACAGATCAACTAACAAAAATAATTACAAAAATTGTTTTATCAAGGCCGAATTGAAAAATATGTCGCCAAATTAATTGATAAAATATTCATTATGACAAGAGAACAATCCAAAATTTCGCTAGAGGATTATTATGATTGACGTTGATTGTACATAATTATATATTATACTATCATTTATATTTTTTTGTGGTTAAGAAACTAAGTGCGAATATAAAAAATATAGTTTTTTGCATACGTTCTGTAATCCTGAACTTTATATTTATTTGTTTATACAAACATTTTATAGAATATCATTCGTATTTTCTGATATTGGTTAATTTACTCCTTAATAATTAAAATTGTAATATTTACAAAAAGGTACAAAAAATGTAAATTTTGTGTTAAACTTGTGAAGGGGGTAACTTCATCAAGTTTAGAGTTTATTTAAGATTATCATTCAAGAAATACTGTGTCTATTGACAGTTTAACAAATCCACTATATATTTCAGCTATTATTTTTATGTTAACTAGCAACAAATGTCCAAAGTTGTCTAGCACCACAAAAATCTGTAATAGTGAAAGCATCGCGAGATATTCAACTAAGATCTGCAGTAATAGTGAAAAAAATTGAAACCATTGGCCCCTTTTAGCAAAAGCGAACTGTATTCCTTATTATTTATACCTAATAACCATGAGCGCAATATGGCTTGTAAAAAATAAATTGAAGCAATTCTCATTTTGCTCAATATTTTTCACGTAGGATAATTTCCTTATTTTTTATGGATTTTTGTTATTTTGTCAGTGCTACCTCAAGAAATATAGGTTGCGTTGTATTTTTAAGTAATAGATAAAAGTAGTCAATCAGTTTTCGGAACACAGATTTTAAATATTTTTAATGTACAATTATTTATGGAATTTGATTAAAGTTCTATAATTCCAAGATTGATTATGAAAAGGCTAGTTAATCATTCTCGATCCAATTTTGACTATGAGCTATTTAACTAGATCTTTGTTTTGTAAAAACATCTGAATCCTTAGAATTCAGCAAAAAAGTCAATAATTGTTTATTTTCGACGCAAAAAGCGCGAAAAGATGATCACTAGTTAAATGACGAAAAATGCGTTAAGAAATTGTGAAACATCGCCAAGGTCTCTAACATTTTGGAATTCATGTCTGGTATTTAAATAGACAGGAGTCAGTTCAAAGAATTATTTTGTGCCAAAAATAAATGGTAAATTTCCATATCAATTATACATTAATCTATTACTTTTGTTGACTGAACTTTCAAAAAATTGACACATTACCTTGGGAATAATAAATTTTGAATTTGTTTCGATTAAAAAGCTTTTTTCTCATACTGGTTATATGACTAATACTGTTATATGAATTAATAGTTTTTAAATGAACGTTTGGTTTGATTTATCATTTTCTAAGGTACTGCAATGACATTTAATCAGAAAAAGTGATGTAGGGGTAGCCTAGCAGCCAATTTGAGTATTTTCCAGTTAACAGCAGAATATAATTCTTGCGCAAAATGTCGTCACTCACTTTCTATTTACAAGGAAACCAATGAAACGTTTTTCCGCCACTTCCATAATGAGCTATTTCTTTGATACTCGTAGCCAAGTTATGGTTGATACTGCATTTTGTTCTGCATCCTAAAGTTGAATATCCCGTAACGTCTGAAACTTTCAGCGTTTGAAGTTGTTTCAGTTACGCATAACTCTGAAGCGAGAAGCATATCTGTTTGACTTTGATTTTTAATTTTTATAATATATTTTTATATATCAAACCGAGGCAGTTTTTGGATCTCGGACGGTTGTGTTTTGAATGATATAATGAATATGTTATGTTATTATTGTAAATAATATTACATAGTAATATTAAGTAAATATTGTTTCAAAATAAACTATTGTTTTATTTTTTCCTAGAAGCAATGTCTACCTCACAGTTCGATTCTATGGAAGTAAAGCATTTCATTTGTGTTAATGTCCTATTGTCTCCATTGATTGCTGGTTTAAAAAAAGTATCTATTGCATAGTTGAATGATAATTGAATATTCTGGAATGCTGAATGTTTATTCAAAATGCATTTCAAACAATAATCCGGTCATCTGGTAATATTTATAATTATTATTCGAAAATTGGTGAACTTTATATTAAATCAGGATGATCCAACATGCTGAAAGCTGTAGATTATGCCAATGTGACATCTTTTTGATGATGCTAATAAATATGGAGAAACGCATCATATGCTTTATGGATTTTTCGTTTAAACAGTAAGCTCAGAATAAATAGATACGTGGAATTTATTATGCTTCATTAGTAATTGAAACCACATTTTTCATGTTTTTTTTTGTTGAACAAACATTTTATCAAAAAAATGAAATATAAAATATTTTTGATATGGAATTAACAGGTATGGTATATGTTTGAATATTCTCGAATTTACTGTTTCATGTGACAGAGCAATACATCTTTTGGTAACTATATTGGCATTAGATTTGAGGAAATCCCTTAGAAAATCAGAACTATCACCATTAAAATGCCATTATGATATTGCATGCCTTAACATATACATACTGAATCAAATATAATCAAAGGTAAATCAAAGGTTAACTTACAGTAGTAGTGTATCGGTGAAAAATGAGTTGTGAAAACACTTGCACTGATCAATACTTCTCAATACTTTCGAATCTTTATTGTTTCCATGAAATTCAAATCAAGTAAATCCTAGTTTAAAAAACTCAAAACTTGCTGATAAGTATAAATGATAAAAAAACAATTATTGAACCAATTTTCTTAGTCTATTCCTTAAGGGCCCTAGTGTAAGCCCAGAATTGAGCGTACAAAAAAGCAAAGATAGGAATCATGGGTGACAGGCCAGCATAAAAAATACTGAATCATGCTCACAACTTGGTGAACCTTTTAGCGGGACATTGTGCCTTGAAAGAGAACCTAAACTAACTAGGGTTATACAATGGTTATACGGAAGTGACCTCAACTACAGACAATGTACTCCTGGAGTGGATGCAGTAAACATATACTCGTAAGAGTAAGGCGCAGTACTAACGAGGACATGGTCAGGCGGATCCTAGAGAATGTTTATAATTAAGTATCATGCATAAATGTACGATTTTGTTTCTCAAATTGAAGCGACATGAATGAATATGCTAACAAACGCTCTTTTACACCAAAATTATATACTTATTAAACATGGTTTATACTAAAAACACTCACGTTTCAAGATAATGGAACAATTTTTTTTGCAAATGCCGCCCGTTTTTCAATTTTTGATCATGTTGTCACATGAATATTGACAGTTTTTCAAATCATTTCGGATGTCTTTTCACCTTTTCGTAGCCGAAATTATTGAAATATCAAGAAATGGGCTTCACACAGGCATAGAACCGTCCTTTTTCTAAGATTTGCATAATAAATATTTTCAATATGTTCGAAATCGAACGCTCCTAAGGAAATATTGTGGCACCTTAAACGAACATATTTTTACGGCTGATACGAGCGCCCTTGCGACAATATCTGAAATTTTGTATCAAAAACTGAAATAAAGAGTTCCGCGCTAGTATAAAACCAACCTTTCTCTATCATTTGCAAAAAAAATATTCCATTATCTTGAAACATGAACGTTGCAAACCAATTTTTTTAACCGCAAAACAACTTTTATTCTTGGTAGAGTCCCCTGTGAAATTAGCCGTTATTACTAGGTTACTTTTATCATTTAACTTCTTTGAACCTTTTGAAAAGAAAAATTTAATATAAATAATAATTAAATATGCTTTGTTGTGGAGAAGGAAAATAGATTCTATCGCCAGAATAAATACTAAGTAGCTGTTATCTTGTACAGTTGCACAAAAAGTGTAAACTGTTTAAAATTGTTCATTTGACCCGTAAGATAGAAGTTATCCATTTATTCGTGGAAAAATCTGACACATGTTACATCGACTCATTAAGAGTTCGTTGATTCAATGCAACTACCGAAATTTGATAAAGTGCATACGTTTTGGACATACGTCAGGCATGCACGATCTAGCATTGAGACTATATAGTAACATGATCTTGTATCGCTATGCCTTATTTATTTTGTAAGCAATTGCAGACAATTCAACACACATTATCTTAGATCTAAATCGAATGAGAGAAACGGAGTCAAATGGGTTGACGCTAAACTTACCACACAATGTTGTTTGTTTATAAGTGAGCCTTTGGATAGGACTTAAGAACTGTTGATAGTAGGAATTACATTTAAAAAATATTGTAAAACCAAATCCTAGGCAATCGAAAAAAGTCACAACATTAGAGGTATTTAGTTTATTCCAAAATGTAATTCAAGTAGATTAGCAATTTGAAAACCCGATCACAGTCCTATAAACTGATACATAGTCAAATTTTAGACACCAACTAGAACTTTTTAATTATTTCAGATTCCCATTCAGTCAAACTGGTTTCAACAAAACATATTAGCTATCACAATAAATAATTTGAACTTTGTGCTTTGTTTCTGAGCATGATAATTTAATTTCACTTTTTTTGTTTGAGGATATATAATTTAAAAAAATTGAATATGTTGATATTTGCTTCAGGAATTCAGATGGTCGTGGAAAAAGAGAAATCCTTAATATCCATAGAAACTCCATTGAAACAATATATTTCATGAACTACCCATGCGTCTTTAGTTTCACGATTTTTTCTTGGCTGATCTCATGAATATAGGTTGAGTACATCTGGAACCACTGCCACTATTATTACAAGTTATTAGCAAAATAATAATCAGGTTCCACTGCAATCCTTAATAATAATAATTATTATTTAAAATTGTAAAGAAAAATGTGTCGCTAGTGGGGATCGAACCCATAACCTCCTGCATTCTAGGAAGACGCTTGAATCGTTCATTAAAGACGAACTGTCACACAGAACGCAAATACTCGTATGCTATGAAAGGTACATCCCCCAAAATTCGTCTTCCCAATTTTCTAGTTTCTAATAGCTAGTGCTGAGACTGACAGTCATACCGATAGACAGACTGACGGACAGATGGATACATAAATAGATAGACAGACCCACCGACTGATAGACAAACCAGACCGACAGACCAACAGACAGATTAACGGGCAGATAGATTGCCGTAAGAACAGGTAGACAGATCGACGCACGGACAGAGTGATAGAGAGATTGATGGCTAGATAGATCGATGTCAAATTCAGAAATTTTGTGATCACAATAGTTAACTTGCTCATGCATGGGAAGTAAAATGAACGACCCAACGGAATAATGCTGCAAGCCTGCAAGACAAACAATGAATGCCTTATATAAACACCTTATTGAGTCTGTGGCTGCCGATAGTGCTGATATCGTTTCTCATTCAGACTCGTCGCTTTCATGCTATACGTCAAATGTGTTGACCATTCAAAATAAAATATTGTTCCGGTAGTTGTGATGTGGGTATAAGATATAGGTTAATAAATTTATGCCATCAGCACGTACATAGATTCTTTCAAGTTGTTCCGCTGGTACCGCCATATCGGTGGTCGCGTTTATGTTGGTTTAAGCAAGGTCTTGTTATATAGTTGGACAATTTGGTTCACTGGCGTATTAGTATTAACCCATATTGGAAAGGGAAGTGTGATGCCCGGAGCAAGTTTCTCTACTGAAACCCTTTATCACTCTTTTGAACATTCACTTTCAAAAAAATCTGAAGTGAAGAGCAACAAAATAAATTAAACGTGAAAAACTTAAATTTTTTTTCCGACGTTTTATCTTCATCCCTAAAAGCTTTGCCGGCTTGTTAGGATTCTGCGACAATACTCCCATGATTACGTTGATTTTATTAAAGCGCTTTAGCATGTTTACACATGGTCACAAAACTCTATGCAGTGTTACCACTCGCCAAACAGATTTTTTTCTCTCCTACATCTAATTTCGTACACTCTGCATCTTGCAGTTTGTCCACTTTGTCCTTCAAGTAGATCTCTAAGCTTCAGACCGGACCCAAAATCTTGAAAGATCTCTTTCTATATTTAGAGTCGAAACATATTACTTATAAGCATATTCCACGGGTTTTCTCTTTCAACTTGAAGGTCGTGAGGAGTTAGCACATTCTGAACATGGGAGGATAGATACATAAGCACCTTAAAATTTGTTCATAGTACAGTAAAATTTTAGAACCTGGCTGCATAGACAAGCTTAGAGATAGTAATGGAAATGTTCTGAATAAGAAAAAGAGCCTATTCCCACCAGCTTGTTGGCTGCATTAACTTATTAAAGATGAGGTGTGCTTTTAATGTATCCTTCAGACAGATAACAACGTTATCGCAACGAACAAATGCGACAAACCTAAAGGAGCGTTTCGTGTTTTCATCTCACTTCGCCTCTTTAACTATAGTTTCGACTGCTATAAAATTTATCAGTGTGAATAAGAAACATTTAATTGCATCTCAATTCATACTTTGCAAATGTGGTTTTGTTTGAAACTTGTCGATATCTGACTTGCTCCTTGATCGATATAATACTGTCGAGTCCTTCTAACACTTTAAATATGATTTTCTATTAGAATGGACTATTTTGGAATATGAATAAAGATAGGGAACTCCTCACTGTAGTAAAGCGAAAGAAAATTTCATATCTTGGACAGATTTTCCGCAAACAAAGTACCTTTCCCTGTGGTTCATCATAGAGGGAAAATTTATAAAACCAGTTATACGTGGGAATAAACATTCATGGCTCAAAAACATAGGGACTGGACAAACCGAGACTGCCAAATCCTGTTTAGAGACATAAAGAATTAGAGGAGTCTGCTATAATTGCTATCGCTCCAAACAGTTTCATCAAAATCTACAGAGCAGTTTTTGAGACCTAACTTTAGGATACTATATAGACCAATGTCAAAGTGTACCATTCGGCTAATGACAGAAAAAGGTAATGACCGATATGTATATTATGTAAGCAACGATCAAACAAACATGTTTATTTTCCATCGGAAAATATACCATATTTATACTAACCTCATTTTCCCTCAGCACATGTAAATACATCTGTCCAAAACACTTGTATATTATCAATTTAATCCATCAAAAGATGGTCACGTTTTTCTACACCGCAATTTAAAATTTCATACAGTGAGACTTTTTCTACCGAGAAAATGTTATATGTGGGAATCCGAATGATGTAAACAAAAGCGAAAATTTATCTGATGAGTAGATATCAGTATTAGTGTCAATACTCGTTCAGGAACGGGCTATCAAAAACATTGGATTGAGAACAATGCAAAAAAATTGGTAGTCAAACTTGTATCTCCAGAATTCGGTGCTGACACTGTAGCTCCTAGACCACAGCACAACTGTTCTGTTCGCAGAAAATAATTTTCTAAATTCTTCTCGCTCTGATTTGAGACCAAGTTTAAATATAGTCTTTACTATGATCGTCTATGTAGATGTGATGATTATCATAAGTCAAATTATCATATTATTTATTCCTTGATCATGATGCATAAAATAGACCTATTAATCATTGCATTTATTTATTCAAGAACTAGTAATATATGACAATTTCGTAGGACTATAAATGGGAGAAACACTGAGTGAATGACTTTTTTTATCCATATTTTTTTTTGATTACGCTAGACAAACCAAACTCTTGATATATTCTATGAAGGGTATCAAAAATGATAAAGAAATGTTGAAGACAATGATGATGCATAGGAATAAATTACATTTTTTTTGTAATGGAGACTCCATAAACTCTCAAAGTTAGTTTTATTTCAAATTTGGAAAATTGGAATCACAAAACCTCCTTCGTTTCACGTTTAAAAACTAGAAGCTAGATTAGAAAATAAAAATGATCAAATTGATGCCTCTTTCATAAAATTTAAAAAAGAACCTAAATACTTGAAAACTATTGAAAGTGTAACAAATATGAATTGCTTTGACAAATTTACATCAATGAAACCCAAGATATAAATATAATTTTTGGTGGGTGTGCTCCTTTATAACAATTTGCACATTCGCCAATTCTCTGCATTCATGGAAGTGACAAATTGTTTCCTTGTATTTCCGAACAAAACTGACTGTCCCAAACTAAAATGAAAATTTTTTTGGTTGGCTTCAAGGAGTTAAAAATTGTTTGCAACCGTCACTAACAATGAAAGTTTGGGTATCGAGGACAATGTCTGCATTGCGACAGATACTGTAGTCATGAGAAACTTCGCAATTGAGACATTGTTTCCGTGAAAATGAATGAACTACAGCTTGAACGAATGAACTTGAATACGAAATCACCACCAAAGAGCTACGTCATCAGATAACTCAAATGGAACGCCATCCGAACCAGTCACACAAACGACAAACCAGCCAAAGGAGCCAAGACTGCCAAGGTACATGTCCGCCTCTCCACCTGAAGACGATTGGAGGTAGTAAATCCATCAGAACGTCATGATACTCAAAATTATATAGAAAATTCTAGTTTGAATTAATATCAACAATAACATTTCCTGAATCGACCATGTTCCCGGCCTTGCTAGATTGGTTTCCCAGGAGCTGGGCACTCTCTTCCGCTCCAGAAAATTTTATCCTCTGGTGAGGAAGCCTAAAGCGTCAGGATAAAATCTAAAAACGAGTAATCTGTGTAGTGGATGCTCCGGGACTTACAAAGGATATCCACAGTTTGGAACATGGAAGAAGTGCGGTCGATCTGTCTCTATTCAACAGATACCAACACTGCAAATGTTCGAGAGAACGATCTAGCATAATAATACCAAGCAAAAACTGGAAGGGTCTAACGAGCGCATCTTCACCAGGTCGAACTTTCAACCCCTCGAACGAGTTTCTTCCAAAAGTAGTTTTTTTGGAGGACCTCGGCGTCGTGGAATTGCCGAGGAGTTCATTCCCTGATTTTTACGATGTACTGCGCTCCAGGATTTCTGTCTTTGCGAGAGTGTAGCAATGAAAAATAAGAAGAGCAAAAAGCTCAGGAATTTTGTGGTCTGATTTTCATGAATAACGTATATGCCATACGAGGCGATTTCTTCCCCTGCCCAAGGATCTCAGAACTTTGTTACCACACACTCACATTTCAGGTGATTCGTATATTTTAGGAAGTGCAGCATTTACAGTCTATGCTTCCGCTACATAAAGGAGGGGAGAAGAATGTATAGTCCAGCAACATTTATCATTTCGCAGCGCTTCTGGAGTGACTTTCTGTCTTTGCGAGAGTTCACTTATGAAAAGCAACATTCAATACAATGTTTCCCCTGCCTATTGGCGTAGTAATTCCGTTGAATTAAAGAGCAAAAGGTTCAGAAATTTTGTGGTTGGACCTCGACTACATCTTACGTAGTGTAAGGTCATACGTATCAGGTTTTATTTGAGTGCCAATGCCAAAATTATAACAAATCGAAATAACATCAGATTATCTATCTGGTTGTATCATAATGAAAGTGACGTCAGGAACAATGCCGATGGCGCGTCGTGGCATGGAGGGCGTCGTTGCCCGTCGGCTGGAACCAATAACGCACAGTCAGCGGTTTCTATTGGAGAGCGTCGGTGCGCCGGCGCCGGCGTGGAAACGGCGTCGCGACGCTACAGACCACGTTCCGAGCACACCTGCCGCAGCAGGATATCGGCAGGTAGATGCAGAGGGGAAGAGGGGGATCGAGCCCAGGTGCGGAGTGATATGCACAAGTCCTGTTGTGACCATGGCTGTGATTTTCAGTTCGGGAAGCTGCTACTACTTGAAAATGGCATCAAGCAGATGAAAGTGGTACTTCCCGGACAATGTTATGAGTTTAGAAACTAATATTTGAATCGAATTTTAAAATTGTAGATCGCTTGGACTCAAATTTGAAATACATTACATATATTTGAATTTCTGAAGATTCTTCGTACTTATACCAAAATATCCAGAAGACTGAGTCAAACAACTTGACTCAATTTGTTAGGAGCAGAAGTCTATTATCGCAGAAGCCAGGGCTTTGGGCGCAATATTTTGAAAATAGAACGTGGGGAAATATTACAAACAGTTGATGAGTGTTTTCTTGCTCTTCAGAATTTTTGAAGGTGAATGGTGAAACTTAAAAATACAGGGAAATGGGTCCAGTAGAAAGCATTTCTGATCTTCAAGGCTTCGGGGGGGGGGGGGGGGTTATAACTACAGTGGGGTGCAAAATACGGAAGTTGCCCTGGACGCCGCAGTACGGCACGACGTGACGCAACATGTTACAGAGCTTTGGATGGTAATCTAGGTTGATACGCCACTGTTTAGGAGGTTAGACAATTTCAATACAATAGGAATCTTATTTCATTGAAATTTGGTGATCTGCAGTAGTCATTCCTAAGCCAACGATCACTTATTCGATTCCTATTTACTTTGTAACTTTCCGCTTTCAAACACGATCTGGCATCACAGGCAACAGTCCACCACCAAGCGTCTGTAGATCAGGCCGAAGCAAGAATAGCATCTGCCTCACAGCTATTCAGTTCAGAGCATCATAAATGGTGTAGTGGCGGTGCTTGTCACATTTTGAGTCCTTTATACAAAGTAGTTCATTGTTCAAGTCTAGAAGAGATATAATGTGTTGAAAAATAATTGTCTACTCTTCCAATAGTCTATATTGTAGCTTGAAAGTCCGACGATGATTTAAATATAAATCGAAACGCGCCACTGAAAGAAAAAGAGTTTTACTTGTGAAACTGTGCGTTAAGTCCACAATATTTTTATGTGCATGATGGAAGATTTTGACCAAGTAGGAGCATCTACAATCTACTCATTTTATTTTTATGAGAACATCACCACCTTATATTGAGGAACAGGATTGATCATTATATTGATTGGAAGAGGGTCAACTAATTTTGTTTTGTGTTTTAGTGAAAAGATTGATTGACTGATGAAAACTTTGTGATTTTGGGAAAAAATACTGATCCAATTTTGACCAAACTTGGCTCAAATATCTATACCTATCTTCTTAAGTACATGATTCTGGCTTCGTAAGGGCATGTTTTGAATACAACACAGTTTCACAGATTATCATGGTTATAATAATAAAAATCATATAATTTACTTTGGAACTAGAAATAGAGGAACATATGGAGCAGCGCTACACTATAGTTGATAATCTAATGCATTCATTTGTATATTTAATCACTATTCGATTGTGCACTGTAAACACAACTTGAACATGAATAATGGGATATTTCATTCCAAACAACCTATTGTCGAGTAAGGATCAACAAATAAGGAACAAGAAAATAATATATTGATCTATGAGCCATGGGAATGGGAGGAGGCCAAATATATCATCATCAAATTCCATAAATATCCTAGGGATTAACATAAACATTAACGTGTCTTGGAAATATCATGTTGTCGGTCTTACCATGTCGGCGTCTCTAGATCTCGGAGATCTTTTGCACTCCATAAAATTTGATCCACCGAAACACCAAGTAATACTTTTCAAAGATCTCTGGGATACTGCTTAAATGTGTGGAGGTGCACTCCAAAGCACTTGGAGCTCTTGGAGCAAAGACCAGTATATCAGCTGGTCACATCTGACCGTATAAAGGGCCTCAAAATTCTGGAACATCGAAGAAAAGATTTGATTCTATTCTATAGATTCTACCATTGTAAATGTTCAACCGTGTTTCGAACAATAATACGAAGAATCATCGGTACGATAAATAGTAGAGACCCACTAAAAAGCTGAAGAGTAACAAAAATTCTATTTGAAAAGTTAAAGAGCAACAAAGACGATGGAATCTGAGTACGAATATAAAAAACATGTTAAGTGACTGTGTAATTTGACAAACACATCAATTTCCTAGCCTCGTTTGTCTGGCCAGGTATACCAGAAACTTAAAAGCGAAGGTACAGGACACAAAGCATTGTTTTTACCTCTGTTCACGAATTTTCGATAGCATATATTATTAATAATGCTCGAACATTTATGAGACCCGATGAAACCGTAGGGCATTCACCTGCAAATTGATCAGCGCAATGAAACAGCAAACCACACATGTATTACCAAAACATGCATAAGCATTTTTTTCCAACTGACACCAATACTCCTCACCAATATGCACCGCGTTTATGGAAACACACTCATTTTCATTAAAGGATATTCACCCGAATGGCGATTGGCAAATAGTCGTTGTTTTATTTACACAATCTATTGTGGAAATAGCGCTTCGAATATTATTCAACAACGCCTCTGCCAGCCAATGGCGTTGAAGAGATTTGTGGGTTAATTTGATGTTTTGGAATGCGTTTGTTGCCTTTTGATTCAATGAAATGAGATTGGTTTGATGATAAATATTAATCATCTTGCTTGTACTGGCTACTAGTTAGAAGCCCATATCACCAACTGAAAAGCTTAACTAACATTCTGGCTTCCTCGCAGCTTCCATCAAACTACAACAGAAAAATCGTGAATTTTTGACAAGATGCCAAGACATGGAGATTCATTGATCAACCCTCTCCAGAAAAGTAGTGTTTTCTAACAAAAAGAAATATTTGAATACGGAATGGTGATAGTATTGTTGATGAATGTAAAACAAGGGACCTCAGAAGCACAACGCTGCATGTAATTTTTGATCCAATAACAAACCATCCCAGAGAATATTGGCATCTCCTTCTTCAAATGCCACCACGATTCGAAGGTTGGCACCATCAAGCAATTTTTACTTTGGAAGCAGTCGCTTTAAGAAGTTGGTTAAGTTCCGCAACTATTGAGGTTCTTCTTCTGCCTATACTGCGTTTCTCCTGGATTTTGTCTAAGGCAATCAACTGTAGAAGATCATCCTTTTTTCCTCTCATGATATGGTCCAAATATTCCAATTTACATCTCTTGAACGTATTGACAACCTCTTTTTCCCCACATATGCGCCTCAAAACTTCTACATTTGTTACTTCATCCATCCACGATATTCTGAGATAATCCTTCTATACTTTTAAAATAATTCGATTTTTTCAATTATGGCAGCATTTACAGACCATGCTTACGTTTCATAAAGGAGGAGAGAAAAATGTATCACTTGATTAGATTTTTCCTTGCAGCTTTATGAGTAACACAAAAGTAGCGACATTTATAAAGCACTTATTTTGTAAATTTTGACAAGATCAAAGTTGGTAAACCGCTATCTTAACAGCCCGAATCACAAATACGGATGAGAGTAAGCTAATATTCCTCCTCCTCGAAATATGAATGTAGAAAAACAAATGTTTCCAAATACATACCGAAAATTTCGTGTGAAGATACATACATATACACATACGGTGGAAAACAAACACTTCTGCTTACTAAAAAGCTTTCAAATTTGTCGGTCTCTATGCCTGTCGATCTGCTGGCGTTTTTGTCATGGCGTAATTTCAGTATCAGCTGCATTGATTATAATGACATCTGGAAATGTCTTATGATATAGGCATATAGTAGGCAAATCATTGCTTTGACAGTCCGGCGATGATTTAAGTATACATCGAAACGCGGCACTGGAAGAAAGATAGTTTTATTTGTGAAACTTCTACGTTAAATACATATTTCTTTATCTGAATGTTAGTATTGTTCATTATGCTACATGTTTAATAGTTGGACTTATATTACAGCTTTTTTTGGTAGTGTTTCGCGTTTGGTGCGCATTGCACATCATTGGTACGCGAAAAAAGTTTGAGAACCGCTGGTGTAGACCATTCGGTTGACTCATCGTCATGTGTACTGCAGGCAGTATATCATCTGGTGAATCTTCTAGCCTATACCCAATTCAAACTTACGCCACGTGGGCACTATTGGACAGTAGGAGCGCCATAATTCACTAATTGAGCGTTGAGTGTTTGGTTTGATGCATCGTAAACTTGATTTGAATGAGGGTAAAGAAATACTGTGCGTGACGTAGTGGTGTAGTCACAGGGTACACAGCACTTGCTCTAGATGGGTGAACAGCGAAGTGCGGCTAGGGCAACGAATGATTTTTACACAATTGTAACAATTCCACTTCTGAATTGTAAGAAAGGAAAGTGAAACCAAACACCGTTTCTCACACCATTACAAAATTCAGTGGACGTAGAGTTGACGAGGTGAAAATGAGTCGGTTGTACCAAACTTACTTCTTGCTCTTGCTCTTTTGATTGAACAATGTTTACATGAAACCTTAGATTTGAAATAATGGATGTGGGTAAAACAATGTAATTTACTTTTATCTTTTTTTAGAGCCACAACGGCTCCCAATTTTTTTATTCGAAAGTTACACACATCTGTAGCATCTGTTGTCTCTTGCAGACGTTCTGACGTTTTGACATGCTGAAAATAGCGTTCTAAGATTGTGTTACATACATACATACATACATGTGAAGCTAATGAAAAGCGTGTTGAAAAACGTCGTGTCAAAAAGCTAACGGCACGCGGTCACGTACAAATCGATCCTGACGCTGCTTAGCTTCTGCGATCGAACGAGATCTGGGATTCTCAGCGTAGTATGGCCGTTACCTCATATAATTTATTGTATATCCTGGTATTTAAATATAATTTTCATCAGAAAGAATTTGGAAATGATAAGCAATAATGAGAAAAACTCATTAGACAATTGTATTGTCATCGGTATTTGGTAAGTGTGCAAAATTTAAAATAACTATGACGTTTTGAAGTGAGTGAAAATAGCGTTCGAAGATTCTGCTTCAGCTACGTCTCTGAAAAAAACATACACGACTCTGTCTTTTGAAGTCGCTTCCAAACAGTCCCTCGTATATCGACAGACAATTGTGCCTCGCTATGGAATAATAACTATTATCATCGGCCGTCCAGCAAGGTGACACCTCGGACAGGCAGTGGTTGATCCCGATGGTGCAAGATCAGCAAAAGCAGCCGGTAGAGTTTCCGATGACCCGCGAATCCGAATGGCCGACCGGGCTGCGGCAAAATGTAATCCAACACCTCAGCTAACTCCACACACAGAGGAAATACATCAGCACATTGTTGTAATCGCACACTTTAACAAAGAACACGTTCAACACTTTGTTTACGCGTATATCTGGACGAATGATATGTGACTATCGAGAGGCTCCCGTTACTTCTTCCACTGATAACGACATACATTGCTCTAAAGAAATTGCGATTTCGTTCCATAATTAATCTTCTGTCTATTATGTATTGAAAGCTGTGTCTCGGTTCAACAAACGAATACTGTTTCAGATTACACTGAAAGAATTGTTAAGAGGTGTATAGATTCGCATTTAGAAACTAGTAAAATCACCTGGGCAATTGCGGAATTCGAATTACCACGCACATTCTCATTGCCTGTCAAACGCTCTACTCAACTCTGCTAAGCAGGCACTGAGCTATAATTTTTTACGAGTTACTAAATGCTCAGAAGTGGGATGTCTACAACTAGTCTACAAAAACTCACAGTTAAATCGGTAAATCTTGAGGATAAGCAAGTAAATAATTGACACGGTTGTGTCCTACAAAGTTATACTATGGATTGTTCCATGCGGAGGGTCACAATACGGTCGGAGATCTTTACTGACCGAAGAAGGGCACTAGAACTCAAGACGCGTAAGACGCGTGCAGTTTGAAATTTGAAAGATGGCTTTCAGGGGAGCTTACCTTATCGACATTCTAGATCAAATCGTGGAGTGCCTGCTTAGCTCAGTTGGCGCAAATCAGAAGGTGTGTTGGTTCGAATCATGCAGTAGGCCAGGTTTTTTCGGAGTTTTATTTTTGTACCTTCTTTAATTTTTTGTACTTCCCAAGCAAAGGTATCAGTTTAGAAGTGGAGATTTGTATCAGATTCTGGAACAGCTGATCTTTCGGACTTGTTACCGACCACGGTTTTCGAGTAGAAGTGCAGACATAGCAGGTATAAGCAAAGGGCTGGAGCTAGGCTGCCTTTTGAAAATTGGTATGAATATGGGGGATTCTGTTGTCGTACGCTATGGATATAACTGGTATATGTTTATGACACAGGCCTATAAATTAAGCTTGTCTTAATATTTTGCGGTTCATAACACGATTGAATTTGAGAAATATTGTAGAAACAAAAAAAAAACAGTTCCTTCAACATTTATAAAATTACCAAACTTCTCTAAATTTCCATAATTATCAGTATCTTCAAAACTTACCCTAACTTAAAGTGCATCATGGGCTCTAAATTCCGACCAAAATCTTTAATAACTAACACCACTTCAGAAACAGAAGCATAACAAATTAGCCTTAACAATAGAATTAATTGGGCCCAAAACATTGGAAATGCATTGAAAATTTACGATGATCATTAGATAGAAGTACAATTAGAAGTTCACAGCTATTGAAAATAAAAGTATTATTTTTGTATTTTGAAGGCAAATGTGCCGAAAATCAGCTATGACTAACAAGAGGGAGGTTTACTGAGGTACAAAGTTTATAGTTGATAGAACGTCTTTCAAGAACACAAAAAACATCTCATTGTCATGGGAAGTAAAGTGAAAATTTGAGGATTACAAAATTTTACATTGCTCTCTAAATTCGATCAAAACTGGTGCAGAGGTTAGCGAGATTAAGCGATGATATAAAAGGTACGGATAGACCGACAGATGGAGAGACGGCCAAATGAATAGACATAGCGATAGGCAAGTAGACAGATCGACAAATAGACCGGCAACTGATAGACCGACAGACCAACAGATCGGCAGATCGGTAAATCGACATATCGACAGATTGACAGATTGACAGATCGACAGATCGACAGCTCGGCAGATCGACAGATCGACAGATCGACATATCGACATATCGACAGATCGACAGATCGACAGATCGACAGATCGACAGATCGACAGATCGACAGATCGACAGATCGACAGATCGACAGATCGACAGATCGACAGATCGACAGATCGACAGATCGACAGATCGACAGATCGACAGATCGACAGATCGACAGATCGACAGATCGACAGATCGACAGATCGACAGATCGACAGATCGACAGATCAACAGATCGACAGATCGACAGACCGACAGACCGACAGACCGACAGACCGACGGATAGACCGGAAAAAATCAATGATATATTTTCCTAATGTAACTAAAAATAAAATATAAAACCAAATTCGAAAATATTGACAATCAATCCATTGAGTATGCGCAATAAGTAAAAAACCTAAATGCGGGGATATATCGAGTCCAATGACTCAATTTTTTTGTCTGCATGCGGCGCCATTGCAAAAATTCCAAACTGTAATCCTAGACATAATCATACCACATTATAGACGCATATAACAACCTGACGCATCGTCTCTGTTTACGCCACAAAATTCAAAGATAAAATATTTCACATGGCTTCATAATCCTCCGAAGAACGATACCGAGTCATAAATAACTTGCCCCGTAATTCAATATTCATTAAATATTTTTTCCTGAAACGTTCGATAAATCGTCACTTTAAAGGCGGCCAGGTCGTTTTATCGATGAGTTATTGGAGCTGAAAGTCAATACAATTTTTATTCCTTCGACAATCGGAGACTGTTATTGATACGTAGTATCGCCTTAATGTCCGTTTATTTTTTTGTCTGTTTATTTTACGAACTTCAAATGACCGCACATGCCTTAAATATTATGTACACAGGCAGTGCGGCTGTGTTTCATGTTATAAATACCCGAAATTCGATTTATCTAGCCGAAATAGCGAATGTATGATTGATGCAGACTAACATCATATTATTTTGAGCTTTTATTATTAAAAATATGTCAATTAGATTGGGCCAGTCTTCCTCACGCTTCAATTTTGTTGGAAAGATCATTCCGCAATATAATATGAAAACACAATTGTACGAGATAGACTCGTAAACCTTTAAACTGAACATGCTAGTTTTTTGCACTTTTTCGAGAGAGTGTTGGGGCGGAATATCCTTTCATTAATATTTGGAATTTGGATATTGATTCATATATTATATGAGGCCGCATGCCATTTAAAAAAGTGATTTCCCAAGGTAAAATTGGCTTCTCTTTTTATTCATTGCTATTATTGCCATATAGCATATTGTTCTCCAGGTTCAGTCAAAATCAATGAATCTTTTGCTGAGATTACGTGATGACAAAAATGGCATACACTTAATGTAAAAATGAGTTTTAGATATTTTCGCATGTGGTCTAGCTCCTAACAACGTGTGAAAATTAGTTATAGAGATTTTTTACAAATTTTTGAGCTCTCAAACACTCAGGCCTCTCGAAAATTATTGGAACTCATCGAACATAAAATAAAGTGTGGAGCATTTTTGAAAATCTTATCGAATTTCATTAAAATAGGTGTAACGGTTACTGACATTACAGGAAAATGACAACAGACTGACGAAAATGAGTAACACGAATTATCGTGATGTACACATCATGAAACATCTAAAAAACGTATTATATCAAATAAGAAAATTGTTGCGATCACAATACTTCCGACATGGCAAGTTAATATATCACCAAAATCATACATCGCCGCCTATTCTATCAAAATCAGTGCAGCGGTTACTGAGATTATGCGGTCACAAAAATGGCGACTGAGATACTGACATACAAAGAAAATGAGTGACATGATTTTCGTGATGTACTTGGAGCTTCTAATCCAAACCAACAAATAAAAGAAGCAAAGTAAGTTTAGAAAAAACTACCCAGCAGAAAGGTCGAAAATTCAACTGCCTGTGCAATACCAATAACGTTTTATCTTCCTATGCATGCTTTGATATCTGGATCTAATTCTTGTAATTCTGAAAACCTTGGTGTTTTGATGAGACAAAATTCTGTTTGCACAATGCATGGAGGGTACAAGTAGTACTTGATTTTTTTATCTGCTATATAATGATCAAAATCATCATCATATACGTTTCAGATTATGCAGATCAGTAACAAGATAAAAGTGTCCATTCTGCTAAATTGGCGATGCATGAAGGTAATTATTCGCCAAATTGATAGAGCTATGAATTTGCCTACTGAGAATGTCTAAAAGTCCTGTACTGCAGAAGTACAGAAAGGTCCGTAAGGTCGGTAGGTTAGTTGCCGTAACACCACTACTTCACAATTCGGAATATTAGTTTTAATAATGTGAATCTGGTAGAGCGTTGTTTTACTATTATACGCCGGAAAAAACACGCGATTTTAACTTCTCCGTATATGTTGTGATGAACATTTAAATGGTGCTAGAAATAACTTTTGATTCTCAACACCATGGAAGAAGGCTAAGTAGTTTTAGAAAAATGTATTCGAAAACTGTCAAATTAATATATATTTTCACTACATTAACACTATGTTTTCATCCAAGTGGAACAAACAACAAATATTACCTATGTCCATCTTAATGTTTGTTTGAAGCAGTTGCCGATAACATGATAAATCCAATCGTGTGTCTGTGTCACCCTCCCGCATGATATAACGAACCCAATTTTCACCCCAGGCATAGCCAACTTCGTCTGTTCTCGCCAGTTGACACATATTCCGCACGATGACGTCACTAATTGCAACCGTGTTCTCTGCAGATCATGGAATAGGGGAATGAGGTTTTCGAACGAGTCAAGTAGATTAACTCGATACTTCATACGGTGTAATGATACAGCTTTTCGCCTGGAAATTTCGTTCACTGGTATAATGAAATCAAAATTTTACGAAGTCTCCTCACAGACTCTCAAATTAAACGTATCTGCTTTATTCATTTTTTTGCGAGTCTGCAATATCGGAAAGGTATTAACTGCAAGAAAAATGAATGAGGAATAAGCCACAATAGCACTGTGAAAGGTTGAAGGTCTATCCACATCGACCTGGAAACAATAAAAACTATAACTGTTGGGAAACAAACTCTCTGGCAGTTAAAACCACAACGCTGAGATTCTCCAAAAGAATAACTTTCGAAAGTTCGACCTGCACAGTGCTGGTCTATTGAGTTTTTCTAGTGTACTGAGTAAACATGGTAGAATCTGTAAAATAGGAACAAATCAACTACGGAGGTTTTCGGTGTCCAACTAAATTCACGCAATCGGTATTCCATTGCTGGTTTGATGTAAACCCTGCAAAGCAGCTTCTAGGACGCAGACCTAGCTTAGCCATGCCAGGACATGTTATTTTTTATTTCAGACTGTAGAAGCTTGAGGGGAAATGACTTGAGTATTGATAATTTCCAGTTCTAAACTAGTTTTCCTAGAGATCGTAAAACATGCAAACATGCTGAGAATAGCACTGTTGTTTTAACTGAACATGTTCTTTTGGCATATTATCAAATCTTTATAAAAAATTCAATTTCAACAATTCAAAATAATATACATCACACGCTGTTAAATTGGGTTTGCTCCATGGTTTGATAATTATATGTATCTCATTTTCACCCCATCCTCTGAATAAGAAGTCTCCATGAACATTTCACTCCATCCATCCCTCATTAACCTCCTCCCGTTCGAATGATCCCCTTTTTACAACGGCCACTTCATTAGACATCCGGCTCGACCGCCAGACCTAATCCCCCTTAAAAATGAAATTAAAATTACAAACGGCCCGCAATTAAGGGGTGGGCGGTTCCGGAATTTGCGTCGGGATGTCGGGAATCACGCTCCTTAATTCTAACGGGCGAAATGACGCGACGGAAAAGCTCCCACTTTCCCGCCTGACGTGTGATCTTTAGATGGGAAAGATGAGGATCAGTGGCGTGCTGGTGCAATTTGCGGATTTTTTTAAAATATATTTTATGATGTCTACGTTACGAAAATCTAAGCCTCATTTCCGTCTATTTGTTTTTGGCATTTCTTGGCAACGTATAATCTCAGTAATCACTGCACTGATTAGGATATATATGATGTGGACACACAGTTGGTGTACATGCGTCCAAAAATCATTTTCAAACTTTCTAATCTTCTGATCACTTCAGAATGTGGTTAAATACATTTTTCAGTGGGCTCATTTGTTTTTAAATCCATCAGACTTCATTCATGCTTTTCCAGTAGCATGTTATATTATAGTGCTCAAAAATGTATAGAGTATTGAACATTTCTTAAAATGTTCTCTGTGTACATGTCTGTTGCCGTTTTTGTCCCCGCCTATTGGCTGGCTATTTGCAAAATGATCATATATAGAATACTAAACCCTTATCTACATGAATCTAAGCAAAACACCATCGAGAAACATCCAAATATTTCCTTCTTTAATCAATTTTCGACGAGAATAGAGGAAATTATATACGAGGGAACCTTATTAAATAGCAGTCCCTAAAGCTTCTGGATACAATCCGAAAGCAAAGAACTTCCACAGTCTACCAAATTGCGGATTGCATCCGTATTGATGATATATTTTCTGATTACCTTAAGGAAAAAGATCAATATATAACAGAAACTTCTGATATTAATAGAACAATATTCGGAAATATCTCTGTTTTATTTCTCAATGATGTCTAAATTCTTATATTCACATATTTAAGATAAATATTAGTTTTAACAAAGTTAATATACGTGATGATGTAAAGGTGGTGGGGAAGGGGGGTAATGGTAGATAGAGGAATAGGTGTAGAGGGGGCAGGTGGTGGTGGAGTTAATTGGCTTAGAACCTCATCTGGTGTAAAACTGCACAACTGACTGGAGGAGCCGTCTTTTTACCTTTTTTTGGATAAAGAATCGATATCTTAGAAAAAAATGTTAATACGTTATGCATGTCTCAAATTTCTTGTCTGAAGCACTCGAAGACGCTTTTGTTATATCCTGATCAACATAGTCAACCTGATTAATTCATTCAAACTATACAAATTACTGTAAAAACATTTTCTGACTACACTCACAATGATGCACCTACCTCCTCCCCCCCACCCTGGTCAATTAGTCTGTCCACATCTCTAACTTGTAAACAGTTGACATCTTAGTTAGACATCCAGTCAACAAAAAATATTTTTTTAAGCATAATTACCTAATTATGACTCCATTCTGTTTTGAGCCGATATAAAAATATTGCATAATATTTTCTGATGGCGGCAGTCTTCATATTTGGCTCAACAATGGTTCCATCAAAATTCAACTACACATAGGATCATTCAATGAACACTGGATCTCATAATTCAAGCTGGGAGGTGACTAAATGATTAAAGCCTAGAATGCAGGAAGGTGTGCGTTCAATTCCCATCGGCGACAACTTTTGCTTTCTGATTTACGGCTATCTTTACATGAAATGTATAAACCAATTATAATAAAACTATTGCACGGAAAATCTGACAGTGCAGCAGTTTACAACCATCCAATACAATCATTTCAAATCCAGCAAGGCTATCGATATATATCACGTACCATTCTACAAGTTCAATTTAATAGAACGTATAAAACGACCCCACACGCATCAAGACTATAAAAAAGGACAGTCCCGCCGAAAACATAAATTAAATAGCCCCCCAAAGTCCGAAGATCCCGTTATACAAACGATTTATTTTTGACCCTTCGTTATCTCACCCTTTTAAAACTTGACCTACGCTATGTCTACATCTATGTGGGTTCAGACGTCCCTAGCGCAGGTTTGACAGTCTCTTAGTCATGTTGGTCGCCAGTTATTGGCATGGAAAGAGTCTGCAAGTCGGGTTGCCTATACATCAAGTGATTTTCATTATTCGTATATATGTAGACCATCAAAGCGGAAACGCCGAGATTGTGTCCTGTAGCCAAGAACATGGAATAACATTTGATCGATCATCACAGAAATCGTATCATTTTCCAGTGACGATTAACCAAACTCAGCCTATGCTTCAGCATTATTTACTATTTTAACATTTATTTCCTCTGATTCATTTTATTAGGGGAATAACCAGGGTTGCTGTGGAAAGTTGGTCAAAACGCTCCCAATTCTAACTTGAAACGCTCACATCTTTTTTGTTAATCCTTACAAAATACTCACATAATATTGGCGAACCTTACTACTAATCGTTCCAAATTGTTTTTTTTTTCACAAAAATATCGAAGAACTTGGAACTAGTAAACTATGTATAGCAAGGATTTGCTATATCATGGCTAACATAAAGAGAATTAGTTCCCACTTGCCAGAAAGAGGGTCCCTACAGGGCTTTTAAAACAGCAACTGAAACTCGAGCAAGCAGTATTTGTCTTATTTGGAAACAATTTTAATATAAATAATAACCATTTTAGTATGCCGATTTTGGACTATTCCGGACGTAAGAGCCGATTCCCCTCAATGTTTATAGGATTGAAATGTTTACTCTGAATCAAATGGTGTGCCCAGATTTGCGTTATGACATCGCTTTGTTGGAATAAAATATATACTGTTTGGATTTATCCTAACAAATTCACGCTTTCCGAGATGTGAGCAGGTAAATAAAAAATGAAAAAATCTTAGCAACTATTCACTATCAAATACCGTTCTTCTAAACGTTGATGACTTGGAAGGTTTTGTAAAGACCCCTCTTGATCAACGAATGTTTTTCATTCTAGAAGGTTTTTAGGGTTTTGCTTCCTGATTGGTTTATTGGAGCAGGTTGTCGACCTGCAAAATCAGAGGAATTTAGGGAAGCAAGAGGTGTTCAAGGATGAACGAATGAAGGGAAAGAAGCAATCCGATGTGGCCATCAGCATAGCCCATCTAGACTCGTCCATATCCCAAAGGTGAGTATATCTCTGAGTCCTACTCTTCTTACATTCCCAAAATACTAGACCGTTATATAGTCGGCCTGTAATACCCTAATGCCTCAGAGCGAAAAAGAATGTGGATTCCTACACCACCTGACGAACCTCAGTGCCTCAGAGTGACATAGAATGTGCGTTGAGTACTCCTACACTACCTGACGAAGATGTTTGGAGATATTTCTCCATCTCAAATTTATTTTGATTTTTGAAAATGTTTATCGTCAAAAGGTAACCCCATGATTACGAGAAAAAATCACTGAAAAGTTTTACTTGAAATCATTTTTCTTGCCAATATTATCACATGTGTTTCAACTCTAAATGCAAGAGCTGGAATATATTCGCCTAGTGACCACCTAAGGAAAGACATATTTGGTCAAGAAAATTTGGTAAAGTTCTCAGGAAAACCCAAGAAGATCTCAGTAATGTTTGTGGGGGATTTTAAGATGACACCTCATTAATATCAGCCTGTATAACTCCTTTTTGAAAGCTCCACACCACGCCACTGGGTCCAGCCGGTGTCTCCCTCGTACCAGTATGATAGACTGCCGACTGGGGGACAAGCAGAAGACTATATCAAGTAGAGAACTTCCTCCTGGCGAAAAATATCCTTTAAACGCTCTCTGCTTCGGCAATATTCACCCTTATCACTCTCGGGCAATAGGGTGAGTTTAGCGTGGGAGCCAAGTGATCGCGCGTCATATTTCCGCAAACAAAACGCCCCGAAGCGATCCGCTAATACTTTATAAGTCAAGCCAACCGTCTCTTATAAATGGATTTTATCAATTTTAAACTGCCTGGCGCTTTGATTTACGCTCAAATGACGCTCATCCGGTTTATCAGTATCGGATATACTGATGAACAGTGATAGTAAGCCATGGATGTCATTGAAAACATGAATGTTCCAACTTTACGCACCAGATCGAACTTCCTCTTCCAGCCTCTTCAAAAGTCATTGTTTTAGCGAACCTCAGCGTTGTAAAATGGACTGCCGAGGAGTTTGTTCCTCAATAGTTATAATGTAGAGTTTAAATGAAATAGCATTAAATTTTCAGGAGTCAAGACGCAAGGCTGCGTTTTGACTAATATGTAATATATCAGGAATTATAAAATCGGACATTGAAATTTTATTTTCTCGATCTCAATTCTCAACTGTAGTTTTTTGTATTGTTAAAAGGCCAGATAAAAATTCTATCACGATAAACTTATGATAAAGCTGATCCTCATCCGTATTCATTAGGCATAAATAATTGTGCATTTTAATTTAATAGCTGTGCACTTAAAGTTAACCTAGGAATATGGGATAGGCATATAGAAACGCAGAATAGACAAGCAGACCGACAGAAATCAGTGACATATTTTTTGTGATTTATATGCTATGAACCTTCAAGGAAACACAATATCTCGAAGTTGACATTTTTTCGCGATTGAAATACTTCTTGTATGTACGTCGATTTTCCAAAATTTTTTGGTTATAGTTGAAGAGCATAAGATTAAAAAAAATGTCGAACCTTTGTTGTTACACATCATTTCAGTGACTGATTATCTTAGGGATTAGCCAAAAATATATAAGTATCTCAAACATTTGAATCTATTCAATATGATCATTTTTAACCAGCGGGCCATTGTAGATGTTCATAACATTATAGCAAATAACATTCAAATTCAATACCAAATTCCATGCTCTTTTTATTTTGCATAACAGCCCTACACGGGCAACCTACAGCAAAAGTATCTGTCCTGTCAAAAAGTAAAACCCTAAATTACGACACTGGACCGTGCTGAAATGTTTAATCTACTATGTTATCCAGAAATTACGTAAATAATATTTTTATTATACTAGAGAATGATTTATGATGATGTTAGAACGGAAAATTATATCGTCACAGTGTGGAGTAATGACTACTTCCACTTATTTATACTTTTATATAATTGAGAGTGTTAGTTTGTACAGATTAGAAAAATTTTTGATTAGAGATATTGTGTTTTTGATGTTTTATGACATATACATCACGGAAAAAAATTTCACTCATTACCGCCAGTCAGTCTGTCTGCCTATTTGTCTTCTGTACTCTATCAGGTAATCATTCCCACCTCTATAACTCGGAATTTACTTTTTGGATCTCGATGAAATTTTGACGCTAAATTAGTACCATGACAAGGACAAAAAAATCTCTGTAGATTTTTTAAATGAGTTCAGTGGCAGCAGAGTGCGCCCAAAAACGAAAAAGACGTCTCTTATCATCTAGGTATATACCGTAGACGTCAGTAATGAGATATACTTTTAATAGCTGTCGAATGTTTTTACAAAGAGGTAATTCATTAAATTTATATAATTCTGGACACATATATTTCAAATAATACGGTATAGGTGGTTGACTGCTGCCTGCTGCGATACCAGGTCGTGTATAGAATCGAAAAGGAACCAAATTAATGTAATGTGTAATAAGGACGTACTTCATTTGTGATTTACTACCACAGATAATTGCATTTCAGATTGATAAGAATAAATGATTATTAAATTGCATTTCAGCCTCTTGAAAAAATGAAGTTAAGTCTTTTAACTCACTTTTGTCAATATTTGAGTCAGATTTTCAGGATTGTTACTATTGCTGTTTCTAAAATTGTGGTAATCCCGGCGCACATGAATATTTTGAGAATTTAGAAAATTGAATAAGGACTAATGTTTTCCAATGTTTGTATTTTTCTGATTTGATGCGAAACGATCAAAAATTTTAAAAACCGATTTTAATGCTGTACGAGTAAAATATATGAAATAATAAACACCTAGGTTTGATTAAATTTTACTCACTTTTGTCAATATTTGAGTCAGATTTTTAGAATTGTTACTGCTGTTGTTTTTAAAATTTGGAAATACTCGCAAACATGAATATTTTTTGAATTTTTATAATTAAAAAAGACTAATGTTTCTGACCATAACATATACAACTCCATCCAATCACATAACAAATATAAATTCTCTCCGCCTTCCCCCTCCCGGAAACTTATCTAAAAGCTCGACAAAAGCCGGGAGGAACGACTTACCGGAACCTATTAATTTCCTTTACGGGATATAGATTATTTATAGGCATCTCCCCAGGTCGTGGCGGAGAAAATATAGAGATTTTTGCTGCCCAATTGCCCAAATACCTACGGAAAAGGTACATAAAATCCTAATAAAACATAAATCCGTAAGTCTCCAATCTGTATGAGGGTGCGTTATCTGGATTTCAGAAAATGATAAAAAGGATATGACGCTATTTGGGCGTAAATCAAGTGATCCGTACAGTGGTGCGGGAATGAACCCATCTGAAGGGATTGGCCGGCGCAAAATTTAGAATTCCAGATATTGTGAATCATTTCCGTCAGTCGGTATGTCTGCCTGGTCATTACTTTTATGATTTTAATGAAACTTTGACACTAGGTCCCTATAGGACACAAGGATGAAAGGGTATTTTGGTTTCGATTTAGGACGTATATGCTGAATTAGGAGGCCCACAGACTTGGCGTTTTTACGGCACTTTTTTCTACTATAAACAGCAGTTTGTTCAAAAACAGCTAACGCGAATTGAATTTCACACAGTTTTCTTTGACATCTTAAACCATACTCAATATTACATACATATAATGAGGACATTATAATTATTATTATAGTCATTATTAAAATTCCTCGCTACAGGTAAAGGTAGCTGTTCATATGCTGTCATTTCTAATACGATTCGCAACACCTTATTTTCTGTAAATACGAAAAACTGCGACATATTTCTATATGTAAGCATACGAATTATTTTCATTGTATTTCTACAAAAATAACACACTGCAAAGAATCATCCTATACACGAATATTTCGAGCATTCGTATGTTTGTTATTTCGGGAGATTTTGATTAATTGCCTCTCTTGTTTGTATTATTGCCATTTTATTTATCTACAACATTCCTCAGAAGTGGGATGTGTCCAATGTTTACCTTACTAGTCTCACTGATAAAATGATGTTCACCCACATATGAATGTAGGAACTTGACAAAATACAAAATGTGCATAAACAATCTTTAATATGTATATTTCAGATTTTGATTTTGCGTCGTTTTTGTTCGAAGAGACAAGTTCCCGAAGCAAAACAGTCCCGTTAAAATAGACGCTTCAGACCCCTTAACCCCCAAAATATAATCTGTCTTCGCTTTCCAGTCACGATACTAAGCATTTAGGTCTTTTTGAAAAGCAACGAAGACTCATTAAATCATCGACAAGTGTAGCCCGAGTGTTGTATACCGTTAAGTGATTAATAGCGATACAGGGTTAATTACCATCCCCGTATAGGCCGTCTGGCGTCGATATCTTGCTCGACTGCCCCCGATATGAATTATTCATCGGAAGCCCTCGCAGCCTCCACCGTTTGCCGCAAAAGCCGAGAAAATTTAAATCTCAAGATGCGTGCTCCAGATACCCCACCCCCCCGGTGACGCGCGTTGGGAATTATGTGAAAGCTTCGAGGACGTTCAAGGTCAGTGGCAGGACCTCAGGGGTTAATTGGAAAATCTGGTAAAGGTCATGCTTCCGATTTTGTCGCAATCCGACTCGTCAGTCGAATAGTTTGATGCTTCAATAATTGATGTCGCTGCACGTGAAATATAGAGTCAACCTCCTTGACCTCACTTTTTAAAAGCCTGAATAATGCTGGTAATTATTTATGATCCATGGTCAGTTAAAATCTATGTTACAATGCAGTAATATGTAGTAGTGGATGCTAAAACATAAGCAGAACAAAATGAAATGTTGTAAAATGCCGTGCAGTATGTAAAATAAATTTAAATGGTTTTTGTATGGAACATTTGAATGAATCCAAGTCTAATGTATCTGATAATCAAATTTCACAGCTATTAAAAGAAGTCTTCCATTTCCGTATTTTGAAGATAAATATGTCAAATGATATTTATGTTTAACAAGTACAGAAAACTATGTGAGTCAAGTTTATTGGTGACAGAACCTTTGAGCAATCCCCAAAAAAAGTTTTCCCCCTCGGAAACGTAAGGAAACGAAATTTCTATCAATAATTTTATTCATTAACATTATTTATACACTGCGCTTACAAATTGCGTCAGGCTTGCAATGTATGGAATGGAATTTTTGATAGGACACCATGAATCATCAATGCAATCATTGATAGGCAAATGGATAATAATTTAATCCATAGTACACGATAGGATCAAACTTCGAACAAAAATCGCATCCAAGATAGTTGAGCTACATTTCGCCTAGCTTTACTAGCTTCTACACCACTGTCTTCCCCCATATTTTATGTATATAACATATTTCACCCTATTCGCCGCACTGCTCCAAAATCAAAAGGAGTTTTTCAGCCATAATAAATCACTATAAAGTGCCTGGTAATGTAAATTTAATTAAAGACATCTTATTCACACCATATAAACAGTATCAGAACAGTGCTTGGGATGTACTGATATAACTTATATAACGCTGCAATCATTAATCGAGGCATTTATTAACTTTTTAGAGTTGAAAAATATTGTGAAGAAATGATATCATTGTAATAGTTGCAATCGTATTCTTGAGCATGTCTCAGAAAATTATTGTTCTGATACTATTCGAGGAGAAAATCATGACATGAATTTTTGTTTTTTCAAATGCCGCCAAAATCCACTTACTATAATTTTGAAACCGTGACGTCACAAAACCTTAGTTTATTGAATGCTGTGATTATAACACTGCTGATTATTCTATGTTTTCTCTCATAAGACAGGCGGCCTTTTGTTCCTAATGTGGTGATGTCCCTCATTTAATAGCCTTAATGCTGAAGAGAAAAAACGTGAAAAAATAAATTCTCAGATGGGGGGTTTATGGACACCCTCATGATCCCAAACTTCTTCCCTTTTTTACTTTGATCCTGTTGAAAATTGTAAAAAATCTAAATTTCAACGGAATACCTTTGATTACTGGTTTTTTGAATTTTCTAAATACTGTGCCCAGTTATAAACTAATTTAACTAAGAATTACACTATTCTTACTTGCAAGGGCGTATCTTCGAGAAGTGGGTGAAAGATCATGAAGTTAGTTTAAGCTTTCAACATTTTTTGTAATACTTCGTCAAGGTAGTTGAGGCAACAGACAAAGGTATATGTTAATACGAATTATAATAAATAAGCTAAAGCTGATAGCAAGTGAAACAGTGGAGTCTATGAGCTCTGTGCTCTGAGCCGCCAGAATGAAGGCTTCTAGGTGTTTTTTCAAACGAGATCAAACATATAAATACTACGTGCATTAGCTAATTTGAAAGAGGGTCAAGTCATATTTTCGTTGGTCCTGTTTCTCTGATAAGTACAAATATGCGCTTACCTTGCCGAAAATATGCAGTTGCTTTCGAGTCATCTCAAGGTTTTCGAAATTTTATTTTGATTGCAACGATACCAGACTTATTTATTTCGAGAATCAGAGTTGTTCATAAATCCGAAGAAAACAAAATGCCTGGACAAAATAGGAATACATCATGTATCGGTCTGTTATTTTTATTTGTAACGCAAGGTATAGGAATAGATACCGAATTTGCAATACGTTTTTATAAAGATTATTACATTACTCAAATTTCGATATGAACAATTAATTTTTGTTAAAAAAACTTGGGAGGGGGGTGATTACTTGAGGAACAAAAATAATTGATCGTTGATGACTGGAAACAAAATGAGCTGATCTTGTTGAACTTTTTCAGACATCACCATCAAGATTTTTTTTACATAGTATATGTAATTCTACAAGTTATCAGAAACGGCGATATTAAAGGAAATAAAGAAAAAATAAAATTTCTTTCACTAATTGTTAATTATAAAATTAAATTGTAAGCAAAATTAGGGTGTCCAAGTACACACCAAAAAAAAAAACAATTTAGCAAAATTTAATCAATTCTCCTCACCGTCTAGGCTACGAGATACCAAGGTCTTATTCATAATAAAGTCTACTAAATAATATAACTTAATGAAGGTGCTTTCTAAATTTAGTGTTTTAATGTGTTGACGAGGTTGCCGAGGAAGCCGGAATGTTAGTAAATGTATTTATTTATTTTAAAAAAAATTAAAAAATATTGATATATATTTTTTAGATACCGACGAAAACTTCGTCTGCGTCTATATTTCAAAAATGACTGCATTACGCGAAAAGTACCAAGTCAATCTACTAGACCCCGTTTTTAAAATGTACAGTGACCCTTCCTCGAACAAAACACGGTGATACTAAAAAATAAACTGAAATACACAACCCTCAATACGTTCTTTCCATCTTTTTCCCTTCACGCGTGACATATTGCCAGATTATCCCTGAAATATCGTGCATTATAAAAATCGGGGCAATATCCATCAGTCACTTATCAAATCGGAAGGAAGGTGATGCTCTACATAAAATAAATCCATAACAACGGATCATTTTAGGAGGACGTCAAATACGTAAATAAAAAATCTGAATCTTGATGTAGGTTTACTCATACGTCATTTTATAGGAAGGCGATCGAGCTGAGAGATCTTAAATATCTTACCAACATAATGTTCTTTTGGGGTCTTCCCCTCAATACCCCCAACACTAATTTTGACCCCCAAAAAGTTAGTCAAATAATGATTAGTGGTTATAGAATTATCCAAAAACTAAGTTTGGACGTTTCGTTATTTTATTCATAGTCTAAAGATCCAAATAGTACTTTCCGAATTATAGAGGGTTCAGGGATTTCCCGACGGAGAACAGACAGACCGACTATTTAGACAGACAGAAAAATACGTAATATACATTTCCGCTTATTGATTGCTAGCGCGGTTTTCTAAGCAGGACATCCATCCTATATTTTGCCGTTTATCACTAGGACGCAGCCCGCTCTTGTACCAAAACGTGGAGACAACGGGACTTCTTTATCTTTTCAGTTGTGAATTGTAAAACACCGTTCTTCAATTTTCTGTTTTCGGATCAAATAATGCTAATGTATGTCAAAAACAGCTCGTTCGTGTGCATGCCTAAACAGCCTTTTTCCCTCGCAATTTCACAGCACGCGTTTGCTGTCACGTTTTCAGGTGATTTGCAACGTAAGGGTAAATCACGAGAATAGGCCATATAACTGCAAAACGAATATTATTTGACCTTAAGCCGATAGGAAAAATCTGAGTAATAAATTTTGTTATTCGTTTACAATATTGAGTGTATGTTCTCTACAATGCATTAGCCCTGCTATAGACATGCATGTTTCGTCTTTACCCTAGACTCGTCAGTATAGCCATAGAGGGCGACACTTAGGTGAGTTCATTTACAATCGGTTGCGTGAAACTTGTTTCAGCAACAGGTACTTGTTTCACGTCAGCACACACTGAGGAAACAATTTCTCAAACGCATTTGAATCCCTTCGATTGTGTCTTCATGTGGTTCAAAGCGTGCATCAGATTTTGTATTTACTTGAATAAAAGTGTTAAATAAGCTCCGACAATAATATATTTCGGCAGTTTCTCCTGGAACATTGCTGGAGGCACGATGTTTACGTTGTCCTCTACCAAGTGTATATGAAAGAACTCACATGAAACATAGCAGGCTGTTCCATGAGACCATCACTATCAAACATGCAAACCTGGATGGTTTTTTCCATTTTTATTTCCTTCTAGTACAAAATGTATATTTTTTTAACGTCGACCATTAATAAAAAATAAGACATTTCCAAGAATATAAATAATATACTACATTTTTTATGATAATATCAAATGGTGAAAGCATGATTTTCAAATGGAAACGACATGCGAGAGACGCTTGAAAGCCAGTTCTTTCTATTGAAACATCAGACTGTGAAAAAAAATTAAAATCAAATATCGGAATACATTTTTTTACATCAATTGTAAACTTATATATTTTTGGGAAGTACTTGGAGTACTTTATGTAGATGTTTTGTTCTTTGTAAAATATCTCGATTCACGAAAGAAGAAGAGAGCAACAATTGCCTTCCATTTTTAGATGTTTTAGTAACGAGAAGAAACACCAAAATAGAAACAACAGTACACAGAAAACCAACTCACACAGATCAATACTTACATTACACTTCAAACCACCCAACAGCCACGAAGAAAGGCGTCATCCGGACTTTAGTCGACCGAGCTAGGAGTATTTGTAACACACAAGAGGGACTACAAAGGGAGCTCAATATCATTAAACAAGATCTATTAAATAACGGATACCCAAAGAAGCTAGTGGAAGTAACAATACAGGAAAATACCAACAGTAGAAGAATTAAACACGAAGAATCTCAGCACTTACTCATTCTGCCTTACGTCAAAGGAATATCAGATGGAATCAAAAGAATAGGTCAGCGATACAAGATCCACACAAGATTCTCTAGGAATGCCACCCTCAGAAGTATCCTAACAAAAACTTAGCCCAGGAATGAATCTCAAGAGACAAAGGACTGCATCTACCAGATACCATGTCAATGTGGTAAAATCTATGTTGGAGAAACAAAAAGGCCACCGGAAGTAAGAATCAAAGAACATCGTCTCAACACCCAGCGAGCAGAGACAGGAAAATCTGGAATAGCTGACCACGCATGGACGGAGCACCATAAAATAGCTTGGGACGACGCTAAGGTTATTGCCAAGGAACCGTATTGGTATCGAAGGAAATTCAAGGAGGCGGCATTCATCACCAACAACAGCAAAGTGTACAGCAAACCCAGCGTAGACATTAAACCAATCTGGCAGCCACTCATAAAGAAGATCAATAGACTACGATTGAACCAGACAACAAACAATGACCGACAAACAGCCACGTCAGCAGACCGGAATACTGCGCATCGGGAACCAATCAGAACAGACCGCGCACAACGACACGTCACCGGACGGGGTATAAATAGGCGTGAAAGGAACGTGTTCGCCAGTTCACCTGAAGACGATTGAAGATAGCATATCAATCGAAACGTCGCGATACTCAAAATTTTATAGACAATGGAAGTCCGAAATAAAACTTTTGACTTCTCAAATTATTTTTGGCGTTTGAGAGAAATAGATATATTCTTATTCATATATTTGCTATCATAAAAGATATGCTAAAATTTTTTCAATAGCCGTGGATTTGAGAGATAGTAGATTTGAGTTTTTCATGCTTTACGGCATTGGGGGTATTTTGCCGTCTAGGCTTTAACGATTTTCACAACATATTGACGAACGTCCATTTTGCCTCTTAAATGATGATGTCAAGTATGATGACTGAATTTTACATGCAGTTGTATCAGTGTAATTAGACACCTATCGGGTTTTATCGCTGCTGATTCACCGAAGTCCGTTTGGGAAATATAGTAATTATACAAATTTGGTGACCCTAAGAACATTGTGAATTTTTGGAAATAAGAGATAAGAAGTTTTTCAGAACAGTTCCAAAATCCGATCAAAATCCTTATTTCCCAACAGATATCATTGTATGGGAAGTACAGCGACAACCTGCTTTACGCATTTTTTTTCTGTAATTCATCAACATTGCTTATGTGATCCTATGTGGGAAGTGCTCATTAACCTACGTCGGCGAATCTCGCAGTAGGACAAATCTATAACAGCATAGCGCCAGTATCAGCTCAGCGGAGCAGCGGGAGGTGAGTCTCCCCCCAGCCCGGGTCGCTAATAGACCCATCGGCTTCGTTATTCCTGGGAACGATTGAAGAGGGTGCTTCTGTCTCGTGGTGATGCGCTACCAGTCTTCGTGGTTAAGTGGCCTTCCGTATGTGGCTTTGTTTTAGCACGGACTGCTAACGTATCAGCGGTAAACGATTGTAACAAGTCGTAAACAACTGAGTTTTCAGCTCCTGCGTGTGTACATTAGATTTTTAGAGTTAATCATTCATAATCCTTGATAGGATTGTTCCATTGTTTCCTGCCCGTAGTGTCAGAGTCCTCGAAAATTTGGCATAGCAACTGAAACCCTTCTGTCTCCGCAAAGTATCCCACAAAGGCAGTGCTTGCTGAATTTCGTCATGATGGGTAATGTCGTATTAAAATGCATACCTTTGGTATTTATGCTTACCTTCGCAATTTAATTATTGAGCCTATTGTTGGTTTCTTTGCCTATTCTTATTGTCATGTATGTACTTTGTTCAGCGTCATAACTACCAATATTTGTTGAATTTGGATTAATTTTTCTTGTCATCAAGTGTCTGTTCTAGTTGGGTCTACCGATGTACCATATTCGGGTGGATGAGTTGAATATCCTCATCTGCAATACAATATACGACGTTTTTATTTTTCCTATTCGACTAAGGTAGCTTTCGAAGCAACCATGTGCTGTAAGAAACTGTGCTGTAATAATTATTTCATCGTACTGCTTCATTTAATGATCTATACTTGTTTGGATGCAAATCTGTGAATTATTATACACACATTTGCATGCAACTATTTTAACTTGTTTCATCACTATTTTAACGACTTTTACTACAGACGACTACATCATACATACTGTTTTTTTAATGAAATGTCAAGTAGCTTGACAGCATTTCATCTTCTGTGGTATCACATTATTGACGATTTTGTTGAGTTTTATAGCTGATTTATCTGAAGTATGTTTGGGAAATATTGGAAATTATAACAAAAAATGTTTTTTTTACTAATGTGTTTTCACTATTATTTTATCTTATTTTCAGCTACCAACCGTTCCAAAATCCTGTTCAACTTCTTATTTCTCAACTGATACGATTCAGTGGTAAGTACAGCGTCAACCATTTGCACTTTGCATCAGACCTGCTATAGACATGCATGTTTCGTCATAACCCTGGACTCGTCAGTATAACCTGGCGGTCTAACTGTAGAGAGCAATCAGGTGGTATATTCGGAACCCAGCCAAAGGTGTGATAGACATCAACTCATCTCCAAGTGTCGCCCTCAATGGGGATACCCATTGGCAACTTGCGAAGTCAATGATCCTAACACCTGGACTGCCTTGAGGAGATGAGTTGATGTTGCTATCACACCCTTGACTAGGTTACGTATATCCAGCAGGCTTATACTGACGAGTCTAGGCTAAAGCCGAAGCATTCATGTCTATAGCAGGTCTGATGCATAGTGGAGAGTGATATCAGTTCTCGGCTTTTGATAGGAATGAGCCGAGATAACGGTCATCGTAAAAGTGTTTTCAAAGAACAAGGGATGTCGCTGTAAATAACATCACCGTTGTTGACAGATATCGTAAGGAACATCTATTGCCGCTTCAAGGCAGGCCTATCCTTTGACTTCGTAAGTTGTCAATGGGCGTCCTCATAGAGGGCGACACTTGGAGATGAGTGAATGTTTCAACCATGCATGCTATCTGAATTTTTTTGTCCAAGTAAGAACCTTGATAGTGTCTGAATCAAAAAAGGACAAGCCGTTTTGGATCAGTTCCTAGAGCCAGTAGTCGTATATGGCCAGTAGTTTCCCGACGCATTACATTGATATTCCATCCAACTGGAATCCTGACCGGACGCGTCCGGAATCGGTAACCGCATTGGATCCGTAATTAGGTGAATAGAAGGCGACACAACGTGCCAGACCAAGAAAATCATATAAAAATCTCTCGATGCGACGAGGGTCGCTTTAGATTAGGGCAGACGAAAATTGAGGTTTGTCTTACGGATTTCAAGATATTCCGGTAGTGCAGGGAACAACTAAATCGAATATATCTTTCTGATAGCTACTTTCATCACATAGAGTATTTTGTTCCAGAAGTGCTATAAGTTCGAAATCCATTTATGTAGTTTGAATAGACGGTTTATTGTTATGAAGTAGTTAGAGATAGTTTGTTGCTATGAATTTTGATTTGATTACTTTTCACATAATCTTGAGAGACATGTTTTTGTTCCCACGCCAATAGAGACTTCTACTTCAAATGACTGAATTTCATCGTCATAAAATGACGAAAGCATTATTGCGTGTCTTAAAAAGGTAGGTTGACTCTATGTATGTCCTAAATGAGAGGATTATTTGAATGACTGAAAAATTTTTGATAAAAATTCAACATAAGAACAGAAAAAACCAATACACTAAGATCCTCAAAGCCGAAAAATGGAAACGTTGATACAAAAAGTTCAATAGATTGAGTGTTTTTGGCAAATGTTATATCAGTCTTCTAGACCTATTCGAGTCAGAGTGCCCAAAAATCTGTATTCTAGCTTTTTATAATAGTTCATACTAAAGTCTTGTTGAAAACGGAACTGTCACTTTGGAAACAGTCATAAATATTAATATCATTATATATTCAAAATCATTTTTTTACGTTTTGTTTTGTACTTTGATAAAGGCTGCCGAGACAGCCGAAATGCCAATGAATGTTTTATCGTACGTATATGGTTATGAATCACGTTGACTCTGTATTTCTCTTGCAGTTAAATAAAATTGATCAGATTGTAGGACTGTGATACACTTTTGAGTTTTGTAAATATTGAAAGCTACAGGCATTTTTGGATATGTATCGGAATGATTAAAATATAAAAATTATATTCTGATATTCAAAAAATAATCAATATGTATTCGTTTGACTCAAACTATCGACAATTTGAAAATGCAATGAACATCCTCATTTAATCCTGATTTCTGAATTGATACCATTAACTGTGTGCAAGCAAACGAAAATAGTTCCTTTAGTTATCAATGGATCAGTGAATCATGAATTATTATATGATGTGTTATTCAAATATGCGTGATATCTGTGGAGAGAATATGGTTTGCCCAATGTTTCTAACAATAAAATAACCTTACAGATGGATCAAAATACCTACATGTGATGTATTAAATAAATAAATCTATTAACGAATTGTGTTTCTGAAACCTTGTGTTAATTTCCACTACATTATCTTAATGATGGAATAGTTCAACGAAGTGAAAGCATCTGCAATGTAAACATAAATATATAATATAAACTGCATTCTTTCAGAAACGGGAAAACTACTCAATGATGTGATATAATTACAACCTTGTACACAATGAAAGTTCAACAAATAGAGTTAGTGCTTAAATAGAATCTATTGTATCTCGAAGATTGTAAACAAAGTAGTATGCTTATATAAAAGTTCTTTCGGATAAACAGTTCCATTATTCTAGTATCAAAATGACGGAAGAGCTGGTATCGTACCGAGGTTTCAATTTCTATAGAAGATTTTTACCCTATCAGGAGAAGTTTGATAATTTTCATGTGAGAGACGAAGATGTATGGATTTGCGGTATACCAAAATCAGGTAAGAAATCTGAGAATGTTTAAATGTGTTTATTTCTGTGTATATTATTTCTGTGAAAATACACGAAATTTTGATAGTTTATTACTGAGGTGATACAGTGATGAATTTTTTTGGCCTAGACGGCGAGAAATTTTATTTAATATTCCGTCCATTATTGGAAATTGTGATCGCTTCGTTTTGGGCTTGATTGATTTTATAATTAACAATTAGTGATTGTTTTTCCTCTATTTCCTTCAATATCTTTGTTCTTGTTAACTTTTGGTATAAAAATTGATTGAAACAGTTGAAATTCTCTTGAACTTACTGTACTGAACTAGTACTGATCCAGGTCATTAGGTGTATTTCTCAACTTGCAAATAGTCTCAAGAGCTTTCTTCACCATTTTATGCTGAAAACAGATACATATGGAGGACTAAAAATTCTTAGAAGATGGGGTTTATATTATTTTGATAATGTACGAAAATTTTTAGCAAGACCAGTTCATTACATTTTGAGTAACTGACCATCATTTCTTATGATTAACAGTTAAACAGTAGTCATTTTCTGTTAAAACAGCTTATAAGTGGGAAAATAATTCATAAAATTAAAAAAAATGTTGAACAACGGTCCAGTTGGTATTTTCAGACACTATATATACAAAAGCAGCATAATATACAATTGATTGAGTTCGATAGTTTAATTTTTCCAATTTACAACTGGATTCAAGTCAGAAAGGAAGGCATTTTGAGATAATGAAAAAGGATTACAGTTATATTGCTTAGAAAATGGTATGCACGTATAAAACCTCATATAATCAGCCAAAAATGCGATTTTATGATCATTCGAACGCGATAATTGCTTCAATTATATAAATTATTTTCTCAGCTATAAACTAAAAAAATGGCGCTATTGTTAAGCATGCATTCAGTTTGATTCAAACAAATTTAAACTGTCTAGCATTCCTCAAGGCGGCTTCTACCCATGCTCCCCCCGAACAGCTGATTGAATAATTTTTCATTAGATACATAATAATAAAAAATATCAGAAATAAAATAGATAACTTTTGAGTGTGGCAACGTACCACAAAAATCAAATGTTGTAAATTGTTGTTGCCGCTGCGATATCATACGAAAATTAACGAGCCCCTTCAGCTGCAGTGCTACCACTGCTAGTAGATTTTGTGCTATATCTAGTACTTTTCTCTCGATCCAATAATCCATTATGTACCGATGACAAAATCTAGTACTTTTTAAATTTAATTCTAGCATATCAAAATACCACAACTTACAATAGAAATAAAACAACTACAGCTTCATCTACCAGTGATAGAGAAAAAATAGAAATTATTACTTCACTGATAATCGCCCATGTACTATGAGAGGGTTGATAATGGTTTGACGGTCATGCTATTGACAGGGTCCATAAGATTCCCGGAAGTATAAACTTCATTCTTTATTGGCAATACCGGTTTAATTTTAATGTGGATTGGAAATTGGAAGATTTGCTGTCGGAATAGTTAAGTGTAATAATGATTGCTATATAGGCAATATAGCTATTCATTATCCAATACATTCGTACTAGAAAACAAATTTATTAGGTTCTAGTACTCTTCATTCTGGAATCTAGTACATTAATCAAAACACTGTCATGACACTGCTCAGTCGAAATTCTTGAATTGTACGTGATAGGTTCTATGGTTGGCAACACTGTACAGTCGATATTCTCGAATTGTACATCACAGGCCCAGTGGTTAGCTTTGTTGGAAATGCCTATTCCAGGGGTATTGGAATTTTTTTTAAGGGATGATGGAGGATAATACATAGGTTGGTGTAGATCCAAAATCCATACAACGTTTTTCTTGTAGGTACAAGGTGGACGAAAGAATTGGTATGGCTGATAATGAATGATCTCGACTTTGAAGGAGCTAAAGAGGACTTAAGTGAACGAGCTCTTTGGACAGAGTAAGAGCTTTAAACATTTTTTTGTCAGCTGGCAATTCCTTTACAGATCTTATCGTGCCTGAAAACTTGTTGAATGTACATTTTTTAACAAGCCTCTATTATCTTGACCTGTATGAATGTATGTATGTATAATATTTATGTATGTATCTATTAATGTAACGGAATCTTCCAATGTAATCTTCAACGATTCCAAGATGTTTGATTAATTTGAAAATTTGCCGACATATCAAAGGGCGATGACAAAAAAATAATTTGAAAAACTTTGGGAAAAAATTCAATCGGAAAAAATTAAAAAAACAGTTCTAAATTATAATGAATATGAAGGAATTTTTTAAATAATTTCTTCGATTCATTTCATTCAAAATTGGAAAAAAATTATTTTCAAAACGGAATGAGTTCTCGGCTATTTACTGATCAAAAGTATTGTGGTCACTATTATTTCAAAAAACTAAGAAAATAAATAAATAAATTATAGTTGTATATGAGAGCTAATACAGAGTGAACAAGGACGTACCTTACAAGACAAGTTGATAAGAGTTTTTCAAACCACTTGTTCTTTTAATCATAACGTACTGTCTACAGAAGTATTGTTGGAAGAAAAAAAATAGGTAGCTAAGGTCGCTAAGGATGGTATACATGTATGTAAAACAAATATTCGGCTTCAATGTTCTCTCTCATATTTGTACCCTATTATCTTATTATATTATTATTTTTTTAAGGACGGACAGGACATATGGTTACTTCATGAAAGAACCAGAACGTTACCGCGATACTTTGGGACTTATACTCAAGCGGTACGAGAAGGGGCCAGTAGTTGTGAAAAGCCACATGCCTTGGGAGCTACTCCCCAAGCAAATTCAGGATTACAGCAAAAGACCAAAGGTGTGAAAATACTGAGGAGTAACTGAAACACTGAATACTAAATACCACAAAATAATAGCTCTACTCGATCTAAAACATACAATAGCACTAGATATTTTTTCCTAATCGCTAGTAAACTCTCAAAACTATGATTATGTATGTTTACGATAGAAAGAATGATATTAATTACGCGACAATATCCATTAGTATGAATTGTTTCAGATTATCTATGTCATAAGAAACCCTAAAGCTGTTGTTGTATCGTGGTGTCCCTACATGAAACAGATGTTTGGAAGCAATTACTCTCTGGAAAATGCAGCGAATGCATTCATAGAAGGAAAAGGTAAATATCGCATTCTACATCTAAAAGCGACCTACGATCTGAGGAATTACTTTCAAGTACCTTGAAAATATTGCTCAATACAAAATGATTGCAGATAAACAGCATCCAAGATATCGATAGGGAAGTTTGAAAGAAATATTAATTATTCTTTTATATTTCAGTCGCATTTGCCCCATTTATCCCCATTCAAAGGAATTCAATTCATTGTTATTCGAGGCAATCTAAAAAACGGTTGAATGGGGATAACTTGATAAAAAATATATCTAAGTAACGAAAAGGTTGCATTTTTGAAAAACCGGTGTCATTTTACTTTTCATACTTTTCACTTCAACTAATCAATCGTAAATTTTCAACAGTATGCTACCACCCATACTGGAAACACGTTCTACAATTCTGGGAACGTAGACACGAGCCAAACATTTTCATTTTGCGGTACGAAGACATGGTCAAAGACACGCCAGCGATGATAAGAAAGATAGCGAAGTTTTTGGGAAAGAAACTCACAGACGATCAAATTGCCCAATTGGCACATCACGTGAGCTTTGAATCTATGAAAAATAACAAAGCTGTCAACAACGAAGATGAAATTCAGAGAAGACGAGAAACACAAGGCTTAGGGAAGATAGAAGGAAATCACATGAGAGCCGGAAAGATTAATGGCTATAGAGAAGAAATGACACCTGAACTATTTAAGAAAATGGACAAATGGATAGAAGAAAATACGAAGAATACTGATTTTGATCTCTTATAACATATTTAAGTATTTATAGTTAGTTGAATTACAGAGTGGTACAAAAATTGTTGTATTTTTTTTGTTTTTGTAATTATTTTATTATCATCGGCCAAAAAAAGTTTTGATTGCAAAATAAATCTACATATTATGATTTTCAGTAGCATTTTCGACGTTAAAATTATTGACATGTTAGAAGTCTGTATTTTGGTCTACGATGATGAAAAATAATATACTATAACGACTACCAATTCATAAATTATTTGCCGCCTGTGGGACAACATTGCTTCTAAGACAGGTGAGAAGAGGAAACATGACCGACGTTATCGAAACCAGTGATAAAGATATGAAAAGGATAGAATATTTGGTAATTTTACCATTTCACCATTTCAAGTTGAATAAGCACTAATTTTATTTTTACAAATAAATGAAAATACAAGAGAGGTCCAGCAGATAATAAATGGAATAATGGGCGTTGTTTAGCACAAAACTTCAGCGCTTTCTTGCGTCAGTGGTACCAGCACATGAAATTAAATTATTTGAATTTTTAAGGCCAGTTACTACGATTTGTGAAAACAACCAAAATGGTTCTCGCAGTGTTGTCAAATTTTCAACAGTACAATGAGTATCGAGTCTTTTTAAGCATAATCTTATCATCATCATTCTACATCTTGTTCAGGTAGTTTTGATTTCTGCCATCCATCACCTAAAATTATTTTACGATCTCTCCCTTCAAGTTTTTACCTCACCCAGAAAAAATGCCCAGAATAGAGTTTGAGCATTTTTTATCTTTTTTTAGCTTTCTAAAGTTAATCTGGCCACCACTAAAAAAACTACAAAGCTTTTTCGTCTTTTCCACAGTAGTGAGTAGTAACTACTGTAAAAGTTTCACCAAAACCAGAAAGGTACCTTCCTAATTATCGAAGGTTCAATTATTACCAGACAGTCAAGAAAACATAATATTTCGACATCAACGATCAGCTGCAAGCTTCGCGCATGGTGGCGTTGCCCATTGGAATCTTACGAAGTCAAGGTCCTAACTATACACTGGGAGATGAGTTTTGATGTTGCTACCAAAACCTTGATTGGGCTACGTTTACATATACCACTCAATTGCTCTCTACAGTTAGACAGCCAAGCTATATTGACGAGTCTAGGCTAAAGACGAAACATGGATGTCTGATGCATAGTTGAGAGAATATACATAATATTTTCAATACTAAATTTTTCGTGATCACTTCATTTGCCGGCCTGTCAGAGTAAACAAAAACCCGTTATACAAAACCTTTTCAATTAGTTGCATTACAAGGGTTACATCCATTTTCTTGACAAAGTGGAAGCAGTGATGGCACTGCTAACCTCATATTAGTCAAATTCATACAGAATGCGTGATTTTGTTGTCAAAAACTTAATTTGAAGATTCAATCAAGTTGAGATACTTTTTTGTGTCTGCTTATTACTGTGCCACCAATACAGCAATTCACAAATATGCATTACCTATTACAGGTCCACCTCATATTCCTGTCAAAATTTTATGAACCTCGATGCGGCAAATTGTCTGTCGAAAAAAACGTATCTCACTCTCAAAAAGTTTGCATACACAGAACCTTTCCCGCTTATGCGCGGCAAGTAAAAAATTACCAAATACATTTATTCCATCCTAATTCATTGAAAATCGAATTTAGAATTCTCGAATGACCCCATCGCTGAAAAAGCCTTTCTTTCGGCGAGGAAAAAGGAACAAATCTTCCCCATCCTTGTATCTTTGACCGTACCCACCCTCGTTCTGATCACATCTAAATAAATTTTGCGTTCTGTGAACACGCATAAGATAATTTAAAAATACCCGGAAGGGGAGAAAGAGATCTTGACATATTTCGCAGTGCGTTATTCAATTCGGTAGAAAGATATTTGACTCGCGATGAATAGTAATGTGGTCGCAGTCGATTGTTGCCTTTGAAGCGTTTTGCTGTGAAGCGACGCTGAGTGTAATTGAGGCTGAAAGGTGATTTGATAAGGGAAATGGAGTCGAAGTCAGAAAGACAGTGTGCTTTGCACTCGAAGAACAGTGTTCGTTTAAGGCTTGTATGGCATGCGTAGGGTTGCCACATTTGGTGAAGGGACCCATGCACCCCCACCCTGGGTCATCTAATTTTCAACTAACCGTTTTTTGTATGACTTCATTAAGTAAAAAAAAAACTTAAGTTGTTAACTTATGTACTTACATGATACTTTATTGTTTTTTAAGCTTTCAGCAAGAGTAAATAAAATACAGATAAGTCTAACAACATACCAAGAAACTAATTTTTAAATGAAATACATACAATTCTTTTAAGTGATAAAAGCTGTGTGATCATTTTGTTTTGTATCCAACATTGGAATAACGGCATAATAAATGTTTTCGACTTTTTCGATCGTTATTTTCAGGGACTTGAAAATATGAATCCGGAATCCGGGATAACACTTAAATTCCGGAACAATCCCAGACAATTATAATATTTTGATCATAAATAGTCTAATATCAGACTCAGCGGTATTGATTTTGGGTTTTATATTATGTATATATGATCGAAAATATGTGTTTTAATGAGACCAAAATATTACCAGAAATGATCGTTTCACTACGTACGGGTTCAAAAATGTGTGATAGAATTTTTATTAAATTATAAAAATACGCCAAAATGTTAGTATGTTTTGTGTGTCAGCCTATATATAAAAAAACTACTCTTTTTAGAGAAACGTTGTTAAGGTAAATAATTTCCTAATTCAATTTTAAATTTTAACTAAATCAACCGATTTCAATTCAAAAAAATATGTTTCAAATGTTGAGCACTCTTTCAAGTGTGAACACATTTTTAAATGTCCGGGAACATTATGTCGATTCTTTGTTCAATTTGCAAAATTTAACTTTTTGATAGACCCGGATGGTGAAATTATTGTTTCCAAAACTATTCAATCGATTTTGATGAATTTGGTGTGATGATTTTTCATACCAGAAAGGTTTTTTGGAGTACTGCAAAGTCAAAAATGAAAAGGAAGCTTTATTTTTCCACATAGTATTTTGCAATATTAAAAATATATATTTTCGATAATTACCAGATAGATCTTGTTTAAATCTGGATTAAGACATTATTTCCTCTGCAAGTGAAGAACAAGAAATATATTGGAGATTCCTTAATAATTTGCTTAATAAAAGTTTCCAATTCCACACATCCAATTGCATGCATTTCAAAACAGATGCAGCCTGTAGTTAAGAGTTTATGCATATTTTTCAGCTTAATGGTAGCTCCCTAGACTAGACAAAATAGGTTCAATAGGACAACATATTTGGAAGTATGACCACACTGGATCGATCGCAATTTATTTTCGCATTGAAATATCCGATTTCTAATGCAACTTATCTTGAGGATTAACAAATAACTATAAGGTTCGTTCAAACTCTGGAATTTGGATGAGAATCCATAGTCGAACTTATCATTCTAGAATTGATGTAGTCAGTGTTGGAACGATTTGGAATGGATCGAAAATTTTTATTGCATATTCTTACCTGTCAAAACACAAAATAAGGGCGTAAGTAATTCAAAAAGTAATTTCACTATATTCCAACCTAACATATTCGTATTACAAGCAGGAATATTTTTCCTTTGTTTCATTTCAATTACATAGTTCATTATCTCTTTTGGAAATCCGGCAAAACGTTTCCCCATCTAACTAATAATTTAAAAAATAATTGTCTCCAGTGGGGATCGAACCCACAACTTCTTGCATTATAGGTAGACGCTTTACCGTTCAGCTATGGCGACACCGTTAAGCAGAAAGGCAAATATGCTAAGGGAGGTACCTTCCTGTGTAATTTTTCCTTTGAGCCTTTGTTCATCCCCATTTTTTTACCTCCCCAGCCAAGAAAAAAATGGAAAATTATATGATACAGTAAGCTGCTACTCAGTATCTCGCCCACTGGCCAGGGAAGTGAAAATCAATTAGGAAGTAATCGAGTTTCTTGTTACTGAGTTTTCTGACCAACTAAAAACTTATATCAGTGCTAGGTGCAACTCCGCTAATCCGCTAATCACGGTATGTAGTCGGCAGTTATGTTTCCCATACGGGCGTCTAACGACATTGTTATGACGGAAGAAAGAACGTACGTACGGTTACTCCAAAGCTCTTCAGGCTCTTTGTGTTTAACGCCAGAAACGCCAAAGGCAGGCGGTGTAATTGGAAATATCGAGAAGCATGGAAAAGCGGGCATGGTGGGGAAACACATAATCGTGGGTGGGAAGGCGAGGGTGATTCAGAACCGATATTTTAATGACATTTTTCTGAATTTAGGAAAATCTTTCTAGGAAAGTGTTATCACCGCCGATCAAAATATATCTGTGTGGGTAAGGTAATAACTTACTGAAAGCCTTATTGGCGATTTCTTATCAACGAGTGCAGTGTCTGTTTTCACTCGTCCAGATTATCTGGTCTGTAGCCGAGGCTGTTGGCAAGAACTTCTGTTATTCATCCATACCACCACTGATAAGAGAAGATGGGTCCATCGCCCCAAAGAAAAAGCAACTTTTTGCTGCTAATTCAACAATAAATTTCATTTCCAATGAGGCACATCATCAACTACCCTCACACTGCCGGAAATAAGGTTCCATCACCGGAAGAAAATCTTCTGGTCCAGACCAAATACCAGCAATCGTTCTGAAGCGTTGTGTCTCAAACTCTTCCACTGGATCGAAGATCGGTTGCGTGCAACCCGTCTCTGAGAAGTGCGAAAGAACCTGCCTAGCAACTATAGGCCTGTGACTTTGCTCTGCATCATGTCCAAGGATGGAGATGTCGTTCACGTGCAGCTTCTGAAGTACCTGGACAAAAAGAACATCTCAATGCAACATCCACTGGAGATCTTCTGCCCCACGTTACGTACATGTGGAGCAGAGCTCCCTATATATCGAAGGCTTTCGATAGAGTGTGGCATGAAAGTCTTCTGATCAAGCTTTCTGCCTATCGGCTGCCACCGAGTCCATACCAGTGGTTGGACAGTTTCATCATAGATCATATGTGCTTGTGATTTATTTAACATCAACGCCTGTGTTCTACTGGTGTTCTTTCTCCATCGCTCTCCTTGTATAGCAACGAACTGTTGGAAATAATATCCAATCCAATGTACAGCTTCGCAGATGGCAGCACCCTCACTTCCTCCATGGAACCAGGTAAACCACTGCCATCCCCAGAGATGTTAAGCCGACGGGAGCAACATGTTTCTTAGATCAATGAGGACATCCAAATGATGGTTCAATATTAACCCCCTTCATTATAGACCGATGCCTCAACCATTCAGCTACGGCCAGCCCTTAGCAATATAATTCAGCAGACATAAGTGAACGTGTTGAAATTGCGGTTAGTATATTTGATTGTACTTTATTCATTTATTATTTTATAGACCGTTTTTCTGAAAAAAAGTACCATCGCATATGGTGCAAACACGACAGCTGGGGGTCCAGTGGCAATAAACTAAACCGGCGGCACTTATCAGGTAATTAAAAACATAAAATGTCCGGTATCTCTGCGAGGGACCCGCAGCCCCGGCTAGCAAACGCGATAAATACCCGATGATAGCCGGTGGTAATCTTCGGATGGACTGGACACCAGAAGGGCGAAGGCTCGTGTTCAAACAACGACTCTCTACAACGTGCTCGACGTTTACATCGTGTGCAAATATGGTCTGCAGACAGGGAGGAACTTTGTGAAGGTTGTCTACTAGCTAATCTATATGGAGGATTTTTGCAACTTTAGTGTCGCTTCTCGCATCTTCTCCTATCGTTCCAGTCTCATTCGTGAAGTCCTTTGCTTTCCATTTTGGTGTGGATGTTTGAAGTCCATTTTTTTCGTGGCCTTCCTCATGTCGCTTCTCGCATCGTTTCCTATTGTTCTATTGTCCTTCGTGGAGTCTTCTGCCTTCCATTTTGGTGCGGGTCTTTGAAACCCATTTCTCTTGGGACCTTTCCTTTCAAATTCAAATTCGCAGTGAGAAATCTGGCTTCGACGAAGATTGATCAAGAATACATCTCAGGTTTACCGGATCGACTTTTTTCTTATCGAGCTTCTACCTCGATCAATCGAACTGATCGCCAATGTGCGGCAATAGTCAGCAAAATAATACACCATCCACCCTCCGAATTGTACGCGTCAGTTTTTAGATCAGTAGAATCTATGACCGCGTCTAAAGCCGTCATGACAAAGATCAGATATGTTTAGTAAGTTTGGTTAGAGAGGTGAGAAGAATAAATGACCGGAAAAAATTACCTTCCATAACATATTTGTCATTTTGCTCATGGCTCGCCGTGGCTAAATGGTGAAAGCGTCTGCCCAGAATTCAGAAGGCTGTGGGTTCGATCCCCACCGCCGACAAATTTGACTCTGTAATTTTTACTTTTCGCACTACAATGTGCGGAGAGGTATGGTAACCATAATTTCGAATTAGAGATATTGTTTTCTTTTTGTTCCACCCCGGAAAACCATGACACTCATTTCTTTCGTTATGTCTGTCTGTACCATCTTTTTTAATCATTGAATACGCTATAACTCTGATAGTGTCATTCGGATTTTGATGAAATGTTGACAATATATTACTGCGGACGAAGAAGGTTTGTAGCTTTAGAAATATGTGGGGGCGGAGTTATTTACAAAAATGGTAAAAATGTAATGATTAAGATTAGTTTTTAGACGTTTCTGAGGCACCTGTTGATATTTACATATTTTGAGGAGGTACGGAAAATTGAGGATGTGGGGTTTGGTAATAGGGGGAGATTTGAAATGTTTTTTGGCGTAGATAAATTTCTGACCCCAGTAATACTAGATATATATTTGTCGGACATAGCTGATTATTCACACTTTTGCCTTCAAAACAGATAAATCATATTCTGTACCAGTAGCTGTGGATGAGTAGAATTTTACATGACATTCAAATTATGGACAAATTAGATTTTTGGTGAATTTGAATTGTCTGAAACAAATTCAAACCATTTGAATTGTTTTCTTGTTGCACCATACCAACGGAGTTTTTGTTTTAGCAACTTTCACTACAGATTACTGTATTTTAACTAAATAGGAATCATTGATAATGTTTTTAATTATCCATGATTGCTATTTAAGCTTTTGAAAAAATAGCTTCATGTAGGTTGACTCGGTATTTCGGAATTTATTCGAATTTGAGAGCTGAATTATTGATTTTTTTTATCTCAACGTTATGGGATGTTTTGAGATAACATAAGGTCTGATTCTTGAATATTTTATAAATTTAATTCCGAATACTTATACACAATGCCAAAATTTGATCCATGTACAGATACAATCTACTTGATACATTTTTTACTATGCGTCACTCCCTCTTACGGATTATAACAGAATCCTATATGAAAAAAGCCCTATTTAAAAATAATATTCAATGCAAAATATGAATTCCACTCCTGTATCCATCTGGCATTTCTAGATAGATCCCGTGGCCAACGTACCAGCTCGTGTCAACACTATTACCATGCAAGAGAGATTTTTGCATTAATATCATCAAAATGTTGCACAATGTCAATTTATGCATATTAATGAGGGTGCGATGCGGTTTTCAGTGTTGGTCGTGGCAAAGTAAGGGGTGGGGATAGAGAGGAAGACCACTTAACTTATCGGCGAGCGACCCGCCAGAGACTATGTTTGAATTCCGAAGTGGAAATTAATAAATATGCATGGCCCTTTTGTCTATATGTAAATGTGAGAAAGAGTACATTGGGGATATGTATGCGCGACTCTAGTTCGATGAATGCATTTAATGAATAACTCACACACCACAGGCCCTTCAAAATTGTGTCAAGTAGATTAAGTCAGTACTTCTTACGGAATGATGGGAGCCTGAAACATGCACTGACTAGGGTTATACTATCCTGTTAGAAAATAAAGCAATGATAATAATGAAATATAAAACATTAAAATAACTCATAAAAAATAACCTAGCTGTAGGATGAATAGCTTTTCTCAGAAATTAAGGGTTTCATGCTTGCGTTCCAAGACCAAATAATCGCGACTCAAAGCTAGTATATCATAAAAGACCAGTTCAGAACAGATTGCAACTACATAAAATGCCACCCACAAAATAAACAATATTACTTACAAGTTACAAGTGATTGAAAAGCTCTAGCAGGAACTGAATTGATATCGTTTTTCAATCCAAGGCAGATAGCAAGGGACCTATACTGAAAAGATATCTAAAAATGCAAATCTTGCATAGAAAGGAAACGAATCTGTAAACGAAAAAATTATTATCCCTCTCATTATGTCAGTCTTGGGTTTCACACCAACCACGACGACTTCATTTACAAATAATTACAGTTTAGAAACATTCTAAAAATAGGCGAAGTTTAGCCATAGCAATTCTTACACTTAACTTATTTCGGATCTGATATCCAGGTTTTACACACATGATAAGTATACTTATCAATGCAAAGCCTAATTAGAGGAGCTGAATGTCCGCAAATAAACGCTTTAAATGTAAAAACATTCAGAGAGAAAAAAAACATTATTAAAGACAAGGTTTGTGATAACTTATCAGTAAGCACTACTAAAGAGGAATCTAACGCCTTTGGTCATATTTAATAGCATCATCATTTATTCATTAAATACTGCTCAAGATATCTAGTGTAATTTAACTAATTAAATAAAAAGTGGTGTAATTATCACACAGTTTCACAGAGAAAATTCTTTCTTTCAGTGACGCGTTTCGATTTTTATTAAAATCATCGTCGGACTGTCAAATCTGACTGACAGACGCTTCCCTGAACAAAAGAGTTTTATCTGTGAAACTGTGTGATAATTACACAACTTTTTATCTTCATGATCACCAAGTAAAAACATCTACAATCTACAGCTAATTAGTTCCTAATATAACTATAAAACCTTAACCAGTATTTTGCTCATACCAATCTGAGTCTCTTCATGCCCCAAATCATTATAAAACATTAATGTAAACTAAGCTCTCAAATAAATTTACTGTTATGGTCACTGCAATGATTTTTTTTGCCTTATTACATTTAGAAATTGTATATCTTTGTAAAAACGCCCATTCTGAAATAACATGCATACTATAAAGCTATTACCAAATTACCTGGTGCATATTTCAGGAGACCATGGATCATGGCAGATTTATTAGCTCAAAAACCAAGAAGTCCAAGCAAAGAAGGATCAACATATTATTATGAAGAAAGTATATCAGTCAATGCATAGCCAATGCCAATAAATGTCTATTTGTAGTATTTGCTTTTCTGATGTAGTGACGGCGCCAAATAATTATCTAGAAATCAGCAGATTTTGAAAAATATTCTTGAAATCTTCCAAATATTTCATAATTATATTTGTGGCGTTGAAAAAAATACTAGATCTGTGAAAATGTTACTGAATCTGGCAACAGGGCGTGGTGACTATTCGCTGGAACAAGTCCACTGCTCCACGTCTGATTTCGATTGCGAGTTGAAGAGAAAGCGGGCTTTGAAGTGGATCTGCGGCTTACCCTAAACAAAGTATATCGGTTAAGACGTAATCCCGTCTTCGAATATTCTATTTGGAAATGGAGACGGACTTCGGGATTTATAATCTGGTTCGAAGGGAGAGGATTCAATGAAAACGGATGCTTCAAAGCCAGTTGATAATTTAGCTGTAAGCGGCTAGAATTATTGGACAAAAATTATATTCGGAAATAATAACTGCGAAATTGAGTAAATTATAGACATAGTTTCAAGGACGTATCTAGACCTCAATCTTGGGGGAGAGGAAAAGGAGCATGAATTTTGTTTATGCTTTCACTATTTTTGTAATAGCTGTTCGAGGTAGTTGAGGCAGCAGAAAAAGGGATATGGTAATAGTAATTAAAATAAAAAAGGAGAAGCTAACAGCAAGTAAGACAGTGGAGTCTTTGAGCTCCAAGCTCTGAGCCGCCACAATGGAGGCATCATGATTTTTTTCAAAGGAGTTCAAACAGATAAATAATTTGCGCTTTAGCTCATTTGAAAGAGGGTAAAGCAACATTTTCGTTCGTCCTGTCACTCTGATACATATAAATGCGCGCTTCCACTTAAACCGCGTGAAGATACTTCTGACACTAGTCAGCCCTCGACGTCAACTACCTCGATGAAGGTATTACAAAAAATGGTGAAAGCATAAGCAAACTTCATCCCCTTTTTTACACCCCCGAAGACTGAGGTAACAGTTACTGAGACCACGTAATGACAAAGACACCAATGAACCTATAGATTTACAACAGACTTACGGAAATAAGTGACATAGATTTTTGTCATGGAGTCATAAAACGTATAGAAAATGGTTTACCGGAAATTAGACATTTTTCATCCGGTATTATATTCGTCAAACTCGAGTATTAAATTGGAAATTAGTATTTATTGTAATCTGAGTTGTATCTTGTTGCTGTAATACCACCACTTAGAAAATGTTATGGAAGAATAAAGGATTTGACAGTCAAGCGGTGTTATTAAATATGATGAAACGCATCACATAGTTTATTCTATTTTTATTTATTACGAAAGTAAAACTTCAATCACAGCATATCAGTAATCACCTCTAAAGTTTTCATTCTATCGAAAGGGGACTTTGACTGCGCTGTACCGAAGAGACATACATATATTCACAACCCCAGCACATCAATTATTTTCGTCTGAAATTCAATCTGGTAATAACCCTAGCGGGTCGAATGGTAATCAAAAAAATAATTCCATTTATAGAAGGACCTCGGCGGGACTGAACTTCCTGCCTACTTCGACTAATATAGAGACCATAAGTTAAGTTCGACGTCCAAATAGAGAACAGGATAAGTTAGTGTGACGCACTTCTTTATCTCTTATCTTGTTTGTTTGACCGACGGCCGGCAAAAGAACGCAGAGGTGGACTGAAAATATATTTGATTCATCGGTTTGCACTTTAATTGAAACACAAAACCCAGAGAGAATTGAATTTTGATATTGAATTAACTATGATGTCAATTTTATTTCTATTGTCTTTCAATATTGAAACATTCGATCTATTATACAAGTTATTATGTATATGTTACATATGACAAACTAGGAGAACTATTAGGACTAAATTTAAGGAGCACCAAGCGCATTTTAGATATTACAGAATAGAGAAGTTTAGAGTGGCAGAGCATAAGCAAGATTTATGCAATTTGAAATTAATTCGTAGTGCTGTTAACTTAGCTGGATTCATACGAAAGGCTAGAGATAGCAAGCAAAATTGTCAATTTAATGAAGAAGAACAAGTGTCCCTAACAGCCTGCTGTTTGCATTAGCTCCTGAAAGATGACGTGTATACCTGACTTGTCTTCCTGAAAGGGATATAATACAGTTGGCCACACAACAGGCATATAAGGCAGCAACTAGCTATGATATGTTAGTTTCAATAATATTGAATACTGAGTATGATTTTTGCAATGCTGAAAAATCTAGGAAGTGAAAAATCATGTATCTTCACTCCACAAACATAACGTTGCTTATTTTGTTTGAGTTCCTTTTGAAACATCAATGCAACTGAATAACAACCACAGGAATATATAAACTTATGCTTATCAATAAATAAGAATTAAACAGACCAAATGCCAATTCAACTAATCGTACGAATTATTTTAGACGCAGTCAGTACTTGATAAAAGAGATGTTTCTTTTTTCGTTTATATTATTCATTATCATTAGTTGATCGCATACTACATCACATAAGCCCATGTGATTCAATTATTTCCGTCTGTCTGGCTTTCGATGGATTGTCACCACGTAATCTCAGTACCCTCTGTAGGGCTACAGTAGGTAATGCTGCTGTATTTTGTCTAGAATGTGCGCATTGACGACGGAATCATTTGACAAAAACAAAATCTATCAGAACATTCCCAACTTTAGTTTTTGTATGTTTTCGGTTTTCCAATATTTTCAGGCGTAATCCAAATATGTATCTTTTTAAAGAGATCAAAATTTTCCAAATTTGATTGTGTAGGTTACTCAATAATCATAACAGGGCGTAGGCAAATCATTTTTGGTGGGCTCCAAAATATTAAAATTCGCAAACCTAATATTTAAATGTTTTCCAAGTTACTGATACTTTTGGTAGTACTTAGATAATTTTTGGATCTTCAAAATGCCTCAAAACCCACATCCACAGTCATTTACGCATTTACCCCATTATATAACTGACGGTTCTTATATGCTGATGATACATGTATTATACTTGTAGTTTCAGCAGACTCTCTGAAAGTTGAAAATGCAAGTTTCAGTTAAAGAATTTAGCCAGTGGTGTTATAAAAATCGTTTAATTGTAAATTTCAGTAAAACTGTTTCTATGGAGTTCCACACCAAACACAAACTTCCAACCAATACTAATTTCATTTTCAATGGGGTTCTGATGCAGCCATCTACCTCGATCAAATTTTTAGGGCTCTTTTTGGATTCGCATCTTTCATGCGATGATCATATAAATTCTGTGCTTGAAACTAAGAAAAGGTTACTATTTGATTAATTCTCTAAAAAAAATTTATATGTGGAGGGGATGGTGAATATTTATTATGCGATAATTTACTCGCAATTTGTTATTGCATTATTTTATGGGGGCAAGCTAAAGACTTCGAACGTGTGTTTATACTAAAAAAGAGAATTATGCCGTTAATTTTCAGAGTCCCTTATCAATCGTCTTGTGCGAGATTGCATTCTTAAGGGTTTCATCTGTCTATATTATGAAGCTATGAGTGTACTTTTTTCTAAATAAACATAAATTTAAATAGCATTCTGATAAACACAGCTCACAATAAAGACAATTTCATTGAATATGACTTTTATCACGAATACTACAAAAAATCTTCAATAGTTGCTGGATGTTTGCTCTTTAACCTGCTTCCATCTGATATGCGTGAGCTGAAATCAGTTGATATTTTTAAAGATAAACTAAAGAATACTCTATCAGATTGCTGTTTTTATAGTGTTCAAGAGTTTATGGATTTTCTTGCCTAGAGGGGCGTCATGTTTACATTGGTATTCATATCAAATATGGAAATTTGTGCTAATCCTTTTTTAGTGTAAGTATCAATGTACGTGTTGTCTTTGTGAATGTTTGGTAGTGGTTGCAGTTTGTAATACTTTAATAAAGCATTCCATGTCATCGTCAGATGATTCGTTGAATAAAGTCTGCTTATTATTATTATTATTATTATTTACGAGTATAATGGTTCAAATAGCATTCAGACAACAATAAAATTACTCTCAAGGTATCTAAAGCATGTAAGTGCGCGTAATAGGAAAAATGATTTCTATATATTACTAGGAAGTATTGAGTCAATCTACTTGATTTCTTCTATGTGACGGCAGTATGTACTATGTTGACTCAGTCCGACCCTGATCACTGGCGGACCAGCGCGTAGGCTACCCGATTTTATTGGGCCTATATCGGACGATTATTTCCTTAACTGCATTCGAACCGGACTTCCGGATAGCTGGGAAAATTAGGGATGCGGCGATAAGAAATCATAAATCGTGCGGCTATATCGACGTACGATTCCTATAACAACTTTGTTGTTTTGATTTTTCCCTTCTGATGTCCGTTTGAGGTTCTGATTTTCTTCGGGTTCAAAGACCGATTAAATGGATACTGTCCAGGAAAGACGGCTTGAATCTCAACTGGTAAAAGTCTGTGAGACTGCAATAAAACTGTGAGCGTTTTTAGGTAAATGTTGCTCCACCTATCAATCGATTATTGGTAAATTTGTGTCATCGACATTCGGTATGCCAGCACTATTCCAAGCCCAAAAGCATAGACTTAAACAAAGGTTCGCTACGACCTGTGAATTGCTATATATATTTGATATTTTTTCACTGATGCATATTTTCTTATTATTAGTATCATAATATATAAAAATACTTTGAGTCTGAAGTTTTCTTTTTTTATTCCGGTCCATTAGTCAGTACGTTGCCAATTTGTGTTAAGGGTAACACTTAACGGAGGATGAGGTGGGTAAGGCAACAGTTTGAAACAATGTTCAGCAAAGAATTCGGGTCTTCTAGCGGCGCTGTGGACGGGTGCGTTGTCATGGTGCCATTGAATATCCCGCAGACCAGTGTTTGGGCGACTCTTGCATAGTTCTTGGAAGACTACAGAAACACATTTGGTTATATACCATTCAGAAGTAACTGACCTTTGATTTTCTAAGGCTACCGTTGAGATGTATCCACTTTTAGAAAATAAAGATGCGACCATTTTCTTTCCAACACTCTTGGAACGACGAATTTCCGTTGAAGGCTGCTCACTTTCAAAGCACCAAACTAATGACTGCTGTTTGGTTTCTGGATCATAATGATATAACCACGTTTCGTCTCCGGTTAAGATATTAAAAGTGTTTTTACTGTGCCCATTATCAAATTTTTCAAGCATAAACTTAGCCCAGTCAATTCTTGTTGCTTTTTGCTAACTGGTCACCAAATGTGGCACCCATCTGGAACACCGCTTCCTTGGGCGAAGGTGATAATGAATTATAGTTCGAACCACTGCCGATCCAATCCCCAGGGAAGCCGCAATCTCGATGTATGTATATGTCGATCTATTTTTACCTAATTTTGCACAGCTTCCACAGTTTCCGGAGTAACAGCAGTGAGCGGTCGACCTGTGCTAGGTTCACCATCGAGTGAGACCCGGCCCCTTTTAAACTCAGCAAACCAATCAAAAACTGTAGCCCTGGAAGGGGCAGAGTCCCCAAAGCAGCTCACTCAACTTTCGTGACATTCCGCTTGTTTAAGTTCCTTTTTATAGTCATACAAAATCATGGCTCGAAAATCGCGACTACCCGGTTCCATTTTCACGTTAAAATTCGGCCAACATTTAAATGCATTCGAGACCGTGGCAAGGCAACTACTGAACGATTTGAACACTGCCTTTGCATGTAAGAGCTTACAACTTTAGACCTAATAGCTGCGTGCTCAAACTTGTTTAAACTGTATAGATTAGGAATATCTAAGGACTTTCAGCGTAGTACATATTTAACAAAATTAATTAGAACAGTTTAATTTATTTCACTTAAAAAATGTACCAGTCTCACACAGTGCACGTTACCAGCTGCGCTAGTACTGTTCCACGAGGAAATTGAAAAGTCCACTTCCTCAGCAGCTATCGTTTCAAGGAGCAACTCCATATTTATAAGCGATATTTTATGTTTCCTCCTCCAGGAAAGAACCCGATGCGAACGGAACTCAATAAAACAAATCGCATCTGCGATTCGACCTCCCCCTTCCCCTCTTTCCCGCCCTGATCCCCCCTATATCTCGGACATCACATCCAGGGCGCCGTACCCATAATAAATGTCCGGGAAGAGAACGCAAATGTCCCGGAGTAACATTTGCCGGTAACGGCCTTCTTCGGACGGCCTTTTATTATAATGCGGAAACACTAAAAAACCAGATGACGGCGCTCCGGTCACTTTTATGACTCCGGGTACGCATCTAATTACGTTGCCGGACGAGCTGATTATTGCCTGCCGCCTGATAGAAACGAGGCCGTTTTTTATCTTTTTCTTCCTTTCAAGAGACGCTAACTGCCATATATTGGAAATGCGGACGTCGTAACGGGGATATATATGTCGAAAGCATCTGAGAAGTACATCCAGAAGTATAATTTCCACAAGCAGGGTGTGTTTTATCATTGATTGAAATAATATGTTCGATATGGCCAACCTAACAGTGAAACAAGGACTTTTCATCAGCAACTACCTCATCACTGGCCATCGTAGGTCAAGGTAAAGGTCGCTCAAGGTACCTTCTCACAATCAAACAATAATAATAAATTTATGAATAAACAGATATATAATTCATATCATACAGACACATTGATGATGAGCATTCTAGGAGTGTAATTATGTTTCCTGTAACATATACAAGAAATATTTCGAGATAGCTCAAAGATAGGTAGTTGTTTTCCATTAAACCTTCCAATAATAGTCTTTTGGATACATTTCCAAACATTGTACCATCAACATTTTCTTAAAGAAAATTAATTAAATATTTATGAGGACTGTAAGAAGTGATACCATCTAATTGGTATGTAAAATCACAGGCTATTCTCCTAATTAATTTTCACATGTATTCATCGAGCTGATATCTACTCCGTTTAGGCATACGATAATCAGCACCATTTAATTTATAGGACTTTAAGGTCCAGAATGGTTTGCTCTCATTTCTAAACAAAAATCAATTTATTGAAAAGTTCTTTACGCATATTCAACTCTTAGACGACGTCGTTGTGTCAGAATAAATAGAGTGCTATTAAAAGTAACTCTTGTTTGTTCCAGTGCTTTGGGATATTAAGGTGAGTCAATCTCTCGGAGCAATCTATTTTACCTGTTGAATTATTTTATTTATGAACGATAAGTCTCAAATGTCTAGATATTAATTAGCCTTGGTAATGAAGTATTTGGCTGCTCAGATATTTTTTACATCTTTTCAGATCTCGCATCTCTGATGTCTACTTAATCTCCGGTCACGAGTCCTAAATGCTACGACAATTGGCCAATTACTTTCAATTTCAATTCATTTTGTGTCTATTCATTAAGTTTTGCTTTACTTATTTATAATTCTTTTCTTAGGCGTATTGTTTATTATTTTTTGTTCTGGTTGTTTCTGTTTTTCTTATTAAATTGCGTTTCATTTCATTTTTCATGAGTCTATTAAAAGGTTATTGACAAAACGTCCGGTCATTTTAAAGCTCCTGTTTGTTTAAAATATAATATACTCAGCACGCATTAGTCAAAACTGGCCAGCAAGACTAAAGGCCAGATTTCCTAGCTATCGAATAAGATTGCGATTATATGCAGCGACTCTGACTCACTATACAGCAATAGATACGATTGATTTTCCAGAAGCTGAACTTCGTTGCGAGACAGCTGGAAATACTTTATCAGATTGTCTGCTTGTTCTGCTGTGGTTATATTCTAACTTAAATAGACTATATTGGTCACCTGTTGAGAGCTTACTTAATATACATGTAAATATGTTGTCACTTAAGCGATAATAACTCGTCGAATAAAAGCGATCATAACAACCCGTCCTCTCCGGAGTTCTCTTTCCCTCCGATACCACGGTATCGCTGGCGCCCTTTCCGCCTGATTAATGAGGTAGCATTTGAGGTCGAATCTGCTGCTTCCACCGCTGCGATTTCGCTGACTCAGGTAGAATTCGACGATCCGCAAACCGCTAACTACCGCTTGAATGTCACCCATTACTGGCGACGCGTCAACGTGTACACACGTATTAACCCCACTTTCACCCCGTCACCGCGTCACAGGATCGTCAGTCCGAAGTTTTTTTCAAGGGCGATCGTACATTACCCCTGTAGGCCAAGTTCAAGTTCGAAGCTACACTCAAAAATGTGAGGCACCTATGTGGTAAGGGACATGCGCATACGATGTGTGGGACAAGGTCCATAGATCACAGTGATTAAAGCTATTATTATTGATCCTCAGTGAGTATTGTGGTGGTCATTCTGGATAATTTATAATTCCTGGTGCGTTCTGGACAAGACATCAAAATAGACATATCCGAACCTTTCCGGACGTCTTGTAACCCTAAGGAACAAAGCTATTTTAACGTAAAGTATTCACAGCTAAAACGGAACGACATTATGCGCGTATACAATGCAAGGTTCTCCTTGGGGGTGGTCGTTGAGCGGTCGGTCGGTCGTGTCGATATCGAGGTAAGTCGGTAGGGGGTTGAAACGTGACATATCACGGATCTGACCCCGGCGCCGACACCAGAAAGCACGCCGGAGCTTGTTAGATCCGGTTTGGAGATAAAACGAACACTGTGTACCATCCACGTACAGACTTTTAAACCGATTTTTGAAGTTGACGGCGTATCTACAGGGTATTTTTCTACTATACTCAAACAAACTTAAAAAACTGTACTTTCAAAAATGTATTAAGTTTTAATGAAAGAAATGTGATAAAACCCTTATTTCTAAACTGATACTTGTTTACTCATTCAGATTTTCTTTCCCAGTGCACCTCTTGGAACCCTGTAAGTAACAAAAACTAAGCGCATGTTTCCATCCTCAAATAATTTTGTCACATCATTACGCTCCTCACCCTATTCTATCCACCCCTGTCTGTAATCGGTGCAGCGCAGTCGAGTTAATATAAAGCTATTACTATTCTACAGCCCGCTTACCCACTTTCTTAAATACTTCATCTACCGCAAGAGCGGTTTTTATAATAATTTTAGGGATTCTCTTCCTGCGCCAGAAAAAGATGGAATTAAAAAACCGATTTCGAATAGAAAGTATTATACAGTGAACGATTCAGCTTATATACGGACTGTAATAAGAGGCTTGGGAATGTTTTGACATTTTTACAATATATTTAATATAGTTGCAATACTTCATGAGATTAGGCGTTATCAAGAAAATTGCATTTGAAGTAACAATAATTTAATAAGAATATAGAGGATATGCATTTCATATGTGGGTAAGCTACCAGATTCATATCCTATAAACGTGATTAATATAACAGCTAGAAAAAATATCAAGGACTCTAGAAATAAAAATTAAATGCAACTATTCTAGTAAGATTACCAACTTCCAAGAAGTTTGGTTGTAGCAATCCCTAATTTATATTATTAGTTTGGATTTAATGTCCACAGACTAAGTATAGCGACACTAAAAACGGATTTTTTGACAAAAATCATCACGTCTTTAATTGATCATAATTAAAGTGAAACATATAAAAATGAACTTTAGACACTTGAAAACTATCAGCCTTCTAAAGCAATGCTTATAACTACGCCCGAGAATGATCAGAAGCATCAGAATTATGGGGAAAAGGTCTGGATAAATAATTGATTATTCTCTTTTTTTTGCTCATTACTCGTCAGTCAATTTTCGACCGATTAAGAAAAAAGAAGCAGCAGAGCCTGTCATGTTCCAACATTACATCCCTCCCCAAATTTACTAAAAATTGGTGCAATGGTTACTCAGCTCACGCGATGACAATTAAGGATAGACTAGCCGACAGAAATGAATGACATATATTCTTACTGAAATACTTCTCACATGTGTAGAGATGTACTCTGAAGCACTCCCTGAAGCTTATGGACACAACCTAGTTGATGCGTCGGATGCTACAAATGGATGCTACAGTCTAGAACGTCGAAGAAAAGTTCCCAACCTTATCAACATTGATACCCCAATGAGTGATTAGGGAAACTGTTTTACCCCCAATTTGAAATTATTTCACAAGCAAGCAAATACTATATTGATTTTAGGTTCCAGCTATGTTATTCCCATAGAATACATGTTTTACCCCCACGGAGATAAATTCCTCCCTCGTTTGGAAGCCAGGGAATAGAATTCTACCATTTAAAACGTTCAACTAAGCTATCTCGTATAATATCATCAAGAGTTATCAGTACAACAAATATCCTTACCCGGTCGAACTTTCAACACCTAGAAAGAGCCTCCTACAAAAGTTATTCTTTTGGAGAAGGTCAGCGTTGTGGAATGGGTTGCCGGGGAGTTTCTTCTCTGATCTTTATAGTTTGCAGCATTTTAATGTCAATGTGAATAGACATTCATCATATCACAGCGCGTCTGGAGCGCAATAGGCTGTTTGCCTTTGCGAGAGATTATGAAAAAATTATCTTAGATTTTCCAATATTTTCTCTCATAAAAAATCAAAGGCATCATTGTAAACCACCTGGTAGCCACAATCAGATATAAGCCTATGAAATAAAAGGAGTGCAATCCAGCTCACGCTATGCTTTTCACTTATTCGCAACCAAATGCACAAACTTTCCTTTATTATGTTTACACAGACATATTGGAGTGGATCTTCGAACAGGAAAATTACACGTATAGTCACCATTTCGAGTGGAATAACCAATAAAATTGAAATCATGGACTCCGTCTCTACTCTATTCAACGGATAAGGGTTCTGTAAAAGGAATATTGAATTTCAAAGTAGTTGTTGGTCACAGTTTGCGAAATCAGATTGGAATCTGAACTAGAGATGATATATAAGAATCACAGCCAGTAATTTGGAAATATTGAGTGTATACAGGGTGTTTTAGGTTTTCAGTACATTTGCTCAATAACAAAATCAATAATCCTGAGGTTGCAGTCAATTATCAAGTAGTGTAGGTCGACAGAGAGAATAATGGAACTTCGAATAATTTTATTGATTTTTTCAAGACATAAGCGGAAGATCCATCTGAGGACAAGCAAAACCCAGCAATTCAGAGATATGCGCAAACATACCGATGTATACAAATAACTTATGACAAACATTTCCATAAACGTTTTCAGGAGGAACATTTCTTGGAGTGGAACATAACTGTTCAAAAACAACAACTGTTTTCTCAAATTAGTATAGAAATATATGTATTTTTATGTAATAAATCCAGTCTGTGAAAAATGAAGTCAACCAGATTGACTTGGTGAGTGTAATGCCATGCTGTAATGATAATTTTTGTCTGTGAGTACCTTTTAAAAGTTATGAGCCCACAAAAGATGTCTTTCTGACTACATCCAAAAATTAACAGAAACTCGGAAATATAGAAAACGAATTTCGGGAATTTATAATAATTTTCTGTTTTTACTTATTACTTTGCTACTACGCGCCCATATAATACATTTGAATTTATTTTTTCTTTTTTGAAGAATAACTCGGCTGCCATTGAATCGATTATTGGAAAATATATTTTTTTTTTGTCACAGTAATATAATGTCAAACTTTCATCAACATACAAGAAGTAATTTCCAAGGTAAAACTTCAAGGGGGTACAGGAAAAGGGACAGACCGATAGAAATGAGTGACAGGTTTTTTCGTGAATTTTTTCCACACGATATTTTTTAACTACTTTCCGACAAGGTTCATAATGGCTCATATAAATATCTTCAAACCTATAAATTGACAGTATTATCAGTTTTTCCAAGATTATCAGTACCTGAATGTTTTGTTTGCAGTCGTCAGACGCACCTTATAATATGATCAGCAAACGACCTTCTAAACGCGAAGTTCAAAGAAAAGGACTGGCCAGTACCCGACGGCCGGCCCTTATAGATTTCCAAAAATATGCTGCGTGGACATTTTCGGGCTATCGAGAAGTCGATGACCAGAGGCGTGGAGACATGAGTGGATGCTCAAAAAGTATATTGGTCATTTCACGATTTTGATAATAAATGTGAACGGAAAACATATTTTTGTTTGATATTTATAATGCCATGGCAATGCTTCATTATATGTGTCTAATACCAGTCAAAATTGTCACCTAAAAGCATTAGAATATAATATTTGAAAATGGTTGGAGTCTTGGTGATTTGGATTTTTGATATACTTTCTATCTCAGTAATGTTGTTTTGTTTATGACTTTCTGGAAAATCAGGTCAATCAGGAAAAATTAGAGAAAAGTTGGGGAAGTATAAGGTGGACAGAGGTTATCACGAAATCACGTCAGGTCATTCGAAAACTTCGGAAAAAGGCTGATATGTCTGGGTTACTCCTAACAATTAGGCTCTTTTCACCAACATTTAGAAGAGGTGAGTTTGAGGCGTTGGAAGCTCGGCCTGGTGTTAATCCGCCTGTTTGGTCCTTTTGGGTTTGCTGTATTGAGACTCTTGGTGAGACATTTCGGTTGAACATTTTCCATGAACGTATTTATAGAATAAGGATAAATCAGCTATCTTCCTTCGATGTTTCAGGATTTGGAGGTTGTTTTTAAGGTCGGGTGCATCCAACAGACGCACTGCTCGCTCTGGAATTTGTCCAGAAGCTTTAGAGTCTTGTCGAGCAGCAGTAACCTTTCCGTTGAATACAGTCTTTTGAAGCTGAAGAAAAACTCCAGCTTCTGGGTCGTCAAGCCAGCAAGGCCAGCGACATGGTCGTGCCAGGACATGTTATGGTTGATGTTAATTTTCAGAAACCTGAGGAAGACGACTCAAAATATTGGGCCTCCCGCTATCTCCACGGCTGGTAAACTAAACTCGTTTTGTTAATCCCCATTCGATAATGATTTCAATGTTCTCATTGATCTGGACAGCATGCTGCCTCTGCCAGAGTGAGGCCTCTAGGGGTGGTAGTGGCTTGTATCGTTCCATGCAGGAAATTAATATGGTATCTTCTGCGAGGTTGTAGTTTGGATTAGATGTTACTACTAACAGTTCGTTGATATATAGCAAGAAGAGCGTTGGATAAAGAACAGAGCCCTGTGGGACACCCTCATTGGTGGTAGATACATCACAAGCATATCTGTATACCACTGCAATAGACCCGGTGGCAGTCCAAAGGTAGCAAGCTGATTCGAGCTTTGCTCTGCTCTGTTCATTTCAGAAAACTACCCCTTTCAACACCACTGGCTGCCGCCTTTGGTATAATATGGTGTTGGCATCGGTCCTTTTGGCCGTTTATGTTTGACCGGACCACGTCTGCCGCCCGGATATATACGATTATGGCGTGAGGACGTGCTCCCGGATCCATATGACAAGATAACCACCGCCAACCCACCGGATAAAATGCACATATTCACAACGGAAGATCTAACTATCTGATCAACGCGCCGAAATCGGTGTTATCAAACGAGTATTGGTCCATAGAAATAGAATGATCTTATTCTTGTAAATGTATAGTTGTGTGTTTTGACTGACGTTCACATCTTAACAGGATTGCCATGGAAACAAGTACCCAGGAAAGTCAAGGAAAATCAAGATGGTCATTAGGAGTGATCGGAGAAAATCGCCGCAGATTAGCTAGTTTCTTTCGTTGGTTCCCAATTTATCGCCTCCTCTCCACATTTCATACGTCAGATAGCTCACTTTTGATGCAATAAAAGAGCTCCAAATTAATGTAACTTTTGTGGTTGCCTCTCTATTTCTACCTATACATTTTCACTGGCTGCTAATCAAACCCATATGTGATTAACTTAAATAGCCTTACTAATATTGCGGCTACCTCCACAGCCTTTATCAAAGTGAAAAATATGAATTCCATAGCGCGTATTTGCTTTTGCCAATCTGGAAACAGCTTTACCATAGTCATGAATTCTTTTCTTTTAATAATTTTTAGTTCGTATGAATGAACCACGCTCTCTCCATTTCTCTCCCTAACTTCTTCATAGTAGCCACGGTACGTGTCTATTTATGCTTATCCTTCGGTGGCTGCGGAGATATAAAAAATACAATGTTTGATGATCCAATTATCGCCCAATTGACATTCCAAATAATAACTACAGTTCATAGATGCCCTGTTGAACTGAGTGAATTATTAGCAACAAATTGCCAACTGCGAACTGCAGGCAACACACTTATAAATCAGGCTTCTGTATTCTGTATTGGTGTAAGAGTAATCTGTCATTATCCTCCTTGTACGTCCTCTCCAGGAGTTCCTCAAAACTGCCTAAGAAGGTGAGACACGATCCAGCGCCGCGTCCCTTATACTTTCAATAGAAGACCAGAGAATGGATTTTCGAATTGATAGGGTAGCTGAGTGATCACAAAGTAGATGCTTAACTGTCTCATATTCCTGTTCTCAGCCCCTGCATACGGGTCTTTCAATCAAACTCATGTTGAAAAGGTGTTTCCTTAGCTAGACACGAGCAGATAGCATTTCGACACTTCTTCACCAGGGTATCCGAGGAATTCTCCAACAAATATACAGCCAGAGGTGACATCTCACATATCTTTAGGAACGGACTTAGTGTTTTCTTTCAGTAGAGATTTCATAGCTCTGACGGACTCAGGCCAAGGATTTTGGTCTCAGCAGCTCTATTTGCCAATAGATCAGCTATAATATTTCTTTTGGAAAGTCAGTGTCCTTTTATACAACTAACTATAATGTTGCGGTTGATAGAAGAATTCACAAGTGCCAGTGCTGATATCGTTGTTAGTTTGTGACACTTATGAGTCAGTAAAGCCTACCTGCTTTATGTGCAGATTCTAATATTTTTACCCATGATGTTCCTATGGGTGATTCCATCAGCTGCTGTGGTTATGCCAGCCAGTTCTAACTGTGCAACGCTTGCATGTTTGTCCATATGCCATGTGGAGATTTTTGGAATATATAACACATCCAACCCTATCTTTTTTCTTAGATCCATCTGTGTAGATGTTGATAACACTCTCAACGATCTGACTTCCAGAAATTGTGAAAATTTTATAACGACCATCTAATATAAACTTTGAGGGAGGTACAGTCGACGTCAGCCTCTAAAATTCGCAGTTTTGCAACATAGATCAGGCAGAAACTCTACCAAAGCGCCGCGCGAGTCTGGGCACCTTCAAATAATGGTAAAGATTGCATTATAATATTATAAAAACGCATTCAAGTTTCACCAACGACTAACTGTCAATCCTGAGCCTCAAATTTCTAAATACACCTAAAATCTATCCTACCAATAATTTGGTCATTCTCATGTATTAGATTCTTGTACAGAACTTAGCTGCGTCTCCCTATGTGAGTTTTTAATATCGTCCTTCGCTTGTAAGGGCGTCGCCCACGTCCGCGTGAAGAAGTGTCCTACCGGCATCCACACCGAGGGCTAATATAATAAAAGGCGGGCTTCACGAGACACCGAAAACGGCCTGGACACTAAATCAAACGAGTCTGGCCCACCAGAGCGGGGTCCAAGCGACGCACATAAACTGAATGTTTTCTTACAGGGGTAAGGGAATTAGCTTCGACTACAATGCTACAATAGGATTCAGTTTACTGATCCCACATAACTAAAATTCGAGATATTGTGTTTTCTTGATATTTCATGGTATATACATCACGAAACACTATGTTACTCATTGTAGACAGTGGGGTGCCAGGCAACGAGAAAGCAGACTGCCTGGCGAGGATAGGAGCAAGGGGCGCATGCATTGGCCCCGAACCCTTGCTGGGCATTAGCAGAGGCCAGGTTAGTAATGCCCTGGATGCCTGGGCATACAACGAACTTGTGAAAGCATGGCTGGAGAGAGACGACTGCAGGCAGTCAGATAGGTTCATAGCGGGCCCCGACAAACAGGTCACTGCAGACTGAACAAACACATGTCACTCATCGGAATGGTCAAAGATCCAATATGTCAGAAGTGCTGGGAGGATGTGCCGTATACAGCAGCCTTAGGACTGAGGTGTTCGGCACAGCAGAGTTTGACAGGGAAGAGTGCTACTTAGCGGAATGGTCTGACATCGTGACCTTTATTAAAAGGTCTGGAAGGTTCGACACTAGGACGTCACCAAGTCTGCCATAGTGTTGGGTTGTTTTTTTTCAGTGATGGTCTTTGGGGTTCGGGGTCGGAAAAAGGGCCAAAAGTGGCCTACTTGCCAGGCTTTGTCTCCTCACTACTACTACTACTACTACTACATGTTACTCATTTACTTTGGTCTGAAGACAAGCATTTGGAATGCAAGTTGCATCTACAAGAGGCATCCAGTTCTGATCTGAATCTTTACCAAGAAGTCAGTGTGGGAGTAACAATTACTGAAGATGATCCATTCGCCTCACATTATATGAAAGCTTAGATAAAACATAAGCTAAAATTCTGCTCTTACTATGAGTCTGGGGAGCTGCTGCTCTGACTACATTCTCCATATTTGATGCAATTCAGAGATCAATCCAACTTATCTGTGAGACTCGCTCAACAAACCACTTCAAGCCACTTTCTCAATAAGGAGTCATCGGTGACCTGACGCTAGATGGACATGATGTTCATCTCATCTCTTCAGTCTTACTCTATGAATCAGAAACTGTTCCTTATGACCTGTCATTTATATCCAGGGTATAGAAGACTTGAAACAATTCACCGGAAAGCAACTTTCTTTCTCTGAACTCGTATTAGTGAACACGCCTTAAATTCCTCATAGTATTATGGCATTCCGATATTCAGTATTGACCTTCATGCCTAGTAAAATATGGTTTTCTTGTACGTCATTATCCCGACTCTGGTCATTTTCTGAGATCGTGAAAAGAACGATACTGATCGTCGCGTCGTATCCTTGCTGGTGTGAAATATGTTCGGAAGCAAAAGGTCCTGGCGCTCCCTAGGGAGGGGGTTAAGCGCTCGATTTGTCGCGGGCGGTGATTAAAGGAGGCCCGACAGGGCGACGGTCGCCGATCGGCGGTATTCCCTCAACGCTCGTCAACCGGATTACCCTCTAAACGTAATCCAATCACGACTTTACTACCACGGCACACATCGCACGTCACCAAACGATTCTCTTCTCCAGTCTCTCTTCCGTAGTCGATGTGGTTAGGTAAGTTACAGACGGAACTGATAGCACATAGTACAATCCTGAAATATCCGCTCACGTGCTGGATTTCGCATGCATTTTAGTCTAAACATGATCACAGAAGTTTCTCGTACTTGAAGAAGCCATAATGTTTTCGGAAATAAAATAAATATAGAGAGCAGCTGTGAAATCACTTGCGAAGAGGTATCACATAGAGAACTACGTAATATAAACAATTTAAATGACAGTGATAAGAAAACCAGCGTTGATCCTTTGATGCCAACCTTGGTGTCGGCGAATAGACAAACGGCGACCTGCCTGTAATTAGCAGTTGCCGGTGCATACTCACTAGCCACACAATCGCTGACGATGATCGTCAAAGGTGACGAATCAGGCTTATCGGCGGTAGAAACTTCAAGATGGTGGTCGCCTTTCATCGTGCTGTAGGAAGCTTTTCAACAGGGGTAAAAACTGCACGACGAGTGACAGAGTCGGCATCAGATGATTAACAATAGTTTGCTTAGCCGTTAATTTCATGAATTACGATTTATAATAAATGGTATCTCTTTCAAGATTTCAAAGTAGCTGTAAGGAAGTAAACACTGACTAGTCATTTTTAGATAAAAAGTTGTGTAATTATCACACAGTTTCACAAATAAAACTCAACGTCACTAAACGAAAGAGTTTTATTTGTGAAACTGTGTTATAATTACATAACTTTTCATCTACATGATGGAAGAGTTTCACCAAGTGAGAGCATCTACAATCTACATGATTGTCATTTTTAGTTAACACATAAAACGATGCATCGTATTTATATACATCCCTTAAGGCCTCCTTGAATCATAAGGAAACCTTGTTATTGATTAGCAAATGGTGTTTCAACAATGATCTTTTAAAGTTCAAGTACGTCTATGAATACAATCTTTGATACTTTAACTTATATGGCATCCGAGTTATTCTGAGCATACTGTTTCATCTGTCCCATACAAACGTCATTGGCAACTAGCTTTGTCAAAAATTACCTGGAACTGTCATTATTGTCATGAGTTACAGAAATATTTCAACAATATATCATTTTAGACGAAATTACTAGACGTGAAATTACAGTTTTTGTTGTTGCTTTACCGATAACTTGGATAACCTCAAATTTATCAAACCAGGTGTCATTTTCATCTGCCCTCCAGAAATGATGGTTGACAATCAAATTACTCGTACATTCTCTATTTGGCTCCTGGTTAGAAATTATGTGTTTTGCCTTATACAACAATTTTTTTATGCAAAACATTGGAAAAGTCTTATAAGTTTCAGATATCGCATTACTAAAACTTTGGGAGTACTTTAATGTGGAGTTAAGCGGAGATTAGTCATACTGAACGTTATTGTGTTTTTCACTTTTTTGCGAGGTACGCATAGGGGTAGACAGAAAATATAACATTTTTTCAAGTAATTTTGTAACTGTGCATTAATAAATGGACCGCCCTTGGAATGTTTTCAAGTTATACGCCACTCCCCCTAAAAATAGTGAGAAAACATAAGCTAGGCTTAGTGTTCCTCTAATACGGCTCCAAATGGCTTAATAAACGTATACATCCTTGATAAATGCCGTCTTTAACTTACTTAGTTCTCACCCTCACGACACATACGCTATCACGCGTTATGACCGTAATTTCCGTTCTTTGTCTCGTTTTTTACGGGAGGGTGAGTCCGTTCTGTAGCTTGATGCTACCTTATTTACCAGTGTTCGAATGGAGATAGACATCTCTGCCGATATCTGTGTTAGTCCGGATGAAAATACACTCACGCTACATGCAATCGATACTTCTACAATGATAATATCACCCTAAGTCCTAGGGAACTGCTTCTGACTTAATTTCTTATCGATTTGGTACGAAGAGGTTACCGTTGGTCTCAATCTCATCATCTGGTTGTATTTTTTATTCGTCTTACTTGCATCGACAGACAATTAAAACCACATATGAGTAATTGAATAAGTTTAATAAAGTTACAGTTCCTTCGGCGGCCATGATCACTGTACAAAAAATTACCAATTAAATTAATATTGTAATATAATATATTATAACTTGACTTGGTCGACAATTCAAAAATATACACTGTAAACTAATAATCTATCATTTTGTATCTTTTTTAATTAGCGACTAGATCAAGTGTTTCATTATTATCATCATTATATTGTTTTTAATTTAATTGTTCATATTTTGCACATTTATAACGGCTACTAAAGGAACCAAAACATTGGTAAACTTATTTAGTTACTCATATGTGGTTTCGATGACATTGAGGCTTACAGTGAACTCTTCGTAAGAAATGGATAAAAAATTAACCTGGTTATAACATCTTCGGTTGTTGAGATACTCCTTTCTTGCAATATAATTTTAAACGACCTCACCTGAATCTGCCGATCGAAACGATAATCGTAAGTTTAAAGGGAAACATTTTGAGTGTGAACGACGAAGTCGCGATAACCAAAACAGTAGAAAGTAGAAGAAAGAAAGCAGACATGTATCGCGAATTTGGTTTAATGTATTCTACTATAAACTTGGTGAGGCATATGAAAAAATATTTGAATTCATCTTATTTTCCACTCTTACTATCGTTCCCCGCCATTTCTATAATCTGAAAACATGGAACTTGTGAAAACCTAGACATTAACGTCATCTTGTTAGAGTGTCAAAAAATTGAATGTCCCATGTCTGTCCTTATATAACCAATACAGTAATATGATTTGTAATTACCAACATAATTACCAAGCTGTTTCTTCAGTGGTATTATGTAACTTTATGGTCTCTTGTTGTTAAGTAATTAAGATCGAGCATTGCAAAAATAGGCAAAGATATGCTACGTATACGTTTAAACTCCGGAACCTATTTAGAACAGACAGAGAGACTGCATAGTTTGTGGTGAATAGGCTAACACCAAGATTGCAGAGACAAAGAAGTAGAGTTAGTCCAATATCCTACTTTTCATAATTATGTTCCATCGCATATATATTCGGATTTAATAATGTAAATTGTTTTGACTGTAATCGACAAATAATGACTCCAACATTCAACACGGCTACTGAATACAGATATGAAATCCAAGTTAATCGCATTGTCACAGAACATAAAAATTTAGACGTTCGATTTCATTCGGCGCTGTTGCCAAATCGTGGGGGTTAAAACATTTTTGAACACGACATAAAGTGAGTAACGTTACGTAATTACATCAGGCTATAACTTATAGTCGTGGTTATAGTCTTTTCTACATATATTTCATTGCTCCATCATTGAGCACATTCCAAAGTAATAGAAAAGCGACAGTCTAAAATCCCAAAAATTTGTAGTTACCATACTTCCAGAGGTTGTAAGACTGTTAAGGACTATCTGTTTAGAGAATTCTGTTCCGCTCTCTGCCGAGCTTCCCTCCCGAATGCAAAAAATCAATTTCTACGACATACCCGACCACCACAAACCGTAATTATTACACGGGACTGTAGCCGTAGCTGAAGCGCTATCAGCCCGACTATAAATCGGATGGTCGACAAACCGGAACCACCACAATTACCCGGACTAGATTTATTAGTAATAACTTATATGATGGCTCCGACACCGCCACTGAGCATGAAACACCTCGGTAACCAGGACAGTTTTGAATAAAATCAGTCTCGAATCTATAAACAGCTTTGATAGCGGACGAGTATCGAAGAATAACTGGGTGCTGTAAAATGTTTTCTCAAGTTCACATTCAGAAACTTGGAATTTAATTGGACCTACTGCAAGATTCGAGCCCCACACCTTCTGATTACCGGTCAGACGCTCTACCCACTGAGCTAAGTAGGCACATTTTCTGACAAACCCGAGAAGGGCTCAGTCCTCAAGATGTTGTGTGCGAGTTACGACATAGTAGTACAAATAGCTGCGGTAATTTTAATTTTCTGTTGGTCGAAAAACAAAAGGTCTCAGAAACGTTTTTGTGTTAGTTCATCCTTACAGGCCGGAAGAAAATATAGCGAAAACAATCAAGTTGCAGTTTTAAGACATGTTGAACATTTTATTCAATTTTAAGTGTATGCTCTCCACTATGAATCAGACCTGCTATAGCCATGCACGTTTCGTCTTTAGCCTAAACTCGTCAATATAGCCTTGAAGTTGTCAGCTTTCTGACTTGAATGAGCTGAGACAACGGTAAATAGTATTTACGAAGAACAGAAGATGTCGCTATAAATGTTTGTTGACAGATGTCGTGAGGAACTTCTATCATCGCTTCAAGGCAGTCCAAGTGTTAGGACTTCGTAGAATTCGTGAGTTGCCAATGGGCAGCGCCATAGTGCGCGACGCTTGGAGCTGAGTTTTATTGTTACCGGCTCAGGCCAGAAACACAGCTACTTTTTGCAAAACGCGAGTTGTTTCAAGGCACATCATTTCTGGAACATTTTTTATCAGGAATTACACTGTTTCGGAACATGTTATTTTACAACTTGTTGCCTAGTCTAAATGCAGCTAGATGTATTGTAAAAATGAGTACATGGGGCATGATGAGTCTAAATAGCAGAAATCACTTTTTCCAATCTAAATTCGTTTTTTAAGAGCGTCAGCCGATAAATCCGAGAGCATAGTCGATTTTATAGATCCTCCTTAGATGCAGTGCAGTGAGGAGTTTTTATGAGGTCGCTGGCGTAGCCATCTTTTGGCGGGAGAGCAGTGCTGTTCGGGACATGCCGGAAGCCATATATTTTACGGCCGATGCACGATGTCCAGTATAGCAGTCAATAAATACTCTTTCAGATAAATTATACGAGGGACTTGTCGCCGGAACCCAAGCGACGTGAAATATACGCAAAGTAAGTTGGGAAACTGTTTTGGCTAAGACGGATTATTCGAATAATTGAGTTGAGTAAGCTGAATAGGTGATTCCCACACATTAATGTAGATCTGTTTTAAAATTCTGATGAACTTGGAAAAATGGTTTTATTATGTCCTAAGATTATTTCAAAAGTTTGAAGAAATTGGAGCGTCGAAAAATTATTAGTTCGTTTAAAGAGACCCAAACATTGGTAAGCATTCAAAAAAAACATTGGCAGATTCCAAAATTTCTAGCAATTAAAAATGTTTTTGACTACGCCTTAAAGTGTTAAAGAATCTAGAAAGGAATTGAAATATGATTTGTCATATGGAATGTATATCCTTGTACTTGGTGAAAGTCTTGCATCATGCAGATAAAAAGATTGTGTACTGAACACACAGTTTCACAAATAAAACTCTTTTTCTTTCAGTGACGCGTTTCGATTCCTATGACGATGATTTAAATATGAATTTAAACGCGTCACTGAATGAAATAGAGTTTGATTTGTGAGACTGTGTATTAAGTACACAATCTGCATATAATTTGTTAGTTTTTCAAATTACTGATAGCTTTCAAATGAGGTATTTAGACTATGCTCAGTAATAATAAGCACTACGATAAATATACAACAAAATTTGAAGATATCCTGAGTTTTTTTAAATTTTATCAATTATTTTCAAGAATTAAGCGACATTTCCTACTGTGTCTACAAACCATCAAAATCGATGACGCATTAACTGATATTACGCAATGACAAGAATGCTAACAGAAAGGTAGAGGGTTATCAATTTCTTTGGAATCCCGATAACTTCAAATATACATTCGAGTAATATAGAAAAATCAATATCAGTACATTTCAATAACTTCGAGCCCCATAAATACCTTTCGACTCCGCCCAAATATGCTCGAAAACTGAAAAAACACTAATACTCAAATTAGGGATGCTTTAATTTTTTTTGTTTTCTGCTGATTGCAGCAACGATGAATAATTTGAAAAAATAATGCAGAATTACGGGTCCATTAAATTATTGCAGCAGTTACAAAAATTACGCGATGACACAAAATAATTGACGTGTATTTTCATCCATGATCATGAGTCATGTTGGATTCTAAAATGTTTGCAATTATACTCTTGCCTTCTCCCAGGTCTGTGTGTAGGAGGAATGTTTGCGTTTCTATTATTTATTTTTCCCTAGAATTAATTCATACATTGATACTGGATTTATGATATTGGACTCCTGATCACCATAAGAATATTTAAACTGCATCCCAAATTGATCGGAACCTAAGAAAACCTATGGGATGAAAATCGAAATGTTTTGAAATCATAATTTTGTATTTTTTTTGTTATTTCCCAGTTTATTGCATCTGGATATAAATTTTAATCCTAATAGCCGAATCAAATGTCATTGATAAACATTTTTTCCGTCCTCATTAATTTTTCGTCTTGTAGCCCTTATTAAAACCACAGAGCAGTGTTATGTGATATAAATTCAAAGAAAAATAATTATTTATTTATTTATTTATTCGCTTCAGAGTTGAAGAAACCTGTATTTTACAGCACTTGTTTTTGCTAAAAGACAAAACTAATCAAGTGAGTTTAGAAACACTGACGATAATGCGTGGACTGAATGGTGATTGCAGTGGAAAAATATTCCTCCCTCAATAACATAAAACCGGAAAATCTGGCATGTCCCTCGTATCCCCACAGTCCGCGGGGGCCGTTTAGATATCGGTCCCCAAAACGTAGGCGGAATACACAATACGAACAAATCGCCATCTAAAAGTCACTTGCGTAGATAAGGAACAGCTCAAGGGTAGCTAGTATATATTTTTAGGTAATCTGCTTCACGTTAACATATATATTTAACAGAATCGCCAAGCGAAATAATTAATTTAATTTAATTATTATGTGTCTGGGTGTTAAGCGATAAGAACCATCTCCAGTCTGAAGGTCAAGCAAAACGAGGAACAGATATTTCGCATTTTCATTCGTGAAATTTTGTGTAAAACTAACAAAATACTACGTCAATAATTTTTAATTCATATATTTCTGAAGGGTCGTTTTTGAGCTTAGTAAATGAGTTTTCAGCAGTTATTTTCAAATTCCTAATTACATTTTGGTAAACGTTATCTGTAGACTAGTAAAAAAAATAAAAAGGGTCTTGCTACACATTCATTATAATATCTGCTGACCGCTAATTGTAACTACATACATGAATCTTTACCGACGTTTCGGCTGCCTCGGCAAGTAAAAAACAAAATGAAGATAGTTGATATTGAAAATTATATTTTTAAAATCCGAGGCAGCCTAAACGTCAATAAAGGTTCATTCATACGTATGTGATTTCAACTAACGGCCAGCGGAAAATATAATGAATCAGAGAGACAACCAAAGGATTTTTTGAGTCATATATCTTCAAGCAGTAGGTAACTTTAAATGTAAATAACATAATAAAAATCGAATTTAAAGCCAATATTCAACATTGTATTGCCTAGACCGCAAGGCAGATCGAAAATAATGAAAAAGTATATATACTACTTGCTAATTACTTTTTACATCAATGTTACCTCAAATGAGAGTTGCTCAAAAAATGCATGTAAATGAGAATCTGTACTTTTATTTATATGTTTATTAAAATGCCACATAAAATTCTATGTGACCTTGTTAAACCAGATGATGAATGATATTTTCGAATGCAAAATGGTGTGCTTAGTAAGGTGTATTGAGCCGATCTACTTTTTGCTTCACTTTTTTTGTATATATCTATTATATACGTATAATCTCAAATACTGATTCCCGGGAACAAATCGAAAAAATACTAATAATAGTGAGACTTTCAAGATCTCAAAACTTCCTATGTGAGTGCTTCCAATGTTTATTGAATCCATCTTGCCGGGAAAGTGGTATTTACCTGCATTTTCTTCCCAACGCCAAATAAAACTCAAGGCAAAACTGCTGCTGATTTGAATATAAAAACCCTCCTCGTGCTCTTTGCTCCTTCCTCTCGCTACCAATTTAAAGTAATTACTGTTTATTTCCCGCCATAAAGATTCGGATAAAACGGGTAACAGCGAACTTGTTAAGTTGTCAAGCTTCCAACTCCGGTAAAAAGCTGACAGTGTTGCCATGTTCTACACTGCCATACAAAATTTTTGCATTAGATATACTTTTCTATGAAATGTTCGACAGTGAAACCGTATCAAACTTCAGGATTGATCTGTTTTTAGATGTCTCAACATAAATGTGAGACAATTCAAACTTTAGCCACTATTAGTTCATTATGCTATATAACCTTTATTCATAGAACTTCATCCTGCATTTTATGGAGCTGTGAACTGAGATTATCTTCAATTTATCGCACGTGTGCAATCATGAAACAGAAACTCTGCCTGAGCAAATCCTGCAACAACTGCTTTAAAACAAATTGAATTGTTGGACAGGTTGGGGCGCATTCTAGCGAGATACAATACCCATGAAATTATACATTGGTATATATTTTACAAAAAACAAATATTGGAAACCATTAATCCTTTTTGTAGATACAATAATTGTGTATTTAACGCACAGTTTCACAAATAAAACTTCTTATTCTAATATGAATCGAAACACGTCACTGGAAGAAAGATAGTTTTAAATGTGAAACTGTGTATTAAATACACAACTGTTTTATCTTCATGATAGAAGAATTTCACCAAGTGAGAGCATCAACAATCTTCATTAATACTTTTTGAATATCTAAAATTCACCAAATTTCCGTGTTTCCGAAATCCGACTAAAATCTTCAAAACCCTGAGTCAACCGACTTGACTCTTTGTATCAAGGGGCTAAAAGTCAATTTCATATCCATTTATGATTTTTAATCAACTGAAATGAGGTAGTAGTAAGTCCTGATAAACTGAAATAAGTTAGCCCCCTAGTATTAATTTTAGTCCACAGCTAAAAGCATATCTCATTTCCAAAAGCAAATGAAACAAATGCAGAAATTGCTGAAGGCTATGGTTTATAGATGCTGCCGAATAGAGTAACATTTCATGTTTGGGAATATCAGAATAATTCAGGAAAGTTGCACAATCTGACAACGATGCATAGCCTCCCCTTCCAAATAAGAGTTATAATACGGGTCGCTTTTAAAATCGGGACCGCAACAGTTCAGTAATTTGACTATTTAGGAACGATTTGCCGTCAATTTTCGAAGGGAGTATAAACCTTTATTGTTTTCCTTTTTGCTCCCTTTCTTCGTATGATATATAAGATCTGAGCCCTACAAGGTTTTCCTTAAGACTGCTACGAGTTCCGGGCATACTGGGGCTAATCAATGGAAAAAGAATGTATATGATACAATTAGAACCCGTTTTTAGTTAGAACGCGATTTCTCTAGTTAAAGCTACATGCCTTTGTTATAACTAGAACTTCCTAGTTAAAACTAGAATTTACCACTTCTTGAATTTCAGATCAATCTAATTCTCACCTCGGAGTGAAACTAGTATTAGAGAAACTTGGGGTTGAAAATATTTCTTCTAATATCAATTAAAATCTTGGTCACACATTTATGTCTATCAGCAAACAACTGTAATATCATGACGACAATATTACTTCAATGTAATTAAAATGATAGAACAAGAGAACAATTCAATAAAATACAGCTCAACAAAGAACCAACGTTAGCACCAATCACAAATTGTATTCAAAATAACACGCAAATAAACTTTTCCACCACCAAACTTTCCAAATGTAAATCAACCTTAATGATTGGTCAAACGCTTGGAAGTGTGACGTTGAAGCTCATTTACTTCTGGCTAATTTGGTGAAGAAAAAGTACCTGCCGTCAGTAGGCTTCGAAGTTTTTAGTATACTTGTTCGACTGGTAGAAAAAAATAGCTCAAAGTGCTGTCATTAATGATGTATTCATTCTATTGTGACAAACCTAATGAATGAGTTGAAATCTAAGGCCGAGAGATTTAATAGAGCATAGAAATACTGTGAGTATCTGAACTCGAACAGTATGGGAAAGAATGTTATGCGAATAACTCACAAATTTGAGGAATTATTATTGGATTCAGTTGAACCAGGAATCAAAAAATCGATGTCAAAGCAGGTTTCCATATCTCCACGGAATTTAAGTTGCCATACTAGTCGAGTTAGTTTTATTTATCAACAGTACTTTTATATATTCCTTATAGGCCAAAGAATCTCATATTTTTCAAATAAAAATTTGAAAATGCTAAACTTTGGTCTTCGTTCCACTTCATTTTTCGATAAAATAATTGTTGAACCACTTCCAAATGGCTGCATACACACTGAGAACACGCAGAAAGTACAAGGTAGCCAATGAACTAGCCTGCTTCCCAACTTCTGTTTTCCGATGGCCGGCAATATTAGATCATCTTTTTGTTGCGTTACACTTGGCAAGTTCAGTGACAGTAAGTATTTAGCGCCAAACTTTCCAAATGTGAACGAGCCTTTATAGTTATATCGGGCATTCCTACAATGAAGTCAAATTTTCCCGGAGTATATGCGCCGGCTACCTACCAGAGTGCGAGATCATCACTCTTTATGGCGCGTAAACTCCGGGTGTGACGCTAATTCCATTAATAAAGCGGTTACATTCGATGCATCGTATCGCTACACACCGTTAATTCGTTATTTATGAGAGGAGGGACGACATTTGCTCCACACTGAGATGTCTGATGAATTTAGATGTAGTTATATGTATGCGATGGAATGAGAAATGCTGCTGGCCATTGGAATCTTTACGAAGATCTAGACGTAGGTCACGCCGAAAGACTTTAGATATTCTTAATCTATACAAGTTAAAACAAGTTTGAGCACGCAGCTATTTTGTCTAAAGTTGTAAGTGCTTACACGTAAAGGCAGCGTTTGAATCGTTCAGTAGTTGCCTTGCCACGGTCTCGAATACAAGTTTTGTCCGAATTTTAACGTGAAAATGGAACCGGGATTTTCGAGCCATGATTTTGTATGACTATAAAAAGGGACTAAAACAAGCGGAATGTCACGAAAGTTTAGTGAGCCCCCCTTTTAGGGCTACAGTTTTTAATTGGCTTAAAAAGGACCGCGTCTCACTCGATGATGAACCTCGCACAGGTCAATCGCCCACTGCTGTTACTCCGGAAACTGTAGAAGCTGTGCAAAATATGATGAAAAAAGATCGACATATAACCTACAGCGAGATTGAGGCTTCTCTGCGGATTGGATCGGCATCGGTCCGAACAATCATTCATGATCACCATCGCCTAAGGAAGCGGGTGCCACATCATTTGTTGACCAGTGAGCAAAAGAGTTGATTGGGCTAAGTTTATGCTTGAAAAATTTGATATTGGGCACAGTAAAAACACTTTTAATATCGTAACTGAAGAAGAAACATGGTTATATCATTATGATCCCGAAACTAAACTGCAGTTATTAGTTTGGTGCTTTGAAAGTGAGCAGCCTCCAACGAAAATTCGTCGTTCCAAGAGTGTTGGAAAGAAAATGGTCGCATCTTTTTTTCTAAAAGTGGATACATCACAACGATAGCCTTGAATAATCAAAGGACGGGGAGAATATGTTGAAAAAACACAATAAAGTTTTTTAAAAGAACCTTGTAGTTTTTCTGTATCTAAAAACTTTCAGCGTGACCTACGTAGTCCTAATATCTGTCACCGCTACTATTAATCATAATAACAGTATTAATAATAACTCATTTGTAAAATGTCTCTGCTACAAATCATCGTCTTCGGTAGATCTGCTCATCGGAATTGTCTGTTAAGAAAGAAGTTGCTAGAACGAATATGCTTGCGGTCCAACGCCTATCAGCTGCGATAGCTTGACACCAAGAGTCGTGAAGGTTGAACCTCTAAACACCTGACTTACACATATTTGGTTATTTCTTCTTTGAATTCAAATAACTTATATTAAAGGACATTTTGACAGCGATGGTTAAGGTTTTGTAGGGGTTTCCCTGAACACTAGTGTAAATTCAGTCGCCAAAAAAATATTTCCCCTAAGACAGACACAACATATGCAAAAAATAAATTAATAGAAACATAGCTATACAGGATAGATAGTATGCTAGATTTGAGAGCTCTAGTTTTGTATCCATGATAGGACTAGTTAGTTAGTTTCCAAGTAATCTGGGTAGCCTTTTTAGCAGTCAAATCTGACAGTCCGACGATGATTTCAAAAAAAATCACTGAAAAAAAGAGTTTTATTTGTGAAACTGTGTGATAATTACACAACTTTTTATCTACATGATGGAAGAGTTTCACCAAGTAAGAGCATCTACAATCTACATGATACATTGATTATGCTGATTTAGCTATAACTACTGTTAGCTAAGTAGTTCTTCTTTTTATGCGTGTGCGTTTGTATTATAGTTGACACAATATCATCATCATCGTTAATCGATTTCGTACAAATATTGGACCAAAGTAGAAGCACTTTAAAATTAGTAACAAGCATGCAGACATAAAAAACTCAATATCTCTATTCCTCAAACTTTTGTACTCAAAGCCTGAGGAGTGAAAGTACACTTGGATAGGAGGAGATGACCCTCCGGATATGAACCGAACGATCAAGTAGGTTACCGAAATAGCGCTACGCAGTGTGCCGGGAAGAAATCCCGGTACCGAGGAAGGAAATTGAATGAATGTGAGGAATGAACCGACTATTATCGTAGCGTCGTAATCAGTGCTAGTCGGTTAGCGGTTACTAATGACAGTATTGTCGACGATTCCCGCGGGACTATCGCTCCCCTTCCGACTGCGCCCGTTAGAGCGCCGGGAAAAAGACTAATCGCCTGTAATTGCCGACAGCCGAGGTTTGCGTCTACTGTCTACTGGGAATGATCATACGTCGAGAAAATACTTTATGCTCAATGTATGTATCTGTTTAATATGGTTGAGTAGAATAGCTTGAAGCTAGACTCCACCATATCAATTTATATATTTTTTTTTTCGTGTGAAAATGTCTTATGTCAGCCGGTTATTATTAAAAAACTAAGCCCACGAATGAATCTCAAGAGACAAAAGACTGCATCTACCAGATACCATGTCAATGTGGTAAAATCTATGTTGGAGAAACAAAAAGGCCACTGGAAGTAAGAATCAAAGAACATCGTCACAACACCCAGCGAGCAGAGACAGGAAAATCTGGAATAGCTGACCACGCATGGACGGAGCACCATAAAATAGCTTGGGACGACGCTAAGGTTATTGCCAAGGAACCGCACTGGTATCGAAGGAAATTCAAGGAGGCGGCTTTCATCAACAACAACAGCAAGGTGTACTGCAAACCCAGCGTAGACATTAAACCAATATGGCAGCCACTCATAAAGAAGATCAATAGACTACGACTGGACCAGACAACAAGCAATGACCGACAAACACCCACGTCAGCAGAATAGGTGCTTCGAAAGTTGTTATCATTGGGTATAGCAACATAAATTAAATAGGTAACTTTCTCTACCTTCGATTGAAAAACGATGTCAGGCCTATTGGCTGGGATTGTCTTGTCGGTATGTATTTGGATGCCCCAGTATAGTTTATAAGTATTGATTGTTTTCGAGTACTGATGTTGGTGTATATCTGTAATATGGATCTGTGTTTTGTATCAGTCTGTATGTGGTGGCTAGTGCTTGGTGTATGACTTTTGCTGCAGAGTTATGCCTCGCGGTGTATTCTGCGCTGGTAATATCTATCGTTTCCTTTGTTTGGGGGCATTCTCTGCAGTTTTCATCTGTTATGGAGGGATCTTTTATTATATACGTCTTGTAGTTTCAGGTCGCAATGACTTGATCTTGGATAGCAACCATGAGGCCCTCTGTTTCTGGGAAAAGTTGGCCATCCTGTAGCCAAGTGTATGACTGTTTTCTATTAATGTAGTCTTGGGTTACTTGATATCGATGTTTTCCATGGAGTGTTTTATCTGATCAGGTGTCCAACTTTTCTTGGAGTTGCCCGGAGGGGCCCGAATTTCATAATAATAAAAAAGTAAAAAATATAAGAACGTTAGCTAATTTACCAATTTTTCAAAAATGATCTGGTTTTAAAAATTTATTGCATAGCTTTTATAATAAATATTGATATGAAGCCTGTGTTTATTTACTAACTGATAAAAAAGAGCAATGAAGGGGAACTAAGTGATACAACACCCAGGGCCCAATATTAGGTAAAATCGGCAATGGCTAGGGGTGCTGTTCCTCTTCAGGAAATTGTATTCTCCTACTGCTACTCTAGAAAGCCCTGATCAGAAAAAAACTCCAGAAACGAGCAATACGATGCACCAAACCTCACAAAGGACCTCCAAAGTTCTGCACATCTAAGAACGATGGCAGATCTGTCTCTATTCTATAGATATTATGATGGCATAGACTCAAACGAGTGTGTTCCATGTGTCGTTATTTTGGAGAACCTCGGCGTTGTGGAATGACCTACCGGTCGGTTTTTTCCACGATGGTTACAATCTACAGAATATTAAGGTCAGTGTGAATTGATAGTCTCTCGTAGCGCTTATGAAGCGCGATAGGATTTCTGCCTTTGCGTGAGGCTATCTATGAAAAACTCGAATTGCTTAAGTTCTGATTGAAGCTAACAATAACTTTATCAAGTATATTCATTTATTGTGTATGGTTTGGTTGATCTCAATAGATTTTCCCAGTCATTCAGTTTACGTCATAATACTCATAATCTTAATAAAGTGTGGGAGTTTTCCAAGAATTTCAATGATTGTACGTATATTTCAAACATATATGTTCGGTAGTGTAGGAGCTCAACCCAAGAATCTCTTATCTATAGACGAGAAAGATAACTTCATTATAGTCTGAAGACTGGCGACCAAGAGCCAATTAGATGACGCGCGAAAGGAATAAAAATTGTGCTGGGGGAGGATTGTCCGTCTATTAGAGAAGTCGGGTGGACAAATATCGATTTTTCTGTATATCTAGTGTTGCCTCCACTACTATAATCAGTGTAGATGTTGTGGATATATGGTTGTATGTAAACATAGATGTGTGAGATTTTATGCGTTTAGTATCAGTTTTGTTCAATAGCCAAACAAAATACTTAGGTAGATATGCCACCAGGGGCTTAGCTACCGCCGTATCAATTATACGGGGCCCCGGGAATTTCCCAATTTTTTTTTATTTCACAAATAACAAAAGTCAAAGATTTAATAGAAGAATAGCTAGACAGGATAAATAATAAGGTTTTGTAGGGGTTTCCCTTAACACTAGTGCAGATGCAGTTGCCAAAATAATTTCCACCTAAGACAGACCTATGCTAGATTTGAGAGCTGTTTGTATCTATGATAGGATCTAGTTAGCTAGTTGAGAAGTAATCTGGGTAGCCTTTGTTAATCTGACAGTCCGACGATGATTTAAAAATAAATCGAATCGCGTCACTGAAAGAAAAAGTTGTTGTCAAGCTGTGTGTTAAATACACAATCCTTTATCTGCATTATGGTAGAGTTTCAGCAAGTAAGAGCATCTACAATCTATATTATTTACTTATTTCTGTCTTTCTATATTACTATTTTTGAGGCCCTGTCTTCATTTTCTCATATGCCTATAGATACGACTTGCTTAAACGCGATATATCTCTATTTGCTAATCACTTGCATGTTCAAAAAATGCCAAAATGGTTTTTTCTTCATTTTGGTTCAATAATGCCAAAAAACTTATTTTTTTGAAAGTGGCTTTACAACAATGCATGAAATAAAATCAGTCATCAACTGATTTTGTTTGTCCAAAATTACATTTGAAATTCAAAATCAGTATACCAGTGCCATCTACTGATAAATCATGTAAGATCAATACTGTTGATGTGCTGTCAGGCGTTAAGATTCGTCTTGATAGAGATGGGAGTAGATTTCACTTTGATTCATTCATTATGGGATCTATAAAATGACGGAATCTTCAGAATGATTCGAGTCGTAACTACGCACAGATTATTTTAATGATGCTTTAAATTATACTCAAAAGTTTAATTGATAAAAAGACAAAGCAATGGAAAATTAAGGCATCCATGCATTGATATAAATCCAGTACCGAAATGCTGAAAAGATATATTTCCCAAAAGTATTCAGCCTTAGTGATCAGAAACATTAGTTTTAATATTTTGAGTTATATTGCTTATCCAAAAATGATCTAGAACCCAAGAAATATAAATATATTGGAGGAATTCTGATACCTGTTTACCCTGCCATCAATCAAGAATGGGTCCAGGTCCATCATATCCCTAAGGTTTTTATAACTTAAATGAGAAAATTTACTCATATTGTTTGTATAATTGCGAAAATTATATATATATGGTTCTACCTTATAGGTAAATAAAACTCAAGAATAGTCCTTAAAACTTTTATTATCATTATTTATAAGAAAACTTAATCTGAACATCAAATGATGGTTCTTAAACCATCCTCCTAAGAAGTTCATTTATTTTGTCTTCCCTATTTCCAAAGTCACCACCTTCAACATAATGATTGGTCTTCTTTCTCCATCCACCAGTTGGTGTATTGAGCTTGAAAGGCCATAGGAAATTGGATGCATACTTGAACTTAGGTCCAACCTGGAATAAAAGTTTTATAACTTACTATAGCATAAATATGTATATATTTTGAATGTTGATGCATATTCCACAGTCATATATTTGTGATACCATTTTCTCAACTCAAGTCTATAGGAAATTATCCTCACATGCATCCATACACAGGGATGCACAATTATTACTCTGGCAAAATTATATCCATAATTTTCCACAAATTGGACACTCAAATTATCTACATTCCTCTCAAACAATACTTACAGTGAAGATCTCGTGGATCAAATCTTCAACACAAATAATACCAGCTTTGCTCAATCTATCTTCAACGATCTGATTGCTAGTAATAGCTACCCTCTGTCCATTTACTTTAGCGAAACCTCTCTTGTAGATCAGTTCTCTGACAGACTTGAGGTTAGGGTAACCCCAAGTGATGTAAGGTTCACAGATCCTGAGCATGTTGATGGTGGCCTTGTTTAGTTTGACAAAGACACCATTATTGATTTGCAGGAGACGGAAAAGTTTGAGGACTTTGCGCACTTTAGGTGCTACCTTGTTGATACCTGGGGAGAAAAATTATAAGACTTTATTCATTCATAAGAATTAATATTAATAATAAATTAATCAGAGTTGTTCTGAAGATCACTGAGGAAAAAAATTGGGAATGCCACATTAGACAGAAACCTGGATATGATTTTTATTATCATCTATATCCTCAATTCTGTCGATGAATGCGTTCTATTTCAAATAAATTATATAGATATTGCCTTAGTCTTAAAACTGCGAAAATTGAACAAATTTCCACAATATAAAATGTCAGTGATCCTCCAGTTTACCATTTAAAACAATGAAGACATTTCTTGAAACGTGTTAGAATTAACTCGTCATCATGCATGAATACGCACCCTTGATACGAATAACAAAGGCCAATTTTGCCTCTCCGGGTACGTAGAAATTGCCCCTATTTTTTGCTTGACGGATGAGCCTGATTTCATCTCGCTCCTTCATCCTATATTCCTTTACATACTGCTCGGCCCGCTTGAAGATCTCCTTCCGCTTCTTGATCTGCTCGGACTTCTTTTTGATGGCCGACTGCAATCTTTTGGCCCGGGATGCATCACGCCTTTTGCGGTGTTTTAGGACGGACTCCGGCACTGCCGGGAGCCCCTTCACTGTCTTGGTTTTCGCTTTTTCGGGAGTCGGTGCCATTTTACACACGTGTTTTGCGAGAAACGGGAAGGAAAAAGGATAGACTGTCACTTGTCGTTGTAGACATAACCTATAACGAAGGTAGAGATGGGAAGTCTTAATATTGTGAGGGCGTCGCTTACTATCGAATATCGAATGTTCTGAAATGATACAATAATTATGGAATAGGTAAGAACCTGTATTTTAATATTTCAATAAAACTAACGTATGTAAATCTACTTCATTTATAAGCTTATAATAGGGTAGTTATTTACATACGTATAATGAATGGAATCCTATAGTTTATTGGAATAGCGTAAATATTCTAATTCATATTTTGATTAGCGTGATGAGATGTTAACCATGAGGCTGAATGAACACCTGCCCAAATAATATATTGTGACATTTTTTGAAAGCACATGATGTGAGGATCTTTGAAATATTTCGTCACGCAGATAAAATGATCGTGTACTAAACACACGTTTCACGATCTTTTTATTTGCATGATGGAAGAGTATGACCTAGTGGGAGCATCTACAATCATGACATGAAATATTTCGTGTTATCCACAAATGTTCCAATATTCCTAAAATTATACATTAGTCTATTATGCACTCAATACGCTCATGATGAGATCGTACCACTCATCACTATGTTGGCTCTCCCATACTGGAAGTAAATCATATGGAACAAGTGCGGCTAAGGGAATAAAATGTGGTAAGAATGATAACTTAATCTATTCTCCTTACTTGTCCTTTTTTCGTCACTGCAAAACATTTAAAAATTTTGTTATGCCAAGGCATGAACAATATAAAGAAATATTTTCGGAGGAACAGCCAAAATCCGATCAAATACCAGCTCAATAATATTTCTGAATATGATGATCGAATAGATAGAAATATCGATTGGTGTTTCCATCTCTAGCATGTTTTGCGTATACGGATAATTTTTCTATGTATGAAGAGATTATTGCTCAATCTATATGCTATACCTCTGCATTGTACATATGAAAAGTGATCCTATTAGTAACATTTTACTTCCATGATCAATTCGAAATTATCAACATATCTAAATTGTAACTCAATTTTCCCGCTATTTAAATATATGTTTCCGGTAACATTCCAATCTTCTACGTTGGTACAACAAATAGTCTGCCATCTTTCACCGTTTCCGGCGACTGTCTTTTTCGCGTACGAAAGAAATATGACGGGCTTTAGTCAAAAGGTATTTTGTGTTTCTAACAAATATTACATCTTTACTTGCTATAAATTTGATTTGAAGTGTTGTTTTGGTTCAATTAGAGGGTCTTAAAATGAGATTTCATTTATGGAAACATTATAAGCCGTGTTCCTATATTCCTAACCCTATTTACTTCTGTACACGTGTGGTCTGTATTTAACAGCCTCTTTTTATTTTGCAGGCCATCATAATAGATGGAAGGGGCCATCTACTTGGCCGGCTGGCCGCAGTCGTCGCAAAAACCCTCCTAGAAGGTAACAAAATCGTTGTGGTTAGGTGTGAACAGTTAAACATTTCAGGAAACTTTTACAGGTAAAGAACCGTATTTTTTAAACTTTTAGAGACTAGTAATAGCTATATAATAACAATAGTATGCGGTAATCTGAAATCAGCTAAACTGCATGTAAATATATACATTACTGTAAGGATGACCTATGTGTAAATGACGTGTAACAATCACAATATTCAAAGATGATCTGTCAGTGTACCATGATTATGAATTCATCTTACCTACATTATATGATAAGTAATGAAAACATGCAAAACAATAATATGAGCTATGAAACTCCTAACTTAGGATGTTGTGCTTCCTTAAAAATATTTTGTAACTCATATTATATTTCAGGAATAAACTGAAGTACTTGTCTTTCCTCCGAAAACGTTGCAATGTTAATCCAGCAAGGGGTCCATTCCACTTTAGGGCTCCATCAAGGATATTTTGGAAAACAGTTAGAGGTGAGCATGTTTATAAAGTAAACCATGATAAAAATTCTATTTCAGAATATGTCTGATTTCTTTACACACTCTTAGATGTTAGTGACATTAATTAGTCAGTAACCATTATAAAGTGCTTATATAATAAATTTATAGTTGAATTTTTCAACTATCATCCAAATATGCCATTTATTTTTGTTTTCATGATTTTTATTTCTTTGAAAATTGCCATCATTTTGAATTAAATACAGTTCTCATAATTTTTAAATAAAAACATTTGATCAAATTATTATTGAAGATACTGTATCTTATCAAAAATATTCTCCTTATGACTTGTTTATACATAGTACATAATTGCAGCTAAGTTTACTGTTTTTATGTTTTCCACACAAGCTAGCCAGGTATTGTGATCTTAAATAATTTGAGTAGGTATGTTTCAAGACTCTCGCTCACTCTTCGCTGTAGGGAAGAATGGGTGGACGGGAAGATACAGTCTCTGCCCCCCACCATGTTATGCTATACCGACAGATCTTGCTATAGAGATGGGATCCAGTGGCACAAGAATGTGCCTGTAAGGCAGAGGTGTGGAGGAAAGCACATGGCTGGGAACCCACACATCAGTTTTTTAGGCAGAGATATTTACCATCCTAATGGTGGCATATTCAGCAGAAGTACAACAGTGCATGGCTCAGGACATCTTTATATGCTATGACAGTCAGGCAGCTTTGAGAGCAATTGCATCTCCCAGATCACCACTGGTCCAGGAATGCAGTGCCCCCCTCCAATACTTATCCCAATCCATGATCGTAACGTGTGTCCCTGGTCACAGACAGGTGCCAGGTACAAGAAAACTGACTGCCTGGTGAGGATGGGAGCAAGGGGCATATGCATTGGCCCCGAACCCTTGCTGGGTATTAGCAGAGGCCAGGTCATTAATGCCCTAGATGCTTGGGTGCATAATGAACTTGTGAAAGCATGCTTGGAGAGAGATGACTCTGTGTAGGTAGAGATTCATAGCAGGCCCCAACAAACATAGGGAGCTATGGCTATTGAACCTAGGAGTGGGATTCACTCCACTTGTTAGTAGGCATCCTCACAGGTCATGCAGATTGAACAGGCACCTGACACTCATAGGAGTGGTCAAAGAAACAATCTGTCAGAAGTGCTGGGAGGAGGACAAGACCTCATTCCACTTCCTGAGTGAGTGTGCCATATACAGCGGCCTTAGGGCTGAGGTGTTCGCCACACAGAGTTTGACAGGGGAGAGTGCTACCTAGTGGAATGGTCAGACATCATCACCTTCATTAAAAGTTTTGGAAGGTTTGTCACTAGGGAGTTACCATGTCTGTCATAGTTCTAGTGATGGTCTTCGGGGTCCTTGGGGTCGGTAAAAAGGGCCAAAGGTGGCCTACTTGCCAGGCTTTGCCTCCCCATTACTAATACTACTACTACTAGGTATGTTTTGAGATGTCTGATATATGAACCTTCTCTGCCCATTTCAACAGAAAATTGATTAAATCTAATTATTTTTCTAGGTCACTTCATCTCATTGAGAGAATAGACCTTTTGCTTTTCTTTTTTTTTGTCATGATTATGAATTCATCTTACCTACATTATTTGATAAATAATGAAAAGTTTGCATAAGTATGAACTATAATAATAGTAGTTTTGGTTTGTTTTCTGAATAAAATCATATACTCAATTATTCATATACTTCCAGGAATGTTACCTCACAAATCAGAAAGAGGAAAGCAGGCTCTCCGTAGGCTGAAATCATATGAGGGTATTCCACCCCCATATGACAGGAGGAAACGTGTTGTAGTGCCTGGTGCACTTAGAGTTATCTGCCTAAAACCAGGACGCAAGGTATGATGTTCTTGAAAAACTAATCAAATGCATTAAAATTATATATTAATAATAAAATTACTGAGGATTATTCTGAACTACCAAAATGTTTATATGTAAATAATGTTATGCTGTTGCTATAAATTCTACTCCTGTGGTGTATTGTAGGAAAACTAAACTTCCCATAGTTCCACTGTTTTTCAAAAAAGTGTTCCAATTAGTAAAATATAATTTGATCATTTACCTGTCTTGACAGTTGTCTTATATTCAGTTTGAAAAAAATTGTTAGTTGCCCAGTATTCTAGTCTTATGATTCAGCTCTTGAGGTGAAAACTAAGATAAACTGCAAGTAGTGGTAACTACTTTCACCACAGTAATTGTGAAGATACATATAATACCTTCCCCTGAATGCAGGTTAATTTAATATCATGTTTGAATATGTGATATTAGTTTCTAGGGTTGATTCGGTATCAACAGATTATTCACTAAAGCTACATTTGTAGTCAAAATACATTTAGTTCTGTTCAAATTTTAGTGCCCTGTCATATTCTGCCACACCACTGCACTAAGTGATTTTTTGAAATAGAGCAGCATTACTTTTCACAGTCCCACATCATACCCCAAAAAAATTGAATTTGTAGATGTTGAGTTCATTTTATGATAAAAAAGCATTGATATAAATAGCATTTTGCAGAAAATGAATGATTTTTCTCAGGAATTATAACAATTGATTATTTTTTTTCCCAGTTCTGTCATGTTGGGAGACTGTCCCACGAAGTGGGCTGGAAATACCAGACAGTGGTCCGTACATTGGAATCAAAACGCAAGTACAAGGCGGTGGTTGCTATCCGTAAGCGTGACAAACTCAAGAAGATCACCAAGGCGGCGTCCGAAAAGGTGGCCAAGCAAACCAAGCCGTTCACCACTATTATTAATTCTTACGGTTATAATTAAGGACGTTTAATAAAGAAAACATGTTTGACACATTTTGTATCATTATACAAACTATGTGAATGACAATTCTATAGCAGTTCTGTAACCTTTGTGTATGTTTTTTATTGCTAGAAATGGAACACATTTCATTATTGTGAGGAGGTGAAGTATCATAACAAGACATTTTGCTTGAATAAAAAAATACATATAGTATGACTGTCCACAACATGAATATTTCCACAAAAGTGGTTGTGCGAATACGTGAAAAAATGTTGGGCATGTTTGCAATGAATGGGCTATGATAACACGTGTAGAGATGGAAACAAAGTTTCTAAATGCGAATTTGCATGACACTCAGCTGAGAAAACACATAAGAGGCTAAGGTTCTTGTCTCCAATAAATGAAAGGCTTAATATGTCGAATTGATTATCAAATGGTTGAGGCTGTTTTAATGGGATTGGTAGCACACAGAAGCAACTGTCAAATTGACATCATGTTACGTCTTGTGTCTATTGGGCCCAAAAGCTTAAGTGATTCACTTCCAAGGGAATGTAAATAGGAAGACTACACTATGATTGGATGGCTACCCTCTTATCAATTCCGAAGGTCCATTCTAGGAAATCTCATACTAGGATGTGGCCAACTTTTCTAGCTGTTTGTGATTTTCAAACTCCAATCCAGAAAAGTTATATAGATCCAGTATTGGAGATGAAACTATCTTATTCAGCTAAAATAGCTTTTTACTATTAAATATTGTATCAGTATCTATATTGAATATATTTGAAAGGAGCAAAGCACCAAAAAAAATGTATCTCAAGGTGGCACTGCCTATTGACATCTTTATAAAGTCAAGGTCGTAACAGCTTAGACTTATATTGGAGAGCATAGGGCATAAAAACAGTAACTTTATTTTGAAATCGTCACCATATGTTCTGGATACGCTCAATTTTTTTATGAAATCAAAATAATATGGATAATTGTAATGAAGTGTAAACCCCAAAAGCCGTAGTCCCTAGTAATAGACATGTTATCGTCATCAAAATGAGAAAAAGAATCCTTCCCGTCCGTTTGGTGCCTGACGACCTATACGAACACGCCTTATCTTTTTCCTTTATTTTGTAAACAGAAAATTAAAGAACAATTTGACAACCGGACGCAGCCGAACTATCAATCTACTAAAATTAACCCGGAGGCCATAGCGTTGAAGCATTGGCGTACGCCTTTAAAATAATTATTAACAGGATTATTGTTCGTAGGGGTGCAATCACGATAGCATACACAGTGTATGGGTTATTTTGGCGATGAAGATATTAGGATCTCGGAAAGTATAAGGCTATGGGAAAACGAATCGGTTAAATGGAAAAGCTTTTATTAACTCAAACATGATTAGCAATTACTGAATCAATGTGAGGCTTTCAGTTTTTGAGATGTTGAGGAAATAGTTGCATTCTATGTGGAATTGTATAGTTTTTGTTTTTCGAAGTTCTGGAACGTCCAGAAAAGATATTTTTTGAACAAATTTGAGACGATATTTATTCAATAACTAATAAGTGCATTTCATATATATGTTTGAACGCTTTGGCTGGTGTTTGTCACAAAATTAAAACAGTCAAACAGTGAGAGCAGGTTCGAAGAATATCAACTTTGACAAATGATAATACAAATAATGTAAGCAAACTTTTGTTGGATGATTATTTGGCGTTGTTTCGAGATTAGCTTAGATTGCCCTATTGAAATGTCAACTGCAGTTCATAAATGCTGTCTTGACTAAGTGAACGGTGAAGTGCCAACCTCGGACTACGGTCGACAAGTTTATGGAATTGAAGAGTATACTCGACCAATTGATATATACACCTTCGGAGAGGATAGAAAATGTCAAGTTTAAACGGATCTCACTGTCTCAGTCTACTCAACCGCCTCAACCTTACTAATGGAATTAAACATATAAATATTATTAATAATAATAATCATAATTGGTTATCTGTCCAAGGGGTTTCCGAGTTTCATTTTGAATGAAAGTAAGCTGTTAATTTGTTTGACATATAAAAGTAATATGATACTCCATGGTGTTATAAACGCAAAATATTAAGAGTAAATGCTAACGAATAATACGCGCTCGATGTCTTCCATGCATCTCACAGTTATCTCGAGCGACCAGCGTCCGAAAATATACTGTTGCATGCTGTGATCGACAGTACCATCTAGCGTAGTACTCAAGACATATAAAAATCCACTTATGTATGTACAGTTGATCAACCCTATAAAATGTTGATAACAGCAGAGGTATCTGTTTTGAGTTGTTGTTTTCATCATGTTGCAGGCCTCGTTAGGTCGACGCTTCAGAAGCTGTGGGTCATCTGCCGCTCTAAAAAATTATATTCTCCGGAACAGCTACTGCTACTCCACAATGCCCAGATCAGTCCATCTCTGTAATACTTCTCGCATGTGTCTGGATGCGCTCCGAAGCTTCTGGATATAATCCAGAAACGAGCAAAACGTCTAGTGGATGCGCCTGACCTCACAAAGGACCTCCACAGTCTAGAACATCGAAGCAGGGTGTCTGTCCTTATTCTAGATATTATCATGGCAAATATTCGACCAGGTTGTCTCGCATAATAACACCAAGAGTCGCGAGTACTGCAAAGACTAGATGAGCTCATTCTTGCCAGGTCAAACTTACAACGCCTGGAAAGAAGCTTTTCCAAAAGTCGTCTCGGCGTTGTGGAATGAGTTACCGGAGGCTTCGTTCTCCAATCCTTACAATCTACAGCGCTTTAAGGTCATTCATCCTCTTGCAATGCGTATGAAGCGTGATAGGCTATCTGCTTTTTCGCGAAATTATTCATAAAAAAATCCAATTAATTTTAAAACCGATACCGACTTGTCTGGTAGATATATTTGAGTTAGCATCTTGAAACAAAACACTACAGTAAAATAATCCGCGTACGCCTCTGTTCGACGACGTCGTCGGCGTCGTCAGCATCCGAGCGACAACGACGCGCGCGCGTCGTTCTGAGTATGTGCCGTCTCTGAAAATACACCTTACACGCCGACCGCTCAGTCCATCTCGTCCAACCCACGCGATCCGCGATTGCTGCCGATGTGATATGCTGAAGTTGTGTGGCCGTATCAAAATCCCGATTCCCCGGTCAATTGGCCGGATTATTGTACGCGTTGTGTCTAAATTCGACGCGTGATGTAATCCGCGACGTGCCGCGACATGTCTTCGCATCAGGGCTGGGGTTGAGAAACTATGAGCCACCCGTCCGTCACCCCCCTGGAGTCATCTAGACAAAGTGCTGGCTGTGATCCAAAAACGGCGAGCGGCGGCAGAAGGAACAGCGGCCTTTTCTCTTTTTTCAAGTGGTTCAAACCGTCCACCTCCAGAGAGTCCATCGAGAATGAGCTGCAGGCATCTCAGTCTTCCAGTAGCTGCGATAGCCTCAACTCTGCACACTCTGCCGGGACGGTAGCTTCGTTCTCCTTCGTGCCGCCAAACGCATACAAGAAGAGCACCTCGGAGAAATGCATTGTCCTCGGGCCGGAGACAGACACTTACAAAGCGAGGTTGAAACAGCGAGACAAGCGACGCGAGAATGACAAGAACCTCACTTTGCGCAAAAAGTACAACCTGTTCTTTAATAGAGACACCTTGCTCAAACCAAAACCGCTAGAGGAGGAAGAGAACACGAGAAGTCTCCCCCTGATGACGCGCCCAACCGGAGAAACAGAGGAGGAGGTGAAGATGCACCGGAGAACCTTCAGCGAGTCTTCGAAGGTTAAGAAAGCTGGAAGCTATGTACATGTGAAGGGAAAACGGAGGGCTCCGCAGCCACCAGGCAAGCAAGATGGCACTAACACCTTGAGCTTGCGTAGGAAGAAAAGACTAGCACCTGTGCCACCGGAAAAGGTCATCAAGGTGCTAGCTGGAAACGATGTGCTGTGTAATGATTCTTTAAAATTAGACCACGGCATCCTGAAGTCAGCCAAAGAAATGGAAACGAAAAACTCGACGGTAGACCAAAATAGTCCGTCGCCAAGGTCAAGTGTTGTTATTGAAGCGCCTGTGTCTCCTAGACCTTGGTACAAAAGGAACAGCGCTGCCAGCAAAAAAGAGAAGATCGAACACAAGTACGAAGTCATTGAAAAACTTCCCGAATTGCCATTCAAACGTAATTCGAATCTTGATCTCACGTATGAAGAACCGAAGTTTGATAGAAAGAAAGAGGAAAAACGCAAATCTGGACTGTCCTTTTTGACGAATATCAGCGAGCTAGATCGAGAAGCTTCCGAAATAATAAAGAACAAACATGAGGCGGACGAACTTGCAGAAATGCCTGAATTCATGCGACCCAGAGAAGCGAGTAAACCCAATACAGATAGTTGGGTATCTCCAAAACGCCGGTCAGCTAAAGATCTCATAGCAAAGTTCAACGCCATCACAAATGTTACCAGGGTCACTGTATTTGGAGCTTCTCAAAGGGACCAGAAACTGTTTGGGAAGCAAATCAGTTTGGATGAAACGAAACGAAGACAAGAAACAATACTAGAATCACATAAAAAGAGGATAGAAGAAATAGATAACAAAAAGAATATTCCGTTGATGAAATCTGAAAGTGCTAGTGCAATCAAGGCAAAATCTGAAACGCCTAAGTTTGAAAGAAAAAGTTGGAAGTGTCCAAAATGCAATTTGGAAAATGAGTATTGGAGGATAATTTGTCATGTATGTTCGGCGATAAAGCCATATTTTGATGATTTTTCGTCGTCTGGTGCGAAAACAGGAAGTCCGCTACTACTAAGGAAAGAAAAGACGCCTCCGCAGAAGATTGAACCAAACTTCGAGAGATCAAAAACCCAAATAGGCTTTTCAATTTTGGCCAATAACCGCTCAAAGATACAAAACGATGAAGTACTTCAGAAAGACAAATCTGAGACAAAAGCTGGCAGTCCTCTGATAGCGCGGAAAGAGAAGACCCCTCCAAATAAAATCGAGTCAAATTTTGAAAGGTCTAAGACTCAAATAGGCTTTTCAGCCTTAACAAATTACAATGCTTCATCGAGGTTGAAAGCAGACAAAGGAGATTTATCTCAAAAGGACGTTGATGAGACTAAAAGGGAAAAGACGCCTCCACGAAAAGCTGAACCGAACTTTGAAAGATCGAAGACACAAATAGGGTTTTCAGCTTTGGTCAATTACAATGCTGCAAACAAATCCAAAACGGAAAAAGAAGAAGCATCCCAGAAAGATGTCGAAAACAAAAAAGAAGAAAAAGAACGATTAAAAAAGATGCTAATCGAAATGAAGAACTCTTTACCCAATCGAAAGTCTCACATAGCGCTAAAACAGAACAACAGAGCCAGTATTATCATGGAAAACCCTGAAGACGTAAGAGAGGAAACGTACGAGAAAATAAACCTGACTCCAGAAAAAACACAAGAAGAGAAAGTAGCGGAAATACTAATAGGCACCACACAAACGATCTACGAAAATATCAAAGTGAGGAAAAGTGAAAATCCGAAACCTATAAAAGTGTCGTCGGCCGCTCAGACCAGTGGCGTAGTCAAGCAGGTTCAACTGCCACCTTCTACAATTACGAATTTGGTGGCCGACCAGACTCGGAAGAACAACAACTATGAACTGATGCGGCCCAAGGATTTCGAAGACATTTACACGGACTCTGAAAGCAAATCTGCGGCGAGAATCTACGCAAATTTAGCTAGGAACGATGAGTTGTCCCTATTTTTCAATATGCCGAAAAACATCAACACGAAAAACAACAATGTTCAGGCGGGTAGTGCTAAACAAAACACAGACACGATTGAGATAAACCGTTTATTGAAGAGGCTAGAAACGTCAATTTCCAAAGGCGAGCTGACCGAAGCTTCAATTTTTGCTAAGGAACTGGCGCAGTTGAAAGTGAATTGTTCGGTAATTCGACACAGGCCACAAACAGCTCAGGAGAAAAAAGGAATACAGTAAGTACATTCTATTTTTCACTTAAATTCGTATTGCTTTTAAGTTCAGTAACACTCCCCAATTAATTCCCACAACTTCAGCACTGTGAAAAAAAATATTATTTTAGGTTGACTAGGTTTTAACGTGAGAGGCAGTCTGAACGCTGTTTAAGTTCTTTCAAACATATTTAGATTCCAATTTTGTCCAAATAAATTGTGATGAATCAGAGAGACAAAAGTAGGATAGATTTCAAGTGTTACATCTAGCAGGTGTATATTAAAATTATATCTTTTTGAATGTGGGCTTTTCAAACCACTTATGGGTAAATTGTTTATTGCTGCTCTAGATTTTTGACAGAGTGTTCGACCTATATAAATAGCATTACAGAAAGTACTTGAAATCTTGAAAATACCTGACGTCAATCTATGCCACATTTTTGCATCGGTCATACTGCTTGAAATCATTCGATATCATTTAACATTTGAGCAGAAATACATTTCAATTACATACTAAAATATCGCAGTCTTGGGTAATATCATCTATTTAATGCTCAGGCTCACTTGCACCATATTTCTCAGTAAACAATATATTGTAGAATTTGTAAATAAAAATAAGATTATCAGTTATTGAAGTCATCACAAAATGTGTTCAGATAAAAAACAACAAGTGTTTCAACTTTTTAGTCTTTCGCTATATTACATTGCATATTGGTGGAATGTATTTTTTAAAATAATGACAAATCACATTTATTGAGAGAAGAAATGAGGAGAATCCTGGAAAATATGGTATAGCTTTAAATCGTTGTCAAAAATATACCAAGGTAGAGTTACCACGCACTATCCAGTAGTTACAATGCAAACAAAAAATTAAGATAATTAAATAACTAATATAAATATGTTGTCTCACGAAAACTCATTTTTCATATTATTATTCATAATCTTTTTCGTCTGATATTGCAGTTTTTCTATTTACTGTAAGTTACAGCAAGCAGTTTTATAGTTTTATTTTTGTATTCATATTACATACTCATACTCATATCGACGTCATACTCTGAAACTGATGCATCTTGTCTTGCTTTTAAAACTTATTCTGCACTTGCCGCTCTGAGTAATCCCGCTTTGTTTGGTCAATTACTGAAACCGCTTATGTGTTAGACAGTCAGAGTACGATGAATTACGAAAACAGTCACAGGGTGATTGCTGAAAGTTACATTGAAAAATCAATCATCTGAGATACAGCAGATGATTAAGGACTTTGTATTCCGTCTACATGTCTATATTAGAATAGGAAAAAAGTCTAGTAGATTGGCTCTAAATGTTTTTATTTGTCCAAAAAATACACAGGAACTAAAAAAACAAAAAATAATTCCTTGAGCGACAGCATATCCTTTGCCAGATTTCGTCAAAAGCAATGCATCGTTTACTGAGGTTACGTAGTGACAAAATCAGTAACTGATATGCAATATGTAGATTGTAGATGTTCTTACTTGGTGAAACTCTTTCATCATGCAGATAAAAAGACACACAGTTTCGCAAATAAAACTCATTTTTTTCAGTGATGCGTTTCGATTTATATTTAAATCATCGTCGGACTGTCAGATTTGACTGCTAACAAGGACTTGTTCTGACCAACTTGGAGTAGGGTTTTAGAGATTTAGTTGGAAATGGAAAACTAAAACTATTTTCTAAATTATAACGTATTTAGCCTTTAAATATTTTCAATATTTTTTGTTCGTTAATGGTTCTACTGCACATACAACGATCTACAAAAATAACGCAGCGTAAGCTACCAAATTCTTAATCCAAATACTTACTTCTAACTTGATGCTATTTTTTTTCATGTTAGCGTTCTTCCAAACTCCAGACTAGACCTATTTCTGGATTTCAGAATAGACCTGTTTTGAAAAAACTGCAAAGATCTGTTGCCCTCAAACGAATTAGCAATGAAGAGTCAAATTTTAGTCACATTATCACATCTCATTTTCTGAAGTAAATGATAAGCATGTTAATGTTTATGATAACATCAACACTCATCACCAAGCGTCGCGCATGGTGACGCTGTCCATTGGTAACTCACTTAGGAGACGAGTTTTGATGTTGCTATCACACCCTTGACTGTGTTACGTATTTACACTATAATTACTACCTAACTGCTCTCTACAATTAGACCGACCGGCTATACTGACGAGTCCAGACTAAATATGAAACATGTATGTTTATAACAGGTCTGATGCATAGTGAAGAGCATACACTTGGTTATGACAACACTTTTATATAGTGTTCCTATAGGTGATATGTGTGTATTTTGTTATTAGTTGTACTTATAGACGATGAAATTAATCCAAATCCAAACAACAAACCTATCCCACATTTCTATCCTGCTTTGATTGATTCTTCCAGGGACCACAATATCATTCACAACTGTCACAGTGGTATTACAGGATGACGCAGTCCCATTAAAGAATCTGAAACATTAAATAAACTCTCGGAAGAGCTCCTCGCCCTATCAAAGCCATCGTTTATTTTGAAATGATCGCGCGCTCTACCTGATTCCGAAATACACGCATCTAAACCAAGGTTGTTGACAGGGGCTTATAACTTTTTTTAAAATACAATTCAGTTTAAGAAAACATTTCTATTTATAAAGCCGGTTATAAATAATGTAACCATCAGTCTTCGTTTAAAATAGTTATTGGTTAATACTGCGGTAATGTAATAAGACAAGATACACCGTGGTGTTTGTGTAACAAATCTGAGATGGAGTGCAATGGAAATGAGGATCTTCACAATGTGCTCCATATTGATCAGAAGTTGGCAGAGTTGGCAAGGTTTTCGGATTTGTGATATTTTACTTTACATTTCACATATTTTTTTCCAAGATTTTTGAATTTTCGACATGCTCATTTCCACTCATCTGGAAACGTTGCGCACGGTGGCGCTGCCGAATGGCAACTTACGATATTAAGGTACCTACTTACCGTTGAATCATATTAGGCCATTCTGATTTTTTTCAAATCAGTATATTGGGACAAAATTAGCCAAAAGCTGAAAACATCCTCGTGCTTTCTACTGTTTTTCGACTTCCTGGTCATTTTTGAGCATATTAAAAAATAGTCATATATTGTGGGAAATTAATATGATTCTGATTGTAATCAATTTCTGACAATATGTGGTCAGTCGTGGAGATGGAGAGACACCAAATACTTGAATCATCAAATTTCTTGGAATTAACATCAACAATATCATGTCGTGGCACGATCATGTCTCGCTTGGTCGTTGTTCCAGAAGCTGGGAGTTTTCTCCCACCCCAGGAAATTGCATTCATCAAATCAGCTACTCCTACTTCACAAGGCCCAGATCAGCCCATTGCTGGAGTACTGCTCACATGTGAGCCAACGCGGTCAGAAGTAGTTACAAAGGGCATCCACAATATAGAACATTGAAGGACGGTGCCACATTGAAGGACGGTGGCTGATCTGTTTTACAGATATGACAACATTATGACAGATGTTCGAACTAGATGTCTCTCATAATAATACTAAAAGTCGCCAGTACATCAAAGAACAGAAGCCTATCGGGCATATTCACACCAGGTCGAGCCTCTTCCAAAACACGATCTGTTGAAGAACCCGTCGTGGTGGAATGAGCTACCGGGGAGTTTGTTCCGCGTGAGGCTTATCATAAAAAAGATTCATCAATATTGTAATAACCCACGACAAATTCCTGTGTCTGACAAGAGAGGTACTTTCCTACCTCAGTGTGCTGGTTCTGAATCCACTGCTCTATTGCTTTTCTAATTCTATGTGTGGCGCAACACTTAGGTTAGCAAATATTCAGATATAAGTTTCTGCACGAACTCTATTGTCCCTCTTAACTGAGAATAGAAAAATAGTGTCTCTACGAGGGACAGGGTGTGAAGGCACAAACCTTGATATCACTGTTTCTTCTTCCAGAATCGAGATGTACGTGGAAGACAAGGTGTCCCATCGAGGCCCATTCCCGCTGAACGTTGTTCCCGAACTGACAGTTGCCGAGTTGAAAATACAGGTGGCAAATGAGTACGAAATCCCAGTGGAGTTTCAACGATGGATCTTGGGCAAGGAACTGGTCACCAAGGATACTGCTACGCTGAAGGACCACAATATCACCGACGGGTGTCCAGTGTTTTTGTATTTAGTAGCACCAGGTATTTATATTATGGTTTAAGTTAGGTTATGTCTGAATGGCCTGATGGCAAAACTTCGCCTTTTTATTAAATCTTTTGCAAATGAAGACCTGTTATTAATATTTGGAGATGAATGTGGTAGTGACAAGATGGTCAGACCCCAAAAAAGAATTCGTTCCACGTATTTATTCAAATATGTAGTTAATCTAGCTTGTATAGCTGGGCTGGAAATGAGTCTTTCCATGTTTTGCTTAACACTCAAATGGAGAGAAATCTTAAGTTCTCTACGAGTATGAGGATGATCACACTGTTACACAGCCACAAAAAAAGTTCTGGTCTGGGGATCAAGCTATGTTTCCGTCGTTGAATTCGAATCCGAGGTCCATTTAACCCTACAGCATCAGGGCTCTGCCATAATCTCAAAGACTCCAATCATTGAGGCTCTTCATCGCGTTTATTACAGGTCAACATTTAGTTTGGAAAAACGAATGACTCTACAGAGGTGCTTGGGAATTTTCGGCGTCGCTGAACCGAAAAAAAATGATTTGGTGCTTTTGTATGAATTTTTTCAGATTTTTTCCACCTTTGTTAGTTAGACCTTCAAATGACCTTGAAATTGACGTGATAGAACTTAACCGACCTCGACATCGGTATGTTGACCTGTGATTGAAGCAATTGAGTTTTTTGAGGCGATGGCAAAACCCTGACGTGGTAGGGTTGAACGGATTCGAATTGAGCGATCCAAAATTATATAGAAGACATGGTCTTATCCCCACACCAGATTTTTTATTATGTTGCTGTGTTATTTAAACTTATAAATTGAAGTGATAAGAATCCAGAAAAGAATTGATGCGGGCGGGTCTAGAACAGTCATTTTCATAGATTTCGTTAATATCAGTTTGATCATCAAATCACCTTTTCTTTTGTGACACTAAGCGAAATATCACAGTGGAAATAGATATAATAGGTTTAATCGATGATGGGAAGGATTGAGAAGGATTTTGAGAAATTATTGGGGTGAACGAGAACGTACCTTACAAAACCTGGTAACCGTGCTGCTATGTCCCATCAAAAAATATAATGATAATGATAATAATAATAATAATAATAATAATAATAATAATAATAATGATAATGATAATGATAATAATAATAATAATAATAATAATAATAATAATAATAATAATAATAATAATAATAATAATAATAATAATAATAATAATAATAATAATGTCTTTATTATAAATATTATATCAGTTGATGCAATGTTCTCAGCACAGAATGGTGGAGATATGGATTCGTGTTCCGTCCACACCAAACAATTTTATGATTTTTTTTCTCTCTAATTAGACTTTATCTCTCTTTCCTGCATTTGCACTCAGTTTTCCGATTAGTCTTTCCTACTATATCTGTCTTCTATGTACGATATTTCGGGATCAATATCTTCCAGATCTTCCGTTTGACATTTATATATGATTTTCAATGGCGCTATCGAAGATTGAAACGATTTTGTATATCGCTAAATTATTATTATCGGTAACCGCTTTTTGTCCACGATATGTCCCATTTTGTTAAAAATAGTGAAGGTACATCTCATCATATGTTCCTAATTTTTTTATGACTTCTAACAATACCCTCATAGAAATCTATTCTATATAGTAATTCCTTCACTAAGACTTTAATCATATATTTTTCCAGAGCAAAAACAAACAGCAAATCCAATACTAGATACCAAGGACTTACCATCAACATCCAAAAATAATTCAAAATTGGCTGAATTAGATCCAAAAGCTGCCCCGTTATCACTGAACCCTAATAAAGTCATAAATGATGATAGGATAGAAAAAATGAAATCAAACGTCCAAAATCTTCAAAATTTGCTTGGAGATACCAGAAATGAGAAGAAAGGTGACCATACCCCCAAGATTGTCAATGTGATACCAAAACCTATCAAAACTGAAAAGACTGAAATAACTAGAATTATTCCAATTGAGCTAGAGAAAGTGGAAACAAAAAAAGTTAAGGAAACACCAGTGACGGTAATGGAGATTAAGATTGAAAAAACACCAGTCATCGTTCAAAAACAGGAACTCAATGTTGAAATATTACCAAAGGCTGTGGTGAAAGAAAAAAAGAGTATGGAAGTTAAACCAAATATACAATATGTATTTCCTACCATCCAAAATATGTATGAAATGCAAGTTGATAATAAGCCAGTAGGAAACAAAGAACAAGTCAAGGCTGTGATTAAAGACCAAGAAAAGTTAGGTGCGATTCCCAAAGAGAAACCTGAACCACACAAAACTGTGGTTACTAAAAATCTTTCAGACGCCATGAAAAATGTGGCAAGTACCACCAATAAGGTAGCAGAAGCTACGGTGAACGTAACAGAAACAAAAAATAATTTTTCAGATGTAACGAAGAAAGAACCAGTAGAATCAAAAAAACTGGTTACAGAAGCCCCATTGAATAATACAGAATCAATAAAAATTACACCGGCAGTATTGAAGGATGTTCCAAAAGCAAGCGGAGAGGACTTTGAAGACTGCGAGTCTTCAACGTTGAAAGCTGAGAAAGAATGGGAATGTCATTTGTGTACGTTGTTGAATCCAGTCAGCAGCAATGTTTGTGCAGTTTGTGCAACAGTTCGGATGAACAAGGTTAGTGTAAACATTATTTATAAGGAGCTTATGTTGATATTTTGTAGGGGGATTTCGCATTCTTTTATGTAAAATTGTCTAATAAATTGGCTCCGTAAATCCATTTTAAGTGCGAAATATTGAAATATTCTTTATCAATTCATCAAAAAATATTCAAATACTACAAATATTCATGATATTATTTCTGAATAATTAATAAATTAATTGGTTGATCCCGAATATCGTTTCACATTTAGCCAGTCCGCAAAAACACAAAGAAAAAAGCACCCCAACCAGTGCCTCAAACCTACCAACAGCTGGTGAAACTAGACAACGCTGACCTCGTAGAAAATCAGGTACCGTTCGAGTGTTTGGTATGCTTCACCGAAATCGCTCCCTATGAAGGAGTCACCCTCAGGGAATGTCTGCACCAGTTCTGCAAATCATGTCTGGCGCACACCATCGAGTTCACAGAGGAAGCTGAAGTCAAGTGCCCTTATAGGGACGATGAATATTCGTGCAATATCGCCCTTCAAGACAGGTAATTGATCATACGAATGACATATACATGGGACATGAGCTTGAAGAAAAAATAATTTCCCTTGAAATGTCTACTTTATTATTTTGAAAAATCCAGTGGGGTACATATTTTGTCAATATTATTTGTGAGGCTGTCCCCCGAGACGCCACTGGAACTCGTTGTTCTCTTCTAGTTAGTAATAACTTCCACCAAATTTCAACAAAATCCTAATAAGAATCTTCAAGATATTAGTTTAAAACCAATAAAAAAAACTAACACCCTGTAACACCACGTAATTCGCTTGAAAAAAATCCCCTATATAATGAAATAGGATTTTGAATAGTTTCCCTCGTAGATCGTAGTGAGTTTATATCCTCAATAGAATCGTGTTGAACAAAAAAATTCGCAAGATACCTAATCGAAGTCCGAAGAAATGTTACTTGAATTGAGTGGAAGCTTTTAAAATATGTAAAAATGGGGTTAAAATTTGATGAGCCCTCAAAAACTGTTTTTTCATATTACTCCTTCACCAATGTAGCGATTCTAATAATAAAACACCATTACTCATGATGTACCCATATCATACCCTACCCTCAATTTCATAAAAATATATGCAGGGTTACTGAAATTACGCAGTGACAAAAACGGAGGAATTGAGTAGCACCATGGTGACCAAACTCGAAAATTTTAAAACTACTTCTTTGATACGTGAAAGTTTCAAAGTCTGATAGTATCTGAGAAAGGTTCTCAACCTTTTTTGCCCACCACACACTTTGAGAATTCAATTCAAGAGCCCCGAAACTCTTTAAAATGTTGCGCTCTCAGTGGTTTCAGCTACGTCAGATACGCGATTTGCTCCCTCTTTCCAGAAAAAAGATGCCCCCTCCGAAAAGCCTGACGCGCATACAAAGCCTCTAGACTATAAATATTTTCCACTCTTTCTAACATTCATCCCTCCACCTTCTCCAAATAATGTGAAGAGCAAAAACAACTTCGGACTTCAGTCTTCTCCGCCACCTAACTGACAGATATCAACCCTCCATCCATTTTCTCAGAGTCTTCTACCTCTCCCTGAAAGTCTCAAACGTCGACCAGGGGGCGTATTAGCCCACGTTGAGCACCTTGATTTAAAGGCTGCATACGCCCTTAGAATATCTCATTTTTGTCCTTTGAATGGCTTGAACTTGAGCAAACTCATGTCCATTAATCTCTCAAGAATTTGCGTGCTATTTCTAAACACAATAAATCTCATCACGCTCATTACAGGGAAATTAAAGCATTAGTGACCCCTGAAGTGTACGAGCAGCACCTGGCCAAGTCAGTGGCGCAGGCTGAGAACAAGATCGAGGGCTCTTTCCATTGCAAAACGCCCGACTGCAAGGGATGGTGCATTTTCGAGGACAACGTGAATGAGTTCAAGTGTCCGGTATGCAGGAAAACAAACTGCCTGACCTGCCAGGTATGTGATCCGAATTTAGGACGAGAATCATTGCTATGTTTGGTATGCGATTCTGAAGTGTTCAATGACCTTAGCAGTGCTGTAGCATTATGTATATATTTTTTCTCATAATTAATGCGATTATATCGAATGGAAAATCTGCGTTGGACAATGAAGACCATCGTAAAATCATTTATAGCAACTTGAAAGATATTAGAAACGTTAAATTTGAGATAAAATGCTGTTCATAGGATTTGTGAGACCCCGTGCGGAATTTTGTTTGCCTCTTCCTAACCAGAACGACTATTGTAACGCAATTTCCAAATGAGCAAAAGAACACTTCTACAATAAAATCATACACATTTTATTTTTTATTAACATGGAAAATATGCCTAAATCGTCTTAATATCGAATTCGAAACGCGTCTCACAAAAATGAATTATATTTGTGAAACTTTGTGTTCAAGTCAGCATCTTGTTATATATTTGATTAGCCACACGGCATATGTCTTCATGGAACAATGAATTTGCAAAAATCGGATTATCATAAAATCAAAAATCATTATGATTACAATACTTCCCTTGAACTGGGCGACAATTATAAAACTGAAAAATAACTCGTCTGCAACGACTCAAAATTTTGGCAAAATCTCGTTTGTCATAATTTTACCAGGACAATGCTCTTCCGCCGATATGTGGGAGAAGCAAAGCAATACAATTATTATAAACAGAAAAAGCATGCGTACATAAACATAGAAAAAAACAATTTATAAAGATATAATAAATATTTACCTCGAAACTTATTTTTTCGGATCAAAATTTCCACCCTGACGTCTGAACTATGAAAGTGTTATCGAGCGTAAACAAAATGTGACTCATCTTCGAACCGATTAACTCGCTAATCTCTATAAATACCATACAGCTGAGAAAAGTTTAACTCAGCCAAATATAATCAGGGTTTGACAAAGAGCGCCAGACCGCGCGACCATCTGAATTTTATTCCCGACAAAGAGGAAAAATTAATTCACTGCACCGCCACATCTCTTCACCTGACTCAACGTATTTGTATGTCTGTGTATTTGTGCCAATAATAGCCGAAATGCTCGCAATGCATAGTGAGACATGTCAGACATGCAAACTAGCAGTGGCCGTGCCTTAACAGTTTCAGAAGGGGCAATTTTTGTGGGAAGAGGAAATATGCTTAATGTCAAACAGTGAACCTCTTTCAAAAGTTTTACTTGGGACTTCCATTGTCTATACAATTTTTTAAGATCACAACGTTTCGATTGATCATTTATCTTCAATCGTCTTCAGGTGAACTGGCAGACATTTTCCTTCCACGGCAATATATAATGTTATCGCTGACGTGTCCCATGTGATGACGTGTACCGGGTGACGTGGTGGGTCGGTGGTCATGACGTGATCTTTGGGAGGTCTGTCCTTGTTTATCCAACCTTTACGCCTTGATGCTGCTGATAATACGGTTCCATAATGGCTTGATTTCTACGCTGGAATTACCGTATACGTTGCTACTGCTGCATAGGTAAGCTGTCTCCTTGAATTTTCGGCGATACCAATGTGCTTCTTTGTGTATGATCTTAGTGTCCTCCCAGTTTATTTGATGGTGTTCTCTCCATGCGTGTTCTGTTATCCCTGATTCCACTGTTTCAGCCCGTTGAATGTGAAATCGGTGCTACTTTATCCTCAGAGCTAGTGGTCTCTTGGTCTCCCCGATGTAAATTTCTCCACATTCGCATGGAACCTGGTATATGCAGCCTTTGGTGTCTTGGTTTTCATCCCTTGGTTTGGTTTTGTGTGAATGCTTCGTAGTAACTATTCCTTGAGAATCTGGTTTCGATATGGTACCGCTTCCAGATTCTTCTTATTATACTAGAAATGCCTTCCACGTACGGTATTATGAGGGTGTGTTGCTGTTCATCCCGCGTGTTCATCTGTTTGTAGTGTCTTCTTGCAAAACTTCTTCTACTATTCTTCTTGGGTACCCGTTGTTTGCTATATCTTCCCTAATCTACAAATTTCAAAATACAGTGAACCTCTTATCACGCTTCACTCGTATAGGTAGTACTCAAGATGGATTCGACCCGTTACGTGAAGAGAAGTAAAATTTAGTCAGTTCCTTTTCGAAAATAAATCGAAAAACATGTTACAAACAGGAAAATATTAAGTTGAGTTTAATTAGCTGAAATATAAATTATTAATTAGCGCACCCTGTGCTCCGCATATATCTCAGTTATATTGAGTGATCGAATAACATTAGCCTACACAAAATCATCGGTATCACTTAAGGTGATTCTTCTTCCATGAAACCCATTTTCCGTAGCTTTGCATCAATTTTGCTATTATGACATTATTTATTATGCTATTACAGCACAGTTTTTTAGAAAATGAAAGTCCAATTCATTTCGTTTTACGCTGGCCGCTAATTTAAGCAACATACGTATGAATGAATTTTTACTGATGTTTCGGCTGCCTCACCAGCCTTTATCAATGTACAAAAAATGAAAAGATTGTCTTAAAAATATAATTTCATTATATTTAAATTAATTCAAACGTATGTATGTTTTGCTTTTTTCGTGATAGCTAGTATAGTGAATCATAGATTTACCACAAAAACGTTTCTCATATAAAAAAATATGCGAGTAATATTTTTGCCTTAGTTCGAAGTCGTCTAACACTTACAGCACCATTTCTATCCAAAGAGAAAGTAGACCACCTTTGGGTGCCACTACAAAATGTGGCAACGCTCCCCTGTAGGTCTAACCGCATGCGGCTATACCTAATTCTGACAGTTGACAATGGAATAGTATCTGAAGCATTTTTCGTTCCGCAAGCTTGCTTCTCTAAGCAAAATTCCTTATAAAAAACAACAGCAACTGTCAAAGCGAGATTAAGGTTATGTTGGTCTAAACGCTAAGAGTATAGATCACAAAAAGGATAGAATGAAAAAGGAAACGCATTGTTGCCGCTCCGTGATGTGTTGTGCTAGTATAACATTGACGGTCTACTAACAATGGATACTTACACGGCCAGTAGAAGAACTTAACAGACGCCCTGACCCTGCGTATTATATGTATTATATTACTCAACGATTATAAGCAAGAAGGAATTCACCTTGTCGATGAAAACATCTTAAAAAATCTGTGTCTTCACTTTCCAAACTCCTTCTGGTTTGTCCCAATGGACTCATGAACTTCCAATACCATCAGCGTTGTGGAAAAGACTACTGTGGACTTTAACCTCCGATAAGTCAATGTGAATAGACAATGGTCATCTCACAGTGCTTCTGTAGTGCGATATGGTTTCTTTCTTTGAGAGAAATTATCTATACGAAAAGTTTCATAGATATTAACATTATCAACCATACATTTTATCGCTAACTCTCTGACTGAATAAGTAAATGCTCGAAAATATTCTTAGATGTCATGTTTAGGGACGTTCCGATATTTCCGATACTAGTAGGTATCGATATTTTCCTTTCGATATTCAGAGTATCGGTATTGATATCCCTTGCCCAATATTATCGCGGTATCGACAGAAATGTTGAAGTATCGGTATCGGTACGATCCATACGTACGAATAGAGCAGTTCCTAGTTTTAATCGCTGTTGGTATAATTTGCATTCTTTCGCGATTTTTCCTGTGCGTTGGCGTATCTCTATTTCTTTCATTCATGTTCCTCCATTCGTATTGTTGTTCCATGCACAGATCAATACTCACGGAGTTCTATGAAGACTGTATACAGGAGAATCAATTTGATGCTTCTATGTGTCATTACTATGCGCTAAAAAATGCGAACAGGCGAGGGCGTTGCAAATACTCACTTCTGCGCAGTATTGCACTGCGCATTGTATGTAATTGACATCATTTCAAGGTGAATTAAATAATGTTTAAAAAAAACAGGGTAACCTATTTATTGAGTTAATCCTTTCAGAAATGATTATTATTAATTGACCTTATGAATTCATATGAATACTTTGAGTTACAACATTCTGTAATAAGTTATTATTATATCAATAATTAATAACACTAAATGATTTTTTTATCAAAACTAAAAAGTTTAATAAATAGTAAGCAATTTTATTGACGACCAACTTTGCACAAAATGATCAACAAAAATGATTATTTGTCTCGTGTCCACTTAGCGGCATCTTATGATCTGTTCAGCGATCCAAGAGTCCAAGAACAGCGCAGAAGTTGAGTATAATTTTAATTATTCAACTTTGGGGAATCCATGATTTGAAGTGCGTTGCGTTTCGATACCAATCGATTCGATAATGACGGTATCGATACTTTGGGTCCGATAATATCGGGTATCGATACTTTTGATTCGATATTGTATCGATACCAAATATCGGTTGTAAGCCAGTATCGGAACGTCCCTAGTCATGTTGCCAGATTGTGTAAATGTATCACAATATAGGGAAAAGACTATGTGATGCCAGAATTTGAAAGATTCTATAATCATGTAGATTGTAGATGTTGTTAGTACTCTTAGTTGGTGAAACTTTTCTATCACGCAAATGAAAAGATTGTGTAATCAACGCACAGTTTCACAAATAAAACTCTCTATTCTTCAAAAATAATTGCATTTTGTAAATTCTTCCCAGGCGATTCATCCTGGTCAAAACTGCAAACAATACCAGGAACGCATGGCTATGGAGTCGGAGGTGGACGAAGACGCCAGACGCACCAGGGTGTTCCTTCAGGAGATGGTCAGCAAAGGGGAGGCAATCGAATGCCCTACTTGCAGGGTTGTGCTCATGAAGAAATGGGGCTGCGACTGGTTACGATGCTCCGTATGCAAAACAGAAATCTGCTGGGTGACAAGGGGGCCGCGTTGGGGCCCGGATGGCAAAGGGGACGTCTCTGCGGGGTGTAGGTGCGGGGTGGACGGGGTCAAGTGCCATCCTAATTGTAACTATTGTCATTAGCTAATTTTAGATAGGTTCGTTTTTATAGACGCGGGTAGCAACATTTTCAAGCAACATGTGATACGAAAGAACCATTTAAATATTACGAGGCAGTGTTAGATATAGTATTTTTGTATCTCCTTATATACTGAACTAACTTGTCTCAACTCGCTGTTTATTTGAAATATTGTTATGGAGCTGTTTGAAATTATAATTATTGATAGTAGGTGGACTAGTATCCTACGTGGATCAAGCTCTAGGACCGTTTTGATCATCTTGCTGACTGCTGTGGTGATGGACTTTGGCAGGTTTTCAAATTGGAGTACATCCTCAATAAATGAACGCCGTTAAAAGTGGAACAAGTCCCCCAAAACCTTTCTTCTCCCTCATACGTGATACCCTTGTGGTTGAGCTGCAGAGACTACTGAAAATCTACACCGCAAATCTAGTCAGTAGATCTTCACTCGTCATCTCTACTATATTCTGAAACATCTTGGGTAGTATTGATATAGCGTTCGATAATGCCCAGCGTTTGTCCAAAGGTCATGGAAAATCTTATTGCCTCAAGCATGGTCAAGTAGCCATATGTCTATCATTGCTCTGATGTATTATTGATTTCGTATGGTCGCATCTTGGAAATTGGTGAAACCACTGAAACGCAGATTCAAATTCCTGCTCTTTGGAGATGCCACATGACACTCACGTAACTGCTTTTATTCACATTGATCTTGAAGCGCTGTAAATTGTAACCATCGGGGAACAAACTTCCCGGTAGCTCATTCCATAACGTCCAGGTTCACCAAAAAAATAATTTTTGATGGAGGCTGGGTGGAGGCTCGACCTCAGAAATATGTCATTCCGCTGGTTTCGACTTTTTGGATGTGTTACTCGTCTTTCAATCAAGAAAACATACAACTGAGAATAATGATTAACAACCTTTGAGTCCATATGTGGATTCAAACATAGCACCAGGGATAATTTTGCAGCAAATATATAGCCATAAATCAAAAACAGCCTCTAAACCAGTGTAATTGATACAAGTTACTACCTATACCCACATAGGGTAGGTATACATATATGTCATCCGAAAATAATCATTACTACAATGTCATTGTGAGTAAAATGGTGTCAGCATCTTTATAGCTAGGTAAATTTGACAGAATTCCGTAATGAAGCATATTATTCTATGTATTGTGATGATTTATATGTCTAGCTTCATTCTGCCAGTAAAGCAAATAATTTTAATTATATTTATATACTTTCAAAACTTAGTAAATTATATTAAAATATATACAATATAAAAAGCATCTAGGAAATTATGTTAAATAACGTGATACTTTCGTTAATTTTGCTTAATTGCATGTACTAATAGACAGTGACTTTGTTAGTTATCATTACATTTTTTCTGTTGTTTTTTATATGATTGATGTTTGTGCTGTGGAATAAGCGATCTTTTGTTATTACAATTCAATCAATTGCATTATAGTTGGACGAAAGTGTGCTTTCATCATTTATATTAATGTAAATATTTTTATATAATTTTAATATCGCAAACCCTAGTCTACTCTAGTCCGTGTATTTGAATAATATGTGACTGATAATGTTCATACTCAAACTGCCTTTAACTTTGTTACAATTTTTCGAAATAAATGAATAACATCGATTTTTATTATGATAATCTACGTTACCACAGAATCGAATTCGATAATCAGTCCCCCCATCTCGCGAATTGATCGATGCGCGACCTACCTGAAACGCCATCAACCACAAATTTCAACTGTCAATAAGCGGCTCGCGGGCTGTCATCAAAATTTCAGGTTATATTCCTGATTTTTATATTTTGGGCAAAGATACAGTAAATATACAACCAAAATGGTAAGTTTATGTTTAATTATTTACTTTATATCATATATATTGTCATTTGCTTTCCAGACGATCGGAAAAAACAATAAAATGATCCAGCACATCAACTACAGGGTGCGAGTCACCCTGCAGGACTCTAGGACTTTTATAGGGACGTTTAAGGCATTTGATAAACACATGAATATGATACTTGGAGATTGTGAAGAGTTCAGAAAAATTAAACCAAAAAATTCTAAAATAGAGCGGGAGGAAAAACGAGTATTAGGTTTTGTCTTATTGAGAGGTGAAAGCATTGTATCATTAACTGTAGAAGGTCCTCCACCCCCAGAAGAAGGACTACCGAGGGTGCCTATCCCTGGAGCTACTCCTGGACCAGGTATTGATTGCTTAAATATATAATTATGGTAGAAGATACTGTTACATGTAGATTTAACTTTGAAATTGCAACATTTTATGCAATTAACTTTTATGAAGCTGATTTACATAAAAGGTACCTATCCCATTTCATTTAATTGAACTATTAATTTAATATTGGATACTATGGAAAAATAATGTCTCTTTATAAACAAAAACATACCAAAAATTCAAGAAGTTACAGACTAACCAATGAGAGAAGACATATATTTTTGTTCAAATGCAAACTAATGTTTTTGATATCATAGATAGTATTATTGCTTAAACTTGTCATTATGCAGGAATTGGTCGAGCAGCTGGTAGAGGGATGCCTGCTGGTATGGGTGGCGTTCCTGTTGGTCTTCAAGGACCAGTTAGAGGTGTAGGAGGTCCTTCCCAACAAGTTATGACACCTGGAGGTAGGGGACAAGTGTCAGCTCCTCCCCAGATGAATCAAGGGCCACCTAGAATGGGAGGACCACCACCAGGTAAATAAATAAAAGTTCTATCTACAAATCTGACATCATTGTATATTATATTGTTATAAAACAGCAGCTAAATATTTTTTTACCTACAAATGTGACCTGATTGTCCACTACAGTGAGCTGCTTTCCAGAATAAATTAACAGTCATGATTAATTCATCTTTGATCCTCTTAATCTTTTGTGTAACCTTTTTTTCATGAAAATGCATTGTTACCAAAAGGCTAGAAATATTTCATTTGAACAATTATAAAAATATTGATTCATCACAGGTATGATGGGACCTCCACCAGGTATGATGGGCATGCCCCCACAAATGGGCATGGGACGTGGTGGCCCTCCACCACCAATGGGTATGAGAGGACCACCACCTGGAATGATGAGGGGTGGACCACCTGGACCAAGGCCTTATTAGGGAGCCAATTAGGTTTAAGATATGCTAATTTTTTTTCCTGCAATTTGTATTGGTATAAGTTAAGCGTAATATGAAATAAATATTGTGTTTATTTGATTCAGAGCCATAATTAAATTTTTTTAACCCCTAAAGACAGTTATCAATCTGGTCCTCTCTTTGATTTATCTCTAGCTATAAATCGACTAAAGAACATCTTTATGAGAATACTGTATGATGTCAAATAAAAACACAAAACAATTACCTTATATTTTAATAGTCATTATATAATCTGACAATAAATAAAAATCACAATTTGCTAACATTATATAGATTCTTCTGAAATTCTAAAATACAATTTTATTAAACTCTGATAGATCTACATAACATTTATCTAGGCGAAAAATTCACTTTTGCTTGACATCTCATACTCTTGCTCCTCATTCTTGTACATTTCAATCATTTTTTGGATATCATGTGACAACATCTCCAGCTGCTTATCATGTGTGATTTTTAGCTTCTCCTTTTCTCTACTCTGTTTAATTTGGGCAGTTTTGTGTTCATCAATGAAACGTTTGGTGTTGTTCTGCTGTTTTTCTTTCAGTCTTCTCTCCTTGTCCTTTTTGGTCTTCAGCGTTTTATCGTTCGCTACCTGGATCAGAAAACAGTAATGATTAAAAATGGTATTTATTCATATCCCCGATTTTTTTTTTATTTCCCTTATGGAGACAACAAATCTGCTGATGATGGACTTTCATATGCTAAAGAAATATCGTCTGTAATATCACTATTCAATTATATCAGTTTTTGTGAATTTTGTTCTGCAGTCAAGTTTTGACACCTATATTACCAACATACTGTGACAGCTATTAAGAAAAGTTGGTTAATGCATCTCTTGGTCTGATTACATGGTCTGCCAGCAGTGGAGATGTAAAGACGAGAAATTTGTGCAAAGTACTTACCTCCTTAGCAGTTTCAACAGAAGTCTTGGCTTGCTGACTGTTCAGCTCCTTCATATCCCTGTCGTGCTTTGCTTCCAATTGCCTCATCTGCGCGACTTGGAGCAACTCCATGTGCTTACGAAGCACGTCCCTTTGGTCGTCCAGCTGCTGACGCAGAAACTCCCACTCCTGTTTCCGGTGACGCTCCATTAAGGAACTCCATTCTAACGTTTGCTCAGTGACTAGCTTGCGAACGGCTGGATCGTTTACCAGTTCATTTTTGCTATGAAAAAAAGGATACTACATTAAGGAGATCAAAGAAACAGAGGAGCATGTTTAGTTGTAGTAGAACGCTTGATAAAAAGGTATTCTCATCCGCCATTTTGTTTCCTGCAATGAGCGCCACTATGATGAATTATGGTGCCAAGTTTGGGTATCATGGTATCAACACCTTAAAAATATATAGGTTATGTTCCGTTATTGACCGATTTTCAGGAATACATAGGAAAAACGTTAGCAGTATTCAAAAAACCAATACACTACAAAGCATATACTTGCATTTTACAGAAATCTTACTTTTTTCCTTTCAACATTTTGTCAATAGCAGCACACTGAGATTTCTGCACAGCCATTTTCTCCTTTGCTTGTTTCTTCTTCAAGGCATCAAATTCTTTTTGCTGCTTTTTAGTTGTTTTTTGGAATGACTTGTCCTGTTTAATTGTCTCTATGGTTATGGGGTCAAATACTGAAAAATAGATTGTTAAGAAACTTGACTACCAGGTATGATAAAATTGCTTACCTAATTTCACTTCTTCTTTCTTCTCCTTCTTTTCGGCAGTAGGTTTGTCTGCTGTAACCTGAGAAAAATTCAAACATATCCTATAATCACATCGTCATCAGATAGACTCCAGTGCAGGCGTACATTTTATTACTATATATTGTTTCTAAATTATTCATTATAGGCAAGTTCGAAAACAATTACCTCAATTCCCATCGAATTCATCTGTTCAGTCTGCTTTTGTTGCGCCCCCATAAAACCTCTGGGGTCGCTTAAGGCAGCCATAAAATCTTCAAAACCATCTGGTACATATATTTTGAGTTCAATGTTACAAAACAGCATTGGCAGCGACATTGGGAAGTTCGCTTCGGTCCTGAGAGAAATGTGACGATAACCAGCCTAAAAATGGATTGCAGCTATAAGTGAACTCTGAATCTCACTGTGCTGATTTAATAACTAACTGAATTTCTTTCTACCTGTCAGCACCACAATTTTACATTCTCAGAAAGCTGTATAAAAAATAATTCAGAGTAATTTGCTGTGCAGTTGTGAAAGTGAAGATTGCCATCAGTACCACAAATTATAGAGAAGTTCAACAGGCTTATCCTCACATAGTCGAACATCCAACCTCTTTTAAAAAACCTCAACGCTGTGGGATGAGCTGCCAGCCAATTAAATCTCAATAGTTACAGTTTACAGCATTTTGAAGTCAATATTAATGACCATTTACCCTCTCATAGTGCTTCTGGTTCGCGCATCTGTGAGCGGTTATCTGAAAAATTACTCACCTGCAAACCGTCCAAAGGCAAGATTCTTTGTCCTAGCAACTTTCCATTTTCATCATACACGCCGAATCTAAGCACAGCTAAATCAGGGAGAACCACCTTCCTGAATAGAAATGGTTCCTCATTGTACACCGGGTTCAAACCATTTGCGGGCACCATTCTAGTTCGGAACTCTTTCCTTATGGTGTCAGTTGGAAGCCCATACATATCTACTTCTACATAGGTGCCCACCTGAAAATAAAAAATGGCTTTCCTAATCGGACTGGCGCTAGCTACTGTTTACGTGTAGAACGACCTTTATGTCTAATGCATCTCATATCGAGTTGAATCTCTCGCTTAGGTCGTTAAAACTACTGAAACTACCTTTTTGTCCGACAAGAACTGGCCAGCGATGATCTGTACAGCGCACTGCGCAGCGATGACTCCGTCTACAGGGCATTCGGCGAATGGATCGAAAATCCGATCATGCCTCCGCATGAAATCGGGCTTCAGAAGGTAGCCGCAGTTGCCGTTGTACTCGAACTTGCCTTGGTTCAGCTGCATCGGCAGATCGGAGGTTTGGAAGTTCAGAGACACCATCTGGCAACCGGCGTTCCAGAATACCTGACAACAGACATTGGTAGTTTTTGAGTTTTGAACAATATTTTTTAATATATAGGATAGAGTGGTTATGAAATGTAAGTCTACTTGTCAAATTCAACAAGACCCTACACCAAATTGATTGACTATGGTAGAAGCTTTCTAAATTCTAAGATCAGATAGCATCATCGCCCAGAACAGAAAATCAAGATGAACTAGATGTCATTCGGCCTAACTTAAGAACTTACGGCAACTCAAGGCCTATCTATACAGGATGTCCCTGAATAAGCAGCACAAACTAAACTGAAGGAAACTAGACCACAATAATTAATCTACAAAAAAAAAACATGAAAAATGTGTCTGCTCCATATTGGCAGTTTACGTTTTGGCCCTTTTCTTGATGTAATCATTACTTTTACATTATTGCGTGTATGAAATTGAATTAAAAACAATAATAATGCCTAATAATAGATGCTGTTTAACAAATAAGAAAGTCTACTAAAAAAGTAATTAAGTTACAAAAAAAAGGTTTTTCAAAAATTTTCCTAAGTGTAGTAAAGCTATCTTCTACTTTGATAGACATTCCTTGTTATGGGTGATGAAAACTATTCAATCCAATCTGAAGACATTTCACCTTATAAGTGGCGCAGAGCGTTTGGGTGCTCCGTAATCTCAAAAGAAACCTGGTATCAGTTAGTTTCAGTTAAACAATTTAGCTAAAATTAAATAACTAATTTCGCTAACATCGATGGTGTCCAGACTTGGTTAAAGCTAAAGCAGTAAACAAATTGAATTGTGCTGTAGGGTGACCAGTTTTGGCATCCTGCGAAATTCCAGACTTTCTCCTGTAACTGTAACTCTTGATCGAATGGCTTATCTTGAGAAAATTCACGAACATAAACAAGCCCTGTTATCACACCTTCAAATAAAGAAGTAAATTCGTGCTCTCAACAAACCATACCGTGGAAAAAGATTATGTAAAAGGGCATACCACCTCTTTAATCTCATCGAAATCGTTAAAGTTGTTGCTGAGATTATCCATAAAAAAACAGATTCGCTAGGTTCAACATGGCAAGTGAAATGTGAAAAAAATTACCAAAACAAAAACAAAACAACTAAGTTGATTACACTGTTATAAACCCACGAGTTAGTAGTACTGTCACACATAAAATCTTTTGATTACTTTATCTTTCCTGGAGTAACAGTGGTAAGGCGATTTTAACCAAATCTATCTGAAAAGAAAATCATTGAAATGTTCTTGATTTACCATGAAATAATATGAAATCTTGACAAAAACTCAAATGATCAAACTCCCAGATCAGCAAGATCTAATTCATTTTAGCAAAGCTAATATTTTGCCCATAAATAGTCTAATATAGAGTTTATTTATGTAAATGTATGGATTATCTTCACAAAAGTAAGGGGTACACATCAATCATATAATTTCAAGAAATGAAGCTAGTAGCAAAGATGGAATCCAGCTACATCAATAATAGAATTTTGATGTAGCTAGCGTTTGGTGTGGTTTCAAAGCTAATTTTAGCATTGGACCATACTTTTTTGAGGAAATACATAATGTAGAGGCCGTATATCTGTAACTGTTACAGATGAAGAATACCTGCAGACGTTACGAGGTTATGTCACTCCATACAGAAGGAGTGTGAAGCAATTAAAAGCATTATTTTCAGGCAGGATGGAGCACGACGTTGAAAGAATTAAGACTATTAGGAGGAAATTGCTGCAAATCGAACAGAAATGCCGAATAATCCTGTGTACAATTTGATAAAATGGTTGGTGATTATACAGCAGCAAAATGAACGACATATCTGACATTTCCATTCGAACACTGCTGGAAAATGATTTTGTCATTTGAGTCATCGAATTTCTTTCATATCTTATAGCTAATTCAATTCTTTAAAATAAATAAGCTAAAATATATGCTTTACTTTATGATAACCTTATATATACCTTTTGAGCTACCAGTTATTGTTTTCAACAATTTGGTATCAGAAAAACAAAACACAATAATTTAAAGAATGGATGATCTGAAATAATACAATTCAACTTGTTGTTTTACCTGTGGCATGTAATTTGAAGAATTGGCACGTGCACCACTGGGATAGATTCGAGACATCTGTCTTTTGTTATAATTGACGAATTCTATAGCTGAAGTTTTCAGGTAATTCAACCCTGCTGGCTCCGAGAAACTTGACATATTATGGTGAACGTTCTTTTCTATAAACAAATTCAACATGAATATCTTTGCAGGTTCCAAGACGTGATTTTTGTTTAGCATTATATATTATACATGACGTTCCATTTATGAAAACAGTTACATTATTTAATAAAGGTTCTACCTTCTGCAACATCAAACCCCTGAAACTTCACTGGCTGCGCATAGTTCACCATAGAACTAAGCCATGGATGAACGTTTGTTGTGGACCCGGTATAATTTGCTGCGACAGCTGCTTCCCCTTCAGCTCCCTCTATCGCAACTGGATTCTGAGAATGAACAAAGATGAGATTATTTTTCGTACACGACTCAACGCCCACGGAGGTGTTTTCCTGACTTTACTTGTATAAAAATTGCTCAATCGTGGCCTGGCAAAACTAAGATAAAATTTTCCAATTTCTAAATGTTTCACGACTAAACGCGGTTTTTCCTGTTGAGCGTTACGCTTTAATTCCAACATCGTCAGACTGTCAAGTTGACTGTCTACAATGGCTGCCAAGGTTACTTGTTAACCGAGTAACCACGTCCTATCATGAATATAAACTTAAATTGTATTGTTCTATTGTATCCAATTATATTATCTTTTCTGTATAAAATATATATAAAATTTCGCCTTTTTGCAATTCTACTAAGCTTTAGCTCTCTTAATAAAGCGTTAACCTCAACAGAAGCATCTGGTGGAATAGGCCTATCAGCGCTGGCGTTAGCATCTTCCTTCTCTTCATCTTCTATCACAAATTGACCCTGTCTGAACAGCTCCAGTTCCTGCTTCTCGACTTCAGGCTTCAGCCTCTTATTTTTTATCATTATCTTTCGCTTTAAGGCACTCGGAGGTGGAAGTGGAACCCCCGGTTCCAACGGGTGCTCTTCTAACGGTTCCTTCAGTAAAAGATCACCTACAAATTAGAACAGAAGTCTAGCAGATTCATTCAGTATGTTATGTACAGGAATATAAATCCGTTCCGGAAGACAGAAAACCATATTTGTTATATTCATATTATATAATCTAAAGCAAACTTGGCACCAAAGTACCTGGCTGAATTTTTCCATGGTATGTGAGCTCCGATCACTGAGACCTCAGACGAAGTGCCGGGAAGCCTTTTAAAATAATAGAAAATAAAGGTCATTTTTGGAAACTTACCAAAGATTTCATCACAGTATTTGGCAAGTTTATGCTGCTGTGTTTTGCAGCAATGATTCTCGAAAGAGAGTATGACTGGGTAGTCAGAAGTAACGAACGCAGTGTCTCTAATAGCGTGTATTACGTCCTTAAACAGGATGTCTGTGCACATCGCTCGCCCGTGGGTTATTATTGGTTCTTCGTCTTCACCTTTACCTGTTGAATAAAAACGACATGTTGATATAAAATCGAAGAGTATTTTCAGAAAATTGGACTTGATGGATATGGACGTTTGGCATCTAAAAATTGTATTTCAAAATATCATCACGTTTTCCTTTCAACCACATAACTTACAAATACAAAAATGGCGTCAAGTAGATTGACTTAGCATTTTCCTAAGTATTCACGACCAGCACACTAAATCTATTGTTACCTACTTCATGATTAGCATCTACAAATGCTTAGCAAACTCCATGTTAGTGAACGTATGTTTTAAAATTATTTCACTTATCACATGTCATATATCTAATCAAAATGGGTTATTATGGATTTTGCTTTGATATTTTCGAAAAAACCCCCAAGCTTCTGAGGATTCCATTACCAATAACATGTCCTAGCACGACCATTCAGGAGCTGGGAATTATCTACTGTTCCAGAAAATTGAATTCATGAGAACAACTATTTCTACTAGAAGGTTCAGGGCATATCTGGAATACTGCTCGCATGGAAGAATGCAGAAACGACCTATACCCCTGTTGAACCGCCTGGTCTTACGGAGAACCTCCACCGTCTAGAACATCGAAAAATGTAGCTGATCTGTCCCAATCTAAACATTCCACCATAGCAAATGTTCGACTGAGTCATCAGTACAGAGACCTGTGGGTGGGAGCAATGGGCACACCTCTCCAGGTCAAACTTCCAATACCTTGGACGAGCCTCTTCCAAAAGACATTATTTTGGAGAACCTGTGCATTGTGTAATGAGCTACCGAAAAGTTTGCTCCCCAATATCCCCATTTATCCTCTCGCAACGCTTTTGAAGACCGATAAACTTTCTGTCTGTGTGAGGTTATGTATGAAAGAAACTGAGATACTCACCATCCCAGCAATCCAATTCGACGCACCTGCATCCAGCAAGTAAAACTTGTCTGTACATCTCTACAGAAGACTTTCCGCCAAACTGCCTACCAGACAAATACGTGTTATGACTAGAATTGATGTAGTACGCGCAAAGTGGTTGGTCCATGTCCATGTAAATGTCCAACCGGTCCAAGAATACTGGGGCATTTTCATCTGACATCAGGTACCTACAAAACCAATATTCATCGTGTTTGACGGTGATAGCAGCAGCATAGCGCCTTTTTCAATTACAAATAAGCGTATTCCTCGCTACAATCATACACTCAATTCATTAGTCTCTGTAGATCTTGAATACTCTCCGCCAGAATTAAGTTGTTTATTCGTTTCCTACCAACCGTTATCCCAAATTCCTCGCATTTTTATTTCTCCAGTGAATATTTAAAAGTGTATAAGACAGAACGGATCCCCGTCTTACTCCTCTTTGTATTTTTATTTTTTCTGATGCGTGGTTTTCAACACATATTGGAGCGTTTTGATTGTAATATATAAGAATGCTTATTAGTCAATCATGACAGACCTTGTTACTTTATTATAGCGATTCAAATACGTGCAAACGTTATATCTCTGGACCAACACATTGAACGCAAAAGTAACTTCGCAGGTCATTGAATGCAAAAATAGCTTCGCAGGACCCTGCGTTAGGATACTCACAAAACATCTAAAAATCGTTAATTCCACAAATTCGAAAATCGTTCACCATTCTCTCCCCACCCCCTCAGTGTCAGAAGCAGACACATTAATATATATATATATATATATATATATATATATATATATATATATTAACAACCTAAATGAAGTTCTCCTACCTAATAAATCCGTCCTTCGTGAGCCTGAGCTCCTTTTTATGCTCATCATCCTGCTCATAATCCTCAATTATCTCCTTTGCACGCTTCTCATCATACAGAGGATACAGGATCTCATTCAACCTTGGATCTCTTTGTTTGTCATTCAAAAAATCTATCAGTTGGTGTATGTTTATATATTCCACGGTTCCTTTTGTACTATAAAAAACGATAATCAAATGTAAACATGAAATAACTGATTACAGTTTTCAATATTGTTTGCTAACTTTTTGTGCAATCTGTTGCACAAATTGATGTTAAGAATTCAATCATGGTCTAGACTAGTAGTAGATCACCTGTTCAGATAAGTATAATCAATGCCTATCAAAAATTTAACTATTGACATATGATTATTAATTTCTGGCTAATAAACAGTCATATAGTATAGGCCTGTCATTAATTTCACAAACAGAATCTTATAATAGAGGCGGGATTATAATACCAATCTCCATACTTACATGGACCTAAACAATTCCTCAATATCATTCCTTGGGCAGATTTTGTGGTACAGTGTGTAAAACTTATCAAACGTGAAAGCATCTTTTTCAATGGCGTCATTTTTTCCGGAAGGTAATTCCAGTTCAGACAGGATTTGATATACTAATTTTTCTGTTTTGCCTGAAGCAAATGTTCGAGCTATTACTTTCACTGGGATTTTACCATTTTTTTCCACCAGAAATCCAAGACGCATCCAACTGAAATATTTATTTGATAAGAGTCGGGCATTTCAGTTACATTTTACATCCAATGTAATTATATGAAAAATCGCCAAGTGAATAGTGCAGAACTATGTTGGATAAACATGAAGCAAGAAAGCTAAGAGTATATTATATGAGCCAGAACGGTTCAAGCTTGATATACCTTCTAAAAAGACATTTCATATCGTTATTCTTTGTTACTGAGAATTGAAGAATTCAAATTCAAAGCTACAATTTTTTTGGAGAAAATATTAGGTAGTAATTACAATTAGTTATTTAACTGGGCAGGAAGATGCCAAGATGCTATATTCATTTCAACAAATCGTACGTGACAAAGCTCACATGCATTATTTTTAATGACCGAATGAAATGTGTATTCGATATTAATATACATTTAACCATGACGTTCAAACTATACATTACAAATTGTAATTGAAGCCATAACCATCTAATTGCACATATATAAGGTTAATGTTGACAATGTAATTGATTCTTCCTTAACAGTCTAAACTGCTTATTCAACAAAATGCACGTACAGTGTTTATTGAGCTCTCTTTATTTGCTGTATAGCAATAACCGGTGATCAAAACAAAAACAATAGCTTTCATTTTACTTGTATTATATTGTTTTTACTCAGAATGTTGAAATCATCGTACCTTTGAAATCAGCTAAATATTAGGAACTTCAATTCCAATTTGATGAAACTGTTTACTTATACTTTTCAGGATTTTTCAGGTGTGTATTAGAATAATTTTCACATATAAAACTCTCTTTCTTTCAGTGACGCGTTTCGACTTATACTTAAATCATCGTTGGACGGTCCGACGATGATATAAATCAAAAAGCGTCACTGAAAGCAAGAAAGTTTTATATGTGAAATTATGTGTTCTAATACACAATTTATTATCTGAATGTCATACTTGTAGATACGAATCTACCGTTTTACGGAAAAATTCTATGGAACTCAGCACTTGTCTTGCAATGTTGGAAAGCTCTTGACGAAAAACTCGGATGTCATTAGTGTATGTACCTGGACAAATCACGAACATTTTTTCTCGAAATTTATTGATTTATTATTCAGGTTTTAGAAGCAGAACAGAATGTTAGCCCTCAATTTCATTAAAATTAGTTTGCAGTACTACATATAGCCTATCAACAGTCACGAGAGAGTGAAACAAATTATTTGTATTCCTCGTTATTATCGTATTTAGTATTTTGGATTCCGCAGGTTCCATTGATGAAGCTGTAAGCTAGAAACCCAATGTTTCCGTTTTCGAGGCTCATGTGCCTAATGCATGTGTCGCATTTACCTCTACTCTATCTGTTATATGTATGGACTGTAGATACAAATGAGCTATTGTTGTAATTGTATATCATGAGGGTGATTTGTTATATACTTCAACTCACTGCTTCATCAGAGCTGTTCTCGGACAAAAATTTGTTGCTTTATTATTGTGGGTGATCTTGCGTAAGCCTTGCTGCCAGACCTGTTAAGGGGAAAACAAAAAAGCCGTGCAACATGCAACTATCAAAAACTAAACGGACCGTCAAATATAGATTCAAAATGGAAGTAAGAGTAACAGAGGATGTTATGGCTATAGAATAATTTAGCAGTAATTAACGAAAATATTTTTTCGCAATTGTAGAATATTTAAAAATACGAATCGACTTTTTATTACCAAATTCTTTAATTCCACTCTAAAAATGCAAGTGATACGGCGAAAATTGATAGGATAAAAGAAGTATAGAATAAAGTGTATTCAACCTTCCATGACCAAGAAACCCAGAATAACAAAGAAAACTGTATACTATACAACTTTAGTTCTAGGTATATATGCCAAAAATCGCATTTTTGAGTAAATTGAAAAAAAATCTCAAAGAAAAGGACAAATATAGTATTTTTTAATATAAATATTTATTGTAAAAAACTGGACGCCGCATTTTGTATTTAACCTCATTATTTCAGAAACATTCCAGCAATTATATCATCAGTTGTTCTTACATCCATGTTTGAGGAATTTTTGAAATAATAATAGTAGTGTAAAATATAAATAACTCAGTAAGTTCCATGAACTTTGATAATACTCATATCGTATCTCGTAAGTGTGAAATTTGATCGTTTTTGTTAAATTTGTTGATAATCTGAATGATGAAGCAAAAGTAATATTTTAATCAAATAAACGACTACAATAATATATCTGGCAGATTATGCATTACTTCAATGGAAGACAAAAGAGAGAAGTTTTGCATGTGTTAGGATTTATTAAAGAAAATTGTGGAAACTACTTGATTTCAAAAAGTTTCCAAAGATTGAAACTGACAGGGTTTTTCTATTGATTTTGTGTGGGTCATTTCAAATTCATATGATCAATACTATATTTTTACTAATATAGATTAAAATCTTGAGCATGCTGTATGCCATATGGTTATATCTTGGTTTTACTGAGTTACATCACTGCATAAAACATTTAATTTATTGCTGTCAATTTGATGCTTTTAATCAACTTAATCAATGATACTTGAAAACATCACGGACGTATTGCGCCGGATCCATAGAAAATTGAATAGAAAAAATATCTAAGTGTCACGTGATCAAAAAAGCATGAATATGACAACAATAGATGAGAAAATATTGTTTTTGTATACCGCATGCATTTGTATGTGATATAACAGTTAACTTACTGCTTTTTCAAACACGTCATAGGACAGACGTTATTTGCTTTGACATTATGGGTGATTTTTCTTAGGCCTTCTAACCATACCTTTAATGTCATGCGAAATGTTCAAAATAGTTAGTTGAGATTATGAAAAATATAATGCTATCACTAAAAAAATAAACATAACCTTCCCAAACTTATCCAAAGTATGAATCATTAATTTGTTTCTCATTTGACTAAGTTTGATCAATTGATATACACAGGGAGTATTTTTAAAAAAAACAAAAAGATTACTGCTTTCAATGCAAAATTGTACTGTTCTAAAGTATTCAATCAAGTACTAGGGGATACATAATTAACTGAATGAATACAGTTCACTTTCATCATTAAATTAATTATAAGTGTTTTTTAGCAATATCAGTCAATAATGTCTTTTCACTCAAAACTTCCATATTAGAAACACACACCAAGGGTAGCATTGGTCATTGATTTTGGCTATTTCAATTTACCATCATAACATTTACAGTGTTGGCAGTCCAAAGTGTCAGTGTTCATCAAATACCCTCTGTAATATATCAAGATTAGAACATATTTACATCTGTTTTCAATTTTCAGAATGTTTTATCAAACAGCAACAGATAACCATGAGAATTCTATTTCGAATAGCAACTTTTTAGCTTTTACTATCATTGTCAAAATTTAATAAACACATATAGTTTGGATTAGCTCACACATCAAATAAACAATCACTTTCATTCAACTCTAATACCTTGGCAGTCTCAGCATCTGGACAAATAACATGCTGATAATTGATGTTAATATAGTCAGTGCCACTGCAGATAGTTAGGGATTTGTCCTCCAGGTCCTGTCCATGCTTGCCAGTTAATGTGTTGAAAAGTTTTGGATCTTTTGGAAGACCACCAGCCCTGACATCACTGACTTGACATAGTTCTATGACGTCCCCTTCCTAAAAATGAAGTTTCGATAATAGATCTACTAGTATTCATACTCTGAAATATTGCAGTAAAATACCACTCTCACCTATTATTATATATTTAAAGTTTGGAAGTTTAATCATAGGAAATGTTTTAAAATGTTATTTTCCATGTTTCAGGTATAGTGCAATCCAAAAAAGTGAAATTCATGATAATTGTGTATTTTAAGTAACAGACTCCTCATCCTCCTCATCTTGTTGATAATCATATAGTACCACTTGTACTTGATCACCCTTAATATATATTTACAGTTCAATTTCTTTGGTTCAAAGGTGTATCATATCACAGACTGTAGCTCTCCTCCAAACGTGTGTTACATTGTCTGTTACCAATTTGGAAGATTACTTAACAAACTTCCAATAGTATTTGTTGCCATTTTCAATAGTTATTTTTAGTATAAACTACCTACTGGTTGAAAAATCATCACTGATTAGCATAAAAAGGACATTTATTAAAACAGTTAACCAAAAATTGGAGATTTTGTTGCCATATTCTAGAATCTAACTCTTAACCTGTGGTTATCTCTTTGATTCATTATAATTAAAATAACTCAGAGAAACTTAATCTTGATATTTAAACAACCATAGTAACCATTTTTAAAGTATGGCATGTAAGCTATTTTTTCTGTTGGATTTTGCATCTGGCTTTCCTTGGCCCTACATATTTCTACATGTAGCAATAAACATATTTTATATGGATACTAGTAATTTCATTGTTCGATATAATTAGATGAGTCACTGGAATTGTTGTTAGTTATCAGTGTTCAGTTTAAGCAAAATTTTCTTGGATCTATATCAGACCATATCAGGTAATGCAGATATGTATTTTTGCAATTGCCAGCCATACTTCATAGAATTATTAATTATGATACATTGCAGATAACAGCTAAGCCAGCCAGTATGGCTGATAATACAATAAACTGTAGGTTAATTTATGCAGATAATATTTACCAGATACTAACATTGTTGCTTGAAACAAAGTTATTTCAAGACTATATGCCCAAAGTTATGACAAAAATGTTATGTTATAGCATGTACCACATTATCACAATAAAGAGACATGTTTAAAAAATATAATAACAAGAATGTAGTTATCAATGGCTTCATGGTAGAATGAAATAAAAAGTTATTGTTCTTAGAAATGTCATCAATGTTAAATGAGATCCAAAGGCTTAAAAAATTCTAAAAATTGATGTGTTGAAACATAGTAGAAAATTATGGGTAAATAAATAAAAGTTATATCATTGTAAGGAAAAGTAAACAAAAGGCTTTAAATTAATCTAAAGAGCAGAGTATGCCAGTAATAAAATTTAATTTGCTATAAGGTGGTACAAATTTGAAACTATGTACCTATGAGGATCTGAAAGAATATACAATTTGAGTAAAGTGAGGCAAATTCATAGTTTTCACCATATTCAGTACAACCATTGTTTATTTTTTATTTCTTCATTCATCAAGCTATTGAAGATCACATGACAGTTTTCAGTACTTCAGTATGTTGAAAAAATTCAATATGATATTTTTTAATATATTTTAATTTCAGATATTTTGCTATAAATATGCAAGTTTCTTTTAATAAAAACCACTACATGAAATACAGAAAAAACCATTTATGTTACATTAAAGATGTTAGAAGAAGAACAGTTTGAATTTTTCCTAATTTCACATCCACCATGAATCTTGATTTTCATATTTTAATGCTGTAATATTAGAAGATAATATACATATATGGCAATAGTTCTACTAGATTTATATTCAAATATACATGAACTGTAATCATTCATGTGTTGCTTTCCATATTAGTCTGCATTTTCCTGCTGTTCATCACTGGTAACAGATTCATAAATGCAAGGTATTTCTAATGTAGCTTTGTACTAAAACTAGTTAAATCTATAATTGTCTCCCAATGCTCGTTGTAGGAACCACAAGTAGTACTTCTGCTGTAGTTATCACATAAATATAATACTTGATACAGCACAACTATCAGTAATTCCCTGGCTTATAACCACAGACTATAAATACCTATATGATTATAGTCTGTGCTTATAACTATGCCAGATTTACTGTGAAACATTTATGACTACATGTTATGATAGGCCCCCCTACTGAAAAATTAAACATATTTTTCTGCTTCAATTGCAGGTTGAGCACTATCCCACATAAACATACTAATTCGCTAATCATAGGTTCTACTGGACATCTTACATACCTTTCCTTCACTTTTCCAGTAAATAAAGAAACCATACTCATCAACTTTGAACAGTGCTTTTTGTTCAAAGTCTACGTTGTCCTTTTCTTCTGTCCATCTATCGAACACACATCCCGTTAGTAAGGGCTCAGGGACAGGGATCCGCCAGTCGAACTCAAATTTCTTGGTCATGTTCTATAAGCTGCAATTTAATTTAGTATATAACGTTACATCTTATCACGATAGAAGGAAAGCAGCAGGCCGCGGAAATGTGGAAATCGCCGAGGCCAGAATAAACTGTTCGTAAGGAAATAATCGTGGACTGTGATAAATAATGTGGGTATTAAAAACAGTGTATAAACATCAAAACATTTTGCAGCACCACAACACGTTCAATAGCGCCTTCGGTATGCAACGAAAATCTTTGGCGACGTTGTCAGATAGTTACCCAACGATAGTGATGGGGCATATTAATGAATCTCTACAAGAAAGAATCGGTTGCCAGAAATAAATGAAACATAAAGATCGTTATGTTTATTGTTTATTTATTTGTTTGCTTATAAAAGTTTAGTATATAAGATGTTATTTTATTATGGGTACAATCACTACAGATACTAATTTCATTTAGTTTTCATCGTTTTTTTTATTCCCGTAGGTATCAAGGGATATGAATACTAGACGACGGTCCGAGTGAGAAGAGCAGACATATAACGCACTCTGCTGCGGATCTCCAAAGAACTGGTATATAATAATGCGAAAAATGTAAAATTGTGATAGAATCATTCCGGTATCCGTAAAGACGTGCAAAAAAGGGAACAATTATACCACGAGTAATACATTACATAACTTCTTAATCAATGATTATACATTGAAAAAACAGACAAGGCAACAACGAGCAAAGAACGAACATGTCAGCATAAATTGGACATCTGATAATCTACCAAGGGATGTTCTATTGCCCAGAAAAATATATCATAAATACTTCCTTCTGATCTGACGTCGAGCAACTAATTAGCTAGTGACCCTTTGGAGTTGATTTTCATTCTGTATAAGTACATTTATGTATCAACTATTTAGTAAAATTTGGAAGCTTACTAAAGAATAAACCTTTCATTGGAATTTAGTTTGTCGGTAGTTTTTTTGTAGAAAACGAATTTGAAACATACCACATATATGTAATCGGACGGAAAAAATCTAACTCGGCATCTAACTTTCTGTCGCCTGGAGGTAAACTTGAATGAATATAGTAGGTTCAAGTTCTACATATTGATATCAAAATCAATTTTTATTTCGAAGAGTATAAACGATATGCTGAACTATCCAACTACCACTCCAGAAACATAATGTAATCTCTCTTATGGATGACAAAAATTGTTCGAATCGTATTTGTTTAATGTACAGAGATTACAGAGATGCGTTCTTTCGCAAACTTGGCTCAACCGTCACCGGCAGTGTCCTAGCTAGCTACTATAGTGCCCAGGGCAAGTCCATAATTTGCACCCATTTAGACATTCAACCCCCCTCCCTCCACAGAAAAACCTGAAGCATACAAAAATGAACTTCTCTACTGAAGGCAGTTGTTCCTGCCCTTTCAACCCATTATTTTGCGCCTTATGGAACCTGGGTCCCGGCTGCCCTGTCCTAGCTACGACACACTAGTCACCGGCCGACTTCGTCTGAAGATTGCATCGTCAATCAGCGACATAGTCAATAATTTGCCACTAGATAGATCTAGTTATGGACCGCTTATAAGCCTGACACATCTATATACTACTAGGATAGTGTGTGATGTAATGGATAAGATAACAGCCTGGATAGCCAGATATGTTGATTCGAATCCCAACCCTACCAGATTTTTTCTCTGAGCTAGGTTAACGGAAAGGTCGCTCTCTCAGTACATAAAATAAATACTTTTTAATCAGCAATTGATGGAAAAATTAATGAAAAATTAAACTGACTTTTTACTTCTTTTATTTGCTGGCGCCGACATAAAGAAAATAGGTTTGTTTACTCAAACGGCTATTTGTATTTCAATATTTTCGATAGTAAAGATTGTTACCTACTTATTTATACCTAAATTTTGAGGTTGGTACAATTCTATTGAAAAAAAATATTTTAGAAACGAAATAAAGGGAGTTATTATTATTATAATTGTTATTCTACGATAGTGATATTTTTATCTTCCACAATTTTTACATTTCTGAATTGGACTGGTCTAAAAATCAACGAATAAAAGTATTATTCATATAAATTCAAAATACTCACCTCAATTACATTCTTGGCCTGCAAAATGCTTACAAGTACTAATTTTTGTAGTCAATTTCCGACAATAGAAAGGAAAATGGACTGTGACAAAGATTCGACAGCATAGCTGCCTTCGATTCCTCTTGGACCACTGATACCAAAACCTTACACAGGCAGCTTTTAATAAACACTATTAGATTAAAAAATCAATAGGCTCGAAAATAGAAATGTTTGCATATAGGTATGAGTTGTCATACAGACTTTCAATAATCGGATTATGTTGATATAGAAAATATTTTTATCTGAAGCTGCATAAATACAGAGAAAATGATGAAAAAATAAATCAATCACTATGTGACGAATTGAATTATGAATTAATGACATAAACTACACTTGCATGGCGTATTTAAGTACTTTTTCGAATTGTAATTGGCAATGAAAACTTGACGGAAATACTACAAAAAAGGTTGATTGGCTGATTTCTGAAAGCATCTGGGATTGAAATTTCTAAAACCAAATTTGCACTGTTAAGTCTGTTAACAATATTTAATCGTGCAATTTCAGAATCAACTTGAAGTTTTTAATTCGCTGTTAGAAAGACAGTTGTAGACCAACATGCGAATATAATTTTCTTACCAATGAAATCAAATCAAATAGATCGACGTTGAGTCAAGAAAAAATCTAAATTTTGGTTCTCGAGATGTAAATGTAATATGATTATTATTGGGAAGAATTCTAAAATGACATTTTGCAAATTTCAAAATTTTGGAGGCTCTGATTTTTTTGACAAAATAATTATAATCTGTCATTCTAAAATTGCTGCGTTCGATAACGCAATTGAAACTCATCTACCCATTACTTCATCTGGCGCCAATTCCATAACTCCCTTAGTCCCGAAGACCGAGTTTTATAATCGTTTTCACCTACTCTTGATAAATCATGTCTTATTCGAATTCGGTAAACGACGAATTGCTTTTTCTTCTCGGAAAGTGAGTTCAACATACAATGTAACATTTATTGACGATAAAATACTACAACAGTCCACAACAATGCATAAATAATTTATTTCTCTGTATATAATTACATAAAAATCAACATACTTAATAAAAAATGATCTTAAAAAATATTATCAATTGACACGTTAAGATACATTGTCTGAAGTTTAATGACATGATTCCATTTGATATTTTATTGTCTTAAAAATGACGCTTGATGTTTCAAAAATTAATACAAAGTCCACAATTGTTCAATGCTATCATGATAGAAAAACACCAAAATAGTGCTTTACGACATAATACAGGTGTGAAAGGTACACTCAAAATGTGTGCTAGAAATTGAAAATATGCTGAGAGTGCTTTTAAAAGATAAACAATGCCTTTGCTTTTTGGGACTCATGATTAAAACTCTTTCTATATTGTTCATATGACACCGTAGACCGTAGAGTATCCTTGGAAAACAAAAAAGATGATCAGTAGTATTTGAATCATTGTTTCAAATTGCGTCCAGATGTCTACAATGGCAAATAGAGATCTCCTTATCTCCGATTCTTCGTTTGTCATTCTAGAGATATCTGACAAACAGACAGAGAAACTAAAGTTATATAAATTAAGATATAAAAGTGTGTGTATAATATAAGTGACCCCCAATCGTAATGTTTGTTCATATTATATGCAGAGTCATAAATTCTCTTGGCATAGGAATTTGACTATAGCTAATATAATTGATGAAAAATCGTATATCTCACTATTAATAAAAATAATAAGTTTTCGCTTACAAATGGAATAATGTCATAACATTATCTCTCCAATGTCCACAATTACCTAATACTACTATTTCCAACTCTATGAGCACAACACTTTTCCATTGTTATATTTAGCTACAACAGAACGCAGGAAGTCTCTGACATTATCGTAGGTCGCGTAACTTATCCCTACACAGATAGGCCCTTTGATCCAGTTCATTGACAGTCCTTTATATAGTCCTCCTATTAGGCCTTCCCTCCTAATAAAGAAATAAAAAAAATATCACTGTCATAATAAGGATAAAACTTTAATTTTCAAGATTTTGTACTTTCAGGCAACTGAAAAGTTTAGTAGATATTCAGTCAATTATATGTAGTTTTGTTGAAAAAAAAAACAATGTGAATATTATTCTGCCACAGACTAATCCAGCAATAACCACAGATAAGGAGATAGTAACGGGGGTATACGATTAATTATATGAGTTAAAGGCCACACCACGCTTTTAGAACTTGGATGGGTGACCGCTTGGGAACACCGCGTTTTGTTAGCTTTTCATCACACTTTTTTATTGGCTTCACCTGTATGTAGGTATGTATGATTGTAACCAAATCTTTGAATGCCATTTTCACCTACTCCAAAACGTCAGATTAATTTTAAATTTTGCAGACTCATCAAGCACCGGTGAGAATACAATAGTTTAATAAGTTTTTCCTATTATTTATTTTTATAAAGCAATACTTTTACAAGTGATGATACGAATTAACATTATGATTATTTTTGACCAGTTCTTGAAGCAAGACGTTCAAAGGTTAATAATAATAGGAATTACATTTAAGATTTCTTCTCAAGACTTTTAATAGTTTGATCTGTATCTATAATGAGATAATCTTTGAAATATAATGATTCGCGACTGTCCTAGGTTAACGGAGAAAATACCCTTCAGACCTGTTAATTAAGATGCATTTAAGAGCAAGTCTAATTTATAAGAATCTGTACTTTATTTTCGACGAGGAATCACAGGATGCTTTCTGCATTTGTTTTAGAGATCCTGTTATAGTGACTATCAGGGTGCCTACTTGAAACCCCCAAAACAAATTCCTGATATGTCCCAGATTTTCCTAAAAGTGGGCAGCTTGACTATATATGGTAGAGTGCCATATAACGTAGTCACAGCTAATAAGCTGGCAGATGGTGCATGGATACAGAATAAAATATATACTATACATACTAATTATATACTAATATAAAACCTACCTATAAACGTACGATAGCGTTCCGACTAGTGAATTGTATTTTCCTTCCACATCAGTCTGCATTCTTCGCCTAACTATATCCAGAGGATAACTGCTGGTTTGACCAAGCATCCCAGCTATCGCACCAAAACATAACTGCACCGAAGGTGGTGGTGAGCGGCTATCGATATCTACGTATTCTGAAAAAAAAAGTCACATCGTTAATTTACTACCATGGCTGCCGCCAGCAAAAATTCAAAGGTGGAGGTAAACTCAAAATTTCAACTATGAAAAAACGTAATCATATACTGTAATGTAAAACAACATTGAAGAAAAACAGAATAGTTTGGAAGTTTGACCTGGTGAGGATCCGTTTGTTGGGCCTTACTAGTGTTTGAGATTACCATTTGAACTGGAGAAGAAAACCGGAACAATTTTGTTGTTACCCATTCATTTCTGAAGTAATGGTACTATAAGTATTAGAAAAACATTCGTACATCTGTACTTACAACCTTTAGACTAAATTAGTCGAAACAGTAAATGAAATTGGACCTGTCTGTATTTTGATCTGGAGCATTAAAAAAAGTGTTTTACCTATTATATCTCATTATCTGACTTTCACATTTTATATTTTGAATAAAAAAGGTCTACCCGACCTTATGAACAAGAGAACTTAAAAATTGAAAAATATTCATTTAGTGGACTTAAGGAACATCCTATATAGCCATTTCTGGATTATATAACTAACCTTTGTACATTCTTTTAAGCGTATCATAAATAAAAAATGACACACCAGCATATGGCATCACCCCCATCATAGTAGGTATATATCCTTTGTAAAATGCCCTGATTCCTTCAGTATGATATATTTTAATAAAAACCTGCAAATGAAAATGTGACTGTTTTAGTTTGGATGACCATATCAGCACTGTTGATAATACAATAAAAATATAAACTGAAAATTATATCCTAATGACGAACAGTTAACTTTTAACAAATTGATGTTAAATTAGAAGGTATATGATAACCATCCATGTGTATGTTATGCAGTTGGCCTGTTACAGTGTTTCAATGAGGCTACTACGCCAAGAATATAAAGTTTTCTTGTAATTAGTAATGTAACAACTGTGTACATTCACGAACATGTGTATGCATTTTGAACCACCTACTAAGTTCGACTTATGAACTTTAAAAACAGTTTCCAGATCGTCGTTCTGAGCATATGAACTGCAGTTGGCCATATAACCTAATCTCGAAACATCGTCGGTGGCCGCCCAGAGGTTTGTTAATATTTATTTTTGCAGTGTGTGAAACTGACCGATGAGATTGTTTGAGCCGTGTTTCAGCCTACTTGGAGTATTTTGCTGTTTTTTGTTGTGAATATATTTACCGAGTGAATTTGCTTTGTTTTGACTTCAAAGATGAAGAATGCAGGTGTAATTGTTGTGAAAGTTGCAGTCTGATATGTTTGCCTGTGTAGATAGACTATAAATGAATTGTTGTTATATAACGTCCATCCCCTAGTCGTCAAGCGCAAGGAATTGAGGAAACTGAACTTACAGAAGAAAGAGCATGGATTTAATTTGCATCCTTGAAGTTTGAACAGTACCACGATACAAATACACTGGTGTGCCTATGCGCATCAGATGCTGTCGATCTCGTTTTGCGTGACGTCACAGGGGATAAAATCACAGTCGACCAATAAATTGTGCATGCGTTCGACGCTGAAATGCGCCCACCGACCATATTGGCGCGCTTGAGTTTGCCTCGACGCCTTCCATGACAAGACGATACCCGCTCCTTCGAGTTTGTGCAGGCAAATCAGCATACCGGTGTATGTCTATCGTGATTATGTTAGTGTACTTGAAGCTTACGAAATAAATACAAGTTTGAGCACTGGCCGGATGGATAGATTTTTTCCTTCGCGCTTTCTCCCAATGTGTGAAGTCTAGAAATCAACGTTGGCTTTAGAAGTGGTCCAACTTATATGTATTTCATAAATTTTTGTGTAATAAAATAGGATCGTCCTGATGTAGCTTCAAATAAATAGGGAATGGCGGAATTGTTAATAAGATATCTTAAATATGATAAATGACACACCTCCTAGAGTCTTGGATTGCGTACCTGCCGTAAGGTGGCATATTCGTGTTTGTGCGTCACAGCCATTCGTGCTCTCGCTAAATCTAAGGGGTACGTCAGGGACTGGGACGTTACGCCGGCTAACGAACCCGCCAAAAACAATCTCCCGGGGGATTTCCTGAAATAGAACGAATACGATGGATAAAAAGATAGATTTTCCATCTTAACTTACTTCTCATAGCCATTTATTAAAACCACATATGATTACTGATCGAACCTTACTAAGGTTGTACACATTGAGAAACAATAAAGTTCGCTTCCAGAACGCTGTAAATACGCGAAACGGCAACGTCGAACTACCGGCAAGGCGGATAAAAGATTACTATGAAATATTATTTCATGGCCTTTATCTAGACCTTTTCCCAGTGGTGCGTAGCCATTTCGCATGTTTCCGGACTGGAGACGACCTTTATGTTTTCTCAATGTGTAATTCCAGGAAGGCTGTCTTAGCAGCATCACATTTAAGATTAATGAAATAGGGCCTAGGTTTGTTTTCAGACAGATTCACTATAATGATAGCGTGGATCAATTACTCACCCCCCTACTTGGTCCACCCTAAGTACCTTCTTCCACTGTTCGTGTGCAGTGAATTGTATGGCAGCGTGCGGAACTATTCGAGCCATGGTGGCGCTGTTTCCACGCCATAGTGCAAATAACCCTTCTTTCTTCAATGTTTGTACCAAAAATTTCAGTGCTTTTCTCGTCGAGTACGGTTTATGACTGTAAGAGAAAAAATGGAATTAGGCTGATTCACACAGTATTTCACAATGCATGAATGTTTCACATGTATAAGCTCGAGAAGTATTGTGATCACCAAGAATAAGAAGACAATTTTGTGTTCAAAAACTAACACATTTTTTACTTGAAGAATTGGAAGGCTACGTTAGCAAAAAAGTAGCAATTATTTCATGAAAACGTACTGGAAGTAGGGGAAATAAGAAATAATTTTAAGTGCATTTTTAAAGGGAGACATAAATCTGCACACAATTAGCACTTAATACCTGTAAAAAAATGGATTTACGAAAAGGGTGGTGTAGCTCGACGAACTTGAATTTAGACTCATCCACAAAATTTGAGAAATATCAGGGAATCATAAACGTTCTATAAAGCACTTTTGTCCTTGTCTTTGTAATAACGTAGTATCAAAATTTCATCATAATCAGAATGGGTACTATCTGAGTTATAGAAGGGCCAAGGATGTCCAGACAGACGAAAAACAGACCGATGGAAATGAATTATATGGATTATTGTGATGTATGTGGTATAAATGTCAAGAAAACATATCTGTAATACAAAATTTTGTATTATTACAATACTTCTCCCGCCTACTGGCGTCGAAAGTAAAATGAAATATGTTTCGATGTTACTTGCTGTAAGAGGTAAAACAGAAAATTTATCCATAAACGCAAAAGACTCATAGTGCGGTAACTAGGGCTGTCCTAAATTTTGGTTACAATTTTATTTAAGGTAGTCCTTCAGCATAAATATTATATTTTAAACTTGAGTACTTACTTAACTTGAAAATTTATCTTAGTCCGATCTAGAGGAGCAATAGTGGTTTTTGCAAAGGCTCCTGCTACTGCTCCAGCTGCTAAACTTGTGATCACGATCTGGGTGTTTGTTAAATCCTTGTTCAGGTCTTCTTTGTTCAAGGCATGCTTTTTTGCCATTTTTGAAGACTTCCGGTATCAAACCATTTTTAATTGCACTTGTCTGAACAAAAAATCAGTGATAGTATGATTCAAAATGTATTTACTAAGTAAGCTAAAAATGGATTGTAAATATAAAACAGAAATTGAAGAACATCAACATTTCGAGTACACTAAATAAAACCATAGCTTTCTTATTTACGGGTCAATTTTTACCACCTCATGTGCCATATTTCCCAAATGTCTGGAGCACCGTTAATTATTAATAAGGGGTTAGCATTTTTCTTCTATTTTTGCCATTAGACCGATTTTTTAAAACATTGCCGACACTACACTTGTTTGAAAAAGCATTTTATTATTGTATCACCGCATAGTAGGGACAAAGCATCGTGAATTACATACATATATAGGTAGACAGCATTGAAGCAAAGCACCATAAGATATCTTTAACACAATACCCTGAAAAAATGCTGATATATTAGATTCCAAGATCGTATACTTAATACACAGTTTAACAAATAAAACTTTTTTCTTTCAGTGACGCGTTTCGATTTATATTTAAATCTGACAGTCCGACGATAATTTAAATATAATTCGAAACGAAAGAAAAATAGTTTTATTTGTGGAACTTTGTGTTAAGTACAAGATCTTTTTATCTGCATGATAAAAGAGTTTCACCAAGTAAGAGCGTCTACAATTTACATATTAGATTATTTCATACACATTTCATCAGAATTTTGTATAATTTCCTCTACCTTATCTTTTATATGTTTATCGGAAATATTCACATATTAAGAATTCATATTTGAATTGAAAATTGATAGTATGTGTCTCAATCTGAGTGAGATTAGTCTGGTAGTTTTTGAATTATTTTTATATGCTTATTCACTCCGCAATTTTGTCAAAAGAAACATTGTTACTTAATAGTTCTTTGAAAGTTTTTAATAGCTTACCGCTTTAATTATACTATCCAATAAGTGTTGCTATAGCTTCATTCAATGGACATGTAAACAACGCTCCTATAATGACCACTAATCAATATTCAAATAATCCCAATACATTATACAACCAGACAGTTTGCATATATTTGAGCAAAGTTCAAAGTCTGTAGTAATACTTTTGTAATTCCCGATAAGGAAAATAATATAAACATTGTGTAAACGAGCTATAAATATATTTGCGCTATTATTAATGGGTTACCTTGTATTTAAATTTTGCCATAGGAAAAAGATTACTCATGCCGTCAGGCTATATGCATTACCGATTATTGTGCCGACTGTACCCAACTGTCTGCCTCACCTGTACACAAACTACCTGTTCAGAAGTTCAGGTAACTGTAACGTCCCCACTATCACACGAGCGTGGAAAGAGGGTTCTCTGAAAAAAGTCAAAATACAACTACTCCAGAGATGATTTTGTAATTTCAATATACACTTTATGTATGGAAGTGGTATCGTCAGTGATCAATATGCACTCCTCTCTGTAGGGAACATTGTTTCTTTATAAGTGTTATAATGGTATCATACATTTTTTGACTACTGCTTCATTTCCTGTTCTGATTGTATCAAGAGTCTAGAGTCTTTTCAACGATGAAACCCTTGATTTAGAAGTCTGATTTTTAATAACCATCAGGGAACTTGAAAAAAGAAATTTGCTAAATTTTTAAATAATATTTGTATTGCTATTTTTTTATCATTATATTTTGGTGACTGAGCTGATATTTAAAAGCTCTAAAGCCTTTTTGTTCGTGCCTCAGTAGGGACTTATCGTCAAATTTTGTTAAAAGGTGATCATTTTATAAAAATGCTTTTCCATCCATGTTCAAATATTACCTTAGTGAGAAAATATCATCAAGACCACATTTTCGGACCGATGACAGACAGACAGATAGGCAGACAGACCGAGCAACGAGTAATATGAGTTTTCGAACTACACACTTCAAAAACCTAGTATCTCAAATTCATTTTGGCGCGATACCTACTTGCCCAGAAAGTAAAAATACTTTTAACAGGAATGGTTCGTGCCGCCTATGTAACTCTACATGGACGACTTCCCCCACTACCGTCCTCATCACAGTATAGTATTATGTGAATAATTACATTCACCTTAGCTTGACGCGTCAAACTAGCAAACTCCATCTGATTATTGTTTATTATAACCAAAATGGTAAGGTATGATTATTTCTAATTGACTCTAACTAATCCTGATGATTCTAGGCACGATACTTCAAAGAAAAGGATATTGATGGTGAGTAAAAGCTGCTGTAATAATGAAAAAGAAAGTTCATCAGTTTTCGCAATATGATAACAGTCGTAATGTTTGAACTATGATAAGATAAAAAAAGCCATAACCTGTTAACTTATGAGATAGTTTTTGAAGGTCGAGCAATGCTAATTAGGAATCTTCAATAACTCAGGAAAAGGTCAAAATCTAGGGGTCACTCAGTAGGAGTACAGAGGCAGACAGATGTTTTGTAAAATTTTGTTTACAACAATATGGAGATACGAACAGAAAAAACTGATCATCTATAGATTGGCAGCAAAATAATCACAAGAGTGAAGGACATAGCCAATAACTGTCTACCAGGCAATTTTTTTAGGTGGTTAAAAAATTTCTGAATATACATTAGCTTCATTTGTTGCATATAATTGTTATATGAAATGACAAATTCAATGGTATTGTATCTGAACATAATACCAGCTGAACAAAGTATTATGAGATTAACAGAGTGTATTTTTCTATTCTATATTAATTTCTTATCTGGACTAATTTTATATTATTATTAAAATAGTTGTTTTATAAATAGTCTATGAATAATTTCAAGGTCCTTGAATAAAACAGACATTGCATTTCATACCAATGTACTAAGATAATTGTAAATATATGAACATATTCTTATAATCATTGATATAAATTAGTGTTCTTGAGAGATGAACAATGTGACAAATATGTCATTATAGTGAAATATAACGAAGACGCTTGATATCATAACAATATATTCACAATGCATTTTCAGAATTCAGGGAGTGTTTCTATCTATTTGCCAGATCTGGACACATTAAAACACAAGAAGAGCTTGCTGTTATCATGCGTAGCCTGGGCCTCTCACCAACTATATTGGAAATTTCATCCTACTTAAAACAAAAGGTATGAATATAAATGTGACACGGCCATTATAACCGAATCAGAAGATGTGACGTACCGTCATTACAATGTGTTCTCTGAGATAAATTAGGAATTATACCGGAATGGTCACTACTACTCAACAAGGATCATCTTCAGAATGATGCTCATGTGTGGGGATGTGTTACAAGGCACTCCCTGAAGCTTCTGGTTTTCATCCAGAATAGAGCAATACGGCTAGTGGACAGTGTGAATAAACATTTATTCTCTTACAGCACTCCTGGAGCTTTATGTCGTTATGATTGGTTATCTTTAAATGATACCTTTGCCTTCAAACTTATGTGACATATTTCATTAGCTCATTTTTGAATGTCATAACTTTTGATACAATAATAATTTTTCACATACTTGCCAGTTGGTAAAAGCTGATGTGACTAATATTGCTATAATAAATGCTAAAAGTTATAAGATGGAATGAATGTGCAGTCTCTAGTAGCAATATAAAATATTTTGTTTGGCTACATCAAAATAACAACTTCACTGTTTTAGGGTGGAAAAATGAGTTTTGCTGATTTTCTAGAAGTAATGCACGTCCATTCTCGCGTCGAAAACCTTCCCAAAGAGGTGATAGATGCTTTCAAAGCAGCAGACACAGATGGCAAAGGAGTTATTCCTGCAAAACAACTACGCCACTTGCTCCAGAACTGGGGTGAATGTCTCTCAGCGAAGGAAATAGATAGAATTTTCCGTGAGGCAAATGTGAATAACAACAGTATGGTTAGATATGAGGATTTTGTCAAGATTGCTTGTGCCCCAGTTCCTGATTATTATTGATTTATTTGTAAGATTAAAATAACTGGTGGTTCATCAGGGTGTCCACTAACAATGACAAAAATATATATCTAAAATCTATAAAATTTTTTGCTCTTGAGGTTACAAATGATATAATAATCTTGGATAGAAAAAATATCTAAGAGAGTAAAACCATTGAGATTTTTTTTTTGTAAAAAGATAATTCTTGATTAAACTTATTTCCAAAAATATCAGGTTTATTCCTCAACTTCTTGAATCTTCTGTTTTCCTTGACTATGCATGACAACATTTTGCATACCTGACTTCCCAGAAAGTGGACACCCTGTTCACACAGTCAGATCTATGAAAACTTCCTTTGATACCAGAAACACAATATCATTATCTTACCCAATATGACTTTTTTGCCCAGCTCTTGCCCTTATATATCCTTCTGAATTCACCAAATTATTATGTATCATGATTATGTTTAGTAGCAATTCTATGAAACTTTATTATGAATATTTCAAGTACCAATGAGATATTTTGAGACAAAATATCTATAAACTTCAAATGACAGTAATTTGATTGAAAGATGAATATAATAAAACACTATTTTGGAGACGAAAGTGTTAGTATCATTTGATGGTAATATATTTCATTTATATAGGTTAGACACAAATTCATTTATATATACATATAACAACTTTTATCGTGTTTGTGAGAAGTATATCAATAAACAATACAACATACAAAGTCCTATTTGACATTAATCATAAATTTCCCATATCAATAGGTATTGTTTATGCCATTGAATTTGGCATTGATAACACATCAAACTGAGCATATTGGAGAAATGTTCTAGGCTTGGAGCTAGGGTTTTCTGATGATAATAAAACTTCACAATTGGATGGAAGGTGTAATAAAGTGCATGCATACCAATTTGCTCTGATCACATAAAATGTTTGGCATTATTTAAATTATTGAAGATATTCAAAGTGTATGTGACTGTATATGTATATATGAAAAAAATTAAATGCAGTTTCTGGAAAAGCTAACATATTTTTATACATTGTAAAACTACAATGACTGATCATTTTTCAGTTATAATACATAAAACTAATGAAAAATTGTGTCAGTGTGTAAACTCATAAATGTAGGAGAATCCAACTATCAAACAATACACATTACATTATTTTTTTGGATTCTTCTGTCCAAATTGACACTAAACAGCTGATTAGCTAGTAACACTTTTTGAGTTAATCTGATATAAGCTTACATTTTTGTATTAATTAATGAACAAAATTTTGAAGCTTACTAAACATATAACCTTTTCATTGGTATTTATTGTCATTGTCAATGATAATTTTTTTAGAAAATGATATGCTGACTTGCCCTAATTAGTGTTGAGAATATTTCCAGATTTACTGAATGAATTAAACTAATTTCTGTCTTGTTATGACTATAGCTGTTCAAACAAAGCAGATAGATTTTTAATAGTTTTCCCAGAAATCTGTATGTCACTAGAGCAGAGTAATAGTTTTGAGGGTGATCTACATTGTGAATGTATTTACAATGTAATTGCTTACAAAATTGTTGATTAGCTGAAAAGGATTTTTATGGGACAGATAATTAAGTTTGAATGATTGATAGCTGCTATTATGCTGTTTTATCCGAGGAAAATATTTTTTAAGTTGTCTTGTTGTGTAATGATCAACGATCATCTAAACATTGACCATACATTGACGCATCTTACTATATACTTCTATCATCTACTTTAAATTATTTATTTATGTATTTACTACTTACCTGGCACGGCGTTTAATGTCTTTAAAACTATCGTTTATTTGGTAATATTTTTCCCAGAATTTTTGTTAACCTCTCTACTTAATATATAAATAATAAATTATGTAAATTATCCATTTCAATAATGAATTTTTTATCTAACCATAATTTCAGCAATTTAGGAAATTTTCCATTTTTCCCCCATGTCACAATGAAGAGCAAATAACTAACCACAGAATAACTGACTGATAGACTTGCTGATAAATCATAGATTACCCACTCTTCTGATACAGTGACGTTCGCTGTTAACGTTATCACCACAAAACATACACTCACAGTCTCACACTATCACACGTCTTTCGTGTATGTTCGATCATGAAGGGGCTATGACAAGTAGTTGACAGCAACACAGAGACACCTATTTTATTTACTATATAACTATCACAATATAGGATATGAGCAGAAAAAATGTTTACTTACAAAATGTTCCAGAAGGTGGGCTTATATTTTATATCTTGCCGTTGATCATGGCATTGATCCGTCACCATGTGTAGATTGCACATGCAGCAATCATTAGGCAGAGTAGGCAACCGCTTAGGGGCCCAGGGTGGATTAGGCGCACCAAGAAAAAAAAACATTTCTTCGAACTTACTTGTTATTTGAAAATTTGTATGAAATTCTTCAATAACAATATTATTGCGTTGCATGTCGATTGATGAAATACTTCATACATACAGAACCATCAAGATTAAATTTAAAATAACCGCGTCGCGCCTCATTTCTCTTTCCTGCCCCATCATGAGACCTGAAGTAACCATGTTTTTGCAAAATACCTGGAGTCGCTCATCTGGAACTTACATACATCCCTTTATCAACTTGAAAAGACCGAATTGCAGTGCCTAGGGGACCGGACAGGGTTTTTCCGGCCCTGTGCACATGATTGGAGACACAACATGGCGGACTCCACACTAAAGTCAGCCATGCATGAACGCATCATCCATCTCCATGGACATATTTATGCAGCCACAGTTAGTCAATTATTTGTGATAAAATGATTGGAGAAGTATTAGTAGTATCCCTGTCAAAAGAACTGTGGAACAAACTTTTTATCATATCAAAGATTAAGATAGTACTAGGGATAATGTTAACTGTGCATTAAAAAATCAAATATATCTTTCTGATATATATTGCATGGTATATTAGATTTCAGGGGAATTTTAATATTTATTGAGATGTGTAGGTTTCCTAAATACTTATGTTCTTTTGTGATGAAATACACAACAAAACTTCAGGATGCTATATTTTAGGCAGTTACTTGTTGTGATAATTTCTTAATTTATTCTGCTTATATTTCTAAAGTAGTATTAGAAAAGTAACTCAAGTTACTAAAGCACTACAAAGATAGGTATGCTCACAGAATATATAAGGTAAGGTATGCTCGTCCGCCATCTTGTTTCCATCTGATGACCACAGAGTCACAGACAGTGTTTGTTACACATGGCACAAAGCCATCTACAACTACATCTATCCAGCTTAGAAAATCATGTTTTGTGGGGGAAAAGGATAGGAGATGCAGAAGACAGATGACAATCATGACAGGACCACAGACTATACCCACGACATGACGTAAGATGGCAGGTCATCATGGCGTCATCACATTTTCGTTTCGAGAATCTTCAAAATTTGTTTTTATGTATTTTTCTATTTCCTAGGAGCTACTAGAATCATTAGTGGGCATTGTGAAATTATTATTATGCTATTGAAGGTAAGTACTTGTTAAAAGTACGAAAGATACTTTTTAAGCGGCACTTTACTCAGAAATAACCAGTATCTCCTTGTAACATTAGTTTTTTAGGTTATATTGGTGTTCATTGTCTAGATTGTTGTTATTTCTAGCAGTTTTGTTTGACTTTGGTGAATTACTTCTTCAGCTATCCATTCATTCTACTTTTAGTGAATTGTATGTAAGAATGAATAATGATGAGAGTAATACCACAGATGTTAATTCATTATTATTACTGCTTTAAGTTTTGTCTTGATCCCTGAAAGCAAATCCAAGTATTGTTTTAAACTGCGTAGCACATATTTGTCAGTTTTCCTGACTGATGAAGGCATTACTTGACAGAGATTTGTATTATATTTTCAAGCAGAAGGGATGGGCCATCATATATTACATTTCACAGAAACATTACAGTCAGTGTTACCCTCATACAAGAGTAGATTATAATAGTAATACCTGAATATTCAGAGAATGGATTGTAACATTATGAAAAACACAAATGATTAAGCAGGTCTCAAATTCATCATTGAAATGGATTTTTTAGAATCATTTGTAAGATATCTATAAAAAAAAAATCTTCAATTCTTGAATCTTTCTGTAATGATTACACATTACAATCTTGGTTACATTAAGTTTCAGAGTTCCTCATTATACCCTATACATTTTTATTTGTGATCTGGGATAGAAACTGGAAAAATCATCAGTTTTCATAATTTGTTCTAGACAAGAAGATTCTTTAAAAGCAGAATAGTAAGATACATCTCATAAAAGGTAAAATAAATCAACAATAATTTGTGTCACAAGTAGACTCACCAAGATCACAATTGAGGAGCACCACAGCAGTGGCAATGCCAGCAGCTACCATAGGTAGCATACAGCTGCCTAACAATGAGGATTGTGGGATTCGAGATGTGTGGGCACACAACTTGGAGGAGGAGTTCCGCACAATCAGGCAGATTGTGCAGAAGTATCAATATGTGGCTATGGATACTGAATTTCCAGGTATGATAATTATCCACTTTGAGAAAAATTAACTCACAATATCTAATATTGTTTTAATGTATTTTTTTTTGTGGCTAGAATTGTAGTATCCTGGGCTTTTAATGACACTAATGTAACATGAAAAATATTTAAAAAAAACAGCTATGGGATGTGTATTTGTTAGTATAATCGTTAATAGAATATTAATTAATAAAACCCTATAAAAACATCTCACTCACTCAATTTGGTGGTTATAGGAAAAATCTAATTAAGATCTTTTACTGAAAATATGTCCAAATCTTCAATTTTTTTACTTTTTATCTTTTACTATATATTTGGCTACAATAATGTGTGATTTATCATTAGTGAAGGATGTAGTATTTGGTTGAGCAATATTTTCTTTTTGTCTTTCTAGGTGTTGTTGCTAGACCCATAGGTGAATTTAGGAGTTCAGCAGATTATCAGTATCAGATGCTGAGGTGTAATGTGGATCTTCTCAGGATAATACAGCTTGGATTAACATTTCTCGATGATAGTGGGAAAACTCCAGGTGGATCATATACTACATGGCAGTTCAACTTTAAGTTCAACTTACAGTAAGAACAATTTTATGCAGTTTACTTCCAATTTCAGAAGGTGGTATTTGTAATTGCTTCAGCTTTCGAATTTGAGATATTATGTTTTTTTAAATGAGAATGATGTATACACAATCAAAAACCATATCATTCATGTAATTTGGAAGTGCCAATTTGGTCTAGGTAATATTTATTTGTTAGTTTTCTACTGATACAATTGAAGGAACATTAATGATAAACAATTTTTTAAACTTTATTTTTTTCGATTTTTCCAAAAACTTTATTGAGGTGAAGGATTTTTTCTGCACTTCTGTAGGTTTTTATAACTATACTTTGCTTGAATATACACAGTATTCAGGTTTCTAAAGATCAAGATAGTTTGTTCAACATATATAAAAATTACAGCACTTTTGTGCTATTTTTTATGAATACATAAAAGACCCTATAGTTTAGTTCAGTTTATAAGAGTCCTAAGCTTTCTGTGTTCATGGGTAGTGAATCTGTAGCTAAGAATTGTTATATATTTCCCAAAGTACAGTATTACATTTGTTTAATAAATTGTTTTAGGGAGGATATGTATGCCCAAGATAGTATTGACCTATTGACAAATTCTGGGATCCAGTTTAAAAAACATGAAGATGAGGGTATCGAGCCATTGGAATTCGCAGAATTACTTATGTCTTCAGGCATTGTTCTCATGGAGAACATCAAGTGGCTGTCCTTTCATTCTGGGTATGACTTTGGCTATCTCATCAAGCTGTTGACAGACAACAACCTGCCTCAAGATGAGAATGAGTTTTTTGAGCTGCTGAAGTTATACTTTCCCACTATTTATGATGTAAAGGTATGTTTGAAAGAACAATTTACCTTTTTCCTAATTCTCACTCATTTAAGGATGTTCAGTCTCTTGATTATTATAAACTGAGTACTGTAGTGTATTGAACTCAGCTTAGAGGATTCAGTTACAAGTGATGGTTCATCATATTTTCACATCACATATTTTGATTGTAACATGCAGTTTTCCAAGTAGCCTTTTAATAGCTGAAATTGACTTCATGGATCAGCGAGGTTTATGTCACAGTCTTAGAGCAACATTTTATTGCTGGACTTTGAAATCAGATTTGACCAATTCCTCGGTTATACAAGTTGATGGAATCAACACACTTTCTAGGGGCAAACGTCTATATTTCATCATTTTATAATTATGAATATAAAACTAAAAGTAGAAAGTGCTAGTTATAGAATTTCATGTTTCTCCTGAAAAGCTTATTCATTGCACTTACACAGTTGTCCTGGATTCTACATGTAAATGTTAAGATATTTTATTAATTTTTAGTATCTCATGAAATCATGTAAAAACCTGAAGGGTGGACTACAAGAGGTGGCGGAGCAACTGGAACTTGAGAGGATTGGACCTCAACATCAAGCTGGTTCTGATTCGTTACTCACTGGAATGGCTTTCTTTAAAATGAAAGAGGTTAGTCTGTGTCATAATTCTAACATATGCACTGGAAATGGAACACAGTCAGAGTGTGTCATAAGTTTAACTTATTAGATCTAAAGACTATTAACAACTCAATTTTCTTTACAGATGTTTTTTGAGGATACGATTGACGATTCTAAGTTCTCCGGTCACCTGTATGGTCTGGGCACTTCATTTGCAGTGAACGGGACCTCAAATAACTACACAAATGACAACGGGGATACTACGAACTCATCATGAAGTCCATTAGTTGCTCTGGTTCCGTTACGCTCTTTTTTCGGTTGCATTGTTGAGACTAAGGTAGAAAAAAATATGTAATTTTTCGCGATTCTATCTGTTTTTAATAGACAAACCCATGATCAATCCCCTGTTGTATATTCTGTGGTTATCTTTTACATATTATTATTTAGTGTAAGGTTTTAAACTTATTTCTAATTTCGTATATAATTATTTAATAAAATATCAAGTGATTCATTGCAGTGTATTCATTTTACAAAAATTAAGTAAATACAAGTATTCAAATCTCATAACATACTTTTATATCACATAAATTGTGTAATGACATTATTTTTGATAAGACCATTTTTTTAAAGGAAAAGTTTTATTTTATCCTTTTCAGCTCATTTATATATAAGCTTGTTTTTAAAAAAGTTTTTTTTACTTTTATTTTACAATGCTTTAAATTATGGTTCAACTCCTGGATATGAGGACTTTGTATGTAAATTAATTTCTTAATGATTAATAAAAGTTAATCTGTGAGAATGTTTAAACTGTTCAAAAAGTGAATGGCTGATATTCAAACATTTGTCTTCGAGCTCATAATAATTTTGATTTAAATTGATTTTGGTCATAGAGAGAGAGAAATATGATTTTTTTGCAATTTGTTTCTAAACTACTGAACAGATTCCTACCAAACCAGGCTCATTTATCAACTGCTCTGATATGTACGATTTTCTTAACATACGCAAAGCATAACATAATTTTATTGGTGTTTTGTAATGTCCACATCATGGAAATACATATCACCAATTTTTGACAACATAATTTTGGGAAAAAGCTATAAATATCAATATCTATGTTTTCTAAATCCTTGTTTTGACGGCAGAGTAATTAGCCACAAATATCAGAACTTCTCAACCCTGGATACAAAAAAGTACAAGAAAAGGGAGCGCTTAACGAAGACCTCATAAAATTTTGATTCAATTATTTTGAGGACATTTCCAAGAGGAATACAAATTCATAACAGCATGAGAACTATTGAGTGAATCACTAGATTCCATTTCTATAGGTTGTGTAATCCATGGAAAGAAAAGTAAGCATAATATTCAATATTTTATTCAATATCATAGTAAAACAATCGATAAAAATAAATAAATTGACGACTAGAATATTAAAACAGACACCTATTATATCTTTGTTTCTCTTTGTTAATCACTGACTAGAATAATTACTGTACACATATGGCATATATTTTTGTATAGCAGAAATATAACGAATGGTTTCTTGCAACCTTTCTCTTGAAGATTAAAACTATTAAAACCCTACCAAGTAAGTAAGGTATCACAAAAGTGCATGTTTTAGAAAATCGGCCGCTCTTAATCTTGTAATTGCGTCTTGATCTCGTAATTACGTTAAAATAACGGAGGGAATTTTATTAATCTGGTTGAGAAAACTATTGATGCGTCGCCGTCGCTCCGTTTTATTCCTACTATACTTTCTCATCTACACAAAATTTCACAGATTTGTACAAAAAATCATAAAATTGACCACTTTGTGCACTGTACAATTTTAACCAAATTTCAATAGAGCCACCATAATCTATATTTGATTTCAGATGGACATATTTTTGACTTCTGGAGATTATATAACAAATTATATATGTGCATCAGTAACACTGGTAAAGTGATGCTACTGATGACGTGTCTTGTAATCGATTCATATTCGTGGCTCTAGACAGATTGGTCAGTTCTATCTATACTTAGTTTCTTACGCTCATATCAGTAAAGGAACTGGTAAAATGAAGCTAGGTGAAGAGAATGGATTTTGGTATTCCTCATATAAGTAAATTCTATCTGATTTCCTGTGCGAGTTATCAGCCAAATTACCATTGTGTAGGTATATTTTTTTTATATGACACAGTAATTTCATGTGCGAATTACTCAAGTAGAAGTAAGAATTTCTTCAATTTCCTTACCAACTTATATGAGACTTACCTACACCTAATATATATATTCACTCAGTGCCTTTTGAGAGGTCGTCGAACCTTTTTCATTCAGAAATACGTAATGACTAAGTAATGTGAAATAACTATTTTTGAAAAGTTTGGTCATTCCCGTTAGAGGACGACTAGGAAATCAATAAGGGATCTCTTCGTTTATACAGCATCTGGAACTTTTGGCGGGCACTTTCTAGTGCTTGTGTTCGTATGCGGAATTTATAAAGAAGCAGCATATTATTTGGGCGACTTTTCAGCTCTTTCTTTTGATCTTTTGTCTAGGTACAGTTCCGCTTCAAGCAGATAATTATATTGTATCGTTTTTTGAAGGTGAGTTCACGCGGCTTAGCCACAAAATATTTCTGTCAAGACATTTCCTTATCACACTGACTTCAACAATGGAATCGGCATGGCAAACTGAGAAGTAGAAAACCGTAGGCGTAAGAGGAGATCCGCCATTTTGTCCCTACGGCCGTCTGGGGGTCAGTAGTGTGCGCTGGATGGTTCCCCCAGCCAAGAGTCGGGGCTAGGCGGAAAGTCGGGGTAACCCCTCGGGCTGCTGTCGTTGCTGATATCTGTGTCGGCCCCTGGGGGCATATTGTGCGGTAGAGCCATGCCTGGTGGAGGACCTTGACCTGGAAATGATGAATAGTATCATAAGTGTCAGTGGATAACCATTCAACTGCCATGTTAAATCCAAACCTGATTTTTTATTTTTTTCATTTAACATATATTTGTCATGCCGTGAAGAGATAAGCGAACTATACCTACACATGCAAAAACGAACTCAGAAGTATCCATTTTCTCATTTCTTTTATTTTTACTGATTTAAAAAAAACTATAGATACCTAATTCACTTTTGCCAAAGGAGTAAGCTCATGTCAAAATTTCATTAACACTCGAATGGCACTATTTGAGTTGAGAGCAGGATGGACGATTGTGGGGAGAGGCATAAGTTCGGAGAGAAATGGAAGGCTTCATAAAGTTTTTTAAACTTTTTATACTGTTGAGTGGCATTTTTTTTCAAGTGTTCTGATGGTTTATTTTTGCTTTTTTGAGCAACATTCGGTTTTTCTTTATGTATACGTATATGTCACGAAACATCAAGAAAACATAATATCTCGAAATTGTTTTTTTAATATTACGCCTATTGCTATGAGGAGAAAAAATAAATATTATTCAATATTAGTAACGCAAAAATGTATAGCGGGATGGCATAGCCGGTCTTAAGCCCCTTCCTTACTTTGTTGAATAGATGGATTTATGCACTTGTTTGACAAATAACTAACGTAAAATTCTCACCTAAACTAGCGTACACAGACAGCTGATCCGTATAAGGTGTGAAGTGGTCATGTCCATGTGGTGGAGTATGACCAGGTAGGTATGAAGGAGACGTAGCTCCGTGGAGAAATGAAGGTCTTCCTATTCCGCTATGGGGCGAAGATCCGTCTTGGTCCATTCCCATATTCGCTACGGTACCGTAACTATCGTCACTGAGATCTGTAAACAATGCTTTACTTAAATTATGTAAAAAATACAATTTATAGTAGTGGAACCCAATAAGGGATTTTGGGGTTCATTCAAGTACGACAGATTAACATATGTGGGATACCTTGTACCCTGTTGAATACCTTCACCATATCATCGTCTTCTAAATAGGGACTCGCGTATGGAGCACCCAATCAAAATATTAAAATAAATCGATTGTTAGAATACTAGAGTGAATCAGATTAAGGGATGATGGGTCAATTCCATTCTGAAAAGTGTGCATTTCAATAGTGAGGAATTGGGCATGACACTAGTGAGTAAAAGGTTTCACATAATTGCAGTAAGAAATGTCACTTACCATGGTGACTGAAGCTATCAAGGTCCACTTTCATTTCATCTTTATCCAATAGCTTATCATGTCTAGGTGAGGAACCGCCCTTCATCGACCTGAAATATTGGCTCCATCTCGTTCTCCCTGCATCTTTCTTTAGCCTTTTTTCTTTTGCTCTCCTGCAAAAATGTGAAAGACGTAGATATTTCAATATAGAGTGCAGAGGCAGCCGAAACATTCGTGAAATTATTTCGTTAATGCTATATGGTTTTGAATAGTGAATAGTATAAATATAAGATGGGCCAGAAATACAACCACAGGAAGTTTCAGGAGTTGCATATATTTTGAAGATAAATTGATTTTTGTGTCTATCCCACGTATTATTTTTAGTACAAAAAAGTGGTATTTTAAAAATGTCGTGTTCTATAAGTTAAACAGAAATATTATTGACTGAAGATATAATGTCTATTATCCTCTGAGAGCAAAAACAACATGAAGTCAGCTATAAAATCCCCGAGTTGTTCAAAAGAGGAATTCAGTAGCACATCCACCATTTTATGGAAAAATATATAATATGAATATTTAAATCCAAGAGGGTGAATGAAGGTCTATTTTCGTTCACACTAGCTTCATCAGATCTAATTAGCTCAGCAATATTGAGGTAACATATACGTATGCCATCTAACTAATTGAGATTTTTCCTATATATTTTGGGTAACACTGTACATAGCTATAGGTACAACGTAACAATAAGTTTTGTAGGCTGTACTATAGAGAGAAAATTTATAGAGCAGGAGAGTGATGAATATTTCCCTTATTAAAATAAAGGATATAGAAGAAACTGATTCCGTCCTTTGAAATCAATTGCATTTGGAAACATCGGAAATATACTCTATCCGTGAAATTGAAACTATATACCTCAACATTGATCAAAGATAACCCAGATTTTCCTACCCACTGTTTTAAATACATACATATTCATATAATGACGTTTAATGTACGTTCACCTACCTATTTTGAAACCAAACTTGTACAACCCGCATGTCTAGTCCAGTGTCTTGACTGAGCTGCTCCCTCACGTGCCTAGCTGGTTTCGGACTGTTGTTGTAAGCGTTCTTCAGGGTCTCTAATTGTTTTGCTGTTATTGTCGTTCGAGGCCTTTTGTTCGGTTGGTCTCCATCCAAGCATTCGGCGGCTGTAACAGAAATTACTATGATGCGTTGACGTTTACGTGATGAATTAAGAACTTTGCGTGAAACAGATATCGTTGTCCTTATGGCGTAGGAAGTACTGATTCAATCTACTTGACGCTATTTTAATTGATGAGTAGATTATTTCCCGATTTTGCCTTCCTGACTTGTGTCTATTGTCGAGAAGCAATCTGCTGCGTTGTTCTTGCACTATCTCGCGATTGATTTTGATGATATTATAATGATGACAATAAGACAGACTATGCTTGAAAAGATTCCACACTGATTTTATTGTTGAATATCTGACAACATTGCAGCGATTTTTTCATTCGGAACATGAATCGTAGTAACTGGCCGTAAAAATTCAAAGCAATAAATTTCATGTTTTGGCGACACTGACACAAGACAGCGCTGAAATTTTGTGCTTTTCAACGCCCATTCTGATTTATTGTTTGATAATTCTCTCTTTTATTGCCATTCATTCATGAAAATAGCAATAGTGTCTATTCAACTTTTTACTAGAAGCGGTGAGATAGTAAAATTACCGAATATTTTATATTTGTCATGTTTGTAACAATTTTTCCACCTGGCCTAGAAGTGTCGCCAACTTACCGAATATCCGCTAGATTTTGCGTTATTTATTCTAACTTGACGGGAAAAAATTGGCAATACATATAGAACTTGTTTTAGCGGAAAATGCAAGTTTAGTTAGAGGAAAAATCAATTTTTAATGGATCAACTGATACTATCTTTTTTACAGTATAATATTTTTCTTATATTTCACGTCTCTATGTAGCAGTAGGCAACAGCGCATTGGCCGAACGAGATTTTAGAATGCGTTATACAACCAGGTTTTATAGGAGTCCCATTGCTTACCTAATTGTGAAAATTTATAACTGCTTCAGGTTAGAGCTACTTTAAATTGTTTAGTTATGTTTTATCTGGCTTGTATGATAAGAAAGGGTGACACCTAGTTTTTATTATGTATAAACTAATTTTTTTCTATGAGTTTATTTATTCAATACAAAATAATTTCAAATGAAAACGCAACTTCATCGATAACAGTAATGTTTTTTTAAATTAAAGGACGTATTAAAAAAATCTGACCGATATTTAGATCTTCATAGAACTTCTTGACAGAAGTGAAATGCGTTGATCAACCAATTCATTTAACGGAAAAATATAAAATTTAGCGGGTTTTAAGCTTCGATCTATCAGATTTTATTTTTAACAATTAGCAACACTGCAGTGTGTATTCACTCTGACCAGAATAAATCTCGAATTAGTTAGTTACATACAGTGTTGCCAACTCAACAGTGTAAACTGTAGAGCTACAGTTTTTTGGAAACCTCAGTTTTTAGTTTAAGCCTCAAAATCTGCAGTTTTCTCATAACGATTGATCTGTATATGTTTCACACTGCAAACCATTGAAATGGATGATCGTTGTTAGAAGAGGAAGCGTTTCATTTTAGTTTGCTTTGATTACAAAGAATCAGAATGGTTGAGGGTTTCTCATGGTCTTGTGAAAATAAGTTTTATTTATAAACAATGCACAGTCAAGATGTGGAATTAACATTTTTAATTCAAATTTATACATTTTTTGCTGCTTTTTTCGAGCATATATACAGTTTTACGCTGGAACGGGGTCTGCATCAGGCAACTGAAGCTAATGAAAGCATGATAAAAATAAAATGGACCTACCCTTCGACTTGGCGGCCTCGTAATCCGGCTTGCAGACCAGCTTCCTGTCCTCCATCAGATAGAACTCGTCGCCTGTGTTCAGCTGCCGGCTGCACATGACGCACGCGAAGCACTGCAAGTGGTAGACGTGCTCCTGCGCCCTCCGCACCACCTGCGTCGGGGGGATGCCCAGGTCGCAACCCGCGCACTTGGTGCCGAACCGCCTGCACCCACAACACAAAGGCGCGACGAAAGCGCATGTTCTTAAGCATCGATTACACCGCGCAGACGCTGTGTTAAAGTTAGCTCACCCAGTGGTATTCGGTTCGTGATATCAGAAGTGGGATTCAGAATTCAAGACAAACTAATACACACCATTATTTTGAACAAATTACTGATTTTTCCAATTCTAAGATGCATTCTTAATTATTGATGTAAAACTTTAGTTTGACAGTTGACATGTATCTGCTTTCTGAAGTGTTTGATTATTTAGAAATGATCGCAGTCTCTATGCATCAAATGCTGATAACAATTTTTTATCTAGCAGGTGCAGACAGAAGTAAAAACGTACGAATTCAGCCTTTCATGTTCGAATGTTAGATGATTCACTGCAGTAGGTATACTTACCAAACTATGAATGCTATCTTGATAGAATATGATTGGCCAATTCTCAACGCAACATTACCCAATAACAAAATAACCATTACTAGGTGAAATAACCCTAACGACAGCTTATCAATAATACAATATCCAGAACTTTTGGGAGAGAAAAATCAGCCCTAGGTCGATAATTGTTTTTTTTTCAACCCAAACCAATTCAGTGCTATTTATACATATGCACTGTGAAGTAACTAAATTAAATCATCTATGGATTCACTTTAGGGATTCTTACAATTCGTGGTTGATTGTTACTTGAACGGAAATTTAGTTGTCATTATTTGTAGGGCTGCACTGATCTTTCTAATTGTTTTCTATTGGTTAGGCATGATTGAAAAAATAAGGCAGAATGGCTGTTATACCTATTTTATTTGTTAATGTTACGCACCTTATAAATCACATGAAATATGAAGAAATTTGTTCAACCGATTCAAATTAGATGTAATTAACTAGGATATCAGTAAAACACAAGATTTTTTTAAAACTTTTGTTACGAATATAATATTTTTCCAATAAATATATCTAAAGCCTTTTATCACATGTGTCTTGGTCTAGTGCAACAAAAATAGCGATTGAACATGGCAAGGGGTGTTCACGAAGTTTGAATGGACACAGCTTTAAAAATACCATTCATCAATCTTGGAGGTTGAGACCCATTTTATTCAAAATCAATAATAAGCCAGAATAGCTTCAGAATGATCGTTTTGTGTTCTGTATCGACTTGATATTCAGATATGTCCTAATAAAGTGGTGGTCAGCACCTTGTTTTGCATAGATTTTATTACCTAATTATCAACTTTTCGCCCAGAAAAGAAACTGAAAACTGTGGATTTTAAAGCATCAATTTGCAACGCCCTTTAAAGCAAGTCTGACTTATTTGTAATGTATAATTGTTACAACGTCCCATATCTTTGAAACATTAAAAGGTATTTCATGGTGTAGAATCAGTTATTTTATAATAGTGGATATAAGTTTTTGGTTCTACTAATAATTAAATTTAAAAAATATAGTTTCTCAGGACGGGTATGCGCAGCAACAACTTAGGTGGACATTTGTGACACAGAATTGGATGGTTGAGACTGTTACTGAAGCAATGGTTTGTAGTTCGTTCCGCGAGAAGAATAATTTGGAGACTTTTTGAGCTGCCCCGTGTGCAGATATCAATTTGTTGGTGTTAATAGGTACATATTTCACCATTACCATTAACTAGATTAATTTAATTTCGGAGCAGATGTGATACTTACTTGAAAAAATCCTCCTTACAATACAATTGACCATTCCTAGCGAAGCACTTATCCGTCAGTTGAACCCTACATTCCGTGCACTGAAGGCATTTGGCATGCCAAGTCCTATCAGCCACCTTTAGGATGAATCGGTCCAGGATCAGTTCATGACATCCACCGCATTTTGGTATTGTTGCTGGAAAAAAAGAATATTTTCAGTACAGTGGTATTAGAAGTGGGATAGAAGGTGAATAACAAAGTTGATGAGATCGGAAGTGGGATTGAATGCTAACTCAACAACCGATAACGTGGTTAGTGATATCAGAAGTGGGATTGAAAGTTATTTCAACAATCAGTTCTCTGTTGGTTTTGTCAGAAGTGGGATTTAGGAGTCAATACAAAATAATTTACTACAGGAAAGTGTCTGATATCACTCACCACGATTTTGAAAGAATGATCAAATTATCAAATTTTCCTGGAAGTGGGATGGAAGGTGAATAACAAAGTTGATAAGATCAGAAGTGGGATTGAACGCTAACTCAACAACCGATAACGTGGTTAGTGATATCAGAAGTGGGACTGAAAGTTATTTCAACAACCAGTTCTCTGTTGGTTTTGTCAGAAGTGGGATTTAGGAGTCAATAGAAAATAATTTACTACAGGAAAGTGTCTGATATCACTCACCACGATTTTGAAAGAATGATCAAATTTTCAAACTTTCCTGGAATCCTACGAACAGATGAGAATCGGTGCGAAATAGTTTTTTGTTTTAGGAACATTAAAATATGTTCTGCATTTTTATCGACTCATTTAAACATTGAATATTTTTGTGTAAACACTGTAAACTCGGTTGAGTTTTGGACAGCTCTAAATTTTTGTTAGGACGAGCATAAAATAGGTGAAATTATGGTGCAGTAGTAGGAAATGGAGCTCACATTTCTCTCTACTACCAAGTTATACACTCAAATTCTGAGTTGATTTCGGGACTAAAAGTCTCAGAAGGAGGAGAATATCTCAAAAAAGCCTTAAATAGGGCGATTCTGCATGAGCCACGGAATGATATGAGTTTGAAAATAAAAATTAGGATTGGATTTTTGAGTGATTGATTTGGACTTGATAGTTGAAATACAGTAACCTGTAGTAGTAGTTGCTAAAACTGAAACTGAACACATTTATTATCCCTTTTACAAGAGGAGTTAACTACGCCCTAAATTCTCGTAAAAATTATCCTCTTTCGAACCTTCCAACCGCAGCAAAAATTTACTAAGATCATAAGTCAAATGTAAGTCCAAATCTGTTGAAAATAAAATCTACCAAACTTGTGTTTTGAAATCAAATATGTGAACAAACATCTGTCTAACAGGCCCAGAGGATTACCGGGATGAAAAGTGGTAGAACGTATTTTACAAACAGAAACAATATATTAGAATGTCCTCCTCATGTTCCTAGTGGCATGAAAACAAAAAAAAAATCATCGGGAAAAGACGCTGGAAATCTAATGAATTTTCAAACAAAACAAAAAAAGATGATCCCAACTTGTTGATTAGAATAAAGGAGTCCAGCTAATTGGTAAATGAGCACTCACACAACAACACCTCCGGGATGTCATCCAAGGAGACAGGCGGTACCCGTAACGCGTTTGCCCAACAGGCTGCGGCAGGATCTTGGCCGGCGCTGATCATGGCAAACCGCGATTTCGCCGTGACGCACGGACCTACGGACGTGGACTGACGCCCGAGACGTCCCGATGCGCCGTCGCGGCGCTACGAGCCCTTCGCGACGCCCGCTGGCACGCTATTGGCTGATTGGGGCGTTGGACACGCCCATCCGTACGACTGGGTGGGGGGAGGATTGAGGGAACGGGGATTTTGGCAGTGGCGGCTTGTGGTGCCGACAGGGAAAATCTGCGTGAGGGAAAAAATTGCATTTCTGCTCATTGCAGGTTTGCATTTTCGATTATACATTCATGTGATTTTTAATTATCATGTGTATCGGCGTAGCAAAAATTATATTAGTTACAAGTATTGTTTGTCTCTGTAAAAAAACAAAACAGAAAACGTCATATTCAATTAGAATCCTTGAAGTAGGACGGTCAGTAGCCCTCGTGATTTTCGGTCGGTGTTTGTCATGTGATAGAAATGCAAACATAACTTCCTGACAAATCTGGTATAAGTCCATTATTTGCAAGGAGATTAAGTGCCGGCCAATTACGAATTCTTCCCTGTAACAGAAATAGATTTTTTTGATGCTTAATGAGGTATTCAGGTTGAGTCGGAAGGAACAGAGGAAACTTCGAGAGTGTATTGTACACGTAATAATGTAGAAAATTCAAAATGTTGTAATCCGATTTTTATTTGTTGATAGGTTATAGTATAATTAAAGATGTTTCGGTATCTAGTATGCCATGTTCGGTGCTCAGATAATTATATAATTTCTCACAGCACTGGGTTACTGTTTATGAGGCTGGTTAAACGATGGAGTTTCTAAAGTGAAGGGGATACTTGGCATTAGGAATGACGCAGTTGATCTTCAACAAAGACATGACTTGTTAGGGAGAGCAACTGGTAGCATTCTTAAATGGAGCAGAAGATGTTTTGAGATATTTGAAGTATTTTTGAACACTTATTATAAGAACAGTATTGTTACTGCAACGTTGATGTTTGAAATTGTGCCTATTTTTAATTACCTACGTTATAACTTGCAAACAAATAAAATTTGGATAACATTTGGGTTAACTGCATTATTTTCACGTATATGTACAATTAATACACCCCTGAAATATGGTCCGTTCTTACCGATTCACCCGGACTCCGTATATTCCATACAATTGCGTTATTCATTCCGTCAGTTAGCTTAGTTCGCATTGGAAAATAGCTAAATAGCAAATGTATCTAAATAGAAACCTTGGAGTAGAAAGGTATTGAATTCATTAAAGTCCAGGTCTATCCTCTCAGCGCGGTGCTTTGTGGCTTATTAGATATTATCAGCTATGTATTTATCACCACTTTTAGGATCTAAATTTTGAATAATTATTTTTGGCATTATTGAAGTCAATCTTTTTATTCCTCTAAGTATTGTTGGTTCATTCTTTGCAGGCGTTCAACTGATTGCCTACTCCCAATGTCTCTGTGTGAAAACTGTTCATTTTTTTTGTAAGTAAATCATGCTACTTACTGTCAAAGATTTCCTGTGACATTAAGTTTTTTTTTGTTATTTCATGAGGCATATAATACAAAGAAATCATCTCACTCGTTTCTGTCACCCCGTATTCTCCAAGATTGGAAAAAGCAAAATAGCAAACAATAGAAAGAGACCTTAGAGTAGAAATTATTGAATTCCATAGGTCCTAACTTCAAATCTCCTCCAGCATAAGTATGTTGTTTGTGGTATAATAAATAGAAGGGTAGGTTTCTTCCCTATCTATTTCAGATCTGCAATTTTCACCAACACTAAAACACTACGTAAGTACGTCAAGCTTCTGGTAGTGCGTTTATAAAAGTATAATAAAAACCAAACTGCCACGCTGAGCCAAATTCATTCTGATCATTCAATAACTAAAAACAATTAATATCCCACCTAATTAAGCCAAGTGAATAGCCCATAGAGGGTTCAAAAAGGAGTTACACCAGTATCCATGAATAAATGAAGCAAAACACTTGCGTTCAAGCCGAATCGTGGGTACGGCGAGAGATAGAGTGGCTGTTTGGCAGGGTCATTTGCTGAATGGACTATGCATAGTCTAAGATCCGAATTTGAAGGTCCCTCCACCCATCTGAGATCTGATGAAAACTATTTTGTATTAAATATACTATGTCATTAAAAGTATCGCTAATGAGATGCCTAAAAAGTATTTTCAGGGTTGATATGAATAAGAAACAACAATAATTTATTATCATTGCGCTTGATTAGAAAAAAATACAAATATGTAAACGTTCAGTTGCTTACCTTTTACTGTTCACTACTATTCAGCTGACAGTTATATACAGGTGAGTCGATGCTTGATCAATTGATTATATATCAAAATTGAGATAATTTTATTATTGGGAACACGGTGAAATAACGTTACTTGAGAAAAAATGGTGTAAGGAGATTCATGCTGTACCTCCCACGCAATCGTATTAGTTTATAAATTGGATTGGATTGGACTTTTGATAGTTGGAAGTCAGTTTAAAAAAAATCGAAAAATTTTAAATATTTTATGATCCCAAAAATCCTCAAAATTCATTACAGTCCTTATTAGGTGTAAAAAAATCATCGTGGTTAATCTTAAGATATACCAATCGAATGGTAAAAGTTCGACATGAACGATGACCACTGTTCGGACTTTTACGACTAACATTTGGCAAATTTCATATATATATGTATATACAGAGTGATCAATTTTAAAGCGGGCCACGCTAATAAATTCTTTATATATATGGCGGTATTGATGAAAATTTTCTTTGAAATGTAGTGGGAAAAGGTGTATTTTGGTATTAAATGTTTTTATTAAATATTTTTGTTGTATTTCATCGCATGGGTTACAAGATAGAAGATGGATAATGGATTTTTCAGCCACTGAATGTGATCTAGAAGGCCCTATTTTTTTAATAAATCTGGATACCACTTGACTCTAAAGTACATCTTTCCCCTTTCCACATTTCAAAAAAAGGCGACCAATAAATGAGAAAATTATGGGGCTGCCCGCTTTAAAATGGGTCAAGTTCTTGAGATTATAATCTACCCCACCTATTAGTGAAATCTTTCACTGTTAGCAGCACAGGTGTCGAATGCAATCATATATCCATAGTGTCACATTGAAAAAATGCAGTTTTCCACGACAGGGCATTGATGTTTTGTTCAAGGTCACTACCGCCAGATCGGTCGAAAAATCGTAAGATTCTACAACTCGTATTTCACAAGTGCTGTACCACGTAAAGACATTTCGAGCACCCTTATAGGGGTCAAAAAGGAGTAACACCAGTATCGATGAATAAATAATGCAAAACACTTGCTTCCAAGCCGGATGGAGGCCGCTGGGTGGCGGGGACATCCACTAAATGGACTGGATTATGGGTATGTGACCCCGCCACACCCCTTGGAATTACGTCGAGGGAACGCTTTGTACGCCAGCCATTGACTAATGGGATGGGATTAGGGGATGCTTGCAGGCAGAGGCGTAGTGCTGAGATACCGTGATTCCTAATAGGGATGATAGGATTTTGAAACATCATAGAGGCCATCTTAGATATTAAAAAGTTCACATCAGCTGTCAGTTTTGTTCAGTACGACCAAAAGCTTTGTCGCTACTCAAAGAGCGTTTTCTTACAAAATACGGTCAACAATCTGCCCCTTCTGAGCTCTCTATCTGCTGTATAATACAGAAGTTTGAAAGTGAGTTTACTCGGATTGACACAAGAGGGACTAAAAAGAGAGCTCAATATCATTAAACTAAATCTATTGGAAAACGGATACCCAAAGAAGCTAGTGGAAGTAACAATACAGGAGAATACCATCAGTATAAAAATTAAACATGAAGACTCTCAGCACTTACTCATTCTGCCTTACGTCAAAGGAATATCAGATGGAATCAGAAGAATAGGTCAGCGATACAAGGTTCAAACAAGATTCTCTAGGAATGCCACCCTCAGAAGTATCTTAACAAAAACTAAGCCCAGGAATGAATGTCAAGAGACAAAGGACTGCATCTACCAGATACCATGTCAATGTGGTAAAATCTATGTTGGAGAAACAAAAAGACCACTGAAGGTAAGAATCAAAGAACATCGTCTCAACACCCAGCGAGCAGAGACAGGAAAATCTGGAATAGCTGACCACGCATGGACGGAGCACCATAAAATAGCTTGGGACGACGCTAAGGTTAGTGCCAAAGAACCGCACTGGTATCGAAGAAAATTCAAGGAGGCGGCATTCATCACCAACAACAGCAACGTGTACAGCAAACCCAGCGTATACATCAAACCAATATGGCAGCTAAGAAGATCAATAGACTACGACTGGACCAGACAGCAAACAATGACCGACGAACAGCCACGTCAGCAGACCGGAACTCATCGGGAACCAATCAGAACAGACCACACACAACGACACGTCACCGGACGGTGTATAAATAGGCATGAAAGGAACGTGTTCGCCAGATCACCTGAAGACGATTGAAGATAGCATATCAATCGAAATGTCGTGATACTCAAAATTTTATAGACAATGGAAGTCCGAAATCAAACCATATAAATATCTTCCTACGCCGCTGATACAAAAGCCAAGTGAAAAATAGGGTGGTAAGTGCACTGACGTGTCCTGTAGCAAAACAAGTGCATCCAATTCAATTAGTATGCCACATTAACGCCAATCTGGCACTGAAACCTTGTGGATTTGAGCTATTTACATTTAGTTGGCTTCATGGGTGCAAATATTTAACAGCTCCTGTTAGTGACACTGTCGGTTGCCTTAAGTTTGGTTAATATTTATTATTGCAATTGTAAACTCATAAATAGCGGCAACATGAAGCTAACTGCATTATATTTGTTCATTTATCATTAGATTTATCTTAATGTTTGTCGAGAGCATTTGCTTGTTAATCTTTTTTAATTTTATGTCTCGTAAGAAACTATAAACTGTAGTTCGTCGGCAATTTTAGCTCTGAGATTCATAAATAACCTCTCAAAAAGTCAGAATCCCTATCGCGTTCAAGGTGTGCTGTGATAGGAAAAATGTCTATTGACATTGACCTTAGAACGCTGTAAACTGTCAGAAGCTCTTTTCAAAATGCCAAGGTTCTTTGAAAGAAGCTGATTTTGGAAGTCTTTCGAGGTATTGAAAGTTCTTGGTGAGGCTGAACCCTTTGGGGCCTTTTAGTATTCGTTGTATTAATGACTGTTGGTTATTATGATGATAAACTTGTCTTCGATGGTTCAGACTTCAGGGCTCCTTTGTAATGTTAGACGAGTCCACTAGATTTATTGCTCTTTTCTGGATTGGGTCCCGAAGGTTCAGGGACTGCTTTGGACCACATCACTATAAAAGCGAGCAGTACTCTAAGGATGGTATGATGTATTCCGGTAAATATAATTTTGTGGAGCAGAAGAGAATCATAGCTGCCTCGTAGCCACCTAGCAAGGTCGGCAGTATAGTCAATAAAGTTTATGTGAGGCTCCCAGAAGCTTGATGAAAGATGACTTGAATATTGGAAGTCATTTCATCTCCATAGGTGGCAGACTAACGTGTCTCCTTGTCAGAGTAATTTTCTGTCTTGAAATAAACTGTACTCTTAGATCCCTATTAAACAATTGTTTTTGATATCTTCATTGATCTGAAGAGCATGTCATATGGAATCGGTACTGAGTCGATCTACTTGACTCAATTGAATAGAGACATAATCTGAATCGTAAAATCTCACAGCAACCTAGATCTTTGCATACACAGTTTCCCATAAAGCAGTGTTCTCAACTTTATGGCTAGCTGCTTATATGGCACATATACCTCAGTATATGTATCTGGGAAACAGCCATTTCATTTAACTGTCCACTAGAAAATAAAAAATCCTATGTTCTGCAATAATATCTCCTATGAAGTGTCTATAAAAATTATATGTACGTTTCTATTGCTAGTGGGTATATGCTCTTCGGGTGTCGTAAAATAGCTTTTAGAGTAAATACGTGACAAAACATAAGACTAAGGAGATGTATGGATAGACTTTTGGGGTATTCGAGGGTAAACGTCTAGTGGTTTTTGTTTTTACTTCGGCAATTAACTGTTTATCTACCTAAACTGAATCGGAATGCTTGCATATAAAATCTCTTTATCTCATTTTCTAATTGCTCAAATTTGCCATGATGTTAATACGGCCCTATTCCCAGAAATAAAGAGGAATAAAAATTCTACTTTTTTTGCTTTTGACAAGCTAAATAAAGCTAGCAACTTTTTCAACCACATAGCAATGATTGAAAACAAAAAATTACTCAGAAATCATCTTAAAGTCAAAAAACATGAGACAATTCCCGATTTTTTGGACTGCAAATACTGCATTTTTTGTTCACGAGCGTTTGAATAAAATTAATATAAAAATTAAGGTTTGGGTATATTTTGATATTTTCTACATTTTTATCTTTTGCCGTGAGTATACCGGCTTTCCAAATTATGCCAAATCAAAATTTTTGAGCTTCTCACAAATTATTGTGCCTAAAAAGGATCAGACATTTTGGATAACATAAAACTTGGAAACAGAGTCTGAAAAACACGCCAACAGACAGGCACTCAGACCGACAGACAGACTACAAACCACAAGCAGACCAACCAGAATACGTGTATGAATTTTTATCCACAAAACTTGAAAATCCTTGTGGTGACAATACTTTGTAATATATCCATTTGGATTTTTCGAGGTATATTTACCAAAAATGTAAATCTGTTACATAAAGATTAAAACCATTTTAATTTTTAAATTACAAGCACGCCAAACAACTCAATAAAGGAGAAACATTTTATTGCAAATAAACGAATAGCCACAACTCATTCCAATACCGGATAATCCTGCTTGTAATCTAAATACATAACTCGATTAAAAACAATAGACTGCTAATAATTACATGAACAGTGCGTGTAAACATGCAGGAGGTTAAAATATTCAGTAAATTACATTAATTTCCATCAAAAATAGAGATCCGAGCAAAAACCGGCGCGATAATTCATGCCAGTAGTTTAAATAAGTACACAATTAATTAAAATATTTCTTTAAATATTTTATGAATCAGAATTATTCCGAATTTTTGTACCTTTCGAGCTTAAACGATATAAACTAAGCTTATATCTGTGTAATTCATCATGGAATAGCACGTGAATATATTCAATAGATAAATGAATATCTCCATTAGAGTGCACATTTTTTCTGAACGCTGTTCTCCTGATTTTGGAGTTCTCTAAGTTCTGAGTGATAAAATTCATGCAGTTGGTTTTTCCGCAGATATGGGTAAGATTGATGGATAGATCAATATATATTTAACCACATTAATATCCAGAAAAGTTACTAGTGGCAGATCAACATTACATAATGACATGCCAATTAAAAAAAAAACACTTGGCTATACCAGCATATTTAAAAACAAAACAAAGACAAAGTAATAGAGGCTTGCACAAAAATCAACATGTAAGGAATGGTAGGAAAAACAATAAAACTCGAATATAACAAAATAGTAGTATGGAACATACAGTGTGGTCGAGTAAATGATCAGGCAGCTATTCTATCCCCCTTCAACTTCTGCAAAAATTCATTTTCAGAATAAAAGTAATGATTCAAAAGGATTTTTTGAGGTTGTTTTGAAGTGCTGATTTTTAAGATTTTTCATATACTATACTTCATATAGTGAAGCGATAGCCAACTGGCCTCAAGAAGTTCTTATATCTAGTAAAGTAATCATGACAGCACAACTTTTTGGCAGAAATTGCTGCATTTAATGCCTTCCTATAAGTGTTTCATACAAATATAATGATGGTACTGATAAAATACCATGTTCTATGAATAGCGGTTGACAATTCACTCATGGTCCTCTATTTGCTATGAACCTTAAGGCCTTCTGCTGTAAAATAAAAACCTTCTGCGCATGTGCTGACTGACCCCATAGCAAATACACGATTGTATGAGGGCCTGAAAGACCGTGAGCATTACTGAAGTATTTCTAAAAGACTTAAGTCTACGTAGGACGAAGTAAGTTGATATGTTGTGTAGGCCGTTGTGTTAAACTTCTAGATGCAAACACTAATTGCTGTGTATTTTTACGATTTAATTTCAACAGATTACTGGAGTACCAGTGCTATGTATATAATAAATAATAAGGGTCCAGGTACAGAGCCTTGTGGCACCCCATACTTTAGAGGTCTTGCTGTTGATATGTTTACTCACATATATCTGTCGATTATTGAGATAACTCTCAATCAAGCTCAGTGGTAATCCACGTATGCCGTAATGTTCCAGCTTTATCAATAAGATGCGTTATACTTTGATAACTGATACATCATGTATTTTTTCGCCTAGCTTTTAATGATATTCATCTGAAACTTCGGCATTATTAAGCATTTGCAGTGGCATGGTGGTACACTTTTTGATAGGTTCAAGACCTCATGTGTCGGTTTGAACGACAATGTCCTGTTAGATTCATCATGGTTTATATGGCTCTTTTGTTGAATCCCAACAGGATTTCTGTGAATGCAACCATTCCCTCCTTTAAGAACCCTGCTTGCCCTGATTGGTTGTCTCACGATTATATAGACTTTTTTCTGGCTCATCTACTTTATGCGTGTTCTGGTCACGCTTTGGGTCTACTAAGCAATTTATATAAATTTGCATTTAGAACCTCTGGAAAAATCAGTACGAGTATGCGTGGGTTCGATTCCTACAGTGGGCAAAGTTTTTTTTACGGAGTTCTTATCGTAAAGGTGAATTTGAAACTGGTCCACCTGGCCGATTAGCAAGTAAATAATTGTCATACCAAGTAATTTGACGCACTTTTGCTGGCTGGATAATCTACATACGTTTCCATTTCCTTTATGCCCATGATGTCCTGGTACCCACAATAAGGTCACCTTATTTTGGTTTCCCAGTTACTTGAGGGTATTCATACAGTGCCCAAACAATCTGGTTGCATCAATGGCTGACTGGCTGTCAGTTTTTTGGCAAAAAAAATCATTTAGGAAGCACTGCATGGCTGTCAAGATTAGGAAATATAGCAATAATTTTTCAAGGAAAGAAATAATAAGAATAGATAGTCGTAAAAAATCATGATTGAGAAACCTTAGGAACTCGTTTGGGTAACTCTCCAACCATCTTTTTTTGGCTGTGAAAAATAAGTGAGAGATAATTGAGGCACAGAAAATTTAGATAACTACCATGACAAGGGATGATGATCCGTGGTTTTCCATCAAGCTTCTAGAGGTTAACATCAAAATTAGCATGTTGCCGGTCTTACTAGGTCATCTTGTCAGAAATTTCAGGAAAAGTAAGAGCCACCAGTCTGTGCTTGAGAGCTTCTTAGGCAGAAGAAATGTCAAAAACATATTTTTTTATTTAGTAGAAAACCAATAACATTTGTTACGCTATACTAAATACAATCAAACATTTTTTCATACTCCCGTAAAAATACAGAATTCACACACACATTGTTTGAATGGTAAAAAATCTTTGAAATAACTTTTGTATATTTTCAAATTCCTCTTGGCTAATAGAAGACAGAATATGTTACATAAGTTCTGCCATTTTTTACAGATATATATGTATAAGAAATACATTTTTATTATTAGGAACATAGCTTGTTAGAGCGCCAGCCTTAAATAGTGAGATAATCAAAGTTATTGATATTTAAGACATTTATTTTTTTTAAAATTTCTAACAAACATGTTAGACCATTTTTAATGTTAATAACCCCACTCATCATGTTCGTATTTTTCTAACACAAACACTGTTTTTCCTTGTTCCCTGCGATTTGAAGTTTCTCAACTCTATAAGCATAAAATAATTATTTTGCTACGATGATCAGATTTTATTTCAGAATTTTGCTAAATATCTGTTTCAGTGATTCTTGAGATTATTTTCTATGAGATACTGTTTTAAACTCCCGTATTTAATTTTTGATGGTTGTTTGTCACCTAAATCTACTATACAGTAATGCTTTTGTCAGATGACCATACTTTTTCAAATGAGTTAGCTGGGGAAAAAGACATATTCATAGTCTTTTCATTGTAAAAAAATCTTTTATTATCTCAATTTGATGAAATACAAAAAAATAATATTAGTACTAGAACGGAAAATTCTATACAGAAAATCTTCCATATAAAATTATATATCAATTATTCGTATGGGTCGCAGAAAGCCAATTAGGTTTTTCGTAGGGGGAGGATATCATACGATATCGTCGTTACCCCCCTTTGCATAAGCACATGTTCTTTTCTCATTCACGGCCAATTCATTATGATTTTTTTAATTTTGATTTTCAGTTAGGGATGTCATTATGCCTAACAAATTTATTTATTGACTTGTTCATGCGTCATGTTCAACAGTCCAATTAGATCACAATGTTCGTTATATAACATATTTATTTATTCTTTGAAACGTTGGTCATACCTTCTTTGATAACACCACTCGCCAACACTTATTCACCACAAAGAACAAAAAAGGTTTTTTAATATTTGTTTATTTAGATTGTTGCTGTATTTCTTTACTATGTGACATTAGTCACTACTTGTCCAATTAGTAAACACTGTGTTTTTGTTTCAAAATTTAAAACTTAGTTCATAGGCGTATCATAACGAGTAAAATACAGGAACCTGCATCAACTTTGCCCAACAATTCTAAACATATTTTTCAGCCTGGTCACATTTTGACATGTACTCGTAAATATTATGATTTCTTTCTATGTCGATAGGCCATGAAAGTATTTTAATCGCAAGAAATTCCGATAATATACACTTCATGATAATGCTGGGCACCTCTAAATCCGACAGTACAAATCTGATATCATTGGGATTTTGATATACTATTGCTACAGATTACTGCATTCAAATTGAAAAAGGGTAATGAATAATTACAAAAGTGCTGTTTAACCTCTTTAAAATCAGTTAGGTTGATTTTGCATTTCACGTGCAGTGGTGGTAGATTTTCTCCGGAATTTTTAATTGTTGATTCACTGGAAAGTTTTGAAAATATTGAATATCACAGAAATTATGAAAATTTTTAAAATTCAGATCAGACTGATACCTATATCACGAAAATTCTAGTCACTGATTTCTTCAATCTTTCTGTCGGTTTGTCTGTCGACCGTAGCGTTTTTATCACTGCGTAATCCCAGTAACCACCAAACCAATTTCCATGAAATTTGGGTAGCGACATCCTATAAATAATGCACTTCTAGAAAATCATTGCACTGAAGTTCGCGGTGTGGATATTATCAAACAACATTAAGAAAAGGGATAAAAACACGATGTATCTTGGGCAGCTGGTCTCTTTAAATATTTATAACATTCTAACAAAAAAATAACTTAAACATTGGTACAAGGGATTTTAGATTTTTTTGTGATAATTATGATCTACATTAGGTAGATGGCCGGACAAGATCCTGAATATACGTCATCAAACAACACAACCCTAAAGCACGACTGAATCTACTTGACGATATGCAGTAGCATAGATAGAATATCACGTCTCTTGAATATATAATGGTTTTCAAGCATAATAAAACATTATTAAGAATTTCGCTGTGTGCATATTTTGGATCTGAATTCATATCAATGTGTGGGCAGTTCAGAAGCAATTTATAGTTGACAGCAGTTTATTGATCGTTGTCTTCATAGTAAATAGCTACGTATATATATTAGTTATTCACATGGTATCACATTTTTTCCTACCCATATGTAGATACGCTTATGCTTTAGCGACAATGTACTTCATTAACAATTCCATGTCTGATCTCAAGGTCTGGCTAGGATATAATTATTTTTTGTGAAAAAACTATAACATGAGTAACTGTAGTATTTTTACATTAAAAATCGTTTATTTATCGTTCAACATGTATTCCTTTCACTAACCAGTTTGCTGTTACTTGGTGTTGATTTAGGAAAAATGATTGTTTGCACAGCGTCGACTTTTTATTGAGCATACAGGGTATCTCAAGGAACTCAGAAGTAGTTTTATAGTGCTGCTACGGAGTATGTGGAAAATGTTCTAGCATACAGGGTGATTCAATCGTGGAAAAGGTGACTCAAGAGCCTGAAAAAAACCCATACCGTATCTGTGGAATTGAGATCAGCAAATGGAGTTCAGTTCAGCGCAGAGATCCCAATTTTTGACGGATCGGGGATCTTTAAAGAGGAGATCGTGATCTGTATGTATCCGGATCCGGATTTCAATACAGGAACCTGATTCATAGAGAAAACAGTGCGTCTTGTAGACTTAGTAGCTGATATGTCCTATTCTATCGATTCTACCATGATAAATCATATCAAGAGTCATAAGTACAAGAAACAGTAGAGGGGACCAATCCACACCAGGTGCTTCCTGCACCTCGAACGAGCCTCTTTCAAATGTCATTCTTTTGGAGAACCTCACCATTGTGTCAATAGTGAAATATCAAACCTACCAAGTTATATTTAAAACAAAAAGAAGTATGCGGACTTTCAAACTTCATTCCAAACATACGCCAAAGCACAAAGAATCCTAACGAAATTATAAGCTTCGAGTATACAAGCCGCCTTTTCGTTTTTCTTTCGTTCACGTATCTCTGGCTCCGGCTTAGATTAGTCTTGTTAACATTAATAATTCAGAAAGTTCCAAAGATTTCCTCGAATTCTCGGTCTGGAGCGGTGCCCCCGTTGAAAAATGTATGGAGCGGGACTTCGGGATGTGCCGAGGAAAAATACATTCAGCCTTCTGTGCGAAGGATTTAATTTACTTCGGAGGTATGCACACAAAGTACGAATTCATTCTTTACAAGCCTGCGTTAAAAGCATTGCTACGGGGGAATTTCAGATGGAAATTATGTTTCGATGAAACAGAAGATGGGAAAAGCATTCAAGCACATATGTCGGAGAAAAAAAATTATAGCTACGTAGAATTTTGAGGCCGGGTTCAGTTCAAAGGACCATTTTTTATAGATCCTTTCACAAAATATATTGTTAGAAAAATATAGTGCAGATAAAATAATTGAGTATTTAACACACAGTTATATAAATAAAAGCTAGTTTTATCAGTGAAACTGTCTGTTAAATACACAGTTATTTTATCTGCATGTTGGAAGAGTTTTACCAAGTAAGAGCATCTACTTTGTGGCAAGCAAATATTGGAAGCTTGAGCGTTGAATCGCATGAAGTGTGGCCTTTTAGGAGAGTTTCAAAGATACAGTGAACAGATAGAATAGAGAATGCTGAAGTACTTGACAGAATCGGAAAAAGAAGCATCGTCAAGTTGCAGGATCTGGGCTATGTGATAAAGGGCAAAAATACATTCTAATACAAATAATTATTCAAGGCAATATACAGGGAAGGAAAAGCAGATGAAGGGTATGCATTTTCTGGTTGAGTTTTTAGGCAGAGGTACAGATGTAATTTTTGTTGATTTGTTTAGGGCCACAGCATTAAAGATAAAATTAGCTATGAAGATAGCCAACTAAATTTTTCCCCGTGCAGTGTCACCAGCTTACAAAATATATTCAGCGGATGTCAGTACTGCCAATCCAGTTGAAGTAAGTTTTGTGAATCTTAGGAATTTTGAAAAATAAAATAAAGTTAGGATTTTTTTAAATAAATAAGGTCTTGCAGTAGTTTCAATAATATGTTTTTTATTGCAGTTGAATGAATCAACACCTCCAAAATCCGGTTCAAATCATGCCTTCCTAAGTGAAGCTATCGCGTGAGGAGTACTGCATCAAACTATTTGAAAGTCAAGCCCACAAGACTTTGACAGCTAGTTTTGCAATTAAATTAATACAAAATACCTTCTAGGAATCATTAGCAATAAATGCTTTGAAAATTCCACCACATGATCAATAAGCACTTAACAGACACTGTTCTTAGATTCGGTCTAAAATTAGTCACGACAAAGATTACATACAGATATTTCGAACCTCAGAAAAAAGCCTAAGTACGTGCAGTAAATCAGTCAATATATAATTCATCGTCAATAATTGATTCGATAATAGTTTTTATTCATATTTATGCGGGTTTCCATTGAAAAAGATTAATACATATTTCTCTGCGGCCACAACATTGAATACCAAATGAGCAAGCATTTAGGCTAAAATCTGCGACATCGATTTATCAATCGTTTGATAGAAAGAGGGTGAAATATGGTGTGGTGCTGGGCAATAAAACCGAATAAATAAATATCTAAATGCCCCGTATAAAAGTATCGGGATCATTTAAATAGAGCATGGAAATAAAGTAAGATCATAGACGATTATAGTCAGACGATAAAAGGCTTTAGTGAATTAAACCTGCAAGCAACCCTCTGGAAAAGTTATTTAGCACTTTCGGAGTCAGTCCAGGGTCGGACTTAGCTCAAGGATTATGGATTCATAACAAGAGTCGTCGCTCTTTCATTTAATTCTTTTCAGAATAATCATAGCCTGTCTTAATTTTTTTATTGGCGGCTAAAGAAAACCACATGCGATTTACTAATTAATTTATTAACATTTCGATTAGCTGTGAAACAGAGAACTAATCAACAGGAGAAGTTGTATTCACTGTTATTTATTCTAATAGCTATTCTTTTATTAGATTCAGTAGATTTATATTGAGTGAATCGTTGCTCCACTCATTCTACGATTCCTTGATAAATTGTGACTATGAAATAAGATGCTTGCTTGATGAAAAGGTGGCCTAAGGCAGAAGGGTAAGCAAGGAGGAGAGTATAATCCAGATGAGTTTTGAAGTTACCACTGTCAAAAAAATTACTCACCAAAAAGTATCCTAGACCTATCAAGTGTCAAGGCAAAGAATAAAAATATATAACTAAGGGTGAATACGTTTGGGAAACAGAACAGAGAATCTGTACTACACATACAAGAAGATGAGACTGGTCTAATAATTTTCCTGTATGAAGCTTGTTAGCTTTTCAAAGCGCGGTAATGTGTGAACAAGTCTTGTCGAATATGACATAGAACAACTACTCAATCTTGTCTAACCCTAGATGGAATATAAGCTTTTTTCTCCAGGTTTACTCTTGATTTGTTTTAGGACTCTGAATAAGGGACGCTTTATGACGTTTTCTAGGAATTACATTGTGGTACATTGCGTTCTCCTTTTAAACGGATCCGAAGGATAGTGTATTGTTATATTGTTGTCCATTATTGACCAGTTAAATCGCGAGGATTAAGGATCCAAAAACAGAATAAATTTCAGAAGTTACAGTCCCAGAAACGAAATAACAATTTCACGAGGAAGGTCAAATAATCTGCCTCTATAAAATTGTATCAAGATCTTCCCCAGTCCAGTCCAGTCCAGTCCAGTCCAGTCTTTCCAGTTCATTCATAGACTGTGATTCCATGGAAAGATCTAACCAATATATTGTCTGATTGTTGCTTTCGAATTAGTATCATGTATTCATATTTTTCTCTCACAAGACCATGGTGACTAAAGCTATTCAGGTCCACATTAACTTCATCTTCATCTAATAGCTTATTATTATGTCTAGGTGAGGAAGCTAAAGTACCTAAAATATGGGTTTCATCCCATTCTGTATCATTCGTTAGAATATTACACAATATTGGAGAATATAGAGTTCAAGGGTCGGAATACGGTCTGGAATATGGAGATTGCGGAAAGAGAAGTATTTCAGATGCCTTTCCATTATTAATGGTCAGTCGGACTTACAGAGTGGGGATAGCGTAGCCACAACTCGTAGTGAAACCAAGAAGTGGCCTACTTACTCTTGAATAGAAAAATAAGGTGTTGTAAATTATCTTCGTATTAACGCAAAAAGTTAATTAGAGTGTTTTTTTTATAAAATTGGTTTTTGGTGCAAATTAACGATTCAGTACAGTAGCTATCACGAAAGAACGAAAAAAATGTACGGTGCACGGTGCTGTAGGTAAAACTGCTATTTTGCAGACTTGATTCACTATCAGCTGATAGCCATGATAACAAATCTTGGAAATCTACGGAAAATGGGTTCCATGGAAGAACCACCTTGAAAAAGAGTCCAAAAAAGAATCTCTTGGAAATCTGTTTTTATAGTTAACACTCTTTTCTGATACAGTATAAATACAGGATGAATAATATCTATTAACATTGACCTTGAAACGCTGTAGATGGTAACCATCGAGTATGAATGTTTCTTTTATTTTTATTGTGATTTAATGATTTCCTGTGACTATTCCTAAATAGGTGGCTGTGCGAGTCCGTCCCTGGACACGTCCCAACTGGCATACTATCGATGTCCACCGCATCCTGGGGTGCTAATGCTCAAATGGAATAGAAAAACGCACCATCTGTTTACGCTCCGCTCCCGGAGTATCGCCTGGGCGAAGCAAAGCCATCGACGGAGTGACGATGCCCTCATATACACTTTTTGCATGCATATAATAAACTCAATTTGTCGCCCGTGTGGATACATTATCCTGACGCACTGGCAATTTTTTTCGCTCGATGGCGTCTAGATCAGCGGGGTTTTGACACCTGCTATATGTAACATTAATATAGCATCAAGTGGATTGGTTTTGTATCCTCATAGTAAAACTGTAAGAAAAAACTTGTTAAGAAGTCGAACATTGTAACCAATACAAAATTTTGTCAGTTGATTATTTGGATCACGCGGCGAGGTTTTATCATTGTCAGATCAAGATCACTAATAGATAACTTTGAGAGTTGAGAGATGATCTTATACTTGTGTGACATATTTTTTTGATTTGCCCAACACTGTTGTAACTAATAAAACTTTGAATACTTTGAAAAAAGTTATTTAAATTCATATAAGCAATACATTTCCAGGAATTGTATTTTGAATTTTTGCCCCTCTTCCAAGGGGGCAAACCAAGCTATTATTTATATGAAAGATTTGAAATTTATAATTATTACCATAATCCGTACATTCAACCATATTGAAATGCATTATTCAGCATTTATTTTTTTGGATGAAACTTTTTTGCATACATTTTTTCTATTTTTTTTCCGCTACGAGTGTCGTTTGGCCACCTGTTGTTATTAGGGCTATTAATAGAAAGCAATACCGCGCCATGCAGTTCAACGTAAGGGACAACAATGCCGCGAAGTGAGCTTCAGATGAGGGAATTGGAAGAAAACGAATGGGACGCGTTAAGGATCGTTTACACTTGGTGGAAGGTACGTGTCACAAGCGCACTTACCATCGTTTTATGTTTACACGCTTGCTAATACACTTGTTTAACTAGTATAAAGGAAATGACTCCAGGTGATGGCTGGCGCCAATGACGTGGTATTCCTATTGCATTAAATCTTATAAATTAGTTGAAATCTGAGACAGAACAAATACTGGTGATAGATTGGATGAAGCGTTGGAGCACCCTGGGTATTTAAGGAATACGCTTCTGGCTTTTTCGATACACCTAATCTTTTGTGGATAGTCTTCACTGTTCATTACCTGAATACGAATACTGTCATAAGTAATTGTAGACCTTCTAAGCTATCTGTCAGAATTTATATATTCGCAATAAGGTGAGAGTAATTTATAAGAGTTTTGATTCCTTGCTTCATCGAGTCTCTTTTAGGACTGCAACGTAGCAGCAAAACTCGTAAGATCTTTTTTCTTCACTATACGGCAGATAGTCAATCTACTTGACACCATTTTTTTAATTTGCGTATTAAATGTTTGTCGTTGCAACCAGAGCAGTAAAAAAAGTGATTTTAGTATTTTTTAAAAAGCCTATCACGCTCCAGAAGCGCTGCGCCAAGAGAACGATGGTCTAATTACATTTACCTTGAATGACTTGGAAGAGGCTCCACCAAAGTGTTGAAAGTTCGACCTCTTGGTGTTATTATGCGATATAGCTCGGTCGAATATTTGCCATGGTGGTATCTATAGAATCAGCCACTTTTCTACAATGCTGTATAATGTGTTCAAAAGCTTTAGAGGGTATTTAGGAGAACCTCAAACTGAGAATGTTACTCGCAAACATTTCTCTAACTGGATATTGGACAAACAGTCAGATGGTTCACCTTCCAAGAAACTCCCCTGCTGAAATAATGAAGTTTTCAAGTGTCTTGGATTTGTGTGACCACACCCATAAAGTTTTTCAATATATATACCTGGAAGGCATCAGAGCATATCGACACAGGTCCTAATAAAAAATGCATGATAGGAGCAGAGCGTACGGTGACAGTGAAAAGCGTTGAAGCGTGTTACGATCGACGTTGAAAAATGAATAACACCCCACAGACACCCACCGATTGTCCATCCATTACGTTTATTACGTTAATGCTTCGTACACAACGCAACCATAGGAGGAGTTGTGGCACTACACATTGGACTTGTTCATTTTTAATGAGTGCTTCAAATATTTATATCCTAGTAACAAAATGTAGTTAGAATGGATATTAGTCTGACAATTCATGACTATCTACAAATAGAAGTAACATGAAACAATTGGATCGTTTTACATGTCATCGATGATGATCGCCTACTATGATGCTCTGCGAATTGATATGGTTTTATCTCAGGAGGCACTGACCTTGTCAATTTTTGACACACTTATATGTACTCAATGGAATTTTCACCATATTCAACCTACGTATCAAGCGCCGATGATGATAAAATAATTTGAAAAAGTGAATATGATATTTCTTATTTTAAAATTTGGAAAAAATTGAAATTCCAAAATGAAATGGATTCTTGGCTGTTTGCTGGTCAAAAATCGAGGTTTTGGATACAATTTTTTGTATTTAGGTTCGTTTTAAGACACAAAAATTAAAATAAATAACAGTTTGAAAAACATTTTAAGAGCAAACCTTACTAAAAACTAAAAATGATACGAATTATTAAATTTTTGTTATTGATTCCATTAATTTTATATTTGAGGTATTTTATTTGAGTCTACAAGAGCTGTTATTCTCTTTATTGGGAATAATGAATGAAACGGTACCCAATAACGAAAGTACTTTTGTAACAAGTAAATAGTACTTTTGACGCAAGCATCTTGTTTGCATATTAGCAACTGGAAGGTTCATTTGCAACTGTTATGGATACTTTTCACTGGTTAAATGAGTATTTACCATATAGTCTAGTCACAAATAAATATTTTACTGGTCCCAATTAGTTTAGTAATATGAATATAGCTATTGCTTTATTAATTTATTTAAAAGTTACCTGAATCGTAGTAAAATTCCACAGCCACTGGGACAAATCTTATCATTTTTGCGACTTCAATGCAAATGTGGAACAATCATGTTCTAGCAAGTAAGAAGTATTAGTGGGGTTTAAATTTTATACATTATTGAACATATTCATATTCTATCAACACCAAATTTCTTTCGAAATCTACAAAGCTTTTTTGTCTTTTGTCGAAGTAATAACATATTGTCAAAGCTTCATCAAAATCGGAAGAGCATATCCTGAGTTGGGAGTGGGGATGGAGTACAGAGTACAGATAGACAGACAGACAGATAGATATTAAGACACGCAGCAGTACTGACGGAAATGAGTCACAAGGATTTTAAGGATGTATGTTTTGAAACATCTAGGAAACGCAATTCTCCTAATATTTCCTGATTGCTATACTTTCACGCTTATTGTCGTGTGAACTCAAAATTTGATAAAGAGTCCCTTTCATACATTGACCATTATTGGCCAGCCTTACTGAGTGAAAATTATATCTCAATTAGCGAGATGCCTCGATGACAAATCGCACGGCCAGTTCAATCCGGAAGGAAAGTCGTGAGGGCACGTTTTGTATCAAGGAAACATAATCTGCACGGCAAACCCTTGGAGTGCGCCGACTGCCCGTTTGCCACATGACGGTCGCGTGTCTGACAAGTGACACGTGCGAGCTGCGGAGGTCTCATCTGTCTTTTCGGGGATGAACTATCGGGGTGTGCTGTTTGGAGGAGGATTGTAGGTGCGTACATTGCAGCTGGAGAATCAGGACATTGTGACGAGCAATGAGCGAAAATAATAAATAATTCAAATGTACAATCTGAAACTCCACAAAATTGGTCCTCTAATCTGTCGAGAAACTGTCGTTAAGTAGTGATACTGCACTTTCCACGCAATGGAATCCGTTTAGCGATAACAATTCAATTCGGCTGTTGGAATCAAATGCTGATAGTTAAAAATGAATTAAAAGAATAATAAAAAAGTAAATCTAAGAATTCAGAAACACAGAAAGGTTTTTGAGAGTTTCCGTTGTTTCCAGTATTTCAAAAGTTTAGTTCAAGTGGATTTGCAGCGCACAATATCCAATAAAATGATACAAATACATGAGAAATACAGAGACAACTTACTTGACGTAAGCTGTAGTAAGAGCCGCTAAAACAAAAATATGACAAACAAGGTCACACCATACAACAATTATTATTGAACTTTGGCGACGCTGCAAACGCATGAAGAAACATTCTCGGTGCTTCGACGCATAATAACCAGCGTGGCATCTTGACAAAAGCCGGGCGGCTCTACTAAATTATCTACACGACCGCCTCAGCTCTCAGAGTAGGAGATGAAGAGCAATATATTGCGTGTTATTATATGGAAACGTATTACTCTGCTGCCACTGGATCTATATCTCATATATGTGTCTAAAAAGAGTAGCAGTAATACTCATCTCCAAACGTCGCGCACGGTGGTGCTGCCCATTTGGCATCTGACAAAGTCAAGTTCCCAATTGATACTACTGATAGTTGAAGAGTCAAGACTACGCAGTTTTGTTTTGACAAACTCATCACTGCAATTAACGTTTTCTAGGAATAACTTCTCCCTATCAAAAATTCATTAGTCCGAGATTCATTTTGCCCTGTCGAAGGGACTATCACAAAGTCAAGGTCCTAATTGATACTACTGATAGTTGAAGAGTCAAGACTACGCAGTTTTGTTTTGACAAACTCATCACTGCAATTAACGTTTTCTAGGAATAACTTCTCCCTATCAAAAATTCATTGATCCGAGATTCATTTTGCCCTGTCGAAGGGACTATCACAAAGTCAAGTTCCCAATTGATACTACTGATAGTTGAAGAGTCAAGAATACGTAATTTTGTTTTGACAAACCCATCACTGCAATCAACGTCTTCTAGGAATAATTTCTCTCTATCAAAAATTTGTTAGTCCAAGATCCATTTTGCTCTGTCGAAAAGACTATCACAAAGTCAAGGTCCTAATTGATACTACTGATAGTTGAAGAATCAAGAATACGTAATTTTGCTTTAACAAACCCATCACTGCAATCAATGTTTTCTAGGTATAATTTCTCCCCATCAAAAATTTATTAGTCCGCGATCCATTTTGCTCTGTCGAAAAGACTATTACAAAGTCAAGGTCCTAATTGATACTACTGATAGTTGAAGAGTTAAGAATACGCAATTTTGTTTTGACAAACCCATCACTGCAATCAACGTCTTCTAGGAATAATTTCTCCCTATAAAAAATTTGTTAGTCCAAGATCCATTTTGCTCTGTCGAAAAGACTATTACAAAGTCAAGGTCCTAATTGATACTACTGATAGTTGAAGAGTCAAGAATACGTAATTTTGTTTTGACAAACCCATCACTGCAATCAACGTCTTCTAGGAATAATTTCTCCCTATCAAAAATTTGTTAGTCCAAGATCCATTTTGCTCTGTCGAAAGGACTATTACAAAGTCAAGGTCCTAATTGATACTACTGATAGTTGAAGAGTCAAGAATACGTAATTTTGTTTTGACAAACCCATCACTGCAATCAACGTCTTCTAGGAATAATTTCTCCCTATCAAAAATTTGTTAGTCCAAGATCCATTTTGCTCTGTCGAAAAGACTATTACAAAGTCAAGGTCCTAATTGATACTACTGATAGTTGAAGAGTCAAGAATACGTAATTTTGTTTTGACAAACCCATCACTGCAATCAACGTCTTCTAGGAATAATTTCTCCCTATCAAAAATTTGTTAGTCCAAGATCCATTTTGCTCTGTCGAAAAGACTATTACAAAGTCAAGGTCCTAATTGATACTACTGATAGTTGAAGAGTCAAGAATACGTAATTTTGTTTTGACAAACCCATCACTGCAATCAACGTCTTCTAGGAATAATTTCTCCCTATCAAAAATTTGTTAGTCCAAGATCCATTTTGCTCTGTCGAAAGGACTATTACAAAGTCAAGGTCCTAATTGATACTACTGATAGTTGAAGAGTCAAGAATACGTAATTTTGTTTTGACAAACCCATCACTGCAATCAACGTCTTCTAGGAATAATTTCTCCCTATAAAAAATTTGTTAGTCCAAGATCCATTTTGCTCTGTCGAAAAGACTATTACAAAGTCAAGGTCCTAATTGATACTACTGATAGTTGAAGAGTCAAGAATACGTAATTTTGTTTTGACAAACCCATCACTGCAATCAACGTCTTCTAGGAATAATTTCTCCCTATCAAAAATTTGTTAGTCCAAGATCCATTTTGCTCTGTCGAAAAGACTATTACAAAGTCAAGTTCCTAATTGATACTACTGATAGTTGAAGAGTTAAGAATACGCAATTTTGTTTTGACAAACCCATCACTGCAATCAACGTCTTCTAGGAATAATTTCTCCCTATAAAAAATTTGTTAGTCCAAGATCCATTTTGCTCTGTCGAAAAGACTATTTCAAAGTCAAGGTCCTAATTGATACTACTGATAGTTGAAGAGTCAAGAATACGTAATTTTGTTTTGACAAATCCATCACTGCAATCAACGTCTTCTAGGAATAATTTCTCCCTATCAAAAATTTGTTAGTCCGAGATCCGTTTTGCCCGGTTGAAAAGAATATCACGTCTGTTTTATATTAATTTCGTGATTAGATTCGAAATGTAAATATCTATTGGTAATAGGCGGCTTCTTATAGCCTATATATTGATGTTATGATAGAGCTAATAATTATTTTTATAGATATGTCTCAAAAAGGAAAATCCTACCATTTTCTATTTTAATGCTAAATAGGTTAGCTCTTGACTAGTTATTTTACCTAAAAAATTATTTAATTCTTTCATAGTGTGCGGCCATATAGTGAAAACAATATCTTCTTCTTTTCGAAATGTTCTGAAAATATATCAATTAGAATAGTGCGGAATAATGATTCCATTGCCCTACCAAATTTTTTTTCATAACCTTCGGAGAGAGCTGCCGAATGCAGCCGAAATGTTAGTGAAGATGTTTCAGTCAATTGTACGTGGTTTCAAGTAGCGATCAGTAGAAAATATGATGAACCAGGACAAGTTTTGGAATTTACATTGAAATATATTCCCTGCCTCATGATAACACTACACCCCTAAAGTTTTGCAAATGAACACTGATAGTATCTAAAAAGTATACATCCCTAATGATGAATAATGGAACTGGACACTAGAACTCCTCATCAACCAATTCGTGACACATCATCGAACCATACACATAGAATACATACACGTATCTACTTGAAAATGAACAACCATATGGTGAAGAGGTGCATGGCCAGCCCCGCGAAAAAGATGGTAAACGATATGGAAACACGATCAAAAAGTCAGATAGGTAAATGACCATTAGACAGCGCTGCCGGTGAATCATGGTAGACGGCAGATGGTCCGTAGACTGGTAACACGGAAGGCCGGCAGGCACGAGAAGGGTCGAAAGAAGCTCTATAATGTTTCATTACGACGATTGCTGCTGCCTCTCGTGCTCCACATAACGCCGACGCGCCGTTTAAAGGGAGACCGCGACGCCTTGACGGGGGTTTCCGGTTACGGGGAGGGATCGTTTTGTACACAGATTGACTTTTAGACTCAATTGGAATAACGCAGAATATTTAATTAGGTATTTCATGGCCAGGAACGTGACCCTCATGTGGGTCCTTGGGAGCAAGGGGCACATGAATTGGCCCCGAACGCTTGCTGGGTATTAGCAAAGGCCAGGTCAGTAATGCCCTAGACGCTTGGGTGAATAACGAACTTGTGAAAGGATGGTTGGTGAGAGGCGATTGCAGGCAGTCCAAGAGGTTCAAAGCAGGCCCCAACAAACTTAGGAATTTATAACTATTGAACCAGAGTAGGGATTCACTCCACTTGTTAGCAGGGATCCTCACAGGTCACTGCAGATTGAACAGGCGCCTGACACTCATAGGAGTGGTCAAAGACCCAATCTGTCAGAAGTGCTGGGAGGAGGACGAGGCCTCGTTATATAGATAAACTTACGCAAAGGCAGATAGCTTATCGCGCTTCATAAACTCTGCGCAAGGATAAATATCTATTTACATTGACCTTAAAATGCTGTAGCTTGTAACCATCGGGGAACACTGTCCCCGGTAGCCCATTCCACAACGCCGAGATTTTTCAAAAGAACGACTTTTGAAACAGGCTTGTTCGAGGCGTTGTAAGCTGAACCTGGTGAGGATGTGGAAGATGAACTTCTTTTGTATTTGCTGTTTTGGTAACTTCTTGAGTTATTATGCAAGAGAGCTCGGCCGAACATCCGTCTGATAACATCTATGGAATAGAAACAGATCGGCTACCCTTCTTTGGTGTGTTCCAGACTGTGGAGGTTATTTGTGAGGACAGGCGCATCAGGCGCATCCGTACTGCTCGCTTCTGGACTGTGTCCAAACGCTTCAGGGAGTGCTTTTGGACTCCACAGCTTCTGGGACGCCGACCTTGCGAGGCCAGCAACATGATCGTGCCATGATATGTTATTTATTTATTTATTTATTAGTTAAACCTTACAAACACTTGAGGTAATTACATGTAAGGGCTGGAAGACTAAAATTATAGAGGCAGGTAAACAACAGAATAGAAAACAGGATATACACTTATGAAGCTACATAACAGATTATCACACACCAATAGGTACAACACGGTATTCAACAATGTAGACTATTAATTTCTGAGATGGATGTATTAAAAAGGTCCACATTCTTGCCTAACAATGCTTTATTGCAATCAGATATAATCCTGTTAAAAGGAGAGCAAGTTCTGTTCATCAATTTATATGAAGCCTCAGAGACAATTTTTTTGAGCAAAAGTGTGTGAATGACTTTATCAAAAGCCTTCTCAGCATCTGTGAAAATAACATCCAACTGTAGCCCATTATCAATGGCTTGAGAGATGAAGTTTGAGGCTACACAAAGGTGTTGATGTTAATTCCCAGGAGCTTGATGGAAGATAACTCAAGTATTGGGTGTCCCTCCATCTCCATGACTGGTAGACCAGCATGCGACTTTTGTGTCAGAGTTGTTGTCTGAAGCTTCTGCGCGTTAAACAGAACTCCGTTTGCATATCTCCATTCCTTAATTCTCTCAATGTCCTCGTTGATGCTGTCCTAGCTGGTCCTAGCTAGTATACGCTATCTTGGGATGGTAGTGGTTTGCCTGGTTCCATGCAGGAAATAAGGGTGCTGTCATCAGTTATTTCCAAGAAATCATTGATGTACAGTAAGACGAGCGCAGAAGAAAGGACTGATTCTTGAGGAACACCCGCATAATGGCAAGTATATCGGAAAATCACAGTGGCACAGTCCCAGTGCCAGCCCATGGGCAGCAAACTTGATCAAAAGTCTCTCATGCCACACCCCATCGAAAGCCTTCTATATATTGGGCTCAACGACTCGAGACTCTCCATGAAGCTCTATTGCTCTGCTCCACATATGTGTGACGTAGGCCAGAAGATCTCTCGTGGATCTATGCTTGCAGATGAGTGTGGTAATAAATACCCAGAACTAAAAAAAAGCCTTGAAACTTTGTCGTATGTTTAGATCAAAAAATATTTGTCAAGCAGCACTTTCCCAGATGAACTCCATTAGAAATAAATTTCGTATTCGACTTACCGATAAACATCTCCAGGATTTAATGGCTATAGCTTCAAATTGTCATTTTTCACAATAATGTAAAAAACTAGCTTTTTGTTTATTATTTAATAGAATAACATTCAGGTTTCTTGTACTTCTAGAACTTCATCTAGTGAAACTATCGGCGATCCCTAGTCTATATAATTGTTGAATAGCAATCTACAAATTGAGTTTAGTTCAAAGCACTGAAGACTGAGTACAAAAATACTCGAGTCATCTTCCTTCCTTCTTCTGGAGATCTTCTGATCTTTCTAGGTTGGTGTCCCAGAAGGTGGGGTTTCTCTCTCGCTCTAAAAAATTATATTTATCGGAATAACTATTTCTACTTCACAAAGTTCAGATCAGACTGCAGTACTTCTCGCATGTATGGGGATGTGCTTCGGAACATTGCCTGAACCTTCTGGACTCCAGAAAAGTGCAAAACGTACATTGGACGTACAAGACCTAACAAAGGCTTCCCAGAGTCCGAAACATCGGAGGAAAGTGGCTGATATGTCACTATACCATAGTATATGTTTGAACGAGCTTTCTCGCAAAATAACATAAATAATAAGGTTTATCAGTACAACAAGCACTAGGGGGGGGGGTAAACGGGTAAATTCTAAAAGTACTTATAGTTTCTTAGACAAGCAAACCATCTTCAAATGTCATTTTTAGCCACAGGGAGCACTAAAAACTACATAACTATCTCAATAAACCATTCAGTGCCGAACAGATCAATGATGCCGGTAGGAGGAAACTCCTATAAGATTTCGATGTAATAATCTTTTGACCCTCGTATAAAGTCAAAGAGATATGAAACGGCCGAAACGATGAGAGTCAACTGTAGCACTTCGGCCTTTGTGTTCATTGTTTGTGTAACCCATTCGAATGGGGGGTGAAAGGAACCCCCCGCTAAGTTCAGCTGTTTCTACTTGAACGTATTAGATTGATAATTGGAACTGATAGGGCCAATTATTCACTGTTTATCTAATGGTTAGGAGGCTTCATGTATGAAGAGTTTGCCGAGTAGACTGCGGGTAATCTACCGATTGGATTTCAAGAGTTTGGAGTTTATTTCAGCGAGATCATAGTAAGATTACGGATGTTTGATACGAGCAGGTCGTATTTAATTTTTGGACGACAGTTTGTCATCAAAAATCGAATCAAGTCGATTGGATCAGCAGTTGCTATGAATGCCGATTTTTGTTTATAGCGAAAAATGATTTGGGCTACTACTTATTTTTTGGTAAAGCTACGACAACAGACCGACAAAGCGACAGACCGACAGATCGAAAGACCGAAGTGAATGAAATAAATGATTTTTTGTAATGTAGACATTATTTACGCAGCAAAATGCTCAGGGAGTAAATCGAGACAAATTTAAGTGATAATTACTCGAGATTTTACACATCTCACTTCACCTTTTAAGCTTCTTTAGACTGTAAAAGTAAACGTCAAAAGAAAATTTTACAGTATGTCGGTGCAGAATTGAAGCTAAACACACACAGAGCACAAATTTGTTATCCGTAAATAATTACAGAATTTTATCTGATTAAAAAACACATCTAAAAAGTCACACCTCATTTTTGTAGGCCTCTAGAGTTTCTAATTGCATTTGGACGTGGTCTAAAATTGTTTTCTGGACTTTCAGATGTCTGAATAAACTCTTCACTTCAGTTCTGTACGTTTCATAAGCTTTTGGACATTTTATGCTGTTTGAGGGGGTTCAAAAGTTTGTTACATGCAAAACAGTATTCTTGAATATTTTTTAAGTTGCGGATCAGTTTAAACATACTGAAGCAATCATTGAAATTTCGAAATATTCGTGCTTTTCATTTATTCTCGAATTGATACAATTCTTCGTTCGGTTGTGTTATGCAAAAAATGTGTTCTTTGAAATTTTTAGACAATGTGTTTAGTAATACAGTTTCAGACTTCAGTTGCCTTGAGATTTTTGCGTTTCATAACGTTTCGATTGATGTCGTATCCTCAATCGTCTTCAGGCGAAAGGATTGACGTTTTTTCTGATGCCGCCTTTTATACTTCCTTCTCGTCTTCGCGCTCCTCCCTTCTCCGTCCGATTTACGACTAGTAACCGGCAGTGCCGCCGATCGCAGTGACTCATGACGCCCGGCGGAAGATGAGTAAATGCAATATAAGCCGCCTCCTTGTACAATTGGGGATACCAATCCGGCTCCATGTGAATGATCTTGGCGTCGTCCCAAGCAATTCTGTGGTGCAAAGTCCATACCAGATCCAGATCCCTTTTCCGCTCTTCTACGGGTGTTGGATGGGAAACAATGTTGTCTCAGAAAGATCCGTCTCTGTATGAGAGTCGACTCCGGACTCCAGTCAGGAGTACGGGTGCGGCGTGGTCTGGCCGCCGCCGACCGCCCCCGCCCCGATGTAATCAGGCAGAGTGCCGCCGCCCTCAGCAGCAACACACGCATCATCGACCGCCTCATTTGCCTCCTGTATCCTCCACGCCAGACTCAGCTGAGTTGAGCGATGAAACGCCAGACCGTATCGATACGGACGCAATGACGGATGAAGGAAATATTAGGGAGGCATGCGGTAGACAGGAGTGGATTTATGTCCATGGAATGGTGATAGCATGAGTAACTTCTGCACTACAGTAGTGTTTCCTAAGTCCTCAGGAATTTTCAATATAGAAGGCAAAAACATTACTTTGTTGTCTCATGTATTTTTATTTTGGTAACGTCGTTAACATACACTAACAATTCGCAAATATTCTGGAAAAGTATTGCAAGGTAGATATACAATTTATTGATAATTTATATATGATAGATAAAACAATGATGGAAGTGAAACAAGGCTGAAGTTGACAATTGCCAAATTGAATTGTTTAAAACTCAAATTTACCTTGATGTTCAGTTATGAAGCTTTAAATTTTACTTCTTCATTAGATTAATTTCTTTGTACATTTTAGATCTGCAGGAAGAACGTTGAAATGCTTAGGTCGATAGTAGAAAAATGTTCTTTGTATCAGAGTCTCTTTTAATGTCGACAGGTTGAAGTTCGTTGCTGCTCTAGATACAGTATTTGATTTTATTCTTGCTCGAAATATGTTGTCTTTTAAACTTTTCCTTTTCTTATGAATTAAATCTGTTTCAAATAACTTTCCTCTGTGATATATTATTATTAACAATATTCGAGTTCTCTGTAATTTTTTAATGTAGTTGTAGATGCTCCGGCCCAGATTGAAATGCAGTACTTCAGATTGAAATCTACAAGATCATTATACTTCATGACATATCTTCCTCGACAGAATATCTGTAAGACAGTAAAATTTACTTATTAAAACCCCTACGCGCTTATTTACATAATTAATGTGATCTATACATTTGATGCGGTGAACAATTTTGTCACCCAAATACCCACAGTCATTTTTGTGACATGTAATAGCTTGAAGTTTTATGCTCATATTAGGTTGCTTTATTTAGTCTGAGTAGATTAGCATCTATCACAGATCAACTTTTATTAAATATTGTTCTAGATTTCTGTGAACTATATCCCAACCCTATTACATGGCAACAGATGTTGTATAATTTGCGTAATAGATTATCATACCTCCAATGTCTTCAATTTCTGTAATGTATGTAAATTAAGAAGAGTATGGGACCTCGAACGGTACCGTGTGGCACTCCAACTTTCGTGATATATTTTGAATTGACTATTCTCCTATGTGTCCTATCTGTTAAGTAATCTTGTAGTAGATTCAGTTCTACATCACTAATACAATAATTATATAACTTGGCTAAACAATTTTGATGATATGTCGATTCAAAGGCCTAAGCCAAATCCAAGGTAAATGCTGAAAATCTATTTGAGTGGTCCAAAGTATCGACTATTGGCTCGATAAGTTTTTGAAATCTCAACTTCATTTGCATCTTTTGGTACGTACGTAGCGATGGAGGGGGGCAGGGGTAAGGCAAGCATCCTCCCCTAGATGTCGAGTAGCAGTAACGCACCACATGCGTAATACATAGTTTCGTTTTTCCTCTTCAGGTTTGTCAAGAGGGTCCCGTAACCATATATGATATGATGTTGGAAAATTTTTGGATATACTTGGCAAAATCTCAACTTCTCTCTCCCCTTTTTACATATAATGTCACAGTATACAGAGTGCTATATCTCTAGGGTCATTTTTATGCGCTTCAGCTTTTTTGAAGCCAGCCCCGGCCAATATGTATAAAAAAGTTGTCAAAATTTCAGATATAGTCGCCAAAAGCTTCAATTCTCCCCCATCCCCTCTTTTAACCTCCCCCTTTACTTCCCCGTTACCCTAATAGAGAATGGTCGCGCTATGTAGCATTGTTATCGCTTAATGAATAGAAACATGAATGCGTGGAAAATATTGAGGCGATCTGATCCCATTTTGATCTATTTCACTCTTATACCCTTATCCATTCCTCAATCCTTGCTTATCTATTTTTTGTAAATTTCAGAGTAAAAAAGTACGCTGATTTCCAATGATCCTTGGAATGTGTGTATATCGAAGTAATAAAAATTCATTTGGCAACCCTGATCCCAGTCCTAAATCGTACCAACATAGTGTATTGATAAAACGACTCTATTGTTGGGAGCTATCGTAGCGAGGACGAAACACACCTTACACAGGATGTTGCTATCATTGTGTCATTGTCTGTGCCGTATATCCAGTGTGCTTTCAGTCCTTTGAAGGGCGTTAGATAAAAGCTTTTTTTTCACTGTTATGTAACCCACTTTTGGGCGATGGGTGTTAATGTTACGAAAGAAGACGTTAAATGATCGATGGTGAATGACAGGGTAATTGAAGCATGGGACATGTTGAATGCTGGGTTATTCAGAGTCATATCTTCAGTCATTTCTCAAGGCTCCCTTGATTGTTGAGGAAGCGACGAACCACAATTTATAGTCAGCTGAGGTTTCGTTAAAGCACCCTTAAGGACAAGGGAGTTTAAGGAAACCTTAACGATAATTCATATGTTAATTGATCACCTGTTAACTGTGTATAGTTTAGTTGCAACTCTTTTCAAATTTTTGTTATTATAATAGTAATTTAGTAATATCATATTTTATTATTATTTCTTCCAGAATAATTGCAGATAGACGACTGATTAGCTCGATGAACATGTAGAATATGAGAATTTTGTAAATCGCGGTTGTGATATTTAGTGCATTGGTATAAATTATCTAAGCACACCCTCAGTACTAATTTGCTTTTTGCAGAGGAGTTGAAGTAAAAAATCGTAGGTTGTGGGTTTACAGAACCGCAATATTTCCAATAATTCATTGAATGATTCACGAAGTAACTCATGAAGTGCAGTGATGAGTATAAATATGAGTAAAAACCATGAAATAAGAAACAAACCCATATAGACTTAAACAGGGAATTTTGATATTCCAAGCTTTCTTTCCGTGTTCTTGCCTTTTTTCCCTTCCTTTTATTAGGAGGCCTCAAACTTTGACGATAAATTATGACTTGTAAGGTCTCCTTAGATAAGGCTCCATTACTTTTGAGGTGGGGAGTATAAATACGAGCCGGTTATGAATGTTTGCATGGACTATATAAATTCTATAGGGTCTTCATTTAAATTGTTTCATTATATTGACATGTGCACGTAAGCTATACGAGTTCCCTCAAGCAACGACAACATATCATTATAGATGATTTAATTCATGAAATAATCCAAGATCTATTCCAACCTTAGAGTTCAGAGATCAAAATCTGAACTACCGTCAAAAAAAATGTTCAGATTAAAGTTGAGAACCATATAATACTCGATTTGTGAAAGTTCCGATTTCTTGTCAATGCTATAGCAATTTGCGTTTTGATTTTATTGTACTATTTACAAAAAAACTAATTCAAAAAAATATCTGACAATTTCGTAGAACATATCGGATATTGCTTATCTGGGTATTGTAATTCTATTTGAAAGTCAGTGCTTGCATGAGGTCCAGACTACTCTTTACCCATACCGATCAGCTACGTAGGTTTTTAAAAAGCAAGTATTACTTAGACATGAACGATAACGGAGAGATTATAAGTTTGTGGATACAATTCTTAGATGAATGCAAAATATTAAATAGCCCGCTCAATGCTCATGCTCAAGCTTTAGGTCAACACACATAAAAATAATCTCTCAGACCAACAATATGTGCATTCATCCAAGTATACCATATCTTCCCATATGCGCAAAGCTGTAATAATCTTAAAGTAAGGATACTGTATTGTTGATCATATAGATTAAATTTAAATCAATATATTCAATTTAAACCTGGGAAAGTCTTGGAAGTGAGAATACCAAAATCTCAACTTGAGCATATCATAATCTTGGCACAAAACAGAGAAAATCGAATCTAGAAGAATACTATAGTGTTAACTGAACCGTTTTATGATCTTGGCGTAAATATTTCAACTTCATTATATAATTTATTATTGGTAGAAACATTCTGTAATCTTTTATGAGCTGTTATCAAGGCTACTATTGGTTCCTGGTTATCTGCGTCATATAGTATTTTTTCTTATTCAAGTTTGAAAGGTGTTCTACAGATAAGCGGAATATAAAAAATATGTACCTGTGATAACGCCAGAAGATATACGTCCATAATTTGTGATGAACTTATTCACAACTCCTATATCACTCATATCACATCAACACGTGTACGTTTGTATGAGATCCTCACAACAGTCACAGCCACAACTTTCTAACCGCACATTCATCCTGAGGAGTGGTTGGTAAAAATTAAAGCCAATATAAACTAACGGACGCAGAAGACACACGTTGAATTGCCGTTGACGAATATGGCGATGGCAAGCAAGTAAATGAATTACTTGTAAGATGTTCATATGCTTGATTGAAGTAAACGGAGCTCCGTTGGAAAATATGATAACCTTACAAAAAAATATGGAATACTTGTTATCATTGAAATCTTAGTTGTGAAGAAATTTTTTTTATAGTAGGTATATTTCTTTAGAATCAGTATTAAATTCTAAAATATAATCTTCTTAGTTCAAATAAATAAATAAAAGTCCATATCAAGTGAATTGTCTTAGAGTCAGATTAGGTATTCTTGACACGAGTATAGCTTTACAAGAATATCGAAATTATAGAATTGAGAATTTCTGCTTATGTGTGTAGTAGTCATGAAATATTTCATTCCAACCTACTTGCTAGACGAATGTATACTGATTTCATGTTTACCGGAGGCAACTGGTGTAACACGACGTAATATTGCTTCATACCGGCAACAGCATACGTTGGTGTTGCGGCACTGTCAAAATTGGTCGCCAAATTTGCTGGAATCCGAATTCCTCCGCCCCATATACACGATAACATAAATAATTCCAATATTAAATAAATTAGGACCATAAAAGACAGGTTTTATCCAACATGCGCGGTTTCACAAAAATGACTCATATTTACCAACCAGTAGAGACCTTATTACAAAATGCATACATGTATGCATGTTTTGATTAGAGCCAGTTATCAATAATTCCATCCGGTAAAGAGAGTCTGCTGTATCACCACATCGTCCCTTGAGACGCACGGCAAATACTGGTCCGTCAACATACAAATTATACCGTGAAGCATGGGCACAAAAGCCGAACAGCCCCTTATACAAACCAGGCAGGGTAGCAGGTCCCCCCTGTGGTTTGATTTCATACAGCGCCCTATATGTTTGCTTTAATTTTAATTTTATTTGCTTTCCTCGTTAGCTCGAGTTGATGTTTTGAGTTGTGGTGTGCGAATGGGCAGCGGTCGGTTGGCAATATTTCTCTCATTTTCAGGTTTTCTGCATAGTGGCTGAAGAGAACAACTGAAAAATTTCGCCTGGGGACTGAGCTATCAGCATGCCTCCATGAAGTGAGTTTGAAAGTTTGTTCATAACGATTTTTATTAATAAACTTGAAAAAACCTGGTAGACGGTGGGGTTCGAACCATACATTTGCTTGCCGCGCTGACGCTCCTACCACAGGCACGTTTCTCAATAGATCTGAATTGGCAATGCTAGGATCTCTTCATTGAAAAAGCTCGGCTGCAGTATTTGGGTCAGTAAAAATCTGCGATAGCAATCTATTGACCAATCATGGTTCCACTATATAGACAACATCCCTGAAAGTTTAACTGTTGATATATTTTGCGTATTAGCAAGTAAATTGAGTTATGTTGTGTATCCTGCATCTTCGCCAGAACTTGCACCGCGTGATTTTTTATGAATAGTTAAAAAAACAAAAAAAAACACAAAATCATCGCCAGTGGGGAAAGAACGCACAACCTCCCGAACGGCAAATATGCTATGGAAGGTACATTCCCCCAAAATCGGTCATTATCTGAAGGCGGCGATTCTCCGTATTTGGACCACAACGTTTAGACTAGATATTTAAACAAGATCGACCTGTACATGTTAGAATGTTGGGAGGAAGAATTCCGCGGGGCGATGTTCTGTTCTGCTTGACTGTCGCACCATAGCTGATTGGTTAAAACCGCCCGTCTAGATTGCAGGAAAATCTGGGTTCTATCCCCACTGGCGACAAATTTCTCTTTCTAATTTTTCTGATTATTATTGAAGCCTCGATCACGGATTATAGTTACATCCGGTAAAAATCTGTGATTATTTATTTTTTTGAACACAGGCGAAGAAGATATCTGGCCTATAGTTCTCAACCAATGAACAGGAACTGACGTAAAATATACTTGAATTATGAAGATTCCCGTGGTGCCTGTTTTCGACAAGTGATTTGAAGGAATGCATAGGAATGTTTAATATAAAGGTACGATGGAAGATGATCCCTTCCAAGATGACTCGTAAAAAACTGCCCTACTGCGGGATACACACTACACACCTTTTGATTAGATCAGATGCTCTGCCAGCTGAGCTAGTAGGCATTCCGCTCGCTTGATCTACAACGTCGATGATGTTAGGTGAACGCAGTTTTTATTCGGAATATCAAGGTGCGTGTGTCGCTCGTATCTCGAGGCCAGTGTGTTAGTGTCAGTCGGTAAAGATCTCCTACATTATAGTACCATTACGCTAATATCCAAGATGGAAGTCGACATACAATTTCATATTTACTAACACTGGCACTGTAACTTAAGTAACGAACATCTTGTGCATTTTGAAAAACGGGAAACATGGGTTTCTGCCCCTAACGGCATCGGTGTTCTAGATCGAATGAGCGGAATGTCTGATTAGCTCAGCATGCTAGAGCGCCTGACCGGCAATCATAAGGAGTGTGATTCGAATCCCGCAATAGGTCTGGCTTTTTAAATATTTTTTAAAGTATAACTGACAGAATTCGGAGAAAATATATAATTTCTGGTAATTATCTTCGATCGTTCTGATGCATGTACATTTTTTCTCATCATGTACATGACACTTCGGTGGACAGTTAAGCCATAACGTGCACCACACGCTTCAACGTCATAATTACGTCCTGTGGTAATCCGTTGCGGCCCTTCGAGGGCACAAACATGGCCTATCCGGACAATTCGATGGCGTTTAAAGGGACGCGTGCCTGCAAATAGACTGGATTGTCACAGTTGCAGATTAAGGAGGGTGCCTCTATGAGCCGCCCATTAGAAAAATTGAATCCGATGCGTATAGCCGAAGGGCTGGGAAGAGTTGAGAGGTTGCATTCATTCAGCTTCGAGGATTATCTCGTATTATTGAAGGGCTAGGTACTTAGAGTTTAATAATGATGATTGAATTTGTTTCCTTATATATGCTAAGTAGGAAATCCTCCAAGAAAACGGTGCTATGCAGACGAAATTGATACTGTCCGGGAATCAGTGCCAAATGATTTTTCATCCCGAGGTTTTCTTATTTAGCATCAGCAGGCGGGCGCTGTTGTTCCCACTCAATGGTGTCAGTTTAGAAATCAGGATCTGGATAGGACAGAAGTTGGAACTGAGTTAATAAAATATTAGAAAAAATAAAGTATTATAATCTCAAAAATCCTTAAAATATTCAGATAATCAAAAATTCAGGAAAAAGTAGTACTTTTATACATTTTCGAAAAAAATAGTCGCTGTCTTAGCCTGCATGCGATTGAAATTTCCATATCAATCGAAATGTTGTGAACGCAAAATTCTAAGGACAGTTGACATGCAGAGTAGTGTTATTAAAATAAAAAGTATATTATATAAGCTTTTAGTTCTCTATAATAATACAAATCAGTCAATAGAGCATTCACAAGACTTGGCGTGGTTGTGAGAATAGTTTAAAAAAATGCTGTTTCATTTCGAGTACGAGAAATAATGTTTGACTTTTAGGAAGCAAATTGCTGCAAATCCTCAATAAATACTGTACTCTAATATTGTGTACTATTCGGAGGAACGGTCACCACAATCGACTTTTGTATTAACCACTACTGGACATAAAAAATGCCATTATTCAAGCAATAAAATTTATTTCACATTATATTGTTGATTTAGTTAATTAAAAATACATAAGTTGAAATATATCTTTTACTTGATAACATTGTATAAAACTTAAATTGTGTATGAAATATAAAGATATTAATCTAATAAAACATATATAGTAGAGTTAAAAATGCTTATATTTATTTTTTGATAATCATCGCATGATGTGTCCTTCTTCTATGGTACATTTCACTTGTTTTAATCGCTAGCTAAAAACAAATATGACTGTTCAAGTTCAAGTGCTTTACTAATAATTTAGTTGCATGGATAATCTTTATACTTTATCATGCATCTTGTAGACCGAATGCATAAAAAATATATAATATTAATTACAATGACCTGAAATGTCCTTCGATTCATGGACGAAAACGAAGAAATTGATAATTTTAATGGTTTGAGTTAACGGCCAGCTCAAACATAAAGATAAACCAGAAAACCAATCACAGGATAAGGTCCAAAAATTACATTTACAATGCATACTCTACAGCATGACTAGAAGTACAACTGAAAACTTGATTTAGACGTTTAGACAAAAAAAATGTGGTCGAAAACGGAAGAGTTAAGAATTATTCATAGCAGCGACGGAAACTTTCGAGCTGCCCTGGGTAGCAATGACCCCGTCCGGGATAACAGATGGTACAAAGGGATCACCAGGTCGTATAGTAATCCTCCCTTATCCCTTATCGGTAGCAGTGTTTTCGTATGCACAGGTAAGGCCCTGCAATGCGACAGGTGTGGCCGCACGCAACTAGCAGAGCTCCCTCGACAAGGTATTCCACAGGGATCCAAAAGCAAATCCATTGGGTTGATCGGACAATTTAGGATACTTAGTTTGGTTCGTTCGTGAGTTATTGATCGTTTGCTATCCTCTTCTTCTCGCTATTGTTAATGACTATTCTTTCGAAGATTCTTCTTCGGAAGATTTTTGGAAAAAAGATTCGCATAGCATGTCAGCTAAATTTTCGGATATTCCAGCTTGCACAACAGTGAAGCTCCTGGGCCTCATATAAGGGTTGAGTGGAAGACTAGCAGTAGATCAGCCCCACTATATAAATATCATTATCATTATTATCATTATCATTATTATCATTATCATTATTATCAATATATTAAAGCACCAACATGAAGCTGAAGCTGCTTCCACCAAAATTCTTGACTTTTTTCTGGTGACGATAATTGAAATACGAATGCTCTTATGTAACGTAGAACACCGCTGTGTTTATCATGACTCCAAAGTGGGTAGATTTGATATTTCCCCTTACAGTTTCTAAAAAACTTGAGCATATTTTTTGAAGAGAGGAACATCACAAGGAACAATACTGTATCGTCGTTAACAGGGTCCCGTCCGTAGGGGCGGATGCTCTTAAGGGTTCTTGGGTCAGTCTTTTACGCTCTATATAGATGATGTGCTTTGCCCCTAGACCGATGGCCCAATAGATTGACAGTCAGCTGGTCGGATAGATCGATGACAGGCTAATAGCCAGACGTACAGACAGACAGGCTGCAATTAATCTGACAGACATACCAGAAAAATAGAATATACCAACAAACATACTAACAGAGAGACTGACTGAGACACTGGCAGAGAAAACAAATAGATTAACGGAAATGGGTGACGTATTCGTGATGCAACAACATAAATACATACATACAAATATAATCTATCTGACAGTTAGTAATCCTCCAATATAATTGCCAGGGTTCAAGGGCATCTAAAATAGATATGCTAAAGATACTGTTGAAAAGATGCTGTATATTCTATGAGTTGTTGACCTAAATTTTTTAATTCAAGTCTAAAAATGAATCAGTAATCATAATTTTAATATGTGCAGGCTTAAAACCTGTGCTCAAAATTTTATTGAACAAATTATTTAAAAATATGAGAAAATGTTTGTCTTTCAGGAGGAAAAAAACTTTCATGATTCAATTTTAAATGTGATTTAGCTGCATTAGATTCGATAATCTACGTTTTTAATAGTGCAAAAACAGTAAAAAACATAACACCTATGTAAAACATAAAGTTTCTTCGTAATATTTTTTCAGTACCCAGATAATAAACATGACACCATAAGTCTATCAGAAAAGTTCTAGAACGTTGCAACAAAGTTTCAACAAAAGCTCATAGACCTTTGGTAATTATATCAAAAATAAAATGGCGCACAAACATCCGAACTTACTTCTAAAAATTAAGATCGGTTGACTAGGAGAGCCATGGTAAGTTTAAAATCTTTGTTTTTCCAATACATTTTCTCGTTCTTGTAATTTTGCAAATGAAATTTTTTCTACTTCTAATAATGAAAAAATACATCTATCTCCTTTGTGCTTTTGAAATAATTTATGTAATAAAAATTTGACCACACGTGTTTGAACCGGCTCTTAGTAAAATTATGGGTTCTAGTAATATTTTGGATTGACTGAATTTAAAAAAGTGACCACAAAAAAAAAACAGACGAGCTAATCAATTCAGCCTTTTGCGTACATTCATTCCAAACTTTTCGCTTATTGAAAGAGGCGCCCTTTTCAATACGAGCACAGATGTTAGCGGAAAGCCAACGAGTGAAGGATGAAGCAGGCGGCTCTGACCTGCAATCTGGCCGGCACATTCACGGTATTCATGACGGCATGGCAAGAGATGATTAGGGACAAAACGGCCTGCTCGAGTCCGGGTTCTCTTAATCAAACAAAACCCGCTGACTTTTCACAACAATGCCACGATTGAAGCCGTCTAATGCCCGGCTTACAACCCCTCTGTCTCGATGCTCGCGGTGGAGGATACACCCCCGCTTCGGTATCTGGCAGGTTTCGATGCATGGAGGGAGAGAAAGGACTTCTTTTGCAGAATGGGGTAGTTGATGTATTTGAGAATAAAGCTTTTTATTTCTGTGTATCTTGTCAAATTTCAGTTATTAGTTATCGTAATCCTGTACGTCAAAAGGTCTACCATTCTCAGGATCTACATTTTTACGCATTATGAAGGGAAAGTTAAGTTGCACTTCCATCATATGTAGCTTTATAGATATCAAGACAAAAAGTCTAAGATTTAGTCTTCGCTCCCTAATAGCTGTATAACTTATTGCAAGGTACTCCCAAATGCCCTGCTGTCAGATTTTGAGAACTTGTTAGTTTCATGACGATTTCAAAAAATATGTGACATATCTGAAACCACGGCGAATTTGAATAGATGAAAAATTACGTCAGCACATCTTCTCCAAATACTACAGGAAGATATTTTCTATATTTATTGTAATTTCAAAAACTGAATAAGTCCTAGCAAGTGGCGTCAAGTATAATATTAACGATGCACAGTTCAGCATCAGTTTAGAAATTAATATTCGAATAGAATTTTTGATCATTTGGAATCAAATTTGAACCATATTACAGATGGAAGACATTAATCATTCTTCAATAAAATGCACAAAATTTTTCGCGTTCTGAAAAATTACATCATTTTGAAAATATGCCTCAAGTTTCATGTAGATTTTATATGCTCTCACTTGGTGAAACTCTTCCATCATTCAGATATAAATAAAACTCTTACAGCAACGCGTTTTGATTTATATTTAAATGATCGTCGAACTTAAATATAAATCGACCGCGTCACTGTAAGAAAAAGAGTTTTATTTGTGAAACACTGTTCATTACACAATTATTTTATATGCTTAGGGTTTATTGAAAGTTCGAAGTTGCGACTTAAAAATTGAGTCAACTGGCTTGAACCAGTTAATATCAAGATGCCGATGAGTGTTTTGTCCGAGTCTCTGGGACTATGTGTTATGTTCCTCTCTGAAGAAAATGAATCCTCTTAGTGATGTACCGGACGCTACTGGCTTGATGCAATTCTCTTACGCTCCGTTTAGCCCCTAGTGCGGACGCATCGACTCCATTGTCTCCGGTTGCGTCTTCAGATCCGGATTGATTAAAATGGGGGAAGGGGGGCATCCATTCCCTTCGAGGAAAAGTAGATCGGGTGGAGTAACCCTCAAGTTTAGGAATTACACTGGATATAAAATCATCACTGTTGATATTTCTTTGTAGAATATGCTTTCAAGCTTAAATTTGAGATCGAGACAGATACATTAATTTGTGCTTCAATCTTGAGGTAGCCTCAAGACAGATACATTAATTTGTGCTTCAATCTTGAGGTAGCCTCAAAACATAACTATTTAACCACAGTTTTTTTTAATACAGGATACATTTATAAAGCTTTATACCGCGTTCAACTATGTTTCTCAAGCATCTTATCACTTTATAAAACAACAAAATCTTTCCACATAATTCAACAATTTTTAAAGTGTGAAATTTATTTAGTCATTGCAGGCCATTGAACAATCGTCATCGTCATCGTCATCGTCATCGTCATCGTCATCGTCATCGTCATCGTCATCGTCATCGTCATCGTCATCGTCATCGTCATCGTCATCGTCATCGTCATCGTCATCGTCATCGTCATCGTCATCGTCATCGTCATCGTCATCGTCATCGTCATCGTCATCGTCATCGTCATCGTCATCGTCATCGTCATCGTCATCGTCATCGTCATCGTCATCGTCATCGTCATCGTCATCGTCATCGTCATCGTCATCGTCATCGTCATCGTCATCGTCATCGTCATCGTCATCGTCATCGTCATCGTCATCGTCATCGTCATCGTCATCGTCATCGTCATCGTCATCGTCATCGTCATCGTCATCGTCATCGTCATCGTCATCGTCATCGTCATCGTCATCGTCATCGTCATCGTCATCGTCATCGTCATCGTCATCGTCATCGTCATCGTCATCGTCATCGTCATCGTCATCGTCATCGTCATCGTCATCGTCATCGTCATCGTCATCGTCATCGTCATCGTCATCGTCATCGTCATCGTCATCGTCATCGTCATCGTCATCGTCATCGTCATCGTCATCGTCATCGTCATCGTCATCGTCATCGTCATCGTCATCGTCATCGTCATCGTCATCGTCATCGTCATCGTCATCGTCATCGTCATCGTCATCGTCATCGTCATCGTCATCGTCATCGTCATCGTCATCGTCATCGTCATCGTCATCGTCATCGTCATCGTCATCGTCATCGTCATCGTCATCGTCATCGTCATCGTCATCGTCATCGTCATCGTCATCGTCATCGTCATCGTCATCGTCATCGTCATCGTCATCGTCATCGTCATCGTCATCGTCATCGTCATCGTCATCGTCATCGTCATCGTCATCGTCATCGTCATCGTCATCGTCATCGTCATCGTCATCGTCATCGTCATCGTCATCGTCATCGTCATCGTCATCGTCATCGTCATCGTCATCGTCATCGTCATCGTCATCGTCATCGTCATCGTCATCGTCATCGTCATCGTCATCGTCATCGTCATCGTCATCGTCATCGTCATCGTCATCGTCATCGTCATCGTCATCGTCATCGTCATCGTCATTGTCATCGGAATTACCACTGATCGCAATAATCTTTATTGCTATTATTATGAAACAATGAAATGGAGAGTCGGAAGTAATATACATCTAGTTGCGCAAAGATCATTCATCTGTTATACAAATTGTTCACCGTATGTCGGCTTTTAACAAACACACCACCAGTCGTGTTTCGAGCAAAACAAAGTCCGTTGTTGTTGTTAATTCATTGGGATTACCAGCTCTCTCCACCCTCTCATCTATTCGGATGGTGGTGGACAAAAGCAAATACCATGCTGTCGCGCTGAAATGCACACACACAGAGCATGGATATTGCGATTGTCAAGAGGATTTGGAACGATTTCGTTGACAACCTAATGTACAACAAAATCTGTCCAGAATGTCGACCAGCACGAACACATCATAAAATGTAGAGCAGATTTAAGCGGGGAGTGGGAGTACATTAAACGATTGCAATTTCTCAAAATTGTAGTCAATACAGATTTGACCACATGATTCTAGGCCAGATGCACCAACTTTTCTGAACTTAATATAAGATTTTCTAGTCATTGAATTGTTGCGAATTTTCATTAAAGGGTAGCCATGGCAAATATAGTAGAAACGTTTTTTCTAATTATGAGTAAAATTCTTACAGACAACAAAAATTCTACAAAACTATGCTTTTATACAATTATGAAACTGAAAGTGCTTTAAAAACATATAAAAAAATGGACCCAGGTAAAAGGTACAAAAATCTAGTCAAACAAAATGAATCATTTAATATCTAGGTTTCATAAGTACTAAAATGTTGCGCAACTAGTTATGAGAAGTTAATTTGAACAGCCGTTCCTTGGCGGAAGAGAAGAATAAAGTTGTGCAATAACACTCCTTTTATGTGAAGAGTCTCGATTTTATTTTTAAATCATCGTCAGACTATCAAAATTAACTGTTTTATAAATGCTACACTATTACGAATATATGCTATAGTTCTCAGAACCTGCATTTCAGTTATCCTGATTCTTCCAGTATTTTGTCTTTTGTACTTAGGGGAAATTCTGTTGGGCGACTGATTTGGATTAGGGCTGAGGAAAACACCTATTTGATGTCAAAAAATATTCCATTCCTCTAGATGTTTCATGAAATAGGATTTTCTGTACCTTATTCTATTTATTTCTTTTAATATATTCTGTGATTCGAGATTTATCAAGCTAATGGTAAATATCTCATGACATTCAATATATTATATTTTAACGGCGAGGGTTGAGGTTATTTAGAGGGTTCCATCAGCTCTGGTGCAAATACAGTCGCTAAAATACATTTTTTTTCACAAGGAAGTCTGCATAGAATAAAATGAGCTTGGATGGATTTCCAATATTTCGTTTCCAGCGCCCATTTTTCAAAATAATGGAACGATTTGTTTTTGAATGATAGAGAAAGCTTGATTCTTGTGAGAAGCCCATTTGAATTTTCGATAGAGTACTTTAGATATTGTCACATGATTATTGACATTTTTTGACCTACTTCGAATGACTTTTTAACCTTTTGGTAAACGAAATATTAAGAAAAAGGCCCCGCACGGGCATAAGGCCGTCCTTCCTCTATGATTCGTACAAAAAATATGTTCAATATGTTTAAAATCAATCGCTTCAAACAAAATATTGTGGCACCATACATCAGCATATTTTTACCGCTGATACGAGCGCCCTCGCGATCTAAAATTTTGCATCAAAAATCGAAAAAGGGCTTTTCACGAGTATAGAACCAACCTTTCTATATAATTTCCAAAAAAACGTTCCATTACCTTGAAAATTCAGCGCTGGGAATCAAATATTGGGAACTCATGACTTAAGACTCACAAAAGAAAAAATAATAGAACGATGGCTAAAAAATATCAATTGTTGAGAAATCTAGATTTGTATTAATTACAATACTTAATTAGTTAGTTGACAAGTTATTTGAGTAGCATTTTTGAACAGTCGATTTCGACGACGATTTGGAGAATTAATTGGAACATGCTTTTAAAGTACATAATTTTTGTTGAAGAATTAGTCACGTTATAATTGCTTATACATGTAAATAGGAATCATCAGATCTTTTCATATATATCGGTACATCAGTAAATATAAATTAAGATAGTACTGTTTTTGAGGTTATAAAACGTGCATGCCAAAAAGCACCCTACTTATTACTCACTCCACTACTTTATAAGTATATATTCAGACCCTCCTTTTAATCTAAAGGTAATTACGTGGACAATAACCTATAAAAACCTTTGCTAATCTGCGGCGCTCCCTTTCCATTATCGTAACCCAGGTGTTACACTGCGAGCGAAAGTGATTAAAATACTTTCAATTATGCAAAATACCCTGAGATATGTTCGTAAACGGTAAACGCTAAGCGCTGTTAACTTTGCCATTAAGGCCAACTTCTGACTTAGGAGGCATGTACACTTAATATTGCCATTGAACCTAAAAACGTCCCCCAAAAATCTTAAAAAAATTAAGGATGAGTTAAAATGCAGCAGTGCAGCTTATCCAACATATTGTTGGGCTGTGTTCAACTTATTACTATTGTTTCTATGTGGATTTCGGTACGCTGAATCTGAATTCGAAGTTTTGTTTGTTGTACCTCGATGCAAAAAGATATAAACAATTTAATTGTTTATATAGCTACTGCGTTCAAGCGAAACGCGTTAGAAAATAATTAAATAAAATAATAGTTTGTATACTTCAATAATATTTCGGTGGTTGCATTACAATCAGAGGCGAACCAAAAGTGAGGAAGTGAGGCTGCCTCAGACGCCGGAACAGAGGGGGGGGGGAAATGGGGAGGGGGAAATATTGATACCACTTTCGTACCAGTTACCTGCCTCCTTATTTTAAATACTTTTCAGTCACAGTTGGCTAAAATTTTGGATTCGGAATTTGAGAATTTATTTTAGATGTTTGACGATGTCTAGATTACGAAAATCCATGGCACTCATTTCCGTCGGTCTGTCGACCTATCAGTTTGTCGGTCATCTCAGTAACCGCTACATCGAGTTTAATGAAATTTGGGAAGAGGGTACTTAGTAGATAATGCTGATTTCGTTTTTGAAACTGGTGCATTGGCGGCGTAATACGGAACAAAAAACTAAAAAACAGAAATTCACTTTTTGTTTCTCGATTTTCCGATTATTTTCTGTCGTATTAAGAATATTTTTATCACAAATGAACGCTGTTTTTATAAGGTTTGTGGGTTTCTAAACATTTTAGGTCATACTTGAAAAACATATAGGCGAAGGATTTGTAAATCTAACATGTAACAATTTAAAATATTTTCAGGTGGCGTGTCAGTCGATACATACCATTTAAAAATTTAATTTTTCTCGAACCACTGCCTGTCTATGAAATGTCATGGCAGTTGCTGTTTTCATCACCGTGTAATCTCAATGTCCCCTTCATAGATTTTGATGGAATTTTCGGAGTGATAAACTTAATAATTTTAAAAGTAAATTATATTCCATAATAATATAGTTTCTCGGCTGTCGCTCACTAAATGGTGTCCAAATAGCATTTGATTGCTCAAAGTAACAGGGAGAGTTGGGAGATTGGCATATAAGTCCGCAAACTGCACTAGTAAAAAATAAATATTAAGATTTTGTTCAACAACTATAGTTAGTCCACTAAGTTAATATAATTAAATGATGTTCAATAAATGTAAAATAAGAATCAATTAATTAACAAAAATGTATTTTATTTTAAATAAGCTCCAGCTGCCTGGTATCATCAGGCAAAAGTACTTCATTAGTAGATATTTTCTAAATTTGAGTTATTGTTAATCGCTTTATTCCTAGACTTATTAAAAATCATTTAATTGTATTAAGTACCTTCTATCGCTGTTGGACAAAATCGTAATAATTATTTTTTATTTTTCAGTTCGGTCTGATATTAAAGCGTGATTTTTTAATTTTTTTAGAATTTAAAGTTTCCATTTCGTCGTAATGGGATACAAGGATTACAGTTTTTATACTCCAATAGTAACAACCATGTGATGGTTTCCTGGACCTTGGTTCAAAGATTCCGGCGTTGTCATGGATACCCGTGTGAAAAGGCGTCGAACACAGCACAGCAAAAAACCCCGCATTATCATACTAAAATCCCATTTGACGTGTGCGATCTGTGCAGATCCGATGTCAAAGTCTATAATTACAGTGGCAGCGAAGAGCGAGCGCTTTCGCTTTCGTCGTCGGGCTTTTTGCGGCACGTGCGCGCGGGTGGGCCGGACGACACGTGCCGACCAGTCGCGTGGGAAGTTGACAGTGTATTTGTTTCTTTTGTTTCGGCCGCAAATCGAGCACCCATCGAGAGGGCTGGGCGGTTTGGTTGTGTTTTGTGCACCGTGCGTGGGTGAATGTTGTAATCTTCACGATTTCGTGCCACCAAAAGCATTTATTGTAAATGGTGATCTGCAAACGGAGTCCAGTTCAATGTACAGAAAACTCAAAAGTGGAGGGATGTCCACTTCCACTGAGCTTCTGCAATGATACATAGAATTTCAGTTACTCCGATAATTCGAAAAAGGTAGCAATCTCGAGAACTTGCATTCCTACTTTTCGAAACTTTATATTTTTCTTATGACTGCTATCGTGATTGTTGATATTTTTATGATTGAGGCAAAAAGCCAATATTCTCAGACGTGTCGTTGGATTTCAATATTCAATATAAAATTCTTGGGAGAGAAATCAGCTCATGTTTGTTTTTATTTTTGTATAGATAACCCGTCACAAAGGCAGAGATTCTATCGTACCCCAGAAGTGCTGCGAGATGACAATTCATATTGATCTTAAAATGTGAATTGTAACTATTGGGGGCAAGGCTCCCGGCAGCTCATTCCATAACGCAAGTTTTCCGTGAGATATGTAGATGTATCTCATGGAATCGAGCAAAAATAATATCTCGAATTCGAAATTTTTCCCGCATACTATACTTCCTCTCTATTACGGTGGAAACTACCTAAGCGGGACAAATTATTCATTCTTACTACTGGTAAATCGTAATTTTTCAGTGGATATTCTAGCACAAGCAAACGACCAGTTGTATTATGTAAGAACACCCTAACTACGACTATAATTTAAGTCGGCAATTTTTAGTCTATAACGATACTTTTAGTCGGACTATTCTTTTCAGAAGTCCAAATTGTCTTAGCCTCCACAATTTGGCAACTGCGCATTTGAAATGGTATGGTGTATATGTGATTTTGCGATTTTCGTCATTTTCCTACTTGTACCCTTGTTGTACCTGTAGTCAGTCGTTTCCCTTTTTGTCGATTACAATCATAATGAATTAAAATAAAAAACTTTTTTACATCCAAGCTTTTATTTAAATGCGATAAAAAAGGCTAAAATAAACTTTTCCTATAGAACTTCGACTATCAACTTATAACATCATTACACAAATTATATGACATAAAAGCTTGTCGCGAGATTTAAGTACTAGTATTTACCGAGTTTGAAAATTTTAAAAATTAAAATGAATTAGATAAAGTTATTTAATTTAGTTGTTTATCTACTTAGGTAAATCCGGCGACAAGCTCTTGTATCACATAAATGGTGGCATAATGTTGTAAGTGATAGTAAAGGTTTTAAAGGAAAAGTTTATTTCATTCTTGTTAGTGCATTTTAATGGAATCTTGTCTTTAAGAAAGTTTTTTAATTTTTTTTTTACTTTCTAGTTATCTCTGGACATGTCTGCCAAAACCCCAGTACAGCAAAGTATCAGATGGATTGGAGCAATGATCACTATATTTTGTTGCTTTCATTCCTATTCTCAACAAGTCCTTTAATTTGATACCCATATTCTAGGAAAGCATAAAAAACATAGTCCGCCATATATAGAAATCCGCCATATTTGATTCAGAGTTATTCTCAGAAAGCCCTTCCATTTGGTACCTATATTGTACGAGTGCATTAAAAATAACTAGTCCGCCATCTTGCGTGTTCCGCCATGTTGGATTTGGAATGACGTCACATAGCTAGCCATGCAGTTTCATCCAAACTAAACGCGTATACGAAATTTCAGCTCAATCGGTTGAAGATATCTGTTTCAAAATTTAGTTGTAAGATTCCACTGAACAAACATAATTAAATAGATTGCAACTTAAAGTCAAGAATTCATAACTTGGACTCAAACTCGTAGTTCTAGCCGACTATAAGTTGAATAATACCGCTGCGGGTTTTAATTTCCTAATTCCGATCAACTTCAACACCTCCAACCGACTTCCTGTGTGCCGTTCGGCAACCGGAAATAGCCGATGTCCGAGAACGCGTGTTTGCCCGCCGTCTCCTAATCGCCGGGGCATCCCCGCGACTGTCAACTGTTGACGGCCGACCGTACTTCCGGCGCAGACAATACTGAAATGTGTTACGCCAAATCTGGGTTTCCGGTACGTTTATTATATCGAGAGGGTGGCGTGAAAGGGGTGGATGGAATTATTAATGCCAGTCGTGGATGTGGGGTTATTAGGAGGCAGAATATCGAACTCGGTGTTGGTGTATGGATTTACTAATACGGAAAGCCTCATTGTAATTTGACAAGTTTTAATTCCTACGTATAGAGAAGTAAAGTGTCATTCATTTGTTGAAACAGTGTTTAGCTGGATGTATCCAACAAAGACAAATTGAGTTTTTGTTCACTTCCCACGCCAATAGGCGTTGGTAAAAGATCTGCTGCGATCTAATGCACTTTTCGAACCCGATAACCGATAATAATCTATACCTACTTGTGAGACATAGATGATTATTTGCACATTTTCTTTCAAAAAACAGAAGGGATGCATTTATTTTCAGTAGCTTTTTCACTTGAAATCTTACGGTTTACCCGAGTCATGGTGGGTTTTGGATGCTTCAAACGAATTCAAACCATTTAAAGTTTTTTATAACATAGATAACTATTTTCTAATGATGGTGATCTGTTCCAATTCTGTGTTAGCAAATTTAAGACAGAATATTACATTTTTTATTTAAAAAATAATCATCAATAATCATTGAAGTACCATATAACTTCGTAAAAAGTAGTGTCAAGTAAGCTAACTTGGTATGTCACGTTCAGTAGTATCAGTTTTTTGGATTTTAAGTTGAAGTTTTCGAAATATCGGTACTCATGGAAATTTTGGAATACTGTAAAACTCACAAGTATGGATCAAAGTTAGATATTAAATTTGCACACCACAAAGAACATCAAAGATCTTTGTTGTTGATAATGCATATCAACTCTCCTTCACTTATACACTTTTCTCTTTGGCCAGTAAGAAAAAGGAAGAGAATATGTAACGACTTCATTCTTGAAATATTCTTAGCAGATATCCTATCGTTTTTCTTGCTACTCACAATTCTATTAAGCTTACCTTCTAATGCTTTGTTTCTAGCTAGAAGTGCCAGTAGTACTTCCGAGTTAGGCGTACCGTCTATTGTGTGTGCAGGCATCAATGGAGGCTGAGTTGGTACCGGAGGTGGTATGCCCCCCAGAAGTGCCCGTGATTGCTCCAGAATAGACATTGTTGGATTGCTACCTGTAAATGTCAAAATAACCATTATATGTGTGTTTATTGATTTTTAATATTCAGAATTTAAATTGTTTATATGATTGCGGGATTTATATTAGTATATACGTAATGATATCATTTTATGTTATGTTATATTATGAACTAGTATCTGCCCATTGCTAATATATGTATGGGGAGTTAAATGATTTTGAATTTTCCAAGCAACTTGTGATTTACCTTAAATATGTGAAATAAGGCCTAGGCCTTCATAATTGTTTCAAGCTCTGACTGTTCATCGGTTCCTCTGTTAGTATTCTTGTCATCGCGGGATATCAGTAACCGCTGCATTACTTTCAGTTAAATTTAAGGGAAGAGGGCTATTCTATGGGATAATCAATTGAAAATTGGTACATGGATTGCAGAGCAAATAGCTGAAAACAGAAAACTATCCTTCTAGGATTTTATACGTTTTTTGAGTTTCTGATTAGCTCCTAATATAATTAATTGAAAATCGGTACCAGGATTCCAGAGCAAATACGAGTAGCTGAAAACAGAAAACTATCCTATGATTTTACACGCTTTTCGAGTTCATTCATTCATCGAGACATTCTGCGGGCCTCAGTAACGTAGTTAGTTTTTTTTTTGGATGTAGACCATATGAAAATTAATTTCTTTTATTGTGCTCGTATTGATTTTCAGTTGGATAAAGTGCATCATTTGAAACTAGAAAATAAACCACAGTCTGTAAGACTTTAGCTCATTAGTGACGATCTATTGCGCAGGTTAATAATATCAAGGAGAATGAGGGGAATATAGACAGGGAGGAAGGAACAGGGCAAATAAAAGTTAATCTGAGAGAAAGAGAGAAATGAAACACTGAGCTAGTGCTACTTCATAGGCAAATTAATTTTGATGTGTCTTAAACACCAATTTTGAACCGGGTACTTTTGTAATACAATTTCGGGTGCATTGAAAAGGCGGGATTTGATGATCAGAGCACAAGTCGTCGTCATTAGTGTTTGCTAACTTCTGTGCGTCTTAATTTGCACATTAATGTTGCTACGGACTATATTTATTCAGATATCTATTCAAACACACATATATACAAGGCGGTAGAATGTTTAAGATCTTTATTGCAGCGGCATATCAAATGAAACTAGACAAATATCATCTAAATTTATAACGTGATGTGTAGACAAATACAAATAATCTTAAACTGTATATACCAAGTATAGCAGTCTAATTTGTAACAATTAAGATTTCGTTGCCGTACTTTTTCGTTTCCCTCCAAACAAACGAGCAACATACTACCTTTAACACTCCAGATTGATCTCAATCCTTGATGAAAAAGAAATAAAAACATTTATTTTTATAAAACAAAATGTTTTGTTGCCTTCTACTTTAAAAAACGTCTAGGCTTAGTTAAACAGCCGAACAAGAAACACGAGTAACGAAGAATGAATACCAGAGTGAGATAACTGTTTGTGTCGATAGTTGATCATACATACAGAATCAATATGGAAGACTAGACTGTAGAACCTTGTAAGTGCAATAATTTTTGTGCAGTCATTCAAAGAATGCTATAATGTTCATAATGCATGCAGTGAGGAGTGTTCCTTACTGGATGTAAGATCGGTCGAGTGCAACCTAAACCTAAGAACAGCAGGACAACTACACCCGGTGACTCTGCTCTGTATTATGTCCAAGGATATAGAGACTGTCATTAGCGTGGTGCTTCTGAAATACAAAAATTACACCATCAACGATCGCCAATATGGTATCCACAAGCACAGATCCACGGGAGATCTTCTGGCCTACGTAACACATATTTGGAGTAGAGTACTTGAGCTTCTTGGAGTCTCAAGTCATCGCGCTTGAGATGTCGAAAGCTTCTGGTGGTGGATGGATATACTTCCGATATGTTTATCATCAATGCAGGCATTCGTTAGGGATCTCTACTTTCTCCAACGCTCTTCTTGCTGTACATCAACGAAGTGTTGGAAGTAAGATCTCATTTTATCTTCACAAATAACAGCACATTTATCACCTGCATGGAACGGGCAAACCACTAACTTCTCGAGATACCTTATTTCGGCATACTATTCAGATTACTGAGAACATTGACATAATTGTGGAATGGGTATCTATAATTAATTGAAGTTCAGCTTAAGACAATAATCCTGACAAAGAAGACGCATACTAGTCTGCATGGCTAGGAGGTGGGGGGACGCCTAATGCTTGATTCATCTTCTATCAAGTTTCTAGGAATATCAACAATAACATGTCATGGTGTGAGCATGTTACCGACCTTGCTAGGTTGGCGCTCTAGACGCTGGGGAATCTCTTCCGCCCCAGGAAATTGTATTGTATGGAGCAGCCACTGCTGCTCTACAAGGCCGGAATAAGACCATCGCTGGAGAACTGCTCGTATGTGTGGGCATGCGCCCCAAAGCATTCCCCTGGAATATCGAAGAAAGGTGACTGATCTGTCTCTATTCTATAAATATCATCATCATGACAGATGTTCCACTGAGGTGTTATGCATAATAATAGCAAGAGTCGCTATTACAGCAAACACTAGAGGAGCCTAACGAACGTATCCTCACCAGGTTGAACTTGCAACGCCTCTAACGAACCTCTTCCACAAATCATTCTTTTGGAGAATCTCGGCGCTGTGGATTGAGCTACCGGGCAGTTTGTCCTCCGATGATTACCATCTACAGCATTCCAAGGTCAATGTAAATAGACATGTATTCTCTCGCAGCGCTTATGCAGTGCGATAGGCTTTCTGCCATTGCGTCAAGCTATAAAAAATGAACAACAATTTAGAAGGATGATGTTTTTATCAGTATAACAAATACTATAGAATTTCATTGAAAATTTTGTTCACTAATGTTGACAGACATCATGACGGCTGCAGTCCAGTAATTATTCGAGTGATATTTATAGTTACACTGAATGAAACCAACTTATTTCTTGAACAAATATATTTTTATTGATCAGTGATTTGTCATATCACTCGACATAGTCATTCAGGCTGCATTTTTCCAATCAAAATATGAGGACAGACAGGGAACCAAAGTAGAAATAATTTATAAGTTCAATAAAAAATATCTAATGTGCTGATATAGATAGTTGTTAAAAGATTTAATATAGGTATAATGGTTATTTAGAATAAAGCCAACTGATTTAATAGCTCATGGATAAAGTCCAGTAAATAAATTCCGGGACAAGAAACCACAGCATATCGCGTGGGATAGCCAGAAATCGTAAATCTGGTTAATTTCCTTGGATACGTATGTTTCATGTAGGTGATATTTTTCAATTTGGCGGGACTAAGTGAACTGAAGCTGCCAAGTTAATTTCGCTCAGGGCGAAGGAAGTTGAAGGGAGATTGAGAGAAAACTTGTACCATGCAGCAGTGAATGTGATTTTGCTTTGCAACTGAATTCGAATCTTAATCCTAGCGGATAGTGAATTTGACACATTGAGCCTTATTGAGTAGTATAGAGTAAAAAAATTTATTAAAGAAAATGATATTCTGTGGTTTTCTTGAATAATCAAAAATTGCATTTGACTAACTACCGAGCTTGATGGAAATTTGGTACGATCTTTATTCATGAAACTACACATTACAATATTTTCATCAGCCGTTTTGTTAGGATAATGATTGATCTAATATATGAGTATATACCTTATTGTCATTTTGTCGAGTATCTACTTGTATTGTCTCCTGTATTTCCACAGCTTACCAAGATATTTAGCTATATATTTTTCATATTCCTATCGCACTCCAGAAGCGCTCGGTAAGGGTGAATGTCCATTTAAATTGACCTTTAAAATGCTGCAAATTTTAGTCATCGTCCAATAATCTCCTCTGCACCTCATTACACAACGTTGAAGTTTTTCAAAAGAATGACTTTGTTGAGGATGAGCCTGTTGGATCTTCTTACTCCGCTGAAGTGACGGTTTTGCCAATACTGGTTGAATTTATAGACTAGGGACAGATCAGCTACCTGTCTTCGATGTACAAGAATATAGAGGCTCCTTGATATGTAAAAAATGTTCATTAGACATATTGTTCTCTTCGGGATTGAGTCTGGATGCTTCAAACAGTACGCCGGAACTCGGAGCCTTGTAGACTAGTAGGAGTTGTTCGATTTTATATAATTTTGTATAGCTGGAGGAACCTGTAGCTTCTCGTACACAGACGCAACAATTCCGGCTGCATTGTTGATGGCAACCCTTAAAAGTTTAACGGTAAATTATTCATCCTTCCATCTTCACGGTTCGCAGACCAATGTATGATTCGGATATTAATCAGATAACCACTTGTTAACTGAACTGATGCCGATGATATATCTAGAAACGAGCACAGTCCAGACATCGATATGCAACAAGGTCCTATTTTGGGGCCATTAACATCTAATTCATCAATGAACCGCTATAGAACGTACAGTTTACTTAGTATATCATTTCACACATATAGAAATAAAGTTGCCAAATAAGAATTGATGTATAAAATATATTTTTGTCGATCGAAGTAGATTTGCTGAACGATTTGACCGACAGAAATCCTATATTCGATTACAAGGTTCTCTGAGTGGTTCAAGATAGGAACAAGGATGATGAGTTAAGGTTATTGAGATCAAAAAACATTCATTACCTATCCTTAAATGTAAACAAGATCCCTCCACGTAGATTCATTAAACTATCACAGCCAACTGATTCAACAGTCCATGAAGAAAGTCTAGTAAATAAACTCCGGGACGGAAAATCACAGCATCTCGCGTCGATAGCCGGAAAACGTAAATCTGGTTAATTTCCTCGGATACGTATGTTTCATGTAGGCGATATTTTTCAATTTGCCGGGACTAAGTGAACTGGAGCTGCCAAGTTAATTTCGTTAAGAGCGAAGTCAGTTGGAGTGGCGTCCCGAGAGGAGAGCTGCAACACGCGGCCGGTTGAGGGATTCACTGCCCGCCATCATTAAAATCGAGCGCCGCGACGCCGATTGTGATAGCATCGTGACGTCACGGGGCGTCGCGTCGGCGCCAAGGCGTGCTGCGAATTCGGAAGACACTCCCTCCTATCGGGATCAGGGGGAAAGGAGCCGTCGCGGCCATGACGTAGCTAGGGGGACAGCGGGGTTGTATGGGGAGGATTTGCTTCTTTGGCTCCGAGCTCTTGATATATTATAAGGAAATATTGAGATATAGATAAATATAAAGTTATTGCTTTCAAGCGCAATGGTTGTTGAAGCTTCATGCGATACTTTCAGTGACATCCATAGATCTGAATTACTTTATTGCCCACATTACTCACTGCAAATAGTGTGACCTGTTGTGTGTGTTACTATAGCTACTCTTTAGATTCCTCAATATTTATTGCATACGTATCGTTTTTTTGTTTTAAATTTTATCCTTCTTCCCGCTGTGACAATTATTTTGAATTAAAATATATACTTTATTATTAAGTTTCATGTGAGTGTGAAATTTTGTTTAATATTCCTGGCAAAAAAGAAATGAGACGTATCCTGTTCCTACACTAGTCAATTCCCATATACCTTCTTCACACAGCCACACATAGGGATGTATAAGTAAGTTATATCTGAACCTGCTATTTTTATCGTATTCTATGTAATAACTCGTAATTGATGACGCATTTATATTAATTGTTGCAATTTGGCAATCGAGATACTTATTTGATTTCGAAACGGCTCCCATTAGCAATAGGTTTCATAATCGGTAGAGGGTAGAAATAGGAGAGGAGGAAACATAAAAGATCATACCAAATATCAGCCATAGTCCTCAATTGGTGTGTCGTGAATTTCACACCAGTTGACTTCTTTGCAAGATTTTGAAAATTTCGTACCAGCGAAAATGTGTTTCCTATTGTGTGAAAGATTGGTCGCGTGCAATGGATACCTAAAAGAGACGAGAAAACATGACCTTATGTGTCTGGATCTGGTGACTACAATCAACGTTCAGCTTCTGAAGTACATCATGAATGGATGTGCTTACGGTGTATTCAGTATCAGTGCCAAGGATTCTCAGAGAGAAATATGATATTATCAGGCCCAAATTTTATCATATGTTTATCCAGAATTCCTCATTACAGCAGATATTTACATTTTCAATTTACTATTACCTGAAATTAAAAACGTAAGCTTGACTGGGCTATTCAAAAGATTTGAGTTACCTTGTTAATTATCACAATGTTTTTGATAAATTTTTATGACCAGTATGATGCCACTTCTTGTACCACTTGGTATTGTTTTAGTTATGTACTGCCTATAATTTGCAAACCTGTACATAAATAGCATTATCAATGACTGTCAGTACAGCTTCCAAAAGGATAGATTCACGAGAGTTCTAGCCTATGACACCCACATGTGAAGCAGGGTAATAAAATTCAATTGACAGTCTCAAGTCGTCGTGATTGATATATCGCAAGCTTAAGATAGGATTTGACATCAAGAAATTCTGATCAGCCCACGCCATCAGATCTATGCCAATCGATGGATAGTTTTTTCAGGTTTGTGGTTGTGGATGGATGTGCTTATGATTTATTTACCATCAGTGACAACGTTTATCAGATATTTATTGATCGCTCTTCTTTTTGTTCTCCAACGAACTGTTGGAAATAACAACTCAGCCAATCTATGGGTTTGGAGATGACAGCATTCTAATATTCTGTATGAAGCCAGGAGTTGCGGCAGCAACTATGCTATGCTATCCATATCACACAGTGGTCTACCAGTTGTGGAGATGACAGGACGCCCAATACTGGAGTCATCTTGGATCAAGCTTCTGGAAGTTAATATCGACAGTGTCCTGTCATGGCACTACCATGTTTCCGGCCTTACTAGGTCGACACCCCAGAAGGTGGATATTCTCTTCCTCTGAGGAAAATTGTATTCATTTGAAAAGCTACCACTGCTAAACAAGACTCAGTTTAGATCATAAGTTCAATACTGCTCGCATATGTAGGATGTACTCCAAAGCACTTCCTGAAGCTTCTACATTCATTACAGGAAAAAGGGCAATACCTGTAGTTGTATGCGACTAATATTACAAACGGCCTCCAAAGTCTAATGAAAAAAGGTTGAACTATTCATCTTCTATAGATTCTAATATGGTACAAGTTTGACCGAGTTGTCTCGGATAGTAACACCAAGAGCCAGAAGTATAACGAGCACTAGAAAAGCCCAACAAGCCAGGTCATTTTGTAACACCGTGAACTAGCCTATTCGGAATAGCATTCTTCCGGAGATATTCAGTATTCTGGAATGAGCTGCCGAGAAGTTTATTTTCCGATAGCTAGAGTTTACAACTTAATATAAACCAAAGTGAAATTTGATGCAAAATGATGAAATAGTGGTTGCCGCATTAAAAAGAATCCTAGTTTTATCATTCTTGTCTTGGTACAGTTATTGAAACGATATTTGTTGTCACATAATTAATTTTTTTCAACAGACTATTGTATATTGACTGTATTGACATTAGTTATGCTCGTTTAACATTTTTCTTCAGTCATCGATCATACCTTATACAAACGTACTGAATTTTCCGCTTTTCCCCTCTACAGAATTATGACTATTGATTGTGTGTCCATCAGGAGAGGGAGCAGACATGGGTGCAGCCAGTGCCACAATAAAGGTAATTCTTGATAAGGGAACAAACTTCAGAGATATTTAAATATATTTTTACCTATATTGATCAGAATATTCATTAAAAAGGTAATATTTTGTTTGGATATTCACTTATTTCTTGGCTACAACAAACTCAAGTCTGTATCAGACAGTTTGGCGTACCTGTCAGACTTAATCGTTCATTTGATGGCCATGAAAATAAATGAAAAATCCACCAGTTCTAGATTCTGAAAAGTCTATACGTTCAGTGAACAATTTTTATGTTGACTTTGAGAGGCTATGTTCATTTCTAGACGAATCCAGAACTTTTTTCCGGAGGATTAATTTCATTAAAGTTTATTTGGCATATCTTCTGGCGTCTTGAATACTGGAGTATTCAAAAATCCTATATAAGGGTGCAAAAATTTAGAAAACGTGTAAGTTATTTTTCTGAATTTTGACTTCTCGGAGTTTTTAGTTGTAATCAAGAACAGATTTCAGGGTACGCTGCAAGCATTTTAAAGAATGTAACTTGACGTATGTGACGGATAATTCATTTAATAAGTGCAGATTCACTTTTCGATACATGTAGATATAATACAGGTGTGTATATAACTTTTGAAAGTATTCTGTCTCCTAGCTAGGTTGTAGGCCATTGTGGAGTAAGAATAAAAATAGGAATCAAAGATGCCTAAAAGATATTTCAACTAAAATTATTGTATAGCAACATGCACTTATTGTCTGCAAATATGAAGAAACGGCTATGTGAGATTCTCATCATACCTATCAGGCATATTCTATGAATGGCAAAGAGCAATAACACTCCAAAAAACATAAAATTCATGTTGCAGGTTAATAACACGACAAAGAAAGTATGAACAGATTACTCCATCGATTAATAGGCTGGAATGACTAAAAGCTAAATACTTGAACATGTACTATTTATATTTTCTAATGATAATATTCTTATCACGTCTTCACGTATTTGGGAGGCCAAGTTTTTGCTTAGGTTGTACGTCCATACTAGGTCTGTAAGGGACACAAATGCTTTAACTTTTCCAGCGAGGTTTCAACGTGTTCTCTCATGCCAGAGGCCGAATCAGTTCATTGCTTGGGGCCATGATATTGAGCAAAGCATTTTATATAATGATCGTTTTAAATTTAATTTTAAGAAGTACCTTTTCTTTCTCCAACAGTCATGACACTGTTTATGTTTTATTTTAAATTTCAGTTGCTATATTATATGGAAGTTAGACTAGGTTTTAGGTTAGGTACGTTGGCCGGTAGGGTAGAGTAGCGATTATGGCTGAAATTCGCCGTTTGTACTATGTAGTAGGGCACAATAAATCATTATTATTTGTATTATTATTATACATAAACATTTTTAAAATTCGGTTCCAACAGCGCGTTCGGCTTGGGCCTCATGGTGGTTAACATTTACGTCTTTTTCCTGTGCCTAGTTCCTAACGTGCTTCTGATATACGCCTATGTCCAGAAGAGGGTAGCGGAAGATTTTTCACGCAACGTCGATGTGCCGCCTCGCGTTGGTTGTCATGCCAACGCGGTTATCGTTACCCCCACCTCCATTCTCTCCTCTACTCCCACTCTTACCCATTGAGTCCCGCTAACCACACCCAGATACATTAAACGCTATCAAGTCTTCCTCCACCCTCGCATCCTAGCCTGTGCTTTTCCAGAGTTTTCCCTTTTTCCAGTCGATGCGATTCGCCCTCTCACTCCGCTCAGATTTTAACGTTGGTAGGACAGAGATGAGGATACTGCTTTCAGCACGTTCCTGTTTCTTGGGTTTTTGTCCTGCTGAATTAAAAAATGTAGGGTTTTAGTTATATATTCTCAAAGCTTTGCGGTTAGCTTTTTATAAAGGATTCATATTTTTTGTGTGAAACGTGAGCGGATGAACTCTGTAATCTGATCATAACAGGAAAGTGCGTAAGGTATTTCCTTTGATGTCCTATTTTTGATACATATGGAGTCACAGAGGCAAAGCTTGAATGCGAAAGTACCGTACCTGTTCTAAAGGAATAAAAACTAGTTAATACATGCTTCATGTTGAATTGCGAACAATAGAATTGCCACAAGATTTTTTTATCAGGGTACAATACAACCTGATAGAGGGTAAAAGTAGATTGGTGGAGGTAGCTTGATTAAAATGTTAAACTTGTCATTTATACATCATTGTAAATCTGAGCTTCTGGCTGAACTGAAATACCTGTAGAACAAAAATGAATGAACCCTATTGGAGCTGCGAATTTCAGGCCTCCATTGAACAACCTGAGCAAACAAAAGAGAAATCTCATGGAGACCTTGAGTATGGTTGATTTGGTTGTGTGTGTCTATGCAGACGTACGGTGCCAGTAACCGCAGTAAATAAAAATGTCTGATCCGAAAAGTAGCACTGGTTTACCCCAAGACGGTCTCAATTTGAAATTCGGAAGAAGAATAGGTTTCGAGAGAGTGTTGAGTTGAGTGGGCAGAGTGTATACCTAGCTCACTTAGCAGAGTGTATGACCGGCGATCTGGAGATGTGTGGTGTTCGAATACCACAGTAGGCGAATGGTTTTTTCGAATTTCTAAATGCAAACTGTTGTATCTATAGGTAGATTGTTTTAATTTTTCTATAATCTAGAAATAAGGGAGTTTGCACCAGGGACAGCTTGTTTTTTGTCGAGGATGTTAATAATTTTAATATAATTTGTCAGACCTAATTCAGATTTGAATTCGTTTGATGGTTTTTAAATCTTTATGCCTTTGGGCTTGTCTGAGAAGCTATTTCAGCACACTTAGAACTTTAATATATTTGGGAAATACAAATCTTGTTCAAGGCCTAATCTCCCACTATGCGAACTTAGATTTCGAAAATTGCATTAGCAGTATTGTAAATAAGGATTTGTGGAACTACAGGATGAGCTGCTCAAATTGCGCGTTTTTACACACAGACCCATGGGAACTCTAATTATTTTTATTTCTGAGTGAAGAAAAACCTCTGCTTGTTTCTTAAAATTTGAAAATTACAAGATTGCACACAAATTACACGCTTTTTTTTTCTGCTCAAAAATTATACACAACACACCAAAAACGCAAAATGGGCAATTACACACAAATTGGCAACACTGCACATTAGGAGTTCGGAAAATGGCCTACTGCGGGATCCGAACTTCCTGATTGCCGGTGAGGTGCTCTAACCAACTAAGCTGAGCAGGCAGCTTACTTGATCTAGTAAGTCGATAAAGTTAGGTGGAATCCCCAGGAAGTCATGTTTTTTCCAGTTTCAAACTGATAGCTACATTGAATAATCACAGTATCATTATGTATAAAATAACCGTGGCAAACGTAATTTACTTGCGAAATTCCAACAGAGAAACACTTTGGTCATCGTATTGCGGCACTTCATTCAGCTTGTCGTTTTTAATACAGAGTAATAACTTACTCTTACGGAAATTCCACATGAAACATATTTCAACTCTTGTATGCTTGTATATATGCAGTATATAAGAATAAGGATTAGCATAAAAAACCAATAAATGTACAAATTATTTATTACAAGCTGCAAGTCACGGCGTTTATCAATAAACAATTGAAAGGATCATTTTGCATCTTGGAATGATATTGCACATTTACGTTAAAAGTTATAACAACAAATCGTGAATTAAAGATTGACTTTATTTTATTTATTTATTCCCGATTGCTAATTGAAATATCACAATGAACAGCTTGACTTATAAGTTTTATGAAATATGCATAGATAAACATAACATTTTCATTAGTTATAAATTAGACGGGCTGTCTAAAAGTAAATGCAAAAGCTTTAGGAAGTGATTTCCTTTTGAAAGAGCAGAGTCTTAATTAGAAATGTTAGAAGGTAGGCTTGATAAAAATATTTCCTTGATTCTATTCAAATATGGAAAAATGGGGACTGCATGTTCTGGCAAAAAGAACCAACATTCAGATCTTCACCACCACTACCAGCAGAGGGAGCATCTTATAGTTTCTTGTGCATATTAAATATAGTCAATTTATTTTTTCATTCTTTGAAAATAGCTGGAAAGAGTCAAAATATACAACCTCTATCATTTATCATGTAGATTGTAGATGCTCTTACTTCTTGAAACTATTTCATCATGCAGATAAAAAGATGTGACGCGTTTCGATTTGAATATAAATCGAAACGAGTTTTTGGAAGAAAAAGAGTTTTACTTGTGAAACTGTATATTAATGTTGTTTGAAACTTGTAGACAAGGTGGATTTATCAAAAGTTTGATTTCGGACTTCCATTGTCTATAAAATTTTGAGTATCACGACGTTTCGATTGATGTGCTATCTTCAATCGTCTTCAGGTGAACTGAAGACGATTGAAGATAGCACATCAATCGAAACGTCGTAATACTCAAAATTTTATAGGCAATGGAAGTCCGAAATCAAACTTTTGTATATTAATTACACAATCTTTTCATCTGCGTTAATCATTTATGTTAATATACCCTTCTGGAAACACGAGACATGACTTGATACCTCAATTGGAAACTGCAAAAGAAAATGTAAAGTATTGCATATCAGAAATATCAAGTTTATTATCATCAAAATATAGTTGGAAAAATAGATTTCTTCTTCTACTTGTTTTGGAAATATATGACAAGAACTATGCCATAAATTTTATATATCCTTAAGAACATATTTAGGTTTCAGTTTCCAAAAGCGAAAATCATATTTTCAAAATGTAAGATACACGACAAAATCTGAGGAAATAACAATACTTTTTTCATGACCTTGGTCTTTAATTAAAAAAATAATAAGTAATTTATTGTCATCTTTTTAAAGCGTTATATCACTTCTAATATTGTCTCAGTAATTATATAATAAACTGTAATTTATTTCCACCAAGCACTGAAATTTTTATTTTTCATGAAGCACTCCCTATTTAGCTTCTCTGACGTAATTTTTGGCATCTACGAAAAAATTCAAGCAACATTTCAGTAAATGTTGCGCCATATCCAAAACAGTGTAGGACATGGTTGTAATTCATAGCATATGTGTCGCTTTTACACTTGCCGTAACCCTCATTGTCTAGCAGGGTATTTATGACGTCAATATGTCAAAACACAATACCAAATTAACACATTCGTATCGAGCCCTACAAAAAACCAAATTAATATTTATTGCTCTGCTGGCGAGGAGGGGCGAAACCGCGCACATTGGCGTAACTGAACGGTGGTAAGGCAATATTTGGAAATAATCAAAAGTGTTGTTCACACTTGGATTCAAAGCATATACTCTCGCCAATTACATGACGTTTATCGACTCATATCACCCGAATATCCGAGAGAAATGGTGATTAAAAGACATACATTGGAATGAAAGAAATTCAGATAAATATTTGGCCCGAATATCCCTCGAACCCAGGTCTCCACCATTTCGTGGCGATGTGGTACTCGCTAGGTCACCATACTGCATTAACCAGATGGAGCAAGGTGACTTATATCTCGTTCTTAATCCACCCAGGCATCGATCTGGAGATCACGGCTCTTGAGCTTCAAAACTCTTGAAATGTGTCCAAACGTCATATGTATTTCACAAATTTTTGTTCAATCTGGTGAGTAGTTAAAAAATCTAGGGAATGAATCTTTAAGTGCCTAATTTAATTTCTGTGAATGTTATTGCACACCCAAATTGAGGAACATGTGAGTAGCACCGCACTGTATGCCAGGAAGGACCTCATATTTCTGAGTATTGCATTCGAAAATAACAATAATAAATAAAGGATCGAGAGGAGCTCAAAAAATACAAAACGTGCGAGAAGATTTAACCTGGTACACAGACTGGTCATAGTCTGAATAGGAAATAGAAGCGGAAATCTATGGTGGCGCGCTCTACATATACTGCACAAGGATAAATAATGATGGAGCACATAAAAACTAAAGGATCGCCACATTCACTGACAGTCAGCCGACACTCAGGGCGCTGGAAGGTCCCGAGGTGCGGTCTGCACCCATGTGAGGATGTCAACAAGAACTCAGCAAACTGGCAGAAGCTGCTTTGGTGGTGCCTAAAACCAGAGTTAGGAACCAAGTCAAGGAATGGGTGAAACTTTAGCACAAGGAATAGTGGAACTTGATTACTGGATATAGGCATGGGAAACAATTCATTGAAGCAACATGCTCAAAAATGGCTAAAGAATTAATTTATTTACACAGGAATCAAATTCGCATAGTTACTGGACTTATCAAATGTCATTGTGGAATGAAGTAGCACCTGAATAAGCGAGGGCTTCATAACAGGGACCTTAAGTACAGACAATTTGAGGAAGGAATAGAGTCAGCCTCTCCCATCTTCTGTGAGTGTCATTCGCTAGATTACAAGAGGAACAGGTAGTTCCGGCTAGAATCGATAGAGTTCAGTACAGTACTAGCAGAAAAACTGGGTACTGTAAGCAATATGAATTAAAGTGCAATAAGTGTGAAGGCTCCAGGACTACCAGGGTCATTACGTCAGACGGTTCCTTAAGAAGGAAAAAATATATCCAAGCTATTGATAAAACTAAAACTTGCTACGATTAACACTACTTCCAAGATTCAATGTTAATCTAATCCTACTAGTGTACCGGTATGGCTGTATCATATAACACGAAAAAAATGTGACTCATTTGATTTTGCCGGTCTAAATGCCTGAAAGTTTCGCCCCAAAATCCTCCGTTAGAGATAGAGGATTATTCAAATATACTCATTTAAAAGAGATGAACCTACTTTCAGTAGTTGTTGGCTTAGAATTTCATGATGGATCCGAATTATAAAAATACTAAATTTTACATGTCGAACGTTTCAAGCAAATTAAAGTTTAATGTTTATATTTCAGAATAATTTATTGTAGATCAACTTAGAGTAAGTTTTGGAAATATTAGAGATGATGGAGGTTTTGGAAGCATTTTTTTCAAATTCTCTTCTTGCAAATTTGACATAAATAGGCCAACAATTTCAAGTACAGATACCAATATTTATTCCTAAGCTGATCCCTTTGCACACCAACCTACTTTTAACCGAAACTGAAATAGTCAATCGTCGCCTCCACTGGTCGGCAGAAGCAGCTCCACGGGGTGCCGGAACGTGAAAGCGTTACCCCACCAGGAGTTTCTTCCTTGTTCCAGGAGGCGTATCGGCTCCCGCTGTTTGATTTATATTGTTTATTAATGTTGCTTCCATACGAGCACCAACTTGATTACAAACTGGTGCTTGCTTGCTAGTTACTTCGACAAAAAGTACTCTTGGGGCTGGGGGAAATTTGGGTGTGGATCGCAAATGGGCGTTGTTCAAAATACTAAATATAGTGCGTACGTATCAGTTTATCTTACAGTGATAAAATATATTTGGCACACGCTCAAATAATATTGACAGTATGACGAAATTACTACTTGACGCCTGTATAACTATGTTTGTATATAATGGAATAGTCATATCAAAAATTCCTTCTTATACCGACAAACATGCGTGTGTGGCCTGTTACGATTGGTCTAGATGAGAGTCAGGTGGTGGTGCATAACGTTTCCTGTTCTGTATCTGTTTAGTCCTAATTTAGTTTATACCTATCCATAATGAAGCCATAAAGGATAACTATGAAATTTGTCTTCTCAAATTTGCGGCTATACGAATATGGTTCTTTGTGTATAACCTTAGCTATTTTATCTTGCTTCGTCCACAGTAGCGATTGGTGTTTTTTTATTGTAACTACTAGAGATCCTGTCGGTTCCCTAATATATATCTTGCCAGGTGAGCATTTCATATTTAGATGTGTTACTAACACTGCTGAAGTATTTATTAAAAAAATACGTACAAAACTCAAAGATAAACAAACGGACTCATATAAAACTAGCCACACTGTAAATGAATCTAAACGGCGTTATCATTGACACTCGAGACATCGAGGCAGTGTTGCCATAATTATTTCTGTTTCGTATCGGACCATGATTTTTATTCAAATTTAATGTTCTATATACATTTGGCAAGCACCGTTCAATGACGCATTGCTTTCAAATGCGAATAGTAATGTCTTTATCTTTATATAGTCTAATATAGTAGCCGAGCACATACAGCGTCAGCATGAAATGTTGGAAACATGGGTTCGAGTCCTATACGCAGAGAAATATATTTTTGGAATTTTCCCACTTCAATAAACCATGTTTAAATAATTATGGATTCTGACGTATCCAAATTGGCATCAAAAATTTCCATACTGATTTTCCGACAGGAATGTCGAGTACGAGGCTTTGCACTCTCGCCGACAATATGAGAACGGCATAATATGTTTTTATAGTCGGGTAATGCATAGTCGATTCCACCCCGAGAGCGGTAGGTCCCAAATTCAATTAAAAGGCCGTTTTCCCCCTCAGCGAAGGTCCGGAGATGTTTGGATAACCGAATTACGCCCCGCGCACCGAAAGCACGGAGTGTGTCTGCCACAAAAACGCGCTGCCCGCCGACTTTTCTCTATTTAATTATTTAAAATTATGGCGGAGGCCCAAGGGCGTTTGCGATTTATATTAATCTCCTCTTTGCCTTCGGCTTGCCCACTTGCAGTCTGTTCGGTTAAAAGATGGGTTGTTGATAAGGTATCACTAGAAATCTCGTCTTTTTCGTCCGAGACGAATAAAAATGTTGAATCAGTTTTTCAGTTCCTGAAGATTCTGAGCGCAAACCAGAAAAGAGCAATACGATCACCAATTAGATTCATTTGGGGTCCGTTTTTTGTAGTAATGTGACCTCCATAGTCTGGAACATCAGCAACACAAGCGTTAGCATCAGGTTGAACTTCTATCATCTCGAGCGGATCTCTTTCAAAATTCATGTTGTTGAAGGACCACAGCCTTATGGAATGGACTGTCGGACAACTTGTTTCCTGATTATTACAAGTTGCAGCGATTCAAGGTCAAAGAGTACAGACATTTATGCTATGGCAGGGCTTTTAGGATGGGATAGGCTTTCCGTCCTTACGAGAGATTATCTACGAAAAACTTCTACGAAATTAGAGGAATTCTAAAAAATATAGCAAAAAACAAAAATAGTATCACGATGCAGAAGCGATGTGTGCGAAAAAATTTCCATTCATATAGCTTAGAGCTAGGACTGCAGTTACTAGATAAAGTGAAACGCCTTGGTAGCCGGTTTGATACTGACTTATCTCTTAACACACAACTGAAAGTGTCTGGCTCAACTTGAATAGAGGATTCTATGCATTCTTTCATATGAAACAGTATTTGGATGAGAATGTGATCTTTATATCATAAAATGGAATTATTAGATTAATAGTGATTCTAAGTTTCCGAGAATGTTGTAGATATACTTTCATGCAAAAAGCTCTTGAGAGTACCTTGTATATATACATGTGTGTAAATCACGTTACACAAAACCCTGCTAACATTGAAGTACAAATTACACTCCATGAGTACAATACAAAAACTTCCACCTTTGAAGTGTCGCATTTTTGGATGATGAGCTATAAAAAGTTCCCTCAGTTCAATTTTATATTATGGTTTAATGCCCTAACTAGACTATTTCGAGATATAGATAACTACTTTAAATAATAAGTTAAAAAAATGTGGTTTTAGCGATCTAACTTCTGAAAACTTTTATATTATGGATGAGTTTTTAACCTGTTCAAATGTGTATTGTCGAAATGAAGTTTTTTGTTAAATATTTTATATACTATTTACATACCGTGTAATAATATATATCCTGATTATTAATGTTACCCATGCTTATCTTATAGATTGTAGATGCTCTTACTTTGTGAAACTCTTCCATCATGCAGATAAAAGGATTGTGTCTTTAACATACTGTTTCACAAATAAAAGTCTTTTTCTTTCAATGACGATTCTTCACTATTGTTTACAAAACATGTACGAGCGTCACGTTGAAAGTTTTTAGATACAGAAAAACTACAAGGTATTTAAAAAAAGCATTATTTTGTTTTTCCAACATATTCTCCCCCTACCTCATTACATTTACGCATTTAGTAAGGCCACTTGTCAAATTCTTGTGACGAACGTTATTTTGAATGGTTGCCAATTTTCTCCTCAAATGCAGCGACTGCCCCTTCATCGGTGGAAAAATGGCGACCTCGTAACTTTTCTTTGATCTTAGGGAAAAAGAAGAAGTCGCATGGAGCTAGGTCCGAAGAATAAGGTGGGTGAGGCAACGTTTGACACCCTGTTCAGCACAAAAATCGAGTTTTCTAGTGGCGCTGTGGGTGGGTGCGTTGTCATGGTGCCATTGAATACCCCGCAGACCAGTCTTTGGACGGCTCTTGCATAGTTTTTGAAAGACTACAGGAACACATTTCATTATATACCATTCAGAAGTAACTGACCTTTGATTTTCCAAGGCTACCGTTGTGATGTATCCACTTTTAGGAAAAAAAAGATGCGACCATTTTCTTTCCAACACTCTTGGAACGACTAATTTTCGTTGGAGGCTGCTCGCTTTCAAAGCACCAAACTAATGACTGCTGTTTAGTTTCGGGATCATAATAATATAACTATGTTTCGTCTCCGGCTACGATATTAAAAGTGTTTTTACTGTGCTCATTATCAAATTTTTCAAGCATAAACTTAGCCCTACAACTATGGTTGCTTTTTGTCCACTGGTCAACAAATGTGGCACCCATCTGGAACACCGCTTCCTTAGGCGAAGGTATCATGAATGATTGTTCGGACCACTGCCGATCCAATCCCCAGAGAAGCCTCAATCTCGATGTAGGTTATATGTCGATTTTTTTACCATATTTTGCACAGCTTCTACAGTTTCCGGAGTAACAGCAGTGGGCGGTCGACCTGGGCGAGGTTCATCATCGAGTGAGACCTGGCCCCTTTTAAACTCAGCAAACTAATTGAAAACTGTAGCCCTAGAAGGGGCAGAGTTTCCAAAATAACTCACTAAACTTTCGTCACATTCCGCTTGTTTTAGCTTCTTTTAAAGTCATACAAAGTCACGGCTCGAAAATCGCGACAAAATTCGGCCAAAACTTAGATGCATTCGAGACCATGGAAAGGCAACTACTGAACGATTCAAACACTGCCTTTGCGTGAAAGCACACACATATTTAGACCAAATTGCTGCGTGCTCAAACCTGTTTAAACTTGTATAGATTAGAAATATATAAAGACTTTCAGCGTGACCCTCGTAACGCCGATACTAATCACGTCTGACGTGCAATGACATGTGCAAGCATTGAAAAACATTCCTGAAAATTTTGGATTATGTTTTGAAAAAACCATTCGGCGAGTACGTGCCCTCATTTGCATTTCTCAAGGTTCCCATCCTTGTTCACCGCATTGTCAAGGTGATTGATCGCCGAGCCGCTACCAAAGCGGATCTGGTATGCCTCCGAGTCTCTAGCGGTGTAGCTCGCTCTATCATGTTCACGGCAAGGGCCCGAGGGACCTCGAATTTGTTCCGTACTGGAAACTCCTGGAGCACTCCGGGGGATACGTTGTGTTGGGATCATATCTGCAAGGGTACCAGTGGTGGGGAGATATTCTGCGGGAGACTTTACAGTCCATGATAAAGATTCTTGCCATTGGACTCTATATTTCTTACCTCCCATGCCGAATGCCGGCGAAGTATGATATCGCAAATTCGAGATATTACTTTTCTTTCATGTTTCATTATGAAAAACATGTCACTCATTTGCGTCAGTCTGTCCGTGCATCTATTTGTTGACTATATCTTTGTCTGTTTGCCTGTAGTTTGTCCCGTAATACTTGGCACCTCTATGACATATAGAGTAGTCTTAGAGCTTTGATATAACTTCAACACTAGCTGCAGGGTTTAAGCAAACGGAAAATTTATGAAACGTTTAGGAGGGGATTCTATCTACTCTGAAAAGTTCATTAAATTCCTGAGGGATTAAGAGGAAGGTATGGGTTCCCAATATTTCGTTTTCACGGCTGATTTTTCAAGAGAATGAAACGATTTTTTTTTGGAATGATAGAAAAAGGTGGTTCTGATGTACCCGTCCTTTTTGACATTTTGGTCACCAGAAGGTTAAAAAGATACTCAAAATGAGTAAAAAAATGTCAATATTTTTATGAAAATATTTGACATTTTCTCTCAAAAATTGGATAAAGGCATTCGCACAAGCATAGAGCCAACCTTTCTCTATCATTCGCAAAATCTTATCTTGCAAAATGAGGCCTGGAAACCAAATACTGGAAACCCATACTAAACGCCTTTCATTCTAGTTAGAGTTCCCCTTAAACTCCTTTTTTGGACATTTCTGATTCCATCATTTATAAAAAAAGGGTTCAAAATGGGTGGTGGAAGGGTTGGGAGATGAAGAGGTCTCAATATTTTGACGTTGTTAAAAGACGTTCTGTCATTTATAAATTGTTGATCCTCGTAATATCCGTACTTGTATAAAGACAAAGATGATTGAATTTAGGCTATTTGAATATTGAAGTTACAGATAGTTTTTTTCCAAAGGGGGGTTATTAGATCAGTTTTAGTGATTTTCCCTTCAGGTTATTAGGTCATGTACAATGACGAAAATGTGAAAAAGAGGCCAAGTGATGTGACTCTATATTTACGTGCAGTTGAATTAGATTATTCAAGATTTTGATGGGATTTTATAGCTACTGATACACAACCATCAGTTCCGAATTTTTATTATTTCAAACTGATACCGCGGTTTTTGAGAAATGAACGAATGAAAATACGTTTGAGAAAAGTGTTGTTCATAAAAAACTCCTGCACTTTTGAAACGATATATCTCGTGGATGGCAATTTCTAAAGGAAAGTGCTACCAATTTATCTCTTCTTTTCTAAAACCCAAACGTCTGTGGACTGTTTGCAAGAGATGCTCAGATCAAAGTGTGAGTGTGTGAAATTTCATCCCTTCAATAATTTTAGCATATTTAAAACTGCTCATTTCCTTTGCTACATGCCCAATATCCAAATGAACCTGGTAAAAAAACGAAGAAGGGCGGATCTCCATCTCACAACTACGCACCCTATAAGGACAAACGAAATATAAAAGTTGTCGCGAACTCCTTTAAAACAGCTGCTTCCGGCCAAATTTAATAAAACCGTCGACATTTTTACGAACCACACAGTTCTGTAGTCGGCGCTGCAGGAAAGGCAGTTAAAATGTATGAGAGTTTAAATCTGTTTTCCTCGTGTCGTTCTGAGCAATTAGACCGGTAGTAAACACTATGAAGCACTTCTATAGAGCCGTTATCTGGCCAGAGACGGAGTCTAAGCAAATTATATTGTTCATTGTGGCTTCAAGAATTGATGGTGTCATGTGGTTGTACCATTGATTCATATCGATTCAATGGGTAAATCATAAAAACATGTTGTTTATGACTTTCATGGCGGAAATATGTCAATAAAGCTGACTATATCCTGCATGGAACTAGGATCTAACATCGGCGACAGCAATATGCTGAGGTGTTCGGCATAGCTGAGTTTGACAGGAAAGAGAGCTACTCAGCGGAATGGGCGGACATCATGACCTTTATTGAAAGGTCTGGAAGGTTCGACATTAAGGAACTAACATGTCTGCCCTAGTTTTAGTGATGGTCCTCAGGGTCGGCAAAAAGGTGACATATCTGCCAAGGTTTGCCTCCCCAACACTACTACCACTAATACTACGACTACTACAGTAAAGACTAGAGGGGGAATGGGCACACATCCTCACCAGCCAGCGTTTTCTCGCCTCGAAAGAGCCTATTCTGAAATTCAATTTACGGTATTAACACATTTGCTGTTCAATAATTACATACAAAATCCATATATTATATGCATATTATATTCCAAATATTTGATCGATGGGCCCCAACAGCCCAGTCCGGGCCTGACTGTCGCCTCAATATCCTGAGCTCCCACGAAGCAAGAAAAGTACCACGAAGGAGTAGACGCAACGGCGCTTTAGCCGTTTCCATGCTATAATGTCACCTCCCGTGAGATGACTTCCCCCAACTACCCATAAACTGTCTCGTAAACTTCCTTTCTTTAACTTCGAAACAAAAGCGCCAGGGTGGCTACGCCTCCATTGCATTCTTTCACTTTTCATGTATGCGGTAGAGGATACTCGTATTTTTCTATATTAGCTGCTACGCCAACTGGGATCATTTCGGCCGGTCTGTCTGTCGGTCTGTATTCCGTCCGGTTTTCATTGGCTTCTCTATAACTCAGAAACTACTTTTTAGATTTTGATAAAATTTTCACTCTAGGTTACTGGTGTTTCAAAGACGAAAAAACTGTACAGTTTTTGAAGATCGATTCTGTGGCGGCGGAGTATTGGGGTTCCGGGATGGAAGGTACTGAAGGGGGACATAAAAGGATAGGTTTTCGTAGAAGACGTTTTCTATCATCTATAAAATTTTGATCCTGGTAGTACTTCGAACTTTTTGAGATATAGACTAGTAACTGATTTTCAAATAGCATATATAAATTCAAATATTTTTTTTTGTATGATTAACATAATTTCACAAATAAAATTCTCTTTCTTCCAGTGACGCGTTTCGAGTTATATTTAAATTATCGTCGGCCTCTAATATGCATATATTTATATGATATGAAATATAAATCGAAACGCGTCACTGGAAGAAAAAGATTGTTTTTGTCAAAACTTTGTGTTAAATAGACAAAATTTCTATCTGAATGATGGAAGAGAACATCTAGAATCTACATGATATGTGATTTCAGTAATACTTGCTGGAATGTCCAGACTGAGATACATAGAGAATTCGCATCTGGAAGAACATACTGAATCGATAACTGATAGGTTTATGGAAATGAAAACAAACCACTAATTAACATTTGATATTAAGCGATACTTACCAAATTGACACTAATTTCTCCTAATTTACATAAGCAGGTTAAGGTCGGAATGCCGAAGTGACCAGTCAACTAAAATAAACAATTATATAATTAAACTTCGTATACGTCAGTGAAGGTAGGTTTCATATGAAAAATAAACGAATATGTAGTATTTATATCACTCAACTTTCATATCATGGGATATATTATTAGTGTTACTATATCATATATTTCTTTGTTCGCTGTTCGGGTATATTCGATCCGTGGATAATCTCTAAACTCTCAAAAATCAGTACATGTGCATTCGAATAATTTTGATCCCGTATCACGACAAGCTCACAAATTACTTATGTTATTCAGAACTATATGAAGACAAGAATTAAGTACATTATAATCGCGAATTCCAATTCATGTCACTGATTTCCGGCGGTCTATCTCTCTGTATATCTGTCTGTCTATCTCTTTATCTGTACATACGGTATTGATTGTCCCTTCTGTAACCATGAAATTTTAAGAGAATTTTGACACTATATTACTACTATGCCTAGGATAAAAATGCTTTGTAGTTTCTGAAAATCGGTGTTGTATTGGATGTTTTAAGGTCAAGAAAGCAGGAATTAAAAAAACGTACATACTGGGTTCTTGATGTCTCCGAGGATTCAAATCATTAAAAAAAATGGATCACATCTTCGATCATCTATAAGTGGCCCTAGTAATCACCCGCCTTTATCTGACACAGATGATTGTGCACACATCTGCCTTCCAAATACAGAATATATTTCAAGAGATGCATCATTTTATGATATATTTGACTCATGAAACAGGTCATTTTCGTTGCTCTCAGAATGCTTCAAATATTTCTGTACGCCCTTTGAAAGACTTCACTTTCTAAGTGGGGGTTATTCTTTCACTTATGTTTTAGCAAATACTACTACAGAATAACAAAGTTGAACTGAATTAATTATATCAGATAATTACAAAGTTGCTACTAAAAGTGTTCCATTGATAGTAGTAGACTGTGGATGAATTAGGCTGTGTAAACAAAAAGTAAGGGCCTCTGGAGAGATTGTAGTCGTACTGTCTAATATTCTCGTACTGTAATATACACTTTACGGCGTATTTCCCTATGGAATCTCCTAGCATAATTATTGATTACTGCATTTCATCCACACCTGCTTTCACCGACCAGTGTTCGAGATTCTTACGATAGTTACCGTTACGTCATACCGCATAATATATGACGAAATTTACTTGATAATCTGTCGATGAGATAAATGCTGATACTTACATTTTCACTTTCTCTCGTCTTATCATTTTGTTTTTGATGTAACGTGAGAAATTTGTATATTTCGACTTTTTTATTAAGTATGTACAAGCATAGTCTGGTTAGACTTCTAAAGAATTAGATTATATAAATTATATTATATAAATATTAGATCCCATGCAAAAGCATGAAACCTGGCACCACTGGCTGCATGCATTATGAAAATGTCGATATCTCGATCTGCTCCCACACATTCCTCATGTGTATGGAGGACACGCATGGCTCCCTGAGGACGCCGACACTGGGTGATGCAGGATAATTGTATTAGGAGGCAAAGAGAGGTATCCTTTGGGAGAACAAGACAGACGGCGGATGAAGCATTGGGCAATTAAGAGACAGGGACACTTCCCACGATCATCTGCATGGGAATCAGGCGCGTCGATAAGGGCGCAATGAGGGTATTTACTCCCCCGAAGGCCACAACATACTGATAATTTTCAAAAAAATATATCAAGTGTTACAAGCATGTTGAAATTGCGTTCTAATAAAGAATGAAAAATGTCAATTGACTGTTATAAGATTTCCATGACCATGATTTGTTCATCACTACTACTTCTTGTGCATGATTTATTCATTTACTTTAAACAAAGAAAGGACGAGTTTAAGGGCATTTACAGTTAAGTGGATGCCGACAGAATAGCCTGGCGGTCTAACTGTAGAGAGCAATCGTAACCCAGTCGAGGGTGTGATAGCAACATCAACTCATCTCCAAGTATCGCTTTCTATGGGGAGAATTACGCCCATTGGTAACTTACGAAGTCAAAGGTTCTAACACCTGGACTGCCTTGAAGAGGCAACAGATGCCCCTTACGACATCTGTCAACAAAGGTGAACTGACTTACAGCAACATCCCTTGTTCGTCGTAATCACTATCATATCAGTTGTCACTGTAAATCAGTTGATCCATGTTGACAGATGGCGTAAGGCACATCTGTTGCCGCTTCAGGGCAGTTCGGGCCCTTTGACTTCGTAAGTTGCCTATGGGCGCTCCCATAGAGGGCGACACTTGAAGATGAGTTGAAGAATCTATAGTTTAAATGATTAACAATTTAATTTCTGCAACAATGAGTAATTTTCATACTAGTCCAATTACAAATAGAAGCAAGTATTCTTCGGATTTAGGGATACATTTTACACCTTATGCAATACCCCCGAAAAAGGCGCATGCTCTGCCTTCGTCACTTATCTTGAATTCGAAGAATACTTGCTTCTATTTAATTAGTCCTGGAATGAACAGATCTTCAACTTCCTGTAAATAAGTTTCAGAAGGGTTGGAAGTAACCTATTCCTTTATCACTTCATGTCATGCTAAGATTTACCACTGACAGACGTATAACCTGAGATTATTTGGAGTAATTACTTCAGACACACATCACCTTCCTTATTTGTTTTGCATTCTTTATATTGGGTAGAAATGACAGAAGATTTTTCCGTGCCCAGATTTTCAGGGGTTAGTGAGGCCAACAAATTGTATGATATGTTCAAATCCGATGACTTCATGGAAAGCGCTAGAGTTTCTTTGCAGAGCAGCACAACTGATTTGACAGAATTATTCGAAAATAATCGACCTGTTCGGTTGAACTACAAGGTAAGTTAATTACAAAAGTTTAAGCGGTTAAGGTATGATTACACTTCTAAGGAATCATAAATATAAGCTTCAGAAAAAATGTTGAGAGGTACAAGACTTGCGAGTGAAACATAAAGGGATATAATTACACAAAAAGATGAAAAAATATACCTCACACGCTTTTATCAGCCAGACCTGTATGTATGTATCAATGTAACAGACTTTTTCAACTCAATGATATCTTTGTGCTTACAAGTATCATCAGGATATAAAAATACTAATTCTGAATATACCGTCCAAATAATGAATGACTAGTAAATTTTTATAGGTTTTGCCCTTCTTTATTGAAATGAAACAACCTTACTTTCAAAGTATTTATAGAAAATTTTTCAACTATGCCAACGTAACGATGGATTTTAAAATTTAAATTTCTTAGAAATGATAGTAGCTTTCAATGGCGTTTTTCCACTCCCATCTAAGGTATGATATGATATAACAAAAAATCGATATGCGTGGTTGCTATTATATTTCAGTTCATTCTAGGAACTTAAAATAAATTATAGATTAAAGAATGAATCATTGATAACAAACTGACTTAAAAATTGAAGAGTAAAGGTGGACAATTGTCCGAGAACAATAAAATTCCGGTATAAAGAATGGAGGCAACGCCGGAAACGAGAATGAGAAAGTTGACGAAGAATCAAGTTTGCCATCCCGTGACATTCCTAGAGCCAATAGATTCTGGGCATGCCCATTGCGCGAGTCATTGTCAATTCGACATCGTCAGCCACCTTGTTTATTTTCATTATACATAAGACCTGCTATAATCATGCATGATTCGTCTTAGCCTAGACTGTGTTTGTTTGTTCACTTCACTCCCGTCTAAAGTGTATTTAAACAATTCAATTATATTATTATACGTACACCTTCTAAAATCTCGATACTAAAAATTACTCGACACCCATCTCTAAGCGTCGCGCACGTGGGCGCTGCCCACATCAGCTTATGAACACAAGGTTCTAACACTAAGAGTGACAGTGTTTTTTTGCTATAAAGGGTGTTATTTAATGATAGGCCGTAATTCCAAAGAAAAGTTCATATTAAACATGAGTCCTAAAAAGTCCCGTTTTCAAGAAAAAGGGTGACAAAGTTTCTATATTGATTTTTTATTAATATCTCAATGACCCTTTTATTGATTTTGTTGAAATTTGGCAACGGGGGGTCCTACGAATAATATAGCAATATTAGAGCATGTTATTTGGTTCTTTCAAATTATAATAAATTTTCTATCTGGTGCCTGATTATACGTGAACAATATTAGAACAAAAACTCATATGCTTATTGTCTACTATATTCATAAGGTGCTGGACGATGTGCGAATTATACCTGACAAAATGATCTTCAACAATGCATACGAAGGAAAAAGATATGTGCAATCATTCAAGATACTGAACGCTGGAAAATATCCAGCTTTAGTTAGGATCTTCCCACCATCTTCAAAGGTAACTGCTATTCATCAATTCAATCAATCAGGTGAAATATTTCCGCTAGTTCCCTTACACATAATCAAATGAGAACTCGTATACTAAGGCTGGAAACGCGGATACACTTTTTGTTTAGCAACGTTTCGCCACATTGCACAACGTTGCACGCTCCGCATTTCCCTCAGCATCAAGTGGTACCGGCATGTAGTACGAGCAGCATTGACTTGCAAAGTTTCGCAACGAAACAAAAAGCGATGTTGCGCAGACGTCAGCTTCAGCTAGAAATGCACCGGATGACCAATGGATAATAAATAATCACTAAAGTGACATTTAGTCATTTATAAGTTAAAGCAGCAAGCCCCGTAGCTTTTCTATGAAAGGAGAAGCTAAATAAGTAAAAAAAAAACATCCAAATTCAAATAATCTCAAAGGCGCTGGCCGTATAGAAAAAGAAATACAAGGATCAATTGCAATTTTTTGTCCCACAATGCCTGTTCTGCAAACTTTTCCAATATGGCGACTAGGGGCAAAATAGTTATATAAGAATCCGAATTAGAGCTGCCCAGGTACAGTTTTTTCACATAGCAGAAATCTGTGCTTACTAAAAAAAGCCAACTTTATTGGACTATACAAATGATACATTCGTCATTTTTACTTCTTTTCGCAGTCCTTTGAAATGAAGCCTTTGCCCAGAGGACGGTACATTGCAGCCGGAATGAGTATAACGAGGACGATTAAATACAGATATGTTCGAGCAACGGCAGTACCACAAGCCTGCATAACCATCTATATTAATGAGAAACTTCTTGACTACGAGATTGAAGTGTAAGGAGGATCTTCTGTGTAAACATTTGGTTCGTTTCACTAAAGGTGGTATTGTATATGTTGACGTTCCTTAAGACCTCCTTGAACCCCGGGGAAACCTTATTGATCTCAACTTATAATCAACTAAGGCTTTCTTAAAGCGTCCTTAAGGTTAAAGTAGCTTGGTTGCTTCCCTAAAGTGACCTCAAAGTTGTTAATTGCATACGTCATTCGGAAATTCTTTCGATTTTTGTTATAATAGTATTTCATGATGGGTAATTTTATGAATATTATTGGTACTCTTGGTATGCATGTGTTGTCCTGATTTGAAAAAGCAATACCTACTAACATAACCTACATTTCTAAGGCAATATTATATTAGATTGGCTAGAAGAACCGTTAAAACCAAAATCATTGGTCCTGAGTCCCATTGTATTTTCCTGTCTGTCAGGTGAAAACCCTATTGAGTGAGGTTTCCAAAAATATTCGAAATTACAGTTCCGGCTGCCTATTTGCTAGAAAATTCTTTGGGTACCCTGGTACAGAATTTGTTCTGCTACAGGCATTGCAACAGGTCGCCATCATCTGAGGAAGGACCTCTTTAATGTGGAGTTGAGTGACATAGCCTTGTCCAGGAGATGTGACTAGGAAGCTGAGACAATTAAGCATTTTCTGTGCGATCAATACGAGAATCAATTCTGGCGGAGCGTTGGTTCTCTTTGGCCAGTGTAAGGATGCTCCACTGGTATATGACCACTTTCTTTACTAGTTTTGGGGTAGAAAAACATTCAGTCCTGAGGAACCCTTAAGGAAGACTTTTAAGGATCATTACATCTCCTCCAATGCAGAATACAGAATAGATTATTCCTCATGTTTGCATTTATGTCAAACTTATATATTTGACACTAATTTTCTGTTATTTTTTTAAAGATCTGTTAACCTTGCTATTTCATCGTTGTCATAAAATAATATTTGAAAGTCTTCATGTGGAAGTCACGTACGCAGCATTTTTTGTCTGATTTTTATAGTAATTACTATAAGAGACTCTATATGTATACGTAAATATAATAATTAATAACATTGGTTTAGAAAATAATAATCATAATATATATGATATCATACATTCTAGAAGGTTCCTGAATACCATTTTTTTTTGTAGGACTCTGTGATTTGTCTCAAGATATACATACTGTGTAATGTGTATACGCAAGCAACCATTTATCAGACAATTTTTTTCAGGATTAATTAATTTGACATGCTGTGTATTTTCTGCCTTCCAAATTAATTACCACAATTTTCTTGTTAGCTTGAAATTAACTTAGGAACATACGAAAAACTTGGTATCACACTTAAAAAATAAATAAACAAATAGAAAGAGTATTTCAACACTCGAGAATAATACAAAAATGCAGATCGTTCCACAACTTATGAAACCTTTATTTTACTTACCACGCATAAGAGAAGGAAGTACAAGATTGCATTTTTTTTTTCGAACTTGAGGTTAGTTTTGGTCATGTCATTTCTTCATGTCGATCTGTCTGCTCGTTAGTCTGTCCGTCAATTTTGTTACCGCGTGATCTTAGAAACCGCTGCGCCGATTTCGATGAAATTTAATGTGGACATGTTGTAGGTATGCTATTCATTCTTATACTTCTACTTCAGTAACTGTCGGCGAAGTAACGAGCAATACAATGAAATATAATTCTTCAAGCATCTATTAGATTCCATTCGATTTTTGCAAATCGCAATAGAAGTTGAAGGTATTCTCCTTACTTTATGAGGCTTCTACACTTCTTCACTACTATCTAAAATGGTCAATATACAAACATAAAGCTGACCATTCTTCAAAATTTGGGTCTCCTGAAGTCCTTTTTCTAATTGACTTGAAAACATGAAAAAGTGTATCTTAGCTCCATTTTGGTTTATTGATAGTTCACTAACTGCGGTACATAGATTTAAAAAATTAAGTTGCATAATAAATTAGACCTTTATACGGTAAATTATTAATAAATCAAAATATTCACAAGTTTAGTGTTTTCATATTTGACGAGATAAAAAGCTATGTGGCACCAAAACCTATATTTCCAATCTGAAAATTAACATAATTGTTCTTAAATTCCCTTATTCTAAAAATTTATTTTACTATCCATGTGAATTGAAATCTATATGCTGTATTCATTTCACAACGAATGTAATAGCATTAGGATTATAAGGATACAAAAACTATAATAATACAGCTGACATCCGACATGAATGATGCGTAAAAAACCAGAGATATGTTCGTTTACTAAGTACTCATTTCCTTATGACTAGCAACCTTGATCAAATGCTAATGAGTAATATAACTTTTAATAACAATGGTGGATGACTTTTTCCAGCCCAATGAATGTTGTTCAGACACGTGACACGTCCGTATCGTATCAACCAGTGACTATAAAAATGTGTGGTTATCACATGATTTTATTTTCATCCTATAATGCTGTGTATATTGACGATCTTAAGCCGTGCAACAACAAAAGTTTGCTATTTTGAATTCACACTGTTCCGGATGTAGGTAGTAGCCCAGTTATGGGGCCTCCAGATTCATTGTCACGGATCCAGTCAAGGAAAGTATGAGGGCCATATCGTCCCTACAGCAAGATAAATTATTGATATGGCGCTAGTTCTACCACCTAGAGGCAGATGGGGAAGGAAATGCAAAAGCAGCATGAATGCACTTGTGTCCTTTTTTGTGTGTGTTTCTACCACTGAATTTCATAAACTTATCATGTTGTTTCGATTATAGTGTTTGCTGTACTGGCAACTCTTGGCTCTGTCGAACATTTGGCATGTCTTTATATGTAGAGTAGACACAGGTCAGCCACTCTTCTTCAAAGTTATAAAGAAATAATGAGCATGTATGCGGGGTTGATTTAACTGGTCACAATTTTCCTGAATGTTCATTATTTATATAAGCAATCATGGCCACTTGAAAGAACCTTTCCTCCAATTTTATACAAAATAACGTTTGGCGAACTGCGGTCAGTGACTTGGCAAAAAAATCGAATCAGACAAAATTCGTTCGAAAATCAGTGAACCGAAGCTTATGGTCAGACACAACAGAACGTGGCATTGGTTGAAATACAAGAGCAGATTGTCCTAGAACAATGTCATGGTTACAGTCAATAGCAGCAGATTATGTAAGCGTATTTAATCGTGTAACAATCACATCAGGAGTTTGATTATGTATCAGGAAAAATAGAATTGCTAAAAAGTCGTTTGACTTCCCACGCTAATTGCCTTGGAGGTTTTGCAATTGCGAAAATTTCGAATACAAGGTATTCTGTTTTCTTGATCTTTCATTCCATTTACCCATACATCACGTAAAACTATGTCACTCATTTCGGTCTGTCTGTACTTCTATGATAATCCTTGATCGTCAAAAATAGAAAATAAAAAACGTTCATAATTCGTTGCTGTAAGTCTTTTAGGCCCTCTGTCGTTTAAATAAAATGGTGCATCAAAAATTGGGGTTGGGTTTGGTGGTTGTGCGGGGGATATAAAAAAAATCAGGTGTTGGTAGAGGACGATATATCATCTCCCCGGTAGTAATTCGCACTCTTCGAGATATCGATCTAATAGCAGCATGGTAGTACTGAAGTTGTATATCCATTAAACAACGTACGCAGTATTGGTCAACATAGCTACTACACCAGTAATGACGGACGCAAAACAGCCACAAACGTATTATAAATATAAAATTACAGATGGATGCTCCCAGGTTTTGACAGTTGCAGTGTTTACCCTTACACACAAGCTTGTCTTGCTACTTTTTGAACAATTGATAATACTACACGACACCGCATTCTTCCTAAATAAGGATAATAAAAATAATACAGATTTGATTTTAACCTCTGAAAGGATACCGCCAAGATGGTATCCAATGCGCAGTCACTAAATATCTGTTGTTTAAATTTGTAGACAACTTGGATGTTTCGAAAAATGTGCTTCGGACTTCCATTGTTATCACTAAATATCCTTATCAGATTTCAGAAAATGTCGAAAGCTTCCAGCCATCTTCTTATGATCTTAATAGAAGTAGCGTTAGGAGTTCGCTATTCTAAGGTATCTCGACAAATATTGAATTGAATAATATGACTGGACTATCAAATTATGTAACTCTGTGCCTTTGCATGTTCTTATAGTTCTCACGTCTCAAATGATGAAGCATCAGATGCCTTTTGTGTCTGTTTCCTTGCTCTATGATTGTTCATTGTTACATGAAGGTTTCCTATACTTATTGCAAGATTGTTGAATGTTTGATTGCATATGTATTTTACCTTTCAGGAAAAATGACATTTAATGTAGTCAATTATTTTAATTCCTTCCCGCAGACAATGCTACTCATTATTTGCTGGATTTTTTAAATCAAAGAGATGGATATTGTATAGATTCCTTTTATCAACATGTAAAGGAAGATTTATTGAGAAGATCGAAGCATGAAATAATTAGTTCATAGACTCAAATCAAATCACATGAAATATTCAATGCTTCGGACTTGCCTTGAGAAAAGTGCGTTTCCACGTTTCGATTGATGGGCTAACTTAATAGCCTTCAAGTAAAAATACCGAGTATTTCTTCGAATACTGTTCAAACAAGACATCAAGTACTGTTTTTTAAACGCATTCTGGACATAATTCATTCCTTCTACTTAGAGACAAGTTCAATGTTTTACAGATCAGTTAGCTATAATATTTATTTTTTGCTACTGTTATAATACTTTTCTTTCACATTTCCCTGGACTGCTATATATTTGTTTTTTTGTTTGTCATGAGCCATCCAATCTTGACCACCTTCTGTAACGTGTTGAAACGCATATTCTCAAGACAATAGGCGTACAAAGCAGTGTTATTTTAACAGACATAGACGTCGTCTAAAGTCTTTTAATATTTTTTTTCCTATTGTTATTGCGCAACGTTTCAAACTTGATAAAGTACGTTTCTTGGTAGTATATGATACCATTTCCATCGGTCTGTGTGTCGGCCTGTAGCATCTTAGTCACTGCGTAATCTCTGTTACCGATGCATTGGTTTTGTTTGAATTTGATGCTGCTGCTATATTTTTATAGATCGGAGCATGGGCCAGATGATATCAAATCAAATCCGAAACTTCGGCTTTGTATGTATGCATTTAGAGCTTCTGATTATGTTTGGACATAATCTTAAACATATTTGATGTTAAATCCCGAGCATTGGTTTTGTTCTTTTCCCAAGTTCCTGATCATTTTAGGGCATAGAAAAATGTAACTATTGAATGATTTTATAAAAAAAAGAAAAATGAAAAACTCCTGTTTGCGCATGTAAAACCTGCTCTTATTATCTTCAGGTCTTGATACTCTATAGCTTAGGCGAATCACCATAGTTGTGTAAGATAATTGAGAGGACACTGGAAACATGCATAATAATTGTAATCTTTAGGTACATGAGTGCATCTTTAGTTACAATGACACCAACATCTCTACACTTTGGTAAGATAGATGTTGGAAATGCTTCAGAGCAAATGACTGTATATCTGAAGAACCTTGGACACAAAACGACAACTTTCCTAACTGACCTCGGTAAGACGGATTTGGAAATTATCGTCGATCCTAGACGAGGGAGAATACATGTAATTATTTCATTATATGAAACTTCATTATGTCCCTTGACTTGGAAACAAAATTCTCCCCCATGTACATATTCAACACAAATGTCAATGTCATTATAAATCCAAAATTTTTCCCATATTTTGTATTTATTGTTTGTCAGACTTCTTGGGATTTTCAAACCATAGAGATTTCACAAGATTGTCGAATCAATGAAGTGAACTGAGCAGTCTTGTGAACCTCGGAACATATATTCGTTGTAGAAGTTTGGTATATTTATCATTTCCTACGATTTAGTGGATAATTTGCATGAATCACTTCATTTTTCATCTGATCAGTTCTAATACACAACAACAATAAATATTTTTTATGTTCCGCCAACTGATTGTTTGTAAATAAAGATCGAGTAGCTACACCACTTTTCCAAGAATTGTAACATTTGCGCAGTACCTCATTTATAAATTGATGAAAAAACTAATAGCGATACATGTTCCGTTCACATTCTATACGATATTGTAATTAAAGTTAATAACATTCTTATTCTGATTTTTTATGCACAATTATATATAACGCGATTATATAAATATTTAATTAAGAGTGGATGACAGCAGCGTTGAAGTATGAAGTCACTGAGATTTGTTACTTAGCGCATATTGAATTCGAACACCTGGTTATACTAATAAATTAAATGAACACTCTTGTGTGGTTCATTCTAGCAAACAAGGAAAAACGCTCACACAGACTAAGCATGAATTTTATCACTCTTGACATAAATGTTATACTTATAAGAATATCAGTGTTTAAAGTATGACGTCGACATAGTAACCGAATATCATGACTTTTATTATTTTTTCAAGGTTCGTAATATAAGAAATTATTTTAGCCGTCTGAGACAGTCGAAATCAAGGTTGAGATATTGGGCATAACAGTTGGCTCTTTTCACAAGGAATTCTGGATAAAAACAGAACCACCTCAAAGACTCAGGATATCCGGAACGTTTATAGAACCTCAGTTGGTTATTGACCATCCTCTCATTGATTATGCTCTTACTTTGATCCATTTCCCAAGAACTTATTATGGAGCCTCCAACACCAGAACAGTAGTTATTAGAAATAGAAGTTCTAGACCATGCATGTTTTGTATGGTAGCTGAAGAAAGCATGGAGACTATTGTAAGTTGAATTTGAAGCTAGGGACAGTTTTTGAGGCATTATTTTTATAAGAATTGCCAAATGAATTTAGTTATTGCAACTATCGTGTCACAGAAATTAGTAACCAGCAGAATAAGTAAACATTTTTTTTAACAAAAATTGTTGAGAAAGTTGAGATATAGCTCATTAAAAACCCCTTGATGTGCAAGCCGATCACTTATATAAAATAATCGACTTTTCACTAATTTTAGGACAATAAAATGTTGTAAACTTGCACTGTCATCACTGATTTCCATAAATATTAACATAAAAACTAGCACATACTATGCTAAAAATTAATTATTTTCTTTTAATCACGTAGTCAATGAGTGCCGCAAAAGCTAAAGATCCCAACATGAAGAACTTTGTGATAAATCCAATAGAAGGACGTCTACAGGCAAACTACAAATGCATCATATCTGCTAAGTAAGCTACCATGAGCGTAGCAAAAATGACGTACAATTATTATCTTGTTATTACTTTTCCAGATTTGCGCCGAGAAGAATTGAGAGATTCACTGAAAAGCACTGCGTTGTATTGGTACAGCTGCTGAGGGTTACCTTCAGAGAAGGAGTTATTGAAAGTTAATCTATTAATACGTTTATCTATTCTACTAGGCCTTGAACGGTTTATTATTTGGCGCTATAAGATAAATGTGTAGACATTCGTGATAACTTCACTAACCTGAGACATACAGGATGTGACACATAATTACCTTCAAACAGTTTTTATTGATATAAGTAAAATTCATGATCTTTACCCCATAAAGTAACAAAGAATAATTAATTATTACGAACTTTATCAATCTTAGCATTTAGAAATTATTTTTCATAGCACCAGAGGTGGGTTTAATATATAAAAAGAGGTTGCATTGATTTCAATTAGCTGAATTCAGATAAAAATAACCAAATACTGGAAAGGTAATGATTCTGTTCTCTGGTCGTTCATATGTTCCACGGGCCGCCAATTGAAACCACATATGATTGCCTGAAATATATTTACTAAAATTTCAGCTGCATCGGCAGTTCTATTCACAGTACAAAAATAAAAATAAATAATTTTGAAATGATAATGACATTGCTATTTTTTATATATATTTTTATATTTGGGATTCAATAATAAACCACAAGGAACACTCATCTCCAAGCGTCGCGCACTATGGCGTTGCCCATTGGCAACTTAGGAAGTCAAAGGTCCTGATGCTTGGACTGCCTTGCAGCGGTGACATAATATCCCTTACCACATCTGTCAGTTAGGATGAATTGATTTACAGACATCGCCTTGTCCGAGAGATGGTGGTATATACGTAACTCAGTTAAGGGTGTGATAGCAACATCAACACTCATCTCTAAGCGATTGGAGATGTGTTTATGTTGCCTGGAGAAAAACTTGTGTTCCATCAGTAGGCTTAGAGAAGATGGATCAGATCTTTCCCTGTCTCATTCATAACCAAACTGCAGCCTGCTGATGAATGAATGGAAAATGAAGCCAATCTGTTGATATCCCTCTTGCAATTGTTGTCCTCAGTGTTCTTAAACCCTACAGATGGTTTTCATTTGGGTTTCCTTATGGTTATGGTTATGGTATCTGTCTTAGGACAGGCAGTATTGTGCTGCTTGTGTGGAAGTGCATTATGGCACTTGTTTTGCGTTTATCAACAATGCAAATAAACCATTTGTGTTCTAGTCTTTCAAAGTCGTTCATGGAGGTATTGTTTGAAAACAAAAATTTTTCACATTTCACTTTTTGAAACAAGTTTTCGAGGCAGTTGAAGCGTTAGTAGTTGATCATATCTGATTTCTGTCAGTAAACAGTGGAACACATATTCAACTTAAGAGTTGATACGGATCAAATTTTAGAAGTGACCCGCTAACCCTGCAAAATTATATTTTATATACCATTTGAATTCCATTCTACAAAATAAAAGTGTATTGTTTGGATGCGTTTATATAGTAGTGGTATTGAAGGATCTACATTGTCTACAAAGCTACAAACAACTGCAACTGTTGCAACAACTCATGCACATCATAAATTTTAGTTTGAACAATTGGCCAATAGCTATCATAATAAATATTTAAATTGATGTTAAAATAATAATAACAACTACGCAAGTACTAAATCATCTATCCAAAATACATAATTTTTGAAAATTTCAGGCATGGATGGTGAAGTGAAGACGTTCACGACTAGTGGTGAAGGTAAAGAGCTTGAAGGTGCTCTCAGAGTTTCGGTAACGTAAGGATTCAGGAAACGAGCACATATCAGGTGTTTCATATAATACCGTAAGACATGAATTATAAGAGATTCTGTCAATGTTTCCGGCTTGTTAGGATTCATATACGCATACTATCCATGTGATATTGCACTTGGTGCGTCAATAATATAGAGCTAGAGAGAAAGAGAAAAAAGGGGATACAGATTTTATTATAGTGGAGTAATAATTCTTAGTAGCTTTTATAATTCTTCTCTCTGCTCATTTTTCAGGACCAGTGTTTTCGTGTTGCCTAAATCTATTTCGTATTTTGCATAGGAACAAAAGTTGTGGAGACTTGAACGTGGTCTACAATCACTCTTCAGTACTTACGTGAACTACAAATTCTCGGTCTATAATACTTACGTTACGTTACGGAAACTCTGAGAGGACTTCCACTCGCAAAACGAGAAAACAAATTAAGTTTTTACAAAACGAAAAGTAGGCTGTGCCATTTGGATCTGTTTATACTGTAATTCAGAAATATTTTCGTTTGAATTTCAGGAAAAACAATATTGCGTAAAATGGAAATTTTCATTGGACGAAAACGTATGCAATTAAACAGTATGTATGTAACAAGGCTGTTTATCTTTCTCATGAGCTTACTAGAGTAACAAAATATTTTAAAAAACACTTATTAATAATTATTCATTAGATTTTTCTCTACAGTCAATACATTTTTCCATACATGAATACCATTCTTGAAAAATGTTTCTTCAAACTTCTGTCCGTAGCCCATTTATTCCATTTTGATGGCATCAACCGCTTTTTGGGCCAATACTTCGTGATTTATCCTTAACCCTCAGAATGGTGAATTTTTCAGTACTTCTATGTTTAGGGTATTCAAATATCATTTTTTTCGAGCAGCAGTTTGAGCTCGAGCGTTATATCTATGCAAGACAATCCTCTTTGACGTTTATCGCGAACCTTTTGGAAAACCTTAGGCAAGCAAACTGTAGCGTACTATTCTGAATTAAGAGTATGCCTATCGTTCAGTGCCATCCAGAAATGTGGCGATCATCTTATTGTTTCATGAATAGAGAACAGTCCACTAATGTTTTCAATGTCCAGAGTGCGTTAGTTGTTTAACTCGACAAGAATGAACGACTATTAACTCTTTGAGTCTATTTTTGTGAAATCTGTACGATGACCTTCAAAAATACTGCTTCGGACCATTCTGATAAAGATTTTTTTGCATTTTACAACGTTTCGATTGATGTGGTATCCTCCACCAACTTCAAGGTGACGGTATCAACCGTTTGTTTCCATGTTGCTTTTACATTTTCTCCCCGTCACCCTCACTCCTCCTTGTTTATATGCAGTATATTGATGGTGTTTAGTATTGGATGCCATATTGGTTTGATTACCACACTGGGTCTACTGTAAATATTTTTGTTGCTAGAAATGAAAGCTGCCTACTTGACCCTTCGTTGATAGCAATGTGGCTACTTGTGTATGACCTTAGCAGCGTCCCAACCAATTATGTGGTACTCGGTCCATTTGCCCAGTTTTCTTAGTTTCATCCTTCCATCACCTTGACCTTCAAGCTGAAACATTATACCCTTGTTAAATGTAGATAAAGTGAGCAGATTTATTGAAAACGATTCATTTGCATATGGTTTTTATTATCTATCAATTCAGGAATAGTCACTATCATGTAATCGTTTTTTGTCGCATCAGCACATATTCGTACGCTTTCAGGTCTGGAGGTTGTTGCTCATCGTTCTTAGAGCCTGTTGATTATATCAACTATGGCTCCGACTGTGGTAAAATTCAGGGGGAGAACGAAGCTTTGACAGCACAGTAATTAGAAAAGGAACTATTTGAACTTCTCAAACTTAGTTTTTCAAGATCCTCAGATCTCGTAGTGAAAAAGAAACAGGTTGATAAAACCACAGCAACTCCCATGTCAATACGTTTGAAAACATTATTTGTGAAATATCAATCTCTAGTGCAGAAATACTAAAAATTTTCGAATATTTTGATAGCACGTAGTAGCTAAAGACATTGAAGCTGAATACTTAAAATATTATTTTATCACTCAATTTCACTATTGGTTTTTGTAAAAACTTAACTGCTTGACACCGTGCGTTGTCTTTCTAACGTTAGAAACTTCCAGATGAAGTGTTTTCTATCGCTCCTCAAGTCAGCTACCAAAGAACCGAAATAGTCGTGACTCCCACTATATTGAGGTTGTGCCTCTACGGGGAAATTGAAGAGGCCTCAGTCACTTTAATGCCTGATGCATTCTACTCAGAAGAATTGAATGTCTCTGTAATTCACAGCTTCACGTTCACCATCAGAAATAACTCCAGGTATCTGCCTGTAACGTTCAAGTACAACAAGGTAAATAATCATAGTGAGTACAAGAACGTCGAGAACACTATACAATATGTCAAGAATAGTGTACATTTGAAAACGGCAAATAGGGGGTAGCGGTTTGATGAAAATGACGCTTATGGTTTCAAAAGTCTCCTTGAGGGTAAATCGGATTGTAAGACGATCGTAATATTTATTGTAAGACCATTTCTTTACTTTTTTTTGTTTTGTTTTAGGGGGGCATAATGCCTTCATATTAAAACTGATCAAACTGATCAACCATTAATTTTCCTTTAAATTCTTACAAACTAATACTTATCACTAAAGTAAATCCATTGATGTCCTTTAAATTACGTTAACACTATAACTACAAATTCGTACACATGCTCTGCTCTATGCACCAAAGCACTACACTAATTCGTATGGCTTGGTTCTCTCCAATCGTCGGACAGCGTTGTGGTTGTCCAGCAGCTGAAGAGCTTCTGCGTTTGGGTGGTGATGGAGCCTTTCTTCATGCCTGGCCGCCATTCTCTTGATCTCGTCGACTACCAGAGGTATATTCAAATCGCGATAAATATCCTTATTACGAATGTACCAAGGGACATTAACAATAGCTCTTAAAACTTTATTTTGGAATCTTTGTATAATCTTGATGTTAGAATCTTTCGAACAACCCCACAGTTGACAACCGTAGAGCCAAACAGGTTTGAGAATCTGATTATAGATCATGATTTTGTTATAGAGGGACAGTTTTGAGGATCTTCCCATTAACCAGTAGTATTGTTTGTAGCGAAAATTGAGTTCTTCCCGCTTTTTTTTGATGTGATGTTTCCATTTCAGTCTTGTGTCAAGGGTCATGCCTAGGTACTTAGCGTTAGCTTCTCGTGGTACGGTGGTCCCATTAACGCTCATTGGAGGAGGATTTATCTGTCTTCGGTTAGAAAAGCAGACATGGATCGATTTTAATTCATTTAGTTTGATTTTCCATTTTTGTGACCAAGTCACTAATTCGTTGGCAGCTGTCTGAACTTTGTTAGTAGACAAAGCAAGATTTTTGTCAGTTGTTATCAAAGCTGTGTCGTCTGCAAAGGTTGCAACCGTTATATCCCTCATCGTTGGAATATCACAAATATACAATAGGTATAATATTGGGCCCAGGACACTTCCTTGAGGTACTCTATTTTTTAACTTGATAATAGGTTATAGTTCTAAAATGATGTAACATTGTGATGAATATGATTAACCTTCAAAGTTAAATCTCCCAAACCATATTTCGATAACAACTTCAGCAAGATCCAAAGTTATGGAAACTAGCATTAGAGTTTAGTTTTTGAAGTACCTGGAAAAAAGCAAATGATCAATAATTACCAGCATCACCAACTTATCTCCAAGCTTCGCGCTCTATGGCGCTACCCATTGACAACTTACGAAGTCAAAGGTTCTAACACCTTGAAGCGGCAACAAATGTCCCTCACGACATCTGTCAACAAGGGTGAACTGATTTACAGCGACATCTCTTGTTCTTCGTGAACACTATTTACGATGTACCGTTATCTCAGCTCAATCACAACTGAAGCTGACAACTGAGATTAGGTGTATGCTGTCCTTGTTGACAGATGTCGTAAGGGACATCTGTTACCGCTTCAGTTCTACTCAGCGGATTGATCTGACATTATGACTTTCATCAAAGGCTCTAGTAGATCCGACACTAACTACCACCATGTTAGCTTTGGTTCTGGTGTTAGTTTTGGCTCTTGAGGTCGGCAAAAATGGCCAAAGGTGGCCTACTTGCCAGGCTTTGCCTTCCCACTACTACTACTAGTACTACTTCTACTACTATGACTACCCTATCCTTTGATAACCTAATACTGTTTACAACATAAAACATCGTAACCTTTCAGAATTGTAAAGCCACAAACTGCTTTTGTGACGATAACTAAGACCTTAGAATTTCATAGGACTCTGGATCTGTTATAGTTTGTCCTCAAAATGATGTACACTATCAATTTGTCATTTTTAGATCTGCACTTTTTTTGTATTCGTGTCATATATACCGTTTCATTTCTATTATACAATTTTATTTCCTTAGGTATCTTGCATAGAAACATTTCCGAAGGAATACACACTAAAGCCGAGCGGATCAGTTGATATTTTAATGCAACTAAGACCGACTAAAATAGGAAAAGTGCAAACGACTGTAGTGTTTGATCTGACTTACTATGGAGAGGACAAAATGGTTTATAATGTCGGAAAAGCCGGCTTTGCAGTGAATTATGAGGTTAGTACAACAACTGCTACAGAAAACAGGAGTTGCTTGCGGAAAATGCAACATTAACAGTAGTTCAAAGATGAAGAACTGATGATCACATGGAATATGATGAATGTGTACACAAAAATATTGTGAAATATAAGCTCAGATGCATCCAAGGTATTACTTCCTGGACGTACATGATCCATAGATTTAGTGATTCATAACGTAGCGATGTGGCCTATTTTCGATGAAATCTGCTTAATTTTCATTACAGTAAATATTCATTGCCATATCAAATAATTTTCTACAGTGAATCGAGCCTTATTTTGTTTGTTGGATTGCCAAATTTAAAATGATGTTAATCGAATACACAGGTTCATCAGGAGAAAGCAGAAAAGGAAACTGCAGGGCTACTTCCAAAATTCAATACAGGAATCACTCCTATGATTACAAATGAAGTTGGCTTTCTGGTGGACAATATCAAATTTAGTTCCGATGTGAACCAGATGCCGATACAGGCAATTGTTGATCGAAAGCAGAAGTGTTTCAAAAAAGACAATAACGCATATGTGGCTTTTCCTAACGATATGCCTCAGTCCTTGAGACCTTGGAGGGAAACAACTCAGTAAGTAACCGTATTTTCATTCTATTGATCTATGTCCAAAGATAGATGAGACCCTAAAAAACTATAGAAGCTACGAAGTTGAAAAATATTAGACTTTCGACATTTTTTCAAGCAAGTCAACTTATTCGAACATTTACAAATAAAAAAAATAGTATTCCCAATTTGAAAATTCTTGTTCCGCTATAATATTTTCCGACCGTCTTGAAATGCCCAGGAACTTAGAAAAATAGAAAATGATACACATAATTTTTTACAGCATATGGTTACTAAGGCTGATATTGTATGTTCCAGGATAAAAACTATTTTCGCAGGTCTTCCACGAGCTACAGAACTCGGAATGAAACGAACCAAGAGTTATTTCAAAAATATAAGAATGCAACACGTAGAAGTACTGAAAAGAACTCCTTCAGACTATAGTATAACCGGACCAAACACTATCAATAAAATACTCACTACAGGTGGCTGTCAACAATTTACTACATTTAAAGAAAAAGAAATCCACTTCATACCATTGCGTCCTGAAAGGCTCTTGGCCATCAATATATCGCCGATGTACATAGAAGTGGGAAAGGTTAGAACAAATTTATTTTCAAATTACAAGTGGTACAAACCTATTCTCCTTATACAATTTTAGATTAAAAAATTGTCTTTAACACAGAATGCCACAAATTTGTGTTAAACACACCATTTTTTTATCGGAATGATGGAAGAGTTCCAGTAACATCATCTATAATCTACCTGAGTACTCAATTTGTTGGTAGCTCAGTGCGACTGAAAATTGATGTATATAGAATACATATTCATATCTGTTCCTAAAACGACTGTTGTTTTTGTTCAAGATTCTCACTCTGTATAGAGTCCAGACAAGATCTTGGAATATTGCTGTTATGTTTGTCACAACAAACAGTTTATTCACACTAAATACAGCCCAGAGAAGTCGAAGAGGCACATGATTGATGATGAATACTTTCCTAAGGAACCGCTTGATGTCTATTTCTCAACCATGAGCAGTTCTTTTGTTTTTTTTATATATATATATATATATATCAATGGTACATGTTCTTCTGAGCCTTTCTGTAGGTTCTTTGTGTCAGATTCGAACTCTACATTTCGAGAATTAGATGGTCTTGTCTGTACTAGGCGTTTCTGAACGTATAATAAGAGTACCATTATAGTCTTCAATTTTCCAGTTTCGAATGTTTTTTAGGCAACGGAATAGCTCATAAAATATCATGCTATTTTAATTTCCAGATTGCCCCTTATACTTCTATGAGTGATTGTTTCACAATAGAAAACAACAATAATTTTCCCATAAATGTAAAGATCAGTGCATTGAACAATTCGGTGGTCATCAAAGGCAAAGAGAAGCTGATCATAGGAACACATGATCGAAAGGAAATATATTTCGATTGTTTTTCTCATGGATTGGGCAGGTAAAAGTAATTCGAAACAGAGACAAGAAAGTATTATCATAGACTGATATTTATTTGCTTATTGTCCAGAGGGAACTACCTCAATCAAGAAGCAATTTTACATGATAATGAGGAAGATGAAATGTTGCAAAAATATTTTAGTATTAGTGATATACGTTGCTAAAGATCAATAATACGTTATTGGAATTACATGAATTGAAAAATAAGATTTATCGATGTTTAGGTTATAGTTGTAATCTTCATCAGGGTAAGTAAATATTTTACAATGAGCGAGGGCCGTCAGCAGAAAAAAATATTAGAGGAACATGCTCCTGTCAGTCTACTCCATTGTGAATAAGTTTGGCTCGCATTATTTTTCTAAATTGATTGGAAATTTAAGTATCAATTGATGCCAATCGATATTATTCTTCTGTAACATCTTCACCAAGCTTGCAGGCCAGCCGGAACGCTAGTAAAGTGTATTTTCACTTGTTCTCGCCTCTAGTTGAAGCCACGTGTCATTGAGAGATAAATAAGCGAGAAAACCACAGAAAAATTTCAAAAGCTATGTTTGTTTCTTCGACACACATGATTTCAATAATGGATGGTAATCAAAATAAATTATTGGTATTTGCAACATAATTGTAAAAGTACCAACATCAACGCTCAACTCTAAGCCTCGCGCACGGTGGTGTTGTCCATTGGAAATTTACGAAGTCAAGATCCTAACACTTGGACTGCGAATGGGCAGCACCACCGTACGCGACGCTTCGAGATGTGTCCTGTGTTGCTGTCACATCCTTGACTAGGTTTTGTGTATATCACCCAATTGATTTCTACATTTAGACCGCTAGGCTATACTGACGGGTCTAGGTTAAAGACGGAGTATAGACATAGGAGGTCTGATGCATATTGGAAAGCATACAATTATTAAAATATACTTATGTTTTATAATTTGCTGCCTAATATAATTCTTCATATCTTCAGGTACTACGTGCCCGTGTATATCCTCATAAATAACTGCCACATTTTTGATGCTACAGTATTTGCAGAAGTCGTAACAAAAACGATAAAATGCCATGAAAAAGAATTGTACATCCATCCATCTACAAATACGGTATATTTCGAAATATACAATCCAGTAAATTGTGGGATATCATATGAGGCCGAGGTAACTAGCTCCCATCTATTTTCTTTATTTTTACTGTTGATCACAATGGAGGAAACGCTATTAAGATCAGGCTATGGCCAAAATTATGAAATTAACAGTTTTAATCTTAGAGGTCACGTCCTCATATGTCAATTTAAGTTGCATTTGATGTGCAATGTTTCCGTCCAAATGCTTCTTGCACGACTATTTTTAGTAAACAGCCCTCAAAAGTTAGCTAGTTGTATTGGGGCGTGAACTGTAAGGCAGTTTATTTTACTCATAAACGTTACTCTTCAGAACAATTAAACTATTATAATGCAAATTTTGATGGGTAATTTATTCTTCATCGTTTCATACCGGAGCCTTCTTCCGGATATGCAATATTCAAAAATTTTGGTCAAATTAATTAACCTTCATTGTCCTTGTAGATCCAGGAATCGTGCTTCAAAATAGTTCCTGAATCTGGTATAATAGCTCCAAGAAGTGGGATGACCTTGAGACTCACATACACTCCAGAATTTGATCCACCGACGAATACCGAATTGTATCTTCATTCTGAAAGCGGTTAGTATAAGAAACAACATGTACTATAACTATCTAAGCTTTATCTGGATCTGCTACAACCACTTACATTATTTATATACCTATTTCTCAAAAATTACTATAATTTAGACGACAAAAGGTAGAGAATAATGTTCTATTTTTGGTGGAATTAAGATTATACAGATGTACTCGTACTTTGTACTTTACGCTTAATACAAACATGAGTAGTTTACAATAGTGTAAAATGTCTTCTTTCTTCCATAAATCAGTTCTGTTTTTGTTCAAATTAGTTCTGTAATTTAAGAACACTGCTCTGGTATTACTTTGTCTGTCGAACTTGTGTTTTACAACATACGAGTAAACTACTATGATAGAATAAATGGGGACATACAAAGATAAACACAGTCTTGGCTCTAAACTTAAAGAAACGAGTTGCATAGCTAACAACAACAAACATGCATAGCAATACGCAAAATCAATAAACTGCATTTAGACCAAGAGTCACAGACAAAGACTATATGTTATCTCAGTGGTGCGCGTCATCACTATCGACCGCACCTGTGAGAGAAGGCAACGCTCACATCAATGGAAACATTTTGAATCATAGATAAAAGTTCGAAGCAGTGTGTTAGAAACATCTATATTCTATACAAACAAACAGCTTTATACCTGCTTTGGTACATTCTAAATCAGAACTCTTGACACGTTCATGAGTTGTGCAAGCCTAGACAAATAAGTTGTTCATCAAAGTGAAAATAAAAAATGAATAGAAAATTGAAAAACTAAAAACTGAAAAGATTTGGTCAGTCACAAGTCTCCATGGTACTTCAATCTAAATTTACTCCATCGATTCCACTTGTATGAATTGTTTCAGGTGCAAAGCAGATAATCAAAGTAAAATTCCAAGAAGGACCGGCGAAAGTACCAGTTACTTTCAATACAGATGTGGTGAATTTCGAAACTATACCGCTCAATATACCTGTCTATCAGGATATTCTTTTAAGTAATCATTCGGACAGAAGTATCGCAATTGTTGTTGATAATCCAAGGTAAAAGTGTTCACTAAACTTAACCAAAATGCAGATAAGAAGAATCTATGATTACACAATCTTGTTATCTGCATGATGGAAGAGTTTCGCCAAGTAAGAGCATCTACAATCTACATGATTAACCAAAATGTGCAACGTTTCGTTAATATGATGGCCAAGCATTTCCTTTATATTTTTTAGATTTAGAAAAAAGTAATTATACGTTAACCGATCTAATATATGTATATTCATTAGGCCAATGGAAGGTGTAGAAGTATCTCCAGACCAAGGTGTTTTGATGGCTAAGTGTGACGAGATTATTAAGATACGTCTACATTTCAAGATTCCCATAACATTCAAGTGCAAGCTGAAGATTCGGGCGCACAGTAGCAAATTTGAGATAACTATAATGGGTAGAGTTAGCTTACCATTAGTTACCTTCCAACCCAACTTCATACAGTTCCCTAAAATACCTGCAGGTGAGCAAAAGAGATGGTCAATGAAGCTAAATTGTTAACAGTGATTATATGCTTTTACATTATCGGTTGTAACTCGACTTTGTATCAAGTTGCAAATGGTTTGACGTCGGTTTAGCCTCATTTTACATCGAGTTTCACATAAGTCGTCTCCTTATACTGTGCATCACTTAAGCTTGTTATGTATCATTGTTATCATACGTCAAGAAAAAGAAAATGGGTAATCAGTTTATCGAAACTTTACAATGAATTTCTTTATGTACTAACATTTTTTTTTATAACGCTGGTCAGCTTAAACCAATACCACATATCTCTGTCTTACTCACAACGCAATATGCGTGTACGATGAATTTACCGTCGGAGAATTGTGGCGCAGGTTGTATTGAATAGCTAATCCAAGAAGAGAATATACGCATTTTTGGAATCGATTTACTGGGCGTGTTTTTCAATGTTTTGAGAGGGGATGTTCATTTAATTTCATAAAAAAAGATATATTTTGGTAGGAACTTATTTATTTTTTTGCTTTAGCAATTGAGGTCACCAATTAGTAAGATATGTGGTCCGTTTTTTAAAATGGTGTAACTGTCGCCGTTCGTTATTACTTCTTTTACACTTGAAGAGCAAAAAAACTCCCCGCATTCCTTCCATTCAACCCGATTTTGCGCCCATACAAAATAGATCTGTGGTCCGCCATTTGGTGGCTTTAGGGTATCCAATAGACTTTCATACTTACATTATTTTGAGTCGTTCTACACAATACTCTCAAACAAATATTATACAATGGAAGTCAGAAGCAGTGCACTGAAACAACCATCTTGTCTACAAATATCAAACAGCAACCACTATTTTACTGTTGATAGGTGCTCTCCAAAGAAGGGAATTCCGCATAACTAACACTTCAGACGTAATGACTTGCATCAAATTCGATCTGAGGAGTTTCGCTGAACTAAATATCACTTACAAGGACGGCCGGGACCTAACTGACAGCATCAACCTAGAACCAAACCTTTTTGTGGACTTGTGCCTTGAATTTAGACCCATTGAGCCTGTGGTATATACGACGTATATACCGTATATCTTGAACGGACTAATCGGACCACCACGATTGAACATCACGAAAACTTTGGATCCTATGAGCTACTTCAATCTGGAACAAGAGGTAAATGTACATAAGTTTAGTATCACCAATAATGAGATGATTTTTGGTATATAATTAATCTTATCAATGGTGTGATAGCAAAAGTTAACCCTATAAGTGTCGCGCAGAGTGGTGCTGCTCATAAACTTGATTTTGTATTAATGTGCAACGCCACTCTGCGCGACGCTGGGAGATAAACAGTTTGATGACACGTTTTTCACTTCAAGAAATGCCAACAACGAAAAAGCGTCCAATTTGAAATTTTGCAATCGACTAAGAAGCTGGATTATCTGAGAGTCGGCTGTACAGCCGGAATCCCGTGGCTGCACTTCTCGCCGTTGCATATAAACTTCGTAGAGCATATCAGATCATCTGTGCAGAGCAAATACTTCACCGTTATCAATCTATCCAACGTGCAGCAGAGATTCGGTTTCCTTTACGAGCAGTTTGAGGAGCAGAAGCCTTTTAAGATTTATGACGAAGCCGGATTGATTTCAAAACGGTGACTGATTTATTTTACTTTCAGTGGTTGGAAAAATATGAAAATATATTTTTACAACATTTCAGTATGGAAATGATGCAGTGATAATATTGCGATATTCATAGGGTTTCTAACAATTTGTGATTTGGTTAAGCCGAGCACCGCTCTTTCCAACATTTTGATATGTGATTCCAAATTGAAAAAAAAAGTTAAACTTAATTTTTATTGTTAACAAGGATTTTATTAGCCCCCCTTCATATGTTTTTTGTGACGTTCACAATCAACATAACAATAATTTCTAAATCAGATAGATACCTTTTTCTTAGGTAATTGTCATCTTATGTTATCTAAAAGTATACTATTAGTGGGGTATTTATGAGCGATGCTGTATCATATTCGTTCTATGTTTTAATATTAATATGAAACATTTAGATGGATAGCTAATGTAGTCAATTAGATCCCTCATGATGCTACCCTTGAATCAATTTGAATTTGAGTGAACCTTGTTTGGATACAAATGATAAATATTTCTTATCTTTTATCTTAAGGTCGAAAAAGATTAGCTATTAAAAGCTCATTAAATCATGTTTAGCTTTTTGTATTGTAAAATTTAATGTGTATTTGCGGAATGTTCATATCGTTGTAAACAAACGAAACGCTGGAGTGTATTACAAACACAAATTATAACGAGAAGAATCCAGAAAATATTTGGGCATGAAAGAGTCAAATTGGTATCTTCAGCATTATGAGATAAAATGAAACATACAGCACTGCGATTCCAAGTAACCACCGCACCACAGATCTAAGAGGTCTCCTTAGATCGTCTGGTCATCGTGATGTGGAGGTCTAGTGGCTACACAGTCAGCACGGAACATATTTTGAATATATCTCTCCAAACTCGTCTCTTCAGTCTTATTTTAGAGGTGTACCGGAATAGTCCGCTGTGCATTCAATTTTATTTAGGTTATTTAGTAATCCCTTTCTATCCTTAGGTATTATTACAAAGATCTTGAGCCTGATGAGAAACTCGAACTCAAATTCGACTTTGAACCAGAAGAGTTCGGAAAATACAAAGAAGACATCCCGCTATTTATCGAGAACTTTTTCGAAAATAACTGCCCGTTTAACTACCTCCATCTATTCGGTTTATGTCCTAACCCCTCTATCACCAGTGACAGGACTGTTCTCTTCTTCGAAACAATACCGCTGCACGATACAAGAACTAAGAAGTTAACGTTACACCTGATCACCCACCAGCCGAACTGTGTATTGGAAGTAGATAATGAGGAAGAGTCACTAACCGTCATCTGGGAGGAGAGCAAACTTCATATGAGTCGGTTCAGCAGAAATATCGATGTAACTGTAACCTTCCAGCCTACTACTGAATGTAACATCAATAGCGTTATAATCTTCAGATGCTCATGTGATACCAAATTGGAAGTACACGCAATGGCGCAAGCTGATAACTGTTTGCTTGTCACTTATGACTCACTCATCAGGTATGGTTGGAATACTTCCTAACTGATAAAAAATTACAGGATGTCTTAACATAGGAAACGTCTATGTTATCGTATATATGGGGATATAACGTAGTAGTTCCACCGCTCCACCAACGTGGTATTACCGGCATGAAGCAATATTACGTCGTACCAGCCACTATCAGAGTCATGACGAGTAGTTTTCGTTTATTCTATCAAACATTTTAAACATTCGGATTATGTCCACATCACGTGATGATCTTTGCTCTTGTCGCAGTGATATAATGAAACTTAGAACTTGTTTGGCTCGGGAGAATGCAACAAATACCAATGACGTGTGATTCATGTAGCATGAGCCGTGAAAAGAGGAAACTTTTTCCGACGAACTTTTATAATTTTCGATTTGACATTTTTCATTGGAGTTCATTTTTGAATGAAGCTTCCATAGTTGCTGATAGTTGACGTATTTCCGTATCCAACAACCACCCAAAGTATGGAGTGTCGCTTCAAGTGTATGCTCTGAATTATCATATTATATGAATTTGCAGATTTACAAAAACAGAAGAATTGGACTATACGTTCCCATATTTCCCTGACAAAGAGAAGCATCCATTTCTCTACAGTGAAATGAAAACTATCCTACATATAGTAGAAAAGTGGTTATTCAGCCAAGGCTATTTCTATAACCACTACTACAAAATTCCACACACAATTCGTCGATATTCCTTTGAAAAGAAAAAAAAAGACAAAAAGTCCAACGCAAGAGATAAAGGTGATGCAGAAGAGGTTCAAAGGTTTCTTCCGCTGCAGAGATTGCTAGTGAATCTGCTAGATGCTTCTGTTACAAAATATTTATCTAGGTAGGTAGAAGGTCACTATGAGTTCATAATGTAGAGAGTACAGAGCAGAGGTTCCAAGACTTGTTTGTCTCATTGACCACTTGACATATTTTCCAATTGCCTACCTAGTCAATGTTGCATTCTTGCAAATTCATCGATTGATGGAGTGACAGATGGACCGACAAACATACCGACAGACAGCCCGATAGATAGCCCGACAGAAAGCATGACAAACCGACAAACAGACCGACAGTCATCCGGAAAAACCCATAGGTACATCGTAATGAGTAACATGACTTTGTAACTTATACTTGAAACAACTGTGCTATCATATCTTATGTCTCCAGAGGGATGGCAAGTATGAAAAATCTAATTTTGGCGAAACCTATTTAGCCTTACTCTAACCCTTTTTATGTATGATTCTATTCAGCGAGGGTGCACCTTCAGATGATGACTTGGAGGGCACAGTTTACGACTATCGCGTTTACAAGAATATTTTGAGGTTCCTTCTTCAACAAGGCATTTACGTGCAACAGTGTTACCCCGAGTTTCTTCTCAGCTACACCAGATATACGATGTATCACAACAAAATGGTTGATACAGATCGCGAGTACGACATTCCAATGTACAGCGAAGAAGAGTTTGAAAGAATTAGTACGTTATGTTGGATGGACCTGATACTCAAAATATACAAGGTATTCTCGAATGCAGTTAAACAATAATAGCTATACTCGTAATTGAACGACTAAGTAGGAGTCATGTTTTGTAGCATAAGATATTTGTGTATTAGGTATGACCGACATTATTTTGGAAACAACTATATGTATTGGATTTGTTTTTCGTTAAAAAATGGCTAACCAGTTAAGAAAGGTATCTTCACAAATACTGTCAATTACGGAATAGTGCCATCTGCCACCTGCCAAAAAAATAATAAGCGTTCTGTGTGTTCATCCTGCTTTGGCTATTGCTGCAAAATTACTATTATTTATTTATTTATTTCTTACACCACCAACCGTATTTACGAATTACAAAACAAACATAACTAAGTTATATTTTCAATAATTTCTTAATATATCATACTTTGATAGCCAGAAAACAATGAATACAAGGGAAAATGTAATTGTCAGTCAGTCCGTGGGGTGGGAAAGTAAACGTAGTTCGAGTAGAAAATTAGGGATTGTTAATTTTTATCTGCGATGTAAAGGATGGGCAGTCGTGAATAATAACTACTTTGTAAAGAAATATGAGAGAATGAGTTTTCCTTCTGCTCTCGAATCTGACGAATGCATGTTTCAGTAGCAACTCTGCCTGGGAAGTCTCTATATGTGGATTATTAGGGGAGGAGGAGTCATTCAAAAAAGTTAGGGGTGGATTTTAGGTAGCATATTTGTAGGGTCATATTTTCTAAGAGGTATTTGATTGCCACTAGCAAAGCATTTTGAGATTTATTTTAATCTCTACAAACAGCGGAGTTTTCGCTTGTAAACGAGAATATGATTTACCTGGTATACATTTTTTAGAGAACCTCTCGCAAAGGCAAAAAGTCTATTGCGTTCCAGAAGAGAGGGGAAATGTATACTTATATTGATGTTAAAATGCTGTACTTGTAACAATTGAGAAAAAATTCCTCTGCAGCCACATTCCATAATGCTGAGGTTCTCCAAAAGAATGTGAGAGAATTGGAGAAGTCTTGTTCTAGTTCACCTGGAAGGATCTATTGGGCTGCTGAAGTATTTGTTGTGCTGATGATTCTTGGTACTACTGTGTGAGACAGATTGGATGAAAATTCACAAATCCGCTGCTTCTTTCAAATGTTCTGGACGGTATGTCTATTTCCTGGATTGAGTATAGAACATCAAGAAAATGCTTACCAGAGCATCCATACATATGCGAGAATTTTAATAGAGATAGTTTGATCATGCCTTGTACAGTAATATTTGCAGCTGCTCCGGTAAATTCAAATTTCTGGAATGGAAGGTAATCCTAGAATCCTAGATGGCATGATCGGCACCATAATTGGTGACATGTTAATTTTAGTTCCCAGGAGCCTGAAGGATCTATGAGTCGACTATTTGGCGCCTCTCCACCTTCACGGTTGGGAAACCATTTCCTGATCCTCCATTTGACAATCCTTTCGATGTCTCCGTTAATTTGGATGACATTACCCCTGCCGACATTTTGGATGGATTTGGTAACCTGTAGATTGGATGTTTCCAACAGTTCTTTGATTGTTCTTATAGAAGAATGCTGGAAAAAGGATAGATCCCTAGGGACCGCCGGTATTGTTGGTAAATACATTGGAAGTCCATCTACCACTATAAATAAGGATCGATCCCTGATAAAAGCATAGACCCGATGACAGCTTCATAGGTAGCGAGCTTGATAAAAATTCTCTTTTGCCACATTTTATCGAAACCAAGATGATGACGTTAATAACTGCTTCAAGGTATTAGTATTCGAGAGAGTCTTTACCGAATCCCGGACTGAAATAGACATCTACCATGAAGAATTCACGAAATACTGCACCCATCATCAAGAAGACTACAGTGATCGAAATCCTAATGAAGCTAAGTTGTTCATGTGGTTGAACTTCCACTTCAATAAACAAATCAAAACGCTCTATTCGAAAGAAACTGTCACGCGACCACCTTGTACGTCTTTCACTCAGGACGACTTTCGGGATGGACTGCTGCTGGCAACTTTGGTATTAGCTTATTGTCCATATTTGCTGGACCACTTCAAGTGAGTATAACAGGTTGACTTACTTTAGTTACTTTTAACAGCAATAAAAGTTAATGTCTGAAGTTAGCAGCTCCCTTGAAATACCGTTTTTAAAACTCCGAAATTGCCAAAATGTTATAGATTTTCAGACATTTCTCAATGGCAACAGGTCACGTTCCAGAAACTCTGCGGGAGTACGAATGTTTGACATTGATCTCAAAAGGCTGTAAATTGTAATCATCAGGGAACGAACCCTCCAACAGCCTATTCCACAAAGTTTCTCCAAGAACCACCTTTGGAAAAGGCACGTCTTAGGTGTTGAGCCCCTCTGATGCTTCTTGTACTATTTCTGATGGTGACTCTTGGTGTTATCACATGAAACAGCTCGGTCAAACATTCACCATGGTAGAATGTATGAATTAGGTATAGATTAGACATTCTACTCCAGAAACTTGAGGGAGTGCTTTGGAGTGCATCCCCATACATTCGAGCAGTAGAGTAGTAGTAGCTGTTACGGTGAATACAATTTTCTGGAGCAGAAGATAACCCTAAGATTCTGGAAGGTGGGACCTAGCAGGTTGGACAACATAGTCGTACCAAGACCTTTCCCCAATATTTCTAAAATTAATTCATGTGTAACAACAGTCCTGCATTCCTGCTCCTCGAATATTCATTACACAGTTTTTGTAGGCAGAACATCAATATTGTGTAATAATTTTTTTTGTTAAATACCATTCTTGATTTAATAACTAGTTCCATAATAACTAATAGATTCTCATCACCACAGATACTTCTACGTCAAAGACGCAAATGACGGCCAGTTGTTTCACAACGCCTGCTTGCTTTGCGAGGCCTGGAAGAAGCTGAATCTTTCATTCGAGATCGATACATATCATATATTCCAACCGCGACCAACAGAAATGATCATGCTGCTGACGTATCTCTATTCCGTACTTCCAAACTTCTATCCCAAAGATACCATCACAATCAGCGCCTTTATTGCTGAAAGTGCGACATATTCACTGAGGCTGACAAACCTCGGCGATGTGCCTATTGCTTACACCCCGATGTTGTTTCTAAACGACTTGGAAGAATTTGAGATAGATGGAAAAATAATTGTGATACCACCAAGGCAGAAGAAACAACTGAAGCTTGTATACAGGGCGAAGCACATGCTTAAGGGCAGATCGATCTTGGTGCTTTCAGGAGAAACGATAGGTAATTTGCAATATTTATCACTGACTTCAGGAATTCAAATTTAACCTTTTGCCTTTATCAGAAATGCTATAAAGATTGATTCAGTAGCATAAGCAACAAGTATTAATTTTCATTTAGACATCTAAAAAAAACTGGCTACAAATAGTGATGATCGAGCCACAAATCTTCATCAGCTTTGTATTGTTCCTTCTCTCTTGCGGATTTTCAGGTACATGACCTCCAAACAGCAAAAAGAGCACCATAGAGAGAAGAGATCCCTGTGAAACGCGAGAGGTGATGGTAAATACAGTCCATCAGCGCAAAGACGTGAATATATAATAGTGGTACTATGATGGCTTGATGCAGAGATCTGTCATTATACTTCACGTGATCAGAGACTATCATGACCCAAATATAGATCTGAACAGTTCTATTGGTGAACATATAGATTGAAATTGTGATAAAGTTCAATTGGCAGACAGTCGATCTGGCATATCCAAGATGTTTGATTATATGCCTGCCGATACCAGCTTTCTTTTGAGTTTTCTAACTGTAAATCTGCATCTGTTTTCCTTTTGCGTCACTTGTTCATAATCTACATGGCTCTGACGGGTCTCGATAATACGGAACAGGTCCAACTACGATTGGGTTTGGACAATCATTTTTTGTTTGTTCATTGAATTTGACATTTCTGACTGAAATAATGTGAATCCGTATGTAAAATATCTACATCTCTAACTTATGAGGGATTGGACTATATAAAAACAATTATATTCAGATACCTTTTGAATGAAACTAACCAACAAGTACGTCTAACAAGTATGATGGATTGTTAAGTAACTCAAAATTACAATAATTGAATTTTGAGCTATTTATAATTCCTTAATAACACAGTGGCTCAATCTTCGGAAAAACCGAAATAACTTATTTCATGTAATAACGCAACAACTTATATGTTGATTCATATCCACGTCTTCTGGTATTTGACAGTTCAACGTCTGAAGACTGACGGCTGTCACAATTCGAAGTTCCAATATGTACTAAATTTCCCATCTCGAAAATTCTATAACCAAAAGCATGCTGATTTCGAGGGATCTAGATGTTCTAGACATCTCTTTTGATAACTGCATACCAGGTGTCCATACAAGGCGATGGCTTTCTAGCTGCCACTGCTGATCTCGTTGCAGAATGTTTGATGACATCGATACAAAGTACTAATGATACTTTCTTATTACCAAGGTTACAAGTTTGCTACAAGCAAAGCATTCGAAGTCATAGGCATCCCTAACATCTACAATTTCACTCAGGAGTTTTCGCTCAAGTTGAACCTATTCAAACTATCCGATCATAACTTGGTGATCAATTCTCCTTATGGAAAGGCTTACGATGCAAAAACTTATCTGCATGTGGATGAAGAAGATTCAAAGATTCCGGAAAAGCTGGAAGATTTCGTTGGTATGCATGAAGTACAAAAAAGAAAAGTTAGTACCAAAATTTGACTTTTTTATTTAGTGTTCGTGATTTCACTTTTTAGATGATATTTATATAGCTTAAATATTTGGTGCCCATAGGATTTACAAAGGGTGGCGTAATGGCAATTGACCTCTGGTTTTAGCATAATATTTCATGTTGTTAAGTTTAAGTTGCTTTTTCCTAAAAAATTCCATTACGTTTATCGTTATTAGACGTTTTTGACATACTGAAATGATTTTAATCGCAATCATCATCAGAAAACAAAACGTGAATAGTGATTCCTATAGACTCGAAATGATATTCAGTTTGGATTGCTGTGTTTGTATTTATATTTAAAAAACATGTCATCTGCAATATAATACATCTGTTATTATTTGATCAATTCAGGTTCCGAGGCAGTTTCAGTTCAGCAGCCTAATCTTATTCGATGAAACTGGTCAGGGGGTACTAGACCTCCAATTGTGCTATTTGGTGTATGGAGTCGTTGTCTACTATATATTTTTTGTCAACGAATCTGTTGGAGACTTCTGCGTTAAGGTATAAGCAACATAGAGATATTGTTTCATATTTTACGTTCTTCATCAAAAGTTTCAACTCGGATTTCTAGTGTCAATGCACGTAAACCAACGCCAAAATTTCATAGACAATAGAAGTCTAATGTTGAAATCTTAGAGTATACTGTGAAATGACAACACTGCATTGCTTGTATTATATATCAAACTGTGTAGAAATTATGCTACTATTTTTGAGAAGTATGATTTCAATGTATTTTTAATGTACATTTCACAATATTTTCATCAGATCACTACTTTCCAAAGTATACTAATTTCAAACAGTTTTGATAAATATACAAATGATTTTATTTCACTAATCGGAAAATATTATTGTACCTTCTGGCACTTATACTGCAGTTGTGTTGATTTATCTCCACTTGTACGGGTCGTTAAATCAAACCATATATGAATATTTGAAGAACTATAGTTCCGTCTACCTCAGCAGCTTTTACAAACTACAAAATCGAAGAAATTACATTTAGAAATAATAATATTTATTGTGTTGGCGAGCTATTTCTAGGATATCAGTTTTGTTTTTAAATTGTAACTTTATGGAATGCTGAGAAAAGTCCTTGGCCCTAAGATCCATTGTATTTTGCCTTTCAGTTCTACAAAAACTTTATTGATAGAAAACTCCCACAAAAATATGTAGGATACCACATAGAGAAGGAAGACAACAATTTCATATCTGAGGTCATACGAAATATCCCCTTGTAGGGAACGTAAATAGAGACACTGTGAGAATTCAATCTGGGGGGCGTTGGTCTTCTAAGGCCAGTGTAAGGGATGCTCGCTAGGTTGTACTACTTCCTACCTTCTTTATTTCTTTGGATATGCAGGACATCTAGTTTTGAACGGAATACAAGGGTAAAATATAGAACAAAAAATTACAAGTCAATTAATCATATAAAAAATACCATGTATATTTAAAAAAATATATTGTCTTGCCATCTATAGCAGGACTTAGCAATGCTGGGGCATAATATTTTTCTTAGAATATCATTCTGGAAATCATTGATACCAGAATCAGAGGTGCAAGCTTCCAAATGAGATCTCATATCAGTCTTTAATAATAATGTGAGTTATTCATTGATTTATAATAAATGATTATTCAAGATAACTGTAAATGCAAACCTGCCGAAAAATGCCTACGAAACCGTCGAGATTCCTATCTACAAGACGTTCAACCCAAGCGCCAAGTGCAAATGTAGGAACAACGCCTTCAATGAAAACTGCCCTTTAGTTGTGATGGCACAAATACCTTGCAGGAATTATACTCTATTAGAGGGCATCATGGAGATGTTTGGGATGGTTGGAGACGAAGACGAGCAAGCGTTTTGGCGAGAGCATCTGGGTAAGTTGTTGTCTCATGAATAGATAAGGATATAGACCTCATAACTATACGTACAACATGTTTTCACATTTTTCACATTGTTGTCACATTTTTACCGATAGTTCTGCACCATACGTAATATATTGTAGGTACCTATTCTATGAAATATGATTTCATTTTCCATAGCTTGTCAGCGGCTGAACTTTATTATGAATATTAATTCATATTATTTGAACAAAGTATCAACCTAACTTGTGTATTTCAGTGTTTCCGAAAGGCTTCATTGTCCTCCGAAGATACCTCCAAAACACCTTCGAACCCAGACTGGTACCCTTCATAGACGTACTCCAACAGTCAGTCGTATACACAGTGCAGCAATCGAAGAAGCATTTCTATTGCGAAAATCTGAAAGTAAAAGATGTGACAAGCGAAGACCCTGTGGAACTGCCTATACATTGGAGCTGTGACAGTTTCCCTAGCGAGGAGCTGGTCTCATTAATTGCTGACCATGGTCGCGAAATCCGACAGTACAAGTTGAAGTTCAAAGCGAAATGATGACAAATTGTGTTATAAGTAAATTTATATCAGTAGTAGATGTTTTGTTTCACTCTGTAGTGGTTGATAGAGCAGTAAAGATGTCAGCTGATTCACTGTGAAAAGACGGCGCTGTCACTAAACACCTGATGACGTACCTGCGCCAAGAACATGGATATCTCAAATTTGGAGTTATGACGTTGCATTCTCAGTTTGATGGCAGTCTTTTTCCACAATGTTTATATTTTTGTAAGAGGCAAAAAAACACCTTAAGCTGTTCTTTGAAATGTGTATAGAATGTACAATAACACTGCTTAAAAAATATTTCAACTAAACACAATTTAAGATACAACACCAATCGAATTCATCATCAAGATCAAGAATGGCACCAAGATAAGATACAGAATTTTCCTGGGTATACGAGCTCCGTTAACTGAGCGCAGAGGCGGAGCTCTGCGACCTCTTCCACAATAGATAGTCTGCGTTTTCGAATAGTTAACTATGATTACCATCGATCGGCTTATTAATTCATCCACCCCATTCTGCAGCGCGTCGTGATCCAGGCCATTAGTTCACGAATGGGCCACAAGTGCATAGAGATACTCTTCACAGTTGTTGGGGCAAAGGCCATCATGTACAAAAAGTAAGGAGTGGACGGAATTCAGCCTTTGAAGTCGGCGTTATCCATGGTATTATTAATCCCATCACAAGGAGGGAATCTCTAAACACTTTGTCAAATGCTTTTGAAACATCAACAAGCAAGATGGCAGTACTTTTGTTGAGTCTGTAATCCCTCACCATGCTAAGGCCGAAAGCCAATTTGCGCGGCAATTAGGAATCACTTAGTGATCTAATTCGTTTATTTTCAAATCTAATGATCAGATAATTAAACGATGCGAGAAACAAAAAATTGCGACATTTTTATACAAATTGTATGAGAAGACATTTATACAGATATCAAGAGCGTCTACGTGACCGATATTTTTGCGTCATACACGTAAAAAAATAACAAATCGGACCATCTTACATAACAACATGGAGTTAAAAAAATCAAAATCACACGTAGTCCATTTCGATATGGTTCACCGTCCAATCCACCAAAAAGTGAGTAATGGAGTAGTTCAATGACTGTATCCTGAAAAACTCTGAGAAACCTACATCGGCTATATTTAAGAAATTTCAAAATCGTGATACTATTTCTTTTTTTGCTTTTGGATATATCATAGATTTCGAATCACCGCTTCCTCTCACATTAAATGGCATTGAAACTATTTTTAGAGGGTGGTAGTCTTACTAGCTTCAAATCTGACGATCAGATTACTTATTGATTCGCACAATAAAGTAGATATGCTGATTGTATGGGTGTCTCTTTGTCCAAACACCAAGAGGGTCTACGTGACTCCTATTTTTGCGCCAAATACATAAAAACTAACGAATCAACTACTCGTATCTTGCGTAACAGCATCGCGATACACAAAAACAACCCACCCGACAGGGCAAAAAACCCAACAAAGCGAGTATATATTCGCGAATATATCGATTCAAGGACACGCAGTCCAATTGGACATGGCTCACTGTCGTCCAATCCAACGTCAACTCAAGACACCATTCAAATAAATGTGTATTGTAGTATAAATAGTAGATTGTGGAGTATCGCCGCTCATTTCCTTGCAACGATGTATGGTGGCATAACAGTGGCGACATAACAACAGACCAAAGCGCGTGATCGAGGCATTTTATTTGGTGGCGATTAAGAGTGATAGTGAAAGTGGACCGGTGGTTCATACGCCGCGCCGGAGAAAGTTGACAATCGGCCAGTTGTACGTGTGTTAGACAAGGATGGATATCGACGAGTTCAGGGAGTTTGGCAAGGCGGCCGTGGATTATATCGCCGATTACTTCCAGACTATCAGAGATAGGTAGGAGATCATTATCATTTGGGATGCAGTAGTGCCCCACTAATCTGAAAATCTATTCGGTTCATATTCATTTTCTCCGATGTCGTATTTTGGGCTCCATTTCCGAACGTTCATTTGAAAAATCTCGTGAAAGAAACATTCACAAATAATCAGACTATAAGATTTCAGTTCAGTTGTGTAATTTGATCACAAGCTTTCACAAATTAAGACACGTTTTGATTTAATCATTAAATTATCATCAGACAATATTGGTAACCCCTCGACACTAGTGTAAGTGCAGTCGCCAAAAAATATTCCACCTAGCACGCCTAAAAGATAATTAAGGTATAAATAGGGCATAGCTAGTTGACAAGTGACTTTTGTAGAGAGGCAATTTTGCCTGATTTAAGCCTGAATTGAAACTCGTCACCAAAAAAATTATTGTTGTTAGTTGTGAAACCTTGTGCTCACTTACACAATTTTATCTTGATGATGGAATAGTTTGACCAACTACACTAAAGTTTTGTTGTTTTGTTTGTTGAATTTGCTGGACTGCAAATCTGGATCTTCTGAATTTTGTTGTGCATAATATATTTTTTGTACAGGTACACAAGAAAATCAATAGCCATAGAACACTAGACAAAAATAATTTCAATTTGAAAAATCGAAGATCTATACAAATCGATTCAACACAAATTAATCTTCAAATATCACATCATGATTTGCAATTTATGAAAACATTGAATGATTTGTTTAAATAAAACATATTTTAAAAATTCCGTACCGAAACGCAAAGCTTAAAATACCATTTAAGCTTGTTTGTTATTTTTTTCATTTTTTAACAGCTTCGACTGCTAAGGTCATTGGCTGTGAACATTTGTGGCCATATAATAATCAAGTTTTATATTTTTTTTAAATAGATGTGTGCATTTCAGGAATTCCAATGTTTTTCGGCCACTTGTTGCATCCATGAAGCACTTTACAAAGTCACGTGGTACCCGGTTCAATATCCGATAGGGCTCAAGGTTAGGGCACTCTTATAGTATGTGCCTGAGAGTCAATCGCTCGTCACATTGCTCGCAACGCGGGGGTGCTTGTCCAAGTAGTTGATAACTATGAGTTATATTTGTATAACTATACGTAACCGCGTGATAACTACCTGTTCCCTTCGTGTTAAAGATTGTGGAAGACTCCATTTTTGAATACTTGGCTTAAAAAGCTTTAAGAGGGACTCTTAACCCATTGTTTTTGCCACAGAGACAGTTTTTCTTTTTGTAGGTGTTTCTTTGCATCATCGGGATGCGTCAGTGTCATTTAAGCTTGTTATTAGAAGTTCTGTCACTAATCAAATTGCAACAATCAATAGTATGTAGATAAAATTATGTAATTTATACACAACGTCTTGTACGAGTTTCGATTTATCATTCTCAAATCTTCAAAATTGTCAAAAGACTAAATCGGGACGCGACACGAAAAACTAGTTTTATTTGGGAATTCTTGTGTTTGAATTACACAATTCTCACCTTCATGGTGGGAGTATTTTACCAGGTAAAGGAATTTAAAAATTATCGATCGACTTGCAGATAGCGTTGTTAATACTTTATTTTGAGGATCGAAAATGTATTTCTGCTAAATGAATAAATTATAAGACCTGTGACATACTTATATATTATAAATAATGACTCGTGACATAATAGCTTCTGTTACAAAACTGTTAGTTTCTTTGGCATAAGAATGTTTACATAACTAAATATTATATCTTAATCATCATGGTTACTATTTTTCAAATGATGTCCAGCTTTGCTAAATCTGCTTTGGTATTTTTGTTATCATGAGTTATATTGAAAGAAATCTGCGAAGACATTTATTATCCTTTCAAATTGTGGTCAAATTGAGTGATTTCTTACACAGACATATCTGCAAATACAATGAACAAAGTTTGTCTTATTCAAGTAGTGGTAGATTTGTAAACTCTCCATTCATGTTTTATGCAGAATTGAGCTTTTGTACGGCAATGTTTACATAAAAGCTAACCTCGGAACCAACTCAAGTCGTACTTGACCTCCAAACGTACAAAGTCTACGCCAAAGACATTGACATTGATAAAACGTGCATGAATGAAATCTGGACTGGTTGTATTTCTCTTGTTAAATAATGTTTAGGGGAAGAATGGAATGCAATTTGAACAACCTTTGCTCGGTCTTATTTATTTTGGCCGTAAATTAAAACTATATATAAATACCGAATGAAGAAATAAACATTTCGGTTATCTTGGTAACCTTTTTACGTACGAAGGATGGTAGAAATCAATTCTGAAATTTTCAGAGACTTTCACAAGAACTGATTAATTGTCTTCAGGATGACTGTGCATTTTTGTTCAATTCGATTTCAGCATAGAATAATGAAGGATGATCTAATAGAAAATTTGATTGTTGATTAATCCAAATTGAAGGATATAATACGTCGTCGCCTCCGAAACCCATGTCTTAAGAGAGGAGTTATGCAACATGTAGAAGCGCAAATCCAAAATCCAAAATCCAAAATAACGATAAACAATCCTCTTCATGTGGTATATAAGAGCAAACCTTTGGAAAACCTGTAGATAATAACTTATGGTTCATCTGTAGGTGTCGAGAGCATTGATTATATCAGCATTTCTCATTTTTTTCAGTCCACGGACCCTTGGGCAATCAAACACAATTTTATGGACCCTCTTAGTAAAAAAACACTAATAAATTTGGGACCATTAATTCGGCATGGCCGACCCCCAGGAATCTGCAGACCACAGGCTGAGAAACGCTGGATCAGATGTTTCTTTGGACCATACCCAATCAAATTGATTCGTAGCATACAGATGAATTGGAAAGAATAATCGTCATCCAATTTTATGAAGGCAGATTATTTGATATTTCTTTTGAGAAATTTGATTGCTTTGGCTAGCTTCTGTACCACCTTGTGTGGTTTCTAAACAATGCTAGTGTCATTGTAATTTTCCACATGGCTTTTGATTTTATTTGTAGCTTGGAAAGAGCTGCCGAGAAAGCCTAAGCGTTAGTAAAGTGTCTTCAGTATCAATACGTGGGCGAAGACAAGTACATGGTAGGAATGGAATATTTCTGTGTAGAATGCAATGTAATTTGCAGTATGTTCGAATGCATGAAGTGAAATAAATTGAGTAATATTCGATTTTCCTAATATATTAAGTTCCAAAGATTTGTTGCCCTATAAAACGTGTTATAACTATCCTTCAAATGAAGTTATTGGGCGAAATCTAACCGTAATTTGTCAAGTTTGTCAACCTACCTTATTCAGTCGCAAATACTGCAAACCACTGTGAGTATTAGAGTTAAGAAATTTTAAATGAAACAATGTCAAAACATATTTATACATTATTTTTTTATCGGTACTGAAGCATTGTCGGTGTTAGAGTGAAACAATAATATTTGGTAGTTTTTAAGGTATTTTGTTTGAACTTCAGTTGCGAAGCGAATAAATACAGCGTCGAGGTCTTCATCTTAGTGCTCAATCGGTTTGAATGTTGGAAATCATCCTAGCTATAATTATTTTATTGGGTACAGCTCTGAAAGGATCAATTGTAGTTGTCTGCGAATTTTTCAGCTGTCTTCTTACTTCCTTCTACTTTTTTTCTTAGAAAACTACAGCCTCTACCCTCTTCAGTCCTTGACGTACTATCTTAGTGTCAAAATATCATGAAAGTAGTACATTCCAAGTTATAGAGGTGTCCAAGAATAACGGACATAGTGACGGACAGAGAAACTGACGGAAATTAGTTACAGGGCCTTCCTGATCAAAAAACATCATATCCTGAATTGAAAATTTGGCGCTGAAGTAATATTGCACGTGCTGAGGCTAGGAAGCAGTAGTACTGAGTACTTACTGTGAATAAATACAGTTCACACTTTTTTTTGGATTGCTTTGTGTAATTTGATGGAATCCTAATTAATTAAATGTTTATTTGGCGATAAAAACAATTCTACTGCACAAATAACTTTATTCGATAGTAATTTTTTTTGTAACGTTTAAAAATACTGATTATAAAAAAGTAACCTAAAGTCATGTTACTTTGAAGATAACCTCTCTCATCGCGCTCCAGAAACGTTTCTTATTGCTCATTTGCCGTTGTTGAAAGATAGTTATCTAGAAACATATGTACCGGGTGATACAGGAACGTCTTATTGCGGATGAAAGTATAATTCGAATAATATTTGTTTTAAGGTAGACCAATCTTATAACGTTTTGTGTACCGATAGTTTTTGGCAAAATTTGTAGCACATATAGACAAATTCTGATTTTCTCCGTAAATAAAAACTCCTGATATTTTCTTTTCTTGTTACGTTCGATACCATATACGTCACGAAAAACCATGTCACTCATTTCTGTCAGTCTGTCGGTCTGTCTCTCGGTACTCCGTCTGTAATCTTTCTCCCTGTATAACTGGGAAGGTGTTTTCCGCGATTTTGGTGATACCTTGACAGTAGGTTGCGTAAACAAGGACGGAAAGCTATGAAATTTTTTAAAATTTTTGAAAATTTCATAGGCCCTTGATCATTTGAATTTGTTTAGGTGGGGGGTAAGATTTAGGTTTGGGGGTGATATCTCAAAAAAAATTAGGTCTACCTGATTTACGAGTCCAGAAATGTTAGCAATTTTTGCTTTTCAGGTAATATAAACAGTCCACATTTCGGATCTCCCCTAGATTAGACAAAGGAAGCATGATTTCTGTTTTTTTTGTCAGATTTTTGTTCTTATGTACATAATAATTTGTTCCATAATACATTTTTGATTCACTTTTGGCATTTTCCTGATCCAGGTTTAAGGTAACAATAAGGACACCTTACCCAGGAGCAAGTCCTGAATTATAGCTAAAGTTTTAAAACGGAAAAAAGACTTGAAATAGATAAATTCGCTGTCTCTCTTAAAACGTTTTCCGTTCTTTATCCGTTTTATATTTCATTATATCTTGTTTTATTGCTTGTTTTTATATTTATACTCATCATTGAACTTATAAGATACTCTTCTTGATGTCCATAAAATATTTTTTGGTAATATCATCTAATTCAATCTACAACCTCGCTGATCACAGCACCCTTATTGTCTGCATGGAACTGGGCAGACGACTACCATCCCAAGATACCGTTTTTCGGCGAGGGCAGGACGTTGTTCAGATCAATGAGGAAATTTAGAGAATTGTTGATAAGGGATGTACAAACGGAGTTCAGTTTAACGCGCAGAAGACTAAGACAACCACCCTGACAAATAAATGCATGCTGGTCTGCCAGCACTGGAGATGGAGGGATACTAACATGAATCATCTTCCATAAAGCTTCTAGGAATTAACATCAACAATAACATGTCATGGCACGATCATGTTGTTGGCCTCGCTAGATCGGCTATCCAGAAGTTAGGAGTTCTCCAGGAAATTATATTCTCCAGAAACAGCTACATTACAAGGCCCAGATCAGATCATCACTCGAGTATTGCTCGCATGTTTGAGGATGGGTCCCAAAGCAATCCCTGTAACTTATAGACATAATCCAGAAGTGAGCAATATGTCTTATGGATGCGCTTGACCTCCGTAATCTGGAACATTGAAGAAGGGTTGCTGATCTTTCCCTATTCTATCGATATCATCATGGCAGATGTTCGAACTGTCTCGCATAATAACTCAAAGAGTTACAGCAAATACTAGAGGAACCATTAGGCGCATCCTCACCAGGTCGAGCTTACAGCGCTTCGAACAAGTCTGTTCCAGAAGTCGTTCTTTTGGAGAACCTGAGTGTTGTGGAATGAGCTTTGTTCCTCGCTGGGTACAATCAACAGCGTTTTAAGGTCAGCGTGAATAGAAATTTATCCTAGCGCAGTGCTTATGAAGCACAATAGGATATATGCCTTTGCGTTAGGTTATCTATGAAAATTATAACTAACCACATTGAACAGCTGATCGATTGAAAGACCAGTTAAAGTTGAGGCCGCCTTAAGGTCGCCTTAATCTACTACTTTATCCATTATGAAGTATTTGCCGGCTATAACTTACGTTTTATCAATAAGGCTTCCTTACGGTCCACGGAAGCCTAATGGAACCCCTATAAATATGACGTTGAGGGTTGTTCATTGCAAGGACTCTGTGCGGTTAGTTACCTTTAATTTTAATTATTACATTTCTTTTCGTTGCATAGGCCCGTCCTTCCATCCGTCCACCCTGGTTACTTGGGCGAGCTGCTTCCCAAGGAGCCCCCTCAGACGGGCGAGTCCTGGCAGGAGGTGCTGCAAGACGTCGACAGGATCATCATGCCTGGTCTTACCCATTGGCATTCGCCTAAGTTTCACGCCTACTACCCCACGGCTCATTCCTTTCCGGCTGTTGTGGGGGAAATGATGAGTGCGGGCTTCGGATGTGTCGGCCTCAACTGGGTAAGTTGTTAAGAACAGGATTAATTCTTGTTTAGTTTTATCAGCATCTTTAGGAGTTTGTTACAACAGTTTCATTGAGACTGATATATGGTCTTCTTAGAGCCACAAGTTCTCTCTACAGCCTTTGACAAAACCATACGTTTTTTTTATTGAAGCCTTCTGGAGTTTTATAAGGCCTGTAGGTATCGGCTTCATGAAAAGTTTCATAATATAACCTTTTGCTCCAACGAAAAGCTTCTATAAAACGTTCGCTTACTTAGCTTAGACTTAAAGCTTTGCGATTGTTTTACAGTTTTCTTGAACTGCAAACGTTATCATTCTACTACTACGACAGTTGGTACAGTGTAGCTGATTCGATACTCTTCCCCCTGCCACTTCATTTGCTTCATCGCCTAGTTTACTTTCAATTATATTTTTTTCCTCAAAACTGTAGTTTTAACTTAAACATTTCTTCAAGTACATATATTTGAAATGCTGCTACAACGTTTGTGTGTTTCTATTATTTTGTTATATATATTTTCATGCGTATTTGACTTCTTATAATGATAGAACCTACTGTAGTTTTAGTTATATTTTATGAAGGCTGAACATGTTTTTAGGGCGGTGTGCTAAATGGTTTTAACAGAACAATCACAAATCTCCATCACACGAATTATTTTCAAATCATTGTTTGATCTTTTAGTGCAATTTACCATAATCAGGGTAACCTTGAAACATAACAATTAAACAAAGGAGGGGGAAAAAGTGCGCTTTTGCGTTCTTCTAGGCAAACGTGTGATAACTAAGATTTTTATAAAACTACTTATTACGTTACAAAAAAAGCCGATCGTCGAGCCTAACCTACCCTATATATTTATAAAACACAGGGCCTTATGGATTCTGTACTGGCTGGTGGTTGGCTGTCCCCTCTAGTGTCGCCGCCAGGGGCAAGTCTCGTCCCCCCTATATCTGTCATCTCATCTCATTGTGAGATTGTAAAAAAGGGCATTGATATATACTGTCTATGTCAATGAATTATTAACAATCAAGAGTGTTTTGATTAAGCCATTCCTATTTACATTTCAGGTTGCCAGCCCTGCCTACACCGAGCTAGAAGTAGTAATGATGAACTGGCTTGGTAAGCTCCTTGGACTTCCAGAAGAGTTCCTTAACTGCTCGGAGGGACCTGGAGGTGGAGTAATTCAGGTAACATTATTTCACGTAAATTCATCGTACAAATTTACCGTTAAAACAACGTATTAGTGTAGTTTCGTCACCTTAATATAGTCTTTTAGACATCAATTAAACACTGGAGCTAGCAATACCTTAACTCTGTTTTGTTTGTCTACCAAGATTTTAGTTTAAAAACTTTTTTTTTACTTGCTCTCTGCTTTGTAATAACTAAATACTCTTGATAGTTTCAACTGAACTCATATTATTCCATAAGCGTGTGATAATATCTACTAATTGCAATTACATAGTAAGTGCTGAAATATAGATGTATTAGAATATTGCGATATTTTCCTTTGTGTCCTATTTATATAAGAAACGACGAATTGCTAGCTTACCTGCAAAACCCTTCTCTTACAGGGCTCCGCAAGTGAGGTAACCTTCATAGGACTTCTAGCAGCCAAAGAAAAGAAAGTTAAAGACCTAATGGCTCTGGATCCTACGCTCAAAGAAGCAGACATCAAAGGCAAATTCGTCGCCTACTCGAGTGACCAGTCAAACTCGTCAGTAGAGAAATCAGGTCTACTAGGCTCAATGCCAATGAGACTGTTACCCGCAGACAAAGAAGGCAAACTCAGAGGAGAAACACTACTCGAAGCCATAGAAAAGGATAAAGCTCAAGGCCTCATACCTTGTTACGTAGTTGCAAATCTTGGTACGACTCCTACATGCGCCTTTGACGATCTGTCTGAACTTGGACCTATATGCAATAGAGAAAATATTTGGCTTCATGTTGACGCTGCGTATGCAGGTACAGCGTTCGCCTGTCCAGAGTACAGGTAGGCTATTTTCTATTTGACAGATTTTATGCAACTTCCGCGGTTATTTTGTAAGTGTCACTGCAACTGAATTCTGAACCACATATCTCAGTCGAATAACAGTTGAGGTATATGTCACCACTATGAGGCAGTCCAGTTTCAAATGTTTATATATCATACTTTTCGAGTTATAAGGCCAACTTGATTTTATTAAATTGCACTATTAATAAAAATCATTGCATTAGATGGTGTATGAAAATCGTCATGATATTCAACTTAATGCCTAACGAACAGTGAATAAGATAAAAATGAAAATGTCTTCTGGACGATTAGATACGTCAGAAATTTAATACAAAACGTCAAAAGTTATCACAAACCTCAACCAACAGGTTATGGCCGACCATCTCCTATTGACATTTTTGAGACCTTTTGAGGTTGTTTATTACATTTCAAAAGTAATTAAATGGACGAGTAGATACTTTCATGTTTCATATCTAGCTTATTAAATGTTTATTAGCAAATTCAATTATTTCAATTTTGATGAGTAGTGCTTTTAAAAAAGTTAGTCATAAATAAACATTTGGAATTTCTTCAACAATCGTGCCTAATAGGCAGTGCCACTCTACGCGACACTTGGAGATAAATGTTGCTAAGTTCAATGTTGTAGATTATAGATGCTCTTACTTGGTGAAACTCCATCATGCAGATAAAAAGGTTGTGTAATTGACACAAAGCTTCACAAATAAAAGTCTTTTTATCTGCATAAGTTTAGTGTGTCTAACGGTCCAATGCTGGATTGTTCTGACTTTCACATGATCAGACAATTATTTGCCTTTGTGTGATATTTAATGTGCTTTATTACTTCACAGATATCTCCTTAAAGGAGTAGAACTAGCTGATTCCTTCAACTTCAACCCTCACAAATGGATGTTGGTGAATTTCGATTGCTCGGCAATGTGGGTGAAAAATGCCAGGTATCTCGTCGAAGCTTTCAACGTGGAGAGGATTTATCTGAAAGACCAACACAAAGGCCTGGCACCTGAATACAGACACTGGCAGATTTCCTTGGGCAGAAGATTCAGAGCATTGAAGCTGTGGTTCGTCTTGAAGATATACGGAGTCGAAGGTATCCAGAAACACGTTCGTCATCAGATTGCCCTGGCCAAGTACTTTGAGGAGCTGGTGGGCAAGGACAAGAGGTTTGAAGTATGCACCTCGAGTATGGGATTAGTCACCTTCAAATTGAGGGGAAACGATCAACTTACGAAGGATTTGATATGCAAGATCCAAGAGAGGAAGAACATTTTCGTCATACCCGGCCAATTCAGAGATAAATATGTTATACGATTCGCAGTGTGTAGTAGGTTGACAGAAAGGAGTGATGTGGAATTCTCATGGCAAGAGTTTCAGTCTCAAGCGGACGAAATCATTGTCTCAAAGATCAACACTGAGGTCAGCGATAAGAAAGGCATCAGTGCTATACAGTTATCAGATGCTGGTTGCGATAAGAACAGTATTGAAAAGTGCAAGTAGCCTCTAATGGCTTGAAGATAATTGTAGTGACTTATCATTACCACACAAAAAATATAAAGCTTCAAACGAGACACATCCATATTTCTATGTATTTTGAGTTGCTGATGCTAGATCAAAATAGTACCTTTGAGGATTAGTGTTTGACGTAACTAGAAAACATCTCAAATTACTTTCTACGTATGAGTCTTGAGATAGTGACAAAAATCAATGTAACTTATTGTCGTAGGTATATCTGTACGTTTGTCTGTCGGCTGTAAGTTATTTTATAGCGCAAGCTCCGTAAATAATGCACCGACTTTGATATAATTTAGGAAACAATGTAATGTGACGGAAAAATATGTATGCTATGTTTTTGAAAATCGATGCATTCGCGAGAATTGTTCGTATAGACCAAAAATATATTAAAAATCCCTTAATAATTGTTTTTCTGTGATTTTCTGTGTTTTTCTTGGAAGTAAAAATCCTCAAAAATTGCATTTTTGTACGAATCATATCATTTTTGGGCGCAGTACATTTGTTGTTCAAGACAACGCATTGTTTTTGTGTACTATTTAGGTTTCTGATCAATTTTAGATGGGGATTTTTATTTGATGAGCACAAACTTTTTAAATTTCATGTTTACTTTAACAGTTCTCATGAAGACCAGTTCCATTAGATATCCAAAAATAAAATTATCCTAAAATCCAATAATCTTTCAAACTTAGGAATATATGTGTCTTATTGCATATCATTGACTTTTGTTTTGTTGTGTGGTACTGTGATTTTAAACCGAGTTATAGCTGTTTATGTGTTCAAAACGTTTCGCTAGTATATCTATCCAAAAATACGATAAATAAGAGCTAACGCTGTTTCTGCAAGTTTTTTTGTTATACCAAAAAGTATTGGTAAGTGACACAAAATGTAGTGAGTATACTCATATCACTTATTCTCTATTGTATCCCTTGTTGGTAACCGACATAAGCACATTTGATTTGTTATATACTGCAACCGAACTTTACCACAATGCAATAAGATGTAGCTGATAATGGAACTATTTCTATTTAAACGATGCGAATTCCATTTCATCGAATAATACAAGATGTACACTGAAATGTTGAGATTTTACGTAATAAATTATTTTTATATTAATTCTATGACTGTTGTTTCATTTTTAGCATTCTTCAAACTCCGTCTTAGCTTCTCTGAGGGTCACACAAATACATATGCACAGTGCATAGTACAACCAAAACAGAGAAACATCCCCAACAGACTGAATCAGAACCAGACGAAATACACAAAAAATTTGCTAATGGATATCTCAAAAAGACACACTTAGCTATTTCTGTTTGCCTTTTATACGCCATTTCTAAAAATGATGTTTTCACATTCTACATGTACAACACAAAGATTAGGCTTCATGCAGGATTTTATTTAGGCTCTGAAGTAACTTCTTGGAAATTTATCGTAGAATTGATAAAGCGGAAACCCACTGGGGAGGCGAGGCCTGTGAAGTAGTCTACTATTGTTTTTTTTGCCGATCCTGAACACCAACATGAAAACTGGTTATATCTTAGTGTCGAACATGTGGAACTTTTCGATAAAGGGTATGATATCAGACCATTTCGCTAAGTTAACCTCTCCCCTGTCAAATTTCGTTAAGCCGAACACATCAGCTCTGAGGTATATGGCACATTTTCTAACGAAGTAGAACGAGGTCTCGTCCTCCTCCCAGCACTGCTTTTTTCCTTTACTAGGAATGACAAGTGTCTGTTCAATTTGTGTTGGCCTGTCAGGATCCTTACCAACAGGTGGAGTGATTTCCTTTTTGCTGTTCGACAGTCACAGCTCCCAATGTCTGTCAGGTCTTGCTATGAAACTCTTGGTCTGCTTGGAACTATCTTTCTCCAACCATGCTTTCGCCAGTTCGTTGTACGCCCAATCATCTACATACATTTGTAAGTGAAAAGCCTATCGCCCTCCAAAAGCGTCACGATAGGATAAATCTCTATTCACAGTGACTTTAACACGTTGTAAATTGTAACCGCTGGAAACCAAACTCCCACAGCCATTTCACAATGCCGAAGTTCTTCAGAAGAACGACTTCTGAAAGTGGCTCGTTCGAAGCGTGGGCAGTTCGACTTGATGGCCCGTTAGGCCTTTCTAGTGTGTGTCGAACATTTACCAGGATAGTATCTATGGAATACCGACAAATCAGCCACCTTTCTTGATGCTTTGGAGTGTGGACGTCCTTTGCAAGGTCAAAAGCATCCAATAAACGTATTGCTCGTCCAGAAGCCTCAGAGAATTCTTCAGAGTACATCCTCACACATGCTAACAGTAATCCAGCAATGGTCTGATCTGAGCCTTGTAAAGTGGCAGTAGGTGTTCAGGTGAATACAATTTTCTGGAGCAATAGAGAATCCCTAGCTACTGTAACATGATCATGTTCGGACATGTTATTGTGGATGATAATTCCCAGGAGCTTTGATGGAATATGACCTTTCATCGCCACGGGTGATGAACCCGTGACTGGCTTTCCTGTCAGGGCTGATGTCCTATTCTTCTGTGTGTTGGACTGAACCCCATTTCTGGATTACAATTATCCCTAGTCTTCCGATGTCCTTATTAATCTGGAAGACTTGGACCCATCAATCTACGGTCTTTTGGATTAGTAGGGGTTTGTCAGGTTCCATGTAGGAAATAAAGATGCTGCAACCTGCGTCACTTCTAACTGTTCGTTGATGTACAGGAAGAAAAGCGTTGGAGAAAGCACAAATCCCTGAAGGATCGGTCTCTGAGAAAAACATCAAACAACTTCCATAGGTCCGTTGGTAACCAATATATTGAGAGATTATCTGTACTTGTTCAGTATCCATATAAGCTAATTGTTTGTAAGGGTCTGTCATGAACTTCTTCTCCCTAGCCATGCTTTTGCCACTGTACCTATTTAGGGCGGTGGTGATCTGACGTTTACTAACGCCCAGAATATGTTCGGAGCCAATACATGAGTTCAATCCGAGATATAATATATCATCCGTAGGTAAATATATCTGCATGTAACACCGATTTGCAGGTACCCAGATTGCTCAAGTAATTTCTAAAGTTTGTTCAGTGACCCCCATCTCAAAAATAAAAAGAATAAAATATCAAAAATTTGGACAAATGAGTTATTCACAATTCAAAAACCACGACCTATACAGCTGATGGAAGATCTTAATAACACCCGAAAATATAATTGAAAAACTAAACACGCAAAATTTAAATCTTACACTTGAGGAGGCAGGAGAGACGACACCCTAGGGACTCTGATGGTCTGAGTAAAAATTTTTGCAATGTAGGTATAATTTATACTTTTGTCCCATTTGCGTCAATTTGGACCCTTGACAAAAGATAGATGACGATATACAATAGTTCTTTTTATTTCTGACTTAAACGTTTTGCAAGAGTCGATTGCACACATTCGATATCCGCCACGAAGAAAAAAAATTGTGATAAGATAATGAGTTGACGAAATCTTCTAATGTCAGGACCGGATTGCCATATATATTTGAGCACTCTAGGTTCTGTTTCGTTGTTGTGATTAATATTTTGTTCTATTTATATTCAGTGATAAACCGTAGGTATTATTCACTGAAGTGTTACCTGATTGACAAGACTCTGTAACTCTTGTACGAGGGTCACGCTGAAAATCTTTAGATATTACTAATCTATACAAGTTTAAACAATTTCGAGCACGCAGCTATTTTGTGTAAAGTTGTAAGTGCTTACATGCAAAGACAGCGTTTGAATCGTTCAGTAGTTGCCTTGCCATGGTCTCGAGAATGCATCTAAGTGTTGGCCGAATTGTAACGTGAAAATGAAACCAGGTAGTCGCGATTATCAAACCATGATTTTGTATGACTATAATAAGGGACTAAAATAAGCGGAATGTCAAGAAAGTTTAGTGAGTTGCTTTGGGGACTCTGCCCCTAATAGGGCCACAGTTTTTTTAATTGGTTTGCTGAGTTTAAAAGGGGCCAGGTCTCAAAATTTGATAGTGTGCACAGTGAAAACACTTTCAATATCATGACCGGAGACGAAATATGGTTATATCATTATGATCCCAAAACTAAACAGCAGTCATTAGTTTGGTGCTTCGAAAGTGAGCAACCTTCAACCAAAAATTTGTCGTTCTAAGAGTGTCGGAAAGAAAATGGTCGCATCTTTTTTAACTACAAGTGGATACATCACAACGGTATCCTTGGAAAATCAAAGGACTATTACTTCTAAATGGTATATAACCAAGAACTATGCAACAGACGTCCAAAGACTGGTCTGCGGTGTATTCAATGGCACCATGACAACGCATTGTCCCACAGCTCCGCTTGAACACTCGATTCTTTTTGCTAAACAGGGTGTTAAACTGTTGCCTCATCCAACATATTCTCCGGACCTAGCTCTGTGCGACTTCTTACTCCCTTAGATCGAAGAAAAGTTACGAGGTCGAAACTTTTCCACCGATGAAGAGGCAATCGCTGCATTTGAGGAGGAAATTAGAAACCTTTCAAAGGAGCGTTGGTCACAAGAATTTGACAAGCGGTTTTATCGAATGCCTAAATGTATTGAAGTAGGGGGAGAATATGTTGAAAAACAGAATAAAGTTTTTTTAAAAAACCTTGTAGTTTTTCTGTATCTAAAAACTTTCAGCGTGACCCTCGTAAGGTTTCGCCTCCAAGGATTGTAACGTCTGCTTAACAAGGATGATTGATTATGAATATGTCATCCGTAGGTAAATATCTCTGCCTGGAATGCCGATTTCCAGGTACCCATATTGCCCAAGTAATTCCTAAAGTTTGTCCTGTGACTCCCAGTTTGATAGAACCTGCCTGTCCTGGATGATAACTGCTTCTTCTTCTTGTGTCGTCTCCGTTGGAATGACAATCATTGGAAATATTCTTATTTTCGGAGCTGCTGCTCTGACTAGATTGTTGTTAATGCAGTTGTGTCAATTAAGTAGATTTTTCAGTCATGAATGTTTTCCTCCTCTCACTGTACGCTTTCCGACAATTATTTCCTGTATTATGTTGTAGAGTACTTCTTTCATATGCTCCAAATATAATAATTTTCGCTTTTTATTGTTCAGGATCACCTCTTTGTATTGACGGTAAGTGACATTCCATGAGTCTGACTTTGAGTTCTAGGCTCAAATCTTTACTACATAGTAGTTTTTTAATTCTCATGGAGCCACCCTTTTTCCCAATACCTATTATTATCTGTCCAGAACTATCATTACTTTTATTGAAAACGGTACCCAAATAATTGTATTTCTATTTTGTTTTAAGTTAAGTTTTATTGCCATACCAATCACATCACCTTACATTGTCGTAGAGCAATTACACAATGCCGGTATTAATGCTGATATTCTCGAATGCTAGTGAAATTTAATTGGCACAAGATGAAGGTAATGTATGTAGATGAAGCAATTTTGGCTGGAATTGGAGAAAGCGCCGTTAAATAATTTCGTTGCGACAAGTGAGGAGCGGAGTGTGATGTGACCATTCAGTCAGTGATCAGTTCACCAACAGCTCGGTGCATACATCGACCATGGAACCGGATGAGTTTAGGGAGTTTGGTAAGGCGGGAGTGGATTACATCGCGGACTACTTCAAGAACATCAGGAGGCTGTGAGTATTATCGTTTGGTGATACGCAAGGTCAAATGTAAACTCGATTTTTTTTAAATTTAGATTTGGTTGAAGAGGAATCAAGGGGATTGAGTTTAAAGGTTGAATAATTCCAGAACTAGATAACAATCAATTTAAAAAGATCATTCAGATAGAAAAGCTAAAACTCGTAAGATACAAAACAGAAAAAATACTCTGTTTGATAGAACTATACTATTAATCTGTTTCAAGTTATAAAGACGCGTATTTCTGATGTGATACCTTCCTACGTGTATTTATTTTCAAAATATGTATACCTGCATGGAAATCTGAAGACATTTTCTAAAATGTTTACTCTTGCCAAAGTCCCCTAAAGTGAGCTTAAAATTAGTGGAAAAAATTAAAATTTGCCATTCTTGGACTTTTTAAAGTTTTAAACAAAGGTCAAGTGACGCACTTAATCCATAAAATCATTCAGAAGGTTCAAAGTCAAAATCTGGTGAAGTTTTATTTTTTGTTTTCTAAGCTTCAACTCAACAACAAGCTTATAACCAGCCATTTTCTTAAGTATTCCATCTTGTGTCCTTTACGTTTTAAAATTTCTCCAGAATCAATAGAGGTGGTTGCTACTTACTATTATTAGATAGGAACAAAAAGGCAAAACTAAAACTAGAAAAAGGTGATATTAATCGTCATGAAGTTCCAATACAACTTCCGAAATGTTATACATACGAGGGTCACGCTGAAAGTTTTTAGATACAGAAAAACTACAAGGTTTTTTTAAAAAACTTTATTCTGTTTTTTCAAAATATTCTCCCCCTACCTCAATACACTTACGCATTCGAAGGTTGCTAATTTCCTCCTCAAATGCAGCGATTGCCTCTTCATCGGTGGAAAAAGGCGACCTCGTAACTTTTCTTTGATCTTAGGGAATAAGGTGGGTAAGGCAACAGTTTGACACCCTGTTCAGCAAAAAAATCGAGTGTTCAAGCGGCGCTGTGGGCGGGTGCGTTGTTATGGTGCCATTGAATAACCCGCAGACCAGTCTTTGGACGTCTCTTGCATAGTTCTTGGAACACTATCGGAACACATTTGGTTATATACCATTCAGAAGTAACTGTCCTTCGATTTTCCGTTGTCATGTATGCACTTTTAGAAAAAAAAGATGCGACCATTTTTTTTCAACACTCTTGGAACGACGAATTTTCGTTGGAGGCTGCTCACTTTCAAAGGACCAAACTAATGACTGCTGTTTAGTTTCGGGATCATAATGATATAACCAACCACGTTTCATCTCCGGTTACGATATTAAAAGTGTTTTTACTGCATAAACTTAGCCCAAACAACTGTTGTTGCTTTTGCTCACTGGTCAACAAATGTGGCACCCATCTGAAACACCGCTCCCTAAGGCGAAGATGATGATGAATGATTCTTTGGAACGCTGCCGATCCAATCCCCAGAGAAGCGTGAATCTCGGTGTAGGTTATATGTCGATCTCTTTTTAACATATTTTGTACAGCTTCTACAGTTTCCGGAGTAACAGCAGTGGGCGGTCGACCTGTGTGAGATTCATCATCCCCTTTTAAACTCAGCAAACCAATTAAAAACTGTAGCCCTAGAAGAAGCAGAGTCCCCAAAGCAACTCACTAAACTTTCGTGACATTCCGCTTGTTTTAGTCCCTTTTTATAGTCATACAAAATCATGGCTCGAAAATCGCAAATACCCGGTTCCATTTTCACGTTAAAATTCGGCCAACACTTAGATGCATTCGAGACCGTGGCAAGGCAACTACTGAACGATTCAAACGCTGCCTTTGCGTGTAAGCACTTACAACTCTAGACAAAATAGCTGTGTGTTAAAACTTCTTTGAACTTGTATAGATTAGGAATATCTAAAGACAGACCAAAATACAGACAGATGAATGAAAATGTGAGACATGGATTTTCCTCATCGAGACATAACATTCTTTCGGCATGTATGGGAAGTGAACATAATATTACAAAAAAAATCCTACCACTACGGTTTATATTTTTCTTGATGAAATTTAGCATGAATTCATATATTCCTTACTAATATAGGGACATTCTTAAATTTTTAGTCCGGTTATTTCGTCCGTAGAGCCGGGCTACCTGAGCGCCTCACTACCAGAAGCGCCACCCAAAACAGGAGAAAAATGGCAGAAGGTGTTTACAGATGTAGACAAGATGATTCTTCCTGGCCTGACGCACTGGCATTCTCCTCATTTTCACGCCTATTTTCCTACAGCTAACTCTTATCCGGGGATTGTTGGTGAGCTCGTCCTGTCTGGCCTTGGATGTCTTTCTAAGGACTGGGTAAGAAATATGTTTCGTAAGACGTGGAGCTTTTTCTGTCACAATCGGATAATTATGGTTATTCTGTTTCACATTGAAAAAATTAAACAAATGTATAAAAAAGTTATGACGTTTCCTCCGCTACACAGTTTCATATTTGTAGGAGAGAAACCTAACGAATGTCAGAAATGGTTCTATAGCAAGTCGACGTACCATAGCAACAAGATATTTTTTTATTGCGATTGGAATGAGCTGCCCGGAGTTTTTTGCTAATGGTTCCAATTTACAGCGTTTTAAGGTCAATGTGAATAGACATTTAGATAATATATCACAGCAATTCTGAAATGGTACTGCTTTTGCGAGAGGTTATCTAAAGAAACATTTTGTGAGCCTGTTTTAGTGTTTTGATAATCATATTAGTGCTTTATCTGTAGGAATCTAATCCAGCGTGCGTAGAATTGGAAGTGAGAGTAATGGATTGGTTATGCAAAATGCTGGACCTTCCGGAAGAGTTCCTCAATGAATCAGATGGACCTGGTGGTGGTGTTATTCAGGTAGCTGTTTTCACAATAAATTTATTTTGGTATTTGTATTTAACTGAAATTGTTCAAATTATTTGTTTGTCAAGAATATTTGGTCTAGTGTTTTTCATATATAACGTGACATGTACTAGGGTGGGTTTAAATTTTTTTTTATTTTAAAATATACAGCTTACTTATTTGGATGAAGCATCGAGAAGCCCTTTTGAACCCGTCATGTGGACCCTTCTTCTTCGGCATTGTCCCATTACGAGTTCGCCTGTTTTTGCCCTCCATAAATCCCTGACTTCCCAGTCACCTACCCTGAGGTCTCTATCTCCATAGCATGTCCAATATATGTTTCCCATTTTAGAGCAGGTCTTCCCCTACGTCTTCTTCCTGGGGGTTCCCACTCTAAAATTCTTTGTTGCCATCTGTGTTTTGGCATCCTTTGGACATGACCGTACAATTGCAGTGCTTTGTTTTCCAATTTTTCAGTTATGGAGCATTCTACTCCCATTCCATGCTATATTTCCTCAGTTCTCATTTTGTCCTTTCTAGTGACTTGTAAACATCTCCTCATAGAGTCTAATTCCACTGTTCTCATTTTATTTCGTACTATTGTTGTCACTGGCCATACCTCTGCTCCGTTTAAGGTAATATTTATTACTATGCTTTGAAAGATTCTTTTTTATTTTCTTTAGTGAGGGTGTTGTTTCATATCAAACCATGAAAAGCTTTTGTCTCTTGCTTTCCGCATTTATACATCTCGTACACAAGTACTATCTCGATGTATCATAGACCCGAAATACTTAAAAGTCTGGCAATTTTTTATAGTCTCGTCTTCTACATATGAATCAGCACTCTCTGATCCGATACACAGATATTCTGTCTTACACTTCTGGAACTTTAGTCCCCACAATTCGTATTCTTCTTTAAGTTTTCGTACCATATATTCCATGTCTTCTTGTCTGGTGCGAATATAATCTGTTTGTCAATTCTCTAGGTGTAATTATTTGGAAAATGTTGTCTCCTCCTTTGTTACTTCTGATACTCTTTATCTTTTTCCATGCTTCCGTTGATCTATTATATCCAATCGTGTTGTCTATGTCATTGCACATTCATGTGGACCCAAAAACCAATAATAGTCTCTTAATATTCCCATTTCACCATGGAAGAAAAATCTCTAGTGGAATTACTATAACTTATATACAACCTGACTACCTTTTCCAGAATGCAGCCAGCGAATCGACACTTGTAGGCCTCCTGTGTGGTAAACAACGTTCAGTAAAAACGATGCTAGCGAAAAATCCCCACCTAACTCCTGAAGAAGTTAGAGGTAAATTAGTAGCGTATACTTCAAAGGAATCCAACTCGTCAGTCGAAAAAGCCAGTCTTTTGGCTTCGGTACCAATGAGACTGTTGCCCACCGACAACCAGTGCAGACTCAGAGGCAGCACATTAAGAGAGGCAGTAGAGAAAGACAAAGCGGCCGGGTTGATACCGTGTTGTGTGGTGGCAAGCTTGGGTACCACCGGCACCTGTTCCATAGACGATCTGGAGGATCTGGGGATTGTGTGCAGGGAAAACAACATTTGGTTGCATGTGGATGCCGCGTATGCTGGGGCTGCTTTGGTATGCCCGGAATATCGACATTTGATGAAAGGTAAGAACAGTTTCAGCGAGGAATAATCAAACTCATTCGATTATAAACGAGCTAAAGAAATACAAGTTGCAATAGTAGGTCATTGATCTTTACATTGTTTTAGCTCAGATTGTTTAGAATAATACTTTATCGTTTAAGAAAGGTCAGTGGGAGTTAAGTTCTGTGACATGCCATTTGGAATTTGGAAGGAAATCATGCAAACTGTTTTTTTGCGATAGTGTGATTGTGGTAGAAAGTGTTAACCTTTTTTTATTTCAGCCGATATATCCAAAAAACTATTCGTTTCAGAGGAAAATTGCAGAAAAAATGCTTTATAGCTCAATTTTACAGAATATCTAGCTAGTTTAAGAGTACTGAGATAAATGTAGTTGTTTTAAAATTGGTAAAATATTTTTTTGGTATAAGGAATCATTACAGTAAATTTCATCAAAATTGGTTAATATTTGTGGTGAAATAATTCTGTAAATCGGGATCCATATGAAAAGTTGTTTGATTCAAACAAAGTTTAAATTAAATCTCCCAGATTCTTTATTGATTTAGAAAAATTGTAAGCGGTTTATTAGGAAAGCTATGATGGTTTTTTGAATATTTGTTTCAAAATTTATTCACCTTTCTTGCAATGCTTGATATGATTTTTCCTACCTTAAACCAGCTAGATCATGTGCAGAATTAAAGTAAGCAAATTTTCTATATAATCATTTCAACTAATACTTTGGACCCATTAAAAAATATCACACCAAATTTCATAAAAATTAGTTAATAATTCTGAAAAACGGATCTAAAAAAGGCTAATGTTGAGATTTAAACAAAGTCTAAAATAAAGCTTCTGAAAAATGCGCTCAAGGTCATAAACGTATTTTGAAAAGTTTAAAATGGTTGCTAAGGATAGCGATGGTGGAAATACAAATATTTAATAAATTTAAATATCTGTATTTTCTATACTATTCACTATTTCTGCAATGTATAAAATGAGTTTTTCTATTTTAAGCCAGCTAGACCTTGCATAAAAATAGACTAAGCAATTTTCTCCAAAATTGCTACCGGTAATACTTTGGACTCATTAAAATAAAAATTTTCGATAATTTGGAAACACTTGCAATTGCATGCTTTTTAAAAAAATTCAATTCAACTGGCCTCTATAGTGTATGATTTATTCAATATGCCTTAATCGTAAAGTATCTCATAGGTTTCCGTACTTCCAGGTATCGAATACACCGACTCCTTCAACTTCAACCCCCACAAATGGTTCCTGACCAACTCCGATTGTTCAGCGATGTGGTTCAGAAATACGAAAGACGCTGAGGATGCCTTCAAAGTCAAAAGCTCTATTCAACAGGAGCCGCAGTACGACTACGAACTCGAGCACTGGCAGATACCAAATTGCAGGAGATTCAGGGCATTGAAGCTGTGGTTCGTGATGAGAATATACGGGGTCCAAGGCATTCAGAAGCACATCCGACATCATGTTGGCTTGGCAAAATACTTTGAGAAACTGGTGCGAAGCGACGATAGATACGAGGTGCTGGTTTCTTGCTTGGGGGTAGTTTGCTTCAGATTAAAGGGAGAAGATCAGCTCACTCAAAAGTTGCTTGACAGGATAGCTGAGAGGAAGAAACTGTTTATAATGCCGTATTATGTCCAATCCAAGCTAGTCATCAGGTTTGTGATATGTAGCAGATTAACGGAAAAGGAAGACATTGACTACGCTTGGAACGAGATTGTTTCTTTGACTCCAGTGGTGAAGAATGGGTCGTCTGTAGCACCTATACAAAAAGTGAGATGCACATTGGCGTTGAAGAACGCTGGAAGCATCGTCAATAAAGGGATTGTCGCTGATATTAATGACAAACTGAAGGTTGAATTGTTTCTTTGAGTGGTATTCTAATGTGTATACTTGAATTTATCAATTTGTTTGGGTTGGTGCCTATACCAATGGCTTATAGTCTTATCTAATGCATAACTTGTACATTGATTTTAAATATATGTATATATTTGTATAAAAATTTTGTTGCATAATGTATTTTTTATTTTCTTTTTTCCTACTACTGAGTAAGTAACCGAAAATATTCAACTAAATGATTTTATAATTTATTGAGTCCCAGAGAAGCGTTGTTGAGTTATCATGACAATTTGACGAATTACTCCGCGAAACTGATACGGAGTGGCAATAGATACAAAGTGCTTGTTTCCAGAAAATATGTCCTTCTACTTTAGAAGGAAGGAACGTTAAAAAATGTCGCTGCACAGGTTAGATTATTGTTGGAATCGCTTCGTGTGACAGTACACCTTAAGTTTCCTCACAAAACAATTATCCGCTTGATTTTATATTTAACAGTTATTTAAAAAATATTTTTTTCATGTTAAGTTTTAGTATAACATCCGTATTGGGAAACTTTTACGTCAGATTTAATACATATTAATTTCTCTAAGAAATGAGTATTGATCGAGGTAGCTAGGTGCGAATGTTAACATGCAAATATCCTCGAAAATGTAAACACCAAATTTTTTTCCAACATTTGTTGTTCAAAAACAACTGCACATAGAGGACTGAATATTTTTTAAATGGTATCTATATTATTTTGATAATGTCGAAAATAAATCAGCACGATTATTACATTACATTTTGAATAAACATTCAATTTTTTTATGCTTAATTAGTAATACTGCCATGATTTGTTAAATTAGCTTCCCGCTAGAAAATTCTGATATTCAAAAAACCATTGCTCAACTGTATCCCGTTCTGATCTTCATAAAATTGCAATTTTGGCCGAGTTTATGTCTTATACGAGCAATTCAAATGGAATCCTACTTCCTGATTCCCCAATGCTGTAAATTGTGGATAATGCAAGAGAGTTCGATACATTGATTTTTGATACATGGTAATGACACAAGACTTATCACGATTTTTAACGCTACAAATCTTGGTATCAGATATAGAGCTAGCGCGTATAGTAGTAAAAGCTATTTCTTTCACTTCAATTTTTTGACAGCCGTCATATGTACATACGCCATATACATCATAAAAGTCGACATACCTATCATTACCAAAATTTCAGTACAAGATCATGATTTTGAAGACATTGAAGCCACTATTTCTTCTCCTGTTTAGGAGGCACAGGTACATTTTTCATCCTCAGTTATTATTATCAAATTCAATGCCAGGTAGGATTTTGGAAACTCTCACTCGTAAGGAAATCATCCATATTTACCTATACGTTCATACAAAATTTATTATATTGTATCTACCATTCACGATGGAACAATGAGTACTACTTTTCACACCATACCAACATATGTCGAGTGGTTTATTGAATTACCGCGTGTTTATAAAACATTTCCTAGTTTGCTCAAGTTGATAGTCTTTGTTCATCTATTTCAGGGTACTATTGTGGAAATATGCTGAAGATTGAAGTACATGCAATTATTTTTCCACAATCAAAACACAGTTTGTTTGTTGAGCTTTCTATCGTTATTGGCAAAATAACCATTGACTGATGATTCTAATTTTAATCATTCATTATCTCTCAAGTGCGAATGGGTGTTCAAGATTCCGACACATAGATCTTATGTACCTCATGTTCTATACTTTGAGGAAGCATCTATGCAAAAAATTGTCGTGCCAAACTGCTCCATTGTTAATATATTTTACCATTCTTTAGCGTCGACACTTGACGTCTTTTCTACAGTACCCTGCAGCTCATTTCCATGCCCTAACGGTGTTCCTAGTCTTAATTATAATAATAATCTACTAAAACCTATCATTACCTCTACACTTTAGATGTCAACCGGTTTATTATCCTCCATCTGTATCGTAAGTAATTATTATATTGATTTCATAAGGCAGTAGTTTTTCATTAATTTCTGTATACCCAAGCAACTTGCACATATGTATTACATAATCTTTTTGCTCAGACCTCAAGCTTACGTATTATTGATATGCTCAATACAGGTACAAATTAAATTCGGCATTAGAAACAATTCAAAGTAATGTTGTATGATATCTGATGAGCAGAACATGGAAATCTTAAGTCGTAGATATTTGAAAGAATATAAAGTGTATGACTATTATGTCATCAGGTATACATAACCAGACATTTGGTTGGTGTGTGAAAGCTTCGTGATTAATTGAGGCTAAAGTTTCTCTTAAGCCTATAAAGATACTTCCAGAGCGTCCGTAACGTGATGCCGAGTCCAGACCAGGCAAATAAAAACTAACATGATTTTGGAAAAAAAAATACAAGAACGGGACAAAAAATTAGGTATCCAAGACAAGGAAAACTGAAATAGAAGTTCATTTGTTGCGAGTCAGTTTTTTAACCATGTGGCGCTATCACCAGGAGGAGATGTATTGCTAGCAGTCAGGTTATGTTTCTCTTCTCGGCTTTCAGTGTTGCAAAAACACTTATACTGGCTATTAGTATTCCTCATTTTCTCTCAACATCAAGATCCAGTCAAGTTATATTTTATACAAATCTTGCTTAAGGTATCTGTTTTCTTGTAACGGTTTTTGTAATCCTTTGTTATTAGGGTCGCATAATAATGGCTGCTTGATCTAATTAGGATTTCTTTGTACTTATGGATCTCAGTATCATTATGAGAAAGCTTGGTCGACATTCTATGAGACTAATTCAATATTCAGAATGGGAACAGTTTATCCACTTTTATTTGCTATTCCATTGAGTGGATTGAATCCAGGAGCTTCAAGTGCTTTGGAGAGTATCTCCATACATGAGAGTAGTATTCAATGAACCTTCTACACTATCAGTAGCTGTTTCGGTGGATGGAGTTTTCTTCAGCTGAAAAGAACTCCCAGTTTTCAGGATGCTGCTAGTACAACCGGAAATATGAGCATGCTAGGACATGTTTATTGACAACGTCTAGAAGCTTGATGGAAGTCGACTCAAGTACTGGGCGTCCTCCATCTCCAACTCGCACTAGGTCTAGGCTTTTGCTCAAGTCTTACGGCGTGCTATGAAGCTCCTAATATAACATGTTCAATTTTTTTATTGCTCACGTTACGCTACAAAAACTCTGAAAGCACATTGGTACTAAGACATTGCAATTCATGAGAGTGTAAGAATGCACTAGTTCAAAACATTTAAGTGTGAAGACCTATTGAAAAATCGCTACAAGCATATAGTATATCTGGTATTTTTGTACAAATGTGGTTCTTCACAGGGAATTTTTAAGGAGCTATAGTAAAAGAAGCTGCTCATCAGACGTAGGTCAGACTGGAGTGCAGTCGAAAAGGGAGTACAGCAATCAAGGCTGCCAGGGAGGTGGTAAAGGCGAATTTCAAGTATGCACAATATCGGACTGTATGGTGGACCCTTGCAAACCGGAACCATCGGTGGTTATAATCGGAGCAGGAATAGCGGGATTATCGGCGGCACAGAGATTGGTTCAGTGCGGTATTAGCAACTTTACTATTTTGGAGGCAACTGACAGGTAATAAGTTTTTTATATATCGCAGATATTTTTGTGAGATTTCTAATCGCAAATGAAGATAAATAACTGCTTTTTGGATGATTCATAACGTTACATCCACAAACATTATATGTTACTAAATTTCTAAATCTGTCGGTATGTCCGCGGTTTCCCAGTTTTGTCAAAATCTATAGTCAGTAATGAAGACAATTTGGTGTTGTTCCATAATGAGTATCGCTCATTTCGATATTGATGAGATCTTAGGATCGTTGTATCGTTTTAGGAAGTCGGTTCGTTTTGTCCTCAGAGCTAAGAGCGAACACGTACAAATCTTGTTTTTTGGTTTCATAAAACTCTTAGCTTTGAGGTATACAGCTATAGCGACTTTGGTGATTGAACATGTTGTCTTATTGGGTGTATTTGAATCAACGGTCAAATTCGGACATAATAATAATTTAAAAAAATTGGATTGTGTTCACCTATTTTTAAGGTGCGTTTCGGATCTGGATGTATCCGAATTCTGAATTCAATACAGGATTTTGGATCCGGATTTCGGATTCGAATCCCGGATCTTTGGTCTAGATCCGAATTTTGGAACCGATATCCACATCAGGAATTATAATGAAACGTAAAAAAGCAGTATCCATTGCAGCACAAAATATAAATTTTACATTAAGCAATATAAAAAATACATTTCCAGTGGATGCAGAAACAACATTATCATTTTCATATAAAAATATTAGTGTGTCTATCTTTTTCGAAGAGGGGCAACTTCTTTTTTTACGACTAGGATACGGTTCATATTGATCATAACTTAACAATGACAGATAGAAGCAGGTAGGTTCTGCAAGTAGTACCCCGATCTGCATAAAAACAAAACACGAAACAACTTTCCGCCTTACAAGCTTAGCTTACGAAACAAGGAAAGTAAATTAACAAGAGAACAAATCACAAAAAAGGTCCTATTTCCAAAAAAGGTCTGTAGGGAATACTTATATTCCTGAAGATAAGTCAAGTAGCCATAGGCAACAATGAATACAAGGAACCCGTATCCGGATCCCGGATCTCAGATACTAAAATTATATCCGAATCTATCCGAATTAAGCATGTTCAAAAACTCGGATCTAATCTAGATCAAGTGTGCACCACTAGAAGAAACAAACAGTGATGCCAACTCCTTGGAATTTAAATAGCTAAAGTACTGTCTAAAAATAGCTAGAAAATAGCTAGCATTTTTTTCGGTGTCTTTTTTATTCCTATTACAGAATATTATAGTTACTTTATTTCGAACGTAAGGGATGCTCGATCACAAATTTAATTGACAAATGCCAACAGAATAACACAGACAAATGGCAATATAAAATTATGACGTTTATCTTGACAATTCTATGTTTCATCTCTTGAGTGAATTGTCAAATTTGTCATTGATAACTACACTGAAATTTGAAATTTAAATAAAAATAATGAGTGTGGATTGGGAATAAGATTTAAAATATGAACAAAAAACAAAACAAATGTATTCTCACAAACTATATAAAATAAATTGAAGATATAAAAATTTTACACAATTCACCTTTCGCTTTTCACCTGACAATACTTTATGTTTCAAACTTACAGATTAGAGGAAATCCAGTATCCAAAATTGATACAATCGTATACCTAACGTTCATTTTCTATATTCAAATTGAAACAATTAAAAGCTGACACTACATTGTCATGAAACACCACAAAACACACCAACCACACTCGTAGAGCACGAAAAAGCACAAACCATTGCTTTCATAGCTTTGCAAAACAGTCCAAGCATAGATGGAGGAAGCAACCATAGAATGGGAAAAAACCGAAAAAGGAAATAGCTAGACAAAATAGCTAGATAGCTAGACGATATTTTACTAGCTAAACCATGGCGCGAAATAGCTAGATCTAGCTATAAAATAGCTAAATTGGCATCACTGAACACAAACATCATTTGGAAAAGATTACATTTGCGGTACAGTGTCTTTGTCCTCATCTGCTGGCAAAAACAGTAACTTGTTAATAGCAGGTTTTATATTGATTTATGCATACAGGAATCATCCCTACCGAGAACTGAAAGTTCTTTGATATCCCTATAGAGGGTGCTGGCTGCTAGAGGAACCAACGTCTCTACATTAGAAAGTATAGGATAGGGAGTCGTAAAATCAATAAACCTATTCTATATATTTCCTTAAAATCTAGCATCAAGTAGGTTGACTGTATGTCAAGTGAAGCGGTATCAGGCAATTAAAAATTTGAAATATTGGAAATAATGGGAATTTCGGAATGCTCTTATTCTTTTGCGCATTTTTTAAGTAACCTAAAAAAATAGACTTTCTGTACTTTTTTTAATTTATTTCCGAAAAACAATACAATTTCAAAATGCGATCCATATTGTTATTACTGAACCCAAAGGAGTATTATCACAGGAGCCTAAGAAGTCCGGACCTGCGGGCCCAAAAGTTTCATGGGGCGAAACGTTCTGCAGATAGAACGTGGGGAATATGATTGAAAGCTTCTACAATCTGTACAAAAAGCTACAACCTCAACTGCAACAAACAAATTAAGCAAAGGTATTAGGGGGTTCAATGGGGTTTCAGTAGATAGGCTTTTACCTTAGATTTTGAGGAGGGGGAGGTATATACACATGCGGGGGCACTAATTACGGGCGCAACATTTTAGAGGTCTTCGGGCAGTAGTCTGGGTTATGAGTAAGCAAAGATGAATATTTTAGAGGTTTCAAAGTAAATGAAATAATTTCTAATGTTTTGGGGAAAGAATGTCATTACCCTTCATAAATGCCCTCTAACAGTAAAATACATTGAAATTTTTTTGATATTTTGGTCAAAATTGACAGTTAAAGGATGTTAGATAGTTGAATAACGTTTCAAAAATGAACTTATTAGTTCGTTAGAATAGATGGTTGTATTTAAATAAAATTCAATGGTGGGAAATGAATCTATTAACCTTTCCTGGAAGGTTTTTTTTTATTTCATTTCTGATTTCTCAATTTTTCTTCGCAAGCCACAATGCCTTCGGCGTTGTCAGTTATATCTGGAAAGCGAAGCCCCACAACACAAAATTTTGAGAAATCTCATAATCCCACCTCTTAAATTTTGTCTCCGTGATCCCACCCATATATATTTTCGCAGACCAGGTGGCAGGATCCACTCGTGTTGGCTAGGCGACGTGATTGCTGAGATGGGCTGTGCTAGTATCTTGGGCGCATGCGTGGGAAACCCGGTTTACAACCTGGCCGCTCAGGAAGGCCTGCTGAAGCCTCCACTGAAGAAATACGATGCCACGAAAGGAACATTCTGCACCAGCGACGGCAGAGCAATCGACACGCCCATTTCCATGATGGCCTTCCACGTCTTCAAGCAAATCGAGAATGAAGCCGCTAGTTTGTTCAACATGGAGTGCGGGAAGCAGCATGGGTCATTGTTGAATTTTATGGGTATGTTAATTGTTCTGCTGGTACCATGTAATTTTTTATAGGTTGTACTTTGAAAACATATTTTTTTAAATCCAATTTTACAAATGCTGAATCTTATACATATAAGGGAGATACTTCAAAATTAGGCACTCAGTGAACATGTTTGAATAATGGTACACATGAGGAAATGAGAGCAGGTTTGTATTTTATACAAAAAGATGATGCAGATAAAAAGATTGTTTAATTAAAACACAGTTTCACAAATAAAACTTATTCTCTCAGTGACGCGTTTCGATTTATATTTGAGTCATCGTCGGACTGTCAGATTTAAATATGAATCGAAACGGGTCACTGAAAGAAAAAAAGGTCTTATTTGTGAAACTGTGTTTTGATTACACAATCCTTTTATCTGCAAAATGGAAGAGTTTCACCAAGTAAGAGCATCTACAATCTACATGACAAAAAGATAGATTATTTTTTTTCTCCGTAGATTATAGCCAAAGCGGGTTGTATCTGATTCAGCAACAGATCTGCAGTGTTATTATGTAACTTTATGGTCGGCCAGAACTTCGAAATTCAGTTTAGTTATAGTTTCGTGACGACGTCACAGTTACAGTCTTTTGTTGGGTTTTGAAACTATGTAAAATATTGTAGCCAGATTTTGGACTAGGTACAAGACGATAACTTGAATCCACGTTGTATCAGGCAATGAAAGGGGACTAGAAGATATCTCCATGTTTGTATTTTTGATGACGACGATTTATTTCCCTGTTACATTCGACCGATCGGCATTTTATTTTTCTCCGATATCCTTTTTCAGCTCTTGTTCCTAAATATGTAATTTAGATTAAGCATTGGCATTTATTTTCCATATTTATTTTCTGAGACATGTTACTCTAAGTTAGTTGACAACGGACAATTGAGATGTGATACGCATACGGTCCAACTCCGGGAACCTATTTAGAGCAGAAAGAGAGACTGCATCGTCTGTGATAAATAGGCTAACACAAAGATCACAGAGACAAAGAAGTAGAACCAGTTCTATATCCTACTTTTAAATTATATGCTCCATAGGATTTGTATTCGGATATAATTATGTAAATTGTTATGATTCCAACTGACAAATAAGGGAAACGACAACACGGGTACAGATAGGAAATCTAAGAGAATCACTCAATCACATAATATTATATTTTAAAATTTCGATTTCATTTGGCGCTGTTGCCAAATTGTGGGGGCTGAAACCATTAAGACTTTTCTGAAAATCATACTAAACACCGACTAACAGTTAACAGAGTATCGTTACTCGCCGACTTAACTTATAGTCGTACTTAGACTTCTTTCCATGATACCACTGTTGATCATGTTACACCAAGCCAAAAGATGGACCATATTCTCTTTCTCCAGGATTTCTTATAATTTGTTGTCTCGGGTCTCAAATGAGAAGTGTTTTGCCGTCTCTTTGGGATTACACGCTTTTTTCTTGTAAGAGGGACAGCGTCGTGTTATCAAAGATACGAATACTACAACCAGCAATCGAGCGTCCCATAATATTATATACTGAAAAATGCTTAACCTGAAGACATCAGTTAAGGAATTGTTATCAATATAATCAGTATAATCATTGGCACTTTCGGTAGGTTGTAGGATTCAGCAAGAGATACAGAAATTTCCTGAAGATCAAAGGTATGACGTATCCAGAATCATGTTTGGACTCACCAACTATTTGCGAACGAGGATTGGGGATGATTTGAGCAAAGTAAGTGCTGACAACTTCGGCAGCTATATACATATACCTGGTGGCAACGTGGGAGTTCCCTTAGGTAAAGTATGGCAAAAAAATCAACCATATCTACTTACTAATAATTAAATGGAGCAGGTGACTTCAAAAAAAAATTTAACTGAATGTGTTAGATGTACAAAGATGTGAGTAGGTCGTTTTCCTAACTATGATGCTCCGAGTCTAGGAATGATGTAGAGAGATGAGCAAGTAAAATATTTTCTAACTTTCTGGTAACCAAGAACACTACCAATTTTCAGGTTATGAATTGGGATTAGTACCAGCTTAATCGCTTAATCCTGAAACCTGTTAATAACCATACAACTTTCACTGGAATGATGGAAGAGTTTCACAAAACAACTACAATAAACAAAGAATTTAATAATTTTAACTTCTGTCTGCAAGGTTTCGTCGGAGTTCTGTCCCCCTTGATGAAAGACCTGCCCGATTGCAGTCTCAAATTTGGCAAGCCGGTGGGACTGATTCGTTGGGGCGCTGTGCAGAGTCGGAATAAGGGTCCCAGAGCCGTTGTACAATGTTGCGATGGAGAGGAGTATTGTGCTGACTACGTCATTGTCACAGTCTCTTTGGGGGTCCTGAAGGAACATGGCGAAAAGATGTTTTGTCCCGCTCTGCCTGCCAATAAGATGGACGCCATCAAGAACTTAGGTGAGGAAAGGCTTTATTATATATTATAGGAATAATATAAGTTTTACATTTAAAATAAGGGTTATTAGCCATTGGCGTATACAGAAGGGTGATGCCCCCCTCCCCGTCAGGTCTGAAAATTGGCATATATGACATTGTAACCATACGAGTATGTACCGGCTTTGTTGGGCTCACCATTCCAATTTTTCAAGCAAAAAAAAGTTTTTTTCCCATCTCATCAACATGACTGGATTCGGCACAGTTACCGGCCATATATAAAGTAAAGTAAAGTGTATATAGTGAGAGTCTAGACCATAGGTTCAAACGTATGTGATAATGCCCCCTTGGGGGCGTTTAACACTTTCAGGGGGGCGGTAAAACACTCCAAGAAAATCAGGAAGCATCGATTTTCTATCCAGGAACGTATTATGGCAGAAAACTGGAGAGGTTCTCATTTGTCCTTCAGATTATTTTGAGAATGTGGATGTCCGTAAGGGTGGTCAGTAGGGAGGTTTTCTTTGCCTTTTAGGTTTTTCGGGTAGCTAGGTTCTGTCTAAAAGGGGGGCTAAAGGCACAGAAATTACCTTGGGTGACACAGTTCCTAGATAAAATACTGTGGGGCGGAATATTTCAAAGAGCTTCATGCGACTATGTAATATTATGCGTTAAAATATAACCGTGGCACTAGCTGTTTCGAGATTCACGACAGATGGCAAATAGAAAAATCGGGAGCTCTTGAAAAAAAATTCTCAAATTAGGTTGAGTAGTACTTCTTTAGTTTTAGAACCAATGGACAGATTACTATGAATTTTGAGATTCTCGAACTTTAATAGGTCATCAGTTTTCTTACATAATAGTGACAGTTATCACGGTTGAAATGGCAGCTAGGTGCAGTTCTCATAAGCATATTTACTATCAAATGGGGTTTTTGGCCATCTGAGTCTCAATATCATCACAGCAGATTAAAGAGAACCAGCATTGTCAGATTTGCTAGATACAATTTTCAAACACGTAACGATGTGAAAAACGCTGCCAGGGTTTCAGTATGACTCGGAGTGCCTTTGCTGGTTATTTTTCATCTGCTATGATATTATTTGTATTTTTCTCTTATACATATACACTAAACAGTCTATTCTATGAGCGGAAAACATCAAAAATCAGCACTCAGTAAACATCTATGCGAAATAGGACACAGCAAAATTGGACCAGGCTTATATACTATACATAGAATATAACAATTTCAAGGGGATGGTCTAAAAATCTGTATTTATAAAGTTGAATTATGAAATTGTATTGAAAAAGCATCAGTAGACTGTGGACCAATCTGACCTCTCGATTACGACCAAAAAACCAAGAAATGTATCGTCGATAATGTCATCAGTCTTCATTTAAGTGTCTCATGATCCTCTACACAAAGTTCTACCTTAAGGACGAGTTGCTATCCTCGACACAGTTAACGTCAAAATGTTCTCATCATTCAATTTGTTGTTTGTTAAGTAAAGAATCAGTTGTCAGCCAAAACAGTAGTAAAGTTCTGCTGATGGTAATATATGGATTCAATTAACGGCCACGACAAGTAAAGATGGTTGTCTAGATCCCTATTACAACATTCCTTTCATTTGGATCTATCAAGACTTGATGTTTTGAGACATCAGGAGTTGTTAGTACACTAACAACAACAACACTAGAGGAGCTTCAACGGGATCATCCTCACCAGATCGAGCTTCACGCCTTGAATAAGCCGCTTCAAATACGTCGTTCTGCTGTCCGATGTCTACAGTTCTAGGATGTATCATCTCGTAGCGCTTCTGGAGCGCAGTCGACTTACTGTATTTGTGAGAGGTTATCTTTAAAAAACTTACCACAGACGGACTGCTTGATTGCCAGTGAAATGCTTCAAACTTGTGATTTGAACTAATTTTAATCTTCAGGTTATGGAAATATGGACAAAATTTTTCTGGACTACGAACGACCATTCTGGGTGTGGTCTGACGGCAATATTAAATTCGCCTGGTCGCAAGACGAACTGAATAAAAGAACAGATTGGACCAAGGGATTGAGCATAGTGGAAGAAGTCGAAGGTAGCAAACATGTTCTTTGTGCATTTGTGAGTGGACCAGAAGCTGTTGTCATGGAGCATGCTACGGATGAAGAAGTTGCTGAAGGCATCACCAGGGTAAAGGAAACATTATTTATATTATGCATAATAATTAATCAACAAAAGGCGGCATCCCTAATTTTCATGATCATAACTAGTTTTGGTAAACTCAAATTCAGCTATTCTTAAATTTTCAACGTGTACAATAAATATGAAAGGTGCAGGAGCTATTAGCAGGAAAATGATAATAACCTGGCTCCAAATGATCCTAAGATGAAGCCTTTTTTCAGTACGTAAATATAGCCACCATCGATTGTCAGTAGCCCGATTCCGAAAAAACATTAAAGTTGAAATCGGGTGATATTTTGTACAATACAATTACAACTAACTTAAACACGAACGTGTAACAAAATAACCACCCAACAGCTACGTCAGCTGACAACTACATCACTTAACTGAAATGCCGTCCGCACCAATTAGATCCAGTCATACGAACAACAGAGAAGTGTAGACAGATGCAAAGAGGCATGTTCACCTGTTCACCTCAAGACGATTGAAGATAAATCAATCGAAACGTCGCAACACTAAAATTATATAGACAATGGAGGTCCGAAACACCACATTTGATACATATAGGGTTTCTACAAATTTAATGTTAATGACAACAGTTTAGGATCGGTTCAGCAATTCGCTCGGAACATAGTATTATCTTGATTCTAACGATAAATGGTTTTGCACGGACTCAGTGAAGTTCGTCACTGGGGCCCTTTTTTCCGGATTTCAAAATGCGAATTGTGTATCAGCCTCCACCTTGAGGAAAAAGCAAGTAGTAGTAGTAGTAATGGAGAGGCAAAGCCTGGCAAGTAGGCCACCTTTTATCGACCCCAAATACCATCACTAGAACTATGGCAGACATGGTAGTTCTTTAGTGTCGAAACTTCCAGACCTTTTAATAAAGGTCATGATGTCCGAACATTCCGCTGAGTACCACTCTTCCTCAGCAAACTCTACTGTGCCGAACACCTCAGCCCTAAGGCCGCTGTACACGGCACATTCACCCAGGAAGTGAAACGATGTCTCGTCCTCCTTCCAGCACTTCTGACAGATTGGGTCTTTGTCCGCTTCTATGGGTGTCAGGGGTGTGTTCAATCTGCAGTGATCTTTCAGGAACCCTATTAACAAGTGGAGTGTATACCTCCTCTGGTTCAATAGCCATAACTCCCTACGTTTGTTGGGGCTGCTATGAATCTCTTGGATTGCCTACAGTCATCTCTCTCCAACCATGCTTTCGCAAGTTTTTTATACGCCTAAGCATCTAGGGCATTACTGACCTGGCCTCTACTAATACCCAGCAAGGGTTCGGGGCCAATGCATGTGCCCCATGTTCCCATCCTCGCTAGCCAGTCTGCTTTCTCGTGACCTGGTAGCCCGCCATGACCAAGGACCCACATGAGGGCCACGTTCTTCGATTGGGCGTTGGAGGGCGCTGCATTCCTGGAACAGTGGTGATATGATCCTATGATGCTACCGCTCTCAAAGCTGCCGGACTATCGGAGCATATAGTATAGATGTCCTGCTCCCTGCACTGTTGTACTTCCACAGAATATGCCACCATCAGGATCTCAAATATCTCCGCCTGAAATACTGATGTGTGGGTTCCCAGCGCTATACTTGCCTCCACGCTTCTACCTTCCAGGCACATCCCCGCATCACTGGATCCCATCTCTTTTGAACGAGATCTGTCGGTATAGCATACCATGCTGTGGGCGGAAGTCTTATCTTTCCTCCTGTCCACTCTTCCCTAGAGGAAAGAGCGAATGAGAATCTTCTATCTAACCTTATCTTATCGTTGGTCCTTGCTATCTTGAGTGAGGAAATGGAGAGCTTGCTTTCCACCACTTCCCCAATCCTGGCGTGGCCCACCAACGGAGCTGACGCAGAGGTCTGCCATCGGTAATCGCAGTTATTGACGTTTCCAACCCAAACACGGATGCGATAGTTTGAAATTTGGAAGAATGGCTTTTAGGGGATTTCGCTTAACATCATCAGCGTACCGAAATGAGTGGGTAAGTGCTCAGTTAGCTCAATTGGCCATAGCGGCCGACTGGCAATCGGAAGATGAGTGGTTCGAATCCCGCACTGGTACAGTTTTTTCCTGATTTTGAAATGCAAATTGGGTAAGTTCTGAACTTTTGTTTCACTGTATTCCAGGTGCTGAGACAGTTTACGGGGGATGCTTCATTGCCCTATCCATGTACCGTCCTCAGATCGAAATGGGCGTCAGATCCGTACTTCTGTGGATCTTACAGCTACATGAACCTCTGTTCCAACGTTGGACATCAGTGCGATCTGAGCAGCCCCGTACCCGGTTCTTGTGACCCGGTACCACCAATTCTACTCTTTGCCGGTGAAGCTACTTGTGCCGGACATCACTCTACAGTGCATGGTGCCAGGTTTGTATCAAGATACCGATTCACACTTATATGATTGCTTTCCACGCATAAAATAACATTTTCTAAATTAAGATAATAAGCTTTTTTCTTTCGACAACTTCCAGCATTACCGGCAATCTTCCATTAAATCAATCATTATGTGAAAACTAAATTGGTAATTTTTTAGGTTAAGTGGTATAAGAGAAGCAGAAAGAATATTGCAGCTTACAAAGAAGTTTGGAGGTCCTCCACCAAAAGAATGCAACTGATGCCGTATCTTAAGGTTAAATTAATTATTATTGTGCATTGAGATTGGTCCTTGAAATCGTGAACTGAAATAAAACGCAGCTTGTAGGCATTAGGATATTGTTGTTTCTTTGGAATAATGATGCCCTATCCATAAGTAGCTTTAGATTCCTTTGGACCCTTCCGTATACACTAGAAATTCAAAAATCTTGGCTAACATCAATTTCACGTGTTTCTGATATACTTCTAAGGGCCAGCTTAAAACTGTTTAGCGCTCAATTTAAATGTTGTCCCATTTTTGGGCATGTTCAGAAACCTCTTGGTCGTTTTTCAATTAAACTGAAAATTTGCTTCAAACATATATTTATCTCTCAACGATTACACTTTTTGGTTTTGTCTTCTACAATTGGTCCATTCTTGAATGTCATACATATATTTACAATAAAACATTTATAAACATTTTTTATTATAAGTATTCATTGTCTTATTTCAATTGTCTTTCAAAAGTCTGACTTTCAAGCCCTAAATGCGTGAAACTTAGATCATATAAAGCAGCTATTGGGCTATATTTTCTATACTTTTTTTATAGTAGAAATTTCAAGACTATTCTTAGGAAATAAGAGCTCGTAGGATTCTTAAAACATCGATTTGACAGGAAGCAAATAATATTCATTCAGGCGCAAAATATGAATGCAGGTTTGCAGTTTAACCGCGGGGTCAGTTCATCAGTTATATGGATGTAAAAGGAAGTCGTAATTTTTAAGTGAATAAAAATGTGAGATGTAGTTAAGTATGTTATATATTTCATAAACTTCAGAAAAACTCAAAAATGCCTATAAGGCTTGCCTCGTTAGTTTTGATTATAATTATGATTGGAATGTATTCACGGATAACAAATGTGTAAGTAGACATTCGTATAAACTCATGAACTGACCACTTATCGATGTCTTGTTGTCTTTAGCTTGAACAGATAGAGAGCACGCAGTATGAAAATTAGCTTATTTTTGTGCTAGTGACAATTTCAAAGTCAGTTCAAAAGAATTGATTAATTTCTTCCAATTCGACCAAGACTGAACTTATAAGTTTTCAAATTCATGACAGTTGATCTAATGGTTCACACAAAATCGCCCAACAACCTTCAAACCACATTAGCTACAAGAAAACGTCCCATATAAAGATACAGAAAATTCAAGGAGCATATCATATGGTTACCTGAAACTTTACCTTCAAGTCATGGGTCAAAGTAATTTCAAAGCAAAATTAGTTTTTGGAGAAGAAACTCATCGTCTTTAATACCAGCATTGAGAACGAGGAATCTGAATGAGATTGTATTTTGACATTGACTTCATAATCAAGTTCGAGATCATTATGAAGCTAGTTTGCTCTAATATACCTACTACAATTGCTTTGAGAAATAACAGAAAACGTATCACATTATATTCAAGAGACAGAGCCATGTTATGCCAACTTAATCGATGCTTCGAATACAAGGCTATTATTAATTTCAAATCTGCTTTTAGTGGCAACCGGTGAAGTTTTCTATATTAGATGTGCAAATGTAATGAAAATTTAGATAAATCTTCCCATAAAAAAATTCTGAGGTTTATTTTTTCGCAATATTTATTTTTGTATCAAAATTTAGAAGTTAGGAATTACTGTGCAAGCTGCTTTGCCTTCACCTTGGCCCAAAGTTTCCGAAGCAGTGTATGGTTTCCAGAATCTTTTGATGACATGCGCTACTCCATAATCCTCTTTCCATTCAATATCGGTATCTAAATTAGTGATCCGTATTACAAAACATATGACTGATCTTAAAATAACCTTAACGTTTGATTTTATAGTCGGTGTTAAGATTTCCACATATTTCCTCCGAGTATTTCCTGTAATATTGAATGACGTTTGCTTGTCAAATAAGTTATTTATCAGTAACACAGCTCCGGTCTTTCGTTCTCTTGCAATTTTGCTAGCAACAACAATGCTTACAGCGGCAAACTAATATGGCAGCCAATAATGAAAAACATCGTTATACTGCATTTAAACCGGGATGATTTACTCATCATCAACCATCGGGCAGCGTGAGTCACCGAGATCGGCAGCACTGCTGGTTATGAGTCGGAGATTGGAAGAGGATGAGGTGAACCACGACTATGGGGAGAAAGTATAAAAGTAGCATCGATCCTTTTGCCTTAAGGCGATTGAGGGATATTATATCAATCAAAACGTGAAATTAAAATTACTCATGATAATGGAAGTCCAAATCAGTGTTACTGACATGTTCACATGTTTCAAATAACAGCTAGATAACTTATGTGTGCCATTATATTGTATCATAATGGATCAACCAGCTAAAATTGGACATATTTTAGTTAGCAATGATTGAATATGAATAAAACGGAATTATTTCATACTTGGGGAATTGCACCTTTCTCAAAAATGAGCTATTTGCTCCACTACGCGTCCATTTAACAAAAATTAAATAAATACTTTAGTATAATACAATATCCTAAATCAATACAGCTAATCTCATTTACTTATGGTTATTGCAAAGGTTGTTGTTCAGTATCTCGTCAGCAGTTTCCTTGATCTCCTTCCAGGATATATCAATGTCCGACGTCTCCGTGAATCTCGAACATACAGCTAGTCTGAGGAAGAAGGTATCTCTGATCTTCGATGGTACCAGATGAATCAAACCTCGCCCATTTATCCTTTTGATGTAAGCTTCGTTCAGTTCGTTTGTACCTTTTAGTCTGAAGCAAACAAGGCCCATAATAACTTCTTCCGTGATCTCGAATCTATCGTCACACCTGTAAGATGGTCAACCATCATTATATGGTGATAAACTTGCCTCAATTCCAGACTCATTTGAATATTCATAAATGAACGAACTGTTACTGATTAGTGACACTTGTTATTCCAACATCAATCAATATCTTTGTAATCCCTCATAATACATGTATTTTACTACATTCGCTGGGTTTTTGAAAGCAATATTTTTCGAGATATTAAATTACGTTTTGAATTTCCTTCTGTTCACTGTGTGACCAATGTCAAAATCATACGTTGTGTTATTCAAAACGTGTCATATTGTGGAACCTTACTATGTAATTTCCAGGGATACCTTGGACCATTTCGACAGCAACAGCTGGTTAGACAGTTCCACTTTTGAGATACGAACAATCTTTCATTTGGACTTGTTACCATTGTCAATAGTATGTCAATTGTTCACAAATATTTGTGAAACTGTGTGCTAAGTATACGATATTTTATCTGCATGATGGAAGAGTTTCACCAAGTAAGAGCGTCTACAAACTACATGAATACTATCTTTGAAAAAAATGAATTCAAAACATTGATTAGCATCTGCTGTCAAAAAGGTTCAAAGTAATCCCGGAAATAGTATAGCAAATATACAAATCGAATTCGATTCCATTCTTTTTCGGAAAGGTACACTTGCAACTTGTACTTTTATAAAACTTCAATTATAAAAACACTCATCTCAACAACAATTTTATTGGCTGCCAGTTTGAAAAAAGTTTGGTGATGAGAACCTTGAGGTTATTGTACTTGCAATCAATTATGCTTTACGAAAAAATTAAGGAAAATCCGATTCCGGTTCCTATATCAAGTCCGAATTCGGATTCATCCACGATCCTTAAAAGTTCCTATCCCTACACGAATAATTCCAAGCTGTTAAACTACATGTCCTACTACTTAATACTGATTGTAACTGATCAACTTGATCAGATCGTAATTACCCACCTGACTAAAGACTCAAAGTAATGAGCAAGTCCAATCTGCTTCCTGATGTGAGCCTGCAGATTTTCAACTCCATATAGCCTCAAGACGAACCACAGCTTCAGAGCCCTGAATCTCCTGCCAAGAGGAATTTGCCAATGTCTGTAGTCTGGGGCGGAACCCTGCTGTTCGTGTTTCAGATAGAGCGGATCGACGTTAAACGCATTTACCAACCACGATGGGTCCTTCAGCCACATTGCTGAGCAGTCGAAGTTCACCAGCAGCCACTTGTGGGGATTGAAGTTGAAAGAGTCTGCTTTCTCAACACCCGCCATCAGATATCTGTAAAGGCACGATTTTGTGACTATAGTTTAATCATTTAAATATGTAAGGGTATAAGTATATGAGATGATTCATTTGCATTGTTTATAAAAACCTGGAGAAAACTTATGGTTCATCATTTTATAGTAGTCATATTAATGAATTGTTCACTCTGTAAGCAGTAAAAAATCTTGATGTAATTATAATAAATTTAAAACTATTTTTTCACGAGATGAACCAGAGATACAACAACAGGTTTAGAAGTTACATTAATCAGATCTACCGAGTTGTCCTAAAAGATTTATGGTCAGTTGAATTGGCACAAATTTGGTAATTGGAGAGTTTTACAATATTATATTTAAATCCTTTTATTATTTGGTACTACTAGAACAATACTGAGAAAACGGGTTGTTTGGCTTCTGTTTTCATTTTTTTTAGTATAGTCCACTGAAGTTAGATAGAAGTTTACAAACGCATGCTCATTCGATCCTTTTGAGCTTCATCTCCAGGTGAAGTCAAAATCCTTGATATCATTTGGTTTTACTCACATCTCAACTTTGTTTTATCTTATTGGTGGCATAAGTTCACACTTTTAAATAACATCATTCATTACCCTTTCAATGTTTTATGTCAAGAAAATACTATATATTTAAGAAAATCCTCCTATATCATAGCTGGCCATATTAAGTAATTCAATGTTAGTTTTACTTCCATGATCAACTTTTCTTTAGTATCTTTATAAAATTCTGGGAAGCCTTTGTACTATAGCAGGTTTTTTTGCTCAACTGGTTACACGTGAACGACATGTTAATCCTTTATGAATCACTATGTGGTATTCGCATTCAGGTGAAGCCCCCCCCCCCCCTATAGCTATACCACTGACTCGATTAGTCATACTTTCGGAAGTTGCAAATTATAGCTGGTATTAAAAATGTCATCCAAACGAATGCTCTTCCACAAGAAAAACACAGCCAAATAATAATTCAAATCTACAGTTTGAAAAGTGTCTAAAGACTGGTGTTGGCAAGGCAAACCAGTGTCACGTCACAGCTATGTGTAAGTGATGGATTTCCATTCACCATACTCCTATCCGAGTCTGTAAACACGTTGGAAAGACAACTATTGGGAGTTGGTTCAGTTAGATCACCGATTGCTGTCACTTTGGCCATGTGCCTTTTTTAGGAAAGGAAGATTAAAGACACAATCGTGGAGAATTTTTTTTGCGGAAATGGAGTGCTCAAGTCTCGTTCACACAGTTAATTTTTGCTGGGATTTTCTCACTCAAAAATTATGTGTTATATCCTTTTTGACCGATAAATAATTTCGTTCCAAGCTTACAGCGGTCTCAAAGAGGGGTGACGTGTGACTTGGTGTAAATGGTAAACTAGCTGGTCCAGATTTATTCAACTATAGATTTGCATTCTCAGTATCGCTTGGATCGTTGTATATGAAGAGGAATGGCTTTACGATTACTTGGATAGAATAATTTTGCATACCTGTATTCTGGGCAAACAAAGGCAGATCCAGCATAGGCAGCGTCAATGTGAAGCCATAACTTGTACTCATTGCAAACGGGTCCTAATTCATCAAGTCGATCGAATGCACAGGATGAAGTTGTTCCTAAGGTATTCACAGCCTGAAAGTTACGCATATTTGTTGAAAGAAAACATTTAACAATAAGGATTCGTATGCCTTTGGAGCTTTTGTCCAAGTACAAAGGTCTTAAGATAACGTTCTATTCTGAAAAGGATTGAAATCGTAAAAAATTGTTCTTTACGTTAGATGTTTAATAAAATGTCAGCTTAATTATTTTCCTCATTCCGGAAAAAGGGAATCATTTTATTGAGGAGCGGTTGAAGAGATCCTGAATCAATTATTAAAGAATCATCACTCTACTCTCAAAAACGCTCTTAAACTGCTACCAACTACTAATTTAAAAAAACCTACAATTCCATGACTGAATCGTTAATAGATCAATGGTTCTAGTTGTTTCTTAACACCGTTTAATATGGCTACGTTGTTCGTTAAAAAAATAGTTATTATAATGAAATTTTGGTTGTCTCACAAACGTCTATCCAGGGAAAAGTAGAGTAATATTCATAGGTCCCCAAAAAACCTTATAGAAGCACGGCTCTGGTTATGCAGTCTGTTTATAAATTATGTTACAAATAAATGCCAATAGTGAATGATCAACATATTATGTGCACTAATATGTGCAAATTATTTTCACATAGATATCGGATAAAAATTATCTGTTTACCTTTTTACTTCAAGGTACTCTAGCAAAAAATATAACAGAATGGATAAATGTCAGACCACTGACTAATACTGCAACGTGACGAACGCAACAGATATGTTTTTGTTTTTAACCACCACAGGATGTATTCGTTACAAAGATATTGTTCCGTATAACTTCGAAGAAGCTACTTACGAAAAAAGGTATCAATCCAGCCTCCAAGTCTTCTTTAATGGCTTTCTCTAAAGTTTCACCACGTAGTTTGTTGTTCTCGTCAGGATCCAATGCCCGCATCCTTACTCCACCCAAAAGTCCCGCGCGTTCCACAGATGAATGGCTTTGAGCTGAAAACATTAACAGCATTTTGCTAGGAGATATGAAAAAATCTTTCAATTTTTGAAAATAACTGGAAAATGATGGTAGAGTGTACTTTTTGTTAAAATTTTGAAAAAGCTCCCAGAATTTCTAAGAAAATGAGGACTGGTGTGTTATTATATTTTTTTATATTGCTAAAACTGTTTATTTCAGTCCGAAACTTCCTGCGCATAACTAGATTTTCTCTGAATACTATTGTTTTCATACGAATGATCAGGAATCTCCTTGTGAATATGGTACTTTTGAACATCAAAGGACTTGACCTGACTGGAAAGCTATTTGGGTCATTCTGGGTCAATTTACAATCAGAAAAATGTATTTATTTGCATGACATTCTTCCATCTCAGGTCAGGTAACTTTAATTGATTAAGAAAAATCAATAGACTAAGTTGCTACCATTTGCAATTAGATTGTTTCTAATAATTATGCCTTCTCTAACAAAAACTAGTATTTCCGGTCTAAATTTGCCGGGCTATAATGCTTTTCAGTGCCAGATGTGATTAGCGACCATGCATGGACATCAAACCCCACTCGAACATTCAAAGGGAGACAGCCATATCGTCGATACTGTGGTGACAAACTTCCGAAGAAAAAAACGTACCTACTCAAAACATTTTCCGCCCATGCAGCTCCTTGATTTTACATCTCATATACACTGCGCTGTGGGTGAGAGCCCTACTTGCATCACCCTAGCTACGACTCTGATATTACGTATAAGCTGTTTTGATATTGTTATTTTCTTTCTTAAAACAATGTTACTTCGAAAACTGGTTGTGAAAAATAACATAATATTAAGAAAACTTAGCAAGTGTGACAGAATTGCCATTATATCGATAGCCCAATCAGTGCCTTATAAAATGACATTTCATTCGTTAACACCTATTGAATAACTGTTGTTTGCAACTTGTAGACAAGGTGGATTTATGAAAAGTTTGATTTCGAACTTCCATTGTCTATAAAATTTTGAGTATCACGACGTTTCGATTGATGTGCTATCTTCAATCGTCTTCAGGTGAACTGGCGAACACGTTCCTCTAATGCCTATTTATACCCCGTCCGGTGACGTGTCGTTGTGCGCGGTCTGTTCCGATTGGTTCCCGATGCGCGGTATTCCGTTCTGCTGACGTGGCTGTTTGTCGGTCATTGTTTGTTGTCTGGTCCAGTCGTAGGCTATTGATCTTCTTTATGAGTGGCTGCCAAATTGGTTTAATGTCTACGCTGGGTTTGCTGTACACTTTGCTGTTGTTGGTGATGAATGCCGCCTCCTTGAATTTGGCAGCCACTCATAAAGAAGATCAATAGACTACGATTGGACCAGACAACAAACAATGACCGACAAACAGCCACGTCAGCAGAACGGAATACCGCGCATCGGGAACCAATCAGAACAGACCGCGCACAACGACACGTCACCGGACGGGGTATAAATAGGCATGAGAGGAACGTGTTCGCCAGTTCACCTGAAGACGATTGAAGATAGCACATCAATCGAAACGTCGTGATACTCAAAATTTTATAGACAGTGGAAGTCCGAAATCAAACTTTCCTATTAAATAAAATGAAATACTTGATAAACTGAAAGTCCTCGTACCTGAAGCATACGCAACCAAGTTTCCGACAATCTCAGCATCGGACATATGCGGCTTCTCCTTCTTGACCCGAGCCAAAGCCTTCGCCTTGGCTCCAAGCAGAGCCACAAGCGTGGCTTCACTAGCGGTGCCTTGTATTACACCGCCCCCTCGTCCTCCAGATCTGGCAAGGAATTCGTCTGGAAGGCCCAGCATCTGGCCTAACCAGTCCATCATCACTACTTCCAGTTCTGTACATGCTGGACTAGCAATCTGTCAAAGCATTATTGATATATAAAGATATTCACAATTTATCAATAAGCAGTTATGTATTCAGATAGGATCATGTTGCCCCCCTTCCCTCCAGCAATTATAAAAATTTGGAGAATATACGTCTAGGTCACTATTTGTGTTGCACTCTTACTATGCAAGAAGTTTTAAAAAATTGTTTCAAAATACCTTTATTAAAATATAGCATTTTAAAAACATGTAGTTACAAAATAATAATTATTGTCTTGAAACATTATTAGATTATGAATAGATAGTTTTATTACATTTGTTGACAAACCCGAGGAGGGCTAGCTTTTCAATATGTGTGCGAGTTGTGATATCGTACGAGTAATACAAATGGCTGCGGTATTTATAACTTTGTGTTGTTCAAAAAAAGTTCTCAGAAACGTTTTTGGGTTAGTCCAACCTTGCAGGCGGAAGAACATAAAATACAGCGGCAGTGATCTTATGCATGACCTTTGTCCTGCTGACCATGGTTTACTTGTAGGAGAATTAGGAATTGATGGGGATTTTGCAGTATTGCTTTTCCAGAAAATAAGATATCAGCATGTATTTAAAGTCTTAAAACATGTTGCAGATTTTTATTGATCTATAACGATTGAGGACGGAAAGACAAAACCTTGTTGTGAAGCACCTCAGTTCTGAATAACGTTTCATACGAATTTACAACTTATTCTACAATAGCGCTTTGAAACATGTTTTACAACTTATTGTATAGTTTAAATTTGGATTTAGGTCATTACCATATGCCGTTAAAAGCGCGATTCTGTAACATAAATACTAAAACAGACTTGTATTTATGGAATAGTATGAAACATGAAATGTCTTTTAGCTGAGTTTCGACTAAGGTCACCAAATGGCTGGGAAATCCGGGATTGTCATGGAATTGATCGTTTTGCCCCGTGTCCAGAAATTCCAAGTTTATGTCACGGATTCTTCGAATAATTTTTTTTGACAATTACTAATAGTACAATATGACATTGAAATAATGTATGGGCTAAAGAGTGGAAGAAAATGTCCATGGGCGTTTTGTAAGAGAGGTTTTTCTGGCTCTTCAATCTTTTGAAGGGTTCAAATTTTAGATCGCCCTCTAGGATGGTAGATTCTACTGTCACTCGGACTGCGTGATAACCCTATACATAATAAATTTATTTTAAGAATTATAATTTTCCTATCCCTCCCCCTCCGTGTCCCGAAAATGACAAGCTTGCATCTGGAAACCTTTATGTGTTGTAAGCAATTATGTGGAAAAATGGGTCTTCTAGCTTAATAACTTAATAGATAAAATTGACTAATAAAGTTGTGAACCAAATTTTGTAAATGAATTCGAATTTAAAGAAATACTGAATACATTGCGAATTTTTAAATCTGATCTGATATCACCGCACGTGGAATATGGACTCACTCTACTTGAACGCATGAAACTTTTTCTTTGGCGTAATTTTAGCTTTAGCATTAATGACGTTTCGGACATGCTCAAATACACCGAGATTTTGGCATTTGTGTTTGCTTAAAGGAAAGCTAAAAGCTGACCAACTTTTCACAGTTGAATTGAAAACTATTTCATAAACATTGTATTGTTTATAGTAGCTTTAACTTCACAGTTAATCCTAATGCTAAAATAACGGACCAAGAAAAGTTTCATGAACCAGCATTTTGTCTGATAAAAGGCAGTGTCTGTAGAAGTAGTTGCTGAAACATGATAAAATATCATTCATAGAGAAATATTTCCCTTCCTCGAGGAAAAGGAACTGCAAGAGAGTTTTGCCGGTATCGATATAACATCCATTAACAATGTACTATCTTTTAGAAGAAAATTTTCAATTTCTAGATAACGCTGTGGTAGGAAATGTCAAATTTGGACGAAATAACAAAAAAAACGAATATCCTACACATTTTTTCCCATTGGAATGAACCTCCTTTTCTCTCAATCTAACAACTCAAAATCAATACCGGATAGCAGTCATATTCGTGCTATAAAATAATGACGTTAATATACGCTTACCATTCGGTTCACCATGTGCGTGGGAAAGTTCAATCCCCAAAGTCAAGTGTCATATAAAAATAACGGATAAAGTCTATAAAATAAAGAAATGTATGTATGCGTTGGTTACTCCCCAAATAGACACTTAAATGAAGGGTGTAAGGATATATGTTATTGTATATATATAAAATTTGTTTTTGAGTAATAAGTGAGGAATTACATAAAATGTGTTTCAGACCAAATCTGATCACAATATTAAGGTCGAACCTTCTAAACTGCGCCCGTGCAGTCCTTTCCATATCGACGTCTGACACAGAAGTTACTTGAAGAGACAATTATTTAACGCTCGACTTAATCGCTTTATGCCTTTGAAAGGAGGAAATGAGCCTTGTTCAGCAGAAGGCTGTGGTCCTTGGAATATTCCAAAGGGATGAGAGTGGTGGATGATGTATTGTTCTTTCAGCTTTTGTTTTGCTTAATCGGTAGAGCTTTCAGTACACATCTGAACTTCAGCATATCGTAATGATTTTGGCGGACAGATGAATGACATAAAATAATGTTTATGTTTAGACAGACGTTCTTAAAAGGTAAACAAGAAATCTATGTCACTAATTCCTGTCGCATTTGTTGCAGTAGTCACTAGACTGATTTTGCTAAATTTAAGGAGAGGCATAATTAACAGATAGAAAAAGCAAAAAAATATTAATATTTAGAAACAACTATTAATGAAAAAAACTGATCAGAACAGAAGTTTTGGCCAAGCTACAAATATACTCAATATACTAATGGAGTAAAATTCATAAAGTAAGATAAAGAGCTATAAAAGTTGCAAATATTATTTTTAAGCAAGATAAAGAAAATGTGAAGCAGAGGAAGAAGGCGTATTTTCTGGTTGAGCAATTTAAAGAATTGTTCCATGGTTATCCCAGTTTCTGATAATTTTAGTCAAAAAATGGGCTCTCGTGAAAATTATTAAAACGCGAAATTTTATCATTGTGATTTTTAACCGACTAATAATCCTGGGCATATTTTTACAGACAACTTCATTTTTATGTATTGCTCTCTTTTATTTGTATGTTAATTAAAAGTCCCGTCATGACTTCATATTCTTATAATTCATTGCAATTTTTTGTGTGTATTTTTTGTTACCGATGTTAGTATAAAAAATGGGTCAAAACTGCTCAGTAGTTTTCAGATTTCTAAATTGCCTAGGATTTTCTCAAAACCTGTGGAATACACGTATGTGATTTGTGGTATTTTTACTTCCCATACCTAATGGCGGGAAAGTCTTGATCTCGCAAAAAAATTCAAATTCAAATATTTTGGTTTCTTGATCATCAGATCGACCTGTCCATCTGTCTGTTTGTATGCTGTCTACTGATTCTTGGCCCTTATACTCGTAAAGTATTTTTTTTATTTTAATGTAGGTTATCAGTGTAACAAGGACGAAAATCAATTCAGTGGCGGCGGGTTATCGGCAAAAGGTAAACAATAAATAAAATCCATTTTTGGATGTTTCCAACGCCTTTGATTTTTTTCTAAAAAAATGTGGTTGATTTTGATCCTACTTGTCCATACTTTTTTAGATATCGAGTGGTAGCAGAGTAATACTGAAGCTAGGTATCCATATAACAAGGCATGATCTATTTGGTAAATTTCCTGATGTTTGACCCAATAAAGATAGACGCCTCCCGGCTTTTGTGATGTTGCCACATTTACTTCACCACTATACTTTGTCATGTTTTTATTTCAAGATCTAATATCGCAGATTTACTGCAATCTACCTAAATAAGTATATTGGATACTACAAAAATGATATTCAGCCTTTAAGAAAAAATAACGTCAAGTAGACTCTGTATTTTAGGTGCCTATTGAAGATTCTTATCAGATTTCAGAACTTTCAATGCAATAGAATTTAAAAAAAAATTAAAATTTTATCAAACTTCTTAATCCATAAGGTCTTTTAGTAGTTCTCATACTTTTGTATTGAAACTCAAAAGATCGACAGCTCCAAAATACATTGCAAATCGTTATTTCCAAAGTGATACCAGCGTCGACCTACTTCAAACAACACCACCTGTTAGAGATGATGTTGCTTGAAACCATTTTTTTATCTGTTGGTATTCCAAATTGTTAATTTATTGAGTTGTCGCTTTTTATTCATAGTTTACTGTCTCACAAATAGTGCGAATATTAACAACAATTACAATGTAACGCTGATTATTGCTAAGAGCCTTGACCAAATAAGATAAATATCAAAAGTTTACTCTCGATTTTCAATGCTTACTGGTAGAGGAGAAGTTACGAAATTAGCCAATTATGAGGCCGCTGTACCATTACAATGATTCTTGCAAGGTGAATGAGACTTAAAAACCAACCGGAAAAACATAAACAAATTTAGGAAAGTTTAGATTTAACCTGAATTGCCGATTTGTGTCTGTACATGAATCATAAAGCACACGAAATAGCCTTGTCAGCTGTCAGTTATCAATCAGCAGAGGAAAAACTGTAAAGGCCGATAACGGTATATTTGGTACTTATTTCATGTTATAAATATAGATAACAAAAAATTAACATTTTTCACAAGATTAATTGATTCGTAGTGCAAATCGTTCATTGTTATATTGAGTCGTTTCCAGCAAGCGCAAATTGATTCATTTCGAATATTCAGATTGAAATCGATTTTCCAATAATTGTTCATAAATAACAAGCCCATACCAAATTTTTATTGGAGGATTACTAGCTGTAACTACTATTAGTGACGAAGGTGATCCGATCACCATAATACTCATTATTTTCAAGCAAGAGCAGGTTTAGGATAATGAACATCATCATGAAAAAGTGTCCGATCTTTCAGCTATTTTATAGATTACCGACCGAGCTGTCAATTAACGGAGAACTATCAGTACAACGAATACAGCAAAATCCCAGCGAACTCGTTCTCACTAGGTTGTACTTCCTCAACACCTCAAATGAGCCTCTTTCAACTCATCATTTTGGAGAACTTCTTGCGTTGTGAAATATGCTGCCGGTGTCTTTATTCTCCAATAGTTACAGATAACAGCGTTTCAAGGTCTATGTGAATAGACATATTTCTTGTCACAGCGCCTCTGGAGCACTATCGACTTTTTGCCTTTTAAAGAAATTATCTATACAATTGTAATGTTAGTTATTTTTATTTTGACCATGACTGAGCGAGAAAACGAAGAGATAGACAAGATTATTGACATAAGTTGTGAAATGATGTTAATGCATGAAAATAATTAAAAAATTATCTTACCCAAGTGAAACCGATGCATGCGATTGCTCCACTCAGAATATCTGCGACTATGGCTGGATACGAATTGGCCGTTGGGAAATACGCGTGAAATCTAGGTGAATGCCAGTGTGTTACCTGCAACAACAAATGCAACCGGGATCGTATCTAAATATATATTACCTCTGTAAGATGCATATTCATAACTATTTACAATAAGTGTTCTGAAATTGCTATAAACATATGTTTGTCATATGACCTGCATAGCATGTAAGATGGGATTACAGACTGGCAAATGCCAAAGCGATCAATAACGTAACACACAGATTTATTCCATAATTTCAGGTCAGCAACTCTAACGGAACTGACTATAATAAACTTCACCTGTGAGGTAACAACAGATCACCCATATTTTTCTACTGCTACTGATCCACAAACTAGGCTGGTTGTAGGCGAGTTTACATACTTTCAATCATACTTATTTTACTTTATACCTTACCCTTTATAAACATGTAAAGTCTAACATCAACGAAAATTCAACTAATACTTTTTACCTTAGCTACCTAGATAAACAATTTTAGAGAGAGTAGTTAAGCCATTAGCTAGTTCATAGATTCCAGCTATCATTATAGTTAATTTAAGCAATTTTCACTGTCAAAGCTTTTTCATATATTCAATCGCCTGTCAAAATTGATAAGCTTTATTATGTGGTACTTTGTAAGTACTCATAATTACTCGTAACATGTTTAATGAAGGAGTCCAACGAAGTAGGATAACGTAAGTTTTTTCTGATTTATGACATTTTTTGTGCTTATTAACTTTTTTGAACCATACAATTTTGAAATAAATATATATTCCACATGTTCTAATACTCATCCAGAGCATTTCTTTCAGAATTATCACAACTTATTTCTTTTCAGGTAGAATATTTGGGAAATAGTCGTGACAATGTTGTGTTTCAGCTTGTTTTATATACCGCAGTTTCTTCAAAAAAGGCATTAGGGACGATTACTTAAGAATTGCGATTCATGATTTCAAATTGCTGAGTATACAGGTAAACTAAGAATATTATCATTCGGCTGTTTGGTTTGGATAACTGTAATGAAGTTACCTACTTACACCTGGCATGATGACTTTTTCCACATCTTGTAAAACATCCTGCCATTTGTCTGCTTTTTCTGGAGCCTTTTCTGGAATAAGAGGTCTCAAATATCCAGGCTCGACTGTAGGTAAAACTCGCCTATAAACAGATATTATTATTATACAAGTAAAAAAGTATGTGCGTCAAAAAGAAGAAACAATGTTGAAACGATTAAAATTCCTGAATACAGAATCTATTTTCCAATTTCCTAGTAATGACCTTTTTACCTCTGGATTAAATATGGAGCCTAGGAATCCGTTATTAACTATTCTAACAGCTTCTTTGAAATGGACGTACAATCAGCACGTTATAACAAGATAGGGAAAATGGGTTTTATAATTTTGGAAATATTTATAAAAGTCGAAGCAAAAAACATTTAAGCTCCTGTAACGTAACCTCAGGATTCATGCTGGTAGCGAAGTTATGAAACTGTTTTGTTGAATATACACTTTTAACATTACACACTTTGATGAAAGAGTAGTATTTTTATAAGTAACTAAGCCAGTGGGAGTAGAATCAACAATCTGTATTATTCTTGATTGTTGGTTTGAATCACTTATTCCTTTACAGTTCTTTATGAAAAATGGAGTCAAGTAGACAGACTTGGTACCACCTAGGAAGTGATAAAACGGTTTTCCACTCGGAACTGTGAGATCAGAATTTCATGTGAAACTCTCGTGTATTGTTGAAAAAAACAAGCAGTGGTATCCACAGCATATTCCTTCACATATTTCATCGTGACCGATACAAAGGTCACTGTTATTACGCGTTGACGGAATCTCCAAAGTATTTTTTACAACGTAAAAATGTTGAAAAAATCAGTTTGAGACGCTTAGATTTTTTGACTGTGCCTTTAAATTATCAAAGCAGTATATTGAAAAAAATGTGGTGTGTATTGTCACTTTGAACCCACCAAAAAATCATCTTTATTAAACAAAAATGCTCAGTAATTCAAGAAACATACAAAACCGAATTTTTAGGATGATTCTTTTTTGTTTTCACTTCCGACATGTCATAATTGGTACCAAGATACCAAATTCGATCATATTACTTCCTTGACTTATGTGCAGAGGTAAAATCACATTTTCCAATATCAACAGATTACATCAAAATAATTAACTGATTGTAACATTCCAGTGGTCTAGCTTACCATGTCATCACCAATTAGGAAGTCAATAATTAAAGTAGTTGCCTTCTAATTATGCTTAGATTTTCCCAGGAATATTTTGAGTGAATGAAATTATCAAATTTTCAAATTAATAATCTTGATTTTCAACTATTCTCAGTAATATAATATGGGAAATATCCAACGTGTTTTCGCTAATTTATGCATGTCTACTACAACGAACGATCTCTTTATTAACAATAATTCATGAAAATTACATCCAAAACCTTGAAATGATCTTGCGAATGGATTTTGACTGAATTTTATTGATTGGTGAATAAGTTGAATGGATATTCATTAAAAAGGTAAGTAACAGAAAAATTACAATAAGTTGCTGACATGATTCCCTCTATATTCCGAAAAGCACCATTCGAATTTCTCCGAATTTTTATTACATAAATCGGTTCAGGGGCGGCGCAGTTATCGTCAAAGCGTGAAAAAAACATTTAAAGTTATTGTGACGTTGGTAAAAGACGTTTCAACATCAATAAATTATGAACCCCAATAATTTTCCATACTTGTTGGACATAAACGGTGGATCACAGGTTTGCCTTTGGAAGTGATTTATACTTTAAAATGACTGTGGAATTTCATGACACAACTGACTAACAAATATTCGATTCCATTCAATTTGTACGATTTCGAACGCTTATATTTCGAGTCGTACCTAAAATATGAACAATATGCAGACCACTGTACCACATTCAATGTCTAGGTTGAACTGCGGCAGCGACGGTAAGACGGTATCAGTGGTGGACTGCTATCTGTGATGTCTATCGCATTCAAACAGAAAGTAACCAAACAGATACAATCAATCAAACATTTTAAAATTGGAAAAAATGTTTTCCTTTAACCTGAAACCTTTATTATTCATGAACTAACCCTATTTCTTTAGCTACTGCCAAATTTCCGTGATGAAAAATTTGACGCATAGTTGTTAGGTTATACAAACCGAAGAAAATTAGTCATTGCTTATTCGAAAAATTCCCCAAAACCCCACTTGCTTCCTTAGATTTGCGTGGAAAGTAAAATGTCCTGGCTGATTTGAATAGCATTTTAATATTTTACAGCTACCGCAGAAATTCCAAGACAGCGAGAGAAAAAAACAAGTTAGTGATATCAGCAAGTAACACGAGTTGAAACATCAAGGTTGTACTAAAGCACATTTTTCTCACTGGCTCAGTGATCCTAATACAATTAATAAAACATATCTGTAGCACACTCTCGAAGTAAACGCTTATGGAAGATTGTGGTCAGTAGTAAAAGTCGTTTGATATATCTCGACAAACCTTGACCCAATCAGGTGATATATTATTAAGAGTACTGCCACCGATTTGACTGCTACTATGCCACAAACATAAAATAATTAGCATGAAATGTACTGGAAATATACTGTAGGCAATGCTATTTCTTGCATCATAAAATCAAAAAAGGGTGTGATAGTGTTGATATGCTATTTTTATCTAAGTTGTTCCACATTACATCCGCTTGTCAACAATGAAACGTATGAGTCATAAGGCGTGCTAATGAAGACATTTTAAGGGGCTAGAGGTTAATTTCAAGTTCTTTAGATGTAGTTTAAAGCTTATAAAATTATTATCAATTTTTTTAAACATATCTATGGATCTAGCTTATTTCTCTCATATGACTGATTTAACGAACAAAAACTTATAGCAGATTGATCATCAGACTAAGTAAGAAGCTGCGTGAAAGCCCAGTTCAAAGCAACCGAAACCGTATTTCAAATAATTCAAAACAACAAATTGACTCACTTTCTGAATATAAGAAACTTCTGAAACTCATCCTGTAGTTATCATTTTAGTTAATGTGAGTGAACCCTGTTAAAAACCACACGGGATTGATAGTGGAGCAATTTAGAGGTTTAGATTTCAGAACCTGTAAATAATATATATTAAGATGTCTTCATGAATTTTAATGTCTAAATCAGGAATATTTTCTCCACTAATATCATACTGTCTGTCTGTTTGCAGCTATTATTGACACCGAATTCTCAACAAATGCTTTGCTTCTGATTGAGTCTGTTGATCGATGTAATATCGGTTCACCCTGAGAAATATTGGTTTTGGTATAGTAGTTAGATTCGGAAATATATTATACAACACAAACATATGTAAATTTTTTAATATTAAATTCTGAACTTAGAATTCTTGCAAACTCACCTTTCCCTTATATTTTCAAGATAACCGGCAACATAGTCAATCATCTCTTTGCCAAAGTCCTTAAACTGATTAGCCTCCATCGCTGAAATTCAATATAAATTTTATTAAACCCTCGCAGAATGGAAATCAAAATTGCTTTCAGAGAGGATTGCTTCAAGGATAATAAAAGTTGGTAAAAGCCTGATCCTACACAGTACATAGTGTTATTTTGATTCCTTCTATAAATATGTGAATAATTCAAAATGCTGTCAAAATTCTGAACAATACGAAAAGAATAGAATAAAAATTAACTATTCCTGAATTGTACACTATACAAATGTGTAACTGAGAGGCAGTTCATTTAAAATTGCGCATTTCTACAAGAAATATTTCGATCTTGTGACGAAATTGTTGGATCTGAGATACAGTAGAAAATTGAGTTTTCATGTTTTTTGTATTTCTTTTATTCCACTAACAAAGCAACACCATTGAAGAATCGTATCATATCTGTTATAGTTCCACCTCTAGATACATCAAAATAGATGAGGTGGTTACAGATATTACGCTAAGACCAACAAGATCGGCAAACAAGCAAACTAGCAGAAAGCCTCAAAATAATAAAATTACTTATGATGCAGCTTGTACAACTTTTGAAATTGGTTAAACTTGTATTCCACTATTTCATCAAACTTCCAAACTCAATTTCCTCAACCCTACAAGGAGTTGAAAAAAAATATAAATTGACTGCAAAATACATGCAAAGCTACTCAGGCAAACAGACTCTGGCTTAAATTTAAACAAACTTAATTATATATGCAATGTAACAGTATGAATAACAAAAAAGCATAATTCTAAACACAGAACAAATAGATAGTAATTTTACATGATAATGGTTTCTACAGCTACAGGAGATTTTATTCTCCGGAACAGCTACTGTTACTCTACAAAGCCTAGATCAGAGCATTACTGAAGTAGTCTTCGCGTGTGTGGCGATGCGCCCAAAAGTACTCCCTGAAGCTTGTGGACACAATCCAGACACGAGCAATATCTCTAGTGGATGCGTCTAACCTCACAAAGGACCTTTACAGTCTAGAACATCGAAGAATGGTGGCTGATCTGTCTGTATCCTACAGATATCATCATGGAAGATGTTCGACCAAGCTATCTCGCATAACAATACCAAGATTCGCCAGTACAGTAAAGACTAGAAGAGCCTGACTGAAGCATCCTCCCCAGGTTGAGTTCACAACGCCACGAACAAGCCTCCTTCAAATGTCGATCATTTGGAGAACCTCGATGTTGTGGAAGTTTGTGTCCCGATCGTTACAATCTACAGCGTTTCAAGATCAATGTGAATAGACAGCTGTAACATTTAGTACCCCCTTTCGACAAAAACGACTTCATTTTTCATTTTTAATAATCCTAGAACCTTTGCATATGGAATCTTTAAATAACAAATTATTTTTAAAAAAAGTCAAACGTCTGGTTTGATTTTTTTGTAAGCACCACGCAGGATGTAGTGAATTTTTTCATGAATTAGAAGATGTGGGGTTGCAAGCCTATTTATCAAACTGCAGGATAGAGGTCATACCAATTCTGTCATATACTGAGACCAAATTTTGAGGCGTATTCATACTCGCCAATTTAACCTTGGGATTTCCTCAACGAAGGGATTTTTAAGGTTCATATGAACTACCCTCAAAGAGCTCCACTCCTTCCTGTCTCATACGAATGAGACCCTCAAGGAAACATAAGGGTTTCTTATGATTCAGCCGCCTTGGAGTCTAAGCACTGCTCTAAGATGCTGGTGCACTGTAGAATCGGTTCAGAACTTCAAGGTAGAGCAATAAACTATTACAAAGCTACTATCGAAAGTAAATTCATGCACTATGATAACGAGGCATAGCAACAAAAATGATAAAATAAGTAATTACAACAGATATTGCATACATACCGTCCATTTTACGTCCTTTAAGGCACGTATAAAGTAGAGGATGAGAAAATATAGTTAGATATATTGCATGTACGATATTGAATAACAGATGAGACATACACTAGCCTGAATTACTGATAACGCTATCAATGCAATTTCAAGTAGGACAGATCATACATAGCACAACTATGTTAATGTATAATATTAATATAATAATGCTCGGTAAGTATTGCAGATATTCTTATTACATTATTTGGATCTAATTATACAAGGCTAAGCCTTTAAGCTGTTTGCAGTTATTTCTTTCAGTCCGTCTGTTGCTGGGCTTTCCCAGCCATTTGGTGTATAAACCAGTGAAAAATATAGAAACGGCCTCAGTGAAGATGTCTTAATGTCCTAGATTTATAAGGAATAAAACCATGATATATTTTCAGCTTGTATAATTTCTGACGATTTTTTTCATGATACTGCGGCTATATGTTGTCTTTTAGGCAACTGCAGCTCCAGCACTGTTGCTAATAAATTTAGCATATATAAGAACTGTTGTGGGTTTTTCAATACGACAAAAATTAACCACATTCTGAGAAAAAATAAAGCTATCATAGCATCTAAGTAATTATAATCCCAACGTAACTAATGATGTTTCTTTTTTCACCAACGATCCATCATTTTGAGAAAAAAATGTCGCATGACCTACTACCGAGCCTACTAATTTGATACCACCCCACTAAATCATAAAAATGTATACAGCCGTCACTAACATTGTGCAGTCAACAGACAGACACATCGTCAGATAGACTGAGCGACAGACCAACAGACAGACCGACAGACAGAGAAATGGATAGACCCACAGTCAGACCGAAAAATAGACCGACCGCCTACCGACAAACATACCAACAAACAGAGCGGCAGACAAATGGACATACAGACCGGCAGAAAGACTGACAGACGACCGACAAACCGATAGACTGACCGAGACCGGTAGGCAGAGTAACAGACAAATTAACGGACGTATCGTAGTATCTATAACAAATTTTCAAAAAAAAATAATTCTAAAATGTTGATTTTTGTCAAAGAACTTTCCAGACGAAGTAAATAACGTATTTTTTAGATTATATTTCTTTTAATTAGCAATGCCAATCAACATACAAAAAATTGTTCGACACACGTATTTAAAGAGCCTGGAGACGGTCAATAATATTGTCAATTATATTGCCAATGCTACTCAATGATGCATCTAATTCATCGTGTAGGAAGCGATTGATGCTATTGTCAATCGATGGACGGAGATTGATAGGAAATTTGATTGAAGCACACTGACGGGAACCAAAGTTAGCCCTAAAAAGCTCAAATCTATATTTGAGAATGCCATTATACATACTAGTTTACAATGAATATCTAATTGGACTCCAAAAATTCACAGAACAGCTGATGAAATTGATGAAAAATTGACGTATTCAATGGATCTGCATCAATCGCAATTGCAACTGAAATCATTAATTTTATTGACAATATTATTGACCGTCTCCGGCTCACTCAAGTTGGTGATATCACTCCAATCATCAGAATGGGTCTGATTTATTTGAGTTGCAAACAAACAATCTCCGCAAATATGTCCTGACATTGGAAATTGCCCTACAAGAACTTGAATTTCGAATACCTTATATACGTATATTACGATGGTTCCTTCCTGTTAGAAAATGTTGTACCTTACCCCTTTGATACACCAACACTCAACTCGAAATATGTCGCGCTAGATTTTAAGCACCGCACAATTGATTGTTCAAATTAAGTGATAACCGCGCGTATTCCTGCGGCAGCAAATCCTGCAGCTAGTCGGATTTCCTGCTATCGCGTTGTGACACCGCGCGAAACAGAAGTGCTGTCATGACAGAGGCAGGCTTTAAGCGCGATTTCGGAGTGGGGCCACCACACACCATATCGATCAATTCTGAAAGCTCGGCTGCCATGGTTTTCCGATGAATGTTCAATCCGAATGTCCAGTATGGATGGGAAATTGGAGTCAATTTGATTGACGAGTGTCTTGCAAATCTATTTTCCAATTTCGCACAAATACATTCTAAACATTTTATCCTGTAGATTGCAGATGCTCTTACTTGGCAAAACTCTTTCGTCATATTCACGAAACTTTTCCTTTGGCGTAATTTTGACGTTGGTGATTAGTTAATTTTATAATAAAAATTTAGGCGTAAGAGAACGGACGTTCATGAAGGTATGTTTGATTTTCAGTTAGGTTACGGTTTCACTTGACAGTTTTGACATTTCGAGCTTACTCAAATACCCCGAAGTTTCACAATTAGAGTTCGCCGAAACGAAAAGTTGAATGAAGTTTTCTTTCAGACTCGCCGTTTGCGAGATAAACGTAATCCAAAAATAAATTGAATATCTTCCGGCACTCGGATTTTCATGCAGTTAAGTTGAAGATAAGCTGTTCGCATGTACCCAAGCGAGATATGATCACTTTCTGAAACTTTTCCGCCAAACGCATTTTCCCACGCCATATTGACTGTTCTATATAATGAATTCAGTTTGAATTTTATGAGGTACCCTCATGAATTGAATTGAATAAAAAATATAGATATATTTATTTAAACTTTTTTATTAGACCGGCAAGTACGTTTACTCGGTATTTTAATAATAACTAAGGGGTTGATTCATGAGTTCATTTTAAGAAAAAAACCTCAGAAGAGGGTATGTCCTAAAGGTCATACCTTTTGAGATACAGATTGGTAAAGTTTTTCAAAAAGATCCTTTTTTGTAATATCTGATATGTCATTCCAGATATTTTTGTGAAAGTTGGCATGCGTCTTCTATATATGAAGTAAAATTTTCTGGTGTACGTTTTCTCAAAACCCTAACAGTGGCGGTCGACGGAAAAAAAGGTACGCTACTAAAATTTTCTGTACACTATGAGTATACCGAAACAAAATATTTGAATGATACATCCATATTCATGAAGTCTTCGCCTTTACGTAGATCATTTTTCAATAAATTCCTTCATATACATATTTGATAGGTTGTCTCACTAATATTTTTGTCAAATTTTGCCTCATCATTGCATGGAAATTTTTGTCATGAATCTCCTGGGGCTGGATTGCAAAATATCCATGAAAGTGATGTTAGTACGGATGTAGGTGAAAGGAATATAAATAAACAAGCTTCTATGCTGGAATACCATTCAAATACACCCTATATAATAGTTGACCTATCTCAAAAAATATCACATTCATATTCTCATGTTTCACCAGTGGGTTAAAACCCTTTAGAGCGAGTGCTCCATTACACTTCATTCCGCTGATAGCCTCCACTTTCCATCACTACTTGTTGCACTCCCGTGTAAAGCACTTTGTTTCCATGGCAACGGACCTTTAGAGAGTCCCGTTCTCGCTCGCTCCCGAGAGAGAAGCTGAAATACATTTTATATACTGTAATCACGGAGTCCATTCTCTGAAGTTGCCATCAATTTTCGAATAAAAGTTGGATTAATTGACTTTCTGAAGCTGCCATGGGCGCTGTGCAGAACTATATAAAGGAGCCCCAGCTTTTTGTAGATTTATTATTTATAGGTAAGAAAATTGTGATTGAGAAAATATGTTCTTGGTATGGACGGGGCTTGAACCCGCGTCTCCAGCATTCCGATTTGACACCGTAGCCACTAGGCCAATGCAGCGTACGACGATAAGGTGTGTTGTAAGGTACGCTCTAGTTCATACCATCCGTTTTTCGGAATCACTCTTACTGCAACAGCGCAACGATGTGGAGTTCACGTCGCTCAGACCAGTGATCACGTACCTCCGCTGCGCGTTATCTAGTGGTACCACTACGTGATGCAAAGGTATCTAAGTATACAATTGCTCTTTAAAGTGACTAATTTCATTTTAGGATATTTCCGTGCTCATTTTCCAAGCTCCAAACAGTTTGTTCCTCTCCTAGGAATAACTTCAATTGTTTTCAATGATGTCGAAAAGCAAAATAAAGATCCATGGGAATTTTGAAAACAAACAGTATATTGTTTTATCTGGATTACATATTTCACGCCACTTATAGATCTTTCTCTATTGGCTACCTGTATTTTTATGATGACTAATGAAAAATTAATGACCGGAGCAAGTGTATTTCCCCAATATTACTTCCAAGATTATTCATTCAGAGTTTAAATGCACAGTTATGTCAAACCAGTTTCTTAGTTGTATTTTTATGGTCTTGTGCGAAGACACTCGATCTGGTAAATCCATGGTTTTTTACATGAGACTAATTTGTGGATATTAATAACAACTGCTGCACGTATAGGGTGGTTCAGAAGAATTTTGGAAATGTGAAATATTAATTTTTTTATTTATATCCTCTCGCAAAGGCAGAAAGTCTATGGCGCTCCACAAGCACTGCGAGCGGACAATGTCTATTCTCATTGAACTTTAATTGCAATTATGACCTTCGAGGAACAAACTTCTCAGCAGCTCATTCCACAACGCCGAGGTTCTCCAAAAGAACGGTACTTAGGGGAGGATCGTTCAAGGCATTGGTTATTCGAACTGTTGGACCCCTCCAGTATTTGCTGTACTGATGACTATTGATGTTATTATGCAAAACATACTTTATTGCTTTTAAATTCGTGGAGTAGGTGATAAACAAAAGAATCAGAATATACTCATCCATAAGTGAAGTGAAGTGAAGTACTGTGATCGTGGAGACTTAAGAATTTAAGTTACGTCCTTCGGATGTCCTGCATTACACAATTCTGTTGGTCGGTCTGTCTCTGTCGGTCTGTTCATGATTTTGGTTACCGCCTAGTCTCAGTAACTGCTGCATAGATTTTTTGAGGTCGCCTGGTGAATTGATGTCTTATTCAAAAAAACAAACTAACACATTATAATCTTTCGTTTTTGTAGTTTCACGAGTTTCGGGCAATTCATAGGCATACAAAAACTTATTTGAAATTATTCATTATAATCCCATTGTTTATTTGCGTAGATGATTTCAGTTGTCGATGATTAGAGGGCATAATTGAGAATGTTGGGGGCTTAAAAATTTAGTAATTTACCCCACATCATTTTTGAATAATCATTAAGTAGCGGGTAACTTACTTTGGTTCCAAACGTTATAACAAATGCATTTCAAGTCAATGCACATCAATACACCGAATTTTTCGTAACGTTCCTGATGAGCATTACACTGGTTGGCTACAAGCAAAATATCAGTCGTATAAAAAATATTCCACTCAATATTTCAGTTGAAAATTACGTGAGTCAAAAGTACAGTACTTGCTGTTTACTTTTTACATGTATGCCGCTCGGAAATTCCTATCACAAAAGGTTGAAAGAAAGCGAGCTGTAGTTTTATGACCATCAATTCAATGAAGACCTCATGAGATTCAAACGAACTTATTACGCTTATATAAGTAGTCCTCCGATGTTGGAATAATCATCTTAGTTCTATCAGCCGCCTATTGACATATTATGATGACTACTGAACTCAACTATTTTCATATATGGTTAAAGAATCGATTAGCATATTAGTTTAGGTTGGGTAAAGGCTGTATTCTATAGCACTTGGCGTAAATCTTTCCTTACATCCTGATTTTTTTCGTTCCATTTATCCAAGCAGTTAGAAAGGTTAGAGGAAGCCACCCCAATGAATAAAAGAAATCTAAGCAATATATTTTACTTCCCTCGAGACCTTATACGAAAACCTTTGTGGCGATAATCCAAAGGAGAATTATTCTACAAGGTGGTCATTAGAAATGTCAAATAAACATAGTCGTTAAAAAGGCTTTATTTAGAATTTGCATTGCCTCTAAGATACTCGTGATATTCAAAAATGCTTAGAGACAATGGAAGCCCTAAGTGAAAAAATTTGACATCTAGTTTGTCAATAATGTTTCATTCAATATTTCAGACGGTGCATATACCGAACTTATGCGTTTGCTTGTAACAAATTCAAATTTAGTGTTTATAATTGTTCATTTTGCTATTTTATTTTATATACTTAATATTATTTGTGTAAAGTGGTTATTAGTAATTCGGATATTGTGTATATGCTGTACGATAAATGAATAAATATCTCCAAGGTTCAAACCACAGCTATAGAGAAACAGCTCATTGCAGCAAAAGCAAAACTATGTTCTATATTAAAAATTTATTTAAAATACAAAATACATACAATGAAATTCATTATTACAACGCTTGCAGTCACTATAACTGATGTACTTATTTGATGTATAAGCCAAGCAATCAGTCCGTATCATAGCCAAAAATGTTTATATATATACTAGATATTCACCATTCAGTGAAGGACGGCAATAGACATATGAGATAATTATATGATATTATTGAGAACATCATGTGCAGGTACTTTTTGAAGAAGTTACATACTTAAACACAAGTATTAATTTAAATAAAATATAACTTGTATGATAACGATAATTAAAACGATTTATATACTAACAGTATCGCAATTTGTCCTGGAAAATCAAACTAGCAGAGAAAAGAATTTAAGATAATAAATTCCAAAGAAAAGTTTTCAATTTGTTTTATTCCTAAATCAGACTATTTGTAAATCCTTAGTTGTATTCAGTAAAGGAGAAGCGTTTTGCACTTCATATAAAAATACTAAGTTTTCTTTTCCCAAAAAATGATTCTTTGCAAGCACTTGAAACACGTTCTAACTAACAAATTTGATCAGGAGCCAACTCTGCATAGGAGCACATTGACAGACTGCTTGAAAGCTAAGGAGCTTTCATAGCTCAAGTGGGATGGTATTTTCATACAATTTGTGTTGACGACACGTCTTGCCTTGCTGATTTGACCACACCCCTACAGCTTCTCCATTCAGGTTGATCTCGTCCTAGTATTTTTATTAATCCTGGCTGATGAATATTTTTGCAGATCAAGCTCGCCTCCATCCTTCTTCACCTCAGATCTGAATAGTTGAATGGATAGTATGTAGAAGTTTTTGTATTTTTGGAGGTATTATTCTTCCATGACTACTTTCTCCTGGACTACTGTTCTGGAAGCGTGTATTCTTGTTAGTTTGCGGCTATTCAGATATCACAATTCGGTTGTTGTAACACCCCAGTACTGCTGCATCCTGTCCAGGTCTAGAGAATCAGCTAGACCTCTTTCCTGCATAACAGCAAAATCATACTCCAAGTTGTACGGCATCAATCTTTGTAAGCTTCCAAAGTAAGCTGCATTTGGTCCACCTAATATCTGTTTCTTGTCCAAATTTGACCTGGAGCCAGCTCTGGATAAGAGTGGATTGAATGACCTAGAACTTCCAAATTGCTTCGAAAGGAACATCCCTGGTGAATTGCCGTCAGGTATATGAGAAAAGCTTTTCGATAGAGAAGGAACTTTGATCGACAACGGTTTGTTTTTGACACTTCTCAGGGTATTTAACTCCCTATCAAAAAGTAGCTGGGTGTTTTGCTCCAACATGTACTCCCAGCATTTGAACTGTTCTTCGGACACAGCAGAGTCTGAGTCTTCTCTATTTTTTTCTTCCTCTCTGCGTTGCCTTACAGCCTTTGCCACACCCCTATAACTCCTCCTTTCAGGTTGAGATTTAACATCAGACGATTCAAAGATTGAAGGGGTTACACTTCTCATAGATCTTGTCTCAGAATGTTTATTTAACTGACTGATAAACAACTTTGCAGAAGAGTTATTGTAGTCACTACAAGCATGTTCACTTTGACCGCTAGGAGATGATCTATCATCACACATCATCATTGGTGGGGGTATCGGAATGTTGTCTATACAATTAATACAATCGTTGTTCGTCTCACAACAACATCCTGGCTGAAAATCGTTATTCAGGTTACTATCACTCTGGTATTTATTCCTTTTAATTGTCTGTCTCAGCTCTCTCATCAGCAAATCCACATCATTTCCAAGCATACTGAATTTTACCACAATCACACTGAGATTCTCTTCAGCTCCATAGCTCTGCGCCAGGTCTTGCAGTCTCTTAGCAGCTAAAATGACGTTTCTCTGTAATGCAACTTCCTTGATGGAGTTTTCAGGAGTTATAACGTCCCAAAGATTTTTATTAGCAATGATCATGTACTCGTCCTGCTCTTCTAGGTGCACCTCGGTTACTTCAGGATCAGGCACTGTCATCTGTATTTGAGGATTGGTTCTGATCTGTTTCCGTTGCTTGTTAGGCAGAAGTCTCACAGGCCCTGCGGCCCTACCCAGGACCACGCGAAGATCGCCGATACTCGCTATTCGCATAGTGTACTTCTTCAAGGAGTTGCAGAATGCGTAGTCCACTGGCTGCTTGGATTTCATCACGTGGACAAGGATAGCACTTATGCCTCGGTTTTGGTACCTGCAACATTATGATTATTACTGTAAGCCATAGAGTAGCATTCGCTAGGTAAGTAGCATATTTTTCTTTCTGCCGAGCCTAATAAACTAAAACACATTTTATTGAGATTAGATTTTACAATCACTATTGCAATCATTTTCTCCAATTCCTTGGCCATAATTTGTCTATTTCATTTCTAAATGCATCACGTATACCTCATAATTAGTCCTTTAATCGCGGAGATAAGAAGTCAATAAGTGCTAGTCTTGGATTATATGGTTTGGACTTTTTTTTGTGAATATTTTGGAGAACCAGAGGAAAACAGTCTACAGTGCATCATTCTGAATTAACAGTATGTTTATCCTCCACTACTGGAAAACATATTATATCCAGTAATTCCAAGAAAGTGGAGAACACCTCTTTGTTTCAAGTTTTGTTGGAGCCAACTCATTCTCAAGGACCTAAACTTGGGTGTTGTTTGGATTCCAACAAAAAAAAGCTTACTGGCTTCGAATATTTGTGTAAGATACTGTTAAATAATTTCACACCAATCATTAAGGTTGCTTGAATGTTTCTGACAGTAACGTGGTAGTCCTCTTTTATCATGTTTCAGATGAGATCACTATTTTTTAACTGTAACTGCCGTTTTTGGCATTTAAGAAAAGCTGACCACGTTCAGATTCATTCTAGTGCCTCGATACACATATATAACAATTTGGTTTATTTGACAATTGTCACTGACTAATCCTGTATACAACTCGATTGAAATATTAGACCAAATTTGTTGCAAAAATCAATTAATACCTTACTAGATAGGCTCAGCGGAAAGAACAGTACAAGATACCCACTTTTCATTTCCAATACCTAAACACAGGAGTTTGTTGAAAAAAATTTGCAGATTTGAGATAATAGCCTTTTAGGATGGTTAATGATGTTTACATCATTAAAAAATCATGGTAACCAGGTAACCTCAATAACTGCTGCCCTTATCTCTGTATAGGCGTATTATAGGGAGGAGATATGGTATGTATTTTTTTTGGAATTGGTGCCTTTACGGTAAAATAAAGTTGAAAACAAAAAATTATCAAAACTCTGCAAACTTCGCTTTTCACGTTTCTAAACAATCCAGCCATTTTTGGGCGTAGATAAAGAACATGTTTGCGGCGGCTCAAAAATGTTGAGATGGTATAAAAGAGTAATTAAATACAACACAGAGTATGGATATACAATTATCTCATACATTGGAGATTACTAGTTGTATGCACCATTTTAATTATAAAATCTTATATGGTAGCTTTGTATAAAGTGTACATGTCCTTCACTATACATTTGACCAGCTATGACCTGGTCTAATTGTAGAGAGCAATTGGATAGTATATACTTAACCCAGGTGAGGGTCTGGTAACGTTTGTCTCCAAATGCCACGCATAGTGGCGCTGCCCATTTGCATCAATAATAATAGCAATGATAGATTTCCCCCCTGACATCTGTGTGCTTTGTATGAAATTATGTATACTAATGACGTTTTAGTTATTTGTCAATAGATTGTATTTACTACTATTTTATGGCTAAATGCTCAGATTAGTAAACTTAAATATGTATCTATAGCGTATAACTATTTTGCATATATTTTTCTTATCATTATTTTATTTAGTGCATGGCTTTCATAAGGATAAAATAATTTTTCATTATAGTTTCCGCTGACAGTCAATGTTTTGTACTTTGATAAAGGCTACCGAGTCAGCCGAAACATCAGTAAGAATTGCCTTTATACGTCTGTGGTTTCAATTAGTGGCCAGTGGGAAATATAATGAATCAGAGAGGCAACTACAGGATCAGCTTTAGAAGCGCTCAAAAAATCGTTTTTCCTGATTTTTTTCGCTTTTATTATATATATTGATATGCTCTTGACTGTATAATTTATGCGAATTAGATCATACAAAATATCTCAAGATCTAATTGCAGATACCAAACACAGGTCAGTACTGAATATAATCGTTTCGAAACATTCCGCAAATATATTCCACAGTGACTCACCTTTCTTTAAATTCTCTATAAACCGAGAGCAAAGTATACTTCATATAATCATGAGCAGTCTCCTTTACTGTCCTCTCCTCCAACAAGATCCTAGGTACAACTTTCTCTATCCCCGAAGGCATATCACTATTAGACTCTCCATCAAACATACCGAACAAAGCTTCTGTATTACAAAACGCAGGTAGACGAATCTGCGATACGTACAGTCTCTGTTTATTGCCTGCTGTTTCTGAAAACCCTACCGACCAGCTGGACTCTGTCAGATCACTTTCACAGAACGGAGATGGAGTTAGAGGCAACGTCGTTCTGTTCCTTCCAGAAACGTCTACCAAAGACATCGGCCTTTGTGTTCTGTATGTGTTGAACTGGTGGGAGTCTACGTGCAACTTTGTGTTACAAGATAGATCCAGGAACTTCAAGTTTGGAGGTATAAGAGCTGTTAGGTCAACTCTGTCCAGTTGATTATGTGCTAGGTCCAGCACTCTGAGACAAAGCAATGATGAGAGCTTTGGTATGCTTGTAAGAAGATTAGAATGGACTCTGAGCACAGAGAGATGCTTCAAGCGCTCTATGTTGTCTGGAAGCTTCAGCAGTTTATTTCCAGATATAACTAGTTCCTCAAGATCCGACCAGTAGAGGCAACAGTTTTCTGGTAGAGTAGTAAAATTATTATAAGCAGCATGTAAGTTTTTTAAATTCCTCAAGAATGGAGCTAGCCTGTCTAGGCTTTTGTCTATCAAACAGTTCGCAGTCAAGTAAAGTTTTTCAAGTTGTAGAACTTCGTCAGGCTTAGGTAGGTCACAGAGTCTATTATTCGAAAGGTTCAGGACTTTGATGTTTCGAACAAACTTAAAAAAATTATCAGGTAAGTTAGACAAACTGTTGTTCTGCAGGAACAATTCTTGGATAGGTAGACGACGTTGAATGGTCGGCAAATACTGCAAGTGGTTATAGGCAAGTTGTAGTGTGTGTAGGAATGGCATTTCATTGCAAAACAGATGGTCCGGCAGTGAGATCAGAGCATTGTTGCTGGCGAATAGAGATCGTAGTTCATTACAGCCCGTTATCCAGTTTGGGAGGGTCTCCAGGGCGTTGTAGGAGACGTCCAGGTGTTTCAATCCGATTGGTGGGTGAACTACTGTCAGTGATTTCAGTTCTGCAATGAAAAATGGTCTCTAGTGGGTTAATGCTGCTATAATGTTCTTTCGGTCATAGTCGTGTGCAAGGATTTATAAATCGGGGTCAGGATTACGGTTTATACAGCACTTTGTGATTTTAGCCAGAATGGATAATTTTGAGGCATCTTGAAGGCAATTTTTTAAATCAAGGTGACAAACTGTATAGAGTATTAATATATTTTGGGTAATGCGACTTCAGCTAACATTAAATAGTCGACCTTTTGTGTATAAAACTAACCACGGAGAAGTAGTAATAACTTGAATTAGTCCAAGAAAAGGTACATAGTTTCGAAATGAAGAATCACTGTTAATCTTTTGAAATTCTATAAAAAAATATTGAATATACGAGGTATTTAACGATCGAATCTGGTGATTTCAGAAATATTAATAGTTAAAGAGATTTTCAAAATTTTCGCTGATATCCAAAACATACCTGAAGCAGATTCACAGTTTTGATTTCCAATAAAAATGTTAAAAAGCTGCATGCGAATATAGTCAATTGATTTTAACAGTTGCTTTCGGACTTCCATTGTCTATATAATTTTGAGTATCAGGAACGTTTACCTGAAGACTAATGAAGATCATAAATCAATCGAAACGCCGTGACACTCAAAATTATGTAGGAAGTCCGAAACACCACTTTTGAGACATCCACATTGAATGTAAAATTCAAATAGTCAATTGATGCTGTGTTGCTAAATTGTAGTTTTGCAATTGATTATCATCCTTATCTGGTTACAATGCAGCAATTTGTAGTAGGAGTTGCTGGAATAGCAACCGAACAAACTACGGTAATGGAAAAACGTGGCAACCTGTCGAAATTATAGATCATGTAGATTGTAGACGCTCTTACTTGCTGCAACTCTTCCATCATGCAGATAAAAAGATTTTCACACATAACTCTTTCTCTCTCAGTTTTACGTTTAGATTTATATTTAAATCATCGTCGGACTGTCCGATTTGACTGATAATAAAGCTACCCAAATAACTAACTATATCCTATCATGGATACAAAACTAGAGCTCTCAAATCTAGCATACCATTTAGTCTGTCTAGCTATTTTTCTATCAAATTATTATTTCCTTTCTTGTATCTGTCTTAGGTGAAATATTTTTTTGGCAACTGCATTTACACTAGTGTTAAGGAGAACCCCTACAAAACCTTATCCATCGCCGTCAAAATGTCCTTAAGATATTTCATGTGATAAACTACTTTATTGTTTAAGATATTTCAAGAGTAACTTAAACTAGAATGCTAATAGATGGAAACTTATAGTAGTGTATCGATAAAAAATTAGCTTAAATTATCAGTCTATTCATTCACTACAATGAAATCAGGGCTTCGCAGATATTTTGGAATCTCTAATGTTTCCGTGAAGTTCAAATCATTCATTTTATTACAAGTATGAAGTACACTCATTCTATTTTCGTTGACAGCCTTATCATTAGTATAGATTTCTAATACAACCGCATGTGTAATATATATATGTCACAGCTTCTATATCGTGATTTAGCTTTAATATTACTCTGCTGCCATTGGATCTATTTCTAACAACACTAAAGCTGTTTCGTCCTTTCCCCAGTAATGACCAACCGTAAGCATTTCAATGATATCAGATAACTGATTTCCAGGTTATAGAGGAGGACAAGGATTTATCGTTTTTTGATGATTATTCCGCCACCTCTAGATCAATTACCAAAGCTTTTTCGACCCTGCGACACTAGCAGCCTATTTTCAAAATTCCATCAATCAAAATCTGAATCATACTTTTATAAATGGGCCAAGGATCACCGAACGGACGAGAACCAATTGAGAATTAGTTAACTATTTATGTGTCAATTTAATTTTTCTTTATGTTGTAGTCTTTAAAAGTATAAAGAGACGGCTGGAAAGCCAGTATATTTTTTTCTCCAAGCATATGTGATTCCAATTATTTGGCCAGTTAAAGAGGTATGAATCGGAAAGACGATAACGAAAAAGTTTCATAAGTTGACCTGGAAATTTTTATGTTTGGTAATTTTTAATATAGCCAAGAGGCCTATTAGGCAAATTATAGTTGTGTTTGAGATCATTTCTTATCAATTTCATACATGACCGAAGCGATATAATGACTATTATTGCAGTGTGAACAATATATGGTTCAATAATATTAATATACTTACTATTGTTTCCTGCAATTATAGAGACCAATTTCTTTCCGTGCAAGGTGAGAGTAGTCAGGCAGTTCCTGGAACATTGAAGTGTCTGAAGCTGTTCTACAGCTGTCAGGTCTAGAATTTCTATACTATTTTCACTCACATCTAGTTCGGTCAGACTCTAAAATTTGAAATGATTTAATTATAATCATCCACAATTGATACTATATTTTGTATTATATGGTACTTAAGTATATTTACCCCATAATTTCCTAAGATAATGTGACCTTTTAACTTATTGGAACGCAAGTTTAAGGTAGTTAAGCCCTTAGATTGCCTTAATTTATCCTCTGGCTCCTGAAAAAAAAATTACAAAAATCGAATAGCTCCAAACAAACAAGAGTCGAATATATATTAGAAAAAATCACACCACAAGCTTTCTATGAAAACATTTGACTGCCAAGAAATTCACTGGGAAATACAGCAAATTCTGCTGAATGCCATACATGGTGATGCCAAAGAACGATCGATATTGAAAAGTAACGCCAGCTGAGGAGCAGAAATTCAATAGGTGCAAAATGGGATAAAATGAAAAATAGGATTTGTTAGGAAAGGCAACTTATTACGAGGAAAGCTCAGTGCTTTTTCTCAATTTTTATCTAAAACTGGACTGAAATGCGTTATTCGAAAGGAGCTTAATATATATAATAAATACTTTCAAAATATATGTAAAACACTTCTAATACATGATAGTCTTCCCAAAACTCAGCACTATTATATACCGTAAAATAAGCAATGTGAATGAATAACTTTTTATACACAGTTTTCACAATTCATGAAAGCTTCAGCATTTTATATTTTTCAACCCATGGATCTAGTTGAATCAGTAATCTGTGGAAATGTGTCGAATGCTGCTTAGAAAAATACTAAGCCTAATGAAATGATCGTTTCCTATAACTGGGTCAAACGACTGTATCAAATCATGAATTTTTATCCTGATGTAATGACAAAAATAAAACAAAATTTATATCTATATAACCAAAACTTGTCACATTAAAATTGTTCCAATATCAGTAAACCCCAGACTGCTGAAAAGCCACAAAGAATTAGGTACAGCAAAAAATTATGAAATGTATACATAGTATTCAAAGCACTCAAGCAATTCTCTGTATCTTTTGTTATGCAATTTTAGGAACATTACGCGAGAGAAAGTAAAGAATATATGGTTAGATTTTCAATTGTAATTTAACTGATTTCGTAAATTGTTTCTCTAGATACAACTGATCGTGGATAGAAGTTTATAGTACTGAATTTTTGCACTCTACACATCATAGCACATACTTAACATTTTTGTGTATCACTTTTTATCCTCTGGTATATTTGCATCAAATTTTTTAACAGTCTTGACATCATTCTTATTCAATATTTTCACACAAGCATAGATTTATAGAGTAGACGTGGTAACCAAGGATTGTATATCTATATGATTACTTATCATTAATACATCCTCGTTACATATGTAGTTCGAGTTTTCATCAATATCACTATTTTAGTATATCACTCATACCAAGATATTTTTTCATAGATCATTATAGATTATTGCCGAACATCAACACTTACCGATAAGACAAGAGCCTTCATCTCTTTCGCCCCTTTGTCAGGGGGGATTGCTAATCTATTAGCCACCACCCTCAATATCTTCAACAACTTCAGGTCCCACAATGTGTCGGGTAGAATACTCAGTAAATTATGGTCCAGTATCAGCTCCTGGAGCCTGTAAAATAAAACAGTTGCTATGGTTACAAAGAACAGTACAAGTTCAGAAAATGGAGATTGGACGAAAACCAATTTTTAAGTATACTTATAATGTTTTATGGCTATTTATGAAAATGGTAATACGTGTTTCGCTAGCTACGTTAGCATCTTCAGAGGGTGATTTGAACCAGTTTTAATCTTCTGCTGATAATGCTGACGTTGTTAGCGAGACATTTATCGGAAGTGAAAACATTTATTTGACCAGAGGAAAAACTGTGTGGTTTTTGTATAAAAGGTTTCATTTGTTCTGTACAAGTTAAGACTATACTTGAACGAATACAAAGCTCATTGGGCATTAATTGATTCATGAGACGAAATAAACATTATAGAGGTTTCGGTTGTCTTTGAATCCTGAAACCAAAATTGACACTGATCTTAATTGTTCAAGTGCCTACAGGATATATATAAATATACTAGGAAATTTATAAGTTGTATTGCGTTACGCGTCTCTATGGTCAGTCTGCTCATTTACAGTGTGTTCAGGATTCGTTATATATTTTTGGATTTCTAATGCCTATCCATTATCAATATTAGGAATATCTTAATGATTTCAGAGATGGCGATACATTTTGATTTATCAACAATACAAATGAGTTGAAAGTATTTTCTAAAGATAAGCAGTTTCCACTATAAGCCAGTGAAAGCGCAATGATTTGGAGATAACCCTAAAAGATAAACTATATCCAATGTTATTTAGTTTTTCTGCAGTATTTAATTTTGGACTCGCACTGGTTATCATCGAATTGATCCAATTTATTCACTAAGTAGATACAGATCACTGACAGTTAAATCTCCAAAACATGTTCGCACTCCTTACCATACAACCTTTCCTCCGTACAAACTCCAGAACAAACCCACTGAAACAACATAAAGCCACAGTTTCTACTACGAACACATTTTGAATACCATCACCTACACAATCCGATCTCCACTAATGAAAAATGAAAGTACAGACCAGTGATAGCATCACCGGATGCACATACGAATATTGCACATATTCGAAACAGGCAAGGACACACCACTGGTTCTTCACAACATCCTCTTTGAAGTAACTATGGAGGAGGGCTTCTGTTTTGCTAGTCATCAGTATACCACGAGGAAAGATTTTGGTTTTCTTGTTAGATGTAATGAGATGCGGGTTGACCGGTGGTCATTATTGCAGAGGCATTGGCGTAGCAAGAGAAGATATGAGTGGATCAAGATGGAAAAAAATGAAGTCAAGTAGATTAACTCGGTACGTCTCACGTTGTAATGATGCGAGGGATGATTCAATCGTGATAATAAACCCCAGTATGACGCGGCCATAGAATGGGTCATGTACAAACGTGCTTTGATACGTGGCCACACCGTGCACAGAATCTCTAGATTAGACGATACAACCGCTGACGCACTTCTCGGCAGGCACGACAGCGGTTTCAAGTATTCCGCTTTTGTGGGATTTCCCGCTTTTGGACATTTGGCTTCCGCCATTATAGGAATCATAAGGATTATTTAAAAAAAATAGTTATTCAATTATATTAATACTTATTTAAAGTCATGATGAAATGCATTTTTTTCTCTACGTCTTAGAGCCATAATTGGACAGAGTATGGACAATAAATTGAACGGATTCGTTTGTAACAACCTGTTAAAGACTTTTCTAAAATAAAACGGGATATTTTGGTAGACCAATTCTTAAATTCTTACAAAACGGTGCAATATATTGCGAAAATATTAGATACAGAAATCAATCTCTAATACTTTTTCAAATCGTGGATTTTCGTTGGTTATTAATACCCGCAGTTGAATTTATTGAAACTTGTTCCGAATTCGGTTCAGTGGTTTCAAAAATTGAAAAAAACTCAATTAATGCAGCAATTTTATAGAAATATATGGCTTTTTGTGTTAGGTGTAAGTTAATTTTACATAATTTTGGGTTTTACATAGTTTTTCTTTTAAGTAGATATTTAAGTAATTGAATCTGTTTTTCTATACTTCCTTATTTGAACTTTGGGCGGTTTAGGATATACACTGATTACACGCCATTTTTAATCCAACAATCCCCCCAAAAAAAAAGGCTTTTTGGACTTGGTTTGCACGTGATGACGTGTGATGACAACACGTATTGTTCCTACTTTCATTTGTATTTATTGTTCTATGATTACCACACCAAGCTTTCCTGTTTACTTTCCACATAATATTGTTTTTTTTCAGCAAATTTTATTTGGAAAATATCAAATATGTCCAAAAACGGAGTGTGAGCGAGTCTTATTTTGTTTCTTAAGATGATGATACTTGAAATTCAATTTACCCCCTGTGCTGGTATGATAGATAAAAATTACAATTAAATTATAGTAATATTAATAATAAAAAAACTGAAAAATTTATCATTCTAAAAATAATGTTTTACAGCATAGTATCTTAATTACAACTGAAAATGTCCAGTTGAATTATATTTAAACTACGACTAGGGCTGATTATTTGAATAAAATCAGTAAAATTCATCTCCCTCCTGACGACCGAGAGCTCAAAATATTATTACAAGAATATAAAGTTTTCGGAAACGGAAGATGCATACAAAGCAAAGTAGAAGTATTATTTACTTTTTAGTACAATGTAATTAGAGAAGAATAAAGCTACTAATTTGAGCCCCCTTTCAGAGCATTACACTCCCCCCTCCCCTGAAAAGCTTGAAGGATAAAAGTCATGTCTATCTCCAAAAAATCTAAAGAGCAAAAAAACATCCCTACTGGAAAAATTTCAATTTTTCGCCCATTTAGCCCACGGTTTCCAGGGTGGGGTCCCTACTTACCCTACCCTAGCTAGGCTCCTGCATATCATATCCGCAAATTTCATATAAATCTTAGTAGTAGGTGCAAACATAACCAAGGGAATAAATCACTAACAGACAAAGCAACAGAAATTAATCACATGTATTTTCTTTACGTATAATATATATTTACCCCGATTCTAAAATGGCCTTAACTAGATGCAATCCCAATCTTCTGCGACAAAGATGATAAATAATATTCTTAATGATTTTGCATACCCAGACGCAAACTTTCCAGACATATAGATGTGTTTTATGTTTATAAAATTATTTTGAAGCATCCTGTATGTCACAGAAGGTTGAAACCTGTCAATTAGCCTATTTAAGACTGAATCAGACGTTAATTCACGTACAACTCTTCAAAACTGAACGACTGAAGAGGAAGTGAGTCATGTGTATGCAATGGTTCAGTGAAGATATTCATTATAATAACAATATAATGTACACCAAGGTTGATGTTCATATAAATCATAGTGAAGCATTTTTTTGGCCTCTAAACATTTTTCTATATAAAGTTGGGTTGACATTAGTAATGAATTCTGGATCTAATACATTAGTCACGTGACTTTTAATTCTGTAGAGATAATGTCTTCGTTTGTAATAAAGGCTACTGCTATGCCTAGTGTTATAAAATACGCAGAAATTATAAAATATCATGACTTGAAAAATGAGAAAAACAAAAAAATAAGACATCGGCCAAGCAAACATGTTGTCTAGATTAATGTTCAGTTTAACGCACAGAAGACTCAGAAAACAACCCGGATAAAAAAGCGGATACTGCTCTGCCAGTCATGGAGATGGTGGAACGCTCATTACTTTAAAAGTGTTCTTCAAGCTTCTGGGAATGAGCTTCAGCAATAATATATCCTGGCACAATCATGTTGTTGGCCTAGCTAGGTCGGCAATTCAAAAATTGTATTTGCGCTTCCACGAGATGCTTAAAACTTCAGGACATAATCTAGAAATGAGCAGCACATCTGATGGATGCGTCTGATGTTACGAAGGACCTCAAAAGTCTGGAATATCGAAGGTGGGTGGCTTCCCTATCTGTATTCTATAGATACTGTTATATCAAATGTTTGACCAAGCTGTCTTACTAAATAACATTGGTACAGCAATACAGCAAATACCAGAGGGGTGGGCGCATCTTCACCATATAGAGCTTCCAGCGCTCTACCTGTTTTGTATAGAACCTCGACGTTTTGGAATGTGATACCAGGAAGTTGGTTTCATTTGTCATCTCGCTTCTGAAGCAGGATAGACTTTCCACCTTTTTGAGAGGTTATCTATAAAGAAAAGATGGTGGACTTTTTATACATCTGTTACTGCTGCTTCAAGATTTATTGAGAAATATCTTGTTTCAAAATACGTTAAAGATCCAGATCTGGCTGCTCTGTTTTCAATTCCATCTTGGGCATCTTTCTTGAAATACTTTGGGTCTTCTGGGTTCTACAGTACGGGTTCGTCGTATGATTTCATATTTAAGAAAGTGGGAAGTCAGATTTCTCGCTTCTCAACTACACCAGGTATCGATTGTGTGGACGGGGAAGCTGCTCTATGAATATAGAGCAGTAATTCTGGGCTTTGTGAAGTGTAAGGAGGTTTAATGGTAAAAAGTATCTGGTCTCTTTGAGAATGTATCCCCGCGCCATTGAAAAAAGCTGTAGAAGAAGAAGTGCGGAAAATATGTCACATATTCCGCCTTATGTGATAGTATCGTAAAACCTCCAATGGCTACCCAGCTTACGAATGACTAGGTATGGATATAAAACTGGATATAAGTTCTTTTCTCTAACCAACTAAGAATTGTATTTTAGTTGTGTACTGATGTGGTTGGAATATTTTTTGATATCAAATTTTTCAACCGTTAGCAGAATACCAATCACTTCAATATTTTTTGTGTCTGCATTCCTTTATTTGAAAAACATATCACCATTATGAGCTGATATTTGCAAATTTTTCATAGAAACAAAATCTTAAGGGATGAAGTACCTTACTGACTCAAAACGGATAATTTGCTTCCAGAAAGAAAGACCGCTATCCATCTGCAAACCTTTCGAGCCTGAAGGGATTCATTGATAGATCCAAAGAGGGCTATATGGCACCTACAGCCCTCCTCCCCCACACTATCAAAGAAAGCAGTGTAGAACTAAGGAAAAAACGTAAGACAACATTAATTTTCATTCTCAATCCTCTACTGAGGCAACCTCTCCACCCCCATCCAAATGCCGAATATGGAATCCCCTCTCACTTATCAATCCTAGGTTCTTTATGGAAAGATGTACGCTTATTTAAAGTTTTGGTTCGTATATACTCAATAAGCGCTTTACCCCTTTATAATAGTTGAAGATACGTCACTGCCTTCGGCACGCGTCAATCACCGTCCACCTCGATTTTTTTAATGTATGCAAGTGGTTCCGGAAGGCTGAGCAAGCGTGAAGGAAGCAACGGAAGTGTCTTCTTCTTCTTCGCCATCTGTTTTGTATGTCTGTGGTTAGCAGGTATACACCTCTAGCACGGGCCTTTCGCAATCTGGGTAATTTATCTTCATTCCTCACTCTTGTATACTGTACCGCTTCATTATCGTTCAAGAAGCCGTTATTATACCACTATCTATGACATAAAGCTGGTCCAATTAAAGAAAACGCAACGAGAGAAGATATTTTGCTTATTGATGAGTATAACATTGGGCTTGTATACTTTTCAGCACCCTCAACAATAAATATTTTGCTCGGTGCTACCATGATATGCCTATCAAAAGAGAACACCCACGAGATTTTTAGGAACATGTGACATATATCTAACATGAATCTTCATTTTCTTGGGCATCCTAGTGAAGAAGTAGCGAAATGCTACCTCTCCATCTTCAGACAACAACTTTGGTTTGGTACAGGCATTGTGACGAGACACTGTCTGCTAACGAAACACGTCTCTATTATCCCGTCTTTGATTGGTCAAGGAAAGCAGCTTCCTCTGGAAACGTGAAATTTGTGCCTACGCATAATTGGTTGCCTAGTTCAAAGGTATTACCGCAGGCATTTTCAAATGAGAGAGGAGGCAATCACAGTATAGCCTCCTCTCCATATGTGAAACATTGCGGCTGTTGCCATGTTGTCATTCGAAACATTAGTAATAAATGTAATTATATGTGGTCACCTCACCTTTTAAGCATGTTGATCTCAGTAGGAAGGGTAAGCAGGCAATTGTCTGCCAAGTCGAGAGTAACCAAGGACTCCAACCTAAGCACACTGGTAGGAAAGTTCTGTATACCATTAGACCGTAATGTGAGCACTTCCAGATCTTTGAGGGAATTGGAAGAGTGAGTGTTGAGGACGACTTGCTCCACATAGCTGTCATCCGGTTGGTCTCGACGACAGATGCCGTTGAGGTTGAGCTGGTGTCTGTTTGCAGCGGGTTTGGATACTGAAGGTTGAGATGCGGCATCCTGATCAGTGTCCTGGAATAGAAAAAAAATAAGAGCGTGACATATAATCCATTTGTTAGTTTAGATAGTCTGACTTTATCGGCCCTAGAACCAATAAAAAGTGAACTGAAGCTGGGGTGCCTCTTTCAGACATGAGAAAACCTTCATAAATTATATTTCTCATTAGGAAAGCATATTAATAGACACGATTAGCAAACTGTTTTGTCCGGAATGTGGGGATCTTTGGATATTTGGCATACTAAAAAACACTAACGTTGTGTTTGCGGCATTTTGTTATAGGGGGTAGGATCGTATTGAAGTTCATACCAACAGTATTCTTTCTCTAACCTCCATTCGTTGATACATCTGTTGTTTATATACAAGTATCTGTATTCGAAAGCTTAGTGGCCTCTATGTCCATGTTCATCAGCTTATGTTTTTCTTATCAATATGTGCCACAATATAGGTTCAATTTGAACAAACCTGGTTTCACTTTTAGGGGCTTGGTGAAAATGAATCATGAATTTTTGAACATGTTCTATCAGTCTACCTCATGTGAATAGATTATCAGGAGCATTCTCTTCATCAATGAAATCTACGCATTTTGCGTACTCTTCCAATTCTTTCAGCATAAAAGCATCATCGTGTGTCTATCAATACCGACAAACAACACGCAGTATAACTTTTAGCTAACGTTTGAGCATTTCTTCCTATATTTTCTTCCTTTTCGATGCCTTACTATAGACAGAGACCTAGCATAGCATGAGTAAGCCACCCCTGCTAGAATTCCACGTTTTTCATTACTAGCTCCTCCATCAGATAGCATTAACAATTTTCTTCCATTCGTATAGTAAAACTACTAACCCAATATGCTAGGAGTATTTCTATAGTATTTATATCCTTTTTTGTCATGACCAACGTTAACATCTTATCAGTATCAATTTTAGAAGCGCATCTTAGAACACATTGCATAGCAATGGGCCCAAGACAGAACCCTGGGATACTTCCAGAGTGAGTAATACTGCATCGGACTTCCATTGTCTTGAAGTGCAAACATCTCAAGTACCATGGAAGTACTAAACAGTATAACTGAAACATCCACATTGTCTGCAAATTTCAAACTACATTTCCATAGTTACCTTCCTTATCCCCTATTTCAAGCTACACATCTACTACATTTACTGCTTTTAATCATATTCGGTAGATAGCGGTGTTCAGCTTTTCAAGTAACTTCATTTTTGTTAGTAAGTATAACGTTTCTGTAATATCCAGAACTAATGTATCATTCTACTTCGTATAAGCTTTTTGATTCAAGAGAACATGTTTTCGGACAATTATTGTAGTGTATATATCACAAATATCATTGTCATATCTACTGTGTCAATTACGTTAGGCCCATAACACCAATTCTTAGTTTGTTATTATGTCGTTGCCACTGGGCAGATCTTCACATTACCTAGTTAAGATTTTCCTTTCATGCCTGAAAGGCAATTTCCATTTTAGTTTCCACGTTTAATTGAGTGGCAGAAGTGAGTTTTCTTAATGTTTCACGTTTCGTTCTCTCTGTCTGTCTGTACTGCGTTCAGTAATAATTCACCTTATATCAAAAGGAAGGTACTGTTTGAATTTTAATGAACATTGTACAGTAAGTTACTAGAATGACAAAAACAAAAAACTTTGTATTTTTTCAAAATCGGTTCAGTGGCAGCGGATTCATTTACAATAAACGAACAAAATTAAAGAAGCACAAACAGATTATCAACGGATTTAAGCTCTTTCAGTAGTACCAATATGTTATTATCGAAATTCAAAAGATCAGTAACTTCAAAATCCGATTTTAAGTCTTCATTTCCAAAGCAATTTCATTGCGTGGGAAGTACAGAATCAGACTACTTGAAGGCATTTTTTCATAGATGTGCCCTTCTAATTGATTACCGATTTCACGGAAATAGAAATCGTTCTGTTGAAGAAATAAAAACCATGCCATTTCCAAAGAAATTTGTTACGCAAACCATTCATTCCACGACTGCACACACTATTAATCGCCGGCTAGTAACAACTACTGCGATTTGCATTTTTAAAACTGCAAAGAGGAAGTTGAAAGTACACAATGCGTGCTAAATACAGCATAATGGTTCAATTTCCTTCCTTCCCGGATTCCAATTTACATTTGGTCACTATAAATAGTTACCGCCAACACATTTCTTTATTCATGCTTCAAGGAAACGTGAAATTCAGAATAGGATATACATTTACTTATTTAACATTTTTAAAGTAATATTGGAAGAGCTACTATTAAATTTTTCAGTAAATTAGTCAGCCACAATGCACTGGGAATCGGTGAAATACTCAGGTGCAAAATTGATGCAACTCCTAAATCTCCATGCAACTTCTAAAGCATGCCATGTGGTTTTCTCTTTGATTTATCTTGCTTATTCTGGTTGTTAATCTAGACCACATACAACCATTTGTACTACCTGGGCAGCTTGTTTCAAAAGTACAGAAGCAAATATTTATTTTTGAAAATTACGATGAAGTTGATATTATTTGTTTAACTGACTCAGGATGAAATTGTTTTGTTTTCAAAGTAAATCTTAGTATAGAGTTCGTTACAACAAAAACTCAGAACGGTTCTGAACGATTTGACTTCCTGGTTCAAAAAGCTTAATCCGATGTTCTAACAACAAATGAATTACATTCCAAACTTATTCTGAATTTACTATCACACCCTTGACTGGATTATGTATATACCGCCCAATTGCTCTCTACACTTAGACCGCCAGGCTACACTGACGAGTATAGGCTAAAGACAAAATATGCATAAACATATCAGATCTGATGCACAGTGGAGAGCATACGAGTATTGAAAACCGTTCTACTGTTTGAGGATTTGGTTCGAATTTTTTATTCTGAATCAGTTAAGAAGTACTTAACCTTTTTTATTTTAAATGAAAATCACGTGAAAATCTACACAGATGGTAATAAACAAATGTTACATCGTGTGAAGGGTATTGACAGCAATTTTCTAATTTTGTATGGACTTTCTGCTGAAAATGGTGAACGATATTGTTGAAATAAAATGAAATAAATCAAAAACGTACCTATTTAAGATACAAATATGGTGATAAAACTTTTTCCACTTTATTATTTATTATGAAGGGACAATTAAGGGAATTATATTTTTTTAAATCGTTCCAACTCTGGCTTTGCCGATTCTAGAATTATAAACTCGTACGTGGATACTAAGCAATTCTGAAGTTCAGAACTCCAAAGAGCTCACTGTTGGATGAACCTATTGACTGCTTTGTATTGTTGATACATTCAAAATGGGAGACTAATGTCACCCCAGAAACGCGACGCTGCCAGTGTAAATGAGTAAAAAAGCAATATACAAAAATGTAATTCCAAATTAACGACTCAGTCATCATTCAGAGTGTTATGGTTTGCTGTTGGCTACCGAATGACGCTTTCGATGAATACAATACACGTTGTGTTTCAAGAGTAAGGCAATAATTTTATTTTTATTCTTTCCCTTCTAACATACATAATATAAGGTTTGTAGTCACACAGTTAACAGAACTGAAAAAAAATGTTCATCATTCATCCTTTGGAAAAATTGTGAGTATTCAAATGGAACGAAATGCTCTGAAGTGAGTTTCTAATGGAAATTCAACATTGGTCAAACAAACTGAGAAAAGAGAGACTTGAGAATATATGGTTTCATCGGAAGACGCGCTCTTGACAAGATTTCCAGACCGAATGATATCAGGGTGTTTGCAATTTTACTATTCGATAAATACCATTTATGTCACTATATTTATATTAACTATAATCCTTAAGACATCATGTATTTCAATGATACGGATAGATATAGAAATTATAAAACACTTACGTTATGCTCATCTGACTCTATATATTCCTCGAGAGAATCCACATCTATATTATCGCACTCCACAATTTTTGGAAATCTCACCACTTTATCACACAACCTTTGAGGCTTTTTGGGCGCAGCCATCACAGAAATTGTTACATTTTTGTACATCCATCAAAGCTGTAACTGTGTTTCATACAGGATAACATTGCAAAAGTCAATCTATGTAGATGATTTATTAAAGAGGAGGAAATCTTGAAAACTGTATTTTTTTGTATGCCTTGATCAAAAAGGAATGTTCTAAATTGAAATGTGCTCTTATATTCTAAATGATTAATTTTTCATTATTCTTTTTGCGATGACAATATTAGATAGTAAGCTGTAATTCCCTTGCAATGAAGTTTTTAACTAGGAGCCAGACGATACACCTTTCCATTTTAAATAGTTTTCACCCCATATAAAGGGGTAAATATACAAACAGCAATAAAACGTGCCACGGTTACAATTAGATGTATCAAGAATCTCTCAAGGAGGTGTTGGTCCTTTTGTTATTGAATCCAGCGATATCGCATGAAGAATCCAAAAAAATGATGAACGTCAAAAAGAAACTTACAATAGAAAGTAATACGTGATAAAGCAAAATACAACGAAGTTAATGAAATGTTAACCAAGTTTCAAAAGGATATGTTGTTTCAACCATTGGCCAGTTAAGTAGCGCTAGAGTTTCCATAATTTTTCAAAGCCTCAATGTAAATTTGAAGCAAAATTGATGTATTATGACAACTAGATCCTACGACACTTATTGTAAGTTTTACATTCAACCATTTTTCCTCAAATATTTCATTGTAATACCTAATCACTACTGCAGCGTTATCCTGAATGTATACCACTAGCACTATCTATGGAAGAGGTATTCCTTCAGCAGCCATGGATAAACTAGTACAATAAAAATCACTCACGACGAACGAAACTTTAAAACCCTAACTTTTTCATGGAAAAACCTGGGTAGCGGTAATAAAGGAGTGTTTGAACATCGATGTCTTTAACCGTCGCGGTGTCTCGAGTATAGTAATTGTGATTCTGTATTCTAAAAACAGCGCGACACAACACAGGTCGTGACATCACGCTTGGCTAATTCTTATTCTTTCCACGTTCCTCGCTGGAAGCACGCTTGAAATGAGAAAAAAGGTTCAAGAAAAGACATGAATGGATTTTTGTCAGGTTCAGTTGTATCAGCTTAGGATTTGATCGTAATTAGTTTTAGAATTATGGAGTGTTTACGGCATGTATCAATTGTAATGTAAATCGGTCAATAAATAGGAATGACTAAGGTTGAATATCGATGTAGATTACCTCGATATCTTACACTCACCACCAAAATGAACTATTGATATATTGAAGACGACCAATAGCACAGGAATATCCGGGGATATATCGATGGGGGTAGGGGGGAGTTTTCCCCTCCCCCTATAAGTTGCAATAGCTGGCAAAAGTTGACAAAGGTTGGTTAAAGTTGGTCAAAGTTGATAAGAGCTCGAAAGAAGTGGGTAACAGTTTGCAAAAGTGGGCAAATATTGGCAGAAGTTGGAATAAATGGCGAGCAATACTAGTTGATAGGTTCGGTCCGTTTTTTTATCCTTTTGGCTATTTTTCAAGGACTTACATGAATTCTATGGACAAAATTACGAATATAGTTGGTACAATCTCAATTCTTACCTCCCTGTAAGATAGTCTTACTACGTTCCTGGGCATATCTAGAAATGAAGGTGTTGATACGTGTGCAAATATAGCTGATCTCTCCCATAATGCCTCAGATATAATTTATTTATTCATTTAACATAGTTCAACTGAAAATACACTCCAAATAAGTATCTACATTATCATCATTAGAGTATTTTGACGAACAAAACATATTTCAGAACAAAAAAATTTATTAAACACACTATCTCCGTACATTGAAATCGTCATCAAATAAGTCAATGTGGTTTTCATCATTATTTTTCTATATTCAAAATCAAAAAAGCGCTATTAGTCATAAATTGTCCTTTAATGTGCCGATGTGTCGTATAAAAAGCTGTTCCTCAACAAGTTCGTCTCTGAGGTATTCTAAACCATATTTTCAATTCAATTTATCAATTTGCCTATTTATCAATTTGTCTAGAAATAATGCCATTTCATCGTTCCTCCGTTTTACACACTTTCCATATACATCAACTGTAGCCTATTAATGTACCCCTCATCTTTGTATGGCGAATAAAACCTAACATTCTAAAACCGTCAAACAAAACAGATTGGATGCGCTTATTGAAGCTTAGATCATAAATAAGCACACACTTTTTATTTTTTTTTAAATATTATCGGTATTATACAACATCTACGTTTCACATATTCAAAGAACGAACTAAGGTATTTGATTACTAATTACAAAATACCATAATATTTATTTGTTAAATTGATCCATATGAAACCTATACCTATTCATTAAAATAAAAAAGTGAATGCTAGATTCATAATTGGTCAATGAGTAGTTATTTGCGGGCATCTAATTTACTGCGACCCAAGTAACAATTGTTAAAAGAGAAATTTTTGAAATAAATCGAAAGTGGTACGACTAAATTTTATTAAAGAAATATGAAACTAGACAATTGAAATACATATGCTAATAATTAGGAAAATTAGAAAGAAAAATCTTTTAGCTAGTGGGGATCGAACCCACAACCTACATTCTAGGCAGATGCTTCAAACCACTCAATTACATTCTTTCTGGCCAACCGTTTTACCTGTGCAGCTCGAACTTGGTTAGACGGCAAATTTCGATTGAAGATAGAATCAGTCACTGGCGCTAGATGTCAATAGAGAAAACTGGGAAGAATTACGGCGAGGAAAGGTGTACCTAAATAGCGTATTTGCGAGCAGTTTACCATAGCTCAAAGGTTGAAAGCATCTGCTCATCATTCCTAGTGAACCTTATAGACTCATATTTGTCCTCAAGAAGTCTACTCCCATATTTCGAACATAACAAAATGTCAATTAACCCACAAAAAAGTATTAACTTTGCTAGACACAAGACTAAAATCTTCAGGCCTCTGTCAGTAAGTAACGAGAAAACTCAAGAAAGTAAAACTGTTAAATACCTGGGTATTACAATGGACAAAAGATTAACCTTTCAGAATCATATAACAAAACTTAGAATCAAAGCAAACGGAATGCTGAAGACCCTTTATCCTTTATATGTTCAACTAGTAAACTGCACACGTCAGTGAAGCTACTAGTGTACAAACAAGTCATAAGACATGTGTTACTTTACGGTTGTGAGGTGTACAGTTCAGCATCAAATACACAACTAAGCTTTCTCCTAAGTCTCTAAAATAAATTCTTCAGGATAATAATTATGAGTGCAGCCCGTAGGGAAACCGACGAGCATATAATATAAAATCTAAAATATTACGATAGTAAATCCAAAAATATTCTACAAATTATAAAAGAACACACAGCACAAAAAGCCCCTCTAAATTTGAACATTCAGCATTCACATTTGGATGGAAAAGTCAGAAGACATGGGCTGATTTATCGGTATATCTTATCGGATGCTTCCTAGTGTAAATATTATAATTGTAAATATGTAAATATATATTATTTTTCTTTCCTCCTTTATTCAGAATATTTAGTACAGGTTTTGATTATCTTTCCTGTTAATGAAAATCACAAACACAACCCGGCCAAAATGTATGAATAGTGAACTTATTGGACTGAATGTCCTGTTCAATTTGAGAACTGTTGTTTTTATGGAGATAGCGATATATTTTCAAAAGTACAACTTGATTATACATCACCCTAACACCAAGCACCTTTGTGGGTCAAATCGAGTGTGGTCTCGGTTCCACAGAGGACAATCTTTGTTAGCCTCATTGCCTAACCCACATGTTATAAATAATTTAAGTACATATACTGTAGATAATTTCTTGAATAAATATTAATTGTTACTTAAACGTTTTTGCTCAGAATGCAGGAGGTTGTGGGTTCGACCCCCACTCGCGACAATTTTGTTTCCCAATTTTGATGATAACTAGTTCACTCTCGGTCTCACTTTGCAGTGGAATCTGTAATAGCAATAAATATAATGTATATAAAGGAAGTTATTATGATAGTTGTAACTCGTTCTATTATTATCATACAAATCACAAATGTTTCTTATTCTACTACTACAAACATTTTTAGATTATTAAACATAGTACAACAAGTGTCACTGGACATTTATGTAATTATATGAGGAGACGTCAAAAAATTATGTTACCGTATTATTAAATTTTCTAAGTTCACGTAATACAAGATAATAGAAATAATGGATAATAGAGGGAGATATGTTTAATTTTTTCTTGATGCCACTCATTGCCGTCGATCTGTCACTTGAAGTAAGTTTTGGAAATTGGTCATTGTGGAAATTTAGTAAATGCGAGAAATTTGATTTAAAATACAATATTTATTTGAAGGTTGCTCAATTCAATATTATTCAAATTGTTCAAAAATTGAGACCACAACGTGAAAAGTATTGCATAAAACTACTTGACGCTATTATTAATTAATTCACTGGGATTATTGAGGGTATCATTGTGGCTTCTATTATAGTTAGCTTCCCGAATTCATTCATAAATTGATTTAAATTACTAAAGTGCTAATCATTTACGGATTGTGATATTTTTAATTAGAACATATATATGTTCTATTGAACTCTGACGCTAAATCCAGCATAATTTATTATTGTGAATAGATACCCATTAAAACTTGGTTCAGGCCGAGAAGCCTGTTTGACAAACTACAATAATGAAACATTGTTTATTTCTGTTCATTTTTACGGAACTCTTAGGTTCCATGGAACAGTTCAAGAGTCGCTGATATAAAAAATAATTGAGCGGGAGAAACGAACCACTTCATCGTGGTTGAAAGGAAAAACAGCAGTCTTATGGGTTCATCTAGCAGGCCAGCAGAATCAAAACTGTTTATAAAGTGATATCTGAGTATTCAGTTTACAATATTTAGGTGGTCATAATAATTAGGAAACTCGTGTTTCAGATTTTCTCGAATTCGTGGATATTTTTGAGTATAGTCAAAGGCTTTTTATTGTTTTTGAATCATTATGGGTAAATTTCACATAATGCACTTAATAAATTTGTGAGGGGTTTTTATATTTAACCTATTTGACTCCACAGGCAGAGGCATTTGTGGGCATAGATAAACGCTTTACATCGTTTTTTTAATATGATGGGGAATTTCCACTACAAAGAACTCAACGTCCTGCGTTATTTTGGCATGACAACCTAACGGTTATTTAGTCGATATCGCCAAGTATAACATATTGAGAATTAACAAGTCGATCTATAATTTGAAGTACATCATCTCACGGTGTCAAAATATGACCGAAATTTGTGAAATTGAAAAATTGGTGCAAATATTCAATCCTACAACAAGAGACTCTGATTCGGATGAAGAGGACGATAGACGAAAAAAACAAACCAATTCCAAAGGTGAGCCTTCAATATACTCAACATGGACTGAATCCACCAACTGGTGTCATCAACGATTGTTGGCTTTTACATTCTCATATGAATTCAGTTTAAAAGAAAAACCTGAATAAACAGTTTAAAAAAAGATTCTAATAACAGGTGCTGTTAAAAATGATAGAAATAATTCTAGTTTTTCATGAAAATCGTGAAAATGAGCACGACTGGGAGCTTGATAAACAGCCTCGTTTCAACAGCTTAATTTCATTAAAAAGCAATTATACTTGAGACCATCTTCGCCTGAAGAGTCCGCCACTACTTGCGATGTAATATCATACAGTAGTTTAAAACCTTTCATTACAGATGAAGTACTTTGCCAGAATTCGAAATCACGACCTGACGAAGAAAAAAAAGTCAACCCATACAGCAAAATAGTCCCGGATAAAAAAAGAAGAGAAGTACTGGACCCTGAAAATGACGAAGATGGGTACTTCGATGAGGACGAAAAAGTAGCGTCTCAAAAAGACTGGAAGAAAAGTCCTCATTGGGATATAGCGTACAAACAACAAGTCACTGCTTCAGATGTATTCTTACAGGTGAGGTTTGCATTCAAAAATATCAAACATATTCCTTTTTCATAGTATCTGAGTTAACGAATGGGTCCAAAATGATATTATAATACCGATCATTAATTTTATCTCCCACGCCAATTGATTGAGATGTTAATCGTGAAAAAAATTCAATTGGAGATATATGTTTTCTTGATTTTTCATGACACATTCGCTCATTCATGAATAGAAATAAATTCGTATTTCAAAAACGTCATAATTCTATGACATTTTGATCCCGGTATTACTTCGTACCTTGAGCTCTTGAGATGTCGATTCAGTGGTAGCAGAGTAATACTGAAGATACGTAACCGAACGTTAGGAATTCCGATTCAATATAATATAGATAAATGCTCCAACCATCAGGAATTTTATAAGGTGCAAACCAATATGAACAATTCATCGACATTGCTAAATATTTAACAATACAAACCATTTTTTCGCTAGAGAGCTAATTTGTTCTGTTTATGTTTTAGCGGTATTTACTACAAATTACTGCATTTCAACTTAATAGGGATATCGAATAATAAGTAAAATACTATTCAGGTAGTCTCTGACTGTATTTTATCGTTTTATTGGAGACTGTGTCCAAATTTTTGAACTAAACTTTGCAGATATTGTAAATTACAGAAATTTTCAAAAACCTATTTTTTAGAATTATTGAATTTATAAAAGATTTGGTCATTAGTTATTTTTTTAAATTAATTTCTATCAACAGTTGGTTCAAGGATCTGATACCACTGTATAAGACGTACGGTTGGCGTCCACCGACTTAAGGCCATTTTTTTAATAGATACTTGAAAGCAGTAGCACTATTTTGATTTATATAAAATTTCTATAAATTTCTTCATATTAGTGGAAAGAGGACTCATTTACATTTTGATGTTATACTCTGTATGGCTTGTTTTCCATGCTGCATTAATTGTTTAATACTCCTGTCAATCGAGCAAAGCAAGATGTCTGACAGGGGGGCATATAATAATAAATCCTAAATATAAGGAATACCAATATTGTTCTTATGTTTTACTTGTAATTGATAGTACCTCTATAACTAAATGTCACTATGATTTTGAATAAATTTTGACTCTATAGTAATATGACAAGAACAAAGATTCTTTGAGTTTTTATGAATCAGTCTATGGCGGTGGAGTTAGCGTAAAAAAATATCAATACTCATTGATTCCAATCTTAATCTTCATATCTGAATGGATACCATTGCGTTGGAAGTACAGCAACAATCTATTTAAAGCTATTTATTTTCATTCCATATACCTTTTACAGATGGGTTTCAAAAACCCTGCAACTGCCAGCTGCGAAGACATGATCATAACTATAGATCTGCCAGGTGAGAATCGGCAAAACATAGACCTGAAAATACTGAAAGACAAAGTCAACCTGGTTTCTCCGAGGTACTATCTTGATCTTCAGTTACCACATCCAGTTGACCCACAAAGAGGCAATGCGAAGTTTGATGCTGACAATGAAAAACTCATCGTTACTTTGCGAATGGACAGAGACCTGGATTTTGTTAATTTTTGATTGTGCCTGATTATATATTTAAGTTGAATATATCAAAAATTCGAAATGTTGTACAGCATTGTCTTGACTTTATTAAACCATAACTTGAATTCAATATAAAATGGGAGTAGTTTGACAAAGCAGTGCAATACCTACATCTAATCAAGGTAGATCTATTTCCAAAAAACACAGCGCCTCATTATATTTTTTTGTTGTATTAAGAAACAAAAGTCGCGGTTGTTAAAGGAATGTAGATCTTCGATTCATTTTATTTGTGCGTCGATTTCTGACACCCGGTATACTCCTATTTTTTAACCATGTACAAAATCATCGAGTTCCGAAAAAGCGCAACAATAGACGCTGATTACTGAGAATGCACCAGAAATAAAAAGCACTACGCCGGGATCAAGCGTGATTGCAGCCGGGATGCAAAATATTTTAATATAAAAGACCTTCGCTCAAATCAGTCCCGCCAGTCCAGAATTGAGAATCCGTACAGCTTCACTAAGAACCGTGCAATGTTACGTGGTGTCGTCCTTTAAGGTGTTTTTGACATAATCTCTTATTTAGAAATGTAAGTATGAATACTAGGATTGCATCAATATTTACTGTACATGTAGAAGGATGTTGTACGAGGCTTTACACTATATTCAGATCAAATAAAAAAATGGTGAATTATTCAGGGGTGAAATAGAATAGAATAGAAACGTCGTCTCATAAAAGTTAAGCAGGAAATATAGCAAAAGGAAGATCAAAGAAAAAGGGTAAAAACAGCCTATATGAGTTGTTACAATAATTTTTGTCTGTCGGTCTTTCTATCGGTCTATCTTTTGATCTGTCTGTCGTTTAGGCTGTCGGTGATCATACTCCATTATTCCAATTTTTCCATGGATTTGAGTCACTTGGGTTGCGAAGCTCGTTCTGTCTGTCGGTCTGCTTGTCTGGGTATTGCAGTTTCTGTAACTGTGTAACCTTAGTAACAGCTTCTCCTATTTTCGTGAGAGCTGAGGGTATGTGATGTACTGATACAATGAATAAAAAAATCCGTACATCCTCAAGCTTTTTCTATCGATAATTTTCCAATTCGAAAATATTCCTGGCCATATCCAAATTCATTTTGAGTGGTTGAAAATTAGTGACCGTGTCAAACCTCATGTTTGTTTGCCGACGTCTAGATTTAATTTTATTTTTCTGTATTTTTGAATTCAGGGTCTTTTTTGTATAGTTAAAAAACGTTTCAGTGGTATTCTAATACGACGAAATTCTTGCCGGCCAATAAAATTAAATTATTTTCCCTATATGATGCTCTCAACTAGTTTTTGACAAATTACCTTGTGGAAAAGTATCATAGAGAAAACTTTGCTCTTGACACTTCCACCACAGTGAAAATCGGCGTATTCATCACTGATGTCTAACGTAGATGGGCCTTAAACTTCGAAAACTATAATAATCTGTACCAGTAAACAACTGTAATTGATTTGTTGTAAAAAAATATATGAAACTTTAAATAATTTCCGCTACAAACACGTGTGATCTACAAAATTTGCATGCAGAATCAAAAAGTTCGCCTCAAACCAGTATTCCGCATTGTGAAACCGATTATTCTTCGCTTATGTAAATGTTTCCGAAACGACCTAATTAGTCAAATTACAGCTGTAATATTCGTACTATACGTCGGTACCACTCGGTCTGGAGAATCATTTTGGTACATCATGGATTAGTTCCGTCACATAAAGCCGTCCAAAGAACTCACTGAACCACTTTGATATTATTTGTCAAGTGGATATATCACATTATTATGTTGTGAGTTCTTTAGTTTTTCCACCATGCCCATAATGATCAAGCGATACATAAATTCACAAAATAAATGAACTTTTTTCAGATATTTCTTACAAAAGTAAAAAAACAGAAATTTTCAAATCCTTTAATAAGGCATAATATTTTAATAATTCTAGCTCCCAAAATTGTTGTTTTAGCTACGATGGAAATTAATACTCAGCAAATAAAAATGATATTATTGGTTTGATAAAGATGTTGAGCCAGAAATGTTTGAATACTTACGAGTAGATACTGAAATGAAGGAGAATTTAAGAAATATACAAAAATAATGTTTTTTGACATATAATTATTTTTATTTTCAGAAAACCAGACATGACTAGCAGTAACATCCTTAATTTCGCAATAATTATTTTATTAATAGACGGAATCGCAGCATATGGAAGGATTGATTTCAGGAGAGGTAAGTATTATTTTGGGTCAATAATTCTGTGTAAGGATTTCTGAATTAATGTTAGTATTGACAAAGTTCAGAACTGTATTTTTAATAGTCAAGTCTATTTATGTAATTAATATATAACTATTATTGAAATAATAATAGTGCAAATAAATTGCAACACTGTATTAATGTACAATGGATTAGCCAAATTTATAAAAATGGAGTTAAGTGAGTTGATTAGGTACTTTCTCACCACGCCCTAATATTAATCAATTTCTGAGTTACGAAGATCTCGGAGCTCTGAACATTTTAGGATTTTTTTTACTATATTCGTTTATCAAGTAAAATAAACTTGATTGAAAATTTCACATAACATATTTATGATTTCAGGTCCTAGATTGATGGGAGATAGCATATCATTAACTTCTTTAGATCCGAGAAGGATGAAAGTTCAACAAAAGATCGTCATTTACCATAATGTATTCAGGTCGAAGGTTAAGCCAGCTGCTGCAAACATGCTGAAGATGGTGCGTTTCTAAGTATGTCGCTCCAAAGCTAAGTATTTGAGCATAAAATAAAGTTGTTGACCTTTATGTCACCTTGAATATAAACGACAAGGTAATTCTGAAGTGAAACTCAATTTTTACTGCATACATAAGTTAAAACTACAAACACACAATAATTTAAGACGAAATTATAGTTCCTATTAAAACTACCAAATGCCAAAGCTACACGAATTAATTGTTCTAGATATATTTCAAGGTCACCTAGACATATAGGCATTTTTCCGAATAAGGCTCCATATTTTTGACCCCAGATCTGAAATTTCAGGTCTGTCTGATTTCAAGATCTTCTACATTTGACATCTTGCGGTCATGCAACTAAAGGTTCTATAAAAAAGGCTATAATAACTTACGAAATATCTGAATCCAGTTTGTGCATATATTTATAGTTGGTTATACTTACATCCCTTTGAAGGTCACTTTTGAATCTTACTTAGCTAGGTCATATCTTGCTTTTTAAAAACTTCCTCTGAGTTTTTCAAGAATAAAAAATGTATACCACTTACTCAGTTCATTCAAACTCCTTTTTATTGATAAATTTGTTCGCGTCACCCTATTTCTCCTACTCTTCAAGGTCATATTTGACTGTTATTTGTGAAACTGTGTATTAAGTACCCAATTATTTGATCTTCTATTCATCCTGTGTACCAACTGTTCCTGTCTTCCTATGGTTCTATTGAATTCATTTCTCTTCTGCCTATCTTTGGTGCAATGATATTTTGGCTCCTGCATTTGCACAATTCTTGAAGTAAATCCCCTATAAAACCTCAACCATATCCGTCTTTTAGGTATTTCATGTTCTCTTCATTTCTGAAGATATTTCATGCTTTAAGATATTCCGTTCTTTAAGCTATTTCATTATTCTAATACATTCCACCACTCAATATATTTCAACTTAAAAACTTGTAGTAGGTAGTGTTTCGATGGAAATTATTGAATATTTTTGAATCTCTGGTGTTATTTTGCGAATTTTCGGCGACTCCCTTAGTACCTCAACGCGACCGCCACTTTGGATAACATTGCTCTAGTTGATGAAGGATTTAGGGTAAAGGACATAAAGGATATGTTAAAATGGTGTGTAATTATGTTATAGAAATGGCATAGAGGTGCAGCCAAGGCTGCGCAAAGATGGGCGGATCAATGTTTGATGTTAGTACATGACAACGAAACCGGAAGGTACGATCCTAATTATGGAGCATGTGGTCAGAACATCTTCGTCGCATCCCACAAAGTACCATGGTAAGCAGCTGGAAGCATTGGATGGATTTTTGATGACAGTCAGTACAAATGTAGCCGATTAAATTTATTAATAGTGACAGATTTGATCATTCGAATAAAGAGCACCCGTTTTCCATCGTTTAGTATGTATGTATATATGTATGTATCAAGGTCTCGAAAACTACTATACGTATTGCACAATTATTTCACTTAACTTTTTTTAAACTTATTTAGCTAACCGAAGATAGGAAAGTTTCTCTGTTTAATAAAATTTATGATGCAACCACTATTTCGATTGGTACTGCAAGGCTCCGTGCTAGGTCCCCTTCTAATATACACCTTTGATTTATTCAAACTGATGGCTGGAAAATTCTGGAATGCGATACTTCGCGGACAACAGCAATTACAGACAGACAGATTTATACAAGATTTGCAAATATGCAGTGACTCATAATTCAACAATAAATGCAATTAAAGTAAAATTTTATTTCTTTGCTCTGATAACAGAAAAGTTACATTACAGATAACTTACACATGCAGATTTAAAGGTTCAAAAATCACATAAGCAATGGCTCTGTATTGTTGTAGGTATTCATTGAAGTTCAAGCTTGAAAAATTATACAAAATAATTTTGTGTTTTATACGCGGCTTCAGAAAATTTTATCATGTGTCTCAGAAATATGTTGACGCTTGAAGCTCACTTTATCAAAACCCTTGACTTCTTGAGGGAAAAATTGTGCTTACTATGTATTCTTTGATAGGAAAGTCAGAAAAAGGTATTTGTAAAAATCACACCGCGCTGTACATTCTCGTTCTAACGAAGTTTCTCATACAATGCAGCAGTTATATACAATTCACGAGAAAATCTATACAAAAACATGCATATATCTAACTTTCGAAGGCAACTGAAACTTAAATATGTTATTTACTCCAATGAAGTTTTTGTTTAAGTTCCACTTTCAATGTGCTTTATGTAGTTTTTGCATTTAAGGCCTATATTATTATTATTATTTGTTAACAAGGAATCTCAGGTGACTTATCTGTGGCTATCAGAATTTAGATACCGATTATTTATAGGTTATTTGCTATTGAAACCTGGTGGCTAGAGAAGGAACATTTCACGTACGGAAGAAAAAACGACCTTTTTGTCATTGGTCATTACACCCAAATGGTGTGGGCTTCAAGTCACGAAATCGGATGTGGGATAGCAAAATGCAATTATCGACCTACTACCAACAGCAAATTCAACCAACGGGTGTTCTACAACTATGTCTGTAATTACTGCCCGATGTAAGTAACATATTGAAAATTGTATCACTATAAAAGCACCTTATGTTGAGACGGATTTTGATGAAATTCAGAAGTGATCATTTTGAAAATTGGCTCACGATGAAATTTAAGCCTCACACCTCGAAGAAACACTCTAACAACTTCAGCGACTTTTCTCAATTACATCTGCGGTTATAGTGTCCTAGACTTCGAAGCAATAACTAAGAAGTGTGATCCATACAAGGACCAAAAAAAGTGATGAAATGCTTTGACACTCACTTCCAAGCGTCGCGCATGGTGGCGCTGCCCATTGGCAACTTACACAGACCGTCTAGGCTAAAGATGAAACATGCATGTCTATAGCAGGTCTGATGCATAGTGGAGAGAATATACTTATGAAATTCTAGTCCGCATTTTGTTTAATGTTGTTATTCAAGAGGGGCCTCTACGATTACTTAAAATGAAAAACGTTTTGCATAGGTTTCCAATTTTTCGGTTCCAGCGCTAATTTTTCAAGATAATGATTTTTTTTGACAAATGATAGAGAAATGTTGGTTCTATACCCGTGCAAGGCCATTTTTTCAATTTTTGATACAAAACTTTAGATATTGTCGCGGGGACGTTCGTATCAGTGGTAAAAATATGTCCATGTACGGTGCCACAATATTCCGTTTGAAGAGCTTGATTTTGAACATATTGAAAATATTTTTTGTGCAAATTATAGAGGAAGGACTAACTCTTATGAACCCTCTTTTCTGATACTTCGGTTATTTCGGTTACCAAAAGGTTAAAAAGACATCCAAAATGACTCAAAAAATGTCAACATTCATGTGACATCATCTTAAATTTTTTTATCAAAAATTGAAAAAAAGGGCTTCGCATGACCATCGAATCAACCACTCTGTATCATTTTTGAAAAAAAGTCGTTCCATTATCTTGAAAATGAGCGCTGGAAATGAAATAAGGGAAACCCATGCAAAATGCCTTTTATTCTAGGTAGTCTCCTCTTAAGACGACATTTTTGTTGAAGCAGTTTCCTAGGATACAAGAGGCAACAACTTCATTACTATGTAATATTTTTTTCCTCAGAGTTTTCTTCGAAAACGCACGCATATCAGATCCAGTTGTTCTTGCTAACCTATTGTTCTTGATGGTGATGACGTAATCGGTAGAGTTGTTAAATGGGTTAGCTACTAGAGCATAAAGTCTCGGGCATTGTTATGTCAATTTCAGTGGTAAATTGTCTCTCAATTTCATGCGAACAGTTCCTAAGATTTGGTTAAATGAAGCGAGGATATGTACTTAGATCCCGCAAGCGTTGCATGTCAGCATCGTATTTTTCCTTAATTTCATATGTAGAGTGACAATATCATGTATAATTTTTGAAAAGTACTTTTATTACTAGCAAAGGTATTTTCTACATTATGTCAGGTTATATGAACAAAAATGAATAAACTGTGAACCATTCCCGAGATATGTACTTTTCACGAGACTTTTCATCATTTCTTGTAAAGATCTTTTCAAATTTTTCTGTTTTAGAGCGTTGATTATTTTTGAGGGGTTGTGTTGATTTTTCGAAATATTTTTTTCTGCCGTCAAAACGTAAAAGAAATGTAGATCGGATTTCTGGTGCATTTTGTCTTACGTGGTCTTCATGCCTTGACCAGAATTCCAAGCTGAACTGACAAAAACTCTCAGAACAACGCAAGTAATCAACTGTCAAAATGTCATATTGCAAAAATTATATACATCACGAAAAACTATGTCACTCATTTCCGTCTGTCTGTTTGCACTCTGCCTGGTAATCCTTGATCCCTTTATTTACTTTTCGGATTTTGATGAAACTGTGACACTGCTGTACAGAGACGAAAAAGCCTTGTAGTTTTCGGTTCAGTGGTGGCGGGGTTAACATCGAAAAGAATCGCTCAAACTTTTGAGAAATATCCGGACAACGACGATAGCGGTGACATAACAGTGATGCCAGGTCTCATAATTTTCGGGGAGATCATGTTTTTGAAGAGAATCTCAACTCTGGCAAGTTAGGGTAACGTGGGCATATTTAGTTTTTTCTCAGGGGAATTAATTCGTATTGTTCCTGTTTTACCAGTTTTTTCTATAGATTACTGCTAATTGGTGTCAAGTAAGTTGACTATGTATTTTACGTGCAGTTGTATCAGTTTTCTAAATATTAGTATCGGCTTTTGGACCTGTTGATCCACCTAAACTAAATTTTAAAAATATGGTAACTTTCCGAAACCTGCAAATTTTGGGGATCTATGAGATTATCAAATACTTAGTTTTTCAGTATTTTATAACGGCCCTATTACATGCAGCGTAAAACTGCTTGAATTTTATAGATGCCATACATGGTTTCACTGGCATTGCCTTTCAACAAATGTGAATGACGCTCAAAGATGATTCATTTTATTCCAGAGGTAACCACTCAGGAAAACTAGGCTTCCCATACAAGAAGGGCACACCATGCAGCCTATGCAAGCAAAATTGCGAAAAAAATCTGTGTTCGAACTCCTGCAAATATGCAGATTATTGGAGCAACTGTAACCAGCTTCATAGAGCCCTTCCAGGGTGGCTCTGTGGCAGTGATACTCCTCAGGGCAGAGACAGGTTCAAGAAGTGTAGAGCGACGTGTACTTGCAAAGATAAAGTCAAGTGAATATTTGAATGTGCTGTACAATTTTGTTAAAACTTGAGATGGTCTGAGTTTATAAGTTTATTGGATGAAATAGCTACAATTTTGCTAAGTAGGGATTGCCAGGCAATTACGTCTACTTCTTCGTCATCTAGTGCCCTATTCATTGACCATTCGTGATTACTTAGCTAACCCTCCTTGGTTTTCGGCTGTTCGCATGATCTGTTCGTAGTTCAGCCTTATTCATCTTATCCATGGTAACTGGAGTAGGTAATATTATCGGAGGTAGAATATTTTGCGTGCTTTTATTATATGGAGCAATTCTTCTCTATAAGTTTATGTGATATTTACATAGATGACGTGTGAATTTCAATGAATTTTGATAATTCTTCTATAAGCACATCTCGATCGCCTCTATTCTATTCACCGTCGATGTTATAAATGACCATGCATCAGCGCTGCATCACATCACTTATCTATACGAATTCTGAGTTCTAAATCTATGAGGGGGGTCACATTAGAACGTTCTAATTCATATGAATCCACGTCTGAACTGCTCGATTCGACATTTAATTTCATATCTGAATCATGTTCATTGTTTATCCAGCATCCGAGATGTTTTATTTTATAAGGGTACAAAACGTATCAAATGACATGTCCAAGTAAATAAATATTGAACTTTTTATGCAAAATTGTTATAAAAAACATGTTCAAATGACATTTCGCTTGATTAAATTGCTAGGCCTTCTCCAGGTTTATGTACTTATTCTATAATACAATTCATGACACAAATTAGACACCTCAAGGGTACATTCAAGGAAGTTAGGGACAAAACATTGGAAACAGTTTGTAATCAGTTCCACGCAAAAGCGCAGAAACCTGAAGATGGTACAACAATGCATAAAAGCGAAACGTCTGTAAAAATGATTTTACCATATTGAACAGAATAACCAATGAACATATCAGATTCTTAACGCGTTGTCAAAAAATATTTCCTAATTTATTGCATGTGCTCATTAGAAATGTTGGCACTATTGACTTCATTACCTGGAGAGACTATTCTGTAAAATCCTGCTTTCAAAAGTAGTAGTTATTCTTTCAAATTGGATACTCAGCCCATGTAAGGTCCCAAAAATACAGCAATCTAAGCTTTAAATATAATAAAAAATGTGAATGACATGTGCCATCTTAGACTTTATAAATTACGAACTTCGTTTTAGAAGGTACAGTTAGATGTATTTGAATATAATCAATAACTGAGGCAAAGACGACTTAACGTTCCAAAGATGTACCTAAAAGTAACAGCATCCTCGAAAATGGAACGCCTTAAAATGTATGTTATATAGTGGATGTAATAAAATTTTTAAAATCACCTATCTTCTTTTCATTCCTATTACTGCCGCTGCTCTATAAAAACCCGCCGCTTATCAGCTAAATCACATGAAATAATGCAACAGCATGAAAACCCATCTCTGAAAGAGTTGTCAGTTTGCTTGCTGGTAATGGAATATTTGATTATTCACTTATCATTGTAACTGAAAAATATAGTGATTGTATGTATTAAAATAATATAGGTTCATGGATACCATACAATCTATATAAATCAGTTTTAATTTTCAGTGTACCTATAACACTGCTTGTAGCTGATTTTTATAGTAAGAAATTAAGGTTATATAAGGAAAAAGCATTTATTAATAAAAATATCACAACAAACTTGCTCAACTTGTTACTGGTAAAATATAAAATCTTATAGTATAAAAAATTCACGATGTCATGACCGGTTTCCAGACTTTTATCACATGATCTTGGCCACCTGTAGCTATAAGATCCTTCTTAGGTGATATGTCAACTGTTCTGATGGCTCCTGCAATCGAAATTCAAGTATTAAGCAAACCTCATTCTAAGTTATAGGATGACAAACACATTTAAATAATTGTGATTCTTGAAAATGGCAACTGCTAGTTATTTTTTACGTTATGGTTGAAGTCGCCGTAAGACATATTTGGATGAATTTTAGTGACATTTTCTAAACTGGCCTATGGAAAGGATAAACATACATTTAAAATTATATTTTTTTAATTATATTGAAACCAACATGCTAACAAATGTGTGTTTGACCGTGAAACTCTTGAATGGGGTTGAGGACTGCAACTACTATACTCTTTTCACTTTGACGTGAAAAAGCTTATAAGTCAGTATTGAATTTATCTTTTTCCAAAAATACTATTGACAAGAGTAATAGATCCAAATGAAAGTTTGCTAATTTAGTAAGTTTTTGGAGAGCAAAAAACCAACTCCTATGCACATTGCACATCTCTAAAGAACTGGTACATAATACTGTGGAAAACTTAATCTTGTTGGAATCCATCATTTTCGGGACTCCCGGCGTACATAAATTAGCGGAAAATTACACATGAAAAAATGGATAAGCGAAAACCTAGCAAAAACACGGACATGTGCGCTTGAACTTGGACGTCTGGTATCCCGACTTGCAGTCCATAAATGTTCACTGATTTTGGCTACATATTTCAAAGGTGTAATATTTTGCAGATCGTTGATCAATTATACATGTAAATAACAATTTCAGTTATTCAAACAATAGCATTTTTCAATTCTGATGAAATAAAAGTACCTGCATGAGCTTGGCATTCCAAGAGCTGCCTAACTTCGAATATATCCCAAGCAGAGAGAGTACCATCTTCACAACCAAATATAAGCAGAAAATCGCTCCATTTCATGGAAGTTATTTTGGAATTCAGTTTCGTGTTGAACACAGGCATTCCGCTATTCACATCGATTATTTGAAACACTTTATTGTTGAACCCGATGGCCAACTTCAATCCATCAGGACTGTAGCTAATTGCATCCACACTGGACGCGTGTTGGGTCAGTTTTTTGAACAGTGTAAACTCCGTCATTTCCCATATATCGATTTCTCCGTCTTGGGTGCCAACTGCCAAATGGTTGCTGTCTCTGAAAAAATTAACGGGGATTATAGTTTGTTGGAATATTCTACATAAATGAATTCAAATGTATCAGATCTTTAAATGTATCTAATTTTATCGTGACATATTGGGTATCTTACTGGTTGAAGCTGAGACAGTTGACCTGAGAATTATGATCAATTTGTTTCTGCAGACACTGTATGGGCTTGATCACACCATTACTATTGAGTCCTTTCCATACTTTAACACTACAATCAGCACTGCCTGATACCAACACATTTGTCTTTTCAGAGAAAGCAAGACAAGTAATGGCATCCTCGTGAGCTAGTACACTTTCTTTTACTCTTCCATAGTCCATATCATACAACGAGCTGAAATGAAACCATGTTAGTGAGAAAATTATCTTTAGTCAGACATAATTATTCTTCATAACAAACATTGAGACAATGGGAAGTTACTTCTTCAATGATTGTTAATTATAATAGTTATTTGTAGTATTGAATGTGCCAAAAATTTGAAATAATAGCCTTAAAACGGAGTACTTTGAGCCTATGATGTATTTAATAAAGTAATGTTAACATTCGTTAAGCTTTTTGAATCTTCCCTTGAACATGTCAACATACAACACTGGTTTGGCGAGTGTCAAGACCACCAGTGGGAGTGATTGTATTTCTAGATAGCAATACAAGAATAATATGTAGGGTTTATCTTGGAATATACCCAGAAAAAACAGAACAAACCTGGACAACTGCGGGATTCGAACCGACACTTTTTGATTGCCGGTCAGATGTTCTAACCAAATGAACTAAGCATGCACTTACTTCACTCGATCTAGAACGCCGATGATGTTAGCACCAGTGTTGGATCGGTAAATATCTCCGACCGCGGTTATTGACAGACCGCAAGCACAGTATTCCTATATATATATATATATATATATATATATATATATATATATATATATATATATATATATATATATATATATATATATCGATTTCCATTTTGCGGATTAGCAAGTAAATCATTGTCGTGAGAAAACCCCTTCATTCAAATTTTCAGAAAACAGATTCCTATATATGTGTCGACTAAGCTTCTCGTGAAGATATAACTACTTACATTTCGTTATCCCAACTAGCCACAACTAGCAGGTCCACGTTAGGCAGTTGGATACAACTACTTAAAGGTAAATTGCCTACGTTGGCACTTCGGATTTGCTTCTTTTGGGCCAGTGAGAACACTTTTAGCTTTGAATCGTGACCCACCGAAGTGATTCTATCGCAATCATTGCTAAGGAAGAGGTGGCTGACCGTGTTTTTGTGGGTGTTGAAACTGGTATGCATCTCAAAGTTTTCTAAACGTTTCCATTTATCTACAATTACAATTTTTTTTAGAGAAGGCAATCTTCTTTCATAGTTTTTTAACATTGAAAACCATCACTGTGAACTATTTACCCTGCGATTCAGTCTCTTTTTCTTCCAACTGATATGGTTCCACCAAAGTGTTAGGTCCAATAATCTTTCTTTGGGGATGAGGCACAGTGAATACCTGTTTAGGAATCTGTCCAAATTCCATTATTTGCACCTCTAGAGCATGCCTTTGATTCAGATCTGATATGGAATCCAGATCTATCGCTCCTTCATAACATAGATAATAAAACACTAAAATTAATTTTGTCTATCAGCATGCAATTAGACAGAGCAGATGACTAACCTACATACAGAAATTCAATTTTATCACAAACTGGTCATTTGATCAATATTGAAGAAGGTATTTACAACATGAATAATCTAGAACCGGAGAAACCGGAGTATACGTGATTTCGGATACCAGATTATTACATCCAAAAAAATCGAAATAATAAAATATGAATTAGTAGCCGAGTTTCCGAAAGTCAAACTTACATAAATTCATAAAGCCTATCGAGTATTTTATTAAGCACCAAGGTCAATTCCTGATTATTCGATGCATCAGAGATACAACGTACGTTCGGTATACAAAACATACCGACCTTACAAAATCGCTTGGTTAGCGCGGAATGCTTGAGACATGACTTTGAGTCCGAAATAGGTTTCACCAATTTGTCTAAAATCTCCCTTTCTTATATTTATTACAGTTACGGATGCTGACTAGTCACCGCGCGAACTGCATGTGTTCGCTTCAATGGCCAAATAATTATTAATCCGAGTTCTCCAGATCAGTGAGGACGCTTCAAAGAGACGAATGGAGATAACGAAAACGTTACAAGACACCTTTGTCTAGAAATCGCTGTGCGTTGGCCAAGCATCTACGACTCTATAGCGTAAGCACGAAATGCTGGAAACTTTGTTTTGGACGTTTCTAAGTCCTCTAATCATCTATCATTATTTTAAAGTTTTAGAATACAGTGTCGTGCGTTTGGGGAAATAATCCGTTTCCCACAATTAGACCGGAAAATATCATTTCCAATCCAAAAACCGCATCATTACAGCGTGGGAAGTAGATTCAATCTACTTGATTCCATTTTTTGTAGTCGTAAGCATCGATATCTCATCACAACATCCCTATATAGTTCACATCGCTGAAAGAAAGAAAACAATCCCAATTGAGCCGTTGACAACGAAATATGATGGCGTAGAAATCGAGAAGGCCCCGAAAACACTGATATTGTACCTCTGTCAAACCGACTTATCAGAAAGCGGCCTCAAATTCTCAGTTCTTACAGTTATGTGCTTTGATGGCTTCTTCTCCTTTCTGCTTATATCCAAATATAAGATCTATCCAATGATGCAACTTCTTTGATACATGCTCACTTTCTAATGCATCCCTTAATTTCTCAACGAATTCCCTTGGACTGCTTGCCCATGCAGGTAATTCTACATCTCCAACCTACAATGTGGAATACATCTAAAAAAATTACATGGCAATATGATTCATCACTGCTTATCCCGGGTTCATCATGTTTTAGATTATTGCTTGAAATATACAACAAATAAAATTACAACGTGTATCTAGACTTATATTCTTGTGACGATTCTGGATTCTGCTCAGATCAAGGATTGTTTGGATCACTTGAAGCACCTGAATCCGAATTTTTTTTCACCAAATATTCGACTAGCATTTCAATGGAGCAAAACTTACCTTTACATAGTTATGTCTGTACCCGAAATTGATTCCCATATTATTCGTTAGAAACTTTCCTTCAGTTGAAACATCATAGAACTCGGGTATCAGCTCTTTGAAATCAGACATATTGTTCAGACAGTTTTTGTACGCATCAGCTATCGAGTTGAACATTCGATCTGGATGGTCAAACCTCCCACTTTGTAGACAAAGTACGTAGTGAGGATACAACCTTGCTAGATAATAAAGTACAAACCCTGGTGTCGAGTAATGAGATCCGTACATGAATTTTGGATGAGACATTTCATTGTACCTAAAAAATATATACAGTGTGTTCAGAAAGTCCTAATATGGCAAAATAACTAGAAATGACCCGCATAAAAAACGGTAATAGCCTTTGGCTCGAAATCTGTTGAACTCCAGACAATAGATGGAATCTGAAGTAATAACAGAAACTGAAAACGGCGGCATGAGGTCTATAACATTTTTGAGTATCACAATTTTATAGACAATGGAAGTCCGAAATAAAACTTTTGATAAATCCACCTTGTCTACAAGTTTCAAACAACAGTCAAATTCATCTGTTTAAAGGAGGATTTTTCTCCATTGAAGGGAATAGGCAAATGTTACTCTTATGTATCATTACGGCACTATAACTGGTGAATTACAGGTGTTTCTCAAATTTAACCTAATACACTGATGTTTTCTCCATTTTGTAAGGCGATTTAGGCCATCAAATATATTATGCAAGTTGCTTTGTCTCCAATGATTACCATATTATGTGACATTGCTATACTAGACGCAACAAAATATAATTTACTGCATTTAGTTTAATTCTGACACTGATACTTTCTTGTCTGTTGTTGGGATGTAAAAATATAGGGTTTCCTTAAAAAAATGGATGATGCAGATTGGGGTCATCCTGAGGATCAAATTTGAGGATACCAGAAAAATCCTCAGCCTATTTTGATTCAAACTACTGCTGCCATCCAAAATAATGTATCCTTACCTGTCCAGCAGCCTTTCCAAACGAACATCGTTCAGTGCTCCAATGGGTTTTGAAAGATCACGAAAGTTTGCAGGGTCATTGACGTCTAGATCTGAAGATGTATAGTTGGATATGATCCAAGGAAACACAGGATATTGTGTGAGGTCATTAATCGTCCTATCTCCAATGCTAAAATGTATCATATGAGAGTTTAATTAATAATTTTTGAAATCCATATTGTTTAAAGCTTCCTCTACATTGGACCAATTAAAAACCTACATATATAGAATATATAGGATCAAAATCAGCATAGCTGTTTACCTGTTTATGTACAAGAGATATTCATAATTTGAAATGATACCATTTTGCCACTGTAACGTGATTACATCTTGTCTGATATCATCCAGTTTCAATTCTGGTTGTTGCAAAATGTTTTCATACAAACTATCTCTCTGTGTTTGGCTTCGGAATGAAAAGTATATATGAGGATTCGTGGAATTTTCATTGGAATAAATTTCTAAGCCCTGAAAAACAGATTGAATAAGATCTGCAGTTGCAGGGAAACATTACAACTCACAATATGCCTGAGTAAAAACCTTCGTTTGATGATCCTTTTTATGCCTTTCAGTTCTATTTTCACTGGGTACTGAAAAATAATGAAATAGTAAATGATGCCTCCCAAACAGATGGAAGAAACAGATGCCAAAATTGGTTTCAAACACATTCACAAACTCGGACTAGTACAACTTAAGTATAAGTTCTCTACTTAAAAGCAACTTTCAAAAAATAGTGCTGTCTTAACATTAAGAATTGTATTTCACTTTCATTTTTATTCACCTCAAATCTTATCAATATCATGAAGCATTATTCAATATATTCCACATTTTGTGCCTTAAGCAACCAAGATATATATATTGTACAACTCTTCATTCAATTAAATAAATAAATCAATTGCAAATAAAGGTTTAACTTTTGGCGACTCCTTTAAGAATGATCCTGATTCACTTTTCCCACTTATTTATTAAAACACCTTCTCAATTCAATTAGCTGACATTGAGATGTTTTGTAATAAATATATTACTCAATCTTGTGAAACCTAATCTTCTAGATATACACATATAACCTTGTTTTCTTTTAAACTGCGGGTAATAAAGATTAAAATTATTGCAAATGATTCATCAGACTATAAACAAAACACATATTGTTTATCAGACATTTACTGCATATGTATAACAATAGGCCTACATTTTTAATACATGTGATAATGGGTTATTCCCTGTGTATGATGTCACAGATATTTATTGTGATATTATACTGCATGTGTAACATGTTAGCTTTATGTTAACAACCTCTGGGGTGAAAATGGAGTCAAATAGATTGACTCACTACTTACATTTTCATTAACAGCTGTTTTCAAAATGCTGCTTTCCTAAATTATTCTTTGTAAAGAATTAAACATAATTTGTTATAATATTACATATTAAACTTATGTTCAATGGGAAAACATTTACATATATTTTCAACTTACCTCTCCCATTTTGTTATATGGTTGAAAATAAAGTCTTGTATTTGTCAGAATCACTCTACCAGGATTCACTACAAGAGGTGTCACTTTGTCTGCTTGAGTTTCCATTGCAATTTTTTCATACAGATCCATCCATCTTGGATCGAAACTATCCCTAGCTTGTCTTGAATGGACAATAGTTGCTATCTGATTTGGAATAAAATCAATCACATTCCAATATCAAAGAATACCTAAATGTGAATTCAACATTTGAAAATGTATGTGGTACTCATATTAACAAGCTCCAAGCAGTGTTATCGATGGGACAGGGCAACCATGGTGCAAAATCATGGACTGAAAAATTATGTTTCAAAAATGGTGAGTTTGCTCTGAACACTAGGTGCTAGCTATGACACTGGCTACAAGGATTATGTTACAGATATTATATATCTTGTAGCTAATGAAATAATTTTTTGTTTCATTTCACATCTGATACTTATCTTGTGATTGTTTTAAATATGTTGCACTTATAGCAATTCCCAAAAACAAAAATTTAAGAGGAATAGAATCTTGAGAAATAAAATGACACATAGAATTGATTAAGGTAAAATGGTAATTATTGACTAACAATTCATTTCAAGATCATATCATTTTCTCAAAATCACTATTAGGCATATTGAGCAACTGTTTGAACTTTCTCTACTAAATGGACACATGCTATTGCTCAATATCTGCTGTTTTACTGAGCAAAAAAGCAGGAGGTTGCAATAATTGGAGTTCAAAACCTGAGAATTCAATGCATTGGGATTGAAGTATTTAAGTATTTGCATAACACACAAAAAAATAGATCAAAGGTGCTTTTACCAGGCTAAAACTCACCTGCTTACAACTTTTTATTGGTAAAACTGAGTCTAACAGTTACTCAATTCAACATTTAGTATAAAAAGATAAATATACTCACCATATCTGCCTGTTCAGCAGCAGGTAAAGTACTTGCCCTATGCAACTGACAAATCTGTGGCAAACAATTTGTGATATTTGCATAGTTCAGTAAAAACAAAAAATTCTCTGGGCCTTCAAACTGATATGGGGCTATTATGTTCCTCTCTAATAGTTTAATGTGTTCTTTACAATTTATACTAAGTACATTATTGCTGTTTAAAAATTTCGCACATCCTTTCCATTGTTCAATAATAATGCAGTCTCTCAATGGCATTTTTATTATAGGCTTATTTATATCTTTGGGATCAAAAACTAAAGATTTAGAGCACATCTTCAATCTACCATCCTGTTTTTTTGTATCATATGTTTTTGGAGTAGTATCTGGGGGTATGAAAATTGCGCTAAAATCTTCGAAATAAATTTCTCCAGGATCTAATAATAAAAGCGAAAATCTGCAATTATAAATGAATTATACATTATTCATGAACATCAAGTGTTGATATTTTCCTACCTTTCTTTTTCCATTTTCTGCTGCTAAGTTTACGTGTTTTAGGTCCCGATTATGAGTCTTTTGGATCACAACACAGCTTACAATGGCAACTTTCAGCATTTATATAATTATATCCGGTAAATCACCGTAGTTTCTAAAATATTGCAACAAAATAGTGAAATGTCATAACAAGCACATTGCAAAACAGAACAGTTAGGCTGCTGAAAACAATTCTGACAGCTTATAACAGCTGGCCATCTAGCAGAAAAAAGATACACTATGACAATCAAAAAAATCAAATAATTGTTCAATAGATGTCACAGAATATTTCTTCTTCTTCAATCTTTATGGCGTGTGTACTTTTGTACAATTTGCCAGCACAAAATTTGACAGTGACGTAATACATGACATACGTCAAGAAAGTTTGACAATCGTCGACTTCGCATTACTTGCAGTTATTTTTTGGACTCAAATAAAGAACACAATAAAAAATAATAAATTTTACATTCGACACTGAAAAATGGGTGCCACCGATACAGTTGCCGACGTAGAAATGAAAAACGCCGATAGCCCTCCAGGACTGGAAGCCGGGGACAGCAAAAGGGACACAGACTTGCAAAGTGTACTGGAGATTCGAGAACAGGCCAAACAAATTGAAAAAGCGGTCACTAACAAAGAAAACCGATTCATTCTTAGAGTGCTGAGATGTTTACCGAACACTAGAAGGAAGCTGAATGGTGTAGTGCTTCGCAGTTTGATCACCCAACTGTACCCTGTTTCAGAGAGGGAACCATTACTTTGTTCCATTGAGGAAGCTACCGGTGAGAATATTTTCATTACATTGAAATTTGTTTGGAGTGAAGCACATGTGGCCACATAAAATATATAGGTATATTTATTTAAATTCAACTATGGTGAATAAGAACATGTTGTGCCATTTCAGGCTCAATAACTGTAATGAGATCCTACAGTTATCAAAAATAACTTCTTACTAATGTGAATGAAAGTTTCTTATATCTATAGATCTGGAAACTAGTATTGGCTCTGACAAAAAAGCAATCATGTTTTCTTGAAACAGTGCTGTACCTGTCAACTCTTGGCAACACAAGGCATTTTAGTCTGTTGATAAGTATTTTGTTCTTGTGTGCAATGGTTTTTGTCATTAAATAGCCTTGGGTGATCTCCCCTCAATTTATATTTGGGGAAGCTAAGTTGTTGAAGTAACATCATTTACAAGACATCTGGTTTAACTCTATATCACCTATATGATCAAGGTTAATTCCAAATGTCTAATCATCTGCCATTGACTTATTCACAGAATTCATTTGGTACAACAGTTCCGTTAGGATACTAGTCTGATGACTGGACTGCCATAATTTCTGGTGATCAGCCATGTTGTGTAGCATAATATACAGCATAGTTTTATGGAATGTTCAATAAAGCTTAGATAGTACATTTTTATAGATTAACTATGTATGAAAAACTCTTCATACACACTGTGTATAAATGGAATTGTACTTTTTACTCACACTTATTGGATGGGCCTGGTACTCTACTCTTCATCACCCATACTTCTGTAATCATTCTTAATAACTCAAAACCATTGTCTTATCATTCCTTCACTTATTAATGTGATACCATGAACTAGGGACTAGGCATAACAGACAAAAAATGACCCACAGCATGCACTCAAAATTAAGAGAGAAATAATTGATGCAAACATTTGCAGTCTTCATTCACTCACAGGCAAACATTCACAAAATTACACTTGTAATCACTTAATTCCTTATATGACATTAATTCAAATACTGATATATATATATATATATATATATATATATATATATATATATATATATATATTTCTTTTACAGAGATTGATACATCTCAGGCTAGGGCAAGATCTGCTACAAAGTCTCCATTGCCAGAGGTAGATACATATATCAACCTGCTTATCTTAGTCCGTCTAATTGACACAAATAAACTGCCTGAGGCAGAAAGATGCTCCCAGGCTCTGATGAGCAAAATTACTGGTCAAAACAGACGGTCTATAGATCATATTGCTGCTAAATGCTATTTCTACCATTCAAGAGTAGCTGAATTGACTAATAAACTGGATACTATCCGAGGATTTTTGCACTCGCGTCTTCGAACAGCTACATTGAGGAATGATTTTGAAGGTCAAGCTGTACTTATCAACTGTCTTTTGAGAAACTATCTGCATTACTCACTCTATGATCAAGCTGATAAGCTAGTGAGTAAATGTGTGTTTCCAGAAACAGCTAGCAATAATGAGTGGGCGAGATTTTTGTACTATCTAGGACGCATTAAAGCTGCTAGGTTAGAGTATAGCATAGCACACAAACATTTGGTGCAAGCCATGAGAAAAGCACCACAAAATGCAGCTGTAGGATTCAGACAAACTGTGCAAAAGCTACTTGTGGTGGTAGAATTGCTTCTGGGTGATATCCCTGAGAGACAAGTATTCAGACAGGCAAGTATGAGAAGGTCCCTTGCACCTTATTTCCAACTGACCCAAGCTGTTAGGATGGGCAACCTCCACCGTTTTGGTGAAGTGTTAGAGAACTTTGGACCTCAGTTCAGGACAGATCATACCTTCACTCTCATACTCCGCCTACGCCACAATGTCATTAAAACTGCCATCAGATCGATTGGATTATCATATTCTAGAATATCACCACAAGACATTGCTAAGAAACTAGGTCTTGACTCTGCTGAAGATGCAGAGTTCATTGTAGCTAAAGCTATAAGAGATGGTGTGATTGAGGCTACTTTAGATCCTGAGGCTGGATGTATGCGAAGCAAAGAGACAATGGACATCTATTGCACAAAAGAACCACAGATGGCGTTCCACCAACGTATTTCGTTCTGCTTAGATCTGCATAATCAGAGTGTGAAGGCTATGAGGTATCCTCCAAAAGCTTATGGCAAGGAGCTGGAATCTGCAGAAGAAAGAAGAGAAAGGGAACAGCAAGATTTGGAGCTGGCTAAAGAAATGGCAGAGGAAGATGATGACGGTTTTCCTTAGGTTTTTTGGCATGTATCTAATATTTGAATTGTTTATTATACTTTGTAAAAGTGAGGCGAGTTTTATTACTTATAAAATATTTCATAATTGCAAGAAAAATGAACAATATTTGAATATTTGCATATTCATAGTCCACGTTATAGGGGCTATTACAGCAAAAATGTTGCATAGTCATCAACCAAAGGAGAAATAAAGGATAAAAAAGGAGGTCAGAAATGACCAGGGAAATAAGTTGACATTCGTAAAATTAGGGAGAAATATTGATAGTTTTGAGAATAATTTTTATTCCTGAGAATTAGCCGATTTTATAACAAAACAATGCGCCCTTTTCACTGGGGCACTTACAATTTTTCCTTCTTAGGGAAGCTAATAAGAAGTGACACCTGGGAGAATGTTGTAAGATTTGTGTTCCACAATGCTTCACCATGAAGTCCCCTCAGGTAGTCCACCTGAATGCTGTTGAAGATTCATTATATCTTTCTACTGACTAAATTGAAAACACATACCGGCAGCCGAAACGTTAGTAAATATATTTCCATCAATCATATGTGGTTTCAATTAGCGGCCAGTAGAAAATATACTGAACCACAGAAACAACCACATGACAAGTGTCGGAAGCTCACTGACTAAGATAACGGAGGTACATCAAAATGTGTAATAAATTCTATAGAATTCGATTGAAGCAGTCTCTTTTGTAATACTTTTCATCTATACACATTTCAAATAACAATAATAAACTTTATTAAATGTTCAGAACGATGAAAAATTGACAATTAGTCTCGACGTACATTACAATTATATAATTTGCTTTCTTACATAGATCAAGCACAATTTTGGGTAAATAATTGAGACACATAATTGGAGTTTCACGCATTTTTTATTCAATAAATATACATTTATACAAAAAGAAAACTTGATATTTAGATATATAATAAAAACAACAAATGGATCAATTCTTGAGAATCATAATCAAGAGTTTTGCGAACAGGAACTCAAATGCAGCCTAACCCATCAAGAAGTAAAATCACGACTAAAATTACAGGATTCACTAATCTAAACTGCCCCTTATATCCTTATAAAATAATATTTATTGATACAAAAAGAATGGCAGAGTAATAATGATAGATTTGCACACCTACTTGAAATATTTTAACAACTAGTGATACAAAAATAAGAATGCTCAATAAGAATTTTAACAAATAGGATAAAATAATGCTAGGGGTTTACTAAGATGATGTAGGGACATCCTGCAGAGTCCAAGAACCCACTTTTTATACATTACAGCTAAATAATTTTTATAATGGTCTGCTAAAAATTAACACAGAAAAACATTCATCCAGTAATAGCTCATAAATTATTCAGAAAATATCTCTGACATCTCACCTAATATGATGTACTTCTGAGTTTTTTAGTAGCAAGGTTATTTATTCATTATTGTGATTAAACTTTCCTGAATAGAGGCATTTTAGAACAGTCATTCTGTACAACACGGGCGAGTTCTAAAAACAAATAAAAACTCACTATATAACATATTATATGGCATTTATTAACGGTCGAGTTTATACACAGTATTTTCCGATATTATATATACTTTAAAACATGCCAATAAAAGTTATAAAATTATAATTTAAAACACTGCATTAATCAATGCTCTAACATTTGAGTTCCTAATTATAAACAAACAAAAAAGTATCAGTCATCAACTGAACCAAGATGTGCATTTCAAAAAAAAAACAGCACACATCTCAAAAAAACATAAGAGCTAGGGCGACTCGTTTACTTTTATAACAGGAGAACTTTGACCCCGTTTAAAAACTTACCATGAATGTCACTACCAACAAAAGATGGTTGAATGATGGATCTTTTCAAATACAATCTGCATAAATGTGAAATTGTTCTGAAGAAGCATTCTACAGAGAATAAACAACGACCTAATAGTCCTCAATATATTGATGAACTCAACTGAGGACTGATATGACAAGGATTCTTTTATATTTTGTATGTTTTATGAAACCACAGAACAAGTTCTACCTAGATATATCCAAAATTAATGAAAAAAAATCATTAGATAAGTCATAGAGATTACAGTGACGTTTGCGTACTATCGTGAAATGGCGAGACAAAAACGTGTTGTTTCAGATTGATTTTTTCTTTTATCCCTTATAACCCTTAAATATATATGGCACACAATAATAGAGTAATTGGTAATAGATTTCAAACAATAAACATATACCACAAATATACTTTTCGAACTCATCAAAAATGTGATTGGAGCTCACAAGGATTGCTGTTTGATTGAAAACAATTTGTACTATCCCCCTCAACAAAAATTTATAATTATAACATATATAAATAAATATAACAAAAGAGTTATTGACTAACCTTTGTGTGAATTTTGATGTGACCTTAAGTTTAATCTACACAGCTAAATAATACTCAATTACTAAATTTGAAATAAAAAAATGAACAAATGTATGTGCAACATGATATTGAATAAAGAATTAATGATAGAAATAGCTAGAAATACTTCTACATTACAAGAATGATCAATGATCCCAGAAGTTCTTACATCAGCTTTGTAGAACGCAATGTTTGTTTTTCGAGACAAGGAAATATATACTGCTGAAAGCTTTGGAAACGATAAAATATTCACAATAAAGAGTATAACATACTACAGTCACTACTCAAGTTGTGCTGCTGGTTCTTATAGCAGTATGGAATCACAAAGTAAGATCACATTATTCTTGAGCAAACCTGTTTTTGAAGGATTGGACATAAGATGTACATGAAATGCTCCAGATGATCATTCAGTCACGTTCTTATAATATTTTAATATATTTTCAAGTGCTACACAATCCTAAAAATATATATTCTATCTTTAATGTACAGTATCTCTGACTCAATGAACTAAAACTAAAATAGATATGATTTTCTTTAATTCTCACAATCGTTTGTATATCATCATAATTAATAACATGATTTTTATATATGTAATTATCACTAGTATCACTACATATAGTGACAAGGAATTTTGCCATTTTTTGAGACTCTTAACGTACGCAGACGTCACATACACTTACGAAATATACTTGTCAAGATCATACATAGAGTAAATTTTCATTATTAAGAGCTGACTAGGTCACAAAAATAAAACATCAAACCCAAGCTCTCTATTGCCAATTAATTCCAAATTTCTATATGTACATACAATTTTATTCATCCTCCTATATTGCCTATATCTTAACATATCACTGGTAAGGTTAAGAGACACCTGCTGTCTACACAGTTGAATGCGCAGAAGTGCGAATCATCAAAAATGGGAGCAACCCGACTCTGTAAGCGAAACAGTATTTGTTGTCAATGTAAAACCTTAATCGCACTTCTCATCAGAAGAAATGGTGTACAGGCATTCCAGTCATTAATTGTAGGATTAAGATGGGAAGAGACTAAACTCAGAATTTCTTTAAATCCTACCAGTTCCAAATATTTAGATCACAATTTTTGTCTTTCAACTCGTCGTGATTAAGCCCCTACATTGATTTTATCTTAGGAATCACTATCAAAAAAGTTATGCAGCATCTCGGACTTTTAATAAATCTAGCCCATTTTTCACGTCCAGACAACTGTGCACCACGTACTTCAATAAATTCAAGTTCGAGTCCGATAAGCAGTTAGAGCCGCCCTGGCTGGAAAACAAGACTTTTTACAAATTGAATATGTACAATCTCACCAATTCATCTCACTCTCCCTGTCTCTCTCACTCGCAACCTACGTACATAATATATTACACGTATAAAACAGCCAGTTGAGTGTAGGCCTGTCAGTGGGTGGTTTCATATTCTTAGATGACGTTAGCGGAATGACATTCGACAAGCTTAGATTACGGCGAATCAAGTACGCAGTTTTTTCTTCGATATCGTTCAAGTGGGCGAATATTTTATTGGAGTGAATGATTTATTTTTCTACACACAGGATTTTAAAGTTTTTTTTTGGAGAAATTTTGAGTTTTCCAGGAATGTATCAATACGGTTAGAATTCATGGGTATTTAAGATGCTCTTACTTGGTGACTATTATTGAGATAAAATTGTGTATAGTTTAGTTTTTTTTAGCGAAGCGTGTTGATCTAATCGTTCAATCATCGTCAGATTGTCAAAATTGAGTGTTTACATAGCTATTTAGGGCACTTGTCAACTAGCTACGTTCTATAATAAATGCGTTAAATTTATACGGAATTATCTTATCGAGTCTTATAGAAATATAACTACATTTACAATAGTATTGAAGGGCATTTTGTCGGCGATGGTTGAGGTTCTCTAGGTGTTTTCCTTGAGACGGGTGCAATTGTGCAAATACAGTCCCCAAAAAGCTATACTCCCCTAATACACCGAAAATATCAAAGAATTCAATAGAACAATAGTTTAAAAGGACGAATGAAATTACAGTCTTAAGAACTCTTAACGACCGTCCTCAGTTACTTGACAAATAACCTAAGTATCCATTATAAACTGTAAGATTTGACAGTATGACAATGCTTTAAAGATTAATGCAAACCTCGTCACTAATAACAGACTTTTATTTCCAAATCCTTTAATATAAATTGCATACTTCTATTCTGCAATTTGAAACGGTCATTGTGCATTCGAGATGCGTATCTAACAAACAGTTTTTGTCAGTGATTATATTGAATATATTAAATTTCATAATAAAGACTGCATGGTTTTTGTGATTTTTTCGTTATAGTTTAGGTAAATTTCTATAACTCAATCAGAGAAGAAAATCTGTCACCTTTATAACATCTATTTCAAGATATTCTACCCACTCCACACTTAGATACCTTGCACGAATTTCACTTGATTCGAACAAAACTTAGTATGGGTATGGATTAATTTCGTATGAATTTGAATACTGAGAAGAGCGTTTTTCATAATAATTTCAGTCATCAATATACAATAATGATTGAAATAGGAAATCGTTGGAATAAGTTGAACACAAATTTATTTTCAGAATGTTTTCGTTGATTTGGAAAAACACTAATGAAAAAGGTAAAAAACCTTTATTTTAAGTATTTTTTCCATTCACATACCAGCACAGTACTGATAATACTTACAAAAAATAGAAAATGGAGAAACATTCTTGATAATTTGCGAAGCAGGAGTTCAAAACTCCTGACACTTCAATATGAATGCAATTTTGATTGAATGAAAAATAATATTTTGAACAAACTGATGTACCTGAACACTTGTCGAACAATTCCATGTTGATAAATATTCGAAAAGCAATGACGCGTAGCTGGGGACAAATTTCTTCATCTGCAATTCGGCAATCGTGATACTTACTCAGTTGATTTCTAAATTCTTTTAACAGAAAAACAGTATTATCGAACCAAACTTGTTCAATCTAACGTTAATACGTCGTAAAGACACCTATAGGTTTCTGTTAATAACTTTTAAAGAAATAAAGCGTAAATTTAGTTTTATAACATACCCATGTTCAAATTGATAAAATGTATGCAAGTCTCATTACCGCTTTTTATTGCGTTGAATCATACGTATCCATTTTCAATGAATTTGAATACAATGTTGCCTCACAACAATTTTTTACTTGAATCACAATCACTTTTTCACAGAAGAGCTTAGACGCGTATACCTTTATATAAATCTGAATATTTTACAATTTGTATGGAAGATCAACTGGATTTATCACTGTATTTCTTGTGAATTTACAGACAGAAACGTATACCATTTTTCGAAAGAAATTAGTTCTCAATGGTTGGTCTAAAAATGATAATAAATCTGAAGTATACGAATATTCTGCTGATTGAAAGTGTAAAGTTGTCAGCTGCTGATCTGGCGGTGGAAACATCGTCAGGCTACAAAGATTGAATCATATTCTGATTGGCATTGACGAATTGAAGAGAAAAAGCTTCCATATTTTCCATAGATTCCACTGGATTTCACTGGTATCCGACCCGATCCGAACTTTATATCAGCAGATTGTGACAATCACTCCGATCCAATTCATCAAAATTCTTGTCAGATTTTATCAAGCTGCGATAATCTTTTCAACGTCAGATCAGCAGCTGATGAATTATTTTACATCGAATACCACCAGAACAATATTATATTATTATATCTATTATATATTATATTTCGAGAAATTTCTTCATTTTTGTTGTTTTTCAGTTTGCAACTTCAGAAGGCTCCCAAACTGACAAAACTGCAGCGAACATTGATTATTGAAACGCCAGCTCAGTATTTAACTCAATTTTGTTATTAGAGTATCACTTTTTCAACTGGTATATGGTAATTTCAATGCACTATAATACGCGCCATTGCCTTATCTAACTCTACTGAATCCGGTGGTTCCCTCTGACCGGCCTACCGAGTGTGTGCATAGCGTATTCTCGCAGATACGCCTACCGCTATCATTTCTCCGCCTCCTGACCGGCTAGCGCAGCTGGGGGCGGGGCCTGTTGGGCGGCGGGAGGTGGCGCCGCGTATTCCAGTTGGTACGCCTTCTTCTGAGTGATCTCGTCGATGTGCTGGACGGCGCATTCGCTGCCCTGGTGGTTGGGACTGCCACAATTGTAACAGCCGGGCGGCCGCGTCGGAAAAGGGCTGGAATACATGAGCGGCACGTAAGGGAAGGTATAGGTGGGGGGAGGGAAATTTTCCGGGTAAGGGGGAAATTGGGCGACGGTAAAAGCGGCCGTCGGGGGGCGGTGCTGTTGCTGTTGTTGTTGCGCCTGCTGGTGGTTGTAGTGGAACATTGACCTGGAGAGGGGCGGTCGACTGTCATTCAACACGCAAGAAAATAGGGCAGGTATAATACATATTACGAGGTAGTGCTAAGTGCGTTCAGTGGCAGTTAATCGTTGAGGGAGAATGTCTGGAGTAAGGCTTGTTTGACGTGACTTTCATCGTGATGTGTATGATGTGATCGTGAAAACTGGTCACCAAATACCGTGTCTTCTACTGTTACATGAAAGAGTATACGGGCCATTAATAGGTTTTTGCGGTTGCCAACAATACCAGACACACTTCCATCATCCTATCTCTCCCATATATTTCCCTCTATATCATCATAAATATAACAGCGGACTGAATTGAATACATTTCAGAGAAACACCTGGAGAGGACGGGCAAGCGGCTCTATGGGGCCAAAGTGCTATGACCTCGACTAATTAGCCTTCCTCCAATACAGAATATAGAATTCCTTCCTTTATGCATGAACAACGAACGCTAATTAATCAAGCATTTAGACTAGCATGCCGTTTACCGCAACATAATATAGATTTTCATTACTTGCGCTTGGCACTGTCACTTTCAATTCAACGGTTGAATACAACTGAACGCAATAATAAAATGTGTAAAACAATTATTAGTGGAAAAAAGTGCAATAGTAAAAAATATTGATTACACGAGGGTCGAAACTGTTGTACAATATGGAGAAGTGACCGTCAAATATGGTCTAATTAGACATTTATGTTAGTTCAAACATACCTGTTAGGTGGCAGCTGCGTGAACTGCTGGAAGGCGTAAGGCACCGAGCTGTTGCCGAATGCCGTCGCGGGGGGCGGCGGCGGGGGTGGTTGTTGGGGAGGGGGCGGCGACGACGTGTCCTGTTGCACCACGGCCGGCGCCTGTTGAGCGGGCTGTTGCACTCCTGGCGGGGCAGGCGTTACGGACTGTTGTTGCGATGGCTGCTGCTGCTGCTGTCCGTTACCGTAGGGGAGGCCGTTCGTCCTTACAGGAAACAGAATATAGTGTGAAAGAGCATAAATACTAATAATAATAAATTACTGTAGTAGAGTAAATTACATAGTTATTGAACACTTAACAGGAAATTCTACCTTGGATAAAAGGCGTTTTGCATGGGTTTCCAGTATTTCGTTTCCAGCGCTCATTCTTCAAGATAACAGAAATTTCTGATAAAGGTTGGTTCTATGCTCGTGCGAAGCCTTTTTTCAATGTGTGACACTAAATTTTTGATATTGTCGCATGAATACTGACATTTTTTCTACTCATGTTCGATGCCTTTTTCATCTGGTGACCGAACTATCAATAAAAGAGCCTCGCACAAGTATCCTTTCTCTATGATTTGCTCAAAAAAATATTTTTCTCCGATACGAGCGCCCTCGCTACAATATCTAAAAATTTGTATCAAACATTGAAAAAAGGATTCGCATGAGCATAGAACCAACCTTTCTCTATCATTTGCAAAAAAAAATCATTTCATTTGAAAAATGAGCGCTGGAAACGAAATATTGGAAACCCATGCAAAACACCTTTTATTATATATATTATATAAATTGTATTTTTTTACCCACTATCGTTGGCAATCCTCCACTCCAATCAGAATTATGTGTATTATGTTTTTCTCTACATTCAGTGATGCCAATTTTTATTCAACGAATGTAATGTTTTGTACCAAATGAAAATAATTTGAAAAACCAAGTTTTTGGATATTTTTCAGCAATTGGACAACATATACCAGTTTAGCTGTTGGGCAGTTTAATTTATGCAATTATTCTTTAGTAGGTAGGTGTAAATTAAAATATCTATGAATACAAATTTTAAAAATAACTCAAGAATATTTAGTTTTCAATTATTGGAAATTGTGTGTAATATCACATGTGTTCCATTGACCTTTTTGTGGCTTTGTGCTTCACAGAAATATTATCCCTGTTCGTATTTGTACTTTTTGAGATAATGAATCCATGCCTGTAGATTGTAGCTAATATACGCAATTGTAGCGCGGATCTAGTGTTGTTGCTAACATAATTTTTTCTAAATTGTAGATAACAATCTGTAATTAATTCCAGCTATCAAATTTCCTATCAAAACAGCAGGTTGGAATAAATAGCCAAAAATCAAGGTTAATTGCTTTTTTGAAAAAATCAAGGAAAAAGGCCTTTTAAACCATTTCGTTCGACAGTTTGGAACGCTACTCACCTCGCCTTCTCCCCCCTACCAGGTCCGTGCGGCGTGGCGGTTGTGGGCTGCCCCGTAGCAATTATCGCCGAAGGCCGGGGCGGCAAAACCACCGTCGGGTGCCCTCCTTTGGGAGTGCTGGGCGGCGTATCTTCGGGACTGCTGCAACTGCCCACCGACGAGTTCGATTGGTGTAGCGACGAGTTCTCACCATCCAGGTGAAGCGCACGCATCTGCTCCATCAAGTACGGACGCACCTAGAAAGAACGCACGCTTCAGAAGTGAAATTGGCTTGGATAAGATTTCACTGTTATTAAATGATTGGTTGTTTTGATATTTTGAAAAACAATTCCAAATCTCTGACGCATCTGTAGATGTTTGTAGAACAACGACTAGATCTTCTCACGAATTCTACTCAACCATCTTTCGAAATTATTATTCTCATTGTGTAATATAGACACTCGCTCCCATTTTACGCTATGCAACATCTGTATTCTAGGTTTCCGTTCTAGTTCAAATTAAGGTCTTGCTGAAAACAGAACTATTACCCTGGAAACAGTCATAAATATTAATGTCTTATTTTGAAAATCAATCTGTTTTACTGTATTTGTACTTGGAAAAAGCCTGCCGAGGCAACTGAAACGCCAGTAAAGATTCATCCGTATGTATTTGGTATCAATTGGTGGCCAGGGAAAAAATATAATGGTTCTGTTATTGGTTCATATGGTTTACCCAGTAGTAATATATAAAGCGTCCCTGATAACCTTTAAAAAAATTTATTTGGTGATTTGAGCAGAGTAGACATACCTTTCCACCTCCAATGTAAGCTGGAAACCGGACCCCGTTAGGTTTGGTATCTCCAGAAGGCATGGGTGGATGGTGATGGGGATGGTGCAGGTGATGAGGCCAGATGAGCTCACGCAAGTGTTTCTCTTCTAGAGAATTCATCTGTAATATATCAAAGCAGTCTTTATTTCCACCACCGGACACTTTAATGGATTGTAAAAATTCCGAAAGACGAGTGATTTCTTTAGGATGTCGTAGTGTGTATCTGGGACTCTGAGGGATAAAATAAAAAGTGGTGTTATTTTCAAGGTGACAACCAAAGAAAAGAGGAATCCGGGTACACCAGTACGAAGTACACAGACCTTCATAAAGCTACACCATATTATTTTGAACGACCAGTGATATTGAATGCAAGACTTTCTACTATGGACCGAGACATGCATATTTCTCGACCTATACCTAGACGCTCATCAGTACACTTCGACAATTAAAGTAATCAAACGTGCATTTCTGGAGCTGGTCACGGCGATATGGATGAGTTTACCAATTTTAATATTAATTAAAATTAATTTCAGTTACATATCAAAATCTCATGATTCCATGCCAGTACACTGTCGTAAATAATTTAAAACAAAATTCAATTTGCAATCAAAATAATAACAAAAAAAAATATACTGAGGTATTTCAGATATTCATGAATATGATCTCGTTAGGGCAGCCATAATCAACAATATTATCTAAATTTAAGACACACAACACGTTTTGACAGATTAAATTTAGAATAGCAATATAAATGTACATGATGTGGAATGATAAAGATATATAAAATTTCTCATTTAGAAACTCGAAAATAAATTTGGCCTACGGTGGAATACGAATCACACAACTTTTACTGGCCGGGCAAACGCTGTACCAGCTGAGCTAGGAAGATACGTTTCTCAATCAAGCCAAAGGCCAAAAGTTAGGAACACTCTCTGAAAATATTTTATTCGGATTTCAATTTGAGCGCATTATTCGTATATACAGACACAGTGTCAGTGTTTTGGCAAAGTAAGGATATCTGATCGCATTTCACTATCCTCGAACAACCACCGTACCATTATGAACACCGCGCGCAGTTTGAAATCAACCCAAAGTAGGCGTTCGGTTCAGTTGGTAGACCGTCTGTCCGATAAACAGAAGACGTGTGCTTCAGACTCTGAATGGAATGGAAATTTTTTCCATCTTGTGCAAATAAATAACTGCCACAGCAGTAAATATGTACCATGAACTTTTGCGGTGTAGGGGGAACAGCAGAATATCTCGAATTCGACATTGCATATTACGCAAAGAGTCCGTTATTCGATATCACCTACAAAACCACCCGCATGATATATTGATACTTTATTACGAATGATAATACATAACAATATAGAGGATTCACTTGGCCATCTTTTCCAATTTAATAATTTCTTGGATTCCGTCGTACATTTCCTTGATGCTCTGAAACTCGGTCAGACCAAGCCTTCTCTTATTTGAGATATCGTATATACCTCCTTCAGCCTGACTGTGTTCCCCTCTAGTACCTCTCACTTGCAAGTTGTACTGCCCTGCCAGCTCTTCCAGCCTTTGCATATTTGCAGCCAATTTTGGTACCTTAATATGTACCGATGCTCTGATGGTAGTACCCAGATTGGTAGGGCAGAAAGTCAAATAACCGAATCTTTCATCCCGCATGAAGTTGACTTTCTTCTGCATCTCTTGCGCTGCATTTACGAACCTCTTGTATACCTGGCCTAGGTCCCCTCCTTGTTGCAGGGAAATTATTCGGAGATGGTCCTCCTCATTCACCCAGACCAAGAAGGTTTTGTCCTCATTATGGAAAATACCTCTTCCGGAGGGCCAGTATCTGCAAGCGTTCGCAGTTTGCAAAAACCTATCACCTTCTTTGAATAGAAAGTGATCGTCTATGAGCTGATTTTGCACTTCTTTGGTCATTCCTTTCAAAGGATAGTAGGATCCGCTAAGTTCCCCGGGGAACGTGGTGAAGATATCCTTCATCTTGTCTTCTATCTCGCAGTACTGAGTCTCGGTAAGGTTTGGATTGAACGGATATCCCTCTAAGGACCTGCAGCATCTGACTCTGGTCGAAACTACGTATTCTCCTTTGGGATCCAGGTTTCCGAAAGCGTTCACGTTACCAAAGTCCATCGGTGGGTGTTGGTCCGACTTTTTGAATCCACCATGGTACTCTTCGATGAGGGGATCGAACAGATCAGCAAACAAAGTGTAGCACTCAGGATCTGCAGCGTATACCCCGATGCCTGAATCATGATTAGCAAAACCGGATTGAACGCAGTCCATCAAGGTTGATCCAAAACTGGTCTTTTTCGTCTTCAACTTATCGAATACTTCTTTTGTCAGGTACTTTTTCAAAAGGGATTTAGAGTCGGATAACAACAGATCTTTGTATCCAGCCTCCAATGTTCGTATAACGTCTGGATGAGCTTTTCCTTTTCCACATTTCTCCTCGCACTTGTGACATCTTGCTTTTGCCATATTAACTGGAATTTTGACATACAGGTTTTAAGAATGCAGCCCACTTGCTCAATAAATTCTCGGTTTACCTGAAATGGTCAGGTGTTTCAAATTCGACGGTCTTCTCAGATAAATATTTAAAGTTAACATTTTGGGCTATAATTTTGATAGGTGACACATGTCTACATATGTTTAGTGTACAGGGAGATGAATACGGCATATTAATACAAAAGTATTTTTCCGTATATATCCAGAACTGGGTCAAACTCCCCGTTGTTGAAGTTGTTCAGTTACGGTAGTGGTATTTGTCGTTTTTCATTCAGTTTATATACTCGGACGAATCTCGCTCAAAATAGGCGGGATCCAGTGGGGCCAAAATGTGAGAGGAAGGAAAAGGCCTGGAAGAAAGCATAGCTCTGGGAATGATGCGTCGGTGTTCCAAGCAGAAATATTTGCCATCCTATTAGTGGCATATGCAGTACAAGTACAACAGTGCACGGAGCAGGACATATACACATTCTCCGATAGTCGAACAGCTTTGAAGGCGGTAACATTCCAGAGGATCAGATCATCTCTGATCCAGGAATGTGATGTCGCCCTCCAACGCTCAGGGAAATCTAAGAATGTGACCATGATGTAGGTACTGAGTATAGCGGTGACCTAGGTTACGAAAAAGTAGATCCGTTCGCAAGACTGTGGACCAGGAGCTCATGTATTGGTCCCCAATCCATGCTGGTATCATCAAATTCCAGATCAGCAGGGCCCTAGGCGAATCGGCATGCGTGGTGAAAGAATGACTAGAGGGAAACGAGATCAGAGGCTGTGATTATTTTACAGGAACAGGAAATAACTTCAACATTAGATTAGGGTCATAAGAATGAAAAAAGATCCTGAATTTAATTCTCATGCTCCCTCGATTCTTGACTACACATAAATACATAATCTTCCGCACTATACTTGCTTTTGGCAAATAAATCCTTAATAAACAAAAACTTACCTTAACCGCTTGTTCAACCTCTTCTACCGTCGCGATCTGTCCCACGTCGTTGGAGAATTGGGGCGGGGGTTGTTCCAGCGACAGTTGCGCGACCGACTCCAGTGAGGGCGGCGCGGGAGGCGGCGGAGGCACGCCCACCGGAGGCGGGACCATCACAGACGACGAAACGGCCGGCTGCGGTTGCTGATTGGCCGGCGTCCGATGTGGGGAGGAGCTACGGCTGTCGGTCGGCGAGATCGCCGGAAGAGGGGCGCCGCCGGTGACTAGCGGAGAAATAGCGGAAGCGGTGGCGGCGCTCGGAAAAGGAGGCACCTAAAAAAACAATGTCATTTTAATTTCAATTTTTTTTCATTTTGCCTTTGCATAAAAGCGACCAAGACAGACAAAATGTTAGTAAAGTTCTTTTATTAGTCATTTTGTGACTTCAATTAACGAATACGACAAGTAAATATGAATGAAATATACAGCCACAGGATAGGTTTTAAAAGTTACATTCACCTAAGGAAATATGCGATTATTTGCCTATTATTAAAGACTCGAGTCAAGTAGATTGAATTCTAAATTCGCATTCAGGTATACAGAAAAAAGTTGGCCTACGGCGAGATTGGAACCACGCATCTTTTGTTTGTTTGTTTGCCGAGCAGATGCTCTACCGACTTAGCTGCGCAGGCTCCACTGAAAACAATTTTTCTTTCAAATTTTGTACAATGTTTGTAAGTTGGTATTGAAAGACACAGCAATAATGGTTTTTAAATACGAATTAATGTATTTGATATGGATTAACAAGTAAAAAACTGTCAGATTACATAATAGATAGGTATATAGCTATCACAAAATATTGTATAGAAGTAGTGATGATAATCTCCTTATTTGATCCCACCTGATATTTAAATTAATTTGTATTTCCAGAGTGATATATATTCACAAAAGAAAATACATTTAGATTCATTTCAATACATACATATATGATCTATTTGAATAACTTAATAATTAACAATTACTTTTTGGAATCAAACAGCATTTTCGAACATGTTCATTCACATAGCTAAATTGAGAAGGGAAATCATGTATTTTCAAGGAGGAGCACATATATATATATATATATATATATATATACAGCATTTTCGAACATGTTCATTCACATAGCTAAATTGAGAAGGGAAATCATGTATTTTCAAGGAGGAGCACATATATATATATATATATATATATATATATATATATATATATATATATATATATATATAGATTTTCATTCAAAGCATTTTGAATTATATTATTTTTGGATGTGATCAAAAGACGACTGCATCACAGAATTCAATAAAGTGTCTGGCTAGATGAAATCAATTGTTGAACTTCAAGTGTACATTTATTAATGGACAAGTTTTTCACACATATGTACTAACATTTTCAGTCTGTTTACATACAGACTAGTTAATTTGAATACAGGTTGATTTACATGTATGATCTGTAACATATACATAAAAATCTTTCTGCTATAGCTTGCCATACTTTAGCAACCAAACAAAATAACAAAAAAAATCACTTGTGATGATTTTTGCAAAAAAGGTTCATCTCAACAATAATTCTTTTATAATGAGAGGTTGAGTATTTGAAATATTTTTAAAAAACTTGATTTAACATAGATGATAAATTTCCCTTTCACAAAATGTTTCAAGAAAATAATAAAACACTTCAGTGAATTTCAGATGTACCATACCTCTGGTGGTGCTCCATAGGGGAACCCTGGTCTTGCTGACCACACAGTAGCGGGGACGGGCGCAGTCGCCGTCGGAGGTGGAGGCACTGGCACAAAGTCCAGATGAGGCGGCATGGGTGGCAGCTGCGGTAAGCCAGGTGGCTGCTGGTGATGGTAGGCCATGGATGCCGGATGAATGGTGCTGTCGCCACTTGCTGCAGAGCACGTCATTGATGAAGGAGGCGATTGTTTTGGGCCAGCTGGCGAAGCACTACCTGTTGGTTGCTGCTGCTGCTGTTGTTGTTGGCCACACTGACACTGCTGGCGGGATGAGGATTCAATCAATGAAATGGTTTACTCCACAGCAAAAACAAGAAACAACAGTCAAATGCATCATACCAGTTTTCATTGTATTAGGTATCTTCTGCTTCTCACCTGCATAAACTGATAAAGCTGTCTATGAAAAAGTCTAATTAGGAGTCCAACTAATGAATGTCTATATTTTTTATTCTGTATAGAATTTCGATCAAGTAATAATGTGGCAGAAATATTAAGTAGTTGACACATGTATAGTAAATTTAGGGGTCATGCTAAACTTGATTCAGTAGTAATGTAATTCCAAGGTAGCAACATGAAACGCTTCGCATTTGGTATCCAATAAGAAATAATGATAAAACCTACAGATAAACATATTGTCCTTCTATCAGTATAGAGAATATCAGTTAGGTTCTTCTTTGAATGAGGAGTTGGTGAGATAATCATGATTAGAATAATTGCAAAATACCGAAAAATGAGTTTCTTACATTTCTTAACCAATAATTTGTCTGAAGCATATATTAATTATTATGAATCAGATGAGTATAAATCATTATCAAATGTAATTGCTTTTGCTGTTGTTTTACTTAAGTAAATTGTGAAAGTAAAAGTTATAAATCTTATCCCTGAAATGTTGATTAACCTCATGTTTTCCCTCAAGACTCCATTTTGTTTTCCTTTTGATGATATTCTAGGAAGTAGATACCCTACTGATTCAAATTTATGAATGAACATTTCTTGTCAATCTTATTGCACATTTTAATCCTTACTATATATTAAACTCTAAAAAAAGAATACAGAATACTGATAATTTATAATTACTTTCCTGGAATAAATATGTGATTTCAATTATTAATGGATAAAGTATGATAGCTCAGAGAGAACAACAAAATTCCAAGAATTACCAAACATCCATACTATTATCAGCAGAAAATAACATCATTGAATAAACTGCCAAGTTATTAATTGATCCTGTCTAGAATTACAAATATAACAAAAACTTGACCAAAGTTGAAGTGACCTTGGCATATTTTTAGATTCATTATTATCTACAGTTAAGTTTTTTTGACACCATATTAAACATTGTAAACAATGAATCTACATACCTCTGTACTCATCTACAAGCATTTTAAAGAGAATATTTAGCTGACAGCTATATATAGTGTAAAATAATAAAATAATTACCTTTTGTGTGGGGTATCCAAATCCAGGAGGGTATCCAAGTGAACTATGTTTGGCTGAAATTCTGTTTTCTTTAAAATCTATTAAGTTTGATAGTACCCTACTGAAGAACTGTTTCTGTTCAAATGTAAATGCAGGATGGTGTAAAGCCATTGTATACAATAATAAAAATTCACTATGTAACATATCATCTTTCCCTTTGTCTTTCACTAAATATTCCTCAATATGGTCTGTCCTTAAAAGTTTTCTATATAACCAATTAGACACATGATAGTTTCTAGATGATAGTAATGATAAGTATATTAGCAGTCGATGTCGCACAGTCTCTTCCAAAATACCATGACCTAGCAATGAGTCTTTGCTCAGTTTATCCACGTCGTTTGCTGTGATAGCAGGGCCCCTCAATTCCTGATACGTGTGTTTTCCGAGCTCTTCAACACACGACCCAATGAACCGTAACTCAAAAGGTAAACACATATTTAGTAATTCGTATAACACATCTATCCTTGTATAACTATCCAAGTCCTTGAACCATAATAAAACCTCCTCTTTACACACCATTTCCAGACTACATTGATATTACGTTGCGATCTTCTGAAAATATAAGAACGTTAATGTGAAAATGCGTAACATAACCTAACTCCACTTACATCAACTGCATTCAAGACCATTACAGAAGGTCCGTGCATCAATCGAAACGAATTTTCGTTTTTATTAGCATTATGTGTTACGTCCTAACCACTAGTAGCTAAAATTTGTAAAATTTACGAAGCTAAATAACACACTGACAGGGTAGTTGGACAGATGAATGCTTGATCAACGGAAAAAGACACTTTTTTCGATGCGTTCACAATTATTCACGCCGCATGATTATCGTTATTTTAATAATTCCAGTGGATTCTCTGTATGCTACCCCAATATTGTTAAAATTCGGACAATCGAAAATTCTGCACAGTACGGTCTGCAATTTAGGAAAATACATTTCTGAAGTTCTGTACTAAAACTTCCATCAAGTATCCAGCGTTGCCGATAAACGTCATTTGAGTTAAAAAAACAGACTGCCTAATGCTTATATTAGGGAATGGGTCTTCCTTTATATATATAAATCAGTGGTGGAAATAAAATTAATTACATGTATACTTTAAAAATATATCCATCAAAAAACTACATTACAGTGGAATAATCTGCCATTCTACACGAACCCAATATAATTACTTTATATCCAAAATGGAGAACATCCCAGTTTGAACACCTGCCGTCACAAATCTAGGGCAAAGGATTTCCTCAGTATTGTTTGTACAGTAAGAATCTGGCACCGTTGTCGTTAACTCTCCTACTGTCAGCATGTGATGATGGCGCCAAAATAATGGTCATTTGAAATTTATGGATTGTGATAGCCTGGAATCCGATTGAGAATTGTTATCATTAACTAGTGGTATGATACATATTCCTGGTAGATCTACTAAAAATCTTTTCCATACAAAATGTCATTAATACGCCCACACATGATTGCTTGACCTAATTTAGACTCGCATAACAAAAATATTATTTGAATAGGTATGTCATAGGCTCAATGCAACCCAGACGCAGAATAAAACTGAAATGAATGACCTTTTCTGGGATTTATGCTTGCTTGGTTTAATTAATTTCCATACGTAATTTATATTTGATTTCCAAAGATGTAAGAATTATACGGACGGTTTTCTAAGAAATTTCTAAGGTTTTCTAGTATTTCTGTTCATTCATGCAATGTTTTTACAGAAAACTGCCTTGCAACACTGTCTACTGAATCCTAAACAACAGGCATCATCACGTGCACAGTTCCTGTTTACACTTACCTTATATATTCAGTGGTTTACAGGACAATATCGTAGGTGAAGGAGGATATAAGAGGCTAAACATATACCAGATAATTTCACAACGAAATTGCTGCTAAGAAATAATTCCCCCTCGCCCTATTCATTAGACGATTCCAAATAATACCGTGTTCTAAGGTCAATAGAATGCATTGGCAACGCCAGCTTTTTGCTTAGGGGTTGAACAAGAATGGTCTAGAAATTGGGTGGGGGCAGGGTGGGGTTCCGAAGAAACAAAGCCTAATTATTAGTAATATAATACTGTATCGTCAGGCTCGTCAACAAAAAAGGCCCCGGGGGACACCTAAACATACAAGCTCCCTGTTGAAAATCTGAACAGAAAAAAATGTTAACCTTATTTGAAGGCCTAAACAATCGGTCTCCCGAGAAACAAAAAACTAACCCTATCAATTGCTGACCCTGGATAGTCCGCACTGTGTGGCGTATAATTAAATTCGTTAAATGCCTATTCCTCATTTTAGAGGGGGGGGGGGGAGGTAATAATTTTTAAGGGTTGGCCCGGGCCATTCCTGATCCCCGAGCGTCACCTCTAATAAAACACATAGCAAGTAAGTTACCTACACAAATTGTTTTATCTACAGAATGTTATTTGCTATTTCTTGAATTTATAATATGGCCGACTCAAGTCTTGCAAATATATATATCCTAAATCATATTATAATGCGGATAACATATATAGTGTAAGCAGTAAATAATGATTATCATGATCTATAAAGTAGGTAGTATGGTAGTGTTGTCAGTTATAACTAAAATAAAACTAATGAAAATGAACAAGCGATCATACGCATAGTTATCATTAGTGTCCTCTCTAAAATTTATTGACACGCCCATGTCACACTATGTTTCTTTGTTATACTAACTAAACAACAGGTATACAGAAATAGCTAAGTGCATAATCGATAGTACATGACACCGTTCGCTAGATGGCAGTTTTTGTTTTGTATCTGACTAAATGTTCATAAGTTTATTTGTCTGAGACTCTGAGGATCCAATATGCTTCAAGGTCCAAATCTATTCGAGTAAACAGGTTCAAAAAGGCATTTTCAAAACGTAAGCTATGGTGTTCCAAATTTGTGAAAGTGTCACGCAAAGGTCAAAGCTTGCACTCTTCTTGTTGGATCGATCGATATTTTTGCTTGGCGATTAATCCAGAGCCGGTCTCAGGATGACGTTAAAAAGTTAAACTGGCAGACTAAAGCTGTGATAGATCATTTTCGATTGACTGTCTTTACAGTGTCTGGTAATCCTGGAGCGTTCTCTAATTTGGAAAGTATTTTTAATATTTTGCACTTAGATAGGTCATTCTGTAACAAGGGCAGTAAAGCGATTTTTCGAAAATCCATCCAGTGCCGGCAGATTTATAAAAAAAACACCAAAAACAATCAAGAACGATGGAACTTAGTCTTTGGAGATTGCAGATGCTCTTACTTGGTGAAACTATTCTAGTTCGATCTACTATAAAAGCGTTTTTTATTGGCTTTTAAACTATCGTTATTTATTCATTGACTAATTATTTATCCTTGTACTATGATATTTGGAGCCGCAATTACGTGGCGGCTGGAATTAGACTTGCTCTTCACTGGAGCTTAATTAACGGGTTTGAAGGGTATTCTCTCCGGGGCCTCGGATGAGTCCCGTAACATCAGATTTGAAAGACTCTGTCTCTATAGATACAGGTCAAGCTAATAAAAGTGTTTGAGAAAAAATATCAAATGTCAGTCATACCACCATTTAGTTAAACATATTGCTTCAAGAACTGATAAAAAAAATTATAATGTTAATTCGTATCTTCACCTCATGAAAATAAATAATTAGAACAGCTGTTCAACTATTGTTTTGGTATCGGTTCTTTACTAGTGTGCAAAATTCGAAATTTATCTGACATATTGAAGTGAACGAAAATAGTGATGGATGATTTTGTTACAAACATACATAAATACATACACGTGACGCTAAAATACAGCGTGTTAACAAAATGTTGTGTCTTACAAAAAGTTCTCGGTACCAAAAATCGAATTCTAGCCGCCTGGGTGAGAACCAGGTATCCTAACGTCTAGACCATACCGGATTTGTATTTCAAGCTTTCAAGATACGTCAGATCATACACAAATGATCTGGTTACAGATATTCGAAAAAAATTATGTGGAAATGAATATCTAATAATGGGATAAACTTATTAAACTATATCATATTGTCATCGATCCTTGACACGTGCAAAATTGATATCTGATGTTTGGAAGAGGGTGAAAATAGGGTTCGAAGATTTCGTTCCAAACATAGATACATACATACATAGATACACGTAAAGCTAATAAAAAACGTGTTATACATCAACATTTGTGGTTCATTATCGGGATCGACGCAATAATGCATGAGTTAGATCTTCTCCAAAAGCTAGTTCAAATGATTGCTGATACTTCTCTGTCTCAAAGCACGCTATAAGGTGGCAAAGATCGCGGTGCCCTGTCACTAGGTTGGATACTATAAGGATTGATCCTCATTTCGGACTGATGGCTTGAAAGTCTAACCCTAACAAACTCTTTAACAGTGACTGTGTCACTGTCAGCACACAATCACTGACAATCTCACGACGGCATGTTTTCCAGTTCCTACCAAAGTGGATTCATCTCGATTTTCTACAGCGTCGGCAGTAACCCTCTAGCTTTGTGGGACAAGCAAGTAAGTCGATTAGAAAGTTTCGGTGGCTGTAGTCCAACCGTTATGGGGCGTTGAATATGTCCAATTACGACCAAAGTTTGCTTTGGTTTATACACGTGGTGCTGTGGGCGATAAAAGTTTTAGGTCAGATAGACCCCGCACATTGTCGAGTTATTGCAAAACAACATAACTTATTTACTTATTTTGGCTGTCTAGTATATGGTTTCAGATCGACTTTCTAAGTAGACACGATCGTAACTAATGATTTAACGATACGATATGACAATTTCCTGGTTCACTATATTTTCTACTGGCTTCTAATTAAAACCAGATACGATCGACAAAATATCTGAATTAACGTTACAGCTGCCTCGCTCTTTTATACTGTGGGTAGTAGGAAGAAAAGTATGGATTCATTATACTTATCTACACTTGGAGGTCAAAATACAAAAAAGAATTTAAAAGAATCAATCAAGTGTTTCCCCTGATTGTACACGTGTTTAAATTGTGTAAAAACTGTTTGGGGGATTTTTTAGCATTCCATACCCTCAATGAAGCTAGGCATTCATATCAAAATCACTATAAAAATAAATAAAATTGCATTGGAGTCCACAGTACGAGTACATATGTCTTGAGGCATCCTATATAATGCCACAAAATCGATATCCACCAGACATAAAGCGAAGGAATAAATAAGAGGGCGTTCCTAAATAAAATTCAATTTTCTATAGATTGATGAGGGTTTTGAAGCAATTTTAATCAGATATATGTCTCGGCCATTGCTACTTAGAGGTTCATGAAATTGATTTAGGATGAACGAACACTGGTGGCACAACTTTAAAATTTCTTTCCACTACTTTGTTCGAGTCTTATAACTATCACCCTTATTTATCATTCTGTAATAAGTGTGACGAAAAGATTCAATTGTTTTAGGCATTTTAGTTACTTCCCTCATGGGTATACACGTGAACCGATGAATTACTCGTAGGTTAGATTGACTTTAAGCAAAAAATATAAACACATAAAAATGAGTTTTTGGTTCTATTGTACGTCAAAGTAAATTTGGGCACAAGTTTTCATAGCATTGAAGCATACGTATATAAGCATTTTTAGCAGAAAAGTGGTTAAATTAAGCATCAAATTCCAACATTGACTTTGAGGGATAGAGTAAGTTGGATATAAGTAATAAGTATATAATTTTGAGCCCACTATTTTTCTTAAGTTTGAGTTTGACGGATTTTTTGATTTTATTATAAAGTAATTTCACTAGAGGTGTGAGAATTGGAAATTGCGTCTTAACGTACCTTGCAAAATCTGGTAGTCAGGCTACCAGCACGCTGCAGCCCCACTACGTTAAATCTACGTGTCCAAAAGTATAGCTGTGTGGACTTGCTGATTATATAATTATGAATGCTGTGCTTGAAGTTATTTATACGTTTATTCATTTATTTGAAATATTTTCCTGATTGAGATGTTACGTTATTTCCAGGTTAAGAATGGACACATACGTCGAGTCATAGATGATGAAGTCAAATCGTTAGTTTTGGAAGTATCTGGAACAAATGTCGCCACCACCTACATAACATGCCCCATCAAACCCAGGGCATCTCTGGGTATCAAACTACCTTTTCTCGTGATGGTTATCAAGAACATGAAGAAGTACTTTACCTTTGAAATTCAGATCTTAGGTATGTACATGCCAGTATGAAACAATTAACAAAAATTATTCGTTTGGTAAATGATCCTTGACATGTTGTAAATACAAGCTCATAATTAGAAAATCAGTGGAAACGGTGTAATGTAGGCTAATCGTTCAAGGTAACGACCCGGATAGCCAGAGATGTGGGTTCGAATCCCACCATTACCAGATTTCTTCTATGTTTTTCTAATCATGAGTTTGTATTTACATGATTTCCCCCTCTTACGGATAAGGGAATAATTCAAATAGCCATTGTTTAAATTGTATCAGTCAACTTGCCACTAGATTTTGGACTTAAATACGAGACACTCATAGTTGAATCCATATACCACTAGTGTAGTGTGATCTAATGGTTTAAGGTTACGGCCCAGGCAGCCGGAGATGTGGGTTCGAATCCCATCGCCACCAGATTTTTTTTATCAGATTTCATAATTTTGAGTTTGTATTTGCAAGATATCCCCTTTTTACTGATGAGAGAATAATCTGAATAGTGGTAGGGGACACGACGATGTTGAATGGGGATTAAAGGAAATTTCAGGTTACACAGTGCCGGGGCCGGGCCGTGCCCGCGCCGTGTCGTTCCCACCGTGCCCCGGCCGGGCCAGTCATTCATGCTACACCGGGCTCACACCGGGCTGATTAAACAGAATTTTCACTGCCGGGTAGGCAAATGTACGACGTGTTGCCAAGCCCTCAGTCATTACAACAATATTTTTTTCATAGTTTCCATTTTTGCCAGTGATAAATGTGTATTCTGATTGATAAGATATTTGTGTCCATCTTGATGGATTGATGGAAATTCCATAGAATTATTCATACAAAACCTTTATCAAATTTGTGTTATCAGAATACGGCGTAGTAAACATTGTATTTTTTATGAATTTCTGAATTTGGTTTACACAATTTCGTCATTAAGTTTTTTGACATTATCAAACCAACTCGTTTAATAATGTTGAAGTGAATTTTTTTACGAAAGTTTGTGACCCATGCGTCATGCTCAGGTCGTCAGATTATTGAAATGACCACTTTTCAGTATGTAATTTACCCATTATCCTTTAATCTGCCAATCGATTTTCTCAGTACTCTCATCAGCTGCCCTACACTCATATGGTGCAAGTACTTAGCAGGCTGCCGCGCTTGAGTGAATTAAAAAATATCTCATAGGGGCTCCCCTACTTTTTCTTTTTGTTTACCCTAGACAAAAATAAAAACGATTTGTAAAAGATGCGCCACAGTACGGCATCAACCAAAATATTTTCACAGTAAATTAAATTATAGCGACTCGTAGGTGGTCTGACCCGTGACCTACCCACCTGGATGTTTTAATTGGGGCTTAAGGTACACCGTTATTAACCTTTGAAAGGTGCCCTGCCATTTTGGCAATTAATTGAAGTGTATGTTATGGACGAGATGTAGATTTAATGATACAGGTCGCTGTTGGTAACGTGCAACGCCTTTTGGTTCTCTTTTATACATCGATTATTTTATGGGGGCGGATAATCATCAACTTTAATTTGATGCGCAGTCCTCAGTGGTCTGACTTCTCAAGAGAAAGCCTGTATAAGATTTCATTCTGAACTAAAGTTACGGAAAGTGGTTTTTGATTTGTTTATCCCATCCTTCCCATGTTTCATGATAAGCTTTCTAATTTTTTTTCAAAATGATCTGAGACGTTCAAGCAGCTAAACTCGAAGTTTGATTGATTTTGAGGAAATTTCGGGAAGAATATGCGGTGGGCCCATAGCAGACAATGCTCTATTGTTTTAGATAATGCTTTTATAAGTGATGTTATATTGAAGTATAAAAATCACATCCTCACGTTTTAGTTTTTAAGTTTTTTGAGTAGCTGAACAATTTTGGTTGGTTTCTTCCTACAGTAGGGGGTCAGAAAACAACAAAAAGTGAAAAGCGTAAATATTGTATGTTTCTCAAGCTGCTCATCACTTTAAGGTGTAGTATAGACATTGACATCAAAGTATAAGCATTCATAGATGCGCTATAATTTATTATTAACATATCTCGAAGTTGAAATCTGTTTATTTAGTTAAAAGTAAAAACATAATATCTGATTTCCTGATCTTTGCAATACATACCTAAAAATTTTGGATGGTCTTAGAAATTTTCAAATACGTTTCGACGTATTTTTGCGCAATTTTTGGGTCAACCGACACCTTCAGGTATAATTTTCAACCTGAAGGCGATTGTAGATACTACATTAATCGAAACGTTGTATAATGCAAATTATCAAATCAAGACAACGTAAGATCGAATCATTGTTAATACTTACAGATGACAAAGATATGCACCGAAGATTCAGAGTGTCCAATTTCCAATCTACAACAAAGGTGAGCCCATTTTGTACCACTATGCCGATTGGGCTTAGCGCTGGATGGAACCAAGTCCAATTTAACCTCGCAGATTTTACCAAAAGGGCATATGGTAAGGAAAACAACAAGATAGCTTCTTTTTATGAGTATCTGTGTAAAACAATACGTCCCATATATTGAAGTTAGGACTTAAGCAAACAAATACAACGTAAGTAATAAATAATTAAACCGTCATGCTTAATAATCATTCTTAGATAAAATTCTTGAAGAGTGATTTTCTGACAGTTTTATTATAGATCGCGATACTGGTTTCATTCCAAGACTAAAAATGTCTGTTGCTACCTATGCAAAGGCCGATCTCCTAGAATTCCCTGTAATAAAGATATCAGATACTTGTTGGTGCTTTACCAATACAGATTCAAATATTCAAAATGCCCTCCTTTCAGCTTGCAAACTGTTGATTTGATCTTCTCTTTGTTTTTTCAAAACGCTTTCCTCTCACCGCTTTTATTTGAACGATTCACACTCACTCTTTGTAGGATCTACTTATATGGAAACAATGAGGGTTCAGCTTCACGCCAATGTGCGAATTAGGAGGATATACTTCACTGACCAATTGTACTCCGAGGATGAAATGCCAAACGAGTTCAAACTGTTCGCTCCAGGAGGAATGAAGAAATTGGATAAGAGATCATCTAAAGAAGGTATAACAGTAGTCTTGGTATTCATACAAACATGCAACATTGATGGGCTTTCTGCTTTTGCAAGACGTTATAAAAAACAACGGTAACTTCCGCATGTGCGGATTGGTCTTCGAATTACTCCAGCAGCTTTTCTGTGCTCTTCCCTTCTTTCCTCGACGTTGTTTAGTTTTTGGCACTTAAAAATTTATACAATTAGAGACGATACATCAATCAAAACGTAGCTATACTCAATCATTGTATAGATAAAAGGACTCCATGGCTAAATCTCTACGTGTCACATTTTTTTTTCATATTCACAGAAAAGGAAGAAGCACACATAACACCACCTAAAACCGGCGGGGAAGAAGTTCCACCTCCACCATCACCTGTCGAAGAAGAATCACCAAGACCACCAGAAGAACAACCTGCTGAAGAAGCCGAAGCACCTCCCGCTGCAGAAGGTACTGTTGAAGAAGGTACGATAGATCAGGATCATTTGGCGATGATATAAAGATTAAATTGAATCGTTTCATAAAAGACTAGTTTAACTTGAAAATCAAACAATTGCATTTTAGCGACTATAATATATTTTCGAAACCAGGTGAAAAGCCTCCTGAAGAAGCAGCGGCGGAGCAAGCTCCGATAGAGGGAGCAGAGATGGGTGAAGGAGAAGCACCTCCGGAAGGTGCTGTAGAAGGGGAGGGCGCTCCTGCTGAAGGCGGGGAAGTGGCAGAAGGAGGTGAAGCACCCCCTGTAGAAGGAGGAGAAGGAGAACCTGCCGCCGAGGCTCCAGCAGAAGGAGAAGCAGCACCTGCGGCTGAAGGTGAAGAATGATAACGGCAATAAACTATGATAGCAACATTAAAATCTAAGTGATGCGTTAGGTGTTCTTCCGAATCTTACCAATTTAAATGGTCCTAACAGCCTGGAGCGATGACATATGACCCTACGATAATTTAGGAACATCTGACTCCGTTACATGCCAATGGGCAATGCCACTATGCGCGATTCTTGGAGATAATTGTTACTATCACACTCCTATTTGGCCTAAGTATGTGCAGTATAATTCATTGCTATTAACTGTCATACCCAGGCCTATACCGACGAGTCTAGGCTAAAGACGAAGCATGCATCTCTATAGCAGGTAAAATAATAAATAATGGAGAAAATATACCTAATAAACAAACGTTTAAGGAGTTGTGATCACAGAAGGCGTTTTCGTCCTGTTGATCCTCGTCAGTGCGACGTATTTGCATCAATTGACGTCTACAATCGATATAAGTTTGGGTTAATTAGATGTCAAGGTTTTTTAATCAGAATACTACAACGAATAAGGATGCAGTTCTATAATAATAAAGTATTCTAATTAGGCTAATATTAAAATGTAATCGTGTATTCAAAGTAACGCTGAAGTACATTGGCTGCCCTGTGCTATAGACGTATACACATATATTTCAGGGAAGACAAGCGTAAAATGTAATTTTAATATGAAATGTAAATAACTTTGCTGCAAAAAACCGTTCAACAAAAAGAAATTATTTTTTTTACAATTTTATGAGCGGTGAAGCGTAAGCCCAACAGGTTACTTAATTGAGTATTGAACCGAAATATTTATTCTTTGCCTTCGACTTCAAGAATCAAATATATATTTATCCTGGGTCAACAAAACATAGCCATCAATAAGTATTATTTATATTGAAGAGATAACCTAGAAATATAATATAATAATAACGCCGTAGAATACACGTTGTTAATTCAACGTCATTTATTAGACGTCATTATTACAATCACGTGAAGCGGCGAGTTTTCACCAAAGTTTGACGTCAATATGACGTATTTTTGTGTAACAGTGCATAATGCGATGTTATTGAAGAACCAATAAAAACTGAGAAGGATTCATATCGATTTAGCATTTGAAGGGGGGCAGCGGTCACCCCTTGATGGCCCCTATAACGTGTACGCATCAGACCTGCTATAGACATGTATGTCGTAAGAGACATCTGTTGCCATTTCAAGGCAATCCAAGTGTTAGGACTTTTGGTTTCGTAAGGTGTTAATGGGCGTCCCCATAGAGGGCGACACCTAGATGAGTTGGTGTTTAAGTACGTTTGATTCAATTTTCTACATATTGCTCTGAGTATTTTACCAGTTTTAGTTGCGGCATTATTTAGATCTTCCTGAGTTACATTTCGTTTTGAATCGTTTCCTTTTCAGGCGAAGAACCAGCCAAAGAGGAAGGAACGGAAGCCGCTACAACGGAAGAACCTGCAACAACCGAAGAACCAGCCACGACTGAGGCTCCCACGGAGACTGCTGAGCCCACTGAAACTACGACAGAACCCGCGACTACAGAAGAACCAGCTACTACCGAAGAACCGGCAACCACTGATGAACCTCCTACTGAAGGAGAAAGCAGTCCCGAAGAGTAACTTTTCCAGACAATTACTTTACATTTTTATATTTATCATTGTTCAATAAACTGTGGAACTAACAATGTGTTTTTGTTTTCAGAAGAAGACAAGCAAGACAAATACGAGGTGCCTATTTTAATAGAAAATGTGCACCTCAAGCTGTCATTGAATTTGGTATAAGGAAGTAAATATATAACCCACTGTATTTTTTCCACTTTGTTAACAGTTAATATTTGAATTCAAAATAATAATTTTGATCCCATTCGAACTTGGAAAGTATTTTTTGGATTTGGAGTTCCAGAGTGAGGGGGTGGTGAGGGGTAATCCCAAAAAAATAGGTGTTGGCAGAAGGCATTCTGTATCGGCGATTCACAAACTGGGGATTCTCATCCGCTGCAGAAAATTATAAACACCAAAACCACAACTACTATGTTCAAGGCTTATATGATCAGAATGGCTCTAGCATATGTGGGGATGCGCCCTGAAGCTTCTGTAGTCAATCTAGAAAAAAAGCGCCTGATTACAAAGAATCCCTATGCTATAGAATCTTCCATGGTAAATGTTGGATAGAGCTTTTTCGGATAATAACTCCTAGAGGCATTAGTACAATCATCCCCATCAGGTTGAATTTCCATCTCCTCGAAGGAGACTCTTTCAACAGTCATTCTTTTGGAAAACCTCAGAGTGGTGAAAGCTGCCGGGAAGTTAATTCCCTGATGATAAAAGTTTGCAGCGTTTTAAGGTCAATGTGTATAGGCATCTACTCTTTCACAGCGCTTCTGGAGGGCGATAGGCTCTCTGCCTTTGCGAGAGTTCATCTATAGAAATAATTATGGTACTGTAGAGGTTGTTACTTGGTGAACCTTTTGCATGACTAAGACAAAATAGTGTAATTTAAAACTGCTTTTTCGTGAAAGTTAGATGATATTAACAGAATAATATTTTTTCACGTACAAAGCACCACGGAAATCGATTGACCCACGTATGGAACAATAATCAAATTTCTTCTCCTATCCAAGAAAATCGATCGCCAACCGAACTAAAAAGAATCCGGCGGCGAGTAACTTTTCCAAAATGGCGCCCTCCTATGCGATACAATCGCCCTGGCAACGCAAACAAACAGCGAAGAGGACGACGGAGAAAGATTCAATTTGATAGCTTCTTCGGCCAGTGAAGTTTCATAGGATTCCTGCATCGGTGAAGGGTGAGAGATATGGCCAACTGGGCAGAGAAACAGAAGAAGGAGCCTGAGGCTGAACCGCCGTTCAGACTATCCCCCAGGGACAGCAATGATCCTAGCTACACCAACTTGACGTTGCCATAGTAAGTCCCTTCGATATCTTATACCGAGCGTCCTAAAAAGTTGTGCTAAGCGGAAGCGCTGTGAATCCTGATCTAGCACTTCATTGCCCAAAACATTTCCATCCCTTTACAGAGCAATACTTACGGCAGTAATATATCTGCTTATAGCAAACTTCAAATTGAGCTATAATCATGTATTTATAGCCATTGCCTTCAGCTCAGTAATAGTAATACTATTATAATTACCGTTATCGGTGATTTTGATAGCAATTTTGTTCTCGGTGCTTCACAATAAAATATCTGAGGATGGCGGCAATTAAATCAGAACAATCAATTCTGTTATGCACGAGCTTACATCAAAATATGAGAAACAACACCCTTCGTAATTCAGGCCTTCAAACTCAAAACGCTTCAACAGTAAGTTATGGTCAGTTCCTGGTTCAGGATATACATCATAAGTTTTGATCGCAAGAACTTCCTCTGAACATCCTCTCACTTGCGGATACGGCGGTCATAGAAGGGATGCTATACAATAGAACAATAATTGAGCTTAGTACGTATGAATATGAGTAAAATAGACACTTTAAACTTGCGTGTGAATGGAACATCTCTGGAGTTACTAGAAGCATGTCTATTTATGTATATGCAACGATTTCATGTAGCCGTCGATACAACCAGAGACATAAACAACGAAAGCCTGGCTCCAAGTCATTCATAAATTACATCAGTCGTGCAGGTGGTCGACAAATGAGAATATGGCGGCGATCTGAGAAAGACAGAGAGAGTATATTTTTCAACACACCACACACTATTTAAACATGATAATTGACGTTTATTGTAGATGCTCTTACATCGCGAAGCTGTTCCATCTTTCAGATTCAAAATTGAAAATATTTGAATCATCTTCGGACTACCAGATTTAATTGTTTACAAAGGTTACTTAGATTACTTGTCAACTAGCTAACTAAGTCCTATCATGTATACAAAACTATAGTTCTCAAATCATCATCATCAATAGTATACTAATTATTCTGTCTAGCTATTGTACCATTAAATTCTTTTTTCTTTTGTCTGTATGTTTTGACGAATGCATTTGAACTAGTATTGAGAAAAAACCACAAGAAAACCGTAAACATCTCCGTCAAAGTGTCCTTTAGATATTTCATGTTTAGAGATATTCTATTCCTTAAGCTTTTCATTCTTTTTAATGCATTCCATGACTTAAAAGATATTTCAAGAGTAAGTTAACAATGTTAACATAGAATACAAATAAATGGAAACTTAAACTAGTGTATCGATAAAAATTGAGTTCAAAATATCAGTATGTTTATTTATAGTGCAATCGGGCTTGAGCAGATACTTTTGGATGTCTAATGTTTTCATGAAGTTCAAATCATGTATTTTATAATGTTAATAAAATACATAATACAAACTTCTAGACCTGTAAGTTCGCGCATAGGTTCTTAGTAATTCTGAATAAAGTTCCAAGCCCCAAAGAACTATCTGTTGGAGCGAACCTAATATTTCCAACGCTTATGCGTGAGGAGTAGAAGTGAATAAAATATCGACGTATTTTCTATGAAAAAAATCATAACATTAACATTTCCTTCCCGGTATCATTCTTTTCTGATTTCCAGTCGAGTGATATGTCGCCAACGCTATCGTCGAGCTGGTAAACTGCAAAGAGCCCAGTTCATCAACGAAATCAAGGAGCACGAGCTCTTGCAGGCCAGGGCATTGGGCGGGGTGCGAATCCACAGAGAGTTCTGTAATGCCATCTTGAGCATGCCGAACCTGAACGATCTCATCAAGTTAACCATCAATGAAAACATGAGGCTGGAAGAGATTCTCAATACGAAATACTGAAGATGGAATAATATCGATATTCTTATGGGCGATGAAATAAAGGGCTAAGTAAAGGTTTTGTTGGTTATTACCTAAGGTAGACACAAAACGTCAGAATGTGCATAGATAGCTGAGAGGCATTATTGATTTTAGGTGCTTGAAATTATCTTTCTCCCACATCTACTTTTTTAGCGATACCTCACAAACTAAAGTGAACTGAATTTAACTGCTGTTTGGGCAGCTCCGTATTTACGGATTTATGGAACGAGGCAAAAATTTTAAATACCTAGTTATGGAGAGAGGGTAGAAATTATATCTATAGCTAGTCTTGAAAAAGCTCATACTACTTATACGTCTCATACCTGCTTTTCATACCCTGTGAATTTGGCGAGCATCAACCGTGAATTGGCTCACCCACTATAATTTTATCCCCTCTCATTTTCACTGTGAATTTCGTTTCCCGATAAGTGAATTTGGCGACTCCACACTGTGAATTTGGCGGACATCCACCGTAAATTGGCTCACCCACTGTGATTTTACCCTCACTCTTTGTCATTGAGAATTTTTTCACCTATGTGAATTTGGTGACCCTGCAATGTCCATTTTCCCATAGATTAGGCTCTATGTCTGATGAGCGTGAAGATTCATGGCGTGAAGCCTTGACAGTGAATGTCATTTTCTCCCTGTGATCGAACCTTGGATATTAAAACGTTTACAAGACCGTATTCAACTAATTTGAAAACGAAAGTGTTTTATTAAACATTAGGATTTTTAAGGTTATATAGCTTCAGATCAACACCATGTATGTACTGAGATCATCTACTTGACTATACGATTTAAAACTACTTTTCTCTTCTGCATTCTCACACCTTCCCGGGGCAGGGCCTCTTCGAATCTCACCTCAGCCTTTAGATTCTCTAGCAGCAGCGGTATCAGCAGGGTAATTAACTCCCTCTCTCTCTCATCTTCCGTCTCTCTTCCTCTTACGTAACCTCGCAGGCGTCGCGACGAGGGTGAAATCCGCGGCTGCGACGGCGTCCGCCATTTTTAGACGCGATCGGTAGCAGTCGGCAGGGCTCGCTTTGAGAGCGGCACGACGCCGCGCTGTTGCCAGGTTGCCCTTAATTTCCAGCAAACGTTGATTAATGGATTTCCGATGTTTTTTGAATTAATCGAGCAATAGTTTTGAAGAATTTCAATATCTGAGAGACACATCTCAAGCTGAAACAATAATTAATAATAATTAGCGAGTCAGAGCAGCTATACGTCTATAGGTTCAAGCTTACGTACAAAAATTAGATATACTGGAACCTGGTTATAATGTCTTCCGTACTTGCAACATTACTTTTTGAACTGCCCCATCTTTCAATACCTAAATTTCTAGGACAAACTCTGTTCCAACGTGAATATAACTGATATAACAACAAATATCTATCACTTAAGACTCATATTTATGACTCAATGTCCGGTGTTTGTCTGGGCTGCGATCCCAAGTATTAAGAACTCTTCTCGCTCTTTGTTCTGAAATTGGCTCTTTGGGCGTTTGAATCTTCTCAATGAAATATCGAGATTTTGCTATTGAAACGAACATGACAAGTTTAGGGCGAAAAATTTTGAGTGTGGACGAAAATTTGCTATAGTCAAAACAGTCGGAAGTGGAAGAAAGAAAGCAGATTCGCCTCGTCAATTTGGTTCAGTGAATTTTACGATATATACAATTATAGATAGTTAAAAATAAGGAGATCATCATGTAGATTTTTCTGGAAGGGAAGGAAAACGCAAAAAACGCCCGTGAAATCGACGAAGTCCTTAGACATTTTATGTACTACGATATATTTGGTGAAACATTAAAAAAATTGTGAACTCGAGATAACCCCTCCAATAACGACAACTTGTTATAGCATCAAAAAATTTGAGGTTCCATGACTGTCGTTATAACCGGGTTCTACTTCATTTGAGACATTGTTGTATAAACCTTTTGCAAGACAGGAGGGAACAAACTTTAAATGCCTAAAAACATTTGTACACGTAAATTATGTTGACTATGAACTGTAAAGTTTTACACAGAGTCTTTATTTGATCAAGGGATTGTGTGACACAACCAGTCCTTGGTATTTGTTTTTGTATTGAAATTTTTGTCATTTACATTGTAGCTTAGTGACAATAAAGTTTGATGCATTGTTCTTCAATGACCTGCTTCATGGGTAATTCGAGGTAGTATGTAGAAAGTAAAATTAGTACAGTATAACAATGATGAGGTGAACCTGTGATGTGGTTAATCAAATAGAAAGCATATCTTGCGTCATTGCCATTATTTTATTGAGTTATTTCAAATACCATCGAAATCCGATTTTAAATTTTAATTCTTCTGTATCACTAGTTTCTCGGTAAATGACTTCTAATCTATTAGATTTTGGCTTGTGGGTTTCCTATATCACCAAACCACTTTTCTGAACTCGACACGTGTTTCACTAGCATAGTGAGCGAAAAACGTATTGAGTTTAAAAAAGTGGTTTGGCGAATAATTGTGAAACTGCGTAGTCTTAGTGGTTGCTGCCCAGTATCACGTATCATTATAAGTGATAAAAACCATATATTCACTGTCAAAGGAACTCCTCAAGATTTTTAGCATGTCAAATTAGCGAAAGCGATACAAGTGATCCCCGAATGATCGCGTGCCGTTGCAGATTTAAGGTTCAGGTGAACGCTCTCTAAACGTCAGAATAGTCACTATTTTACTATGGTACAATCCGGCAACATCGCGCTCCGACGTGCGCTACACTCTATCCGGCACGAAGAACCATACGGCGCTCGCAGTTATCGATGCGGTAGATGCGGCGCTAGCCTAAGCTTTGCGTTCCTCGCCGCTTTCATTCACCCAACCACAACCACCCATCTTCAATAAAAATAACATTCTTCTCTTAGTGAACAGTGCGGTGAATCGATAGTGTCGAAGTCCGGAGATGACTTATCAGTGATTCGGTTTCCGTGCGATTCTCAGTCTCAGTGGTGTGTGCCTACCTTTTGGATTACGAGGTTTCCGGTACTTCCCCTTGAGGAGGTGAGTACTGAGCTTTCGATGAATTAAAAGTGGTAGGTTTGAGGGTGACGGACGGGTTGGTGTACGGCTCGACCGCCGGTTGTCAAAAATCGCGAGGTTACCAGGCTACTACACTTTACGGGGTTATTGATTTTAGCAAGACTCCTCGGCCCTTCCCCTGCCGAGCGATTTTCTGGATAGTTTTGGATATTTTATGAGCTTTTAGGCTTTTGGCACGGTAATGTTTGCTAGCTTAATGAGTGGTGCGTTTACGCTTGTTTAGAAAAAAATGTCTGATTGGACTGCAATATTTATTATGGACTTATTATCTTAACTCATAGTGGGTTCAAAAATATATAAACGCAATGTGTTTGAAAGTTATTTAAATTGAAGTTATAGGAAAAATCTAAATATGTTTAATTCATCATTTGCTCTCCGGTTTGTTTTGAACCATTAATATTGTGAGCCTATCATCTGTCAGTTTTGAATCTTCTCTATGTGAGGTTATTAATTCTCAGGATATTCGATACAGTAGGAATATGTCTTGAATAGACTATTAAATTTGCTGCACGTGTAGATACATATTATTTTCACCAATATTATAACATCAATTATCATTATCTTATATCGATTGATAGCTTTCTGGTTTGTTCTGAAGTAATATTATTGATAGTTCATGGTTAAACTAACTTTTTGCTATATATTTCACTAAGTGTGGGATTAGGTATGAACCTATGTAAGGAAGCGCTGTTTTATACAATTATTCAAACTGAAAGAATAAAACTATTCTTATTTCACCTACTCATTGAGAGTTTTCTATTTTGCTTTTAAGTAATACTATTAAAAGCTTATTATCTATTAAATAAAACCATTGTGTTATACAGTTTCACATATAAAACTCATTTTCTTTCAGTGATGCGTTTCTATTTATATTTAAATCGTTGCACCACTGTCAGATTTTACTGCTACTAACTAAATCCTATCATGGATACAAAACTAGAGCTCTCAAATCTAGCATAAGACTTATCCTGTCTAGCTATATTTCTATTATTATTATTCTATGTCTTCCTTTTTTCTGTCTTGGGGGAAATATTTTTTTGGCGACTGCATTGACACTAGTGTAAGAGAAAACACTACAAAACCTCAACCATCAAAATGTCATTAAGATACTTATTTATTAAGATATTTCCCGTTTTAAGATATTTTATTCCTTGAGCTATTTCATTCTTCTTAATACATTCTGTTAAATTAACCTAGAATACAAATAGATGAAAACTTACAGTAGTTCTATCGATAATAATTGAGTTTTAAAGATCAGTCTGTTCATTAACTACAATAAAATCAGGGTTAGGCAGATATTTGTGAATCTATAATGTTTCCATGAAGTTTTTAATGTATTTTATAACAAGACTGCAAATTAAAATGAGCCAATAAAAATAGATGAGTTTAAAAAGTGCAATATGTGAATTTTACTTTCATAATAAATTTCCAACATCCAATCTATTTTCACAAATCATGGTATGCTTATGTATATAAGATAGTAATAATTATTCCAGGAATACATGATCAAAAAATCTGAAAAAGCCATATTTTTCCCGTTTTCTCACAGTCAGCTCTTAGTCTTTGTTTTCCTACTTGCTCCTCTTTTTTCTCTCATTTTCGTTTCTTTACGACATTGTCGAGTTTTTAAATAAAAAGACCTCACGAACAGATGGACAAATAGGACTTCAACTGAGAGAAATGTCCCGTGAATTGCTTTGGCGGACATCAACGGATTTATATAACTTTATTTATACTGGCGGGGAGTCTGACAAGCAGGTATCAATTAATTAGATGAATATAAAAAATTGCAGAGCTTCTGACCATGCTATAATCATAATAATAAAGTTTAATTGAAAGCTTGATTGAGTCATAGGGATGTTAAGTTGTGGTATTTAGTTGTTTCTTTGAAACGTTCAAATAAGGCATTTCAAGGTGATTATAATAATGTTCTTATGTATGCGGTGTGTAAAAACAAAGTTTCGAGAAGTGAACAATGTAGAAAAATTGTAGTCGACGATACAAACGCATGCGACCTGCTATAGATATGCGTGTTGCGTTCTTAGCCTAGACTCGTCCGTATAGCCTGAGGGTCTAACTGTAGAGAGCAATTGGATGGTATATACGTAACCCAGGCGAGAGTGTGAGCAGCATCAACACTCATCTCCAAGTATCGCGCACGGTGGCGCTGCCCATTGTCGACTTGCGAAGTCAAGGTCGTAACACTTGGACTGCCTTGAAGTGGCAACAGATGTCCGAAACACTTGGAGATGAGTGTTGAATAAATATGTATTTCAGAGCAGATCCCATAATCGTATGATAAACTTGTGACAGAAAGTGCGATATGCTATGGTAAGTTATGAGGTGATTATTCAAAATGCCATCGAGAAAATAGTACTACTATGCAAATACGTCCTGAATCAGTGTTATAAGAATGCTTAAAAGCGACGCAACATTTATTATGAGTGATTTGTTAAGTTTCTATCACGCATACTCGAGATAATAATTATGATAGTTTACTAATAAATCACAGTAATAATTAATGAGAGTGGAGATTCATATATGCCAGGAAAATATTTTTACCATTATCGAGGATAGTTGGCAAAATGTCAAGATGCAGCGCTATTATAAACAGTATCGCTAAACAGACAGTAATTTCCTGGAATTTTAAGTTTATTTGAATAATTACAATACATCGCACGATTAATAGTAACATAATAACAAACATTGTCGTTTTTTTATATATATACATCTTTGGGCATCTTTCAAAATATTGATTGCGCTTTAATGGATTAAAAAAGGGTTACGCATAGAGTTTAATGACCTACACTTACAAAAATACATTTTGAAAGACTACGTGTAGAAACAAATAACAGAATATTAGGGCACTTTTTCTCATGACGTAACATTCAATTATCTCCAGAAATCGTCTATTTTGGCCCTTAATAATAATATCAATGGTATTTTCGCTATATATAAGTTTAAGTAAAAATACTTTTCTAAGAACAAGTATTTATTTAAATGCGTTAAAAAAATTAAAGTAAACTTTTCCTTCAAAACATTTAATATCAACTTATAAAGTCATTACAGAATTTATGTGATATAAAAGCTTATTGCCCGATTTAAGTACTCGTATTCACTTATAAAATTTTAAAAATAAAAATCAATCAGATCAACTTATTTAATTTACTTGTTTATCTACACAGGTATGAAAATACAGGGTTTTATGTTTCCTTGATGTTCCATATTCCACATTCACGTCAACAGGTCTGTCTGTCGTTTGTCGTCTGCCTGGTAATTCTTCTCCTCTCTAGCTCGGGAAGTATTGATTGGAGTTTAATGATATTTGATCAGAGCATTGAAAGAATAATCTCAAAGCATTCACTTCCAAAAGCCTAAAACACTACGTTTTAAGAAAGCCAAAAATATGCGTTTTTGGAACTTTTATCTTTATTTGTGCAAGTTCTATAGTTTTGTAAGATTTCTGACAACTGAATAGAATCTAATTAATATAAACTATTCGACCATTGTTAGCTCACACTTTTTGTGCGTCCTGTCGCTGTTAACTGCAGATTGCAGATGTTTTTTCGTGGTTATGCTGTGTTGTTTGTTGTTGTTATATACTATATACGCAACAACAGGTTTTTCATATGTGCAGCAAAAGTTCAAGTCTAAAACGCACGGTATATAATTATATCTGTATCAATGCTTGCTGTCTTACCTGCTCTCTCAAGCTATCTCAAGTTGCTGCAAGTCATTTATATTGAGCTCACCCACCAGTTGGAGGTCCTGATCTTTAAAGTTTTTACATCCTACCTATTGATATTTGAAATACTAATACTTATAGGCAAGGCTTCCTTGAAAGAGATCTCTTGAACCATAAATCAATACACAGTTCGGAAAATCACAAAATCAATCATGTGAAATTATGAGCAATGCGCACACAACTGCATAACGTCTTTGCTCAATAAATTATAACAAGGCAATTTTAGCATTCCATAGCGATCACAATTCATTCATCATCTTCGTCTGACTGTCCCACATTCCCATAATCAAACAAACGCATCGTTTCCCTTTTTTGGGCCCATCAGATCCCGTCTTAACTTCTGCTTGCGTCGGATGTGTCGGGTTCAAAGGAACTCAACATTTCCTTTCGGCAGCTCTCGAGAAACAAAAAGAAAAAACGTCAATGCAGATGTGTTGTCGTCCTTTTTGTCAGCATTCCCGTGAGGCAAATCGGCAAGATAGTCCAGGGAATGACGTCCATTAAAATGACAGGAAAAGATTTGAATTATCAATAATGTACATTTTGTACAGAGGACCAGTTTAGTTCCACATAGCTCAGCAATCTAAATATCATTAACTCATTTGGATGACTGCAATTTGAATTTTGTATGTTATTACAAAAATATTTGATTATCTCAAATTAATTCAAAAGTGTTAATGACTATTGCTGCTATCAAAAATTTCCAGAATATCTGCGAAAATAGTATAGCGCTAGCGGAAAGCTCAGCTGTCTCTCTTGGATGCACTAGACAATCTTGGCATTTCGGACAGTGCTGCTACCAAACGTGAGACTTTCTTCTCAGTAAAACGATAGTTCTACTCAACATGTTGAGTAGTAGTAGTACTGTTCAGCAGAGAAAACGTGAATAGTTCCTCAACAGTTGCGTCTGCTAAATTATTGGTTCTCAGTTTGAGAAGTTAGTAAGAACCATCATAAGACATTGTAGTCATTTGGTAGACATGAGATTTATTTTTTGTTCGCTATTGATTGAAAGTGACCAGATTCAGCAGGTTGCGATTGTCACGTAACCATTTCGTGCAGCTACTACTTTTGGCCAATTTCTTAAATTTTCAAGTCTGCCTATCTTGGAGTATATTTTATTTCGGTAGCACCCAAAACAGAAAAGGAGAGAATACCGATGCAGGTCTGCTGTCGTCGTTTTTGTCAGCATCCACGTTGGACAAATCGGCAAAAGGCACATGTTTACAACGCTTGGTCTGGTTAGGATCTAATAATACACCCACAAATAAACATAAAGCTATAATTATAACCAGCTTTGTTCGCACACCTGGGGTTGTGGTGCATGTATTTTACTTTATATTTTTATACTGAAAAAGCAAAACGTGGTCATTTATAAAATAGAGTCAAGTAAATCGACTTCATACTTTGTACTATCTGATTTAGATCTAATATGATCATGCATACAAACCAGCACTAACATCATATTACGTTAATTACCGCAGAACCGAGTGTAATGAAAATTCAAATTTTATATATTTTATACACACATTTTTTTATAATGCCCTGAATCGATCATAAACTTGTGAAAGAAGTAAAAAATGCCCTCCAGTAGGTGAAACTGCTGCTTACGTATTGGTACTAGTTTAGAAATAATCCCTAACATTTCAACGTTTCCAACCCTTTACACATTTCAATATTTCTGAAACTTCAAATGAAACAGCAACTCTGAAATTGGATCAAAATATTCATGCACTGCACCGAGTCAAACTACTTACCATCACTTCTTAGAGTTTGAAAAATACTTTCGTCATTATTCATGATCTCTATTCAAATATAATGCTGTCTAACCTTCAATAAAGGTCGCTAAAACAGAAGCAGAGGAAATTAAAAATAAGCAAACAACGCAAATACCGTATGTCCTGAAAAAAGTGGCTGAATGATTCACATTTTTTGAAAAATTCAAAACACATCAGTGAAAAGGTAGACAGACAAACAGATCGACGAAAATGATCGCGTCAAAAATGTCAAAAGAATCAACCAACTCACGCTGAATACTTTATAAACGATTCACAACATTCGGGATTTCAAAATTTGTAGAATGATTAAATGCTGGAATACTGACATCCCAACCTGATCAACAATTCAGAATAGTAACCATTGCCACATTTCTGATAATAAACGTTCGCTAAAATTAATATTAAAGAGTTACCACAATTCCAAGACGCGCTGTAATTTACGAGTTAATAAAGGTGTGTTTTATGTGCTCGTTACATCTCATAACTAGACTTTTCATAACGTATTACCGACCGATAAATAGCTAACCAGTGGCTGTTACCCACGATTAAAACCGTTCCTCGGAAAGGAATATCCTGGGAATATACGAGTATAACTGATTTATGTTAGAATTTATGCGGATCCTGAGGGAAAATGGAGAATTTGAATGGAAAATAATATAATAAGATAATCATCAGGGAGGAATATCTAACACATATTGAATATTCTTGGTTTGAGTTGGTTCAAATAAGGAATTAATGTCTATCATACACCTGAAAGTGTGTTTGTATCAATAGCAGCTTTGGTTCCTATGATTACATTGAGGATATATATATATATATATATATATATATATCCACTTATTGTCATCAAAACTATTTGACAGGAAAACGATTCAATGAAAAAATGGAAAGTTATGATTATTATGCTGATATTACAAGTATTTATAGAACTTAACTATTTTTATTATCCATAATGCAATCTATCGATAATATAGCCAATGTATACAATATTCGCTTCTCTTCACGTTATTATTACAGATAGAGAGACTGTAAAGAAAGGTATTCTCAACAGAAATCTTAGTCCAGTCAATATATTCATTGTAGAGATGTTAGAATGTGATATCAATCCAAATATTTCGATTTCAGATGCAGATTTTCATGCAAGGATCAGCTTGGATCCACCGGATTCGATCCTCTATATCATAGCCCTCACATCTCATACAATTGATCCAAAAGATTGAATTAGACTAGATCCAAGCTGATTTCATGGAATCATCATCATTTGAAATCCATCTAACCAAATGGACTCATTTCTGTTATTTATACACAATATAGGATAATGTACAACAATTAATTACTGACAAAAAAAAAATCACAAATACCTGTACTGTAACTACAAGGACGCATTCCTAAACCAAATTCAAAAAACCAGGACTATCATGTTGTTGATGGAGGTTCCACAATTTCCAAGATGTTTGTATTCTTGATCGAAGTGAACGGAGCACCATTGGAATATGATAACCTTTAAAAAAATGGAATGCTTGTTAGAAAAGGATTGAAATATCAGTTGTGGAGGAAATTATATTTTTATTTGCAGTATTGAGATCAAAAATATACTTTAATTTGTTTCAATGAATGAACCATAATTTTCTCATCAATTAAATCTTCTCAGACTGAGAATAGACATTCAGTATTTCTTCACAAGAGTAGGTATCGCAATTTTTGAATGCGGCATTTCTTATTATGTGTAGATAACTCTTACACCTGATACGTGAATCATTATAACAACGTTAGCATCTTTAGGGGAAGATGAAAAGTTTTAATCTGCAGAAAACGCAAGTTCTGTATTAAAAAATGATTGAAGGTGTGAATCTACGAAGTAATCATTTTTGATGTATCAATATCTTTGGTTCAAATTTAACTCGTGGCCAGGGCCGGTGTGGTGATTGCCTCATTTGCGCTCCTTCCGTTTGGGAGCGTCAACGATGTAATGGTGTTTCCTCATCGATTGGATATGACGTTAGAACGGTTTGAGTATACATTTTCGGTTTGCTGCATCATTACTTCTAGTTCGGTTGCAGTTTAACATAGTAACAACATCGTAAACAGATCCAGGAGGCATAATGCGTGTGGGCGATGTGCACCACCTGCGAGAATACAAATTGACTCTTTGGTGTAAACATGGTCGTTGAATGTATCCATAACATTGCCGAGTTACGAATAAGCTATCAAAATATATCGACGTTATGCATCGTAACCATCGTGAACACGCCGTATTTACATAAGTAGTATTGCGATACTCTGGACAACTTTTGCATTTTCCTTTATAGAGCTTCACTGTCTTTCAGAGCAATTTGTAATATCTTTATAGTTAGTTCAAGTCTTGTTGAAGTTTTTTATATTCGGTTACGCAGATACGAGAAAATGCAAAAAAATTGATTTAATAGTGGACAGAAAGATACGTGGATAGGCCGACAGACAGACAGACCGAGCAGGTGTGGATCCAAGGAGGTGCTTTTGTGAGTCCCCAAGCCCCAATAATATCTAAGTGCTTGAAAGGTTATATATAATTTGATACCAAAATGTATACCATACTGTCGATAGAAGATTTCTTAATCTTATTAAAGCTAAATCATTCTAATATCACAAAAACAATTTATTCAAAATATTTTGCGAAATGTTTTATTCTGAATTTGGACCCCATGTAATAATGGTCCGACAAAAAACTGACAGACAGACCGAAAGGCAAACCAACGGGACAGATAGACTGACAGACACTAGATAGACTATTAGAACGGCCAACAGACAACGACAGAGAAATAAATGGTCAGATATAAAATATGTGACATCTATTTTTGTGATTTATGTACAAAAAGGGCTTACAGAATATCCGTCCCAAATTACTTCGAAAATTCCAGCTTCTACTATGAATTTTAGTATTGATTCTCTACGCTGTTTATCTCGTCTGAAGAGGTTCAATGCTATATAAGAGAGAAAAAATAACGCAGAAATGTATAGCCATACCACAAGCTTACATGGAGGTTACTTGGACTATTGAACAAATGGCAACCTACTGAGTTGATGCATGAAACCCTTAACTTGAAATGAATAACCTAAATATATATATGACCCTCGTAAAAAGTATAAAACGGCGTGTATAAGGATATATACATTATACGCATCTGACAAAAAATGCTATATAATTATACAATTAGCATAACGATTAACATATAGGTCCCCATACAGCAGGAGATATGGTCATAAATTATGACCCCATATCGTCTTCAGTGTGGATTTACATAGAAATAAATCGGCGGCAATCTGTTGTACATTCAGATCTACCAGCTGCCACAATAAGTATTTCTTAAATTATTGAAACTTCATATATTTCTCAAAAGATGCTCCTTCTCTCAGGCGCTACTTTACGTCACGTATGGTTACCTACAAAATGAAGGTTACTTATATTTTGGTTGCTCTGTTTGTACTTTACAAAAATAACGTCAAGTGGATCGACTCAGTACTTCTTACACATTCAGGGTTCTTGCATCTAGCGATACCGTATTTTGAATCTGCTGTCTATAGTGTCATTGTTAATCGTAATGCTGTTACTTGAAAGTTTATGATATCTCTCGTATATGATTTCAGTTCTTTGCGTGGAAGAGTGACTGCATAGTTTGACACAATTTTGTACTTTGTTTGTGATGTTTTGTATTGATTCGTGACGCAGGGATTTAATACAGTAGATACCTATTCGACATAGTATTGGAGAGTTGTTATTTCATTGTAGATTTAACGTGATGTCAAACTAAAGCAGCGTTTTTGTCCCACAGCTTATCTATCCACAAATTTTGTCAAAATCGGTGAAGCGAAAACTGAGGGTGCGCATTGACACTCCAAATATGTTTCAGCGCCTTTGAAGTGACTTGCTTTTTGGGAGACTTTCGTTCATATTCAAAAAGCATAAGCCCTCTGGAAATGTCCTTCAATTACATGAGAAACCTGGAATCAACGTGGCTGGAAACTAGATACATATGAAATATTAAGTAAGGCTCTACAAAAATAATAGGAATTTTTATAAATATCAATCAAGTTTTACTACGTCATAAATAACCCGTGAAACGTCAAAATGAGATTAATTCTATAGATATCGCAATCGATATTTTGCCTAATTACAAAATCACTAACAGACCGATATTTCCACCGACAGAAAATACATTTTCTGGTAAGGTAGACCTCACAAAATATCCAATTTAGGAAATTTTTCCAATTACAATACATCTCGATTTTACTGATTTTTCTGACAACTTATTCTCTTCGATTGTAGATTTGCACAGATAGTGTAATATAGTGAAATAAATATATAATCATTATACTCATCGAAAATTATATCCAACAAGCATTACAGACGAGGAAAGGGGAGGGGTTGTATGTGGAGGCGACATTATTATTGTAGATAGTTCCAATCATACTTTAGCTAGTGAAGAAATTGAAAAAAATATACATTTAATATTGCAAAATATGTATCAAGTTACTAGATATATTGTAAAATTTACTTGTAGAATTCGTTTAAAAAAATTGATGAAAATTAATGTTTTAAATCTTGGTGAAACATAGAAATAAGTAAGTTTTCGAGGAAGGGGCAATCCGCTGGGTACGAGCCTGGTGACAGATCTTTTGAGAAAAAATCTGCTGGAGCCCGTATTTGGACCCAGAACATGTTCACTCCCGTAAAACACTCTAGCCATCATGCTATTCCAACCTGACAGCTTAGTATGTTCAACGTAAGACTCAATGAGTAACCTGACCTCTATAAACCTCACAATATGAGCAATTATTATGTGAGTGTTAAAGTCTGGAGCCAACTATCAGCCTTCTCGCCACCAGTGACACTATAATATTTGCCATACTTATACAAACTGAAAACTGAGAATTTCACACTGTGGGACTACCTGCTTCACAGGCAGTTAACCGAGACTGAGCGATGATTGGATGGAGATTATATAGTCGTTATCAATAAACCATAGTGCGCAAAACGCCTCCAGTTACTGTAACCAATCATCGTGTTGAGATAAGAATTGATAATGCTATAGGTGCGCGCGTGAAAACAAACATCTACCGGGATATAATGGACTTACCCAATCGGATCTTGCCCGATGGTGGTATAGCTACATGAGGAGTGTACCAGAGGTGCAGCCAGAAATTTATATCAGGAAGAGGTTACAAAAAGATAGGACTGGTATTACATAAAAAATTGAATCAATCTACTATTATTGAATGCGAAGTACATTTAAAAAATATAAATAAAATAAATACGTCATGTAGTGTTGCGTATACTCCAATAGAGCGTAAATATAAAATACATTTGAAAATGACATTAATGGACTTATATTATCACATAAAAGCAAGAAACAAAGAATAAGGGTAAATTTTTTTACCTAATTTAAATAAGCTTTCACAATAGAACTCTGTTTTTGTGTTGTGTTGAATACATTTAATGCCCTAAAAGATTTTTTCTCGAGATATATTGTTTATTCTATCTCTTAGGCTATTTAATTTTTGTAATCTGTTTCGTCAAAATATTTCAAAAGCAAATTAACATATAAAGGTATAAATAGATGAAAGCTTATAGTACTGTATCAATAAAAATCGAGTTTGAAATATCAGACTGTTCATTTACTTGACTGCAGTCCTGGCTTCGGAAATATTTTTTGATCCGTGATCTTTCCATGAAATTTAAATCATCATAATTTTATTTCAATTATGAAGTACTTTAATGACGTTTGATGGTGACGGTTAAGGATTTCTAGGGATTTTTCCGAATTCTAGTTCAAACCCAGTCACCAAAATACATGTCTCCTAAGACATACAAAATAAAACATAATTTAATAAGACTTTTGTTAGACAGGATGAATAGAATGCTAGGAACTAGTTAGCTAGTTGACAAGTAGTCTGGGCAGCCTTTGAAGTAGTCAATTTTAATGTGACAGTCAGAAGACGGAGTTTTATTGTCAAACCTTATCTTCAACTTCTATCAGAATGATGGCAGAGTTTTACCAAGTAAGAGTATCTACAACTGGAATGAAAAAATACAAGGACATAATAAGCGCAATTGAGAATGACATAATAATGATAATTATCAATATCAAGATGTCCAGTTTGGAGAGTTAAGATATCAAGCACTGGAATATAAAAGCTAGCTTTGTTAGATATCAGTTTCGTTGAAAAGGATCTTTTATGATAACCTGATTGTGGTGACTGGTAAAGTTGCTATTATAATAAATAGTTTGTAAAGTGTCGGCAACAGATTTTTATTGCACTTTTCCGAACCATCAATCGCATTTTGAGCCGTTCCCATTTTAACTTCAATAAACTTGTGTATCTTCCCCAATAATATCAGAACAAACAATTAACACTATTTCGATTGCCCACTGTTGCCATCTTGTATCTACATTTTTATCAAAAATAATTTTTTTATGTGAAAATCGTCTAGGTCTGCGTGTGAGGGCGAGTTAAACTCTATCTACCCTCGCTACGCCATTGGAGTTTACCTTTATTACCTGGCTTGTGAACAACATGCTTCGTTTATTCAATTTCACAGCGGGGTAGATTGACGTGAATTGAACCACATACTCTGTAGGCAAGCTATGCCGCAATACTCTATAGATAATGCCATTCAAAAGCCAGCGTAAAGTGATTGTTCCTGGAATTTGGACCGTTGACATTTATTTATACTCCTGCAGTAATTAACATATACTTACAATGTGAGACAGCTTACCAATATACACATACACAAAAAGACACACAAAGTTTGACTTATCCCGATTAAGCCGGGCTTCTATTTGAGAAGCAAAGTATTTGCCTTCAAATCTTAGACCATTGACGAGCCCAAGGCAAACATTCGCGCTATAATCATCACTATACCGCCCAAGATAGAAAAATAGAAAACGAAGTAAAAAGAGCGCATCCAGCTTTGGCCTGTGAGGGCGGCCAAGGCCAATTGATTCTTTTTGTATTAAAAAACTAGTACACTACTCCAAGCTAAATTGAACAAAAATACCTCGTATATAGGAATCGTTTGATGTTTCCAAAGCTGTCCAATGTTTACTTACGGACATAAAATTTAGCGCATCCTGTACATAAACTAGGCCACAGAATAAGTTTATAAAGCTACATTAAAATGATTTATTGTTTCAGATTCCTCGTCCAAATGCGTCGAAGGTGAACACCCCACCGTGAGACCCACCAGCTCCACCGCCAAAATGGAGCCCTGCATACCCCTCATATTGGCACTGCTGCTCGCAGGCAGCACGGACGCCACTGCTCCGAAGACGGTCTCGGTTATACCGCACGACGCCCATCCAGGCTACAGCGTCAAGAAGTTCAATAACGCCGCACACCTCAAACTGCTCGAGTCCGACTTCTCGCAGTTCTTCACAATGCTGCAAGATGGCTCTATCATGACCGTGTCTGACGTCAGCCCTTTGGTCAATCATCCGGTGGACCTCGTCGTGCTGGAGAACCAAGGCAATGCTTCCACCACGCATTTGTTGAAACTCTACGTCTTGGACAGAAGGAACATGCTGGGGTTCAAGTCAGACGGAATGGAAGAGATGCTAGGCAGGGTTTCCGAGAACCTCCCAGCTGGTACTAGGGTCACTGGCATACCCTTGCTCCAAGCTGTTAGCGATAGAAGTGATCTTCCTGTCACTTACAGCATCATAGCTGGAAACGTGAATAACGCCTTCGAGCTCCAAGACAGTACCTCTGGGGTTACTTTGCAGAATGTGACTGTAAAGGATGGCACCTCTGGGGTTTATATTGTTACCACTGAAGTCCTGGACAGGGAAGACGTTAGTAGATACGTGCTTACCATTCAAGCCACAGATCCCAGCGGCATCAACCGTGCTGTGACTAACGTCGTAGTAGACGTGGAGGATGAAAATGACAACAGCCCAGTATTCACACAGAAGGTCTACAGATTTGTTGTTGGTGATGATTCGATGGAAGGAGATAACGTCACGATGACCTGGAAACGCTTCACTTCCATTGGAAAGGTAGAGGCAACGGATGCTGATGGAGACAAGATAGCTTACAAACTAGCAACACCTACAAATTACTTGGTGATCGTACCTCAAACAGGCGACCTGCTTTTGACCCAAGAACCAGCTGAAGAGACAGAACTAGAACTGGTAGTAGAAGCTCACGATCTCAGGACACCGAGTCGTATTTCTCCCAGACCAGCACAGGTTATCTTCCACTTCAAGCCTTTAGAGTGCTCCAAGGTTGACCTTGATGATCTCCAACGCCTAGAGGAAGTCCAATTGCACCGAGTGAAGCGAAGAGTGACTAGAGCAGTGAGACCCACCAAGCGGATCGAGTTTACTGAAACGGACGGTGAGACTGAAGGTCGGGTAGTGTTTCAACTGGAAAAAGAGACTGATCGCGAGACGTTTAAAATTCGGGACGAAAATCCTTGGGTTACGGTCGATCCCAATGGATCTGTGCGCGTTAAAAAGAAGTGGGACTATGAAGAGTTGGGACCAGAGAAAACTATCGATTTTTGGGTGACCATAACTAATGCTGAAAAAGGAGGTGAGTAGATTTTTAACGTTTCTTCACAGCAATTGCTTCTGATTGTTTAATTTGTTCAGGCATACTTCTAATAAGCACTTTTTCAGTCCAAGTTCTCAGTTGATTGAGTAGTAATTTCCAGGGGCTAATCGAATGAATAAAAAAATTATGACAATAAAAACTTGACTGCCTCTGGTTAATATTTTCTTGGTATTTTTTTTCGAAGCACTGATATAATGAATTTTTCTGATTTATTATTCAAATTAAGAAATGCATAACAAGAAATTGTTGATCTGTCTTGTAATAAATTCTAGTACATCGAAGATGAAGAGGATTCAAAAATAAAGTCAAGTAGAATGACTTAGCACTTGTTGGGCATTAACTTGAGTCCATTTTTAAAAACAGAAATCAACAATTTTTTGCACCAAAAATATGGATGACTTAGTTCAGCCGGGTTATACTAATATAATACTGTTTCAAGTCTCAGCACTTATTCCCACTATTCGCCACTAATTGATACATTGAATTCCGAGTATTGTTTTTTTATTTGAACTTCACTGTTGCCAATTAGTCTTCCATGAGGTTGCCAGCGAGCGAGCCATTTCGGCTAATTTTCAGCATGAAATTAAACAAGTAGTAAATTGGTGGCAATGTTCTGTATTTGCTAGTTTCGCTCGTTTCCAACTGAAATGTTGCCGGCGAAATCGTATGAAATTGAATACATAGTATTGATGTATAGTGAATTTTGAATGTAGTGCTAGATAGTTGATATTCATTGAAATTGTTCGAATATTAAATGGAAACATGAATCATCTCAGCTCAATTATTTTTCAATTTGACGTAACGTCAAAGGCGTATGATATTTGATACTATTGTTCAAATAATACAAAACAAAACGAATGATTCGAATGAGCGTTTGATAAATTCCTTTTTAGGTATTCAAAAAGTTTTAAATAAAAGGTACGCATTTCATAAATGCCACTTTTCCGTAATATACAGCTAACGATTAGTTTTTTTGCTGTTAAACTGATATTATACCATATGTCAACCTACTTGACACCATTCTTTTGTGTTAAACAATAACGTTATGTGATAGCCGAATGTTATTGACTGTCTAGATTTTATAGCAAAATTTGCCCTCATACAAGCAGATCCAACGATAGACATATTTGATTGTTTCATATTATCAACTCTACATTAAGAAAATTCATATGTCTGTCCATCTCAAAGTAGCTATCTTTACAATGATTTATTGGCGCATATTTTAGGGACATCATATTTTTAGAACATGTTTAGGAGGAGATTGGTAAGAAGCTAGCAGTTTATAAGAATGTGATATATCTAATCACCTCATGTTATCAACACTAAATAAATATAATTAATAAGCTCACTGTTTCTGTGATACTGTCTCCAACTGTCTTAGATATGTATGTATATATACGATATTGTTCATCTTCTAAGACTTGTATTGACCACTATCTGAAAACACGTGATATAAATCCAATATCTAAGGGAGAACGCATAAATCAGTACTCAATTATAATTTATAAATAAATAAATTATAAAGCAAGTAAGATTCCGTACTGCACAAAGAAGATAACAATTTCAATAGGAAGTTCAAAGAATGCGCATTTATCAAAGTTGATTCATGTTCACCTTTCCAGTTTCTCAGTCGGCTGTGACCTAGTTCGGTTGACTAGACATCAAAGAAAAATCTAATCAATGTTCTCCAAACATACAGGTTAACCATACGTTTTTTTCAAATATTTCCTTCTTGTTTGAGAAACGTTGTATATGTCATTCAAAATTTAAAAAAAAATCTTATTCTCTATTGTAGGTGCTTTGACAAACCCTGTCGAGGCAACCAAAACGTTATTCTATTAACAGTATGTGCTTTAAATTAGCGGCCAGTATAAATACAAGATTAATATGTGAGGTTTTTCATCTGAAGATGATTGCAGATACCACATGAATCGAAACGTGGTGGAACGCTTATCATCAAACAACGAAAATACAGAGCAGTGTTATCGAAACATCTACGTTCTCTACAAATTTCAAACAACAACCACAGAATAAGTTTCATAATTTACCTTATAATATTGTTACTTATTTACGATGTCGTATTTTTCTTGGTAACATTACAGCTCCATCAAGGTGTTAATCACCAGAAGTGCTATTCATCTGTTTGTTAGTACCATTATCTTTTCCTAATGCATATATGCACTTAACTGATTTATAAATTGAGTTGTTTACCTGTTAGAATTACAATTAATGTTCCTCTCATATTTATGGAATGTAGATGAAACCAGTTTTGCAGGAACAAAAGAAGCACATAATTCAACACCATACTACCGTTTCCGGGAACACAATACGACCAGATAAAGAGCTATACGTTACCTACGGTGCTTGACAAAAAACGAAGGCGTCCTTTATTCAAAACACCTTCGTGTCAAATTACAGTAAAAAATTATAGACGTCTCACTCCCTTTCACATAATGACTTTTAAATTATATTTCTGTGGTTCATTTAAGATGAGTGCTGGATTTTAAACAACAGAAGAAACGGAGATTATATGATTTTGCTGGATGGAGTGATGAAACACTTTTGGTATTAATTTTTTAGATCAGTCAGTGAAAAGTATTAATCAGCATCGATTGTTAGTTTCGGGTTACCGTTCAGGAGGTAGAATTTATGTTGAAGCATTTATACTTTACCACTGTTTTTTATTTTATTTCATTTCCGCTTTGACCTTTTTGCTGACGTTTATATTCTTTGACCATCGACTTTCTCTTATGAGTAAGGCTATTGTGAATGCAAACATTTTTGAATTTTTAAGACAATGAAGTTTAAATTTCATGTCTATATCACGAAAATCATCTCATATGTTTTGTCATCTTTACTGCACTCTCTATAAGCATCGTGTATAGGGCTAATAATAATTATTAGACGAAAATAAAGACGTGACTAGAATATTTTATTGCCAGGTACAACAATTTTAGAATTTTATAATATTTTTTCAGTACAGAACAAAAATTAATTACTTTTTATATTTTTTGTTTTATAGAGTGCTGCCTGCTTGGGTGTGAAAGGTTCTTTATCATTTTTGGTCCTAGTTAAAAATATTTTCTCGGAAGGATGCAGGGTTTGATAAAATGCAAAACTTAATTTTTACAGGTTCATAAAGTTTATAATCAGGTTGGCTATAAAAATGGATGAGCTAATAATTTGTATATCATTATTTTTTCATGTAACGAGTTTCTAGTCATTTTAAATTTGCTAAGGGCTCAGAAATTTTCATATGAGCTAATGAACTTTTTGATCTAGAGCGTTGATAATAAAAACTAGAATGGATTTTCTTAAATTAATGCTTCTCAGCAATCAAGTTACTCCATTTCTATGTAAAACATACATTTATACACCACATAAAAACACTTGACTGTGATATGCGCAAGCTGAATATCAAGTATGAGCTACTGAGGAGCATAACGTAACTTTGAAGACTTGACACTTAAACTAACCATGCTATAAATTTGTCGACTATCTTCAACAGTAATCACATATACTTTTACTCGTTCCGCGTCTATTTCTTAAATTATATTAACCTCACACCGACACACTTACCTCTATATAAATAATAATCAACGGAAATCCATGAATCCAAAAAGCCCCAACGCCTTTGTTAACAACATGCATACATAGTGAGCGTTAGGACTCAATCTGGCTAAGTGCACCATAATTACATTTTGATTTATTATTCCACCGATCGATCAATCTTCGGTGAAAAGTACGAAGTTATGTATTTTACCTGACGGAGTATCGGAAAGCTGATTTGCGAGACCTGGTGATTACCTTACGCTGACTTTTCACAGGTCGCTATAGGCGAGAGAAGTATTACGATCACTATAGATCTGTCGGTCTGTCGGGCTGTCGGTCGGTCGATCTGTCCGTCTGCTTCATTTTTTTTTAGTGCACTGTGACGGAGTAATAGTAACGAAAAACAAAAATTAAAATATTAAGCGTTCATTTTCGACATTTAGATTGTGATATATGCCTTTCTCTAGGTCTATATGGTTTTGCATTTTCAATAGTTTTCATGATTTGAGTTTGAGGAGAAAGACCTCATAAAGCTGAAAGTTAGGTTTGAGTTATTTTATTTGAGGAGTAATAGTCTGAAAACTACATAGTCTTTCCAGAAGAAACTGCTGTGACAATTTAACGGTAAATATTTGTCGCTACCTTTCTGGTTGGCAAATCTGAAACAATACAGATATTACGGGGAGTTAGACAGGGGTGCATTCTGTCTCCGTTATTATTTAATATCTACTCGGAAAATGTATTTAATAAAGCCCTAGAAAACAGTACTTGTAAATGGTAAACGCCTAAATAACTTAAGGTACGCGGACGATACCCAGGAGTAAGCCAGGAGTATGGGCTCGATATAAGCCTAAATAAAACCAAATATATGGTGATCAGTAAAAATAATTTGCCACGTGAAGATCTGACAATTTTTAATAACCAACAAATTAAACGAGTCAATACATATACATATCTGGGAACCATGTTAAATGATCAATGGGATCATTCACAGGAAATAAGATGCCGCATAGAAAAGGCAAGGGCTGTATTTGTTAAAATGTCATCAGTTTTTAAATGTCATTCCTTATCAATGACGGCCAAGCTGCGACTCCTCCGCTGTTATGTCTTCTCTGTCTTACTCTATGGAACAGAATCATGGACTTTGACTGAAGCCACCATGAAGAAGCTGACAGCATTTGAGATGTGGCTATATTGCAGAATCTTGAGGATATCTTGGGTGGACCACGTCACCAACGAAGAAGTCCTTCGAAGAATGAAGAAAACCACGGAGATAATAACCACCATAAAAACACGCAAGTTAGAATACCTGGGTCATATGATGCGTAACGAAAAAAGATATGGCCTACTACAGCAAATACTGCAAGGGAAAATCCCAAGTAAACGTGGTCCAGGCCGCAGAAGGATCTCTTGGCTGAGTAATCTGAAAACCTGGTTCTCTCTGACAACCACTGGGCTTTTTAAAGCAGCCGTGAATAAGATCACGATAGCCAGAATGATCGGACCGAATAGGCACCGAAAGAATAAGACCTTTCTGGCTATAACATATCCTGTTGATGTTCAGATTCTGGTATCACCTAGGTTCAAGTTATTTGGGGGTAAACAGAAATTATATCAGAGAAACAGCGGTAATCACGATTCCGAAACTAATTAAGCTGGAATAAGTTTAGCTATACGTTTATCATCGCCATTCCATGTCACTTGCGGCTCTGCGTATGTGTGGGTGTGTGGGAGTGAGGGTGTACCTTCTACTCGGCCCATAACCTGCGGCACACGAAGCGCCAGAAACACTGAATTCCGCTTCGCTACCGCGTTTTACATCAGACTGATCATTATCACGGATATAGTTCAGTCGTTGACTTATCTCTAGCGTTATTCACTCTGCTTTTCCACGTGGCACGATGTGGGTTAGTCTGCTACTCTAGGGTAACACCAAATCCCATAACATTTTTGAAAATGGCGTCAAATGGGCTGACTCTGTACCTCCCACGCATCCCAGTTTGAGTTGGATTTTGGAAATAACTGTAGATAGTTGGAATTGAATTTAAAAAAATGATAAAAAACTGATTTCTTTCTGCTACCTTAATTTTCGATATGTCTAAGATTTAGTTCTAATAGATTACGGCTCTAAAATCCGATCACAATCAATAAAGTGATTCAATTCAATCTTACTTGACACCACTGTTTAAGAGAATAAATAGCACATTTCTTATATTATTTCTCTTATTATTCGAAATTCCTAATCAATTGAAACACTCTCTAATTACTAACCCCCAACTCATGTCCCAATTAAAATACCATCAGAGGCTTAGGACACGTCCCAAATCAAAGTTTAAACGTTTCTTATTTTTAGCTTTTCGACTATAACTTGGCCGCCACTGAAGTGATTTTCAAAAGCTACACAAAGCTTGGCTCTCCTCGTCACAGTAGTAACCTATTGTTTTTATTGAAATCCAAAAAATAATTTACTAGTTATCAAGGATTACCGGGCAAAGTACAGAAAATAAACAGACAGTCAGACATTCTGACAAAAATGGGAGACATGGTTTTTCATAATTTATATGTCATGAACCAAGACTACAATACTTCCTATTTTTTAAGCCTGAAATTAAATAGGACTAGGAAACTTTTGACCCATATAAATTTCTGTTGGTAATATAAAGCTTGTCAAATAAAATTTCTAGAATTGGAGAAATTTTGAGCTTTTAGTTTTTTGACAAATTCCTTTGATGCCTATTAATCCACCGATATCAAAAATCAAAGAAGCATTCATTATCACATTTGCATATCATATCGCTTGAAGCATTTTAATGAAGTCGATGCAGCAGTTACCGAGAATACGCGACTACAATGGCGTCAACAGACAATCGACAGACAGAGAGAGAGGTGCAAAACTCCGAAATTCAAAACTTCTATTGTAGTGAACTCGACTCTTTCTGAGTATATCCAGTATAGAGGGTCGCGTTGTCACTACGTGTGTGATATTGTCTCCTGTTCAACTCAATTTACTACACACAGTTACCGTGCTCCGAAGTCTATTTGTCTGCTGATTTCCACTGTGGCTTGTGCTAAATAAGAGACTGTTAGACGAGATGGATTTTGTTTTTGACCCCTGTGCTACCTTTACTGCTAATGCTATCTTACCGTTTCCATAGCAACCGTAAATTGAATTAGCCTTGGAACTGTGTTCACAGTAACAAAGAAAGTAGTCAGACATCAAGGTTTGGAATCTATATTGGAATTTTTACCAATGATGGTGAGTTCATGTGGCCTTAATATAGCCACGAGACTCAATATCAAAGTCTTGATGAGGATTTTGTTATTAAATAAGCGTCCTGCAGAAGGTATTTCTAATATAACTTCGTCTTTCTCGATGTATAAGAATTACTCCAGGATCTCCACCTATAGAGGCATTCCATGTGATGACAATCCAATCTACCGCAGCAGTCCATTAAAGCTAGCGAAACCACAAGCTCTGCTCCAGGCTATTACCAAGTAAGAAACGCCCCACACTCCCGAATTTCTCGATCTCAACTAAAGCACCGAAGTTAATCTGCATGTAATTCGGGAAGTTATCTCGTCTATCGTCGTGAAAGCTCTGCTATCGAAACTTGAAACTCGTCGACATTCAAATCGGCACGGAGAAGTTTTTGCTGATACTTAGGTTAGGTGCTGAGCGGCGTAGATTTTTCTATTAAATCAAGAAAAATATATGAAAACTGCTTAGTTTTGAACAACAAGATGTTGTTGATGTTGAGACTAAAGTAAGAAATGGGACATGTCAAAGTACACTTCTGGCGACCCTCTGGATTTTGTATCGACAAAGCAGATTCGTCCAAATTCTAGAAGCATATCTACCTATTTTAATAAAATATTTGAGCAGCCAAATATTTCATCGCAGAAGAAGCTAACCATTTATATGTAAATATATTTATGTACTATCTGTCAGCTACTTTCCGAGCCCCGTATTTCACTTCGTTTTCCTTCCCAGCAGTACCTAATGCATTTTTATTAGAACGGAGCAAGAGAATTATATACTAGATTGGATTAAATGTTGCCAAGTTTATAGAAATTTCGTTAGATTTAAAGATTTTTTGAGTGAGAGACTACTTTCATACAAACACCCAATTCTAGGGATTGCTCTATTAAAACGAAGGAGATATCGTGCTCACTAAAAACTGAATTTGACTTTGATTTTGAATTAGAGGAGAGTATGGGAACTGTAATAAAAATTAACCACATCGATCCATACCTTTATAACAAAACTGACTAGGGTCAGTCAGTTCTGCTCAGCGGTCCCTGTTCAAACCAACTTTCGACCTGTTGCTTAATAATGCATTAAATATTGTCTTTAACAAGTTAAATAATAACCCATCTTGTTTAAACAGTGTGTTCTTACGTGAAAAGCTTTTAAATTTTTATAACCTGGCAACCTTTGTTCGACTTTACTGGGCCGGTCAAGATGTAAACAAGAAACGTGTATTATCCAAATGGATTTTTAGTATTTCGAATTAAACGTCATTAATTTTATACTGGAAGTCATTAATCATTGCGGTCGTGCATTCTACTAAAACGGAAACCTGTTTGATGGTGCGGCTTTTTGAGGACCAGAAAGAACTAATTCAATTACTTTGATTACCGTCGTGGATTACTGGCCATTTATATTTTCATTAATCTCAGATACGGGTGTAGGATCTGCCTGTGTTTTGGTTAATTTTATACAAACACAGGGGCGGGGATATAAACAAAATTAGGTCGTGCATGGAACATGGAAACCTCTGCTTCAACAGACTTTTCGATGTACAAAATGGAAAGGAATCTAATTTTTAAGGCTAGGATGGCATTGACATCGATTGATCAGATATCTTCAAGATATCAGCGACTACTGTTAATGCACTTCCATTGCTTAAAAATTTAAAATGAATCACAACGTCTCAATACACTTACTAGAACTGCAGCATTGCATTCCTTTATGATTTGGAATCTAAGATAAAATAAAGAAAAAATCTACAATTTCTGGACAATGTGGAAGTTTTGATAACCATTACCATGCATTTTATTTGCAATCTGCTTTAGGTTCAGAATTATACTGAGATATTGTGAAAGCAATCATGATTCAATCTTCTGAAGGCAGATTCTTTGACTTTTCCCTCAAGATATTGTTATCCTCTTTTGTAGTATAGAATATTGCTCCCATTTTACTCCGCGTCTTATTTCTTAGATATAACGTTTGTTCTTCGATTCGACACTCGATAAGTCTGGACCTCGGTTACCATTGGAATGAATATAAGATTCAGAGGTGATTCCTAGCGTATGATTGACATATGGGTTAAAGCTAGCAAGTTACGCTGCAAAAGAAAACATGGGATACACTTCACCTACACATTGAGGAAGTTGGTAATAGGAGACTCCACTAAACGAGAGTATCCACAATCTATATCGATCAACGTGGGCTGCCACCATGAACTGAATTTGTTATACCGAAATTTCAATCATGTATCTACAGACAAGTACATAGAAAAAAAACTCGTTAAAATTCAAAGACTATGTTGGAGATCGTAAATCCTTAATTAACATTTCTAAGGAACGAGCACGTAATCGATCTTTAGCTAGTGATAACGATCTCCAATACACCCAAATAACGAGGCATCCAAGGTGTTAAGATAATTGGGCCTAATATAGACGAAAGCCGTTGATGGAGTTGTTCTACTGGTTTTGTTTGGACAGCATTAAACGCAGAAGTGGCCTTCTGAAATTTCGAGATCAAATTATGAGGATGCAGTGGCGTGGTGGGTGAAGCCTCAGGTATTGTGCAGTACAACTTGATCAATAAAATACCTAAGAGATAAAGTATCCTATACTTATTGAGGCATTACATTGTGTATTGAATATATTTTTATAGTCATTATCAGGCGAAACAATTCCGAGAGAATGATTACTATCGCCCTTATTAACCCGACCTTTGAGTGTCTTTGAAAATTCGGGATACTCAGTAAAACCCGTCGATGACCCACCACGGTGATGTATTTCGTCATTGTGAGTCGCGTCGTTCAAAAATTGATACCAAAGCTATTATTTATTTATGCAAAAATTCCACTGCAAGAAGCCAATCGTTGGCTTCACTGACTTTCTATTCTTGTCATTGCTCTGTCCAAGCATCAAATGTCTCAATATGGGTAGAATTTCAACTCATTCGAAGTTGACAGCGAGCAGCTTGTCACCGAACGAGTCCGGTATGATACAACTGGTTCAAAACCTCCTCAAATGTATTTTGTTGCTGGAGAAACAAAAAATATGATGCAGCTACACTAGTAAGATTTGGGTAGTACTCAAACTTCAAAAAGGTTGGTTGTCGCAAAACCTGAATCATTTTGAAGGTACCTCCTTCTCCAAATTTCATTATTGGTGGCGGTGTTCACTGAGACGATACGGGACAAGAATGCCAACAGAATGACAGACAGACAATCAGATCCGAAATAAGTTAAGTCTCTAACTCATACGACAACCCTGCCCCAACATGCTGGTCTATCAATCGTGGAGATGAAAAGCCGCTCAGTAGTTGAATCTTCTGCTATCGAGCTGGGAATTAACAATAACATGTCTTGACATAATCATGATGCCAGTTTTACCAAGCGTCAAACACTAGAGGGGCCCAAAAGGTGCATCCAAACGAGGTCGAAGTTCTAACGTTTCGAATGGACCTCTTTCCAAGTCGTTGATTTGGAAAACCTCGGCGTTTTGGAATGTTTTCTGATGGTTACAATTCACAGCGTTTTACGGTCAATGTGTGTTACTGTGCTAACTTCTGCGATGTTGGATCTGATAATAAAGAACGCACAAAGTATCCAATGAGAATAAGTTACTAGGTTTTATATAATTTCTAAATTCTTGAAAAAAATAAACACAGAAGCTGGATGATCCGTAAAAAATAAAAACAAGACTTTTTTGCACTGAATGTCTTGAAATTTGAAGTTATTCATCACCTATTATTATAGTTTTGTATAATATATTAACTATCGGTCTTAAAATTCAAAATAATTATTTTTATTATTAATATTTTTTTGATTGGAAAACGTCCATTCAACTTATTTATAAACTAAGCTATGTCCAATTATCGACTGTGTCCCTCATACAGCTTTCTAAATGTTCATTTAAATATTTTATAGACCCAGTTTTCGATTTTGAAGCATTAAGTACCCTGTACAAACATCAGAGCTTTAAGCCAAACTAAAATTCACAGAACAATAGCTGAGTTTGTCCTCCAGATTGAAGTTCGTCATTGAACGAAAAAGCAGTCAAAGGAAACCCAATGAATCCAGGTAATAGTGACGCGGTTGGCGACGTCGGCCAAAAAGGAAAGCAGAAAAGCGTTCGAGGCTTAGCGGGACTATGACTGAAAAGTGCGAAAATGGAAGTCTTTTACCCGGGAAATTAATCGCGAATATGCGGCGCCACTCTCTAAAGAATTTGGCGAGGATAATCAAAGGAATTTGGATATAATGGGAATTGAAGGTTAGAGTGATTGGGTTCGTGGTCGATGTTTTTTGCATGTGGTGCCTGCGATGGCAGGGTAATAATTCTTTACCAGTCATGGTAATGTTGTATCTATTAAACTTCCATGTACCCACTACCATCAGTGTGTACTCAAAAATGCCAGAAATTAGATTTCCAGACCGAAATAAAAATGTATTCTAGAGAAACTCCAGGAAAGCTAGTGTTTGAGGCGAAATACCAACAATCGTCCTGGAACGTTGCCTTGCAGAGATTGCATCAGTCCTTTGCAAACTATTTAAACTCCTATACTAATGAGGAGTATCCCTACTGGATGGAAGATCAGTTGAGTGCAACCTATCTTTAAGAAAGGCACGAAAAATAAACTCACGAACTATAGACCTGTGACTCTGTTCTGCATCATGTCCAAAGCTATGAAGATTCTTATTAACGTGCAGCGTCTCAAGTACCTGGTCAAAATAATATCATCAACGATCGCCAATATAAGCAATTGAGCTGCATGAAGAATTTCGAGTGGTGGAATTAGAGACTTTTGACCAAGCTTGCTGCAAGGACAGGATGCTGTTCAGACAACACTGAGACAATTGTCGAATGGAAATCTAAAAATGTTCAGTTTAACGTGCAGAAGATTCAGCTAACAATACTGACAATCTGACAAAGAAATCTGATTCTGGTCTGTCATCCGTGAAGATGAAGGGACATTCAGTACTTAGATAATATTCCATAAAGCTTCTAGGAATTGACATAAAAAATAACATGTCATGGGACGATGACGTCAAAATCATGTGGTACTGAGAAGAGGGCGGGCTCAAAATCATATAGTTCGGGGAGTGGGCATAACTTTAAAGCCCTATCTGTTTCCATGATATGCCAATAGTAATGAAGAAATAACTTTCTGGTATACGTTAATAGTAAGTAAACTACAAGACTAAATGGTACAACAAAATTTAGCTCGCCCTGTATACCAGATCTGCTGCAAAAATCCAACTTCCTAACGGTTTGGCTAGATTACGATCAGTTTTGTAGATGAGGGTGAAGAGGGCAAGACTATAATAATTTCAAACTGTAGGGTTAATTGGAAGAAATTAGTGATGCTGGTAGTTTTACGTATTGATGGTCATTCCACCATCTCTAGTATAATTGAGAATAGAGTCAATGTACGATAATTTTCGACATTGAGATCTTAGCAAGTAGAAATTGTAATCTGTTAACATGTTCATTGGATAGAGATCAAATATCGTGATACCTTAGCCATAAAACTATCAAAATCATTTAAAAAAATGACACTGTACCTAGTCAGTCAAAAGCATTATAATACTTGTTGCTTTACCATGAATAAGTTTGGTCATACCTATACAGTTTTATGAGAATTAGGATAATGATATACGTGAATAAGTATAAGAATAACTACGGTTAAAATATGGTACTAGATGGTATTTGTATTGTTTCTGAATAAAGTCAACTTTTTTATTGTAATCTAAAATATAGATCCAATAATATCACTTCATATATAATATTTAAACTAACTGGTCGCAGCAACATAACTCTAGGAGATTAAATTGAAAAAAAAAATATATAATTAAGTATCTATCCCTTTCTATTTATATTATAATTGAGAATAATATTTGAGTGTAAACAGTTGCGAAGCATTTTTTTGAAATTTAACAGAATTATGTAGATTGTAGATGCTCTTACTTGGTGAGACTCTTCCATCATGTAGATAAAAAGTTGTGTAATTATCACACAGTTTCACAAATAAAACGCATCATTAATAGGAAGAGTTTTATTTGTGAAACTGTATGATAATTACAAAACTTTTTATCTACATAATTAACAGAATTTTAAACATTTTTACACACGCTCTACACTCAAATATTATACTTAGAGAGATAATCCATGATGGGATGGTACCGAATTATTGTATTGTCATTCAATTACATTCATTGGCAAATATTTTCATATGGTTTAAATCGACATTTCAGATTTGTTCGTACATACTCAGTCACATAGAAGTGAAGCTGGGAATGACCTTTCAAAAAATACGTTACCTGCTTTATGCATTTATCATTTTAGAAAAAAAGTGTCTGTTTATGCCGCGAAACCACCAAATATCACAAACAAAGTCCTTGTGCCAATTCACCCCCTGCACGACATATATTCGTATATATTGTTTAGTGTTAGAGATGGACATATCCGAAAATAAAGACATCTGAATTCTGTAATTGTCTTTTTGGATTGCATCTCTTTGTTTTTTTTAATCCTTAAACCCGGACTCTAGAATTACTTATTTAACTTTGACGTACAGTTCCGCACACGGAAAGATAAATTCATCTCGTATCTGGTGTTTGCACCTAATTTTTTTGCCGTATTTATACAGGTACCGAGTCTGATTCGTCCGACTAGCCTTCCAGAACGTTGGGTGTCTCGGATTTCATATTGATGTTGGAAAAACCATCAATGGTAACCAAGAGGTATCGATGTTATACATTTCGACGTTGTAGATACTTAGAAGCTTAGTTTCCCCCATCTCTATTCTTGGGAATGTGGGTCACTTTCCGGAAAAAAACTCTATAAGCTTAATTTATTCGGATGACGTATCGTATTTTTTCGATCAGCAATCCTATACACTCGTAAAACTGCGGAAGCATGAGGAAAAGCAAAAAGCGTGATTTGATTCAGGAGAGGAGATTGCGAAAAACTGGGAACATAAGAACAGCCAAACCTGCCCTTGGGCATGTTATCGTTTTACCTATTGCTTTGTTGATAAACATTTTTTACAACGTGACGTCGGTTGCAGCGTTTCAAAGAAACCAGCGATGCCCTGAAGGAGAGTGAAATTTTTTACATTTATTGGGGTGTCCAAGAAAGTTCATTCATGTTCTGGTTTTGACTGCGACCATATACGGGGTGGTCTTTTATTCAGTAACGCATATTGATTGATAACATGGAATATTAATAGGATAGTTAGTGCATTGATTACAATTTTGATATGCATATCTTCCTAAGATTGTCGATTAAGCTTTAATTTTCTCCAGAATTTGAATATTGGTTTCTGAAAATAAACGTTTGCTTACCTTGAAGAAAGCGCCACAACAAAATAGTCCACATCTTCGTTTACACTCTGATCCGGTGCTATCATTTTAATTGTTGTGATTAGTGGCAGTAGTTTCGAGATATAATATAATGCAATGTGATTTACTGAATTCCTTGTTAATAGATCATCTAATCTGTTTACGAGTACAAGCTATATCCAATAGGTAGGTTTTGTATGAACGGAAGCGTTTAGAGATTGTAGATGCTAGAATATGATGAAACTCCACCATCATTCAGATGAGAGTGGTGTATTTGGACAAAAAGTTTCACAAGTAAACCTTTCTTGACTTCATTAATGAGTTCAGATTTATATTTAAATATGTTTACAAAGACTACCCACTACTACTTATCTGAATAATAATTAATGAAAACACTGGCAATCTAAACAACATCACCAAAGCAAGAAGCATAATGGTGATAATAAAAAAGACTATCCTTAAAAAGGCTTGATAATTATTAAACTGTTGGAAATCTGACAACACTGCGTCGTCCCTTTGCATTCCCTGCCCGTGAAAATTTATTTGTGCAAGTAACAGTATTTATCCAAATTTTTACTTGAAGTAGTGAGATGGTAAAATTACCAAATATTTTGACCTTAACATGTCATAGCTGCTGCCCACATAAAAATAAATTCTCAGACGAAGAATATCTGATATCGCTCCAGTATATCTTCGCTATATCTTCCTATATCTGCAAAGCCCTACATAAAGAGAATATAAGACAATATACCTGAACTTAAGCCAAAAGATATACGTCCACCATTGGTAATAGAGATTATTTACAACTTACATATCACATTAACGCCTGTACACTTGTATGAGATCCTCACAACAGTCACAACCCCATCCTTCAAACATCTCATTCATCCTGAGATGGGGTTGATAAAAATTAAAACCAATGAAAAACAGGTAGACACGTACCGCTGAAATGCTGTTGATGAGGATGGTGATGCGAAATAAATGAATTACTTGGAGAAAATCCCAAGATGTGCGCGTCCTTGATTGAAGTAAACGGGGCGTTGGAAAATATGATACCCTTACTGAAAGAAATATGGAATACTTGTTAGAAAAGCATTGATATCTTAGTTGTGATGAATATTATATTTTTTTATCAAGTATATTTCATTAGAATGAGTATTGAATTCGAAAATATACTTTTCTTGGTTCAAATGAATAATAATTCTGTTAGCAAGTGAATTAAGGGTTTCATTTCATGTGTGTGTCGACCATTTTCGATCATGTAGGTCGTGTTGGCTTCCCTTCTCGTTCCCTGTTCCTAATTTGCTAAGAAACAGTATCTCAGGTGGAAAATAATTATGAATGAGTTGAGTAGTAGGTATATATATATTTTTTTTATTGTCATTGGAATTGACCATGCAATTCGTTGACAGGTAGATACTGTCGTCCGTAGGCAAGTATGCAAATGAATAGCGGGTCTATTGAAATTTCGAGAGAGCTCGAGAAATAATAGAGATAATTTGCATTTCTGCATGCCATACCAGTGCATGTGTCCAGCGGACTGCGTGTTTGTATGAATTTTTATTCGACCTTTCCACGAAATCTACCTTCGTATCGGAAAATTCTCCTTTTGCGGCATTTGTGCTGCATGCTGTGCTGTATAATTTGTTGGTCAGCGCGAGAGGGGGTCCTGTATATGTTTCTATACTAGCGTTGCGGGTATACAATGTGTCCATAACAAGACAGTCTAGAAATTGAAAATATAAATTGGTAAGAGATACGAAGTCGGTTTCATTGAACAAGAACTACATATATTAAAAGATAATATAATGGAATTTGGATTATCACTGCCGCCGTTGCAACCCTACGACTCGACTGATTAAATTTCCACATCATGGGAAATTCTAAAAGTTATAAAATACTTAATAACTAGTGACGATAGACAGTGTAGCACTGTACATGCTCCCGCGAGGCATAATGAATAAATATTTGCTGTAGGGTGGCATCTCACGACGTAATATTGCTTCACGTTGGCCACACTGCGCTGGTGCCGCGCCGTTGTGTCGGGCAGGTGTCAGCAATGCTGATGCAATCCGCCCTTCTCTGCACCATATGCTTAAGCTAAATATTTCCAATGATAACGATGTATACAAAATTTTCTGCAGCTTCAAAGAATTATGTATACTCTATGGATTTTATTTCCTTGATGTAGTATTTGATGTACTGTCAACTTGACGCAGTAAGTAAGCTGCTGTGTTTATTCGAGACTGAAGCTCAAGACGTTATTGTTGAGCTGAAAGAAGTTGAAACTGTATAACAAAAGACACTGTCCAAAAAATCTTCGATTGTCTGTTTTAGAAATTAATAATGAAATACAAGGGACAATAAATAATATCGGGCTCTGTTGTGTAGCAGAGCCGCCAATAAAATTCTATGAATTTTCACCGGTATTAATTACGGTTTGAAAATTCAATGAAAAGGGTCATCACAGTGTGGTCAGATACCGTTGTTACATCATTATTCATTGTTGTAACTTCTAAAACTCCTCCTGTGGTTTCCTCTGTGATTCATCACATACGTATGAATGAATATCTTTACTGATATTTCGGCATTCTTGGCAGCATATTAAGTACAAAAACAACTTGATTTTGATGAACGCATACCTATGTGGTTTCAATTGAGGGCCAGCGGAAAACATAATGATGATCGGATGTTGTTATACAGTACGTAGGAAATAAAGGAAATTAATTACGCAAATTCAAAAATAATTTACTCAGCAAGTAAGTAATTTGGGGTAGGTCAGGTAATCGTTGAAAATTTCATGTAATGAAATTTAAGTAAAACTGTTTCCTAGAGATCGGCGAAGGTATGAGGTTGATGTTATTAATTTGCCCATAAGCTGTGTCGCAACTCATCAAAACTAGCGTTCGTTATGCCTCCCTCCTGTTTCTGGTGTTCTTCTCAATGTAAGATACAAGAATCGCATATCCAGACAGGTAACTTTACACCCGAGTTGGCACGTCAAAGGAAAGGAGACTGAAGTGCGAGGATAGGAAACGTAGAGAGGAGCGAGAAGGCGCATATCACATCGCCGACCAAGAATCGAACTCGTGAAGTTCTGTCGAGCCGGCGTTGCATGAAACTCCATAGGGAGTTTAGCGTGTTTCCATTTCGATTCGGAAAATGTATGACGGCCAGGCCGTATGTGGAACTAAGACGTGATGTCGAGGATACTTATGACTATTTGGAAAATTCCGGTCGACTTGACGTATCGCGTCATATTTAGGATCATAGAAACATGTTTACTTGCCATAAGCGGCAAGAAAGATTTTATTTCAATTTATCAGGATAATTGTAAATTTCATGTTGATTCGACGAATTCTTTAGGAGATATTGAGTTGGTTACATAACATAATAATTATTGGGAATATTATGCCTATGCCGTGAGAATTGGAGACCACCGCTCGAAGGGAAACCACTGCCTGAAATTTGTATAGTGAAATACCCTTTTAACCAAAACTGACACATAAATACATTGTTTTCCGAAAAATACCTTCCAAATTCCCAAAATCTTTCTAAAATATCAAAAAATACCCAATGATACAGAAAGATTCCTTCTTTGAAACTAAACAACTCGCTAATGACCTTGAGTATTATTTATTCTATCTGAATAAAGATACCTACTCTTCATTACGAAAATAGGTATTTGGCTAAATACAGTAGATATAAAATAGCTATAAAGCATAAGGCATCTACCTGGGTCATGCTAATGCATGAAACCGTTACCTTTAATTGGAATATACAGTTGAAATACCTAAAAAAACACAAAAGTACCCAAATATATTATAAAATACCCAAAAATACAAAAAAATACTCACAGCTTGTACCCTGAAATACCCCAGTGGTTTGCCCCTCGCCACTGCCTAACCCAGTCCGCCTGTCGTTATCTCCGGCTATGCCCGGCACAGCGTCTTCTCGCAGCGTAGGCGATTTGGCCGCTTTTCCGCCGGTGTCTGCTGGCCCTTTATTGATTTTCTGGAGCTAACGCCACGCCCGGCCGTCTGCCAAAGCACATCGGCCGTCGGACGAGCTAGAAAGAGACAGAGAATGGAGGAACGTCAACATTACGTTAGTCGTGGTCTCCGCTATGACTTATTATTTTCAATGCGGTAGTCTCTTGGGCCAATGACTTTCGCGTTTTCCTGAACAGTTGGATCCATTCGCGCCTTCTGATGTGCTATACATCTTTATTATTGAAAACCGTATTGGGTATTGATAACCAGAAAATTTTTGGGATGGTTGGATACGCTCCTTGCATTGTTGTCATAATGTGTTAGGAATGTCTAGATCTGTGATTCCCAAAGTGTGGGTTTCAATCGCCTGAGGCAGGGGGGAGGTGGGATTTGGGAGGTGGATACTTAGGTGGTCCCTGGAAATTTAAAAAATAAGATGAAAACCCCGTGTGGTTGTAATTAACAATTCGCGAATATCGTGGAGAAGTTTTAGGATGTAGACATAAACAAAAATGTCGCCACATAGAATGCGCTAGTCTAGCAGACCTACTACTATCACTAGTGGACTGCTTCAGCTTCGTTGGTAGGCAACGATAAGATTGAGGAGGTGGCGGAAAGAAACCTCCCAATTTCCTCACTCAGGGTGGTAAGGGCCAATGATAAGATAAGGTTCGACAGAAGATTCTCACTCACTCTTCCCACTAGGGAAGAGTGGGCGGGAGGGAAGATACGATTTCCGCCCCACGTATGGTATGTTATACCGACAGATCTCGTTCAAAAGTGATGGGATCCAGTGGTGCGGGAGTGTGCCTGGAATGCAGAGGCGTGAAGACAAGCGTAGCGCTTGGAGCCCACACGTCAGTATTTCAGGCGGAGGTATTTGCCACCCTAATGGTGTCATAGTCAGGCAGCTTTGAGAGTGGTAGCATCTCCAAGGATAGGATCATCACTGGTACAGGAATGCAGTGCCACCCTCCAATGCTTAGCGCAATAAAAAACGTGACCCTCATATGGGTCCCTGGTCACAGTGGGGTGCCATGTAACGAGAAAGCAGATTGCTTGGCGAGGTTGGGAGAAAGGGGCACATGCATCGGCCCCAAAACCCTTGCTGGGTATTAGCAGAGGCAAGATCAGTAATGATTGAACATATAACAAACTGACGCTGACAGGGTTGGAGAGAGATGACTGCAGACAGTCCAAGAGGTTCATATCGGGCCCCAACAAACATAGGAGCTTTGGCTAATGAACAGGAGAAGGAACTCACTCCACTTGATGGTAGGGAGCCTCACAGGTCACTGCATATTGGACATGCACATGTCACTCATAGGAGTGGTCGAAGACCCAATCTGTCAGAAGTGCTGGGAGGAGTACGAGACCTCTTTCCTCTTTCTGGGAGAGTGTGCCGATTACAACGGGTGAGTTGTTCGGCACAGCAGAGTTTGACAGGGAAGAGAGCTCAGCGGAATGGTCAGACATCATGACCTTCATTGAAAGGTCTGAAAGGTTCGACACTAAGGAAATACCATGTCTGTCCTAGTTTTAGTGATGGCCCTCGGGGTCGGCAAAAAGGACCAAAAGTGGCGCACTTGCCAGGCATTGCTTTGCCTCCTCATTGCTACTTCTACTACTACTACTACTACTACTACTACTACTACTACTACTACTAGTAGTAGTAGTAGTAGTAGAACAGATCGCAATATAATAGCTGCTAACTCTAATTTTAATGTGTCTGATTCAAACTTAAACAGTAAGGTATAATAAAATTTCAGAAAAAAATCATGTACTTTTAATTTTTTTTGCATTTTGCTTTGAGCGATGAGTAGTCGGAAACAGGGCGTCGCAAACAAGGGGTCACAAACAAAGTTTTTAACAAAAAGGATCGAGCTTTAGAAAAATTTGGGAAACACAGGTCTAGATGAAACAATATAAACTTCTAAAATATCTGTGCCTGTTAAGTTAAATGAAATAGCCATGACTTATAGAAGAAAGTTTGAGCGACTATGTTGAGTCTGAGAAGGAACTCTCTTCTACGCAATATGGATTTAGAAAACGCAAATCAACTAAAGATAAAGCTGGATAACCTGCTGCTAAAGGTGCTCGTTACCTACAGAATAATAAAACAATAGCTTCATGTTCATTTCTAAGAAACCAGAGTTGGCGATACTTTTCGGAAACCCCAGTGACAGTTGAGATTGGACCCCAAAGTAGGATCAAGTATTTGACCACGTGTCTGGAGAAAGATACTGAAATCACGGAGCATATAAATCGAAGCTTTACTCTTTGATAAAGCAAGTAAGGCAGTTGCGTCTTTGAATCGGCTAATGCTATTTGACGAAGGGCCGAGTAGTGGGAAAGGTATCATCCTAGTAAGGATGGTTGGTTCAATTTATTATGGTCTATTGAAAAAGAATAAGTTGAAACACACCTCATCCTGAGAGGTTATCAGTAAATTACTCTATGCTATATATTCCAGGTATGACGGGTCCTATAGATATACTTGCTGACGAAAGATGAAAATTATTTTAACGGTTATTATTATTTGAAAATTTTCGGATATCAAAACCTCTGAAAAGCTGATTTAAATCTAATTGAAAGCTATTGGAAATTCCTGGAATACTAGTCATACACGCGGTGACTTAACAATGCGCCATATTAATTTAACGTCATTTAAAATTTGTTATGTCCAAGCAAATAATAATTTAACGAGATCCCAAATCATTAACTCTTGTTTAATTATGACTGTGCAAACCTTTCCATTTCCACATCAAAAGGTTATGACATATAATGACGGAAAGTTTCACATTTGATTTTGTATTTATTTCTATGGGTATTAGAATATGCAAGTGGATGTATCCCCCCTGTGAGCCCATGGATACGCACGATTATCTATTGCATCTTTACGCCAAGCAGCACGTTCAAATCAAAGACCACACATGTCAGGAACTAATCCATTGTATCACCTAATGTGACTACATGTGGTGCCCAAGCATGGCTGCCAAGTATCCATGGTGGTGCACAGTAGACGAAATCGCCAAAAATTCAGGAGTGCGAATATTAAAATTGCAGGTTCGGAATGGTTTTAAAGTATATTTTAAAGAGGGCCTGTTGCTATGCATTTTACTGCTCACAATATTCCATTTTTAATGGTGGAGAATGTAATTATCGTATTGTTTTTTGCGTTGTGCGATATGAAGAGTGTAAATTGTGATCCCACTAGAGCCTGCAAAACTAAAATATTAGGATCATTGAGAGGAGTGTAAACAAGCGCAAATGTCCTGGAGGTAATGGGGTAATATTACATGAACAGAAATAAAATGGTATAGAACGGAAGCGGAAGTGACGTTGTCGAATTATAAGGTACAATTAAAATAAAACGTACTATTTTCTCTCTAGGCTTCTGAGATTTTAGCCCACTGTGTGACGTCATAAGCTGATCCCTTGGACATCTAATAACAGTATTCATTTTTGGCTAATCTGATAAAACAATTCATGATCCAAACAAATTCGTTTGATCAAGTCACTACTAATATAGCGCATTGTAGTTAGATTACAAACCGCGATGCGTGGAAAGACCCTTGTCGTTTCTTCGCAAGAAGGCTCAGCATTGCCAGTCAAACCACCATCGCCAATCAAATTTTCATCCGCGTCATTAGCCGGCAAAACCATCGAGGCACTTAAGTGGCTCACTTCGTATGCATGGGGACAACTTAAGGGAGACATACGTAGGGCGAAATTGCCTGCGGAGCTGTTCTAAAGTGTGTGACGTAAGGGTGGAGTGAAGAGTTAAATCATGCGTGAGGTGTTCTCGGAGTACACACAGGGCGTTTCAAAGATTTACTAGGTACTAGTTTATTCTTTGACAGTTCATTTTGGCGATATCTTCCTTATACTGTTTTCAGGTGACCTGATTAGCCAGCTTCCTCCAAAATTCGTCATAATATCTCTGGATTAGGTGGCCTCTTATGTGGACCTTTAGATTGGTATAGTCGGTGTTTCTGTTTGATCAAAGTTTGTTCTTTGCTAAAATGGAGGTGATTCAGGAAATTCGAAAATTCTCATGTATACACTTATATAGTAATTTAAACCTGGTAATGTATGAGCTCTTAAGGCCATGTCAGACATTCAGTTATTTGCTTTCAAAAAAGATACATTATTTACTCATGACCATTTTCAATATTTGCGGGTTGAAACTCTTTCGGTAGGAATGAATCGTATTTGCCACCCATATGCCTTGTAAACTAGTTACTAATCCTGGAGATGATGGTACGCCCGTTACTTGATCCATCCTCCATCAAACTTAAAATCAACAATAACATGTCCTGGCAAGATCATGTTTCTGGTCTCGCTGGGTTGCTGTCCCTGACTTAGTAAACATGCCTATGGACAGCATCACTTGCAGAAACATTCTAGTCATGACCCTGTCTACTTGACAATGTTTTTTGTATTCCTTCGCTGTACACCAAGTGAGTTATTAAGAGTGTCGGAGAATTAATTACTACTCAACAGACAAAAAGAGTTCCGCGTGTAATTTCCACGTTCGGCGCTATTTTTCCGCTGGATTTTCCTCAGCCAGTCGTATATTGTACCCTTTGGAGCGAGAAGCAGTTAATCAAGTCAACCTTGCAAGTGCTTTCTTCCACTTTCCCTTAGACGGCTGCTTGCGGTTGTTGGTGCGATATTCGATCCTTTGCAAGCGCTGAGCTCTTTTTTCACACATAAAAGAAAGACGGAAATCGACTCGTCGGACAAAATGGCTCAGGCTAATTTGTTTAAGGGAAAGTAAATTGGGTATCGAAATGCTATGATCGTTTATTATTTTCTGCTGTTCGCAATTTTGACGACTGCTGATGACAATACGAGAAACTACAAGTTTGCCGAATTGGTATTAACATATGTTTTTTATGGATAGCCTCTCGCAAAAGGAGCTGCAATGAGATAAACGCTCATTCACGTTGACCTTAAAACGCTATAGATTGTAACCATCCAGGAACAGCTTACTCCACAACGTTGAGGTTCTTCAACTTTTGGATGAGGCGTTGGAAGTTCTACTTGATAAGGATGTGCCGGTTGGGCATCTCTAGTATTTGCTGCACCAGCAACTCTTCGTGTTATCATTTAAGATAGCTTGATTGAACATTTGCCTAGATAGTATTTGTATAATACACACAGATCTGCCACCCTTCTTCGATTTTGCAGACTGTGGAGGTCCTTTGTCATTCCTACTGCTCATTTTTTGATTGTGTTTCCCATAGGCGAATCCCTACACATGCGAGCAGAGAAACAGGAGCTGCTTCAGCGAATACAATTTTCTGGAGGATAGCCCCTAGATTCTGGGACGCCGGCCTAGCAAGCCTGGCAACATAATCGTGCCATAACATGTTCGTACTGATGTTAATTCCAACAAGCTTGATGGAATGTGAGAGAAGTACTGAGCGTCTCCCCATCTTCATAACAAGCAGACCAGCATATGACTTTCTTTTGGGTGAACGAATTAAATATCCAATTCTTTCATGTTAGATGAGGCATAAACAATAGAAACATGTTTCTTCTATGTACCAAAACCCCATTGGATATCACAAGTGCAGCTTTTTATCGTTACCCTGTGAACGATGACGATATAACAAGATATCTGATAATCCATCAAAAATCATCGATATAACAGGCAAACCTCATTAGTATAACATAAAAACCAGACTAGATATTTCATTTAGTTTATTTCATGTATGATTTTAACAATGACGTAGAATGTAGATTGTAGCTGACCTTACTTGGTGACGCCCTTCCTTCATTGACTGTCAAAATTGGCTGTTTACTATTACTCTACTCAGGTTACCTGTCAAATGATCCTATAGGACTATATTTAAATATTGCATTACAATAGAACAGTTCAAATCAGCATATTATGAATCTTAGTGTAAATTAAAGTCGTTGCAAAGTTTGGCCTAGGCAGTCGCGGGTCGTGCATAAGCTTTGTATTTATCGGAAGTAAAAGAGCGGGGATAAACTTCGCGGGGGTTCCGCCATTGTTCCGGATCCCTTCCATGTCCGTTGAGCACAGTTATTCATAATTTAGTATAGAGAGAACGTTGGAATCAAGAGGTCTGATTTCAGAGGCGTACTAATTTATTTGATGCGAGTTTCTTGTACATCTAAGCAGTTATAAAGGTGAGGCCAAAACGCCAAAATATACCGTGGGTACTATACATATATTAAAGAGACTAGTTATACAAGTTTAAATTTTATCACTGTTTCAAGCAGCTGTTCAAGTTTATTGAAGATTGTAATCGGATCTTAGAACTGCTGATTCACCGAAGCTAAAATTTAGAAATGCTGGAAATTATGAAATTTCATAATAAGCCGACAATTTGGCAAATATTCAGATTATAAGAGATTGAGTTTTTGGTTTTCAATATTTTCTAAATGCAATTCCAACTATCAACAGTTCTGAAATCCAAAAATTATTATTCCTAAACTGATACCCTTGCGTTGGAAGTACAGGTTCACTTGATTATGGTTTCCGTCCTTTTACGGCCGATAGTATTATAAAATTTTCTAAAATTGTTTCCTACACAAAATATATAAAATTGCAACTATATGCCAGTTTAATCATTATAGGGCACTAGTTTATAGGAAAATAATGAATTTTTGGATGATGACGTAAAACAATCAAGACTCTTTCATTGACCCTTGTGGACGCATGTTATCTTGGATCAACGAATAATGAAAAAAACATTTGGTGATGAAGATTACAGTGTCACGGCACTGCTTCTCAAATACTCGTACGAGCAAGAAATAGAAGTCAGTCTGCCTGGGCTGGAAGTCGTTTGGTATTTCGCACACGCGAGGCATAGGACGTCGTTGCCAGAATACGGATGGCGTCCACGGGCCGACCGACGCCCGGACAGGGACGTATTCATCATTTTTAGGAAGACGGCCGTTTTAACAAGCCCATTTTATTGGAAAATAAAAATCGTGACTGGAAAGCATCGACAGAGGAAATGAACAGGTTTGGGAAATGGGAAATTGGAATTGACCCTCGATTGTGTGAGGTGCTTTGTGTCTGTGTTCTATATTTTTGCTTGTGATGTGGGTGTTCACATCACTGAAATAATCACTGGATATCATGACTATATCTTTCGTTCTATGGCTGCAGTCTCAGCAGTAGCTTATGTAATTTTGTATCACAGTAAGCGTAGTTACATTATTGTCATTACGATAGTTATATTGCATTCTGACTTAGTTGTAGAAAGAACTGTTTGTCTGTCAGTTTGACCGAATATATATTTTTCACTAAAAAATGTATTGAAGCTCATATAAGTTTTCTTTTGAATATGATATACTTTACGTAATATCTCATTATTCTATCTTAATCTAATTATTCGCATTAACGACATTAATCCAAGAATATATCAAATGAATTAAAATTTCTCACATTTCAGGACGTACTTATTTTTTACTTTGTTACGCTTGAACAAGGACCATAAATAATTACGGAAATGATATTTACCCTTTTACAAAATGACGCAAGTAGGTTTCAGGTACATTGGTATTAGTAAATTCACACATAAAAAGAAATTCTTTTGCTTAAAGATATACTCACGACAACAATATCTGATCCTACTCAGAAAATTAATTAAGAAAAAAAATATTATTCATTTGAACCAAACAGGTCTATTTTTTAAATCAATACTCATTCTGAACTAATGTACTCAGATTGAAAATATAATTTTTTCACAACTCAGCTTTCTATACTTGTCTAACAAGTATTCCATATTATTTTAGTCAGGTTATCATATTTACTAACGGAGTCCTGTTTACTTCTATCAAGAATACGAATCTCTTTGAATTACCTCCAAGTAATTCATTTATTTCGCATCGCCATCTTCGTAAACCGCCTTTCAGCGGTACGGTTGTGCCTGTTTCCGCACCCACTATTTTCGATTGGTTTTTAATTTTATCATCCTATGAACAATCGTGGACATATATCTTCTGGCTTAAGTACTGTTACATATTTTTTATCTTCTGTTTATCTGTGCAATACCGTTGAAACTTAAATTAGGAAAAATACTATATGACGCAGATAAAGGTTAGAAAAAAATCACATAGGTGCAGTTATGACACTTTTTTGGTCCTTTTTTTAAGGCTAAGGTACCAACAATAACTTTGATCATCAAAATAACCGAATGCTTATACTAATAATGAATAATATAATGAAGTTGAACTATTTGCGTCAACCAACTCGACGCTATTTTTGCTGTAGGGACAGTTTGTTAAACTTTACTACTTTCTCCGATTGGATTTCTTGTAGTTATCAAGTTCATTTTCGCGTCTAGTATATGTATCGTGAGAAAATAGTATCATTTTCTCTGTGATATATATTTACAATAATTTCTCAGTAACGCTACAACTTCACACTTTTATGTACAAGTATTTATAGCAGAGATATATCAGTGTCACGTGCCTACACAGCCAAGCAATATATCGTTTTTCTGCTCAAATGGGGACATAGGATATGTATCATATCACTCACTTCAAAAACAGTACATTTCAGCAAAACTGCCACTTTTTTTGGTTATTTAGCCGAAAAGGTTCCGTATATGCACTAATATGAAATGAGGGAGCAGATATAAAAAATTGGATCAAGTAAACTGATTCAGTACTCCCCTTGATGTGGGGTTATCGTTTTGCGTTTGGCATAACAAAGTAGCGCAGAATTTTACCACCTCCTTTTGTAAGTTGATGTAGATAAAGGTACAAACATATTCTTGTTTTTGTTTCATTTTTGGGCGGGGTAATTTAGAGTGACAGATACAGCTAAAAGGTGAAGGCTAAGTAGTATGTAGTAGTAGACACCTAATCCAAGTAATTTTCTATTGAAATATTGAATGAATAATTTTACCGACAGATCGACAGACCGACAGACCAACAGACCGACATACCGACAGACCAACGGACCGACAGACCGAACGACCGACGGACAGAATGACAGACCGGCAGATCGACATTTACCTTGACTGATATCACAAAAAGCTATATGAATTCCTGCGGGATTTTGATGTGTTCCTCAGAATGCTGAACAGTCGGAGGAAGTGAATGCTCGTAAAGCACGTTTATTTCATGTTTATTTTTGTACCCCTGTTTCTAACCGGCCAGCCCCCGTCGTATTGTTTTAACTCGCTATAGCCGTAGGTTTTGTTTTCTTTTGGGTTGTTGAACTTGTCTTAACGTTTCCTTGTGTAACATTTTATGAAAAAGTCCCTTGCATGAAGTTGGCAGAGATACAAAAATTCTCCTATTTTCAATGAACGTTTGGCACATGTTTTGAGTTATTGGAGTATCTGTTTTATAACCGGGAACTTTGGAGACGATGGTCTATTTGTTTCATATAGTGTTTGAGAATTTATGAAAAAATCTCCAGTCGCGCCATTTTACTTGCCGCACCATAGGCGTGTATGTGTATCTCATAGGATTATCGAAACTGCATTTTAGGTACGTTTCAACAAAACTAGTCAGCGTATAACATGTATTCACCAACTTTCCAGGCGTCAAGAAGAGTTTTCTGAATCTTACAAATAAAATAATCTCCCATAGACGAAACTATGGTGGAATTATTTGATTTTGAGAAGAACTGAAGCCGAGCAAGAATGTTTTTTTCTATGTGGTACTTAATCGTAGTACTTCGGTGAAATTAGATAATTGACGTAATTTATATCCTGCACAGTAACTGGGTAGTACAGAAAAGAAAAAATATTTCCATTTCTTATTAAAGGCAATTTTGAAATTTGTTTTCTTTTGCTAATAGATGCTAATGAATGCAACTGCTGAAACGAACATTAATATGAAACGCCCAATGCTCAACTTTATGATGAATTTTAAACGCAATTTAAAATTATCGAATTGATATCGCTTCATATGGCAACACTGTAGTTCTCATATAGGACCCGGAAATATAAAAAATATTTCCTATAAAAAATTTACTAATTCGAAATTTGCAGGAGAGCCTGCCAATGATAAGATCTTGATTCGTTTTAGCGGGCTTATTCGGTAATAAAAGTCGGATTATGACAAGTTATAAGAAATTTCGTTTCTTTTTCTTGAAAGCGGAACAAGTGATTAGAAAAGTTTTCTGGAACAAATGTTAAGAAAAAGCAATGGATGTGATGTTTTCTACAGCATAATAAATCTAAAACATAACCTTAAAGATTACTATTCATCTTTGCTAATAGCTCCGAGTTCAAATTTCACTCTATCATATAGAATGTAAACTATAAAATCTAATTTCAAACAGAAACGGTTTTTACAAGCATGGCATGAACTTACGAAGGTATAAGAAGAACAAAAGCTATACATAGCTACAGAAAAAAACATGCAGATAAAATAATTGTGTATTTATCACGCAGTTTCGAAGATGAAACTCGTACAGTGACGCACGTTGATATATATTTAAATTAATACCGCAGTGTCAGATTCGACTATTCACAAAGGCTCTCCAAGTTACTTGCCAACTAGCTAACTAGATCTTATCATGGATAAAAAACCAGAGCTCTCAATATCTGGCATACTTTTTAACCTGTTTAGCTATTTTTCTATTACATTTATTTGTTTTTGTCTGTATTAAGGATAATATCATTTTGGCCACTGCATTTGCTGTCAAAAAGTCCTTAAGATATTTTATTTGATAAACTATTTTATTTCTCAAGATATTTCAAGAGAAAGTTAACATGGAATACAAATAGATTTCGCAGATATTTTAGAATCTCTAATGTTTCCATGAAGTTTAAATCGTGTATTTTATTACAATTATGAAGCAAACTCGGATTATTTTTGTCGCCAACCCTATAATTAGTAGCTAGTAAGTGTTTGGCAAAATTTGATATTTTTGGATGTTGGAAGCACTTATATGTTCTCTTTATTTGTGTAACTGTGTAAATATACAATTACTTTATCTGCATGATAGAATAGTTTCACCAAAGTGAGAGCATCTACAATCTACACGAAAATAGTATCTCTTTATAAATTTTGTAACACCTACATTCTGAATATTCCAATTTTATTATTTATGAACAATGATAATAAATCTGTTCCTGACAAGCGACGAGAATATAACCTCATAAGACCTGATCAAACAGCGAGATAAATAACTGCTATTACAGTAAACACAATCCGTAATATCAACAATTTCCCCTTGGCATTATCTTTGGCCGTCTCCGACCTTCGTGTCTCGTTTCCGAACAATAAGGTCATGAAAAATACATAATACGCACAGAAGAATCCAATTGGATTGGATCCTTTCCGCCACGCAAGAGGTCAGATCGACGGGTCGCATGACAATAAATGTCGAGCAACACACGGATGGTTTGTTTTATTGTGGAAGGAAATAGGAAACGGAGAATTAAATGCCGAATATCGGAAGGATAGGCAGGGACGCGTTTATACGGAACTGGCCGAATTTGATTTCCGTCGCGCTTCGTGAGACAGACGACGCCAGTGGATTGGATGTTGGATTTCTGCTTGCAAAGGCTTAGTAGGCCTTGCAATGGAAAACTGAAGGCACAATTTTTGTGGAGAGAAATCCAACCATCCTGAAGTTTTAACTGCGGACGGGACTCGAACCCATGTCTCCAGTATGCCGTTATGAGGTTATTAGATTCCAGATGTTTCAAAATTTAGCTACTTTTACGGGAATGTTTTGAATGAAAAGTACTCAACTGATTTTTGGAGGAATTGATTATAAAAGTAGGTATAAGTAAAAAAGCTAGAAGCAGTAATCAAAATTAAACAATTCATGCGGTATCTAAGGACTATTGTGACTGAAACAGTGCCTAAAACATGGAAATTCGAAATTATTATTGAAATACAAGACGTTTTCTATAGGACCAACTGCCCAGTTCATGATGATTTTTCATCCAATTCAAAGACTCTCAGTTGGTCGTATAACTAAATGCGTCTAAAACATGCTGTTGACATTAGTTAATTATAAGTTGGTCGGATGCTTCCTTTATGGCTTATTTTAAACGCGTTTTTCTCGGTAAACGGCATTTTTCAAATTTGTTGCAGCTCTAACTCAAAAGCGAAATATCCGATTGGCCTTAAATTTTAATAGCATATATTGCACATATTTATTCATGAGATGAACATAAGTTTTTTTTGACAGTTCAGAAACTAAGCTTTCTTTATAACAAATTTCAAATCTCTTTGTCAGTACTTCGTCATTTGGCCAATTTCCGAAATTTTTCAAAAATTCTTGTTGGAGTTTTCGTCTTTTGCGGATCTATGTTTATATAGTTCGATTCCTAGAATAAAATAGATAAAAGATGTTCTCTTTCAGTACATGAAATTATTTATTTATTTCTCAAGTATTGTACCATTATTATAGAATTAAGTAGATGGAGAACGTACTCACTGTGCAAGTCTAGGTCAGCAATTCAGTGGAGCTTTTAACAAAATATTTAACTTGAATCATTTCACATCTCTATCTTTTGTTATTTGGTTTGATTTACGAATACATAAAATTCCACAAATGAAAGATAAAACCAAATAGGTGAATAATAGTAGAAACTTACCATTTTAATAAATCACGTACTTTATGAACAAGAAGTACTACATCATCCTGAATGAATTAAAATGATAGTTGCAACACGATCTAAGCGAACACTGTTATTTACTCCACCTCTCCCACAAGGTCAGGCAATGAAAGTGGTGTTCGCTACGAAATAAATTGTTCGCTTCTTGCAGATTTTGTGTGAACTTTTGGTAAAAAATAAGGGGCATACAGCCAATGTCAAGTGCATTAATTTAGGACATATTCGAAAAAACATTATTGTGAGACATGTATGACCTTTACTGTACATAACAACTGCTATTGACATTCATGTTTCGTCTTTAGCCTAGATTCGTCAGTATAGCCTGGTAGTCTAACTGTAGAGAGCAATTGGGCTGTATAGACCTAAACCAGCCAAAGTTGTGATAGCAACATAACCACTAATCTCCAAGGGTCGTGAACGGTAGAGGTATCGAAAGGATACTGAATAATTAGGACAACAGTTTCAGAAACGTGGAAACCTAGAGAGCATATGCATAAGCAACATACAAAATAGTCCTGTTGCAATAATGTTGTGTATTCATTGAATGGCGATATAGTCAATCTATAATTATATATAGCAATTATTTAGAATAAAAAAATATAATGTATAGATTGCAACAACTTGAAAATTTATTTTCTACAACTTTAAAAAGTAAAGTGATCCTATCAATGTCCCTCTTTGAAGATTAATAGGCAAATAATCTCTAACCTCGAATTCCGAAGATATTCTCAAAGTCTAAAAGTGGGTTTCCTTATTTTTGAGTATTAAACAGAGCTTTCGAAAATTGATACAAATCTGTTGCATTGTTTATACTTCTAAAAAACGAACAGGGGGAATATTGTGATTGTAAATGTTTCTAATTTCAGGGTGATAAGCAGTTTCGATGTTTCATGGGGTCTAGATTACGAGGTTCTATTATTTTATTGTTATTACTATTATTATCACTCTTATCATTATCACTACACATATTTCTATTATTATGCTTTCCTGCTTCCAGGAGAAATAATGGTGGTTTCTTGTAATATCTTTTCGCCCTACACAGAATATGTGCACCCTATTAAACACCGTTTCTTCCCATTTCCCGTACAATATCAAGTTCGCGAAGCCCCCCAAAATCCCCTGACTATTGCTACATACATCACCCTCAAGTTCTGAGCCGCATGCGACGCTATGATCCATATTGATTGATACCCAACGCATGAATCATAGTGTAGTTGGGAGACTCGGCGAAAATTACCCTTGTCTTCTTGAAGTAATGCACCAGATATTTCATCGTTGAAAAGTCCAATTCGTCCAACGTCTGATTAGTCTTGGGACACAAACGGTCGAAAACCACGATACACACCGGCATGCTGATTGGCCTGCACAAACTCGTTCTGGCCGCGCATTTATGTCACGATCGGAGGAGTGGGGATGCCTGTGATGGAAGTCGTCGAGGCAAACTCAAGCGCGTTAATATATTGGGCGCATTTCAGCGTAAGTGACATACATGATTTTATTGGTTGCTTGTGATGTTGTGATTTTGATAAAATAAAAATGATTAGAAATTCACAGATCTTAGGTTTCAAGATTTTCCACACGTTTTCGAGCACAGGTAAAATTTGTCATGTTTACAGTTTTTTGGAGAGCCCAAAATTCATGATAAATATTTAACTGATTCCTGAACAACATATGGTGCTGCAAATGCTACTACTAGTCCAATCATACTAAGGTATATGCATTTCATCGTTTATTTTTCTTGTGACTGCTTATTCGTCACTTAAATTTGGAGGAGTTTTGATAGGGGTGATGATACCAAACTATATTATATTCCGTTTTATGGAAACTCCGCCCTCAATGCAACAGCGCCAGCGTCTGAGATCTCAGTAAGTTCCACAAATATTAAAACAAATTCCGCTTTACCATGGATTCGCAATTAAAAGTGCAAAAAATGAGGATATTCCGTTTGACAGTCCACAAGGAAACGCCGTGAAATTTTGATTTTCATTCCGGAGAATATCGTTTCCAAGCAAATCAGTGTAGGAATGTTTCTTCTTTTTCAAGAGCCATCCCCGTTGCCAACTTTGGTAATCATTAAGGCTACTTATCTTTCCTGAGTTACTATTCTGAATAGGTTTCTTATATTGCAATTGTACTCATCACACAGATTTTTCAGCCATGAATGTCTCCTTTTTCCTACTAAACGCTTTCTGATTATTCTTCCCTGTATTATGTTCTGGAGTAGCTTGTATTTTTCCCCTCTCATTATATCGCTCCTATATAATAATTTACGTTTTTTTAATGTTCAGGATCGTTGTCCGATTATTCGTCTCAATACTTCAATGCCCGTCACCCTTTCCATCCAAGAGATACTCGATATTCTGCGGTATTGTCCACGTGATATGGTATTGATAGTATGTACAATTAGTCTGACTCTGAGGTCTAGGGTAAAATCCTTGCATTTTTTAATGTCGTATAATCTGCCTGACTCTTTTTTTATAGATGACCTCACGAAAGGAATAGAACCTATCGCGCTTCATAAACGCAGCGCGAGGATAAATTATTTACGTTGATATGAATGCGGTGTAGACTGCAACCATCGAGGAACAAAGTCCCTGATAGCTTATTTCACAACGCCAAGGTTCTTCAACAGAACGACGACTCTTAGTGTTATTATGTGGAAAAACTCGGTCAAACATCTGCTCTAATAATATCTATAGAATAGGGACAGATCATCTGATCTGATACCCTTCTTCCATTTTGCAGACTGTGGAGGTCCTTTGTGAGGTAGGGCGCATCCACTTGACTGGACGTTTCTGGATTGTGTCTAAAAGTTTTAGGGGATGCTTTGAAGCACATCTCAACGCATGCGGATTTTTTACCTTTATCTCTCCGGCGACACATTTGATTTTCTTATCCCCATATGCCTTTTATTATCAAGATTTACCTCGATAGTACCTGAAAACGCACTCCTATTGAAAAACACTCATCGCCTGTACAATGGACGAAGACAAGCGAAGCCAAACGAAATTTCCATTACAATGTAACTGAGACGTGTGACGTGAACGCAAGCGGAAATTATCTACGCGTGTCATCGTACACAACGTTTCGACACCATTGCTTGGACGTGTGCCCCCGACCTATACGAAAGGCCATCACTAATGTGCGTATATGCAAGATCAGCATATCGCAACGTTGTCACATCGTCATGTCAAACATAAGAGATTGCAATGACACAATGGAAGAGCACCTGCCTGATTCGATTCTCACCGGGAACAAATCTTTATTTCTATTCTTTCTAACTATGTAATACACTAGGTCTGCCTAAAACACAACATAGTCTTACCAGGCGCCAAATCACTTCATTTTAAAATATGTTAGCATCTTCAGGAGAAGATTAAAACAAACATTGTCATGTCATTTCAACCGTAACATTTATCTGCTAGAAAGACACGTCAGGTAGACACGTCATCTTTACGTGGCTGACTCAACAGCAGGATGTTAGGGACAGGACCAACGTCCATATTAATTATATTGTTTATTTGCTTTGCTACCGCTAGACTTTCGTAAGAAAAGCTAAAATGATATGATAAGCGATTAGTAGAAAATATAGTGAACCAGAGAGAGAAAAGCAGGGGCTGCATTAATCTATAATATATTTAGAGGCAATGTATAACTGAAAACTACTTTCTGGCATTAAAGCATTGCTAACCTTATAGGTACATAGTAGATGTTTAAAATCTGACTATGTTTTTAATAGTTATGATTATAAATAATTTTTTAGTAACTTTATTCGAGCTAGGTCGGACAAAAATACAACATCAAGCATCAAACAACAGAAGTTGTTCAGTTTGGCAACCCTGCCCCTTCTATGCGCCTGATGACTTGATGGCAGCATCAGCTGCACCTTTCATAGCTACCAGCGAAAGCATATACTCATTTTTGCAACTACAGGACACTTTCTCCCCCAAAGCATAGACAGACGCCGGAGCGACAGGGGTGGGTCGCATACAAAAGAATCGGAAACGACAGCAAGTGTAGACACGAGGGATTGGATTCAGTGGCGTCGCCCAAAGTTTGCGAAGAAAACGTTGTTTAAAAGCTGGATCGCCAGACACTTTCAGATGTATCAAAAGTTTGATTTCGGACTTCCATTGTCTATAAATTTTTTTAGTATCACGACGTTTCGATTGATATGCTGGTACATGGTAAATATAACCACTAGAGGGGCGCATCCTCACCAGGTCAAACTTTGAATACCTGGAACGAGTCTCTTCCAATAGACGTTCTTGTGGAGAACCTCGGCGTTGTGGAATGAGCTGCCGAGTTTGTTTCCCGATAGTTACAATCTACAGCGCAAGGTCAATCTAAATAGACATTTGTTCTCTTGCAGTACTTCTGGAGCTTGATAGGCATTCTCCCTTTGCGAGAGGTTATCCATTAAAAAAAATAATATATGTACATGACTTCGATACGCATCAAAAGTATAATGTCTATATAAAACCCGCTAAACTGACAATAATCAAATTCTATGAATGATGCATTTATTTCATCACTTTCTCTGATTTGATGACATCTGTATTCTGAAAAAAAATGGTTGATTAATTTTTGATTTTGTTTTCAACAACGGGAGGCAACCGCTGTTGGGTATACGACGGCGGTTGAGGGTTAATAGTAATGGTAGGTCGTTCAAGAAACTCTGTACAATACAACATTAAGGTGCTTTGAAGCCTACATTAACAGTACTATATATGATCCTTCAGCCATCACTAAAGTCCTGACGGGAACACAATTGGCGTTTTGAGAAGGGATCCGACATTCAGCGCAACAAAACAACTCATTTATCTGAGCTGTCACAAAGTGGAGTAAATATAAGAACACTTCCTCAACTTGTCACATTGAGGTTAATGATACCGGAACCCTCGCCTGTGTCAGGTTTAACAGTCAACTAGATTCACTCTATATGAGCGGAGTTTTGACGATCTCCTACACGTGGTCGCTTCAATAATTCCTTGGATACAGTTGTAATACTGATCACCTATTTTGTGAACGCGTGATATATGTCATAACCTAATAGAGAAACACATCAGTGGCGGCTCGTGGGCGCAATAAAGGACTGGATGTGTTTAAGCAAATGCAGAAAAAACGTAGGTAGTCCTTCAGGTTTTTTTCTGAAAGGGTCTTTCGAAAATATGACAAAAATTGGTATCATTATCCTAAATCTTTTTTATTAGAGCCCTTTTCAAAATCCATCCAATTTCTGGATTCCATATTCCAAGACCCGGATTTTTGCTCGATATACCTCAACCTGAGAATCTATCATAGTTCCTTTCTACATCGAATTTTAATGAACTATCTGTAAAGTGTAAGCAATACATTTTTACTCATCATCAATAAGCTTGAACTCGGAAAGAATATGTGAATAAATATATTTCACTTAAGAATATCATATCAACGAACGATCGATAAAACAAATATTACATGCAGGTACCTTTAGTCATTAATTGCAGCTATTCATGGGCCCACTCGCGATCCACACTTTTCAAACACATCTGCGGCATCCACTTCAAATTAAATCGTTAAGCATTCCTTTAGAAGTCCTTCGTATGAAATACTGGTATAGACAATAGCATCCCCCGTCCATTATGTCGTCCCGTTGGGTCTTGCTAATGCCCATTTTGCATAAGGCATTATTAATTCCTTAACCCTTTTGTGACCGCCTGTTGAAAAGATCCACCCAATCTCTAATTATGGGAGGGATTGTGCGACCTCACTGGAAGAAGAAATCAACCCAACAAATTTTAAACTGATGGACCAGGAAAAATATGCACCCAAATTTCTATAAAACATGACCTGAGCTTAAATATAACTTATGACGTTTATTCATATGTCGTGCACCGACTGACCAATAGTTACAAAAAAATGTGTATAAAGAAACACTTTCCTGACGTTTCGACTGCCTCCGTTATTTTAATGAAAGAAGTAACGTATCGCCATCATAAAAATACCACTCTGCTTATCATATACGAGAGCACTAAACATACCATAGTGTGATAATTGGCATGGAAATAAAATTTATCTCTTTCGTGATCCACGAAGAGAACACAAAGCAACCTGAAGATATATTTTTGACCCATCAGCAGATTTGGATGGCATTCATCCAGATTCTTGCTTGAATCTTGATCAACAGTAATAGGGTCATAGCTTACTGAGTCGAAAAATGACTAGATTTTCTCATGAGATTATTAATCGCCTTATGGACATTTCCCAATGAAAAAATCCCAACTGTTTAGGAAATATATATATAGCAGTTTAGAGTTATGTAAATAAGAGCAAAAAAATTGAGAGATGTCTGAACATCCTTATTTACTCCCCCTAAAAAAATGTGTTCCATCTAGAAAACATTTGGTAAGTGTTCAGGCACCTCAACACTCACACACACTAGATTAGGGTAGCACTTTCAACTCTTGTCGTAGGTGGAATCTTCTCGTAGTTATAAGAGTAATCAGAGAGTAGACTAACCGACAGAAGTGAGTAACATGTTACATGATAACATCCGTAAGAGGTAAACATAAGCTCACAATTGGAAGATTGGATTTCGTTATTTTTGTCTTCTGCTATCGTGGAACTGACATGTCCAATCACTCATTTCATCATGACTTCTGTGGAATCTCATACGCCAAATAGCTGAGATATTTTTGAGGAAGAGAAAATTGCTGTGGACCTGTTTATCTTTTATGATGGAATACTCGTAGAGCGCTATTAAATTCGTTGGGCCGTATCTGAAAATCCCATGCGCCTTCTAGGGATTCATTGCCATACCAGATTTGAATCCGCGAATCAGGATTCGTCCTGTATGGCTGAAAAGTCACGTACTTCGATTGGTTATTTCAATGGCCTTTTTACAAGAAAGCCGCTGAACATGTACAAATATAAAAAAATAAATACAATTAACTGGCCTTATAGTCCAGCAAATATTTTTTTCAGGCTGAAACGTTTTATCTTCGTATGAAGGTTTTAAAAAAGACATGTGAAAAAAGTTGATATAGTTGCCGTCCTATCAATGTCAAAGGTGCCGTTTCACTCAGTCAGATCTGGATCACCTCTATCTCCATCTCAATCGAAAATTGGCACAAACGCATGTCCTTTTTCAAAGGCGAGGTAGTTCCAGGATTTTTCTGTAGGTGTATTATATATTATGTTATTTATCGCAGTCTAGCTGTCTAGTTTTCATCCCTCCCCCTTCCTTACATAACACATTATGTAAAAAAAAATCATAAATCGAGAAAACGGGTATTTTTGCATGAATCGTGTTTAACGTATTCTAACATCCCATCAGTGTGGTCCGGAACACTCCCATCTGGATTTTGAACAGGATCAATTCCTGTCATTTTTCAAAATGGAGTTAGCGCTTCTGTCCAGAATCATATCAATTATGGTCTAGCAGCCCTCAGAGACAAGAAAATATATATTTCAGGACATTATAGTTACCCTAGGACGTACTCAACATTCATTTTTTGTTGGAAACTTTGCCTATTGCCTCATAGTTATTAGGACAAACTGGAATGGCCGGATTACTGTCAGGAAATGTCGGATTTACTTGTTCATTGAAAAAAGTTCGTATTCTGCAGACGAGAAGATCCTGCAGTCACCTATTTTGTATAGAAAATATAATAATTACCCTTTTCTTAATTTATTTGCTGTTTATTTGAAGTCTGCATTATTTGTGAAACTATTCAAACAGCGGATAAAATTTAAAACTCACATTTTCTTTTATCCACTTGGCCACAACAGTTCATTCTTAAAACTACCTATAAAAAATAAGTGATTGTTTTATAAAGCTCAATTTAACGTATTTGATATAAGTAGACATTACCGCGAGCTCAATTGGATACGTAATTAGAAACAGATCACAGTAAATAGTATCTTTTTTGTTTGATTACATTTGTGGTAAAAATAATGTTGATATTTAAATGTATATTTTAGTAAATAATCTATGTTGTCATTTCAGTGTACACATTAAATCGAAAACGTGTAGTCAAGAAATGACAAAAATCTACAAAAACAGTCGTTTAAATAACCACGTGCTTCATTAAATAATCATTTGAAAATATTCGGCGTACGGATTGGAATAATTTCCTAAGTTCCATATATTAAAGGTAAAAACATTTTAACTCATTTCACCCCATTCAACAGCACCGTACATGTCATGGTGGACAATTAAAATCATTAAACAGATTATTTTTACATTCCGGCTGCTTTTTTCAAAGTACCAATTTTAACCTAATACAGTTTTAAAATTGCATTCTAATATAAAAGATATATTGGAAATTACTATAGTGCATCGATCGGAATTCACCTTTAATCCTCATACGAGTAGCGTCGATGGCGGGGGTATATAGACTTTTTGTGATTGCATTTGCACCGATTGAGTTGGAGGAAGTCCATAGAAAGCTCGACGCCAAAGCTTTTCGTGGAGTTTATACTCTAATGTACTCCAAAAATGGCTAAACACACCCACATCAAAATACCTTATACGGAAAGTGGCACAATAAAAGCCCTTCATACATCTGAAGCTTTCCAATCCTGCAGCTGAAAGGATACCACATGCTGTCTGGGTATCGCTTCCTTGAACAGTAAACCTATACACCTATCCTCTGTTATTGTTGCCATATACTGAATTGATATTCCCCATTTGTTTCAGCCATTTCCAGTCATACCCACATCCATACCTTATCGCCTTACGTCCCTTGCCTTGCACGATAAAAGCTTTTCGAGCGTTTTCTCCAATATATATGCCCCATTCTGTCGATGGCATCAAGACGCCGGGATCCTGCTTAAATTATGGAAAGGTCTAGACACAACAGATAAAAGAATCGTGGATGCTGCGCAATGTCTCAAAAATATGATTTTTGTTCACTTTTTCATATTATCACGTTTTTGATTTTTCTATTACACATAGATCGAACAATCCGATTTACTTGTACAATCTAACACAAGATATCACAATCAGAATTTTCTCGACTTGCGTTTCGCTTCATTTAAAAGCATTATCTGACTAAAATATCCGTATTGTTCTTACAATGAATACATTATCAATCAACTTGATGGACTCTGCTAGTTATCGACCGAAGATAGTATCGGCCTCTGGCACCAGATGTCTAATCAAAGATCGAGCTGTACAGGTTAGAAAATTAGGAAAAAGAATTGCACAGGAGGGATGTACCTCCCATAGCGCATTCGCCGTTCTACCTAACCAGTTCGTCAGGGTCTAACGGTAAAGGCGCCTGCCTAGAATGCAGGAGGTTGTGGGTTCGATCCCCACTAGCGACAAATTTTTCTTTCTAATTTTTCTGAAATATCACTACTTAGCTCAGTTGGCAGAGCGTCTGAGCGACAATCAGAACGTGTGATGTTCGAATTTATTTAGGACGGAATTTTTATAGGACGGATTTCTGAGATGGTATACTGTCAGTACAGACAACGGAGACGAGTGGTAAACATCCTTGTGATTGCTTCTCCTATTGTGCTTGTTCAACGGAAAGATCAGAACGATTGGTAGGGAAAAATTCGGATTACACTTCGAGCGTATATTTGCACGGGACACATTCAAACGATGGAGGGTGTGATGAAATCCGAGAAGAGCCTCATTGGCGTGGATTTGCTGATGAAGAATGGCATTTTTTATGAGTTGAACAAATGTTGCTATGTCTAGGGAGATATAGTCTATCAGACGACTTCAATTCGCTAGATATTTTTGCTCTGACTAACTGAGGCTCTGGCCTCTAATGTGTAGTTAAGATTAGACTGATTGACGCTAGTGACCTATGCTACTACGATCCAGACGGATCTATTATAGATTCCCCAATAGTCATGGCATTGCTCCACTCCTGCTTTTCTAACAAGACTACAGCTTTGATACAAGTTTTCTCATACTGGGTTATGGCTCAGAGTTGCTTTACCTACCATTTAAATTTTCAGTCTTACCAGGCCTCCTCATATTCGAGGCCTCTGATCATCTCCCAAGAAAATTTTTATTAGGGGAGGGGGGCTGCAGAAATTTTAGTTGGTGGGTGGGAGGTGGACGTTCTACCGTTTCAAGAAATGTCGACTCTGCATGTACTTCCTACGTTGAGATATCGATTCAGTGGCAAACGGAACCTCATTTCTCATTAATGATGAATTATCATCTTTTTGTACTGCTCGGATTATGAAAATAATCAAGGTGAAAGGCTTTACTTTGCTTCAGCTCAGTTTTTGATGTAGTGGCTGGTCATAGTAATGGGCTGAGAAAGGGGACATAGTTAGACTTTTTCTTTAGAGGGCTAAGTTGTTCTGTTGCTGCTTTAGTCACTTTTACTACATATTGATCCCTGTTAACTGAATAGGGATCTCAAATAACAAAAAGAGTACTATTAAGTCTTTGAAATTGACTCTGTATTTCACGTGCAGTTGTATCAGTTTATGAAGATTGTGATTGGATTTTAGACCAGCTGATTCATGCGAACTAAAATTAAGGAGTAGTTATTTAATTTCTTTTTAGAATATCAATATTTTCTTTAATTCAATTCGAATGATCAAGAGTTCAAAAATCCTTATGTTTTCCAACTAAAGTACCTAATTGCCCTTTCCATAACCTGAAATACTGGTTAACCGGTCTCATGAAAATCAATAAGTACGTCTACAAAGTCGTCCTAACGAGCTAATGCAATGGTAACGTGATTAAAGGCTGCAGGTGAATAATTCACTGCAATCAATAACTGAGCAATTTAGTCCGAACTGTCACTTCATGCATATTATATGTTTCGACGATGCTGGACTGGAAAATAGGGGGTGTCAATGCACTATGTTGATGAAATATTACTGTGATTTGGATGTTACACTGTAGTTTCACGTAGGTTCTCGTATTATACAACCGATATGAAGAGGGCGGACAAAGAAGTTAACTAAAATATGACGCTACACACCATGACGAAATGACAGTACTTATGATAAGGTATATAGTGGACTACTAAGGGCTTTAGTACACACAATTTTCGGTGATTTTCACACATCGTCATATGGAAGGTATTTTGTAGAACGTAAACGTTGCCCACAAGTTGAAGACAATTAAACATACTATGACTTACAAAATTTTGACATTACGCAGGCATTTTCTCACAAAATATGTTTATAGTCATCGAATTCACAATTTCAGTATAGCCAAGATAGTAGTTTTTGAAATAATGGGTTTGCAAACTGTAGAGCTGTTACGATTCTCCTATAGCTATGTTTCAAGGAAACATCATGAGACTCCAGTATTAATTAATATGATATTATATTGGGATTTCTGTATTCAGTAACACAATACATAAATTTCGATAGCATGAATTCACTTTTTTTGGCTAAAATATGCATTTTTTTAGTCAACACTCAACATCGTTTCATTTGGTCAGATTTTTTTGGTCAGAAACTTGAAATTCAAGTTCCATTAGTGCCTACTGTTGATGTAGCATTAAAAAAGCGAACTTTGTGTCCTGAAAAATAACTTTTTATCTGCGCAATTATTCTGCATGACATTCTACCAATTCGTCGTTTCTAAATCGTCCAATTTTTATTTAACTGCATAGCTCCTTGTTGTAACCCTATTTTCAGGGTTTACAACCCTTTGCCAGTAAATCTTTTATCGGGATCGTTTTATTATAGTCGTAAAAATACAAAGAAATGAATAAAGTATATAGCTGACCTTGAACAATTCACCATATAAGATTGTTTAGTTTAACAGCCTTAGCTGCTTCATAGGGCATACGTAATGTGTCGTGATTCCATTGCTCTATAATCATGGTATTAGCTTTTTTTATAATGCGATGTTTCATTGAACATCATCATGATTATAAAAATAACGGCTATTCTTGAATCACTCTATCCTACAAAATTCTTTAGCCCATTTTGTTGTCCTGACGATGAAAATATAAAATAAACAATATGCAAAGTACATCAAAAAGCTGTTAAAATGGTCAAATAAAACTGAGATAATTTAATAGATTCACTAGTATGACAAATTTTTATCCAATTCTGCGATCTATAAACGAAATTGAACCAATAATTATAAAAATGAGAAACAAAAATATTGTCACCAGTAGGGATCGAACCCGCAACCGAGACTGCCAAGCAGACTGGTAAATATGCAATGATAATTATCTCGTCCCATGCATTTCTTCCTTCCAACTTTCTTACCTCGATCTTGGCTAGTCATCAGAAAGAAGAGCAGGAAGGTGAAAGGGTCTTTGCTGGTGGTGGCAATTTTCTCAATCCGACCCATGATGGCAGGGTTCAATTGAAGATGTTTCAGTAGATTGCCACATGTTCAACCAAGATGCTCAATAGGCTGGAAAATTGGATGGAAGGAATCTGCGGAGATACCTTCCATAGCATATTTGTCAGTCTGATGAAGGGTCTCTACATAGGTGAATGGTATATTCTCTGCCTAGGGCGCTGTGGGTTCAAGCTTCTTCGACGACACATATTTTATCTAACTCTTCTGATTAATTGTCCAGTTAAATTACTAACTAAAATGGGTTGGCACAAGACATGGTATACATAGTATAAGTAGAAATGTAGAAACAAACACCCCTACATGGTAAAATAAACCTATAGCTCTAAAGGAATTGATAAGAGTCATGTAATTGAACAAAGAAGCTTTATGGTATAAGAGAGTCCGCACGTTTGCTTAGCGAGAGAAAATCCTTCAGGAAATTGTATATGCAGCCAATGAAATGATAGGAATTACATAGTGGAGGGCATTCAGCGACCCACGAGTATCGACTGCATCGTCCTGGGAACGTGACTCAGCACTTTGTTTCATTATCATCACCGGCATCCAATTCCCTACAGGGTTGTCTTAAGAAAGTAGGGTGCGCAAAGTCCTCTAATCGGGTCGGTATTTAGTTTGCTTTCTTAGCATTTGATCAAGGGATTTAAGAGCCCCTCTTTCCAAAATTTGATAAAGCTACAATGGCTTTTTAGTTTCCCGGAAACCATATTTTTTATCCGGCACAACCTTAAAGAGTATAAATTTCCAACATCTGTCTAATATTAGAGTGATAAAAATGAATATTTACCATTAAAATTGATCATAGTCCATTTGGTTCATTTGTTGGCTTGAAGTACATACTGAAACAAGTTTGGTCACATTCTATTGATGAATTAAAAACGCAATCATACTAATTCAGCTCAAATTCTTCAGCAATTCTTTTTTATTGATATTGCCTTTATGTAATATAGTGAATTGCTGCTACTTCAATTTTTGTCTTGTTTGCCAAACACATTCAGTGAGTATATTTTCCCTTTCTCAGTTATATTAATCGTTAATTCTCAAGAAAACCCATACGTCTCATCAGTTGAGAACGTCAGTCCGATTCTCTCAGTGATGTTACAGCAAAAATGGATATGCTGACCTACTCTAATGCCTCACATGAAAATTTTTATAAAAAAGAAGCTGTGTACACTAACAAAAAGTATTTACGGAGCAAAATTCAGAATAAGTTTGCACCGAATCTTAACATTCGAAGCGGAGCTCTTGAAAATTATTCATTACCCGTCTGTTATATCTGGTTGCAGAGCATAGCTCAAAATTAAAAGGCCCATGAGCAGGGGCATGTGTCTGAATCTATCCACCCTGGATATGCCAGTGCATCGAGAAACTAACAATTATGTTATTGATACTTGCAATTAGTTCATTTGAAGAATGATAATATAACACTTGTTTTTTTGTTTCAGGTGAGTCAAAAGTTTACTTCTTCAAGTGAGCTTGATTTTCCTATATAAAGGTCTCAATTATATACATATTAAAAATTATGTTTTTCAGAAATATCTTAAAAATATTTCACATTATGACGGAAAGATGGTAGATGCTACTCTTGATACGTTTTGATTATATATGACTGCAATATTATGAAAAATATGTTTAAACAACTATAGCAGATTATATTTCTACCTCTATCTGTGAAAAGGCCCGTCTGTTATTTAACGACAACGAAATTTGCACTTTTCCAGCATAGATCCTCTGATAGCCCTGAAAGAAAATATTCAAGGATGTGGTTCTAATTCCGGTCCTGCGTTCGATGATTGAGACTCTCTGACAAAAGAGATTGATAGTTACCGGCATGGTGTGCATGATTTTGTAGAAACTAGTAAACCTGCATTAAAGAGATCGTTGTGCGAGGGCGGATATACATGAAATTAACGTTTGTGGGTGGACAACCTTTAGGTAGTGGAACGTAAATACTGCTCATTAGCAACGCAAAATGCAGCAATATGATGAGATAGCATATACTTATAGTCTACACAGCTTATCTGTAGCTACGACAGAATATTGATCCAGCGTTTTTTCTTTGTTCAAAGCAACTATGCTCATATATGCCTTGTTTAGCTTAGTTGATGGTTATTATTAGAAGAGTAAACGTTGAAGTCAATACGTCTATAATGCATACAATAAGTGTACGCCCTCCACTATGTTTAAGACCTGCCATAGACATGTATATTTCGTCTTTAGCCTAGACGCGTCAGTATAGCCAGGCTGTCTGGCTATAGAGGTTCTGGGTGGTATATACCTAAACAAGTTAAGAGTGTGTCTCAGGAACTGCTTGACTTCGCAGAGTTGCTGAAGGGCAGCGCCACTGTGTCCAACGTTTCGAGATGAATGTTGAGATGAGTCAGCCGTTAGTGGTCGTCCATTGATCACGTGAGGTCCTAAGAAGGGAGAGGGACTTCACATTATATCACGATTGATCACGAAGGGAGAGGGAGGGGGTTGTTGCTATAAATCACGTGTATATTTTTGTGTAATCATGCCCGAGAATGCCTTGCTGTGAGCTGCCGTATGATGGAATATGGTTTCTATTTGCTTCTGTAAGATTTGATAACCGCATTGGGCACAATAGTGGCAGTTAAGCCTCGCTACCTGTTTTTATTTGATTTAATAGTTATTGATGGCTCTTCGATCGAAAGGCTAACTATATCTAATATACAATATATCGGCAAAGATCTTTGTCCACGCGAAAGAGCTACAAACTTCCGATCTGATAACTAGAAACATCTCTCACCATTACTATATTTTTCTTACTTGTGTTACATCGTTGTTAATTATATTATGCCACACTACCATATCATTAAAATATTCCTTCCATTGCCCCTAATACAGATAAAAATAGCCGCCGAAAATCAAGAGAGTCAAAAAACAATATTAAAATTCCAATTCATACTTACCAATGTTGGAATTTCTTTATTAGGTTGGTTCCTCTACCATTTAGATGTTCATCTACTCGAGACCATGAGAACTGATATCTGCCTTAGGGAGCATTTAACTCTATCGTTCCAGATATTTTCTTACAGATAACCTTACGCAAAGGCAGATAGCATATGGCGCTTCATAAGCACTGCGCGAGGATCAATTTTATTTCTGTTCACATTGACCTTAACATGCTCTAGAATGTAACCGTCTGAACTCCCCGGTAGTTCATTCCAGAATGTCGAGGTTCTCCAAAAGAACGACTTTTGGAACAGACTTCTTCGAGACGCTGTGAGTTCAACCTGGTAAGGCTGCCCCCTTTGAGCTCCTCTAGTATTTGCTGTACTGGCGATTTTTGGAGCTATTATGCAAGATAGCTTGGTCGAAAATTTGCCATGATAATCTCTATAAAATAGGGTTAGATCAGTCACCCTTCTTCGATGTTCAATACTGTGGAGGTTATTTGTGAGGTAAGGCTCATCCACTAGACGTATTCTGGATTGTTACCAGAAGCTTCAGGGAGTGCTTTGGGGCTCATCCCCACACATGTGACCAATATGAACGATGGTCTGATCTGGGCCTTGTATAGCAGCAGCAGCTGTTCCGGGGGATGTAATTTCCTGAAGGGAAGAGAACCCCAGCTTCTGTAACTCATAGGAAGAATCACTCCCACTTCTCCCGTTAGTCCTACTCCCTCAAATTCAATAATAGCGCTACCGGTATCTTTGTTCCTTTGTGTGAAAACTTTGATTCTCAAGTGAATCGACCATTTTACGACTAAGGAATTGCAGCAACGCATATTACTGAAATTAAACCGTGGTAGACTCCCAAAGTATTCCATCAACCAAGGCTCTCTGTTTATATTGAAAATTAAGCTCTTTGTTGTACTAACCTACTAATTTATTATTACATTTCGTTGGATTTGCTTGTGAATTGGGCGACACTCTCGACGGAGTTTATGCATTATTCATTAATGTCACGCTCCGGGTTGGAATGTTTTTCTTGACAGACAAATTCAATTATGAAGTTCAGATATTCCCAAAAGAGATTGCGGATTTGGTTTAGATGTGGATGTTAATATAATTTCGGAGATTTTGTTAACTATAATATTCGGATGACGTGGTTATCTTTGCTTCATGCTAAATTATAATTTTGCCGTTCTGCATATATGTATCTACAGTTCAAACAAATCGTAGATCAGCAATTGGACTATATGAGTCGTATATGTAGAACTCCTCAGGTCAGTTTCCTCAATAACAGACGCCTTCGTAAGCGGGTTATAGATTACAGCAAGGCGGAATACAACCAGGAAGTTATGAACAAGCCAAAACGGTAAATCAGATCATCGAATGTGTAGGGATGCGCCTCAAACCACTCCCTAAACTAGACACAACCAAGATACGAGCAATGCATCTAGTCGATGCACCTGACCTCACAAAAGACCTCATCAGTCTAAAACATCAAAGAAGGGTACCTGTCATTGACTTTTGAGCCTTCAAAGTTCTTGGACAAAAAAAGCATCATCATTTGTCGCCAGTACGGCTTCCGCAGGCTTAGATCCTCTAGTCTACATCACCTACACGTGGAGCAAAACAATAAAATTTAATGACGGGTATTGACTCCATATATAGAACGCTTCCTTTCTGATCTAGTTGTGGTGAAGGATAAATATGCTTCCAAAATATATACCATCAACGCCGGCGAAAACTTTGCTTCCTTCCATGCTGCTTTTACTGTCCACCAACGAGCTGTTGAAACTAATCTCATCTAAAGCTTCGCAGATGACATATGTCGCTAAGAATCGGGTAAGTCACTATCGTCCTGAGACCTTTCACAGCTGCGGCATCATCATGCTATCCAGGTCAACAAATACTTGAAAAAATCGTATGATTAAGGTCTACAGAAGTAGACATCATGGAATGGATTTAAGGCTCATGAAACTATCCCAACAAGGAAGTTACAACCAGGTCAGCAAGCCGCGGAGTTGTTATGTACTTGAATTCAGTCTTGCTAATTAGCAAAAGACTAATATTTTGTGGTTCCGTGCTATATATGACCCAATCAACTCAGTTATGCATTAAATTTCCTCCTCCAGAAATTCTGGCTGCCAGTGAGTGACGCCGAGTCAAGAAAAACCAGATCGATGGGAGAGAACACGGTGCGCTTACGCTCTCATTACCGAGATATGCGATAGGATATGCAGACGACGATCTTGGTACGCGGTTTTTTGCATTCCACGCGCTGGGAACACTGCCGGAACAAGACAGGGACTTCTGCTTTTGATACCGCTCGAGTGGATTTATATCACAATGTATCCAGTTATAGGATTGGTTTACGGGGGTTACGTGCTTTATAATCACAGAAAGTACATTTGTAATCCCTACCAAAGATTATTATAAGCTTATATATCTTCAAAATTCTCAATATCATTTTGACTTCCTTGTAATGCTGGTATAGCTACTTCAAAAATTTTATTTTGGAACTCTTTTGTCTATACTATTTCATGAAGGTATATCTAAATCTTTGTCATGTGGCCTGTCTATGGGTCTGTGTCGTAGAGTGGGTGTTGGTCGGTGCCACAGTTTGGATAGTTTTCTTTAAACTTCAGAATTCTAATGCGTGGCATTCGGCGAGCTTCGGATCAGCTTAAGCAATCCACGCTTCGTAAAATAGGGAAGTCTTGGTGATTTCCAGTTGGCGAGGGCATTTCTTTGGTCTGTTGATAGTTCAAATACTGTTCAAAAGGAATACGTTGCACAATGGCCATTCAACAATTTCAAGAGGAATGTCAAAGAATCTGCTTATATAAATTCAAATGATGATTGTATTTTTAATTCGTTACTAGACTGTGATCGAGTTTGGTTGAATATGATACAGGTAAAGACCTAATCAATATTCTCCGTACCCATGATATTAAGTTTCTTTACGGGTTTCCCTGCGGTTCGTTCTCGGATACCAAATAGGTGGATGTTGTATTCATGCTTTGAGCTTACACTGTTTTATGTTCTGTTCTCAGGCAATGTTATGCTTTTGATTTGGCAATGCATTATGGCACTCGTTTTGGATTTAGCAACAAGGTATCATCAGGATTTTTTTAAATTGTGCCTAACAAGATCTTGTTCTGAGTCTCAACTGTTACCCTCGAAGCAGTAAAAAATTTCATTATAATTTCAAAACAAGATTTTATCTCACGATAAACGCCGCTCAGGCAGCCAAAATGTTGGTGAAGCTATGTATTCAATCGCATTCAGCTTTAACTACCAGTCAGTAACGGTATATTTTTTTATAGGAGTATATTAGTTTAGTTTAAGAGAGGCTAAGTCCACTTCGACCTACCCTCGTAGCGTTCTGATAACAACCAGACGTGACTAAGTACCCTTTCCTCTCTGATCCTGCCAACAACCATCTAGTCGTCTGTTTATGAAAAGTGCAGATGACATCTCGAGTGGCTTAGTAGAACCATTAAGATACTAGCCATTCCGTCCGACATCCATTATAGTTGATTGAATGATGTATAAATAGATAAGGGTCATTGTAGATACTTGTAGACATGATATTTGACCGGGAAATAAGAGAAACAGAGAGTTTCCTTGTGTTAACTTAGTCGTTTGCAGAAAATGACTACACACATAAATCCTCAGACCAAGAATATGAGCTTTCATTCGAGTATACCATATCCTCCTATATGGGCAATGGTATGATAATCTTAAAGTAAGAATACTGTATTTTTGATCATATAGAGTAAATCTAAGTAAATGTATTCAAGTGAGACCGGGGAAAGTCTTGGAAGGGAGAATAAACTGTACCAATGTGACCTCTTTGTTACATTTATCTGTGTCATATAGTGTTTTCCCTAATTCAAGTATGGAAGGTGTTGTACAGATAAAGAGAATATGAAAAATATGCATCTGTAATTTAGCCAAAATATATACGTCCACCATTTGTTATAAAACTTCTTCACAATTCACATATCATATCGAGACCTGAACACTTTTATGAGATCCTAACAACAGTCACAACCTTAACTTTTCAAGAGCACATTCATCCGGAGAGGTGGTTGGTAAAAATTAAATCCAATTGAAGCCAACAGGCGCGGAAATAGACACACTTGTACCGCTGAACTGCGGTTGACGGATATGGCGATACCAAACAAGTGAATTAATTACTTGGAGGGAATCGCAAGATGTTCGTATTCTTGATTGAAGTAAATGGATCTCTGTTGGAAGTATGACAAAAAAATATGGACTACTTGTTATAAAAGCATTGAAATCTTAGTTGTGAAGAAAATTATATTTTTCTTTAGCATATATTTCTTTAGAATGAATATTGAATCTGAAAATATACTTTTTACCACCGCCACTGAACGATTTTCAAAACTACAAAGATTTTTTGTCCTTGCACTAGTAATCTAATGCCAAAGTGTCATCGAAATCCAAAAGGTTCTTTCCGAGTTATAGGTGTGTCAAGGATTACTTGACAGTACAGACAGATAGACAGACAGACAGACCGACGGAATTGAGTAACATAGTTTTAGGTGATATATATGGCATAGAACATATAAAAACCGAATAATAAATTTTCCGCGATTTCCAATATTTCCGCGCCAGATGCCCTGGGAAGTAATAAATCATAAATAAAAGATTAATTCTATGCTCCCCACTATGCATCAGACGTGCTATAGACATGCATGTTTCGTCTTTAGCCTCGACTCGTTAGTATCGCCTGGCGGTCTAACAGAGAGCATTCGGGTGTTATATACGTAACCCAGTCAAGGATTGAGTTGATGAATAGAGGAGTTCATTTCCTTTTTCACTTCAAACTTGTACCAGTCTCACATTCTGCTCTTCACCAATTGTGTTCCAAACTTACCAATTAAGGGTCAATCTCTCTAAAGAAGCTTCAGTACACCGGTATTTAGGCCTTGCCTTTGTAATTGCTCAGGAGTATAAAGAAATGAATCTATCGGCGACACTTCCTCAGGGTACATTTTCATCAACTCCTCCACCACGATGCAGCTTACTCCATTGTATGAATTCTAAACAGTGGAAATCTAACCAATCTTCAACTTTTCTACAGTGGTAACGTTCCTTTGGTATTTGCTTAATTACAAAAAGATTTGTGCTTGATACTTCTCCCATCACTCCCCCTAAACCTCATTGGGACTCAATCTCTAGTGTCACATTGGAGTCCCGCCTATGCCTATCCGTATGTCAGATGTAATATGTGCATACAGACAGCGTTGTTTGTGGCATAAAAACGAAACTTTCCACTCAAGCGGGAACAGAACTCCATTCATATGGGAAAACTGGTCATGTTACTTTTTTGAAAGCATTTTGGCAGGTTCAATTTTGTCGCTGTAATTTATGGAGATGAAAAATGGAAAAATACTTTAGCCGAAGTTTCATATTGCGCTTTATTGTTTACATGGGATTCAGCAATCAAACTTTACTCATTTTCAGAGCATGTCAGGGCTACTAAAATCCTAGGGTAGGGTAGAAAAGGCTGTCCTTCTCCACCCTATCCTAAGATTATAGGAGGATGCTGAAAAGAACTTCGTTTTCTGAGGCAACAGATATTGATAGGTTAGAAGAAATGAACTGCAAATACTGGTGGGATTCAAGGCGGTCGACAGAAAATCCGGATCTTGGGGGAAATCAAGAATCCCTAACCCCTCAAAACCTAAAGGGGAAAAAGGGAAGCCCCTGATCTCTGAAAACAAAGAAATTGCATGTAACACTATGAGAACTTGAACATTTTGATAAAGACTCTCATTTCCTCGCCAATTGGCTTGGCTGGTAAAAATGGGTCCTCCTTAGGTTTGCGCCAGAAATGGATGCCCAACTCTTGAGCTGCGCCCCTGAGCTACCCACAAAACAAATTCTTATGCTGTTGGCAGGATACAAAATTGACCCTCTGCAGGATTGCAGTTTGAAATAATAATATATCATTTCTACAGAACGATACCATTGGATTCAGTGGAAAAATTGCTATCGGACAGAATGGAACATCTAGGGATTCTTTGAAGACAACATTAACTTGTTTCCTGCATATCTTAGGGCTGCTGATCAAGAAACCGTTCTCTGTTTGAATACAGAACCTAATGGAAGTTCTTGTGGTATCTCGGAGGGTTGTTCTCTATTAATGTTGTTCTCATGATCATATTTGGAAGTGATATCCATAGTAATGCGATCAATTGCTTTCATGTATCCGACAGTATTTCAATAATTGTATGAATCTAAACAATTATTCGATTTACCTGTGAAAATCTGTACGGCGTTATTTTTTGTCTTCGGCTTTGAACATCGATAGATCGATACTCATAATATAATTTCACCAAGATTAATCCATCAACAATACGTACATATATTTGAGTGTTGTGTATTACTACAAAAGTTACCTTGTCGTATCCTCTCCAGAACAATGATTAATGAAAAGGCCATCATTTGAAGTGCCTGTATTTTACCTTGTTGTTGTGTTAATGTGCGTATAGCATGTCTACTTGACAATTCCTACACGCATAAAGCTTTTCGTGTGTTCACTTATGAGATGCCATGATATTGAATACCATAAAGTTTTTGTTCGCGTTGATGGCCAATCATTTGAGCTCATTAAAAAAAGTGTTTCGACCTTATTTATTTATTTATGTATTTATTAATAGAAAATAATTGCATGTATTGACTGATCATAGGATAACAAAAAACGTTAGGGATAACGTCATAGAAATAATGCAGTGGTAAAAGTGGTGTCAATTTAGAAATAAAAATTGGGAATGAAGTTTAGAGTCATTGATGTCGAATTTTGAAAATATACTTCAAACTTCAAAGTACTCATAATTTTAAAAAAAATCTACAGACACCAATATTTTCAAATCTTGAATCAAGTGGATCAACGGTGGTGATATTAGATAAAAATCTTCAATAATATATTATAATCTTAATAGACCTTATGTTGTTCTTTATGATCCTTATTCAGTTAAAATGCACTAATCTGTATTAGTAGTAGCGGCTAAGACACTAGTGCAAACATTGAAAAGTTCACCTTGCTTAGTACAAAAAAATCAAGTATACCCTGAAATATTGTACGACCTGTTAAAAAATATGTTTAACATTTCCTTGAGAAAATTTGGACATGCAATAAAAATGTATTATCATAATTTATCCATAATTTTAACTGCGTCTTTTCGTATAATCGCAAAAAATAACACGTGCCCATGCATCATGTGGTGAAATTTGATTATAATCGTTGATAACCCGGTGACGAAGACATCAATGACACCCAAACACACAAATCAACAGACATACTGAATTTTAGCTATAAACAATTATGATATAATAGAAGCAACAAGGTAATTAACTTTTCTGAGCTTTGGATGAGGTTTGATCAACCAAAACTGCCAAATATAATATATCTGACAAAAAATATATGCAATGGTTGTCCAGTCAGCATAGTTGTTATGTCCAAAATTACTCTGAGGCTTAGTGCAATTGACTACTGAATGTTCGTTTGTGCCCTTAGAATTGCTAGGTTATGGAGTATGTTCAATTATCGTTCTCTTCCCCTGTAATTCATCCCGTTGAAAGTTAGACGGCATCTCAGCCTGATGCCTGATAAGCTCGTCATATTCTGATTTATTACGAATCAAGATGAAAGTCTCAAAATCTCATTTAGGAAGTTTCCTAACATTAATAAATCTTTCACAGCCTTGACGTTGGCTGTTAGAGTTATTAGTAAGTTTACTGTCAGATAAGGGAACGAAAATATGTGTTGTGTTCCTTCTCGTCAAACATGGCAAAACTGTCTTCCGGTATGAATTAGTTACTATTTCTGCAGTTGCAGGAGAAATATGGAAATTATTTTGACTACAAAGAAGTATTGACAGTTGATCTTTCTGGATGGTCGTTTTTTAAGGTACTTATATGTTCTCTGTACCTTGTTGTAAATGCTCTAGCTGTTTGACCTATATAAAAACCATAACCGAAGGCACGTGAAATCCTACATATACCTGATTTTGACATATGTTGTCCTTTCTAGTTTGCATTTAACTTACGATAATATTCAATAAACACAGTCCAGAGACCTTGAAGCATAAAAATGTACAACTGCAGAGTTTTATCGGAGAAGATTACTCCTTTTAATTGCATAATTCTCGATTTTGTGATGTCGCATGTCTGGCGAATAATCTTTTATAGTTTGTAATCTACCTGGATAATGTATAAACCAACCAATCTTCGTAGCTCTTTCAGATAAAAACTGACTTTCCATCCAAATAACTATATATTTGGTAAATTTTTATACTACCCAGTATATACTATATAGTATATGAACTAGTAAAGTAAACATCCTAACCGTAAAACATATTTTGCCTCGGCCACTTCTTAAAATCGGTCATTTACGATTTCATGTTGCTCAGTTCCAAGCGGCAATTTGTATTTTGTCCGGAGCGAAATAACTCCAAAGACAGAGCGATGCAGAGCCTCGTTAGAATGACGTAGTTCTAGTGATTCTAGATTCTTGGTTCATATGCCTAACGTCCATTTTTCAAGGAAGTAAAATCGAGTATGCCCAGAAATACATAAGCAGTACCTCAAACTCACGTAAAATAAAATTAAGGAATCCCATCTATTTTAAACCACCAAGATGGTGTCCATTAGGAGAGAAAACGGGGAGTTAAATCAACAACGATGACTTAGATATTACGTATATATCTTGTCTCTTCTGTTTAGATTTATAGGGTCGAGGGTGCTTATGAGATATTTTTACTCTACCTATCTATCTGTAATAATGGCTCAGATACCATTGAAATACTTTTACTTTCCATGATAATTAGCAGGGATGTATTGTAATCGCGAAAAATATAGAATTCATTGAGTTTGATGTTTCATGATATACACATCACAAAAAACGATACTACTCATTTCCGTCGGTCTGTCTGTCTGTCTGCATTATAACTCGGCAACTACTTTGTACAGTTTAAATGGCCTTATGCCAGACTGCGGCTTTTGTATTTAACATACAATAAAGTCGTTAGTATTATCATTATTTTTATTATTGTTATTATTACTAATACTTTCCGGATATTGACACTAGACTATGTTATCGCCAAAAACAAACAAAAATTCATTTTCCTTTGCAGAGTCAAGTGAGAGCAGAGTAATACTGAATATAACAATGCGCGATATATTGGTTAACATTCTTAAGGCCCCAGTACACATGATGGGCCATGCGCCACATAGGCCATCATTGCCCATTGCCCATCAGCTTGAAAGGTCGTTCAGTCAATAACGAACTGAACAATAACCGAATGTGTGAACACTATCGGCCAGGCTACGCCACTTTACCCTTTGAAGTGCGACGAAAAAACCGACAACATCGCCATTGCTCGCCACGATCCACTAACCACTGCCAACTGTCTGCCATCATGCGCCATTCCTCTCTATACACAATGGCGATGGCCTGCAGTGGCCCATCATGGCCGATTGTGTACTGGGGCATTTAGTGTACCGTTTAAGCGAACTGAGAACTTTCGCATTTAGAAGCCTGGAATCAATATAATATAGAAAATCACTCCCAACTTTTGTAATGTTGCCACGTTTATTCTAACACTCTAGTTTGGCGTGGTGCTATTTAAATGCTAATAGTACAGATTACCGCATTGTGTCTGAATTTTTATTTATGCAAGGATAACCACTTGTACTTTCTCAGTTATCACTTTGTTTAACAATAAAAGATGTATCACCGCTATAAAACCCTAGATGGTAGTTCATAGTCGTCTTAAGACGTAAGTGGCCCGCACTACCACATATAGGGTGTTAGACGGAAACACCCTGTATGTATCATACATGGAGCGTCATTCAATTATGTTGTGTGCTTGTAGAGATTTAATTAGATTTTCGTCGTACAATGGCCTCCGTAACAATAAAGCCTGATTGCGCGGATATCGAAAATCGATTCGCACTTTTCGAGGATACATTTTTGTTTGCACTCTTTCGGCAAACATTTCATTTCGCCTCTATTTTCAGCACATTCCTTTCAGTGCATTGGATGGCGGTAACCAGGCATAAATGGAACATACATACATGAACTTATACCAGAAGCAGTAAGATGAAATTTGAGTGGAATAGTATTCGTATAGGTAAACAGGGCGACAAACGGTTAATTAGTAGCTTAACCATACTCGGCTTATTCATGTTTTATTTTTTAATTAAAAGTAGCGCTACACCCGGAAACGGCTTAGGGGCGTAACCTATTTTTGTCTTGTTGTAGCAAAAAAATTATGCATTGTCTGTAGGTATAGCTTTTTCCAGGAGCGGCTTGATGGAAGGCGTCGGACATCAACGACTCTGTTTAAAAAGTCAAAAAACTGCTTCGTTCAAATGTTTCAATTAATATCATTTCAAATAGGCATTACTTTATTTTTTAGATACAGTCATTATTAGCTTTTCAATTTTTTTTTACATATTTCATGTTTTTTGACAAGCGAGTTTTACAAAAACGATTCCTTCTAATTTTTGTGAGTCTCTTTACTTTGTAGAGTCGTTGGTAAGTAGTAAGGTGATTTTTAGACTCTTAGCTTTCAGTGTTTTGACATTTTTGATTTGCGATGTGTAGGATTAATAAAATTTTCATAAAAAAGTATAGAAAAGAGAATTCCAAGCTAGAGAGCATTTCTTTTTTAAATGAATTCTTACAAATATATATTCGGGACCATATTACTGTTTATATACGAGTATATATAAAAATTACCCTAAAATACATAAAAAGACCTGTTTGAAAAAAATAACCCGACATTGATTATTATATAATATTTCATCTGCTGACGTACCTGTCCTCCTTATTGGCTCCACATTAAATGCCAAAGCTATACCGAAGTGAAAAATGTATGGCAAACCATTGCTTTCTATAGAAAATTTAAGTTCCTAAAAAAATCCCAAAGAATATACAAAAGGTACCCAAAAATATCCAAAAATTACCCGAAGTGAGCGACGCACTTTCATTTTGTTTCAGAAATTTAATCGATTTCCTACGTTTCACACTTTGACTATAGTTGCAGTTGCAGCCGAAATGCGGGTAAAGTTCTTTGTTAAACAAATAGGGATGCAATGATTTCCCAGATGAAGTGCGATAACTCATATTTTAATTGTTCACATGATAAGTGCACATTAATTCTCAAACGTTTATCTCTAGATAAATTTAAGAAACATGTTCAGAGCCTCATGATTTATAAGCGAATCCAACCCATTTTCCTGAACTAATCGTATACCGTTATAAAATACATAAAATGACAGTTCTTACACCTGTTTATTAATAACGATTCATTCCTGGGTATAATTCCGATTGACAATGTTGTTAACACATCTAATTCCCATATAAATATCAAAGCTGTATGAATCCTCTAAAATTGATGACCCTATTATGTTAAGTATACATATGGAATTTCAGTGTTTCCGCAATTAAAAAAAGTTATGAAATTAACCTTTCATGTAAATTAGGATGTAGTCGCAAAAGTGTGAGAAATAAAGTGGTAGTCCAGTGATATTTACATGAAGATTGATTCACGTGAGATATGTTTACATGAATATACATACATATATACGTATGAGAATGAACCAAATTGACCTATATACTCGTTACATAATTAGGTATAAACATGAAAAATGGAGCACCATTACTATGTTTGTATGTCTCTGGAGCTTTCATATCTAAGCGTAGTGGGAATTTTTTTTTCCAAAATATTAAACTTACATTTTTTATGCTCTTTATATTCTTAACAATTATATGATTTTTTTTTTAAATTTCAAGGGTTTCAAAAATGTTTTGAAAGCATCAAATTTTATTTTTGCAAGGTTCTCAAGTTCCTGATAATTTTGAGAAATTAGTTATAGTTGATAACATATTTTATAATAAGAATCATTTTGATCGTAAATTCTCTCAGTTGGTTTAAATTAAGATGAATTAATAAATGTTCACAAAAATAAACAAACATTCTAAAAGAATAATTCTTAATATAAAAAAAGAATGATTAACGAGAAAATTGATGCCATTGTGATAAAAGCGGGGCGTGCTTGGTATTACATTTTTACATTAACTCTGCATTTTGAAATAGAACTAGTAATAAATTAGAACAATTGATATCAGGGATCCCACACTTTCATCACAATGGCATACATATTGTCGTTAGTCATTCAATCGTAACATTAAGAATTATTATATAAACAACAATTATTTTAAAGTATAATTAATTCCTTATTCAATTTTTATTACCATCTACTACTATGAAACCGTGTTTTTTAAACTATCATTAATTTATTCATTGATGAATTTATTCTCAAACTTTCATATCAAGAGCAGCAATTACCTGGCTGCTGGAATTAGATCTGCTCTTCATAGATTAACCTGAAGGGTACTCTCTCAGATTACGGGACCTCGTATGATGTCTTTATAGATAAAGATCAAACTAATAAAATTATAGATTGATATGCTCTTAGTTGGTGAAAATTTTCCATCATGCAGATAAAAAGATTGTGTAATTAACACACAGTTTCACAAATAAAACTCTTTTTCTTTCAGTGACGCGTTTCGCTTTATATTCAAATCTGACAGTCCGACGATGATTTAAATATACATCGAAACGCCTACGGAAGGAAAAAGAGTGTTATTTGTGAAACTGTGTGTTAATTACATAATCTTTTCATATGCATAATAACTAAGTGTGATGAGAGGAAATATTAAATGTCATTCGAATTATCATCTTTTAAACTGGTGAAAAATGAATTATACTACTAATTCTCATCATCACTTCTAAGCGATTTGCTTGATAAGGGTGCATAATTCAAAATAAATGTGACGTTTAGAGTTGAGTCGAAATATAGCATTCGAGGAGCAAACATACATACATACACGTGACGCTAATAAAATGCGTATTAAAATGACGATTTTAATACGGACGCAACTAGGTATTATTTTTACTGCCCGAAGAAGCTCTGTTTGTCATTTGATCTGAAAGAATATATAATCCCAGGCTACATAGTTTAATGGTATTTCTATTCGTGCATCTTGATGTAACCCATTGTAGTAAAAACCATGGACCACAAACATATTTAACTGCCCAGATTTCGATCCATGCCGTACCACACACACACAGGTTTATTTTTCTATGCTACCCTTTTTACGATGTTTACTTCGTCGTAAGATCCAAACACAGCATGGGGCTGTTTTCGGTTGGACTACAAAGTGCATATTCTCAATAGACGTAAAATATTTATGGAAGTTCTTCAGAAAATATTGTGGACGTCCTGCTGTTTTATCGTTTTAATATGAATATTCAAATGATTTCGGCGCGTCATTTAATTTGTGTTATTAGTTGCTTCCTTTTTCCGATGGTGCTTAAGTGGTAGTTAATTTGTTAATGGTAGAATCAAAGAACAAGCTTAGTTGATGTTCCGATGCTAACAAGATGATTCTTAGCTTAATTACACATTAATATTAAGTGGCTTTTTCAGTATTGATCATGATTGAATTAGATTACAGAAAAAGAATGTCAAAACTATCTTACTGTACTACTACTGGCAGTATAATCTAGCAATCTTAAGACAACTAATATGATTAACGCATCATTATAGCAAAATAAATTATAGTCAAAAAGCAAAAATATATTTTTAATTATATAATTTATTTTTATTAGGATTTTGTTCAATTGCGATGTAGTCCAGTAAGAAATAAAATTAACATATATATATTGTTCAATAAAAGGCGTGAAATGTTTACTATATCTTTATACTAAATGTAGCTCCAGAAATAAATCTTGGGCAAATATGTATGGCAGTCAGTATACGCTTTTTAAAATAAAGTACATTATTTTATTAATCATTTTATTCTACTTAAACTTATTGAAGATCATTTGATTATATTGAGTTACTGGAATTTCTATTTCCCTTGGATAATAAATCATTTTTTACTTTACCAAATACAAATTATTTTTATCTCTTAGTCTTGATACGAACTAAAATGTAATACTGATCAGATGTCTTGATTTTATCGTCATAAATAATTTTCTTATTTGAAAGTATTTATGATTATTCTGGTATCAGCGGTACTTAATATGTATGCAAATTTTCAAATTAATCAGATATCTTGAAGTCGGTGAAAAGAACAAACTGGCATAATTACAAATTAAATTTTATTTAATCAAATTAAATCGCCGATATCCAACAAATCAAATAAAAGCCAAGTAAATTAATTCAGTACTTTCTAAACATTCATAAGACTTCAATATAAAAATATACAGATTCACAACAAAATTCGTAATACCTTAAGAATATTTTAAGAGTACGTCCAAGATTCACAGTGGATTCAAAAAGCAATAAAAAGTTGATAAAACAATCAATCGCGGAGAACTATTTCAACACTATATTTAGAATTTGACAAACATCCAATAATGGGGATTGGCATAAGGCTCTTTTGAAATATGACCCAAGATGGTCAGCAACTTCAAACGTACAGTAAGTAGTGTGGTTTGGATTTTTTTTAAAAAGTTTCACGTCTGAGAACAGAAAAATTAAGAAATTGATACAATTCTGTATTTTTCATGTTTATAATGGTTTCATGGCATAGTTAAAAAAAATACGGGAATTAAATTGAATCTCGAAATGTCTCAAACTTGATATTGTTGAAAGTGTATATTCCTTAAATTTCGATGAGGTTTGCTCTTAGTGGAAAGGAGTCCTTGAAAGGTCTTTAAAAGTTTGTCGAGCGTGTTTTAAGAACTTCGTATCACTGTATGCCATAGTTGAACTTTTTTTTAGAAAGTTTAAGAATATTGGTCTTGATTATTATTTTAAACATTTAAATTTGCTTAAGTTGCCAGTGACTTTTGCTCAGATATTTTTTTCAAAATGAATACCCAGACAATCTTCTAGATTTGACTCTATTTGCCTTCAGTTAGAAGGTATCAATTTCTCTCCAGTTATGTGCATCCAAGTTTTTCCACAACAATAGGAAACCGTAGTGATAACTTTTTCTTCTTTCCCCAAGTGATTTTTTCCTTCTGAGTGAGTTTCCTTTAGCTGGCAAACAACTTTGGACGAGGGGCTGGCAAAAGCGCGTAGGTAATTGCCCGAAAACGCACATTAAAAAGTTCCAGTTCTGAGTTTAGACAGCTATTTAGAGAAAATACGGCCGGTCCCCTCATATTTTACTTCCGGGTCTGCTCATCTGACGCTTCGCTCGCCAAATGTGTTGCTGTTTTTCTTGTTGTGCCAAATCTTGTTTGTGCTTACAGTGACTTGTTGTAGCACACGCCATTTTTAATCTCAGTCTATGTAGGTCGACGCTACATTGCAGCTCTCTAGGGAACTGTTTTCAAGTAGAACAAGCAATCCAGTTCTGTGTGCGCTATTTGACACATACTTTTAACTCCTTTGTCTCTTATCCTCCATCATTTGCTGTTGTAGCGAAAGGTGTTGATTTTAAATTTATTCAATGATTTATTGATTTTCACGTGCACATTTTAATTGGTTATCTAGTTCTATCATTGCAATAATGAGCCTTTCTATTCACAATATCGAATAGAAAGCAGTGAAATACATTCAATTTATGTTTAAATTTCTTGTATCCATTAACTGATGAATTTTCAATATATGTAACCTATCAAAATCTAGATAATTAGAAGTCGTAAAGATTAGTAATCTTTTACTTTGTGTCATTTCATTTCAAAAAGCAGTCTTGCGTAAAGACGTCATAACGTGGATTATATACCGCTTTTGTAGACCCCTTGTAAGCTTTTGTAGAGCCCTTCGATGCTTTTGTAGTGCACTTCGATTCTTTTGCAGAACCCTTTGATGATTTTTTAGATACCTTCGATGCTTTTGTAGAGCCCTTCTATGCCTTTGTAGATCCCTTCGATGCTTTTGTATAACCCTTCGATGATTTTGTAGTGCTATTCGATTATTTTGTAGATCCTTTCAATGCTTTTGTAGAGACCTTCGACATACCTTTAAGAGAACCCATCCGTCGTCCTTCGAGAGATCCTCCATATGCTTTGGGACACCCACTTTGCCTCTTATGAACAGCCCCTCCGTTTCATTTGGAGATACCTTCGATGTTTCTGGAGAGCCCTTCTGTTACTGTTTGTGGGGAGCCGCTCTGTTGATGCTGGGGAACCAATGAAGCAGAACTCTACCAGGAATGAAGACCATCTGAGCGTGAATCTGTGAAGTCAGCTACTTTAACATATATATTTTCTTGAAATAATTCAGCAATATTTTATTAAATAAATTTGTGATTTGAAATTTCATATTTGTTTCAGTTGTATTTTTATTCACCATGCAGAACCAACAGCAACGATTAGCATCTCTCTCATTCTCAGTTGGTTATAGCTAGCCTGAGCTAGGATAACACTAAGAGGAGTGGGGGATATACGCTGATCTATCAAGATGGTTCTTTCATAAGACTTATTTTCATAATTTTTTATATTATGAATCTGATAGTGTAACAAGTCTGCAAATTCCGAAATCGATCTACAGCACAGTTTTCTGGAAACAGAATCCTATGTTGAGCCACTGCTCCCAGTAAAATGATTTGCTGCACCTTTCTCGTTTCTATTCATATATTTGCACCAAAGACGAATTTTATATAAAATATTATACGTGTAAACTCGTCGCTAGTGTCAAGTGGTTTTTAAGCATCGTTATTTTACATCTAAAGTGAAATTAGACCACTTTTGGGTATCCCTACGAAATGTGGCAACGTTCTCCCCCTGCATAGCTGACCGTGATTGGCGGTTGAAATTCTGACAGTTAATAATGGAATAGGACTGGAGCACTACACGTTCCGCAGACTTCCTTTTTCGGCACCGATTTAAATATAAATCGTAACGCGTCACTGTAAGAAGAGTCTTTTATCTGTAAAATTGTTTGTTAAATATCCAATTATTTTATCTGCATGACGGAAGAGTTTCACCAAGTAAGAGCATCTATAATCTGCAAGATTCTTAATCGTCTGAAGATTCAGGATCAAGGAAAAATGAACGGAACATTTTTTCTTTGTTTTAGCACAGCTTTTAATTCGCCATAAGGACATCAACACATATGCAATATTTGCTGGTGATTCGCTGACAAATTAAGGTATATAGACAGTCATTTTACCTTCTTACTCGTCTCTTTTGCAATTTAAGTATGAAAGAAGATACCGCCTAGCAAGCAAATCACTATGGGATATGTAATTAGGTACAGCGACAGCGCTCGGGCAGAACGAACTGTCTTATTACCTATTTAAGTGAGTAATTGGATGCTTTGCTTCCCTTCTCACACTATCCAGAGACGCACTAGTACTTCTTTTGGAAGAAAGCATTCCTTTACACCTGTCTGGCACTTATGGGTTCATTTTAAGTACTTCATAAGATATTATTCACTCTGGCTTAGACAGATGACTAGAACTTGACTCCATGAAAACTACTGAATTTGATCGCCATCAACTGTATTTGTTTTTGACAGACCTTCTATACAAGGGTCACGCTGAAAGTTTTTAGATATTCCTAATCTATACAAGTTTAAACAAGTTTGAGCACGCAGCTATTTTGTCTAAAGTTGTATGTGCTTACACGCAAAGGCAGCATTTGAATCCTTCAGTAGTTGCCATGCCACGGTCTCGAATGTATTTAAGTGTTGGCCGAATTTTACGTGAAAATGGAACAGGGTAGTCGCGATTTTCGAGCCATGATTTGCAATGACTATAAAAAGGGAGTAAGACAAGCGGAATGTCACGAAAGTTCAGTGAGTTGCTTTGGAGACTCTGCCCCTTCCAGGGATACAGCTTATAATTGGTTTGCCGAGTTTAAAAGGGGCCGGGTCTCACTCGATGATGAACCTCGCACAGGTCGACCGCCCACTGCTGATCCGGAAACTGTACAAGCTGTGCAAAATATGGTAAAAAAGATCGACATATAACCTACATCGAGATTGAGACTTGGAGATTAGATGGGCAGCGGTCCGAACAATCATTTATGATCACCTCCGGCTATGGAAACGGTGTTCCAGATGGGTGCCACATTTGTTGACCAGTGAACAAAAAGCAAGAAAAGTTGATTGGGGAAGTTTATGCTTGAAAAATTTGATAATGGGCACAGTAAGAACACTTTTAGTATCGTGACCGGAGTCGAAACATGGTTATATCATTATGATCTCGAAACTAAACAGCAGTCATGAGTTTGGTGCTTTGAAAGTAAGCAGCCTCCAACGAAAATTCGTTGTTTCAAGATTGTTGGAAAGAAAATGGTTGCATTTTTTTTTCTAAAAGTGGATACATCACAATGGTAGCCTTGGAAAATCAAAAGACAGTTATTTCTGAATGGTATATAACCATTGTTTGAAACTTGTAGACAAGGTGGATTTATCAAAAGTTTGATTTCGGACTTCCATTGTCTATAAAATTTTGAGTATCACGACGTTTCGATTGATGTGCTATCTTCAATCGAAACGTCGTGATACTCAAAATTTTATAGACAATGGAAGTCCGAAATCAAACTTTTGGTATATAACCAAATGTATTCCTGTGGTCTTCCAAGAACTATGCTAGAGCCGTCCAAATACTGGTCTGCGGGATATTCAATGGCATCATGACAACGCACCCGCCCACAGCGTCGCTAGAACGCTCGATTTTTTTGCTGAACAGGGTGTCAAACTGTTGCCTGACGCACCTTATTCTCCGGACCTAACTCCGTGCGACTGCTTCTTATTCCCTAAGATCAAAGAAAAGTTACGTGGTCGCCATTCTTCCACCGATGAAGAGGCAATCGCTGCATTTGAGGAGGAAATTAGCAATGTTCCAAAGGAACGTTGGTCACAAGAATTTGACAAGTGGTTTTATCGAATGTGTAAATGTATTTAGGAAGGGGGAGAATATGTTGAAAAAACAGAAAAAAGTTTTTTAAAAACCTTGTAGTTTTTCTGTATCTAAAAACTTCCTATCGCGCTCCAATAGCGCCGTCAAATGACAAATGACCATTCACATTGCCCTTTCAAAACACTATAAATTGTGATCATCAGGAAGCTGACTCCTTAGCAGCTCATCTCATATCGCCGAGGTTCTCCAAAATAACGACCTCAAGAAGATACCGGTTCAAGGCGTAGGAAACTCGAGTTGGTGTTGTTTTGCGAGACGGCTAGGTCGAACATTTCCCATAATAGTATCTTTAGAATAAAGAACTGGCAAGTGTATGGTTGGAGAGAGACGAATACAGGCAGGTCAAGAGATTCATAGCAGACCCACGAAGATGTTGCGTGCCAGAAGTGGTGGGAGGAGGAGGAAACCTGGCTTCACTTCCTAGGAAAGTGTGCCGTATACCGCGGCCATAGAGCTGATGTGTTCGGCACAGCGGGGAAGAAGACTACTTAGCAGACTGCTCTGATATCACGATCTTCATAAAAATTTCCGGTACTAAGAAATCACCATGTCGGCATAAAGGGCCAAACGTAGATTACTTGCTAGGATTCGCCTTCCACTACTACTATTACTACCATTACTAGGTCTATAGAACAGATCAGCCACCCTTCTTCGATATTTTAGACTATGGAGGTCCATACTGGGGTCAGGTGCAATGCTCGTTTATGTCCAGAAACTTCAGGAATTTGTTGTTTAGCGCATCCCGATATATAAGAGCAGTACTGTCGACCTGTTCTGGTAAATACAATCATCTGAAGCGGAAGAACCCACAGTTTCTGGGACACCGACCTAGCAAGGCCAGCAACATGATCGTGCTAGGACATATTAATAATGGCAGGCAGGTCAAATAGACCTACTACTCTTTTTCTGATTGAGTCAGGGAGTGCATTCCTAAACACGCAAGCGGTATTTCAACGATGGTCGGATGTAAGCCTTGTAGATACCATGTTTAATGACTCCAAATCATTAACAGTTCTCCGAAAACTCGCTGTAATCCTCAGTTAGGCCAGGCTGTTGATTCACCAATTGCCGACATATTCATCCTGGAAATTTAATTTTGATTTCATTGTCATAATAATTACTAATCTAAGTATAATCACGAATGGCATAGTTCGCTACACACAATCTTCCAATAAACCAGACACACCCTCCGGTTTGCGTGCACATGTACAGGCATGTTTCTATAAACATCGAACGGGATATTCTCACAAACATCCGGTGCTCCGATTGACGTATGTACGCGTGAGAATGGCCACCTGCGATGCAACGGCACAGACACAGACAGTGCAGACACGCTTTCCCGCCAAAACAAGCGAAGCGCGCGACCTTCAAAAACCCTGTGAGCTGTGAGGAAGAGCTTACGGTACGGGTACGCACAATCGCCCACTTTGATCAAGCGTATGGTTCCATGCCACGTTGCCAAGTGTAGAAAAATTTCTTTTACGTCAGGGATTTGATATCTAAGTTCAGAACGTTCGTGGTTCGTAGTAGTAACTAAAGTTATCGTTTCTGAACGTTACCGAATACATGATAAGCAGGTTAATGAGGTACAGACAGACCGACGAAAATTATTGAACTGTATTTTCGTACTGTATTCGTATTCTTAAAATATCTGAAAAACGTAGTATCTCAAATTCAAAATGTCACGAGATGCAATAGTTCTTCGTATTTTAGCGTGGCAGATAAAACCAAAACTAAGATAATATTTCGTCAGACTGTACTCGTGCTGGTCAATCTTCTACAGAACGATAGAGTTATAGTTCCTGTTATCACCCACTACAAATTCCATAATATACAGAGAACAACTTCATTCACCTTCAACTCAAGGCGCGTCAATCTTGCCGTGCTTTGAAGAATAATCTAGCAGCTTCCAGAACTCCGAGAGGGAATAGTTGAAAGTATTTTAAGATTAATTATAAGTTTGGAAGAAAATCCCTGATGAAGAAAAACACGAGAGGATTATACAGCTAAAAAACTAAAAATTCTTTTAGTGACGCTACCCAGATTACTTGCCAACTAGCAAACTAGATCCTATCATTGATACAAAAGTACAGTTCTCAAATCTAGCATATGATTTATCCTTTCTAGCTGTTCTTCTAATAAATTATATATTTTTTCTTTATTTTGTCTGTCTTAGCGTAAATCTTTTTTGGCGAACTGCATTTGCGCCAGTGTTAAGGGAACCTCTACAAAACCTTAACAATCGCCGTCAAAATGTCCTTAAAATATTTCATGTGATAGACTATCTGCACTACGACGGCATTTTTCATTCATTTCACAAATCGTAGTAACTGGCCATAAAAATTCAGAGAATTTATTTCATGTATTGTCCACACTGGCGCAAGACAGTGCTGAAGTTTTGTGCTTAACAATGCCCATTGTGATACATTGTTTATTGTTTAATATATCTTTTTTGTATAATAGTTTATTTGTGAAAATATATTCAACTTTTTCTTGAAATGGTGGGATGATAAAATTACAGAATATTGTATCATCATGTTTGTAACACTGCTTTCGGAAATGTCAGCCATGCTGGCTTTCACGCCGGTTTCTTTTTCCCACCTCGCCTAGGAGCAGTATTGTCACCCAGGCGGAAGCAAATTTTAAATGAGTTCAGTCGTTTATATGTTTTCATCGTCATTGGCTTCAACTTATATATTACTCCACAAGCTCAATCACGACTGAGGCACATGTATAGTATCGTTATCACAGAGATAGGCTTCACAGTTGCTGGAATCATATAAAAAAGATGAGCAAGTAGTTAGTCCAAGACTCGAATCCTGAGGGTCTCTGGTCATATCGGATGAAATTCTTATTGTTTTCGAAAAGCAACAACTGTCCAGTAATCTAGCTGAGCTATAGCTCACGATATATGATGATAGTAACATATTCCTTGATATGCTCTTCTTCATTTTTGCTTAACAACATCATCACAGAGCCAGCCTCTACAGTTGCTATGATGATGTACGATAGAAGAGTAAAGGATTGGTCCAAGAACAGAGTCCTGGTGCCTACTATCTACTAGTTGAGTTGTGTCGCCATAGTAACTGATTCCATGATTACTATCTACAATTTTGCCTTCCTAAGTGGCGGATAGAAGGCAGAACCTAAAATATTTATATATCGTATTCCATGTATCGTTTTGAGAGCGACCTTTCTCGCATTGAGGTTCACTGGGTCAACTAACATCGAGTATGGGGAACTCTGGAATAGGAAGCGTTAAGCGTACGTAATGTTGTCGAGGTTACGTGTATTTGCCGCGTTTCCACTGAGATAACAGAGTAGTCAATACCGAAGTAGTGCATACTGTGTATACGAACGACTTCCGTATTACAACAGGATGATTTAAGCCGTAAATTTTGCATCCATTTAGAGTTTCGCTAGAGGGTTTTGTAGCAATACAATGCATAATAATGTGATGAGGATCCAAGTATATGGCTCAGAGCAAATGTTGAAGAATCATATATAGCCATGCAATGCTGTGGACTGAGACGTGACAGTGTGACACATTATGCAGGTTTTTGTTACGCTTTATATTCCTGGTTAGGTTCTTTACCTATGCTTTGCATGATTGAATGATGTGTAGAAAGCGATACAGGTTCTGGGGTCACCGATGCATCGGCGTTTCTGGATAATTCCCAACTCCAGCCGCTTTAGTGAGAAGTAAGGATTGCGCCCATACAGTGGTTCTTCCAACACCATTGAACAATTCCTACCAACTGAAAGAAGTCCTTGGCCTTTCTCTGATCACATGCCCTACAATTAATTACTGTGCTTAACCAAGAGGCCCAGACAGGGATATTTCTACTTCAGAAGGAACAGTCCAGGGTTAGAGACAGCATGGCTTTAGATGGAGAAACATCTCCGTCAGGCACGGGAACTCATCGTGGGGCCTGTTAACGGGTGGGACTACAATACTCTTTTAGGATCAGATGAACTATGCGCCGATGATGTTTGCCTCTTTCTCATTTTCATGATTCAAGATGTCCAGAGATATTTTTACCCCTCAGGTAGTGTTGATCATTAGCCCAACCTTCAGTCTGACCGATTCTGTTTACTCCTCACGATGGAGGTGGTTGAGGACCTTTTGATCTCATCCTCGCGCGTAACCAGGCACCTAAACTGATAGTCTTAGGTCTCTGCAGTGGTATTATGTAACTTTATAGTCGGCTAGAACTACGAGTCGTGGTCTGAGCTATAGTTATTTGATGATGACGTCACAGCAGAGTTGTAGTCGTTTGTTGGGTTTTGAAATTATGTAAAATATGTTATTCCCATGTAGGACCAGGAAGGAGTCGACGTAACAGGCAATGTTTGTATTTTGTGATGTTTATAATAACTTGATTCCATGTTCCGTTCGATTGTTGGACATTTTGTTTTACTTTTCATCTCTTGTTCTTGTCTTTTGCCCATATATATTTTCTCAAACATGATAATAGAATCCAAAGTATAGATTTACAACGGATACACTTGAGATATGATACTTTTCATTTCCAGGGACCTATTTAGAACAGACGTTGTGACTGCATGGTTTGTGATAGTTAGGTTATGACATAGATAGCAGAGAAAAAGTACAATCAGTTCTATCTCCTACTTTTACACTACTTATGCTCCATCGGATATATCTATATTCGGATATAATAATATGAATTTTTATCATTGTAATCTACAAATAGGAAAAGGACTGACTCCACTGTACAACACAGGTACAAATAGGAAGTCCAAGAAAATCACACAATCACAGAATGTGTAGACGTTTCATATCGCGATGTTGCCAAATTGTGGGGGCTAAAACAAATACATTTTTGTGAATTACAGTCCGACTAAAGGTATCGTTCCCTAATTACAGAGGGCTATATTTTCGAGACTAAAACACACCGATTTGACACTGCTGGTATCCCATTGCAATTGAGCCAGCTATTATGGCACGAGAGCAGACTTTGCCTCACAATAGTCTGCGATATAGAAAAAGTGCCTTCAACCTTGTAACCTAAGATGCTAGAACAAAGAAGAGGCAGCCCAAAATACCTGCAGCACAAAAATCTGTAACCGTTAACAAGCTTTTACCTTCTCCAAGCACACTAAACCGTCGACAGGCGGCCAATCTGGATGATTTACTGATCAGAGATAAACTATCGGCTGTAATTGATTCTGATGGGGCCTTAATTTATTTTATAAGCCATTTGTCAGTCGGCGCGTACTGTTTGATGAAAAATCGTCTGGGTTAGGTAACCCCGCTGTTTAATTAATCCAGAGTGTGCCGTCGAGATAGAGACGGCATTGAACAGGTTTATACAGCTTTTTCCTGAAGAAAGATGGTTTCTCTAAGCGAATATTGCGTCCTTAATAAGCTTGCACGAAAAATGAAAATAAGCAAAATGCAATAATTTTCATTTTACCTTGATGTCACTCATTTCCGTCAGAGGATCTGTCTGTCTGTCTATCTGTCTGTACTTTGTCTGTCTGTACTCTGTCTGGTAATTCGGAATGTGCGGTTCGGATTTTGATGTAACTTTTGCACTTGGTTATTACTGAGACAAGGACGAACATTTTCGTAGTTTTTGAAAATCGGATCAGTAGCAGCGGAGTTATCGTCAAAAAACAGAAATTATGAAAAACGCACAAACTTCCGTGCCCTCTGATCATTTTATAATGAATTTTTGGGAGAGGCGGCGGAAATTCGTACTTTTTGAGATATCGATCCAGTGCTAACAGAGCAATACTGAATCTACTTATCGATATTTTACCAATATTTTTGTGGTGTAACAACGTCCACACTGTCATTGTACTAATACTGACGATGTCCAGGTGATGAACGCTGAAGCATACCAAAATAGAATAAAATAAAAAACGCTGGAACATCGTTCTTAGATGTATTTGAAGCCTTTGATCATTTTTTAAATTTTGTTAGATGCGTCAGATGCATTGCATTGCATTGTTGCAATGTTGCTAGAAGACGTGGTTGTTCACTAATTGACCTTCAAAATGGATAAACGATATATTTTTCAATAGCTGTGGATATTTGTGGAGTTCAGTGAACCGGAAATATCTCCCTAAAACCTTGTGCTACTTAGGTAGTGTATTCTAATGGCTAAAGGTGAAAGCCCGGAAATCCAGATATGTAGGTTCGAATCTCACAACTACCAGCTTATTTCTAAGGATTTTTTTAATTATAAGTTTGTTCTTATACGATGTGCTTTTTGCGGATGAAAGTATAATCTGAATATCCTCCGCATCAAAGCTTTTATTTATTTGGCAATATCTTGTCAAACTGATTATTGTCTAGAAATATAATTTGAAGTATCTATTTACTCTGACTGAATATATTAGGAACAGTTAAAACTTACAGCGTAATTGTACCATGGAACGCATTTGAATAATACATGATGTTTGCGGCCTAACTGAATAGACTGATGGATTTAGCGAAACAGTGACAACGTTACACCAACACAAACAAATGAATATTTGAGCAGGTGGATCAATGTAGAATGCAGCGACACAGATTCAACGCTGTATACGTTTATGTAGTAGATGCAGAGAGTACAATACATCCAAGAACTTCAAAATAAACGATGGAAAATGTGGAGTTCGGGTTTTTAAGCCACACGCTTCGATCTCACTCGTAAACATAAACGGGAAAGGTCATTTGAACATATCTATTTTATAGAGTTGTTTATGAGGTATAAAGTGCTGCATATAATTTTTTAATATCTCAAACAGTATGCGCCCGATGTGGTAAAACTACTTGGATCACCAGCATGTGTGAGCAGGATTATTTTTTATAGATAGCTGCTCGCAAAAGCAGAAAGCCCATCGTGCTCCAGAGGCGCTGTGAGAGGAGAGATGATTGACCATATGGACGTTGAAATGTTGTAAATTGTAGTCACTGGGAAACAAAATTCTCCATTCTGCATTCTCCAAAAGAATGACTTTGGGGAAGATACCCATTCGAGGTTTTGAAAGTTCGATCTGGTGAGGATGCTAGTGCTCATTGCACCCTTGTCTCTTGGTGTTATTATGTGAGGCTTTTCGGTTGAAGGTTTACTATAGTAGAACTCAACTCAACCATAATCTGAGATAAATCAGCCACTTTTCTTTGATGCTGAAGATTTTAGAGAGATTCATTTAGCCGACTTTTTCTGGATTAGGTACAGGCACTTTTGAATTTTGCGAAATCAGTTTCTTTCAAAATTTATTTTTTCAATCTTCTCGATTGCCTGTAAGTTGATTCTGGATATGTGGTAAGGCAAACTTAGCAAGTGGTATATATAATCATAAAATTTTCGAAGCCTTGAAATCATAAGTATTTTATTTATCGGTGTTTCATGAAACACTGGTCTTATCAGTTTTTTCCTAGTTCCCTCACCAGAATGAAATCCTTTGTGATGGTGCTACCCTCAGAGTGTTTTGCTGCCTCTGTCGTATAATTGAATAAGCAATCTTTTATTAGTATTTTTGTCACAGTATTGCTATGTTCACCCTCTATATCTGAACTGTAGGGCTTACGCCTTGGAAGGAACCGAAAACTTAAAAATTCTAGATACGTGTCAGCAAAACGACTGCTTCCTACGAAAGGCGTATCTGGGCTAAGGCAACGTCATCCCGCTTACATCACATGATAAATAGCCAACGGTAATGCTTGGAGAAACAAAACGTGAGTTATGATGATGTCTTCTGGGTACATAAATCAGTAGGCGGCCGCTGAAAAGCAGCCTACGGAATTGGGATAATGAAGCTGTGAGTGAATGAAAACTCTATTTTGATCGTACTGGAATTAGAAATTTTTCCAAGTAATAACACAAATAAAAAAATCCGTAAGCCCTATTCAGAAATGTCTGATTATTTATGTTTCAGACGAAAGTATCATAGATGGTGATTACAATAAATGTTAATTCTAGGTAATTGATTTTCTTCTGCATGTAGGTATATTGTAGATGCTCTTAGTTGGCCAAACATTTCCACAGTATAGATAAAATCGTATAATGTAAATACAAGGTTCCAGAACTGAAACTGAGTTTTAGTGACACTTATCTATTCGACATGTGAAGTTTTACAATCTGAAAGGAAGATCTATATAGATGTAGATGCGCTGTTTTGCGGAAAATACAGGAGGATGCAATGAGTTCCCTCCAGATATTTGCATTAACCTATATACTCCATAGACGGAGAGAAAAATTCTGTATATGTAGTTACCTAGTACCTGAAGTCCTGAAGGCCATTAACTAACAATAATTTTTTATTTTTAGGTAAGTTTTGCCGCAATGTCTGTGACTAGAGCATTTCAACCGTAAGTAAAGCTTGTCGTATCAAAAATATATAACCAAAATGACTATAACGTACTTCATGGCATGTTGTCTAATATGTTAATCATTCATGTTTAAAACTCGAAAAATCGTATTCTTACGGATACCATTACAGTAGTCAAAACATATTTCTCTAGACTGTAGATAAATACGTTTTGTCTACTCTAATGGTACTCATAAAAATACGATTATTCAATTAATTCATGAGAAAACTAAGCAAATGGATAAATATATCAACTAACGAATAAATACACTTTTTAATGAGAAATGAAACGAAATCTGAATTCATTAACATTAGGCACAAATAATATATTTTGATATATGATAGTCGCATCGAAAATATGTTGCTGATTTTCTAGTTTAATGCTGCCAATTCTCCTATTCCAGCAGATTGATTGACAGTTATCTTGCTTAATAAGCTATTTCGCACAGACTTGTTTGGTCCTTACCTCTGTCTGCTGCTGTGTGGATACACAAATGTACGTATTGTATTTTAAATGAAGTGCTTGAGTAATATTCTATTCTTAAAACTGGAATTGGAAAGCGTACAGATGCCAAAAATTCAATCATCAATCACTTCGATACATTTGTTACGGTTGATTGTTTCCCTTTGTTTCATATATTTGGATCTTTTTAGTGCCCATAACTGTTATATCCAATGAAAGGAACTGGTAAAGGGAAATGGCACAGTGAGTTTATTCTATGTGCAATTATATCGGATATTTCTTGCTCTATTATTACCGGAGTGATTCAGCCTGTTGAAGTGATATATAATCTTTTTTATTTGCTTGTATTGTCCATGAGGTTTGGTCCTTATTCTTGTTGCATACTCTTTAATATACATGTGGTCTGCTATAGATATACACGTTTCGTTCATTGCATTGTCTCGTGAATATAGCTCGGCGGCCGGCAGTAGAGGGAAAGTATGTTGCACAGTATATCTATCCCAGTCTTATGAAATCAAATGGTGCTAACAAACTTAGACTACATAGTTTGGAATATAAAAAAATGGTAAACGTTCTACCGAGCTGCCGAACAGCAAGAGCATCAGTACGACGAGTACCAACACCATGAACGAAGCTCTTCTAAATTCCTTCTCTTGGGTGACCATTTGGAGCGCCATAGATGTTATGTGATCTATAAAATCCTTGTCGATTTATTGGCATAGGATGCCATATATGGCCTCTATTAGACAGTTAAGGACTTGTCGTGACACTTGGAATATGTTGCTCTTCAGTTCAGTTTCACCTGCCTATACAGGTAAATATCAGAAGCACACAAAGGGGGAATTGGAAATTGTCGATACCCTAGCGTAGTCCGTTTCCAATGTAAATTTTATAGGTAGGTATCGAACCCTACGTTGACCTCAATCATAAATACCGCTGAATTTACGCCCACATTTATATTCAGATTAATCCAATATAGCTATAGCCTCGCCCTTTGCTTGATTATTCTACACATTCAGTTAATTGGAAGCTCACCTACTTTGTACGAGTTTTTATCTACTGAAGTTAGTAAAGATCTGAAACATCATTTTTAATCCCACGATAAGCGTTTTGGCCCTAAATATTAGAAATCAATGGTACAATTTTTGACAAATCATGATCTCAACATCATAAAAGCTATTACTAATTTCATCTAGTTTGTTTGTCGGCTTTCTTTTCAGCAGGAGTTTGTTCCCCGATGATAACAATCTACAGCGTTTTAAGGTTAATGTATATATGAATTCATCCTTTCGCAGCGCTTATAGAGCCCGATAGGCTGTCTTTGCGTGAGGTTATCCATAAGGAATAAAGGGAGCCTCAAAATAATTATGAGCAAGGCAATGATAACATTTCATTCTCATCATTACGTTCTTAGATATACTTCCAATATTCCTTTACTAACACTCACAGATCCTACAGATGGAGCTTTCTGTTCATTTCCTTATGATTTCTTCTTGCATCCAGAATGGAGGGTGTTTTATGTTTGTGCATTGTTTCTTCATCAGACATACAACGTTGTATTATCGAGGTTGCAATAAATAATTTTAGATACATTACCATCATCACCGTAATTAATTTTTTTAAACTGGTCAATAGTGACCATGTGCCCAATTTAAAAGCAGAATACATTTTTCTTTAGTTAGTCCATGAATGTTAATGTCAATTCTATTTCAGTGATCATTTTTATACAGAACGTTAGCAATGTTTATTCTTTAACGAATATATGTCATTTTAATGATTGTGAAAAATAGCTCATACGTTTTTCAATGCTCATTGGTTACTGGTAACATGGATTCCTATCCTATAATATTTCCTTAATATTATCAGTGATGAGAATAATTAGTTTGAAATTCAAACAAAATAACAAAACCGCAGGTTTCCAGTTTCTATTTTATTCCTGAAAGTTTACTCAAATTTTATTTATAAATATAGGCTGCATATTTTCAGTTGAAGCCCTAACTTCCGCTGAATAATAATGTAAAAGGTGCCATCTAAAAAAAAAACAAAAAGCAGACCTCCGATTCTACGCTGCGCAGTTTGCCATCGTTGTATAGGACGAACTTTTTCTTTTTTCTTTTATTTTCTCGATTTCCACTCCACAGTGTCCGCTTTGGAGATGCAGGGCCATCGACCGTCCGTTTTATTTAATTGCTCCCAGAAGTTAACGAACCTTGAAATGATTTTCCTCTATTATTCCGTTGCAGTTTGTTGGATGTTGTTGGCAGTGTCCCTACTCGTTCCGAGAATGGAATGAAATGGAAAGAAGAAAGCCTTTAATACCAAATTGGCAGAAATCTTCTTCCTGTTAATGATCTTAAACCAGTTTATTTGGTTATACCTGTTTTTTTGCTGGAAGACTCAAGGCTGTAATGCGAAAGGCTTAGAGGGGGTTATGTTTTGTGTCATGTTCACGCACAAGTTATTCCGTAAATTAGTGCCAGACTATTTTATCAACATCTTCAAGTGCCGTGCACTGTACCGCTCACCTTTGGCAACTTACGAAGTTGAGGTCCTTATACTTGGACTGCCAGTCCAAGTGTTAGGACTTGGACTTCGTAAGTTGCCAATTGGCACCGCTACAATGTGCGACGCTTGGAGGTGAGTGTTTATGTTTCTATCACACCATTGACTAGGGTTAAGTATATACCACCCAGTTGCTCTCTACAGTTAGACCGCCAGACTATACTGACCAGTTTATGCATGTCTGTAGCAGGTCTGATACATAGTGGAGAGCACACACTTAAGACTATTTTACTCCTGCCTGAGTGGTTCTTAAGGTCGAATTACAAAAAACAAAAAATTGTCATAAATGGAAATGACTTAGGGAGATAGGGAGAGGGATATCTGTCCAACCCCAATTATGGTCTCAAATAAATAAGACGATATACAATATGACAAGTCATAGAAATACAGACCGTGCTCGTGAAAATCGATGCTTTTTTCTGTTCAGATAAAAAACCCAATAAACGTTTGATCCTAAATACTTAATTGCCCCAGAAAAAGTTTGCAGGTTCCGTGTTGTAAATACCTAACTCTTTAATATGGCATTCCCAGAAAAGTGGCCAATTTTCTTATCTAACATTCCTTCTGTTATATGTACAGAACCGTACGATACAGAGCCCACAGCTGTCAACTAAGTCAACAAACCGAGCTGCTCACAGCAAAGCACCAGTCATCAAAGCTAACATCCATTACACAACACGGTGTGGTAGTGACAACTCTATATGATGTATATTAGAGTGGAACATATGTTTCTGTACATAGAACGATTATTACTTTGGAACGAGAAACAATACTCTGATGAGTCTGTTTATCTAATTGGTCCAAAGAGTGGCGAAACTATGGAGGAAATATAAGCAAGACAACACCTGGTGTATCAGCAAGTAGATAACTGTCATGGATGTTGCCTACATACTACCACTATGATTCATCTTTGAAGAGGCCTGTCGGTAATAAAGCGGTCAGAGATCTTAGCTGTTCCAAAACACTAGTTCTGCATCTCTAGGAACTAGCAATGTGTGCAGATCCAAGTTTGGAAGAAAAATGGTTTTTAGATGTGCGTACCTAAAATTTACGTTTGGATCGATAGGAAGACATGCCTTCGTAGCTCAGTTGGTGGAACGTCTGTCCGGCAAGCAGAAGTGGGGTTCGAATCCCACCGTAGGCCTGGCTTTTTTCTAGCTCCTAAATTAATTTGTTAAATAGACACTCTTGATATATCAGTAGGAAAGTGCCACATCAAAACAGCTTTGTTATTTGATTTTGATTTGACATATCTTGTCAACCATATTGAAGTTGCGTTTGTCACGTCAAGACAATTCCATTTACATGGAGTGAAAGATGCAAGAAATACACCGCACCCCAGTTAACGTAGTTCACCTTTGTCATTCTCGACAATAGCTTTATTTCCACAGTAGGGTTTGCCCTCGCACATTGTGACCCCTGTCATAGAATAAGGCACGTTCCAAGCATATAGCACAGGTCAAGGCGTTCAGTCGCCCCCCTCCCCTTAATCTGATCACCTATTAAGGCGGACAGGCGGCAGCTGGTTGCTGTGTCGTGTTGCACCCGACATCACCCTCCTACCGCCCCTCGCGTTGCACCCCTTCCGAGTTAATTGCAGTGACGTCATTATCGGTATGCTTTATACGTCGGAGGAGGTCATACACTGTAAATGAAGTGCTACCAACTGTTTACACTGGATTGTTTTACCTTTGATAAAAAATTATTGTTGTTAAATATACTGCTGCGGTCGAAATAACTAGTGTGACTAAACCACCACAAATGTTTGTGTTATCGTATATGGTGCTGAGAAACGCGGATCTTAGTCGCATCGGTAACACCGGCCCGATATAATGCCTCAACCTCAATGCAGTATGGCAGGCGTGAGGCAATATTACGTCGTGAGATGCCTCGCTGCGGCTAATATTAGATCAACTGATTAATTTAGCGGCCTATCTGTCGGTCTGTCTGTTGGTTGATTTTCCGGTCTGCTTGTCTGCTTGCTGGCGTTTTTGCGGCATCTGCCATGAAGTGTGAACTATCTATGTTGCGAAAATTACCACACAAATGTTTAATCGTGCCAAAAGAGGCACAGGTGAGGTTCTATATTAATATCATAATCGATATACTCCTAAGAACTGGCACTTCTTTGGTTGATTCCATTTTAACCTACTAAACTTATATGTTTCATATATTTATTACCATTTTCAATCTGAATTTACGTAACACAATTTTAAAATCAAATATGCACCTGCTCAAATGATTTTAAAAGGCAAGTATTATTATTTGAGACTCCAAATATCATTACTATATTACGTACGCTTGCACTAGAATCTTGTATCACGGTGTACTCAAACATAGTAGTGTATGGCGATCTTTACACAATACGAACCGCTAAAGTAATGGTTCACTTCCCGGGCTGCAACCTGAGGTAACCAGAATGGCGGAAGGGCGTAGGGCTTGAGAGGGCAATAGCCGGAACGAACGCTTCAACAGCTCTGCCCTTATACTTACTTCACTTTCCTCTTTGATGGACAGGTTCATTGCTGGGTCAGCTCCAACAACTATTTTACGAATAAGGGTTTCTACCAGTGGTACAGCTACTTGTAGTTCACGTTTACTTTTCTCGTCATAGTTGAGGAAATTATTGTCATCCAGGAATTTTTCTCAACGCGTTCGTTATATTTTCATGATAAATAATGAATATTTTTTCATTTTGTACTTTGAAAAAGGTGGCCGAGGCAGCCGAATTGTTAGTGAAGGTGCAGTGAATCTTATGTGATCTAAATATTATGGAAAACTCAGCACTTGTCAGTCATTTTAGTTGATCTGTCTATTTGGCATATGCCTGCAGTGGCAATAAAATTAAACCAGTAAGAAACGAGAGAATATCGAAGCAAAATTGTTTATCTGTACGAATTTCTGGTCACTTTTGGAAACTTTTGGAGGAATACAAAAATTGAAAATAAATCGTCTGTAATATTTGTACGTTGGCTATTTTTGAACGGAGTCAAAAAACATTTATTAATTTTTTTATGATATAAATACCTTACAGGTACGTTTGTATTACAAATGTTAAATTGCTTTGCCACTGTACGTCGTTTATGTTAGAAAACCCAGCGTTGATGACCTACTGATTCACTTTCACTTAAAAGTCGTTAATGTAATTTAGTTTACTAATTTGCAAAAGCTAAAATAATATCAGACTATTCGCAAGATTTCTATTTATACAGTTTTTGAATATACGATATTTTCTTACGGAATAATAAATATATCTGCAATCAAGATAAAATTGTGCAATTTATTATTAATTGTTAATAACGGGTTCTTTATTCCTCGATGGTTACAATCTACTGTGCTTCAAAGTCAATATGAATAGGAACGTATCCTCCGGCAGTGCTCATGAAGCGCGATAGGCTGTCTGCCTTCAGCATATGCCATAGTAACTTTCATCCAGTGTAGCGTCCCTTTACCCACAAAAGTGTTCTGTACGTAAAATTTCTCATGTAAAAACCTTAGTTTTCCAGCAAAACGTTGCAATTTGCTTTCCTGGCATATATTTTATGCAAACAGAGCGATTTTTATCTGTCTCCGACAAATTATGGCCAACAAAAAGTCACAAACTCACGGAAACTAGATCGTGCCAACTTAGAAAACCGTAAATCTATCATAGAACCAGACAGCCTGCTTTTCTATCTGGCAAATGGTATAAAATGGGAACCTTCCTCAATACGTTTGTACGTTTTTAACTACTGATTTGATATTCCTTTTTCAATATTATCTGTCCGTTACTGTGATAATTACTGTTACTATTTTCTATCGACTTGTCTGTTGGAATGCCTGACTGTTGATTGGTCTGTCTACTGGTCTGCCTGTCCACTAGTCATCTGGTTGATCTGTCTGTCTATAATCAGTCTGTCTGGTGGTCGGTCTGTATATCGGTTATTATCGCCTATCTCTCAATAACCGCTTCACTGGATGACATTTTGGAAGAGAACGTAACATACACGAACGCCATCTGGCGGCTGTTGCTAATTAGCGCGAAATAAATTGAGATGAGTGTCTCCTTTACGTTTGAACCCTGCCCTGCTGACACGGTTTCGCATTGGCTTACCGCATTATCCCCTTATTCGAGCGTAACATCATCTTGATCTTTAATTAATGGATATTTTGCATAAGCTAATCCCAGTAGAACTGAATAGTGAGAACCGTGAACCTCTGGCAGGGGTGGGAAACTCAATCATGATCTGCAAAGTCATTGTCTACTGAAAAGTGCGAAAATGAGGTATGGGTAACTAATGCCCATTCTGATAGGAAATCTGCACAATCTGCGAATTGACACAAAGATTGCTGAAGCTTAGAAATATGGTATAGTGAATCCATGGACTGAGCACCACAAAATTGCTTGGGATAACGCCAAGATCATCCACGTTCAGGCGGCCTTGATTGATAGCAACAACAATGTTGACAGCAAACCCAGTGTGGAAATCAGGCCAATGTGGTGGGGACCGATAATAAACAAAAATTATATACTGCATATAAACAATGATGATTCAGCGATATTTACTCATCTTCCGCCGGGCAGTCCCCTCGATCTGCGAGACTGTCGGTTACCAACTTCGATCCTTTCACTTGAAGACGATTAAGGTTACTACATCAATCGAAACATCTGCAAATCTCAAACAGCGGTTTCAGTCAACGAACACCGAGGAAAATCGCTCAACTCGACTTTGTGAAACTCTTCCATCATGCAATTCTAATATCCCGATGGTGATTTAAATATTAAATCAAAACACGTCACACAAAAACGGAGTTATATTTGTGTTCAACTTACATTGTACCTGCATGAAGGTATCGAGCGTTCACGAGCTGTTCGCAAACGTGGGTGGATACCCACCCTTAGACATAGGCCATGTAAATTAATGAGCACAAGAGATATTGTTAGCCAGAACAGGGAATTACGAGCCGAAAATCATATTTCACTTTTATTGTAAGGTATTATTTTTCCTTTATGACCGCTTTCGGTGTTGCTGGGTGCGATTAGAATGGTGGCAGCGGAAGAGAACGAGCAGTGTTAGCGGCGTCCGGATTGGCCGTGCATATTTCCACTTTTAATTAGCTGGTTCGTTCTATAGTGGCCACTTTTGGGGTTACTCTCGACACATTTTCTCTAACTTCTCGTCGAGTTTATTCCGTGACGCGTTTGTTAACGTTTACATTGTAATGCACTCTGGGTCACATTGTTTTATACGTTGCTGTAAATATTAGTATGCCACGTGTCAAAGTGCAGCGCAATTTAACAAAGATTTTGGTGTGTTTTCTATGCTTTGTACGTTTTTTTTTAATCTAAGAAATATTTGTTATGCGTAAGTATCGAAGGGACAACCAGCAACGCAAACCTGTAAAAATATGTCTTGAAAATTTGATCGCCCAAAATCATTAAAATAGGGTCAAAAATTGATTTGGCCATTTTTAATGCTCTAAATTCTCATTACTCTTCCCCAAATTCTTTCACAGCTAGAGAAGGATTCAAAAGCAAAGCTGAGAGTATTACAAAGTATTTACCCTCTGAAAATATTTTTGTAGTATTCCAGTAAATGATCAGAAAATCTACAAACAAAAAAAGAAGTTTAAGGTTAAGTTACATTATTTTTTTACAAGCTTTCATTCGAATTACAATGTATGTATGTATTATCTATGTAACTATAGATATAACTATGTTTGTTCGGTGGAATCTTGCAACTCAATTTTGAAGCAATATCTTCAACCAATTGAGCTGAGTTTTGTATACACGTTTGGTTTGGATGACAATGCATGGTTAGCTGTGTGACGTCACTTAAAATCCAATATGGTGGACTTCTAAAGATAGCAGACTACAGTTTTTATGCTTTCCTGCAGTATGAGTCTCAAATGAAAGGACCTGCTGAGAATACGAATGAAAGTAAAAAAAATATGGTGATCAATAGCTTTGTTGCTCCAATCCGTCTGAAACTGTGGTGTACTGGGATTTTTCCAGCGAAAGTAAAATAATAAGAAATAAATTAAAAGTAAAAACACTAAAAAATTTTAAGCTAAGTAATTACTAATACTTAAATCTCGCGTTAGTTTTTATATAATAATAATAACGCCTTTATTAGGGTGAAATTCAGTCAAAGGCTACTCTTACAGTTAACCATTAATCATAATATAAATTGCGTTTAGATGTTATAAGTTGATAGTAAAAGTGCTCAAGTAAAAGTTTATTTTATTCTTTTTAGCGCATATAGATAAAAGCTTGTTTCCAAAAAAAGTTTTTCAATTTTTAATTTATTTACTTCTCTCGTCAAGTGGAAAAAGTATTTGCGCCGATTTACAAAAAATTTCACTCATTTTCGTCAAACCGCCTATTTGTCTATCTACCTGCTTGTCT